>JAWNNB010001728.1:1287549-2575098 GCA_035043285.1 Drosophila subsilvestris | reverse complement strand
AATGAAAGCTCCTCGACGCGATCCTCAAAAGTGACATTTGTAGCATTTGTAGATTAATGGTAGAATTTGTCGTAGTAGATGTATTGGTAGTATTTGCAAGTTTTAAACAGCCAATTGACCAACAATCACCCAGAAATGGTATCCGCTGGATACAGGACTAATCGTATCCGCTGGATATAGTGGGTACAGGACTCATCGTATCCGCTGAATACTGGAACTGAAATGAAAGCTCCTCGACGCGATCCTCAAAAGTGACATTTGTAGCATTTGTAGATTAATGGTAGAA
The DNA here is from genome assembly GCA_035043285.1 of Drosophila subsilvestris. Classification (NCBI taxonomy): domain Eukaryota; kingdom Metazoa; phylum Arthropoda; class Insecta; order Diptera; family Drosophilidae; genus Drosophila; species Drosophila subsilvestris. The sequence goes on along the minus strand of JAWNNB010001728.1, from coordinate 2,574,812 downwards.
TTTGTCGTAGTAGATGTATTGGTAGTATTTGCAAGTTTTAAACAGCCAATTGACCAACAATCACCCAGAAATGGTATCCGCTGGATACAGGACTAATCGTATCCGCTGGATACAGGACCTATCGTATTCGCTGTATACTAGAACTGAAACGAAATGTAGTAAATGTATGTGTAGCAAACGATTTTAACAAAAGATTCTCAAATGAGGCACTGCATGTTTTTAAATGATTTTAACAAAAGATTCTCATATGAGGCACTGCATGTTTTTAAATGATTTTAACAAAAGATTCTCATATGAGGCACTGCATGTTTTTAAATGATTTTATCAAAAGATTCTCCTATGAGGCACTGCTAGGTTTTAAACGATTTTAAGAAAAGATTCTCAAATGAGGCACTGCATGTTTTTAAATGATTTTATAAAAAGATTCTCAAATGAGGCACTGCATGTTTTTAAATGATTTTATCGAAAGATTCTCTTATGAGGCACTGCTAGGTTTTAAACGATTTTATCAAAAGATTCTCAAATGAGGCACTGCATGTTTTTAAATGATTTTATCAAAAGATTCTCTTATGAGGCACTGCTAGGTTTTAAACGATTTTAAGAAAAGATTCTCAAATGAGGCACTGCATGTTTTTAAATGATTTTATGAAAAGATTCTCTTATGAGGCACTGCATGTTTTTAAATGATTTTATAAAAAGATTCTCAAATGAGGCACTGCTAGGTTTTAAACGATTTTAAGAAAAGATTCTCAAATGAGGCACTGCTATGTTTTTAAATGATTTTATCAAAAGATTCTCAAATGAGGCACTGCATGTTTTTAAATGATTTTATCAAAAGATTCTCAAATGAGGCACTGCATGTTTTTAAATGTTTTTAACAAAAGATTCTCATATGAGGCACTGCATGTTTTTATATGATTTTAATTCAATTTTAAATTTCTTTTTGTTTAACTGTAATGATTTTTATAGTAGATTTATTGTAGTTAATGTTTGTGTAGTATTTTGCAAGTTTAAAACAGCCAATGGACCCATAATTAATCACAAATGGTATCCGCTGGATACAGGACTAATCGTATCCGCTGGGTACTCATCGTGTCCGCTGAATACTGGAACTGAAATGAAAGCTCCTCGACGCGATCCTCAAAAGTGACATTTGTAGCATTTGTAGATTAATGGTAGAATTTGTCGTAGTAGATGTATTGGTAGTATTTGCAAGTTTTAATCAGCCAATTGACCAACAATCACACAGAAATGGTATCCGCTGGATACATGACTAATCGTATCCGCTGGATACAGGACATATCGTATCCGCTGGGTACAGAATTTGAAATGGAAGCTTGAAACAGCCAATTGACCCAAAAACAACCGGAAATGGTATCCGCTGGATACAGGACTAATATTATCCGCTGGATACAGTACTAATCGTATCCGCTGGGTACAGGACTCATCGTATCCGCTGAATACTGGAACTGAAATGAAAGCTCCTCGACGCGATCCTCAAAAGTGACATTTGTAGCATTTGTAGATTAATGGTAGAATTTGTCGTAGTAGATGTATTGGTAGTATTTGCAAGTTTTAAACAGCCAATTGACCAACAATCACCCAGAAATGGTATCCGCTGGATACAGGACTAATCGTATCCGCTGGGTACAGGACTCATCGTATCCGCTGAATACTGGAACTGAAATGAAAGCTCCTCGACGCGATCCTCAAAAGTGACATTTGTAGCATTTGTAGATTAATGGTAGAATTTGTCGTAGTAGATGTATTGGTAGTATTTGCAAGTTTTAAACAGCCAATTGACCAACAATCACCCAGAAATGGTATCCGCTGGATACAGGACTAATCGTATCCGCTGGATACAGGACCTATCGTATTCGCTGTATACTAGAACTGAAACGAAATGTAGTAAATGTATGTGTAGCAAACGATTTTAACAAAAGATTCTCAAATGAGGCACTGCATGTTTTTAAATGATTTTAACAAAAGATTCTCATATGAGGCACTGCATGTTTTTAAATGATTTTATCAAAAGATTCTCATATGAGGCACTGCATGTTTTTAAATGATTTTATCAAAAGATTCTCCTATGAGGCACTGCTAGGTTTTAAACGATTTTAAGAAAAGATTCTCAAATGAGGCACTGCATGTTTTTAAATGATTTTATAAAAAGATTCTCAAATGAGGCACTGCATGTTTTTAAATGATTTTATCGAAAGATTCTCTTATGAGGCACTGCTAGGTTTTAAACGATTTTATCAAAAGATTCTCAAATGAGGCACTGCATGTTTTTAAATGATTTTATCAAAAGATTCTCTTATGAGGCACTGCTAGGTTTTAAACGATTTTAAGAAAAGATTCTCTTATGAGGCACTGCATGTTTTTAAATGATTTTATGAAAAGATTCTCTTATGAGGCACTGCATGTTTTTAAATGATTTTATAAAAAGATTCTCAAATGAGGCACTGCATGTTTTTAAATGATTTTATCAAAAGATTCTCTTATGAGGCACTGCAAGGTTTTAAACGATTTTATCAAAAGATTCTCAAATGAGGCACTGCATGTTTTTAAATGATTTTATCAAAAGATTCTCTTATGAGGCACTGCTAGGTTTTAAACGATTTTAAGAAAAGATTCTCAAATGAGGCACTGCATGTTTTTAAATGATTTTATAAAAGATTCTCAAATGAGGCACTGCATGTTTTTAAATGATTTTATCAAAAGATTCTCAAATGAGGCACTGCATGTTTTTAAATGTTTTTAACAAAAGATTCTCATATGAGGCACTGCATGTTTTTATATGATTTTAATTCAATTTTAAATTTCTTTTTGTTTAACTGTAATGATTTTTATAGTAGATTTATTGAAGTTAATGTTTGTGTAGTATTTTGCAAGTTTAAAACAGCCAATGGACCCATAATTAATCACAAATGGTATCCGCTGGATACAGGACTAATCGTATCCGCTGGGTACTCATCGTGTCCGCTGAATACTGGAACTGAAATGAAAGCTCCTCGACGCGATCCTCAAAAGTGACATTTGTAGCATTTGTAGATTAATGGTAGAATTTGTCGTAGTAGATGTATTGGTAGTATTTGCAAGTTTTAATCAGCCAATTGACCAACAATCACACAGAAATGGTATCCGCTGGATACATGACTAATCGTATCCGCTGGATACAGGACATATCGTATCCGCTGGGTACAGAATTTGAAATGGAAGCTTGAAACAGCCAATTGACCCAAAAACAACCGGAAATGGTATCCGCTGGATACAGGACTAATATTATCCGCTGGATACAGTACTAATTGTATCCGCTGGGTACAGGACTCATCGTATCCGCTGAATACTGGAACTGAAATGAAAGCTCCTCGACGCGATCCTCAAAAGTGACATTTGTAGCATTTGTAGATTAATGGTAGAATTTGTCGTAGTAGATGGTAGTATTTGCAAGTTTTAAACAGCCAATTGACCAACAATCACCCAGAAATGGTATCCGCTGGATAGAGGACAATCGTATCCGCTGGGTACAGGACTCATCGTATCCGCTGAATACTGGAACTGAAATGAAAGCTCCTCGACGCGATCCTCAAAAGTGACATTTGTAGCATTTGTAGATTAATGGTAGAATTTGTCGTAGTAGATGTATTGGTAGTATTTGCAAGTTTTAAACAGCCAATTGACCAACAATCACCCAGAAATGGTATCCGCTGGATACAGGACTAATCGTATCCGCTGGATACAGGACCTATCGTATTCGCTGTATACTAGAACTGAAACGAAATGTAGTAAATGTATGTGTAGCAAACGATTTTAACAAAAGATTCTCAAATGAGGCACTGCATGTTTTTAAATGATTTTAACAAAAGATTCTCATATGAGGCACTGCATGTTTTTAAATGATTTTATCAAAAGATTCTCTTATGAGGCACTGCTAGGTTTTAAACGATTTTAAGAAAAGATTCTCAAATGAGGCACTGAATGTTTTTAAATGATTTTAACAAAAGATTCTCATATGAGGCACTGCATGTTTTTAAATGATTTTATCAAAAGATTCTCATATGAGGCACTGAGGCACTGCTAGGTTTTAAACGATTTTAATTCAATTTTAAATTTCTTTTTTTTTAACTGTAATGATTTTTATAGTAGATTTGTTGTAGTTAATGTTTGTGTAGTATTTTGCAAGTTTAAAACAGCCAATGGACCCATAATTAATCACAAATGGTATCCGCTGGATACAGGACTAATCGTATCCGCTGGGTACTCATCGTATCCGCTGAATACTGGAACTGAAATGAAAGCGCCTCGACGCGATCCTCAAAAGTGACATTTGTAGCATTTGTAGATTAATGGTAGAATTTGTCGTCGTAGAATGACCCTCACCGAAATGTATTTGTACAGGATAATGGATTGATACAGATGTATCGGTCAGATTTGCATGACTTCAACGCCAATTGACCCAAACACGAAATGGTATCCGCTGGATACAGGACTAATCGTATCCGCTGGATACAGGACCCATCGTATTCGCTGTATACTATAACTGAAACGAAATGTAGTAAATGTATGTGTAGCAAACGATTTTAACAAAAGATTCTCAAATGAGGCACTGCATGTTTTTAAATGATTTTAACAAAAGATTCTCATATGAGGCACTGCATGTTTTTAAATGATTTATGAAAAGATTCTCTTCTGAGGCACTGCTAGGTTTTAAACGATTTTAACAAAAGATTCTCAAATGAGGCACTTCATGTTTTTAAATGATTTTATAAAAAGATTCTCAAATGAGGCACTGCATGTTTTTAAATGATTTTATCAAAAGATTCTCTTATGAGGCACTGCTAGGTTTTAAACGATTTTATCAAAAGATTCTCAAATGAGGCACTGCATTTTTTTAAATGATTTTATCAAAAGATTCTCTTATGAGGCACTGCTAGGTTTTAAACGATTTTATCAAAAGATTCTCTTATGAGGCACTGCTATGGTTTTAAACGATTTTATCAAAAGATTCTCATATGAGGCACTGCTAGGTTTTTAAATGATTTTATGAAAAGATTCTCTTATGAGGCACTGCATGTTTTTAAATGATTTTATCAAAAGATTCTCATATGAGGCACTGCATGTTTTTAAATGATTTTAATTCAATTTTAAATTTCTTTTTTTTTAACTGTAATGATTTTTATAGTAGATTTGTTGTAGTTAATGTTTGTGTAGTATTTTGCAAGTTTAAAACAGCCAATGGACCCATAATTAATCACAAATGGTATCCGCTGGATACAGGACTAATCGTATCCGCTGGGTACTCATCGTATCCGCTGAATACTGGAACTGAAATGAAAGCTCCTCGACGCGATCCTCAAAAGTGACATTTGTAGCATTTGTAGATTAATGGTAGAATTTGTCGTAGTAGATGTATTGGTAGTATTTGCAAGTTTTAATCAGCCAATTGACCAACAATCACGAGGCAGAACATGCTAAGTATCCGCTGGATACATGACTATATCGTATCCGCTGGATACAGGATTTCAAATGGGACTGCATGTTTTTAAATGATTTTAACAAAAGATTCTCATATGAGGCACTGCATGTTTTTAAATGATTTTAATTCAATTTTAAATTTATTTTTTTTTAACTGTAATGATTTTTATAGTAGATTTGTTGTAGTTAATGTTTGTGTAGTATTTTGCAAGTTTAAAACAGCCAATGGACCCATAATTAATCACAAATGGTATCCGCTGGATACAGGACTAATCGTATCCGCTGGGTACTCATCGTATCCGCTGAATACTGGAACTGAAATGAAAGCTCCTCGACGCGATCCTCAAAAGTGACATTTGTAGCATTTGTAGATTAATGGTAGAATTTGTCGTAGTAGATGTATTGGTAGTATTTGCAAGTTTTAAACAGCCAATTGACCAACAATCACACAGAAATGGTATCCGCTGGATACATGACTAATCGTATCCGCTGGATACAGGACATATCGTATCCGCTGGGTACAGAATTTGAAATGGAAGCTTGAAACAGCCAATTGACCCAAAAACAACCAGAAATGGTATCCGCTGGATACAGGACTAATATTATCCGCTGGATACAGTACTAATTGTATCCGCTGGGTACAGGACTGACGCGTCACTTTTCCTCAAAAGTGACATTTGTAGCATTTGTAGATTAATGGTAGAATTATGTCGTAGTAGATGTATTGGTAGTATTTGCAAGTTTTAATCAGCCAATTGACCAACAATCACCCAGAAATGGTATCCGCTGGATACATGACTAATCGTATCCGCTGGATACAGGACAAACCGTATCCGCTGGGTACAGGATTTGAAATGGAAGCTTGAAACAGCCAATTGACCCAAAAACAACCAGAAATTGTATCCGCTGGATACAGGACTAATACTATCCGCAGGATACAGTACTAATCGTATACGCTGGATAAGGACTAATCGTATCCGCTGGATACAGGACCTATCGTTTTCGCTGTATACTAGAACTGAAATGAAATGTAGTAAATGTATGTGTAGCAAACGATTTTAACAAAAGATTCTCAAATGAGGCACTGCATGTTTTTAAATGATTTTAATCCAAAAGATTCTCAATATGAGGCACTGCATGTTTTTAAATGATTTTATCAAAAGATTCTCTTATGAGGCACTGCATGTTTTAAATGATTTTAACAAAAGATTCTCAAATGAGGACTGCATGTTTTTAACTGATTTTATGAAAAGATTCTCTTCTGAGGCACGTGGTTTTAACGATTTTACTCAAATGAGGCACTGCATGTTTTTAAATGATTTTATAAAAAGATTCTCAAATGAGGCACTGCATGTTTTTAAATGATTTTATCAAAAGATTCTCTTATGAGGCACTGCTTTAAAGATTTCAAAGATTCTCTATGAGCACTGAGGTTTTTAAATGATTTTACAAAAGATTCTCAAATGAGGAACTTGCATGTTTTTAAATGATTTTATCAAAAGATTCTCTTATGAGGCACTGCTAGGTTTTAAACGATTTTATCAAAAGATTCTCAAATGAGGCACTGCATGTTTTTAAATGATTTTATGAAAAGATTCTCTTATGAGGCACTGCTAGGTTTTAAACGATTTAAGAAAAGATTCTCAAATGAGGCACTGCATGTTTTTAAATGATTTGATCAAAAGATTCTCATATGAGGCACTGCTGGTTTTAAATGATTTTATCAAAAGATTCTCTTATGGGCACTGCTGGTTTTAAAGATTTTATCAAAAGATTCTCATATGAGGCACTGCATGTTTTTAGTTTTAACGATCGATTTTATCAAAAGATTCTCTTATGTGGCACTGCATGTTTTTAAATGATTTTATCAAAAGATTCTCTATGAGGCACTGCTAGGTTTTAAACGATTTTATCAAAAGATTCTCTATAGGCATGAGCTGCAGTTCTTTAAGACGATTTTAGTTCAAAAGATTCTAAATGAGGCCGCATGTTGTTAAATGATTTTCAAAAGATTCTCTTATGAGGCACTGCTAGGTTTTAAACGATTTAGAAAAAGATTCTCAAATGAGGCACTGCATGTTTTTAAATGATTTTATCCAAAGATTCTCTTATGAGGCACTGCTAGGTTTTAAACGATTTTATCAAAAGATTCTCTTATGAGGCACTGCATGTTTTTAAATGATTTTATCAAAAGATTCTCTTATGAGGCACTGCTAGGTTTTAAACGATTTTATCAAAAGATTCTCAAATGAGGCACTGCATGTTTTTAAATGATTTTATCAAAAGATTCTCTTATGAGGCACTGCTAGGTTTTAAACGATTTTATCAAAAGATTCTCTAATGAGGCACTGCATGTTTTTAAATGATTTTATCAAAAGATTCTCATATGAGGCACTGCATGTTTTTAAATGATTTTATCAAAAGATTCTCAAATGAGGCACTGCATGTTTTTAAACGATTTTATCAAAAGATTCTCTTATGAGGCACTGCTAGGTTTTAAACGATTTTAAGAAAAGATTCTCAAATGAGGCACTGCATGTTTTTAAATGATTTTATCAAAAGATTCTCTTATGAGGCACTGCTAGGTTTTAAACGATTTTATCAAAAGATTCTCAAATTAGGCACTGCATGTTTTTAAATGATTTTATCAAAAGATTCTCTTATGAGGCAGTGCTAGGTTTCAAACGATTTTAGCAAAAGATTCTCAAATGAGGCACTGCATGTTTTCAAATGATTTTAATTCAATTTTAAATTTCTTTTTTTAACTATAATGATTTTTTTAGTAGCTTTGTTGTAGTTAATGTTTGTATAGTATTTTGCAAGTTTAAAACAGCCAATGGATCCATAATTAATCACAAATGGTATCCGCTGGATACAGGACTAATCGTATCCGCTAGATACAGGACTGAAATTATCCGGTGGATACAGTACTAATCGTATCTGCTGGGTACTGGACTCAGCGTATCCGCTGAATACTGGAACTGAAATGAAAGCTCCTCGACGCGATCCTCAAAAGTGACATTTGTAGCATTTGTAGATTAATGGTAGAATTTGTCGTAGTAGATGTATGGTAGTATTTGCAAGTTTTAAACAGCCAATTGACCAACAGTCACCCAGAAATGGTATCCGCTGGATTCCTGACTAATCGTATCCGCTGGATACTGGATCTAATATGGAAACTTTAAACAGCCAATTGACCCAAAATCAATCAGTAATGGTATCCGCTGGATACATGACTAATTGTATCCGCTGGATACAGAACATATCGTATCCGCTGGGTACAGGACTCTTCGTATCCTCTGAATACTGGACCTGAGATGAAAGCTCGTCGACGCGATCCTCAAATGTGGCATTTGTAGATTAATGGTAGAATTTGTCGTAGTAGATGTATAGGTAGTATTTGCAAGTTTTAAACAGCCAATTGACCAACAATCACCCAGAAATGGTATCCGCTGGATACAGGACTAATCGTATTCGCTATATAAGGAACGGAAATGGAAGCTCCTCAGGGAGCTCCGGAGTTATTGTGCAGTCCAATTTCTTCATATTCACCTCTGTCTACCATTTGTTATTGACAATTGGAATCGGAAAATGGCAAATGGAGAACAGAACCAGTTGCAAAGTCAATGAACTCTTTGGTAAAATCAAGTACTAACTAAGTAATTATAAATGATGTGATGGTGTTTGCATAGGCTCTCTCTACTTAGCCACAACCGAAACCAGCAGTACTCGACAGTCGACACCCGTCTCCACATTTCTGTCCATTCCTTCTTGTTATTTCTTATTCAGCAGCCATCAGCATCAGCATCAGCATGCACTTAGGACTCGTTTTAATGCAAATTGTAAATGGAAATGCATTCCAGCACCGCTTGAATATGTACATATGTGCAACGTGATGTGGAAATGTTGGCCAAATCCATTTTACACTTAACCGCCTCGAAGGGGAATTCCAATTGCATTCCAAGAAGTAATAGAAATGCAGTTTTAATGTAACGAAATTGCTCCGAATAATTATGGTACAAGGGAACGGGAACTTCCGCAGAATGTTGCTCATTAAAATTATATGATTTTTGTTTATGTTTTAAAATTTTTCTTCTCTTTTTCCTCGCCACTCCATGGGTTTGCCATAAACCTTTGTCGTTTGTGATTTCGTCGACGTCCTGGATGGCAAAAAGTTGCCAGTTGCCAGCGTGTTAATTTGTGCGTAAACGTTGCACTAACGAAGCGAAAGAGAGAAGGGAAGAAGCCTTTTCCCCTTGAATAATACAGCATCGTGTGTGGGGGGATTGAGAGGGCTTTGTGGGGTGCGGCATGTGGCGTGCAAACGGTTGAAAAGCGTAATATGGCATTTAAATGTTTCGGGGGCGTTAATAGCGTGCATTTTCCATGTGAGAGAATGTCATACAAATTTATGGAACTTGATTAAAGAGAGCTTTAATAGAAGGAGATATGGGGCAAAATCTGTAGATATAAATGTGAAACGGAACATCGAATATCTGATTTAATTCAAACAAGAAAAGAGCGCTTGAACATAAAAGATAAATCTAAAGAGAAAAAATATCCATTTATGATCAAAATATAACTTAATACAGAGTAGAAGCTCTTTTGGATAAAGAACTACCTTGAATGGAAATTGAAATTTTTCCATTTAATACAGGAAAGTTATAGGAAAAAATTTTTGCATTTCTTTCTCAACCATTTCTCTTGGAAAATAGGTCCTGGGGCGTACAGAATCAACAGAACTGCAGATTGCACTACAGATTATTCGAATTGCATTTCACTTTATTGCAGACACATACGAGTATTTATATATTTAGATCTATGCAATTTCTTTAGATATCCTGTATAATTTAAAACCGTCATATTTCTGAAAAGTTTATTTTTAGAATAACTTTAATCTAAATTGCATTTTCTAATTGCCAAATCGTGTTGCAGGGGCTGCACAGTCCACCGCAAAACCAATTACAATCTAGTGGGGGACATTGTGACGATGCTTCAATCTTGAGCCACGTGGAGCGAATGGCAGCCCGAATTTGCACCGGAAACCACAAACTTTTCCACACTGTCCAACACTGAGAAGAGAAAGTGTGGGAGAGGGAGGGGGAGAGAGGGCTCTATTAGAAAGTTGAAACCACACATATCAATTACTCAAGTTTTCGTTAGTTGGCGTCGCCTTGGTCGCCATGGTCCTGGTTATTGGAAAATGGCAACCGCAGCAACTGCAAAACAAGCAACAAACGAAAGTTCTTGGCCCGTATCATCGGTGGATTTTAGATTTGCATTTCGTTGCAACCAGTGCTGGGAAACGGCTCATAGCTTGACGGTCTGACAGGCATTTCCGCCTGCAGACCGGAACCTTTTTGTTCTTCTTTCATTTTCCCTTAAAGTTTCTTCTCTGTTTGTTTGACATTTTATTTGTTTAAGAAGAGAAAACAAATTCGCTTATTGTTATGCCATCCGGATTCGCATTCCCATTCCCTCTTTCTTGTACTATTTGTTTCTTCTACTTTTCTCGACTTTAATGCGTAAATATTTTCACGCTTTTGGCATGGAAAGCAGCAGCCAAAAGGAAAGGCAACAAGCGAACAAATTTCATAAAAAATTCACAACAGGCGAAAAAAATAAAATAAAATAATATCCCCCTGCTGTGAGGAGGTGGGCAAAAAGTTTTCCTCGTTTTTTGCTGTCTGTTTCGTTTTGTGTGTGTGTTTGTGGGTGTGTGTCTCCCAGTCGATATTAAATGAAGCTGTAAGAACTTTTGCCTTTGTAGTTGTTTTTTTTGTTGTCTGCTGTTTCGGGTCCGTTTCCAAAGTTCGCATTGAATTTATATTCCAGCGAGTAGTGTTCGTCGGGGAAAGAGAGGAGTAAAATGGTTGAAAAACGGTTGGATACTCATGTGCAAGTGGAATTCCAGGGGGCCAGACCCAGGGATATTTGAAGCTGAAGACTTCAACCCAGGTGCAAGTCGCTCTTCAGTGGCTACATACATAGGTATTTGTTTTGTGTTTTATGGCAGTTTGAAAGCATCTTGGACATATTTGACATAAATCAAAGAAATACTCATAAATTGATTGTAAAATGTTGTAAAAGTTGCTGAGGAGACTCTGAAATCTTGGCTATCATTTCACTGGCATATCGTTCCTTAATATTTAATTACTGTTGCAGGGTGGAATTTTTATTTAAAAATGGTTTTTATTTATTTATTATTGAAACTCAGTCCCTCGTAAACTATGATCCCTTACATCCCTTTCTAAAGCCTTAGACCCTTGTTAGCCTTGGGCTGTTATGTTGCCAAATTTCCACCTAAGTACCATCTGTATTCGCTAGGTGAACTTTATATCCAAATCTCATTAATTAGCGAATGATTTAAAACGTGTTGGACATCCAGTGCACACGGATAAACACTCCATAAGAACAGAACTCTCATGCAACAAGCAACTTCGGGGACATTCGACTTTAAGCCAAGGAGGTCGCATTTGCACTTAAGTGGTCCAGGCCAGGTCCAGGGATGCCAACAGCGAAATGCATTTACAGCGTAATCCAATCTCGGCAATAATGAAATGCTAAGTGCCACAGACACACACACACACAGGGATTCCCAATTGGAGTTGCACTCAGAGGAGGCCGGAAGCAGCAGCCCAGCAGGGCAGACAGAACACTCTGTCGGGCACCCGAAAATGCAACAGACCCTCGAGAAAGTCGCCTCTGCCTCTGTCCTGGGTCACGTTTTGTATTTTACGCTTCTTTCTTTGTGCTCCCAATGTGTCTGCTGGGCTAACCAGAACAGGATTTTTAATAACCCACGTTCTAGATTGCTTTCAAGCCATACTTGTGTCCCATCGTTTTTTGAACAGAAACCGGTTTTGTTAACGCTGATAAAAACAACGTTGGGCTGAATGGTCCTCCACTATTGTCTTTGGGATGGCTTTTCAAGACCTGACACTGACATCTTTGCTGGGCCCAAGATTGCTTCACTTCATTTTACCTTTTTCGGCTGGTAGTAAGAGAAAATCGATTCATCCACTCATAAATGAGCTCTGGGCAGACCACAAACTCAATTCGACACAAGTATGACCACAGTTCTAATGAAATTCCTTTAAGCATTGACCACACATAGGTGAGTGACAGGCAGGCCACACGGGCAGGCAGCTTCCACAAACTAATCACTAATAAGGCTCGAAGCTACGGCCGACAGGTAGAGATATTGCGGAATCAAGTAATAGCCGCAACTATACCCATAAATCAGATTCGTGATTCAACGTACATAAGTCCTTGTAGGGAACGGCAACCCCTAGCAGAGTGCCAGAGAGATGCAGATGCAAAAGCCAGAAGTGCCAGGGCATTCAAAAGTCAAGAGTAATAATGATACTGAAGCTGAATCCGAGAGAGGAAATAAGTACAAAAAAATCAAGGGAAATTCTCACAAATTTGCACTCGAAAAAGTTGCCAAGCTTCTCTCCGGCTTACGCCAATCCCCCGTTCAGGGTATACAGACCAACAAACTGCTTTCTGCAGCTTTCAGTTTTTCCATTTATTTTATTTTTTTCACCTTTCAAAGGAGCCCCGGTTTTTTACCCATATTTGAGTTAACATTTTCACTTTTCACCTTCCGGCGTGCGCCTGCAGCCTAGCGCCTGCAGGTAAAAGTATTTCGCCCAACTCTTTATTCTGGGGCGCTGAAACGCATAAATCAATGGGGTAAAAATCAAGTAAGCAAGCCACCCGGTAAGCAACAGCTCAGCCCGGCCGGAAGATGGCAGCAAGCCAAGTTCCTAAACTTGATTTAATGCCGGTGCAGCAGCGGCAAAGAGTATACAATATATTGGCAGGTTGTTCTCCAAAGTGTTGCTGGCTTAAAAGCTCTCAACCTGACTTGAATCGTATCGATATAAATCAGCAATAGCAGCAGAGAAATATTCGTACTCGGCACTGCCTGCGCTTACAAAGACCTGGAGATTTGTTGTTTGACAAATGAATGGTGGCTGAAAGCTGATGTCAATCTTTAAAATCTGTAAAGGGGGATGGATTTTAAATGGAGAAGCAAAGTAAAGAAGTAAAATACATACATTATACATACATAAATTAAATATTGTTAGCCTAAACTATAGCTCCATCCATGAGCTGGTCCTGCCCAACGATGCTTGGTAAACTAATTTAATTAATTTATTTGCACTTTCCATGCGACAGGAAACAGGAAGGGAAAACCCACTCACATCAGCATTCAATCAACTAACCTTTAAATAATTTATTAAGTATTAATTTTCCTCTATTTTGGGAAACTTGTCCGAGAGAGAAACATACACATTAATTCATCGATGGCAATGCCAATTGCATTTACATTTCTTGGTGGTATTTTTTGAAGCTTTCTCTCAAGTTTTTAATTAAAACTTAAGCGAAGTCCAAACAAGGCTCCCGTGAGTGGGGAGTGAGTGGGGATCTGGCTTGCGCTCTTAAAAAGTTTTTTGTTTCCTATTTTATGAGAGTCCTGGGCTGACTTTGGATGACTCTGCCGTTATTCTATGCAAATCTTTCTTATCCTCTTTTAATTGCATAACCCATTGTAATTACCCAAACAGTTAAAAATTAAATTTTAATGTCGAAAATGGAATAGATTTTTTTGGGATCTAAATTAATTTATGTTTTTCTTTATGATTAAAGTTGTTTTTTTTGGGAATGAGGAGTTAATGGAGGAAGTACCACTGGCAGCGTCTAAATTTGTAGCTGAAAATAATCTTTAAAAGAAATACTCGTACTATATTATAATTTACTATATTAATCTATCCTACGGAAAAAATTAAATATATTTCCTTTTCTCATATCATTCATACAAAATAATTATAAATATTACATAAATTTTAGCACATTTTTGGTTAATGAAAATAAGTTAAGAAGATCCAAGTTTACATTTGGAAAACTTTTTCGCTTTAAGAACGGTTTTGTTTTTTTTTTTTTTAATTTTTGTTGCATGGTAATATCTTAGGGCGTTTAAAGATAGTATACATACATATAACCCACTATTATGTTAAGTATTTATGATAAATGGGAAGAGATTGATTGAAAAATTAGATGAAATTGATTAGATTCTTTTTTATGTTCTCCCCTTTCACCCATTAAAATATTTCAGTTCCATATTCTTTCCATTGTTCGTTGTGTGTTATAGAATTCGATAAGATTCCATATAGATATCCAAGTTGGGACACATTGTGGTTAATCATTAATACTGGCAAAATCCTTACTCAAAATACGTATTGCTCGGGAAAGTTCACAAGATTGTTTGTTGGGTAGAAAAGATTAGCCCACAAAATTAAATGCCTTTCCCCACGCCCATCGATTAAGTGGTAGACACTATATTTTAAAGTTAGTTACAAATCAGTTTGCTGCATTGCACCGGAACTCCTCCTGGCCATGGTGCAGAATGCCTCCCCCTGCTGCTCCCTCAGGCAGATGATCAGATTTTCCGGTTCCTTGGTGGCTGTAGGAGCTGTAGCTAATTTTCCATTGGAACTACTAGATTTTTGTGCGCCTGTCGATGCCGTTTTCTCCGCTGTCGTTGTGGAGGAGGTGGCCGTTGAGGAATTATTGTTTCCCGCATTGTTGGGCAGCAGCTGCGGCACCTGGGGATTGGTGGTCAGCAGTCGCTTTGAGCCACCACGACGGCGACTGCCCTGCTTGGTGAATACACTCGGCTCCAGGTGCAGCTGGGCATTGATATCTTGCTGGGTCATGCAGGTGAAAGCCTTAAAGAAGCTCTTCCGAAAGTTCTCACTGAGAAAGGCATAGAGTATGGGGTTGACGGCCGAATTGGAGTAGACCAGGGCGCCCAGGAGCAGGAAGATGAGTATCTCTAGGCGCGACAGATCGCGCTGAGCCGGGTTCGAGTTGATCAGGGCTAACTGGGACATCCAGTGTGGCAGCCAGCAGCAGATGTAGACCGTGATGACGGTCAGCACCAGTCGTGTGACCTTGCGATGGGCCCGCCGCTTCTCCTTGGACTTGGCCACTTGTTTGGGCCCCACTGACTTCAGTTTCCGTATGACCAGATAGTAAAAACTGAGGATGAAGCAGAGTGGCGTGGCGAAGCCCAGAAAAAATGTGTACAATATAAAAGTGGTTCCCGAATGTTTCTTATACGCATCCGGCCACATTATGTTGCACGAGTAGTTGATGCCATCCTCCTGCTCGACTGTGCTGGCGTAAAGGATCACTGGGAGCATTAGCACGGCGGATGTGGACCAGGCCACCGCCGACACGATCTTGGCTATGTGCAGGGTGCGATATCGGGGCGAGGATATCGGATGACAGACGGCTATGTACCTGTCCGCCGACATGATGAGCAGGAAGATCGAAGAGGTGAAGGATGTGATGGAGGTGCTAACCATATACGCCTTGCACATGAACTCCCCGAAGCGCCAGCTGCAGATGCGCATTGTGTAGAGCAGGAAGGGTATGCCAATCAGGAAGCACTCATCCGCTATGGCCAGATTGAGGATGTAGATATTGGTCACCGTTTGCATCTTGGAGAATCGCAGTACCACATAAATTACGAGGGTGTTGCCAAAGAGCCCCACAATGCACACCAGGCCATACAGCACCACCGTGAATAGATCCGCCAGGGAGTTCCTGGTGGCTATGCAATGCTCGTAGGTCGGCAGATCGGTACTATAAAGTGGTTCCTCTGGGTGGTTCGTGGAGCTGCCACTGTCCCACCTCTGGCTCAGCTCTGTGGTGTACAGACTCTCATTCGATCCGTACCCATTGGTGGTGTTTGGGTAGGTTGAATCGGTTGAAATATCTTCCCCTCGGACCCATTGCAGTAGCCCCATTATCATTAGCCAGTTTAACATGTTCTCGCTCGTTTGTTGTGTGTGGTTTAAATTTAATTATATTGTTCAGGTGATTGTTGTTTCGGTTGTGTCCATCATCTGGTTTACCTGCAAAACAAATTTCATTATCCCGTTAAATATTATATGCTTACGTTGTGTGTGTGTATAAAATTATGCAAAATATGAAAACTTTTTGGATGCTAATTAAAATTGTTTTGTTTCTACTCGGCATCCGAGAGGAGAATTTTTATTTAATACAGCTTTGTATTTGTACTAACTTGATGCAGTTTTAGCTATGTTTTTCATTCAATTTTTCATTTGTTAATGTTCAAAATTCCTGACCGACAGAATTTTGAACATTAACAAATGAAAAATTGAATGAAAAACATAGCTAAAACTGCATCAAGTTAGTACAAATACAAAGCTGTCTTTCCCAATACTCGTAGCTAAACATCCATCTTAATTAAACCCCAATTAGAGTGTGGATGCAATGCTCTCTCAACTTTCAAACAAACAGCTTAAACTGGCACTTGTTAACAAATTATTGAATCCCAAGTTAAAAGTTAACACTGACAAATTATATGTACAATGTACATGCAGCAATACGTTCCCCATTAAGCAAAGAAAATCCCTCCAGACTTTGACTTCACAACCAGACACTTGGAGGAGAACTTTTTCTGCAAAACTTTTGCCGACTTTCTGAAAAATTACACCAAAATCTTTAACTTTTTTCTGACAAGTTGTAGAACAACCAATTCTGAAGGTAGACAGAATTTCTACATAAATCATATGTTTGCCCAATTTATTTTAGGAAAAAAATGGCCAATTCATTTGCACGCACAGTCCGAGGCAATGGAAAAGTTGTTGATTTATGAAAACTCAGTGGGTTTGCATGGTGTGGGATTGGGCGAAAATTAACATTTAAATTGAAATAAAATTACATACAATTTGTCAAGACAAACAAACAGGAGAGCAGGGGCCAAACAAGAACTTTGTAGATACAATAACAGTTCTTCAATAAATAAATAGGCAAATGAAGTTGAAACTGGGGCACAATTCCCGCAAATATCTGCTGAAAATATATTTGCTTCATTTAAATTCGATTATTTTCCTGCATACTGCACAAGGAAGGTCCATCTTTTGATCCTTGCTGTTTGTACATGGCTGCTTGTGTACTCGTCTAGGACAGGAGAAGAGTTAATCCTCTTAGTCTATGTTTATTTTTGAATTAGTATAAACTCCGAATTAACTCTAATATACTCGTAAAACGATTCTAATTGCTATCCATATTAGTTAGTTAATTCCAAAGCCATAATTCAGAATTTTAATTGGGAGATACACAAGTCAGAGAGTGCGGAAATTCGATGTAGTAAATTGTTACAATTATTTTGGGTTTTTAAGGACCCCTGTGGGTGGACTATGAAATGCATGCATTTTATTTGGTAAAGAGGGGAATTCGTTGGTCATTTTGTTATTTATAAGTTTATTTATTTATATGATTCGAATTTATATAAGTTATTTAAATTTTTTTTACAAAAAATGTGCCATGGCGACAGGGGTCCTAGGCTGCAAAGTTAATTGTAAATTTTAATTTTTTATATTATATTATTATATTATAACTATTGATGTTAAAGTTGACATGAGAGTCTTGTACTTTTTTTTACGTTAGCTTGCTAAAATATTCCAAAGTATTTCTCCATTTGAATAGCTTTTTAATGGAACTTGAGAGTTTTCTCTCAAAGCTGTTAAGCGGAACACTACCCTTTAATTTGAGCTAATTGCCTATTGGCTACCCAATAGCCCCATTCAATCCCACAGATTGCCTCCACATTTGAGCTGCAACGAGCAATCAAACTGGGATCAAGGCACTCGCCTGGTGGCAGGCAGGCCCTGACATATTCTCTGTGTCCTGGATTACAGTGGCGCAATCAATTAGAGGTGTATTCGATGTTGTTACGTGTGTATAATTAACATGTGATCAGGTGTGAGGAGTAGTGCAGCAAAGGGAGGCCCATATAATAAATTATTATGTAAAGAAATTAGGAGTAAATTTGCTCTAGGGATTTGTTTGAATGGAATCTCTTTTAAACTGCAGTTTGCAATATTCTTCGAATTTTTCATTGCTTTAATCTACTTAAATCAATTTAAAAGCAGAAAAATGAACTTCATCGAACCTGAAGGAAACTTCCCTTTGCGTATAAGCTTTTACTGTTTCCGATGGAAATTGTTTGTTTATATGGAATTTGATAGTTTTCGTAGACTTTCTCTGGATAAAAAAAGAAATGCCAATATCCCTATCATGGGGGACTTAAGCATACAGTCAGTCTACTGTACCCTATCACCACTAGTTGGAGCTCAACTTTATTCCCTTTTCCATTCAATTCCTTTTACGTGGGATTCTTTTGTATCCATTATTGGCCTGTCGCATTCATTGAGTTGTGTGGGGTACCCGCTATTCCATCAGTAGCCACAATCCGTATCCCCCAACTGCTATCCCCCCTCGCGTGTGCTGTCGTTTGTTTGCTCGGAGATTTAACTTTCAAACCGTCGACAGGTGTAAAACCCAGGGCAATCTCCGACTCTCCATCCTTGACTGCAGAATTGTTGTTCGACATTTATTTTGCGTTGTGGCTCTGTGGCTGGCGTTTTCCTACACTGCGTTTATTGTTGTTGCAAGTGTAACTGTTATCGGTAAACCGCAATGGAGGCACAAATCGCAAGGCAGCTGATTGCCTCAGAGGGGCAAATAAAGAGAAAAGGGGAAGGGGGGGAAACAGCACGTGGTGCACTTATATTGTCTGCAGTTCCATTGACGACAACAGGCAACAGACGGCGGTGAAAGCCACTGACGAAGTTCTGTATGGGGAAAGAGACAGATACAGATGTACAGAGTGAGAGAGGGCAAAGAAAGGAAGCTGTGGCCTCATCTGTGGACCCAAGGACCCAAGCAACACCCAAAGGAAGGTGACGGAGCCATCATCATCTGCTCATCGCTCCCTTGACCATATTTTTTTCATCTTCCTCTGTTTCTCTCGCTCTTCTTTCTCCTTCTCATTCCCTCAGTGTGCACGTATGTTCGTGTTTTTGTGTGAGTTCTGTTCTGCAGCATTTATTAAAAATTTATGCATTTTATGAGACCCTCAAGAGTGGCTCCTCAAATGCATTTCCCTCACTCCCCTTTGTTGATGGACAAGACACGGAATGTCTCTGCTCCTGAAGCTCTTGATACTCAACCTCCTCTCCCTATCCACCTCCTTTTGCTCTGTGGCTCTTGATGATGTGACGAAAGGCTATAAAAATCAGCATTTTCAGCTTAGAGGGAGCTTATTTGGTCTTTGGGTTCGACCATAAAGCTTGGGAGTTTTATAAAAACGAGTATCGAAGCCAAAAAGGACAAAGGACACAGCATGGCAGTCAATACAGTGTTGCATTTTATATTTTCGGGGATTTTCATAATGGTTTTGGGAACTTTAATAAACCGAAGCTTTTTGTGGAGTGAGAAAGGTTGCAATGAATATTGATTGCCAAAATTTAAGCTCAAATTTGGAATTTTAATGTTGCATTAATTATAATGATCCAAACACAAAGTTTTCTCCAAAGAAAATTGAAGTCAATCTACTAGATAAATATTTTTCACATGTTTTATTTGTCCTTTATTGAAGCAACGCTTCAGGGTAAGGTTTTGAACTGCTTGCAGGACAGTTTTGAGGAAAAACAAACCAAAGCTTCAGGTTGCAGTAGCGCACTGCCTTCGTTATTTAATTTTGCAAAAATTTTCGCATTTCTTGTAAATTCTTTAAAAAAATAACCAAAATTAATTTTAAAAGCTAATTAACCAGATTATGTTCGACACTCCATAGGATGATAACTCTCTTCCAAAGTATTCATTTCTGTACTTCTCGTCTCTATGTGTACGCCATAAATCTTCCACAATATTTTGGCCAATTCTTGCCACTTAAAATGGAACATTTTTGTATTATTCATAAGGAGCGAAAACCGAAAACGCTTAATTAATTAAAACTTTATCAAAAGACCCTTGAAAATTCTATGCGTGTGTGGATGTATGTGGATTATGTTACCAAAAATACAGTAAGGCGCCCAAAGAGCAAGACAAACAAGGTGCGGGGAAACATTTTTATATAGAAAAGAGAAGCTTGAGGGGGAAAAAGAGAGACAGGCAGTCTGTATGTCTGCCAGGCAACAGCTTGGTCAATAGAAACAAGGTAATGCATTCCCAGATATCTGAAGCAGATATGGGCAATGGCTAACCTTGAATAAATATACCTTGGCCCCTTGGCAAATGTTTATCCGCTTGGTTTGGTTTGCAAGGTGCACAAACAACAAACCAACCCAGGCAAGAGCGTACAGCACAGCTTTCGGTGTGCCGATGCATTTGATACCCTTACGCTTATATACGATATAGTCATACGATATAGTCATAATTCATGCACGAAAATTCGCATAGGGTTAAGTTTCCATTGAGAGACAAGAATGTTGTTGTACCAAAGACTTGCCAACAGGCTGCAGAAGTCGATGCTGCTGTCTGCTGTCAATGCCAACTTTGGCTTTAAGTAATCATACCCTCTCTGAAGGAGTATACGTGCGTATGTAGCACACACCGAGGAAGTAAATCAGAGGGGGAGAGAGGCATATGCAAAGAGCATAATTTTATGGATAAACACACCCAGTACACACACACACACACACACACACACAACACACACACACACACACGCAGGCATGTAAGCCTATACTCCTTTCTATGTTTGTGTGGACGTATTTGTGTGTGTCTTAGGAGCAGTGGCATGCAAATATGACTACAAAATTTGCATGTATACACAACACACAAACACAACAGCTGAAATACACACCCACGCACACACACACACACACACACAAATACTTAGAAAATGTCGCCCAGCAATGTCGTGGCAAGAGTGCACTTTGGGGTTCGGGGTACACTTGTTTATAGAGCCCCTATCCGAGCATAAAGTGCAACATAAACAAAACTCACTCACCTACACCACCGCTCCCAGAGTGTCTTCCTCTCTCTCTCTCTCTCTCTCTCTTACTCTTCTGTCTCCCTTTTTGGGGTGGGAGTGGTGGTTGGTGGACTCTTTGGTTTGGTGGCAACGCACTCAATCTTTGGGACACATTTTGGGTGTTTCGGCCACAGGTTGCCACTCAACGTGTGGCCTTACCCGTAACCTGGTCTCTGAACTTTGATAAAACACTCAAAACATGTGTTGCATAACACACATAAAAACAACGACAACAATAACAATGAAAACGACGACCTCTACAACAAGTGCAATTATAATCCCAAGGGCTTTGTGCTTGAAGCCTTTTGTTTCAGAATTTGAGCTTGGGAGGTTTTGTACACACATCGGCCTGATAAAAATAACAAGTTTGGGATTATCGCCCTTTGCTGATTTCATGTTTAATATTTTGTATGAAAATGTTTTCCAATTAATGGACTTATCTCATCCAATTGGAAGCATTGAAATTGGTAGAAAGATTATGCTGTTGCATGGGCTCTGGCTTGTAATGAATATTGAGAGAACGCGGGAAAGGTTTTAACTTGAAGGCAAATACCATCCTCTACTATAGTCTAACCGTTGCGACCAAACCACATGCACATGTACATGGTGCCCGTATATTATCCCCCCACCACTTTGACAAGTCGGTTTAGCTTTTTGCTCATTGTCTGGTTGGTGTCTGCCCGTTGTGCGGTCAGTTGTCTCCCCCACCCTATTTAGCATCTAGAAGGGAGGCAGGGAAGGAACGGAGGACGAAGTGTGGCAAGTTGTTCTCTCTCACACTGTAGGCTCAATTATGCCTGGGTGTTCATTGTTAACTCGTCTGGGGGTCTAGGACCTAATGTCTGGCACCTAAGCTGGAGTCCTGGAGATTGTTCTTTTCTCTTCTGCCATTTGGTCTTATTTATGGTAGTCATGGGTCGGACTCCCACTAGGAAAAGGCAAACTCTGGGTGCCTTTTAGCACACATATTTGCACCTTGTATATACTGTTAGATGGGAGCTGGTATCTAGTAGAGTCCTTCCGTGTTTGTGGGTCCTTTGATGTGGTCCCTTGTTTGTTTGTTTTATGTGGCTGCTCCTGTTCTCGATCCTGTTCCCGTTGCCGCTTCTGTTGCGGCAGGGCAGGCCGTTTGCCAAAAACTGAAATCTGCCATCGCATTTCCACTTTATTTTCACATTTTCACGGCCCTCACACCTATCCTACCCGCACCCCGCCTCACATCTGCCTTTGAAGCTTTGTTCATTGTTCAGCCACACCCACACGCCCCTCGGCTCTATAGCTGTTTCCGATTTGGTTCTTTGTTGCTGTGGTTTTTTTTTTCCTGTTTTTTTTCGCCGCTCAATTCATTGGAGCTTTTGAAAAATGTTTGTCAATTGCATGCTAAACGTTTTTAGTGATTGGTGGCAGGAAATGCAAAGGGAAAAAGAAAACACACAAAAAAACAAAAAACTTTAGCGATCTGTGGATAATATTTACAGAATGTGACACGGTCTAGTGGCTCTTTAAGGATTTAAAGCACCCAACGAGAGCTCGAAAATGTCTTCTTCAAATCCGATTGGCTGTAATCTACCCACACATTTCCCCATACGCTTTTTTGTCCCCCCAAAAATGTTGTTTCCATGGACACTTTCCCCTTGAGCGGCTTAAGCCTTTTTAATTTTTTGTCAAATGTGTGGCACAATTTTGATGGCCATAAGTAGATGATGGAAAAGAAATAGCAGCGATTTTAAGAAAAGCATTTTATCAAATAGAATTTACGCAGCTTACCGGGGGTAATCCACCCCTCTGCAGCCCAATTAGATCAAGGAGTCCCTGACAAACAATTTAGTTGGAGTTCAAATATCATTGCCTGGCTTAAGGGCGCTCAACACTCGCACAGTTCCGAGTGCAATTTATGGGGAGCATTCCCCGAGCCACACTCCCTACAATTTGCATAAATTAGCACCAAAATATATTACCCGTTCCTCTGTCCCTCTGTCTCTCTCTCTCTATTTACTGCGATGTGTTTATTATTGTTCGCTTGGGGATGTGTTCATTGGGTCGTTTGTATGGTTTTCGGGACAGTTGGATGCTTCGATAGTTCCGGCGGCAAATTAAACATAATTTTCGAGCACCCATTGACAATAATTGAACCACTCGTACGAGTACATACATGTATATGGGGAGGGGGGGTGGAGAGGATTATGTTGCATATGTTTCAGGTCAACGAATCCATGCCCATGTAAATGACACACCAAGGATTGTCACTAATTGCGTGACAGTCGAAAATCCTTTGTTGGCCAAGCGGTTTGGCTTTTATGTGCATTATGTGTGGTATTTAGGCCTTGGTTGGGTGTTGCTGTTGCCACAGAATATTCACGGATACAGTCCAAAAACTGTGGTGACAGTTTGTTGAATAATGCTCATTTTAACTTTAAAGTTTAAGAGGAATTTTGGATATTCGATTGCTTCCTTTTTGTATTTGAAAACAAAAAGGATTCCATTCCTCTGTAGTGGACGCTGAAGCAGCAACTTAATTTAATTATTTCCAGCCAATCAACATCATTCATACGCCCTGTTTGCACTTCAATTGAATGTTCTCCCTTGGCTATTTGCTTTACACTTGAAAAAGCCTGTCCCCGTCCCACTTCCAGTTCCAGCTGAGGCCAAGGCCTCTCTCTCTGACTTCAATCGGATTTCTTTTTACCCCGGAGTTAATCACACAAACTGCTGCTGTCATCATCGTCATCAGCAAATGCCATTACCTAGGTAAATAATAGGGTAGTCAGGAAGCAGAAACCAAAGGCACTTGCCACTTTTGATGTGTCCGACGTGTTGATGGTGCTGCCAAGTTGCTGACCATCCATAAAAATAAATAAATAAAATGCGCTGCAAACGGGCAAATGGGTAAATCTGGAAAACAGAAAATAGAAAACAAATCAAGCTGATCGGAAAAAAGGCAAGCGCTCGCTCAATTGACCCATTCTCAGTTATTGGAACTTTGTTTGTGGCTCGATTCGCAATGCAATTAGGCAACATGAATGACCAGTCGATTGTTGTTGCTGTTGCCTCATTTGCTGACTGTTTTTGTTTTTCTAGCAACTATGCCATGACATTCTGCCATCAACAATATTCATTCAGTTGGTCAATCATTCTTGTTGTTTTATTATTCTACAATGGCAGAGGAAAAGCAAACAGAACTTGGCGGGAGAACGGAAGAGTTATTAGAGTTTAAATATCATTTAAGCTGGGGTGATTTCAACTTTTCTTGGACTCATTGTAGGGTATCCTCTGGCCGTGTTCTCGTGCATTTGGCATTTACTTTTTGTTTACAAAATTTGCCAATTCTGCATTTTAGTGCGTTTTTCAATGTAATTATTGTTGTTTTTGGTAGCCGATGATGCTTTTACTTTTTGGTTTCGATTTTTGTTCTCATCTGCTCATCGCATTCCTCTTCTGGCCTTCCTTCCTGCCAGCCAGCCAGCCGCTCATTGGAGTGTTCTAAATGTGTTTTGCAGCAGCAGCCATGGCCAAACGGAATTGCCGTTGCTGTTGCCGTTGTTGATTTTCCCATTTTATGGGTTCAATTAACCAGAAGCCATGAAAATCATAAAAATGATGAACTTTTTTCCCCCATTTAAATTGATTGCTTTATAACAGATTCGAGCGGGGTCTGGGAATACTTAACAGCTGTCTGGCTGGCCTAGAAAATTCCCTCATTAATCCACACCAGTTCTATTGTGTGGACTCTCCTCTATCCAATTAGCACTAAATCATGTTCTTTATTAAATACGTTTCATTATTGTGTTAGCCATGTCGTCACTGAATATTTTATGTTCTCTCCCTTTGACATCAGTTTTCTATGGAAATTCAATCAAAAATGCAGGAGGTTGATAGCCTTGATAGAGTTGTGGCAATCATTAATTTCGTCATGGCCAACATATCGACTAATCGGCAACCTAATTGAATTACGAAATGGTATCAGCTGCATAACAAATCGATCGCCAGCAGTGGCAGACAAATGTCAAACGGAGTAAATTGTCACAAAAGAGTTTGTGCTCCTGTGGGGGGGAGGAGGGAGGCTATTATTCTTGATTGATTAGATGATTTGCATTTGTAGTTAATTATGCATTTGAAGAGACTCATTTTTCGCTAATACTTTGTATATTTTTATGGCTCTAATTCCCCCGCCAGATACGACACTGAGTGATTCTAATCATTTGTTTACTCTACGTGCACACAAACGAGTATATCCACATGTCATTATCTTTTGAAGACTTTTTGTTGTTATTTTGGCTTTATTTTAGTTATATTTTGCTGTTATCTGCTGCTACTCTTTTGTCGTCATTAACGTCATTGCGTCCCTGTTTAATTTGAACATTAATCATGGTCGTTCCCTGACGGTGGGGGGCTATGGCAAACTATGGCACAGAAAAAAAACAGACAAAGGAGTTTGCAACACAGGAAAAGTTGCGGCAGGTTCTCGTTGTGTGTATGTGTATGTTCATATGTATGTGTGTGTGTGTAGGGAACATGTCTAATGAAGACGGGCAGGTCTTATTATTAGTTTTCTATATGCACCATGAACCGCATAAAGATTCATGTTGCACATGCGCATAGAATAGAATTCTGGATGCACCAAAAGCACTGAAATTCCTGCAGTGGCATCTGCTAGCCCGACTTTTAGCCAACATTCTGATGGTTTGGCAAACTTTGGTCTTGGCCTTTTCCAACCCACAATTCTTTTGCAACATTTTTTCATTTGTTCTTCTTTGCTGGACTTTTATGAGCACCTTTACACATAGTTTACTTTACTATTTTCAGTTCCCAACATATTCCGCATCATCTCTTCTCTTCTCTCGTTTCCTTCTTTTTTTTATACCCATGGCTAATCAACAGCCAACTGTTGGCTCACATTAATTGACAGTTTTGCCATCAGTTGGCCCCGATGGAGCCATGGCTAAGTCCTCATTAACTCATCTATCATTATGTGGGGATGTGTTTGGTTTGACTCCCCCTCACTTTTTCATCTCCATCTCCATTTCCCTCGACGCTCTCATTAATTCTCTTTATGTACATAGGCCAATTCAGAGGGCGGTGAGGGTGGAGGGCGTGACACAGTTGGATATGATATCTGGAATTACCAACTGCAGTAGTTCTCTCTCCTCTATCGCTGTCTTTCTCCCACACGCAGCTTATCTTATCTCCCCCTCTTAGGTTTCGTTCTTTTTTTTATTATTTTAATTTTTTTTTATAGGTTAAGTTTAACGTCTATGCCCCAGACCCACCCCCTTTCCTCTCTGTTTAAAGTTCTTGTCCGTAATTAATTGCTAAAGTTCCCTTCTTGTTCTCCCTCGTCTGATGCTGCACAAAAGTTCAAAGTTTATGGATGCTGGGAGCATGGGGGTAAAACTCCACACCATCCGCAAGTGATGAGTGACTAAAAACAGAGAATTGTCAATTATGATGAATAATTATACGAAATTCTCTAATTAGCAGAGGGAAAACTTTATCGACAGAATGGCCTGTGTTATTTCAAATTAAATTATTAATGAAATAATGTGGATAACTTTTAGCGAGTCACCGAAAGCTGTGACATTATTGTTACCTCCAATCAAAGGAAAGTGGTTTTGGGTAGCTTAAAAGTGAGTCAACAGTTTATTGCATTATTAAGAAAAGAAGAAGAAAAAGTACAAGTGGATATATGTATCTTTTAGATTTTTAGTACCTATATATTAAATTTATATTACTATCGATGTGAGTGAGAAATCTCTGTGTGAACATCAGAACAGAACTCACCAAGAAGCAATTTTATGCTCCTTTGGCCATCAATTACCAGAAAGCATCAGCATCTCAAGAGATGGTGGAGCATCTCTAGCACTTGTTCCACCATTTGAATCGTGGGGTTAGTCTCTTCTTCTTCCTTTCGCCTGCTCTTCCTTATCCTGGGCGCTTTTGAGATGGAAGGAAACGCCATCATTCTTGTTGTTGTCTGTTTGCCTGACGCCGACGAAAGGTTAAGGCATGCATCGCCTTCCATCAAATTAGACGCATTTTCAACGCGCTTTGTCTGTGTTTCCTTTCCTTTCCTTTCCTTTTCTTCCCTCCCCTCCCACTTTCCCTGTCACTCTCTCTCCTCGCTCTGTCCGTCAGTCTCGTATTGCCATTGCCTTTGTCTATTTCTTCTAACTCTCCCTCTGTGTCTCTGTGTTAGCTCACCTCTTCTTCTAGCCCTTTCTGGTTGGTTTTTTTTTTTGCTTAAGCAATTTTCGAGCTGACGCCGCTTTGCCTTTACTTTTTATCACTTCATTTGCACTGAAATGTCAATGTCTGTTGCTTTTTCATCTCTCTCTCAGTCTCAGTCTTTTTCTGTCTGTCTTCTCTTTCACACTCTCTTACCCCCCCATCTCTTTCTCACATATTCCCTCCTCCATATCCGGACTCAAACAGCATTTGCCGAATGGCAGGAAGGAAGCAGTTTTGCTGCAATGATGTGGGCCATCCTGGGTTTGGGTGGGGTTACTTTTTGGGTGGTCTTCCACGGTGGCTGGTGGCTGGTGGCTGTCCTGGCGCTACAAGAAATCTGTCTGACAAATTACATGCCCTGCGTACTCGCAGCAGCAGCTGCTGACTCCTCGATGACTGGCCCTTCTTTCCCCATTCCCATTGTTGGCTGTCTCTGGCTCTGCTTGCCCCACATTTGGACTCAACCCATCAAGCCATCAAGCGAATGAATGGACGCACGTCATTCAGTTAGTCGCCGAGTGCAACGGCCTTTTGATTGGGCGCTAGGTGGTTTTGCTTTGCTTGGGTTTGCTTTGGCTCTTACTAGGGTGGGGTGGGGCTTGGTTAGGTGTTTGGTTGGGTCTGGTTTGGTTTGGTTTGCTTTTGGTGGATGAGCTCATTTCATCTCTTTTGGGCTTGGTTTTGTTACTTGGCTGGTTGCTTGGCACATTAGTTCCTGAGTGGAACTGTTCATCAGGTTGTTTCTTATTTATGGGAAATATTTAGGCAAAAACATTACAACTTATATCATTTGGGTTTTGAATTCTGAACGAATTTAAGGTGTGGTAAATATACGAGTAGCATCCCACTTCTTTCTACTGTAAATATGTGAACAAAGATATTTAAAGAATTTATGAGTCTATTATCAATGAGTGAATTCCCAACTGTTTCCTCTTCGTGTCCGAACAATCCCAAGATTCGTACAAGTTTCCCTTTCATACCATTACTCTTACCGTAATTTGTCAAATCTCATTTCATTTGCCAAAAATCTTTTAGGATTTCCACTGGTCAGGCCTCAGAGTTCTCAGTTTCCACATCATCAGGCAAACCAATTCCTCATTCCGACGGGGGTCTTCTATCCAACTTGTACTCCTCTCTCTCCCACTGAACTGAACACACACACACACACACACAACATTCAACAGTTACAAATGGCCATTCACACAAAATTTCGGTTTATCT
Source organism: Drosophila subsilvestris (assembly GCA_035043285.1). Taxonomy (NCBI): domain Eukaryota; kingdom Metazoa; phylum Arthropoda; class Insecta; order Diptera; family Drosophilidae; genus Drosophila; species Drosophila subsilvestris. Next base: position 2,546,023 of record JAWNNB010001728.1, on the reverse strand, counting down.
GACAAATTCCGCCACACACAACAACAAATTCATGGAGGGCGAACCCTTTTGGAAGTGACAATTTTTAGCTCCCCCAACACCCTCTACATATTTTGCTTACCCGTTTTAATATCATCCTATTATACTATTCTCTTGGGGAGATGGGAGTCGGATGATCTATCCCAGCCAAAATGGCACACGACGATGCACTTTTTGGGGTTCTCAAAATATTTTGGCAAACGTTTCTGCAATTTCTCGGATTTCTCTGTTATTTTTCACTTTTGGCCTTCCCTCATGCCGGATTTATTTGTGATGTGTGTTGCTGCTGCTGGTTGGGATGTTGGGTGTGGATTCTGTTGCAGACTCTAGCTGGCGATGCTGCGTCTGCTGGTGCGTATTCTGCCACTTATTTTGTGTATTTTCTTTTGCGTTCTGGCTGCTAATTTGCATTTGCCTCAAGAGGCATCCGTGTCGAAGAGGAGGAGCAGGTGGACCGGGCACAGCCGCCCGCAGCTATGGTGTCTGCTTTTTCTGTGTGTGGTTTTCGCGCGCGTTTCGCAGAACGGTTTTGTTTTTTTTTTTTTTTTGTGATTTACCGCTGGGTTCGTTCGTGCTGTAGTTTCTGCCGTTGCCACTGCTGCACGTTTCGGCTTTGTTTTGCATACTGTGGCGCCGCACTTGCCGGCGAATTTTGTTGTGGTGCAATTCGAGAGACGAGTGCAGAGTCGCCACTCCTCGGCTATACAGTTACACACGCTCGCCTCCTTCGGGTTCAGGTTCGTCGCCCGATTGGCCTGATGCGTGTTGCGGTTCGGCGATGATTTTGTCGTTGCTGCTGCTGCTGCTGCTGCTGCTCCTTTTGTTGTTGTTGCTGTCTGCATGGCATGGGATGGCATGGCTCGCATTGCAATTTCCTTCAATTAACAGCTTTCGCTCGTTCTCTCGCGGGAACTTTCTCTCTCTTATACGAGAACTCTCACTTTCGTTGGCGCTGTTAGCGCGTAACTTTACACTGTTAGCAGAGCTGATTCTCTGTTATCTTTTGCGGTGCAATTTGGTCTGCTTGTTGATTGAACTTTGATTACGACTGGACAGTGAAAGAAATGATTAGATTTGATTGCGAATTAGACAGGGTTTCGGCAGCGAACAGAACGTTTCTCGATTGGCTGATTGATTATTTTGTGTGTGTTAATTGGATGCATTTTGAAAATGAAAATGATTGGAAATTGCCAAATATATGCACATACATATATGTACGAACATAATTACACATGTGTTCAATGTGGTCTAATCAGATTTGAAGAGCTAGCAATAGACACAATTTGCACTTGCTTCACTTTCATCTTGAATTATAGAAAAATAAATAAAATTTCGATTTAAATCTTTTTGAATTTTAGGTCCTCTTAAGTTTATAAAGCAAATAAATCATTTCCAAGAACTTGGACCATTTGTCTTCTCTCGCCTTTTTGGAGCTTTGCTGCCTCTAGCATGGAAATCTAATTGCTGTGGACTGTGGGAGGGGGAGGTCAACCATTCACCTGGCGCAAACTCTTGGGAATATACTCTGTCCGAGTAATTAGGAGAATATCAAATAATCAGTTTTTTGTTAGCACTGGAACTTCTGGGGAAAACTGCTAAAATAATTTCCATGTGGAACAGATTGAAGTTTCTCTGCTGCTGCAAAAAAGTTGGCAGGAAAAAAGTCAAGCAAAACCGTATTCAATCATAGTCCAAAAGAGAGAGAGAGAGAGAAAGCCAGAAGGGGGGAGGAAAAGCCGGAAAAATAAGAAAGGGTAGCAGGAAAAATACGGTAACTGTCGTCGTCTCCTTTTGAGGCAGGCTTTAGTTTCGCCTTTTGAGCAAAACTTTTAATCCTTCGGGTTGAACTTCCGTCACTTGTTGTTCCCTTTCCGTTGACACTGAAAAGTGCTTAAAATCCCTACGTAAAAGGAAGCTGTTTATTGTTTACCATTTCTCAAATCCCGAAAGTTGTACCCCAGCAAAAACTTTAAATTAAATGATCAACCACAAGAACAAAGTTGCCTCTGGTTTCGCCAAATGTCTTTATTTATGCAGCAGCCAAAAAGGAATTTTAAGCCCGATGTTCGTAATTGAATTACGGCCAAGGCATTTTCGCATGTCCAGAGCAATTAGTGCCGTCAGCAGAATATTAAAGATTGCTTTTAAATATCACCCCCAAAAGAATATTAAATACTATTATCGACTTTAAAGCGTATTTCGGCTGATTGAATTAAGAAAGAATTTGGTTAACCAACACAACACAGACGCAGCAGACGGGCAAAGTTTTCCGTGGTTTGCCAGCCAAGGCGTCTGGGAATGCAGACACATGAGGACAACACCATCTTATATGAAGGTCAGTTTATCATTTTCAAAACCCCCAGCCCCCAGTCCATGGGCTGTTCCTTTTTGTGGTTGTCTTTGTTGTGCGAAAGTTTTTCGTTGGTAAAAACTTTTCTTATAAATTCTGTTAATTTGTATACACTTTCAGAGGGTAGTAACAAAGACATGAACAAAATACATATATAAAGAATGTAAATGTTTTTTTAAACCAGGATTACCATACCTGTATGAATTTTCTGGGGTTGCAGAAATTCCTCTATCCAGATGATAGAGGAATTGCTGAACTTATCTTTGAATAAAAAGAGTGTATACATTTTTTAGTGTAATCCATAGTTTTCACATTTTTTTCATTTGATTTTCCATAAAAATAAATTCAATTTGGCCGAAATTGACTTTCAGCAACTCAATAAACTAGGCAAAAAATAATCAGAGTTGAAAAGTCTGTGGCCAGAATGAATTTTTAATGAACTACTTATGGTTCCACATTTACTCGTACTCGGACATACATACATATGTAAATATGCAGTATATCTCTGCTCTACTATTAATTTGATGTAATTTGAGAATTTGGAAGCTGCGCCCACAGCTATCGAATAGCGAAATTATAATTTTTTGTGCAATTTACGCGTTCAGCAATATCTAAAAACAGGGGAAACATTATGCAAATTAAATGACTTCCAGGCGATTACAGAGTGAGAAATGATTATTGAGGAAATGGTGTCGGATATTGATAATAAATTCCAAAAATGAATTAGTTGATTATCGACTAGAAAATATAATTGCGCACAAAATATAAATGCAGATAAATTGATAGCATTTTGGGGGAATATTTTGCAATGAAATTTTATTTACTTATGTGAACTATTTTTGGCTTTATTTTGTTTGTCTGACAGGAATGTAATTATTTTCAGAGGTTTTTAGACAATCGAAAATATTTATGAATTAATTTTAAACTATTTTCTAATACAGATTTTTATAAATTCAAACCTTGAACTTTTGAAAGCATTTTCCATAGACAAAGATTTTGCTAAAAGTGGAGGTTAAAGAGGAGATTTAATTCGATAGAGTAGAATAAGAATATAAATTAAGTGGAATGGAATAGTATATCAGGTATTCACTGTCGCATCAGCAAAGATTCTGTCATAATAAATTTTTTTTTGTCATATTTTTCGTCTGCCTATTCCGATTTTTTTTACAGGTTTCCACTAAACCTCCCATTTGAAAACATAAATATTTCCGTTGACAAATCTCTTGCTTGTAGCCTGAGCCCACAGAAAAAGAAAATGTTTTAGCATTTTCCACTCTTTCGGCCAGCCAAAAGATAGACCATTTGGACACTTAAAATTAATGTTACATTAAATTTGTGCCCCATTCTTGCCAGCACGGATTATGGCAAATGCGAATGATCTGAGCGTAGACTAGAATAAATTCATGGCATTTTTAAATAATAATCATGCACAGCAGCACATTAATTAATAGTTTGGACAGAATTTTGTGCACATTTGTTCTGGGAGGGGGAGGTGGTCTGGTCTGGAGCAGTGGCACTGACATGAAATATGCATTTGGCATATTTAGTAGGTGTTTAGCCCGGGTATTTCTAGAATTTAATGACGCCAATTAATAATTGAGTCATTAATTTTTTGTGTTTTCCTTTTTTGTTTTTGTTTTTTTTTACGCTGAATACAATTTAATTGGGCATAAATAATTGAGAATTCTGCTAAATTTAATTATAAAGAAATATATATGTACAAAGAGTGGTCTAGTATTTCGCTTTCATTGCGTTTTACCAGACGCTGGTGGAGCGTTTTAGTCTGTCAATCAAATGTGGGAATGTTTGTCTCATCGTCGCATCGTTGGCAGCCAGATGGGGATGAGGATGGATGGATGGATGTGGCTGTTTACTGGGTTGTACTGGTCGTACTACGTGTGCTATATGCCTCTGCCGTTTGCCTGTCAGAGAGAGAGAGTGATTGACAGGCACAAGTGAATGGGGTTCCCCTGCCCCTCCATCCGATCTGTGACCGAAATACGAGTACCAGTCCGCACTCATATGCGTACTCATATCTGGCAAAAAGTAAACGCAAAGCACAGCACAAATCTGTGGCCCACCCACCCACTCATTTGCATTCGCACTATGGCAGGGAGGGAATTACGATACTTGTATATGCATTTATCTTCTTCTTCTTTTTTCTTTTTCGAGGGTTCAACGTACTCTCGGCTCGGGTGCTTTCCCCATATTATATTCTATGAAGGGGCCAAGTGCCTGCAGAATATTGGCAGCCAATGTGCAGCCCTGTGCTCCGGCTCTCCTGCCAATTCGTACAAAAAAAAGTTTTCAATTTTTCTTTTGGCTTGTTTGCCCTCGTGTCTGGGAATTGTCGGGGGGTCTTCAGTTGAACGGGACAGATTGGTCAGCACCGGCACCATATAAATCTAGACCGGTCTCAGTCACAGTCTCAGTTCCAGTTACACTTTCACGCTCATGAGTCATGCCACATAAATCAACCGACAGACGTCTCTGCCGCTGGAACTCAACTCTCGCCTGTCAATATTTATTTTATTTCACATTTTTCGCCATAAATGGCACAAAAGTGCCCAGTGGAGTGAGATCTATGGGTTGGGGTAGAGAATCGTCCGGCTACGGGAGAGCTGTTTGTTAATTGCACACTCAACTATGCCGTGGGAGGTAGCATATTTTATTGTATCCCCAGCTAGAGATGTTCTGTCTGTAGCCCAAGCGTTAGGTTCAGCGAATGATCATTGAAGGGCTTCAGATTTCAGGGGGGCACTGCTTGCAGGATAATTTCAAAGGAAATCGATTTCATGGACTTTATGCTGGGTTAAATAACCTGAAGAAGATCAGTTACAGTTTGCAAGACAAAAATATTTTTAATTGGAAACGAAAGAATGTGTCTAAAAGTCCCAGAAGGAGCCGCAAGAGGCTTCATGGGTTCCTTCTCATCAGTTTATTATTACCGATCTCCAGCCACCAGATTATACGATTGCCCACCAAATGTCGTAGTCATGGTGGTGCTGGTTGTAGCCAGGCGCATAATATCTGCTCAATAAAAAGTCTATTTAGTATTTAGCTGTGAAGTTGTCTTTAGATGACTTACAGATTGGTATCCACATTGGGTTGGCTTCGGGAGCAGCGAAATCAGCTTTATCCAAATGATAAGCTGTTTCAGATGTACTCCAGATGTCATACTCTTCAGATGTAAAGGTTGAGTCAGCGTCTTTCGTTTGAAGGTTTACATAATCATGCTTTGGAATCGGTGTGATTTTCGTAGCCCAAGTTGTTTTGCTAGATGTTGCGACACTAGGATCACTGGTTGTGCTCCTTTTAGTGGTGCTTGACAATGTAGTATTTCCGTTCGAGCTAATTTCTGTGGTGCTGCTGTTACTTCCGTCTGTGTTCATTTGTGTGGTTTGCTTCGTCGGTTTCCTACTGCTCTTCGGTGGAATATACATTGCAACGCATTTATTTTTATCGCTGCGTACATAGCCGTCCTTGCAGACGCACTTGTAGGCGAGCAAAAGGCGCGAATTTTCTTTCACTTTTTCTGATATTTACCGCATTCTGCACATGGAATATTTCAATTTTAGGTCAACATTTTTGGTGTGATCTTTTCGTGGACTTACTCCCTCCAAAAAGGTAGTGAACGGCATCAAAGCTTGCCACAGCGATGGAAAATCCATGTAACCATTAACTGAACCTCAAATTTCAACTGTTTGGTTTTACCCCAAAGTTTGTTTCAAGTGTTGAGTGTGCCGAAATCAATTTGTCAAGCATTTGGGTTTGGGCGCATATAATTTGCACTTTCTGGGACGTTAGACACAGTTCCCTAGAGATGTTTTTGTGCTTGTGTTGAAGGTTTAAAGAGACATTCAGCTTGAATAAAGAAGGTCCTGTTGGGTTTTGTACCTGAATTCGCTTTCATTTATCACCAGGAAGCGCTTTCCCATGCCAGATAGTTCTACTTTTGTGTGTGTGTGTGTGTGTGTAGAACGTGTCCCCAAACATCTCTCAAGATGCTGCTGCCACTCACCATTACAGTGCAGCACAGTACTCGGGGGCACAGTCTTTGTCCCTGTCCCCTCTTATCTGGGGCAGTGTGTGGCATAAGTTGCAAGTTGCAACACTCTCTTGAAGAAACCCAAAAAAAAAATGCCAAGCCATGCAAATATGATGGCACTCCCCCCGCTAGCGCCATAAAAAATTCATTTCCAAAAGTTGTCCTCGAGATACATATGCAGGCACATATGGGAAGGGGGGGGTAGAAAAGTTTCCATTTCATAATTTTCAGATCTTCTGCCACATGGAGGTGGGTATCTTCCCCACCCTCTGCTGCTCTGCTCTTGCTTTGCTGATGGCAGATTGCGCTTGTCTGTTGCTGAATGGTGTTTTGGTGCCTCATATGTCATTGATTATTCACGCACGAGAGGCGAAAGAAAGCTTTTCACTTTCCCCTGCTGTTACGCATTTCCCTGCTGCATACTTTTCGGCATACGCGAATAGATCTTTGAACCCTTGAACTTTATGGCCTGGACTTGGCCTTTACCTTTACCTTATTGTTAATTGCTTTTTATGTGTGTCTGTGTGAATGTGTGTCTGGGAGGCATGTCAAATATTTAAGATAATGACTGTTTGCGGCTCCCTTCTAGCCATAATAATTGAGCGGTTTTTGGCCAAGTCTTTTCTCCGTTCGAAATCCAGTTCACTTGCCTGCTCTTGGCTCTCGTCTCCTCTTGGTTCTCGGGGCTCTTTTGCGGTTTGCAGCTGGCTTCGACATAATGACCATTAAAATGTTTTTGTCCTTTCTTGAGTGTTTCGGCTAGATTTGCTTTGCTCCTAACATTTTGACTGTGGCTTCTACAACTCACTGAATTTTTGTGATAAAGGGTCCTTAAATAAAACTTTTCCACTACCAATTAAATTAAGTGCTAAATGGCCAAACAAGCGATTTAGTTGCCCTTAAAATGTTATTCATAATTGCAAAAGTTTATGTTAAAAAAAGAAAACTTATAATAGCCCGTAAACATCCATGTTATTCCCTGGAAAATGCTTACACAAGCAGAAATATCGAAAGCTTATTTCGCTTACACCACAAAAGGAAAATGGGTGAGGCGGCATGGCGGCAGGGCGGAGAAACCGCATTGCATTGGGAATTGCATCTCCGCCGACAATCATCTATGGCAATCATCAAGGCAATTAGATGGCAAAGAACAGCATCAATTAAATGGTTGAATGCATTCAAAGTCGACCCTCAATGAGAGGAGCAAATTTCAAAGGCGTTTAATTAGAGGCAAGGCAGCACAGCTGGACTGGCACTGCGGTTGCCACAAGGCGAGCAGTGGCTTGATCAGGGGCAGGGGCAGGGGCATGGGCATGGGCCAACTCCCAGTGTGCTTCATAATAAAAACAATGTGACGATGGTCAGGAGCTCAGCATAGCAGAATATTTCTATACTTGGCTTCTGGTGGAATTCCCACAAAAGTAGTTGGCAGGTCGGTGGGCAGGGTCTCAGGGCAGTCAAGACAGGTGGCAGATGTGTATAAATTTTATGCAATGCCATGGAAATCCAGCGTTTCGCAGGACTTACGCGGACCCAACATGCCACAGGAGGTGCGGATATGGATATGGTGGTTGCGTGTGCTCAGCGCCCAAGGCGCGGACGACGACATTGACAAATGATGCCCGACCATGGAACACACACACAGAAATCCGCACCAGATCCCGTCCCCCGTCCACCGATTTCGAACAATGTGCTGATTCGGGAAGGGGCAGGATGATGCGAATATTTGTGAACTCAGTGGGTCAACCCATCGCTCAGATCGCTTCGGAAATGGGCAGTGGAAAGGGCAACGACCAGTACTGACCAGGGCCAGAATAAAAATGCCATCAGAAAGTTCTTTGTTGCAGCACCAGCCTTGCCACAGTTGCAGCTGCATTTTATGTCCAAGAAAACCGCTCAGAGCTGTGTAAACTTTCGCCCCGAAACAGGGTTTCCCCTGAGAACTTTTAGTAAGGGTAACGTCCAGATTTGAAGAACTTGAAAGCATTCATTGGTGGCTTCTCTTGGATACAATCACCCTGTATCCCATGCGCATTCAAACAGCCATATTCCATATGTAGGAACTTTTTCAATGGCGGCAGTTTGCAGTGCAAAATATATTGACAAAGTGGCCAACGGACGTGCCCCAGCACAGCCAATTCAATTTGCAATAAAAGTGTACAAGAAGTGTAGAGAAAATACGAGAATGTAACAAGTAGAAGAGCACTAAAAAGGTGGCAATAACTGCCGATAATTGACTGCTTGGCGGCGGATGAGTTAGCCCACTCTGAAAGAGGAACTACTCCGCAGAGGACCATTACACATGTGGGACACAAGTTTAGCTCTTCTCTGGAACTTTTGAACTTCAACTTGTACTTATTTTTGTAGCGCGCTAATTTGTCAGGGAAAGTTTCTTCGTTGCTTTCTCTCTTGCTTTTGGGGGGTGGAACTCTTCCTCAGTTGGGTGCTGGGCATAATCCGACCTGTCTGCAAGTGACAAAGTTGCCAGACTTTCAGAATCTCACCAGCAGAGCTGGACATTATGCAAATGAAAAATTGTCTAACATTTGCATTGCCAAGCAGCAGGTAAATGCCAGGGTTAAAGGAAACAGCCAACGCTTCATCCCTCATCCTTCCTCCGTTTTCCACTTTGAGCAGCAAGCAAAATGCCATACCAAATATGAAACTCAGGCACAAAGTTGCTCTTGTGCGTCAGCGAAAAGGAATCAAAGTCAAATTTGCATTTCACTTGGCATTTCCATTTCCATTTCCCCCCCCCCCATATTTATTTCCACTTTTTCATCTCTGCATATCCATCAGCGATGCATATGTTCCGGCTGCAGTTCGTGCAAAATCTGTATCTCTGACTGACTGGATGGGTGCACGCCGCGACTTGGGCTTGATTTTTAATAAGCGTTGCCCTGGGACTGCCAGCTTTGCCAGCTACACGACCTCGAAAACGTTTAAGCCGGATTGAGGCAATTAGGTGTTGCATGCCAGTGTTGCACATGTCCAAGGGGAGGAGAGAGATAGATGGAGATATGGGTGGGAATGCCATGAAATTAGAATTATGAGAGAAAGAGAGATGTACATAAAAGAAATATAACTAAGAATATAGACAATAGACGTACCCCTCGTTAGAGATGATGGAGCGGAAAGACTTATCTACAGTTTACCCAACAGAACCACCTGAAACAAATGAACCAATGAAATGAAATGGGAGATTCGTATGTGTTTTTCTGCTGTGAGAGCTGACATTGTCCTTGACATGAGACAAGCCGCAACCGTTAAGTTTCCCTAAATATTCATGAAGCAGCCGCCGCCGCCGCCAGTATATCATCTTAATTGCATGACCTGATACTGGGGTAGGTAAAATCTAGGAAAAGTATTGCCCTTCTGCACTCATTTCGAGCTCAAATCACTTCCGCTGTGCGCACAGGAAATGAGCAGGCAGCCATATTGGCTGCATAGACTGACAAATGCAGGCACTTCTCCTCACACTCCTCTCGCTCCACACTCTTCTTTCATCTCATACTCGTTACGCCTTGTCTGGGTTCGAGTCGGATATTCTGGCATACGCACACGTTCTGTTGTTGCATGCCACACATTGTTGTTGCTGCTGCTGCTTGCGGATGTTGGCAATTTCATTGCAACTTCCACAGAATGTCGACAAGAGAGAGAGAGAGGCGAGCATGGCGGAAGAGTTAAGTTTCTTTTAATTCTCAACATAAGCGAAACGCGCCCGCAGGCAACAATAAACGCATATTGGGTAGGGGAAGGGCGGGGGAAACCGCTAAAGAAAGTGGGTAAAGTGCGTGGTAAAGGAGGGTAAGTAAGAGACAGACAGGAATACACTTTGTGCTCATTTCCGTTGCATAATAAATGGCGGATGCGTGGAGAGTTGCTCGATAGCAGTGCCAAAGGATATGAGCTAAATGTATGACCCTTGTAAGACAGACAGCCTTAAGACCTGGGCATAAGTATTTGGAAGCCTCTAAGGGTATTGGTAGCTTATACATGATAAATTTTAAATGTGAAGTTATCAATGGGTGGGATACAAAAAGAAACTTCATTTTTATTGTGTGTGTTAGTTTAACACTAACACAGTCTAACACCGTAATATTTTCTTTTTCCCTCAAGCACCGTTCTTCTAATAGAAACCACTGCTCAAGTCCTTCCTTACGAAAATCTAACTAAGATCTAAATATGTCCACTGAATAGAGAGAACCTTTATTCATTTTTCTGTAATTTGCTTGCTGCTTAGGATATCTGAAAGTCGACTCTGCTCTACCCTCAGACTTTTCTCCATTATTTTTCTTTTATATTTTCCTTTAAATGTCGATTTCATTGGCTGATGCCGTTGGTACATATCTGTGCCCCCCGTGGTCCTGTGGCCCCAAGTTAACATGTGTTGCAGGCAAACTGTTTGCAGATTCTTCAATCGTTCGGTGTCTTCTTTTTTTCTGTTGCTTCTTCCCACTCTCCATCCTCCAATCCGCACAGACTGTACGCGGAAATGAAAACGAAATTAAAATGAAAATTTAACATATATGTACATCTCGATATCTTTGTGTGCGTGTTGCTGTTTCCGGCAGAGCTGCCATCATGTTGCAAGCGCAATTAAACGAAAAGGAAACGAGCATTGCCCCCCGTATGGGTAAGCCTCGAGGATAAGTGCAATGGTATTTGTTTTCCGTAGTCCGCAGTCCCGTATTTTCCACATATTGTATCTGCATCCGTGTCTCCGCAGCGATGCCTTTGTATTCTGTATTCTGTATACTGTAACTGTGTGTATTGTGCATGTGCAGTTGATATTTACAGATAAACAGTTCGGTTCAACATGATGAGTGGCCCCCTGGTCCTACGGCTATGAGTATGGTATGTGGAGGTTGTGGGTCACCAACGACTTGATTGTTTTTACGCGTGCGGTTCCTTTTGGCTCCTCTGGCTTTGGCCCAGTCTCTGCCAACCCAACCACTCAACTCCTGCTGCTGCCCCTCCTGTGGTAGCGCCCTTTGGGGGCAGCAGCAAAAGGAAGTTGAAAGCAAACACGTGCGTGCCCCCAGCTGCCAATGCCATTGTCACTGCTGGCTGCTGGCTGCACTCTCTGTTGATTTTAATTATAGAAAAATGTTTATTCTACAAATTGTATAAATACATTTTCGTTTCAAGTGTAGGGAGCACCGCTTGCCATTTGTTTATATTTTATACAATTAAATATATCTCTTATAGTGTGTGAATTTTATAGTGGTAAAGCAGCTGCGGTGACCTCCCCAAATAATATATAGAATTTAGGTCAAGAAAGGTAAAATATAAACCACATTGTTGATGGTATTTTTTTATCTTTGGTGCCCCCCCGATCCTGTTATAGCTATGATATATTTTTTGCCTGTGGTTTATTTATGCCAAACCATTTAATGTATTGCCAAACAATGACATCTCCCTGACCAGCCATTCAATGGCATCCTATGGGAAAAACACAACAACAGAAAAAGCGGGAAACCAGTTTGCGGTTAACCATGGAACTACATACACTATCAAAAAAAAAAAAAAACAGTCAACTGAAAGGTCCCTAAATTACTGGCAATTGTTGACTCTGTTTCCTGTTTTTTTGCTTCTACTATTCACATTTGAATGCGTATAATTGGTTTTTACTTTTGCATCGGAATGCAGCTGCATCGCCAGCAATTTAAAATCGATTCAATAAATAGGTTTTTTGCTACGTTTGCTGCACACCGCAAAAATGTTGGCCAGTGCCCGACAAACGCCAAACAGTAGTGTAGAAGAATTATACGAGTATAAAGCCAATTAAGGGAATTGTGCAATGCGAACTGAAATTTATATGGGCTACAATTTTTACCCAGGAATTTTACCCAGGAGGATCAGTGCAAATGAATGAATAGAAATATATTCCAATTCTCATTCAGATTCTCACATTCAGATTCCTTACTCACACACACACACACACACACACCCAGTCAAAGGAGTGGGAAATCGCTTTGATAAACACCTTTCTGTTGTTGCTGCCGCTTCTGCTGCTGTCTCAAGGTCACGAGTACTGGGAGAAGTTTTTCACATTGGGATTCACTCACAGGCAATATCTTTGGAATACCCAGAGAGCGAGGGCTATAAAGCGTTCAGCGTTCTACATAAGCAGCTTTCCTTTTGTTATGTGGAACGCCCGCACGTCTTTTTCTAGGGACACGGCTTAGTCGGAGGGCGGATGGAAATGTACTCGTATGAGAAAGGATGCTGCTGATGCTGCTGCCATGGCAGCCAGGCAGCACCACCACAAGGAAGGATAACTCACCTGGGTGGAACTTTTCAAAGGAGTCACGTTGGGGTATTTTTTTTATTTTTTCTGAAAAGCGGATGGAACATTTTTCCATGGCTCAAGTTAAGATTAAATTAAATTCTATGCGCTCGCTGCTATTTTCGGTTTATTAATTTGCGAAAATACAGTTTTATGTCTTGGAAAATGTCGTTGATTACAATTTTTGTGTGTTGCGGTGATGGTGATGCCTTTCCCGTTGCTTCTACTCTGATAAACCAAATCCAATCAAAGGTAATTCCCTTGTGAGTGACACTCAATTCGGGTCTGTCTGCTTTCGTTTGTAATTATTTGCCCCTGAGTGTATTCCCTGTGCCTTCCCCTTGAGTTTGAGGAGCTTACATTGATGGACATAAGGCAATTACAGGGGGGGAAGAGCACGACAAAGCAATTAAAGTTGTACAGAAACAAGTGATGGGAAAAGATGAAGGTGCTTTTTTGGGGCTTCTACTTCATCTTGTGGGTCCGGTCCTTCAGAGCTGTGATGTCGATGGGGATCAATGGACTTGAATGATGCAGGCTTCGGGGCTGATGCCTAAAGTTCACTGATTGACACGCAACTGATTTGATTCGAGGGTTTTCTATCTTCTTTTGGGTGGAGAAATCGAAGTTAACGTGTCTCAAATTCTTAGATACTTTCTACAGCTTCTTCAACTTCACTTTAATTTCTTGTCTCTCTACGATGTGGAACTTCAAAGCCAACTTCAGAAACAACTTTAAGCCCCACTCTTACTTTCCATATTCTTATCGCAGTGCCATTCAATTCTGAATTCAATTCGCTGCCATTCAGGCGTTTCCGTCCTCCTACTTACAACCGATTTATCTAGTAAAGCCAATGCCTTGGCCCCTCTTTCACATGTCAGATTTTGAATGCGACCACGCCTACCACCCAAGAATTTTTGGGCCAGCCTCCTAATGAATGCCTGACCGCCGCCGGCTCATTGAACTGTGGCAGAGACAGCGACTGTGGCCACAGCCATGGCGCCTGTGGAATCCACAAAAGCTGAAGGAAACCGAAAGAGGAGCAAACATCTCAAGTGGTTTAAGGCGCTACCCTCCCCTTCCCTGGTGTCTGCTGTGTCCCCCACCTCCCCTTTGTTCACTGTACAGTGAACACACACACATCGAACGATAATGCGTCTGTTTTGATTAATTAGCAAACAATGCGGTCCTTTGTATTCCTCCAAGATGGGTGGGCGCTGGGTCGGGTTTGATTTGAGTGTGATTAACAGGCCTTTCATTTCGGTAGTTTCAGCACCAAAAAGGGGGCGGGGGGTGGTTAGGTCGTGAGTGATTATTGCCTGCATTGTTTGTGCTTTTTGGGGCTTGTCTCTCACTCAATTGAATGGCCCAAAGCTTAATGGAATCAAAGGAACTGGCTTTAATGATGGCTGAAGAATGATTTTGATTGAATTTCGTTCAGGCAATTTTGTTGTATGATTCTCGGAAAAGACTTTCTTGCTTTCCTTCTGTGATTGCGCGTAAATGAAAGAATTTCAAATATGTTTTAATCGACCTACAGATTTTCCAGAAAGTGCCTAAACTTTGCCGAGCATTAGGCGGAAAGTAGACATGACCCAAAAATGAAAGCTGAAACTGGAAAATACAAGCTGTTCAAGACACCCTAATTAGGCAAGAATTTTAAATCACTTGCCGCACGTGTGTGGGTGCGGGTGTGGGTGTGTGCCCGCCCTAGAGCCTATGCTATATTTTCTTTTGAATATTTTGGCAAATTTTCTGCTTGCATTGGGTCCCAGAAAGAGAACCCCAAAAATAGGCCACGAAAGGAAACACCTAGAGAGAGGGAGAGACAGAGGAGAGTAAAAAGCAGACAGAAACTGGGGTGCTTCCCCATCATACGAGTACCCGTATAAGTGGGCACATCCGTTGCACGTGCGACAGACTCAACAAAGTCCTATGCCTACACTCGACCGAAGAAGTCTCCTCCGCCAAGGAGTTCGAGAGCGAGTCCGAGTTCGGGCTTCGAGTCTGCGTGTGGGTCCAGGGTGGGGGGCTGGGCTTCGAGGGTACTTCGGTGCCAGATGCCAATGCCAGTGCCGATGCCTGGCAACACGACCTTGTTATCATAATCGAGTGATTGCTGCTGCTATTGTTGCTTTTTCTGTTTGCCGGCACCCATTCAAGTGTAAACATTTTAATATTTGTAATAAAAGCAAAAAATTCCTCTCGTTCGACTTTCGCCTCCATCGTAGACTTTAGAACACGCGCCGTGCCCCAGCCCAAGGGTTCAGAGTGGCGTCGGTGTCTTTCCTTTATCGCCTGTTTGAATTCAGCTCAATTTCATTTCCGCTCAAATAAATTTTAAGAATTTTTTGTTTTTTTTTTTGTGTTATAGCAATGAATGAATGGAATAGGATAGGATAGGAGGAGCTGGTACAATTAACCTGAATGGGAACGAGCTTTCGCCACTCCAAGGGTAATTGCAAATTATTATACGAGCAGTGCACACGAGGGAGAGGCAGGGAGTGGCATGGATGCGCGTGGCCCATTATGCCTGGCAATTGAACTGTGAAAACGGAGCATTGATTCGAGCTTCAAATCGTTGCCGAATTTGAGAGCTATGCCAAGAAAATATTCTTCGCGAGTTACACATAAATAATATTCATTTAATTAAATGTTGAGGCTTTTAAAAGATATATAAGATTAGCTGTGAGAGGGAATACATTCAACAAACCATTTTAAAAATTTAAGTTCTGGAATTTTGAAACGTTTCCTTCTATTCTTATGGTCTCCTTCGGCAATAATTGAACTGAAAATGTGGAAACTAGCAATGTAATAAATAATATTAGGACATGTCGAACATGTTCACTCAAGTCGACAGTGATTCTTTCCACCGTAAAAATCAAATACAATCGCATCGAATATATTTTCCAAGTTACGGGGAATAGTCAGAACCCATATCATACATTTCCAAATCAGTGAACTTGGTTAACGATTGTACTGTAGAGACGCCCAAAGCAGCGTTAAACCTCGTTCCCTTTCCATCTAATTGCTAATGCATTCATCAAAATTCAGGACACCCAAACACATACCAAAAAGCAAAGACATTTCACACCTGTTACACATGATAAGGGTATCCCCCGACACCCGAGACCCGAAACGAGGGACGACATAACGGTTGGAAGCTGAACCTTTCTTTTGGTTAATTAGCAGACGGAGGACGATGTTCTTTCCGTCGTCATCGTCGTCAACGTCGTCGTCTGGTCTGATTTGGCTTTGTCTGGTGGTGGCGGTTGCACCTTCAACCCAATTTACTCCACGTGCAGCTGTCTTTGAAGACGTCTTCTGCCAGTTCAGTGAACTCGAATTTGAAAATCCATCAAGGTGTTCCCTCCCAGAAGTGGATACTTGGAATGCTGACGAGCTAGCGAAGTGGCTCGGCCAGTTTCGTACAGTTTATTGATCTCGATGTGTAAATCTGACCACTGGCCATCAATCAGGGCGACAGGTAAACGCCTGTCATGAAATCTAACGGGGATAGCGACGGCGTGAAGGCCACAACTAAACTAAGCCATCAATCAAAGGCTTTGACAATAACTTGAGCAGCCTCATCCCATTCTTTGGCCCGATGGAATTCAAACAATGTGATACAAGCAATTTTGAAAATTCATAAGTATGTGGAAAATCCTTGACAAAATTGGAATCTTCTTGTGGGGAAAATGGGCGGCAGCATAGGAAATTTTCCATCTAAATTGAAAATTCAACTCAAATGATATGCAAAATAAACAGAGAGTGGGCGCAGGGGTAGGGGCAGGGGCAGGGGCAGAGGCAAGGGATATGGATATGGATATGCGTGTGGCAACACGAAAAAGAGATGAAGCGATGAGGAGGCAGATCCGCAAACAGAATCCAAACAAATGAAATGAGTGCGAAAAGTTTGTGGGAATCTTTTGTAACCGAAACTTGATTAAGTTTTCTGGGGGTTTAAGTGGAATGTGCGACGACTAGTTGACAAAAGGCGTCTTTCGGTTGCCAGGCAATAGATTAAATTGAAAAGGGGACTTGGAGGGAGGGTACAAATGTTTTCGAGGGAGTCGATGAAGAATGATTAAAGGAGTGTGATGGGTATTAATAAATTAAATTAAGTGCCATTGGCATGCTAATTGATATTGTTTTAATGTTGGATACGTTTTCAGCCTGAAGTATGCCTACATGTGGTCTGATTAAATTAAATTAAAACAAAGAAAAGAAAATATAAACGCATTAGTTGAAGACCTACTCAATTATGTACATATCTCTCCTTGTTTATTGATACCCTCTCATCAATTAACGAGACACTCAACCCTTCACTCCACTTCATTACAATGGAGAAAAGCTCCCTCTCTCTCTCTCTCTCTCTCTCTCTCTGTGAATAGTTCTCCAACACCTTGAATAAACTCTGAGTGAGTCCAATCAGCATGAGTATCACGCAAATGCAGTTAGCTTATTTTATTGAGCAATTTTCAGTTACACATTCGGTGAGGGATACACCACACCAGGAATGACCATTTGACCAGAAAAACCCAACCAAATGTTGATTTAAGCAAATTGAAATGACACGACACGCTACTCCTAATTGCCGGACAACAGTGACTGGGGGTGTGTGGGTATGCGATACTCGTATAAGGACTTATGAACTTTTTGTCCATCTAAGATTTCATATTCGCAACACGTCTCGGTGTGCTTCGGGGTCTCTGTGCAAATGACTGGGGTATGTTGATCATTTGAATTGCTGGGATAGATGAAATGGCTGGATGGGATGAACCGATTCAGATTAGGTTTACAATTTGCAGGCTGAAAAGCGCTGATTTATGGCCATTTGCTGGCCAAGGCTATTGCAGTCTGCGGTCATGGACGTTCATCGTCTCTCGCGCTGTAGACCTGGCCAACACCCCGCGCACAAACACAGCCACAATAGAAGGCCTTGGCCAAGTGTCTGGGTGGCGTCTCCAACCCGTCTACCCCAAAAAGCCGTTTATCTCTAAGGCTAACTACTCCTTTGGGTGTCTGCCGGGAATTAGCGCCTGTTGTTTGTCTCCTTTTCCTGTACTTATAAAAAATAGAAGAGCAC
Source organism: Drosophila subsilvestris (assembly GCA_035043285.1). Lineage (NCBI taxonomy): Eukaryota > Metazoa > Arthropoda > Insecta > Diptera > Drosophilidae > Drosophila > Drosophila subsilvestris. The sequence goes on along the minus strand of JAWNNB010001728.1, from coordinate 2,528,226 downwards.
AGAATAGGATATCTAAGAAAGCAAAAGGGCCAATCATACAAAACAAAAAAAAAGGACAAGGCGTCGCATTAAAAATTCATTCATAAAGTGGGTTTATCTTTTTCATTTATAACCATTTTTTTAGTCTACCACGCTCCACCCCGTCTCACTCTTTCAGTGTTTCTGTCGCTCTCTCTCTCTGTTACTCATGAAATTTAAGTTGATGTTTTTCTCACATTTGGGGGGTTTTGAAGGCCGCTGTCAACGCGCCCGCAAGGCTGTCGCTTAATATTTGCCGAGATTTTTATGTGGATATTGCACGTGCTATTGGTTTCTGATTTTTATTCTCTGTTTTTTTTTTTTTGCTCGCCCCAAAAGGTTTTCTTTGCCTGTTTTGGCCTTTTCCTGGAGGCAGTTTTCTGCTTTAAGTTCGTATTGTACTTTGACAAAGTCGTTTTGCTTTGAATAATTGAATTACTTAACATTTCGAATGACTCGATTTGAGTCCTTTTATCTTTCGACGCGTGGCACACACCCACATCGATAATTAAAATTGGCATTTATTGGCATTATTACTAATGCTCGTAACTCGCTTTATCTGTAGAAAATGTTTAGTATTTCAGTCACTGGTAGTTCCAATAGAGGGGAATTTACAGACTGTTATTCGAAGTTCAATTTTTAAAAATTGTTTTTTATTCTAAGAACTTTGAGTAAAATTTAAATTAAATTAAATTGTTTAAAGGAAAGTAATCGGAAAGAAAGTATTTTCGAGAGAGAAATATGAGTGTAGATTTTTTTTCAAAGGAAATGCAATAAGTAATTTATTATTTTGGAACCCCTTCCTCTTCTCTTGTTTATCTTGTAATTACTTGTACGAAATCTGCGCAATTGCGTATGTGACTTATCGCACATTTTATGATGTTCCCTTGTTCATCTTCTCCTCTGTGTCCTCTTTGCTTGTATTCCTATTTTTTGCTTCTCTTCTTCTGTCCGCGCTCAGGAACAGTAATTTAATTTTTGTATCTGTTAATGCAAGAGAGCGTAGATTAGAGAGTCCCTGGCCTGCAGGTGAGAGCGTTTGAGTGGCTAGAAAGTTGGCATAAGCTCAACTTCAAAATTAATTTCTAAATAGAAATGTGTTTAGCATAATTATTCCTTGATCAACAATTAGGTTTCCCCTTGCCCTTCCCCCAATACCCAGAAAATATTCGTTATATTTTTGGGTTTCGCCGATTTTATCCGAAAGGTGTCTAATTTTCCGGATAACAGTTTACTCGAAAAATGAAACAAATCGGCTAACAATTACGTATACGCAAATTGCTCGCTAATTTTTGGCACAACATGTGGCATTATTAGAAATTCTGCGATTCGACACACGGACAAAGAGATTTGCTCTGACCGTCTGTCGACAATTTGCGGGGCATTCTGCAACATTTTTTGGCAGAAAGGCGGTCGAAAGTAGGCCAACTAGCTGGCCAAAGTGAACTCGTCGGCCATTTCGCTTTGCTTTTCCGCTTTTCTGCTTTCACTTTGCAATTAAAACGCGACACACACAAATGGAAAAACAATGTTCTGCCGACTGCGGGGCATTAAGCGGCGACGATATACGAGTATGTGGCATGTATAGAAGGGAGACGGATTGGGACAGGAACTGGCACTGGGAGATTCAGTTGGAGTGGGAGTGGCAGGCGAAAAGTGTCGGGGAAAAGCCGCAAGCATTTTCATTTGCATGCAAAATGGAGCGATGGACATGGGAAGAAAACGTTTTGTTGAATCGGAGTCCAAAACAAATTCAAAAACAACAAAATAATACTGAGGGAAGAACAGAGAGAAAACAATAAAAATTAATAACTAAAGTTTGCAGGGCAGGGCCTCTGTGGGAACAATTAGATTGGGGGAAACCGACTGGGAAATGCCACGGAAAATGCCATGGAAAATGTTGAGTGGGAAAAGAGAATGTTAGTCGAATGTTTTTTCCTTTATGGAATGAGACAGCTTCAACCTTTATGAGTTGGTGAGTGAAAAGCAAGGAAGGAAGGATGATTTTCCGTTTGAAGTTATTTTAACAGATGGTTTCATTACTGGTTGTTCCCAGGAAAAGTTTTGCCCAAATTGGGATGAGAAATAAGTTGTAGCTACTAAATATTTCATTGCTGCATTCGTTCAATTAATTACTGAATAATTATCTAAAAAAAAAACACAACTTCATATGTCTGTGGCATTTGCCAGCTGGTGAACGAAGCTAATGTTATAAGAATGACATACAGTTTTGATTACAATTACTTTTCATAAGTACCATGGAAAAGTTCCAACATTTTTATCCCACTCTTAATTAAAACTACTTATAGCCTCACCATATATAAATAAACCACCGCAAAGTAAAATAACACTGCTCATAAATCAAATTCTGTGGGACAAACATGACGGCAAAAAGTTTATTCGCCGAAAGATTCTTTCGCTTCTTGTTCGCCAACTTTTTCCACATGTTGCCAAAGGAAAGTCAAAATTTATACATGCCGAAAAAAAGCAAATTATGATAATGTGCGACTCTCAGAGCACCGACTGCAGAAACATATTGAAATTCTCAGACAAAGCAATTGTCAAATTAGTTGTTGGGTTTCTGCGGGAGGCTGCCAAATTACAATTTATGTCCCAAAGGACTCTGATAAGCAGAGAGATAGGATAGAATGAACCAAAAATAAAATAAGAATCAGAATCAGAAGGAGAAAAATTGTGGAAAAATAAATTGTGAATGTTCTTGTGATTGCACGCACCAAATAGAGGGTAAGGGGCAACGATTTTAATTGCGCATACGCCATGTGGGCTGGTTCTGACCCAGGACCAAGGACCCTCAACCTAAATCATTCAGCAAGGTTTGGGGTTGCGGGGGATGGACGATGGACGGTGGGTCCTACCATTAGGCAAAAGTGTCAAAGGCTGTTCCAGCGATAAAAACGTTTTCCCAGCAATTTATTTATGTCGATTTCCATTTCCATTTCCATTTTGTTTTATTTCATTTCATTTTGCGTTTTATTTACTCAGCGACGGGCCACGCCCTCGATATGCGATTTGGACACGCACCATTTGCCCATTTGCCAGAGTGGACATGATGCGGTCCCGGTCTGGTCGAAGGCCCCCACCCTAACACTTTTTTTCCATGCCTCAATCGCCATATGGATGAACGTTCCACGGCCTTTAGATTGTCACATAAATTAAACACAATTAAATTGGTTAAAGCGACTCGGACGCGATAAATGTCAGGCGGAGGAGTGTGTGTGAAGTGGAGTAGTGGAATGGAATGGGATATATTCTTACAATATTTGTTTTGGCTGGTCATGCCTCGGGGGGGTTTTAGCAAATTAAAGAACAAGATGTAGTCGCAAACAGCTGATTTTTTGGCGGCTATTCCAGGCTCTCTGCCACTGGAAAGCCGAACGACAGAACGAGAGAGCGCGCGCGAATAGCTTTCGGAGTGCGAGAGCAACAAAGAGCATCTCTTATCGCAAACTGTTAACAGGTTAACAGGGAACTTCTAACAGTCTATTCGGAATAGAACACTGCTGGAAATGTTTCGAAATGTGTTGGCTGAAAGGCGGCTTTTAGATGGACTCCTTCTTTGCGGGTTACAAGCACCACAATCGCAGGAGAGATTTCAGTGCCTTTTTATCTCAGAATTTCATATCTGAATAGCTTCATTTTTTGGTTAGAGCCCACAACACGTCCAAAAATTGCATTTCATATAAAATTTAAGTTCTACCGGCGGCAAAGAGGCTTTTGTGAAATGTTTGACAGTCTGTCTGGGCGTTGAAAAGGGTTCGGTTTTGGGTACAAATCAGTTTGTTTGTCCAGAGTATTGAGGCTAATGGAATTGTAAATACATGGACCAACGAAATGTGAAAGCCAGCTGTTGGCTTGGACCACACTGTAGATGGGATTGAGGAGGGATAAAACGTTCATTTTTTAATTAGTTAGTTGCAGGCAAAGCCTCATTTCAAAGTATGTCTATTGGGTGTTGACAAATTAAATTAAATTTCACTTCGATTTACCCTTAGGTGGAAATACCCTGCGAGGATAAATAAATTACTGAAAAATTAGTCTTCAATCTGATTAATCTTCCAACAGCTGCAATGTTATTTCTATCTTTATTATGGCTCACTGCCATTGCCAGTCTATGCTATTTATGGATGTGACTACATCCGCAATACAATAGACTCTCGACATCTTGTAATAGGTTTATCTAGCACTAAAACCAGCTGCAATTGTTCCTTGTCCCTTGAGATGATATACCCAACAATTAGAAACGAGCATGGCACCCAGGCAGTGCTGGGCAGTGCGGGGCAGTCCAGGAAGGGGGGCACTTATGCAAGTTTTCCCCACCTTTACATAATCCGATATACTGCGTACTCATTATGACCTCAATGGGAATGGTGCTCCCCCTGACACGTGTCTGTGTCCTCTTGCTCCTTCTGTTCTATAATTACGCATACAGCTGCACTCTGCCTGACGTCTCTGGCAACCAAAAGTTTATATAAAACCCACGATGACGTCGACAGGCAAGTGGGCAAATGGGAAACTGCTACTGAGATCCGTGTCTGTGTCAGGCGTCCTCGCCCCCTCATAATCAGGGTGCAAAGGTGGGAGGAAGTTGGCAGGAGGCAGGAGGCAGGCTGCAAAAGGAATACGTTGAGGTTGAACCAAGTGACGTTATTTACCTGCCGCAGGCGGAGGGGGGGGTGGATGGGCTTACCTTGCATAAGCAAAAGATGCCGCAAGCAGCAACAGTCCAGAGACAATCGGATTTTGCAATCCTCTCGACATCTGTCACCCTGTCAGTCAGTCAATCAGTCAGTCAGTCATGCAGGTGGGCGGAATAAGTGTATAATTAATTTCATCTGAACAAGAACGCCAACACATGGAGCAGAGCGGCTGCTGATGGCTTCGGCTGATGCAGGAGAATAGTAAAGGTAAATATTTTAGCCTGAAAAATTGTATCATTTCGAGGGTAGCGTGGGGGATTATTTCAATGAAATGCGATGCCAAATGGAAGTGGAATTCTCTTTACTCCCTTTAAATGGGTGATTGGTCCAATTGAAACGAATTTTAATTGTCCAACAAACCAAGTGCTGGCCAGTTTTTTGTTCAGCCACAATGGCAAACCGAACCGACCGAAAATACCCAATTTGGATGACAGGAACAGGAATTATTTGGGGGTCACTTTTTGGCAGAGCCATCGTTCATTTGATTATTCCCGAAAAAGTCAACCTTCGTTCGCTGTTTTTATTTATGCAGCTGCAAGAATATATACATACATACATATGTACATAGATATTTTTTGAGCGGCGAATAAATGAATGCCCGTAAAGTGGAAACCTTTAAAATGTTCTCTCGTGTATCAACAGTATAAAAATCCTTCAACTGCAATCGAATTGCATTGAAAAAACGGACACATATCCGAATCGATGGGAAGAGGGGCGGGGCCGCATCAATTTGTGGTGGTCAATGGAATTTAAAAGATCCCTTTTACTCTGTTAATTTTTAGCACGAGTTTGTGTGAAATTAAATTTGCACATTGCTGCCCGAAACTTTGTAGTGTCCTTGGCCAATTTTCGACGCTGAATAGCTAATGGGGGCAACAGCATGGAAGGACCCAAGCCGGCAGCAGCTGCAGTGTCTTGGCTTTCTACTCACTTTCCATCTGGGCTGCAGTTGGGGTGCCGCACAAACAGCGTATGAAAGGAATTCCTGAGAACCCTGAGACTCGTCTCCGGGTCCGGGCTAAGCACAATACGGAGAGCCAAGGCAGCGCATGCAGCTAGGCCCACTCTAATCGCGTTTTGTGGTTCAGGACTGGGGTAAGCTGAGGGTAAATTAATTTGTAATAAGCACACACACCTTTATGCCTGATTAAATTGCACCGCACTAGATGAAAGGAGGGATACCGGCAGACATGATTAGTTTCCAGTGAGGCACTGCAGCATGGAGGGGCTTTACAAAAAGGCTTTTGAGGCTAGCGCTAGGAGGTATTCAAAATGGGACCCTAGTACCCGAGTTCCAGCGGCTGTGGCTCAAAGTAAATGCATAGCACTTGAATTCATGCAAAGTCTAGAAATGTGTACTGAGATCCTTGGAAAAATCCATGATCTCAATCCGGTACGAAACGGGCTAAACACCTTAACGACACTCATTTGAGTCACGATGTGCAACCTCATGCCTTATAAATAATATAATACATATCGTATCCCCTGGCTATGGCCACAATTTGCCATGAGTTGGCAAATATTTATCGCTTATGGCACCGACAACTGTTCCCATATAAATTTGTTGTAGTGTGCTTTATTTATCAGACGACGCCGCATGACGCTCATTATTTTGCAGCCACCTTCTGCTACATCCGAAGCAGAGCTCTCAGCGCCATGTCCTGGCCTGGCCTGGCTTGGCCTGGCCCTTGGCACATTTCATGTTCAAATATAATGAAAATGTGTGCGCGGGAAGGGAAAGTACACAAAACATTTTGTGTTTTAATATTTTACATGCAGTATCCCGAAAAAACTTGGCCAACATCTTTTGTTTGTTTTATTTTTTTTTAGCAGCACGTGGCAGCTTTTGTAAATTTACCCCTTTTATATTTTGGGCAAGTTTTTGCCTTGGTTTCAGCTTCCTTCCCGGTGATGGCCCAAATTCAAATTGTCAACAGCTTTCCAACGTTTGGCCCAATTCTGTCTTTCATGGCTCCGAGGCTCAAGTGTCATGGCAGCGATAGTATAGGGAAAAACTACAGTAATCTTTGGATCTTTGCCTGGATGAAGTTTTTTTGCGTGTGTCCTGATTCCATGCTGAGACATTTACAAGTATGCCCGACCCTCGCAGTGCCCGAAGCGCCACACTGGACCTCACATATCCCTCTGTGGCTCCTGTTCTACCGGCTCTGGCCAAATCGATGGCTGCAGTATTTCTTTTGAGCCGAATGTCTGGTCCCCCCACCGTACTCTGAGGTTCAGACTCAGTTCAAATGTCAGAGTCAAAACCCTGCAAATTGAGTGACAATGATGCGGTCGATGCCTGGGCCACCAGTTTGTTTCTATTTATCTTTTGTTTTTTCTGTGCCACAAGAGTTTTTTCTTCTTTGATTTGATTTTACCTTTAACATAAGAATCATGCATATATTTTATTTGCGTTGCACAAACACTGAACCATTATTTTGGGCGTGTTTTTCGGGTTTATTGATGCAAGGCAATTAAATGTTTTCTTTGCGAAGAAGCTCTCTCCCTGCTATGAGGCAGAAAGTTGTATCCTGCGTATCATGTGTATCCTATCACAATATAATAGATAAATGTGCGTATCTGTATCGCACTTCTTCCACCATTTCGTGGCATAATCCACGCCTAATGATACTTTGAAACTCTTGTTGGTTACAGCCGCCTACAAGTTGCTTTTGAGACTTCTTGCGGCACACCCACAGCCCCCCCTTAACCTTAACGAGAACTGCCCTAAGTATCTCATAATCTGCCAATTGCATGGCTAACATGTTCAGCAACAATTGAGGGTAAGTGGCATCTACGGCGTCTAGTCTGGGGAGGTGGCCCACTGCATTTGAAGGCGGGCGGGCCGTCGCCCATCCAAGAACACATGATGGCAATTTGCTCGACACAACAGCAGGGGGGCGGTGCGGTGCGGTGCGGTGCGGTGCGGTGGGCTGCTTCTTACCTCCTTCGTTAATTTCCATAGAAAATGTTTTTCCTCCTGGCTGCCTAGAGGTGGGGAAACTCCATCAGGCCATTAAGCCATCATCATTGTAGGCAACGAAACATTAACACTGCCACCCAAATTGGGTTAATTACCATTGTGTATGACATTTAGCCATTTTGTGGAGCGGAGACCACTTCTCTGCACCCCCTTCTGAAGGGGTGGGGAGGGGGATACTATGAGACATATAAAAATCGCACGCCATCAAACGCAGTAATTTGCATAAACCTCATCCATGCATCGTCTGGAGCCGTAAAAACAAATGCCACGGCAAATTGGTAAATTTATATCCGACCTTTTCCCCCTCCAACCTGCACCCTTGGCTAGAGCTGTGGGATACAAAAAAGAGGTTAAATGAGGAGGTGTGGAGGGAGGAAACGAGTCAAGTTATGGCATTTTTATGAACTTAACTTCTCCCTCAGACTCCTGGCAATTACTCGAACTTTGAGTTTTATTGAGGCTCAACGTTGAGACACGAGTGTTGGTCTGGGTCTGGTCTTTGGTCTAAGTCTATGTCTCGTCTCGTCTCAGTCTCAATCCTCAATCCTCAGTCTCGTCTCCTTCCCTTTCCATCTTCTGTAAATCTTTATGCTTTCGCTGTGTGCTGTTGTTCTAGTCTCTTGATTCATGGGCATAGTTAGCATGTCTGTCTCTCCAAACCCCAAACCCGTAACCTTGGAAACCCACCCCCCCCCCTGTCCCCTCGCTAAGTGCTTGTCTATGATGTCTGCCCTCTGCCCACTGCCACTGTCAATATGTTTCTCTCAACAAAAAACAGCACAACTGACAAAGTTTATGTCTAGGAGTCAATGAGGCATCGGACAGGCAGAAAAATGCTGCCCCAACAAACTAATAGGAATGCCACAAGAAGGATAGAGCAGATCAACAAGGATATTTAGGTGGCTGGAGAAATGTGGTTGTCCTTTGGCTGGAGAAATAGTTCCAGTCCGATGTCTGGAGAGTAGAAAGAGAACTCTTGATAATGCCTCTGCATTCAAGCAGCCATCCTTCTGTTAACTTCAATTTCATTCCTAATGGAACTTTAATGAATCATCGTGAGAGCCCTGCAAAAAAGAGTTGCACAGAAAATTGAACTTTTCCGAGAAATCCCCTGGCCTGGCCCACACTGTAAATGTAAATCTGTTTGTGTAGGACAATTTCCCATTAGATTTAAATCCTGTTTGGGTTTTGTTTGTGTGGGAAAAACTTTGCCTGTAGGCAGCTTACAAAACCTGACCTATTTTGTTGTTGTTGTTGTTTTGCTTATTTTTTTGCTGTGGGTCTGATGCTCCATCAAGTTGCTCGATGTTTGTGCACTTTTTGCCAACATCCCTTGACTGATTTGCTTACATACAACGAGTATACAATAGTATTTTGATGCCGGGGCGCAAAAAGCAGCATCAGCAGCAACAGCAGCAACAGCAGCAGCAGCAGAGGCAAATCGCGTTATGCATGTCACAGCATGACTGGCAGAATGGCAGGCCAACAGCAGCAGCAACAATACAAAACAAAACAAAATAATTCCATTCCATATCATATCCATGGACTTACTGTCTGGCACGGGGACTAAATATTTGCATGGGATAGTTGGGCGCCACGACACGATACGACCGGCTCCCCCAGGCTGTTGCTCTAACACTCCCTGGCGCCATTGTTTGGGGATCGAAGAGTTGAAGGTGTCCTCCGTCCTGTCCTGTCCTGTCCTATCCTCATCCTCACAATCAGCCCAGAGCTGATTTCATTGCCATATTTTCATAGATTATTGTCAGGGCCTGCAGGTACGAGTACGAGTCCGAGTACTCGTATGAGATTTTATTTGCTGCTGCTAAATGGAACACACAGAAAACTCAAAGGGAAACGTTGCCAGGAGAATAGAGCTCCTTAAGATGCCTTTCTGTTGTTGATTTTTTACCTCTAGAAAAGGTTGTGGGTGCAACCCAAAGGATGTGTACATACCACATGACTCCTCTCAATATATAAACAAAAGTTAATGTTATGCTTGTTGCTAAGACAATATATATATTAAGGAACCCCTGGATGCTGACTCCTTCCCCTCATAAATACCATCCCCCCGCCCCGCACATTCCTTTATCATTAAGTATGCTTGCCTGGCTCTGGCTGGCTGGCTGGCTGGCTGGCAACACAATCCTCCAGAGCCCAAAGAGCAACCCAAAGGGAAACTCACTCGACCTCTGCCTCCTACTTGAGATGCAGGCTCTCTTCTTTTTTATGGTTTTAATTTTTCTGTTGGCCCATCATGAATTTCTATAAAATGCTGTAAGGGCAGGCAGCCCCGCCCTCGGAGTGGATACAGCAGGCATTTTCTCTGGCTCCGTTTGACGCTCAGCATCCTTGTTCTATTATGCTGTTTGCTGGCTCCTTTAATAAGGGTCCTGGGCCTTGCACAAATTGATTTGCGAGTAAGTTGATTTCTATTGATTTGAGTCAATAAGAAATCGAATTGCAAATCAGATCAACAAACCTGTGAGAGAGCGTCTCACTGTCCCTTGACACTCGGCACTAAAATTATTTGATTATTGTACAAGTCCATGGAGCTGGACCTAGGGGAGGGGCTGTACCCACTATTCAAATTAAATTTTGGGTCCAATGTAAACGGCCAAATGGTGCGTATCATTTTGTTGTTTTCGCCGCTCCACACCACACCTCTTGCCATCGTCATCATCATCCACTGACTGTAAGTCGCACCACGGACACAATAACACGATTTCAAGGACCACCATTCTGTCGTTCCTGGCTTCTATTTGAGGTTTACTCTAACAAGGGAGTACGACAGCTATGATACAGGAGAGAGCAAAATGTCTGAAAGAACTGACTGCAGGCAACTAGAAAACAGACAGAAAAGCCATCGAATAGTAGAAAAAGTATAGCAACAGGCGCACACCTTGTGAAGAAGTAGAAAAATACATACATACTATGACTATGTATAGACGCTTTTGTTCAAAATATTTCCCATTGTTTCTGGCACACATACAAAATTTCCAGCTTCAATTGTGAGAGCATCAAGTCATCGTCTTGCCCAAAGGTAATTTCCGGTTGCCGGAAAAGCAAAATCAACAAAATCATAATAAAAAAAAGAGGGCATAACGGGCCAAATGGAAAATGGAGATGGAGCGGGGAAGATGGAAGTCAGCAACAGAAATGCAGGCAGCGGGGCAGAAAAAAAAACGGGAAGCCAACGTATAGTCTCATTCTCCGGGACGTGAAGGGGCGGTAAAAATTGCCGAAATTGAAATGCAAAAAGAAAGGAAAACAAAACGTTTAGATAACCGCAAGAACACAACAATGATAGCGAAGGAGGAGCAGGGAATTGAAAGCAGCGGGCGGGCACAATAATGTTGCGCGCAGGAACCGGAAATAGACAAGGAATGAACGCCCCGTCCCACACGACGCTCCACTCCGCTCTGCTCAATGGCCTCAATGGCGGCTTAAATGTGGCATGTGTGTCGTTTTTCCATGTGTGGCAGGTTCATTGCATATAAAAATAAATATATTTGTATTTTAGTTTATTTTATTTGATTTTATTTGGCCATCCCCCATGCGTTGCCTTCTTTCGAATTTATGCAAAAGCCAATGACCAAAGAAATATATATTGTTGTGTTGTATATTTTGTTGTATCCGAGTTGTAAGTTTGATTATTGTGCTGAGCTCAGTCTCGCCTGGCCCTGGGCTCTGGGCTTCCATTCAGGGTTCATGCATCTGTGGCGAATGTAATGCAAAGTGATATGCGAAGTCTTTCGCCCTTCTTTTGGCTACATTTGCGTAATTTGAATGGCATTTTAATGCACGAAAAGCTGGGCAGCAAACAAAAAAAAAAGGGAAACCAGGAAATCCAGGAAATACGAGTTTGGCCATTGATATGTTTGGTTTTGGTTTAACGTCGATTGAAAGGCGAAGGGAATTTTCTGTCGGAGCTGAACAAATCATTTTACTCGAATGAATATGTGAACTGTTGAGACTTTCTGATGGCCATCGATGGGATATATATAAATGTCTTATATTAATGGATTACTAGTATTCAGACTCAGCTGTATATGTTAGCCACGAAAGCCACCCATCACCAAACCTTCTGGTTTAGTCGATGAATTACATATATGCCCGGTAACTCTGAAGCACCCATAATTTATTGATGGGTATTTCCATAATTTGTTTTAGAAGTATTCAAGAGTATATCACTGGCGCAAGCAATTTGGCTAATTTGTTTATTTATTTAACGAATGTAAGGACCAACCACAGTATTCGTATATGCCCACTCAATTCCATGGAAATTACGCTGTAAATGTTTGTTCATTTTTGAGCGTGTGGTGCTGTAAATTGCATGCAAGTCAATCACTTGAGAAATTGTTGAATAAACAAAGAATTCATTGGCCACAAAATCAATTGAATATTGACGGCAGAAGGGGGAAATTCGGGATGGAAATCGGGAGAGCAAATTCAGAACAATAAAATATCATAAAAAATCCATAAACATGCAGAGAGAGAGAGAGAGAGAGAGAGAGAGAGAGAGAGAGGCATGTAGAGTGAGAAAGAAGGGTGACAGCGAATGTGAGAAACGTGTGTAAGAGCACCCACAAACATGCGTGGAATATTTGGTAAAAAGGTTGTTCTGCTTTCAAATTGGAATTTGGTAAATTAAGCATTTTATTAACGCCACTTGGCTGCTGGTGGGTCTGTCGAATTTGTATCTACATACATACATAGTATGTGCATATGATTACTCTTATATGTATATGTATGTACACATATCCCTTGTAAATCTCTTACCCGCTGTAGACCCACCGAGTCGTGGCCAGCATGTGTGAAATATCAGCCACCAATTTATGACGCTTGTGTGGCGCTCACTATTGTTTATAAAATACCCTTTCACTGCCCGCAATTTCTCCTCTCCTCTCACTGATCTCATCCACATCGATGGTGCAGCAAATGAAATTAAATTTAATGAGCAAAGTGACGCCACAGCAGCATTTGGCCATCAAGAAATGGTTCGCTTAGCAAATTAATGTGGATGGAACCAGTGGGGAAAAAAGGGTTGGACAGGAAGGAGTGGTAACATAAATTCCCATAAATTGCTGTAATTCAAACAAGCTGCGACAGCTACGCCAATGGCCGCCAAAAAAAGAACCCTGGGATAATTCCACAGGCCAAAGAGAGCTGACTAAATCTGTGATAAACGGGGTTCCTAGATACATTTGTATCTATGCTTACATCGTAAATGCTAATTTGAAAAAATCTACATGAATGAAGGACTCTGTTTGATTGTATTTATTAAAAGCTAACATAATAATATATGTCGTTTTGCTACTAGCTGAACGATTAATTTATACAATTACTTGACCATCTGAAATCATAAATCATTGAATGGAAAATTGATTGGCATCACCCATTTTCCTCAACTTTATTTTCAGTCTTTCACAGACAAATATACATACATTCATAAGAACCCATAATCAAGACTTTATTTTTCATCCTGCACCCCCATTCTCTTTTATCCATCAATTCTCCATAAAAACCGCACCCATCTAAAGACAAATAGAAAACACACACAAAAATACTTTGACCGTCTATTAACCCGAAGTAACATTTGTTAGCCCACCGAGAACCCATCAGTCTCTGAGGGAGTGCATGTGGGGGGTATGGTATCAGAACTATAAATAATATGTACAAAATATGGCAAGAAGTAAGTAAATGCCTGCCACGCCCACTTTAACCTCTCGCCATCGAGCGAGAGAAAGTCATAAATCAAAGTTAATGGAGAGCGATTAATTTGTGCCTCGTTCTGGCAGAGAACAAAAACAGTACGGATCCCCCCCATGTCACGCCCAGAGAAACTTCTATTTAAGGCTGGATGGGAAATTAGTTAAATTAAATTGATGCTAAAAGGTTCTTCCGTAGGTCGGGCGGGGGCAGTGAATGATGTACGAAATGATGGAAAACAAACTCGTACATCACACACACACACACACACACACGTCCGGACAGAGTTCCGGGATGGGGATGGGTTCCCTGAAGTTGAGTGACAGTTGGCTCAGGTGTGAGAGAGAGACTGAGCCCCGAAGAAGTGTCTGTCAGGCAGTCCCGAAAGTAGGTAACACTTTCCTCCCCTGCTTTCCTTTCTCTATCCTCCATCCAAATGATGATGATGGATGACACAGAGTCGCATCAGAGCGTTGCCTCCGCACGCGTATATGAATATTCATGGGCCAGGCTCTAAGGGGGATCTATTTCGGCTGAAGCCATACACTAATTCATAACGCAAATTCGTACATGTGTTGCCAGGACATGCCCTAAGCAAAAGTGAAAGCATTTAGCAAAGGACACAAATTACTTTACTGCCATGCCGAACAAAAAGAAGAACGAATTAATTATGTTACAGGAGGGGGAAATCTGAGAATAATCGAAAGCAGTTAGGGCTGGCTAAGTGGTTCAGCCAGATGGATGTAGTTGGGAAATACTTCACAAAAAATGGGGTTTAATCCAATGCTGAATTCAGCTTCCAAGGCCTTTGCGCTGAATCCCATCAACACTTTCCGCGTTCATTGTGCAATGAAATATTTATAGAAATTTAATTAAATGATTTTGCATAAAAAGCTCTGTTCATAAATATTTGCCCAAGCAATTGAAACTCAAACACCGAAATGCATTTCAATTCGGTTTTTATGCATTTATAATTGTGAGTAAAAACTTTTTTTTTGTACTAGAGAGGAGCCTTTGGAAATGATAGTTAGGGATGAGAGAATTCTGGGAACGATATATAATATTAGATATAAATTGATGTAAATTTGTAATCCAATAGGTTTTCCTCCAGTTCATCTTTATCCCTTTTCGTAAAGTTCCGATATAAAAATCTACGTGATTGCCTTAATTTCCATTAATTATTGAAAGCTTTAAAGCAATCGAATAATTAATATCTCTAATCATTTCATACGTTTTGTATTTATAAAACAATAACGGATGAAATTAGTGGTACGTGCTGCGTATGTTGAATACGAGAAAATAAAGGTCGCCTGCCACGCTGCCACATTCCACTTTGAATCCCAATCCAATTGTATCTATTTTCGATGTATGTATTTTGGCGTGGGAGAGAACCAAAATATAAAAACATCTATTTGAACAACAATTTGAAAAGTGTTTGCGGGAAATAGTTTTCGCAGTCGCGGGACATCTGGTAGATATATTTTTGGTGGCAAGTCAATCAGTAAATTTGAGTTTTATTTCATCCATGGGAATTCTTTGAGCTGGTGTTGGTGGTTGGGGGAGGGGATAGAACAATTGAGAGGCAAATTGTGCATGCTGTGGAAATTTAATAAGTGAAATGAATATGCAGCAGAGGAAAAACACAGAAAATTGATCCCAATTGTTGCCCCGTAAACTCTCTGCTGGCTGGCCAAGTGGCCAATAAATGCACTCAAATGATGCCAATACCTATCGGTCTCTCTCCTTACATTTACCGCTCTTACATTTCATCTCTGCTTTAGCTTAGCTCCCTCTCTCTCTCTCTCTCCCTGTCTGTCGTTCCTTTTGTTATACTCTTGAACAGAGTATTATGATTTTCGCAAAATGTTTGCAAGTGCAGATAAATAATCATCGGTTGCCACGTTTATAGTTTCAGTATAAAATATATAAGACTTGGGCCGGACCCGTGGCTATTCGTTCTTTACCTTCGCCTTGTTTTCACTTTAGTGAGACCATTAAAATTCGATGCTATTCGAAGGAGTATCAAAGAGTCAGTGGGAAAAAGAGAAGCAGTGATGAGGGATAAGCGAGGAGCGAAGGAGGCATCAGAGTTAGCTGCACGAGGGTTAGGCAGGGAGGAGTGTGAAAGGTAGAGCTGTTCGCTCCTTTGGGTAATTGCAATTTTTGTTGTTCGCTCACGTTCGCCTTTTGCCGGAGCCATGCCATGGCTCCTCTATTTGCACTTGAACTTAAAATGATGGCACGCGCAGAGCAGAGCAGAGCAGCACCCGCACATACACACACACACACGTACGAGTATATGCAGCACACCAGACAAACAGTGGGAGCGAGGAAGGCGGAGTTGTTTGTTTACACGTGAGCAGAATGCGTGATGTGAATTATGTGGCTAACTAAAAAAATGTTCAACAAATTATCGCGCGGGAAAGTCGTTCACATTTGAGATTGTTAATCAAATATTGGTGGGAAATGGTGGGAAATAATGCAAAGGTTTTATCAATTCTGATACGAGTTTAATTGAAACTATTATGGCATTTAAGTTGTGAGTTGTTAGGCTTCCTCAATAGTTTTCGAAGTTTGCAGTAACTTTTGTGAACGTATCACCCGTTAAAGCCTCTTTCACGTGTAGCATATTTGCTGCCAATATCACCCTTTGATTCGTTTCCATCCTCCGATTCATTTTCGACACGGTCAAACGATTTCTAATCATTGAAACGAAACGCCACACACCTCCAGAGACAGAGAGATACCCACCCATAGATACGATACAGGACCCATAGAGATTGAGATGCATTGAAATTGAAGTTTTGCGCGGAAATTGCCAAAGATCGACAGCAAAGGCGGAGGAGTGGTGAGTGGAGATTGAAGCTAAAGCCTTTGACACACCATTTGCCGTTGACCGTTGGGTATTTAGGCTGAAAGCACTCCATATACCCACTGCACTTTCGCTTCCTTTTCGGACGTTATTTCACGCAGCACGACTGAAAGCTAACCGTCAAGAGTGGATGAAGCAGAGCTACCCCACCAAAAAAAAAAAAAAAAAACACAAAAACCAATGGGGAAAACATTTTGGGCTGGACTGGACCCTTCAGCGGGGTAACATCAATTACTTTGAGGGCTTTTACGTATAGGAGGAGTAGGTGAAGGAGGAGGGCCACTGGTGCGGATAGCAGTTGGAATGCCGTTTTGCCTTTTCAGCGGTCGCCAGCGCAACGCTATTCAGTTTAACAAATACGAGTTCGAGTAGTCACCATACCCACCTAAAAGAGAACATCCTTATCGTCTTGTGAAATACTCATTCTACAGATTACAAGTTTTGGGAATTAAATTCCAAACAAATAGCAATAGTTTTTTATTTTAGAGTTTTTCTTCATACAAAATATCACCGAAAGCTGCATAATTTATTCGGAATTGCAATGCACAACATTCTACGCTTACAGGGTATCAAAAAAGAAACCAAAATAGAAGAACACGAACGAGGCCGGGCACAAAAATGCCCGCCATGTGAGCGGATGGTTGGTTAAGGGGCGGGGCGGAAAAACCTGCGGTTGTGTGGCTTTTTTTTGCACCCCTTGGCGGTTGTTGAGGGAGGAGAGGAGGGTGGTGCATGGAAGAATTCCCTCTTTTTGCGGTTTTTTTTCTTTCTTTTTTTTTTCACGCCACGTTGCCGCGTCCAAAGGAGTTGGCCAAGCATATAAATTAAATGATGTTCGAGCGTTGAGCGATTGAAATTAGGCAGTCGACAGAGCGATGGATGTAAAAGTTTCGCGAATCAAATTTGAATTCTTTTTTCTTTTACATTTTGTAATGGTATGGAGAAGTGGAAACGGGTCACTGAATTGCAGATATACGAATATATATATATATATTTACGTACCTTGGCACACATTTTCCTGCACATAAATAACATTGTAGAGCGGCTGAGCACCCAAAATGGAGGCAAAGCAGCAGGAGAATCATCTAAGATATCGCCTGGGGGCCATTCATCATCTGGGGAAATGCAGTTAGGACCATTAAGAGGGAGTGCATTCTGGGGACCAGAACTTATGGCCATCATGGGCCATGTGTCAATGCTCAATGGACTTCCCAACAAAGGAATCGGTGCGAGAGTAAGGGCAGGAGGGCGGGAGAAAGTGAAATATTGCAACGAATGAGATATGCTCGGTGAGTGCGAGGGTGGGAGTATGGGCAACACGATGATTATGTGGCAAAGGAACAATCCATTCAAGTACTCATAAACTGAATAATGAATGATAGAGACAAATGTCTGTATTAAAAAGAAGCATTAAATAAGTCGATAAATACTCCAAGTTTGCACGTACCCAACGCACAAGGAGGGAAAACAGAGCAGATGAACATGAACAGATTTGAGCACATAAACTTTTAAATTGCTTCCCATCAACAAGTTGGCTGCTTCTTTGGAATGACTCTTTCAGTTGTCTGTCCCCTGCGACCCATTAGAGCACTCTCCCAGCACTCGTTAGGAATTAATTAGCAATTACTTTGCTACATGTGATAACTGAATCATGGATAATACAACTCGTAAAACTATCTGCAACATGGCTCCGCTCCGCTTTGCCCTTCTGCTTTTGTCCTTGACCTACAATGGCCTCACTCCCGACCGAAGGTGTTGAGAGCCGCAACAGGGCTCGTGCCAGGCAACCCCCGAAATGTTTGCATAGATGTCCTCTTAATATCGTAAGGATATGGAAATTGTGCATGTGCCATGCTCTGACCCCAGCGCCGTACCAGGTGCTGTGTCAATATTTGTGATGGCAGCCGCCAGCAGAGCTGCCATCATCCAGCGGGACCGCGGACAAATGTCAACAGCAGCAGCGTGCATCAGCGGGTTGCCCGTGCAGGTGCAGTGACATGTTCCGATTGCAGCTGGCACGGGGGCTGTTGTGGCATAGCTGAGGCATCCCAGCCAAAAGCCAACAGTCTCACGAACTTCCAGGCCAAGTTGCCCAACATCAAGCCAAAGGGAAGTGTTTCCTGTGCTCCCTTCGTCTTTTTAGCGGTAAAAGAACAGCAAAGCAAATCAAATAAGCAGCGCAGGGCAAAACAGAAACGAAAAGAAAATCACCCATGCCAACGGAAATTTCTGAACAATAGCAGGAAATGTTGCAAGCTCACACACACACACACACACACTCTCGATTACATGGCATACACGCACAAACGCACACACACTCGAGGGCATGCCACACCACTCT
This sequence comes from Drosophila subsilvestris, assembly GCA_035043285.1. Taxonomy (NCBI): domain Eukaryota; kingdom Metazoa; phylum Arthropoda; class Insecta; order Diptera; family Drosophilidae; genus Drosophila; species Drosophila subsilvestris. The sequence goes on along the minus strand of JAWNNB010001728.1, from coordinate 2,509,579 downwards.
CACACATTACGTATACGCAGTGGATGCTCGAGTTGACTTGCGGCATGTTGACAACACTTCGCAATTGGGTTAATTGTACATCGACGACGAGCCTGCTCTCCTCTCGAGGAGGCGCCTCTTGAATGTGGGTCAATGCATTGGCCAAGCTGTTGGGAATTGGTTTTGTTTTGAGTGGGATGGGTTGGGGTGGTGTGGTGGGGTGTTGAGGGTTCTGTTTGGATTGGTTTGTTTGCATTGCTTAAGTTGTACTCGTAGCTGGAAATAATCGGAAATTTAGCATTTAAATTCTTTGCCAATTTCAGTTTTCGTTGTAAAAAACTTCACTCGAACCCACGAGACATTCCTGGGCAGACAGGACTCCTCAATGGATTGACTCAAGCAGAGCCGTGGAGAGTACTCGTACTCCCCCACCACTCTACGCCACGCAGGCTCCATCCAGACAGCAGTCTCAGTCGCAGACAGCAGTCCCCACACACACACGTGGGAGCTGAGCTGTTTTTTTTTTTTCAGGGCAGCAGCCAAATGTACCATAAATATGCAAATCTATTACGTGATTTCTTTCACAGATTTCGACCGTAAACCAGTGGGAATCCACGACAACACGCAAAGGGATGTGAATGCGTTGGGAAATGGTTGGGCGTACATCGAGTAGAATACTTTAAATGCCTGAATTCACTATCAGCATTGAACTGGGGGGGTAAATGACTTGATTAACTAACTGATAGCTATACGTGTGCTAGTTTGCATAGAGGATTCAGGACTTTACGTACATAAACTTGTGGGAAAGTGTGTTAGCATTGGGAGTTCTTTTTATTGATGACTTTTTTCACACACTTCCTTTTACATATTTCCATAATTTCAAAACCTTTTTTCTCTTCTCCTTTTGTTCTGTTCTCTATATTTTCCTCGATTCTCACGTTTTCTTTTCGTTTGCTAAATTGCTGGCAAATTCTTATGCCGGGAGAGATTCGTGTAATGGAAATTCTTGGCTTTAGTAGGCAACGTGTCGTGTGCGTCTTTAGATTTTTTCAGTCTCTCTCTCCCCCCTCCATTTCTATGAATAACATTCAAGACCTTCCTTTGGCTTTAAAAGAGATAAATGAAGCAAATAACCTGGGAAATGTTAGCTTAAAAGTTATTCTCCTATGAGGAAGTGCTCTCTCCATTTGCTCTCCATTTGATTTATTAAACAATTATGTGACATTAAACATTTACATAACCCATTTTAATGCGGATTTCTCTACCCAATTAAATGTTAATTAACATGTTCATGTTGCCTGGAGTGTTTGTTTGACTTTCAGGCGGAATAATAATTAATTTAAATTCATTTAATAGGGTTGCCAAATTTGCATAGTAAATGCATTCGCATTCTGCAAGGAGAACCATCCCATGGGATCCTTTTGTTTTCGAAATTCTCTTTTAATGCAACGGAAGTCATTTAAAACACATTTAATCGACTGATTTTGCAAAAACTTAATAGCGAAGCGAAGGGGTAGCGCACATGGCGGGTTTTAAGGGGTGCGAAGATACGACCTTGTAATTTGCATCCCGAGCGTGCATGTAATTTAAAATGAATTAATGAACCGAGCAAATTTACAAAGGAAGCAAACAAAAATGGCCGGAATCCTGAAAATGGAAGAGGAAAAGGCTAAGTGAAGGTGGATGGTGGAGGGGAGCTGCAACTGGATGGTGGTGGCAAAAGACCGTTTATATTTGACACATAAATTAGAGGATGGAAGTTGCACTTGAGACCAAGGCAACGGCAACGGCAACCCAACCATGAAAGTGTGAGCCAAAGTCTTTAGTTGAATGCAAAATGGAATTAATTAACATTTAAATTGAAAAGATTTCATATTCCGATATGGATTTATTCATTGAATCCATATCTACTTCTTAAACCCATAGAAATAAGCTAACTTTTTCAGATTCTCCATCCTTTTGGAAATGTCTTTTTAGGCATTTCTCTCAGATACCATTAGCCGGTCCCATAATTGTCGGATCACTCCCCTCCATCGGCTGACGGCTGACCAGCATTAAAACTTTTTACTGTCCAGCTCTAATGGCTATAAAAACTGATGATGGAGAGTTTAGACAAAGAGGGGGGCGGCCAACATTTATGACAGCATTTTCATGCACATATGAACAAACCCCGGGCAGAGCTAGCCAATTTTTTAGCCTTTCAAATTTTATGGCTTGGCATAAAATTGACGCCAAATGTTGGCTAGAGAGAGACAGCGAGACTGGAAAGGGAGAATGAAACGAGTAGAAAAGTAAGAAAAATATTAATTTTCTCATGGAAAACAGAGAACAGAGGCACAGAGAGTGAGTGGAAAGGGCAGAGAGGAGAAGAAGAAGCTGCACCGAGTGGATGCCACGGATGCTTCTGCTTCTGCCACATCAATTTAATGTGCTTCAGCTAATTTGCTTTTTATTAAGAGGTGCCCGAGCACCACCCCCCGCACAGCCCATCCCATCCGATTCCAGACAGACGTAGTAGCTAGCCCCTTGTAGAGGCGTTAAATGGGGGGGTGTGTCTGGCGGGACTGGATGCTGTGTGGGGTCACTGTTTCGTACGGTGTCCTGTGGAGGTTCTCGCATACCGTTGACAAAAAGCATGCACAGCATTTACTGTTTACGGTTTATTATGCTGTAAATGAATGCAAATAAATAACAAAACAAATGTGGGTATAGGAGATACCCTGCAGTGGAAGATGTGCAGGGAATTAATGAAGTTATTTATGGAGAAAGTGGAGCTTGTCGTGTCTGATTATACTCAATACTCAGCTCAATAACGATTTTAAACAATTTCCATTCAATACAATTTACGATTTGTATGTACGGGTGAGTACTTTTGACCCGTACAGGTCATTAAGTTGTCCAGCATTCACTTCCACTTCACCAAACTAACAGCGAAGGACCGACACCGACTGCAGAATAAATGCAATCCCAGCCAACAGTCAACGGCATATCTCGACTTCATCTCCTTCTCCGCGGAACACTCCACTCCCAGATCCACCTTTGCTTCTTCCTACTTCACCTCTCTCTCCCCACTGCATTCAACTTGTTCTTCGTCTGTTTTTTTAATGCAGCTTCCGCTTTTTGCAGCAGCAGTTTTCGTGTTCTGCAGTTAAAAACCTTTAAACCGGGCATACTCGTAAATGCGAAATTTATGAGCAATGCCGTCCGCGAAAGTGGCTTTAAAAATTAACAACATAAATAAACTGTGAAAAGCTGCAATAATCTGCAAATGAAAAAGAAAATGCCCGCAGTAGTTAATTAATAGCATTAGCGGGATTAAAGCATTTACGTTGAGTGGATATGGAATACGATTGATTGCCATTTGGAGGGACAGCGAGGAGAAGACGACTATTTTCCGCACATTTCAAAAAGATTAATGGCAACGTGATTTGGCATATGAAGAGAGCTTAAATTTGCACAAAAAATGTAGCTTTGTTGCGCTTTCTCTGGTGGTTCGTAGGTAAAAAGAGAATAATTAATATTTGATAATATTTACCGTCGGCTTATTAAAGGTATTTTCTAATGAATATTCCACATTTTAGAAGCCCTCTTGGCTTGCAGAACTATTTTCCACTTCCAGTGAAAAAGGAAGGGCTCTCGCCTAGGTAACCTGTCATAGAGTGATAGTCTCCTTCGGCTGAAATAATATTTCAAGAACTTCCACTCTCTTTTCACCCTTGCCATAACCAACAGCGTTTAGGTGTCACACAGGTATTACGACTTCATTATACGAATTCCCACTCATAATTATCCCCTTTCCGCGCAAGAAATGTGCAAAACAAAGGCCAAGACAATGATGAAGACGCCTCCAAATGCCTTTTGGCTAATTATTTATTTGGAAAACGAAATTCAAACAAGCCCATATACCAGGCAGAGACAGATGGATTCAGTGCAGAGGGAGAGAGAACACTTCAAAGCGTTGACGTCACGAGAATTTCGAATTCAGGGGAAAAAAATTGCATTGACACTTTCATAAATCGACGGCTGATTTATTATCGATAATTGCTTTTGATTGTTATGGCCCCACTGAATATTTATTTATATTCAATCGTCTGCGCCCGGCACCGGCACCGCCCCCGCTACAAACACACACCCACAATTTGTTTATAAACGAATGGCGCAGCAGACATAAAAGCAAAATCCGAAAGGCAAAATCCAAAATTCAAAAACCATGAAAAGCATTTATTACCATTAATGTTAAAAAATGTACTTAATACCTATAACTTTCATAGCTATATTAAGCAACAGCAATACAGCGTAATAAGAGTTGCAAACAGATTTCCAAAAACATAATACCTTTGGCAAGGGTATCGAAATGAAATGAACACAAATTTAAAACCAAAAGTACAATGAACATGAAACGTTCGGAATGGCTGGCATTAAAAAGCCATTATAGAAAAAACTAATATTAAATAATATAAACATTCTTCGAGGAAATAAACACACTTGGGGTGGCGCCGCGGTGCCTCTGAACAGTTAACAGCTCAAATTGAAGAATGTTAAGTTAACAGAGCAAAGCAAACAGGTAGACCTGACCACCCACGCAGGCCAACAGAGGCCTGTTCGGTAACAGGCTGGCTCCCGCCCGCTGGAAGAACGTTTCGGAGAATCGAGTATGCCACGAGCACGCACGAACAGGCCGTTCGGAGTAACAGCTGTTCTGTCGGTGGTGCCGCTGGCCTTACCATAGCCCCATCATCATCATCATCAGCATGGTCGTCATCGTTGATGTTAGACCCACAATTTTCCTGAGCGGCTTCAGTCGTTGTCTGTCAACAAAGCGCTGCGAACGTGTCTGAAGAACCTGCTCCGCAAAATATCTCAATTATATATTAAGTCAAACGCGAAATAAATTGAATTGAAGAATTTCCCCCAAAGTGCTCCAAAGTGTTGTGTGCGAAGAAAGTGCTGGAAAAACAAACCAATTGCCCGAGATCCAAGATGGGAACGGGCACTTAAATATTCCGCAATAGAAATGCAAAAACATTTAGAATTGTATGCATAAAAACTGTCCAAAGGGTTTTCTTTAACATAAAAGACGAACATAATCCACAGAAAACTCAATTTTCACAAGGTAAATATTATTTTTGCAATATCATTCCATAAATCTCCCTTAAAATGAACTCCCCAAAAACTGCTCTCAGTGCATAAACAAAAGAAATGTTCCCCTAAGCCAGCGACAGGAACAAAACAAAACAAAAAAAAGGGAAAAACAGCAATGGAAAAAGTGTCAAATTTATGCGAAGCGGTAAAAGACGACAGCCGGAAATTTATATGGCTTATGAGTCGAGACGAGTTGAGCTGAAAGATGGAAACCTTTCCATCTGTCCCCACCAGAAACCTCGAAGAATTTTTATTTGCCTTCTCTAATGCTTCAAGGGAATGTAAGGGAAGGGAAGGGAAGGAAAGGAGAAGCTGGCTGGTACACAGCATCCAAATTGTGGGAATTGTTGTGCTTTTTGTGGGTGTCAACTTGTTTGTTCTTGTAATTGTGTTGTTAACATACTTTTTCTATGGGTTCGCTCTTGGCCTCCTCTTGCCATTGGGCCTAATAAATTCTAGCACTCTCAAGGTTTTTACAACCGAAATAATATTTGAAAAGTTATGGCAATCATAGGGGACGTATGTATGAGCTTTATAAACAAAAATTCTGTGTAATGTTTTAACTTTATTAAATTACTCATTACATAATAAAGATAAGTTTGACTACAGATTTATATTCAGTTTTTTTTTTTTTGGAATTATTTCCATATACTCGACAGCGCAAGGTCTCTTGTTTGCCCAAGGGGCATAAGGGACAAAGGAGTAGAATATTTTTGTCAAATATTTGCTATCATTATTCTGTTCTTTATGGACAAACTCGAGATAAAAGTAAATTTAATGTACTCATACTGCACATACATATATTCAATTATTCAACATTCAGTTTGGACTTTAATACCTTGCCGGAAAAGTGTCAAATTATGGTCGAATGTCAGTTATCAAAGCGTTAACTATTATGGCAGGACATCAACCTTTATTGCTCCGTGAGTTTACTTTTAAAGGGGCTCGTAAAAAATGCAAAGTGCCTCCTAGATAGCCATTAAAAGAGCAGTTCCTCAAAGGCTATTGGAGTCAGATAATATCAGTAAAATTTGGTAGTCCGTTTCTTATGTATAGAAAAAGTAATAGTAATTCAAAGTACATTTAAAGTTTGCAAAATGTTACATTATTACATCTTTAATGTTAAAGACGTGAATTGGAATAAATAATGATGAAAAAAACTGAATAAATTGACCCAAATCCGAGCCTAAATTATTCCACTTCATCAACAAAATGTTCATTTAACTGATTTGATATCTCAAACGGTTTCACGCTCTGCCCCGCTTAAGCCACAAGCCCAGGAAGAAATATATTATTAAATATTAAATCTTGTACAACATTAAAGCAGAAATGTTCCACAATTGCCTCCCATGCCTTTTCTGAGAAGGAAACGCGAAGCCTCAATGTTCAGTCCAAGTGGCCTTTGTTGCTTTTGTGCAGTGTTTGTCGTCCCCCGGGGAGGGGCATAGCGAAAGGGGGAGAATGTACAAATGTACATACCAGCATATACATAAATGTCATACAATCCCACACATACTTTTAGTAGTGCAATGTGTCACGAACCGATTGTTCCCATCAGCAGTTGTAGAACATATTGAACTTAAATTAATTAAAATACCTAATAAAATAATTAAAATAAGAAAAGGCGGTAGCTATCAAAAGAAATGACATGATCTAATAGTTTTGAAACGCAACGTACCCGTATGCATTGTGAAGGCAGCTGCCATATGTAAATTGGCAGGCTAAAGCATTGTGTGCCACCGAAATAGTTCGCTGAATTTGTCAAAGAGTCGAGCGCGGAAGACCTCCAACTGATTCTCCTTCTCCTGCTTTGTTGAGCTCCTGGACTCGCGAAATGAAATGCAGCATACACGTCGTATATGTATGTACCTCCCGGGGCACTGGGCCAAAATATTTCATTGTGAACCATTGTTGGAGGGGTGCCCAGATGGCAATGCTGGGGGCAGCTCCTCCTCTGGTCCCACATTCTAGCAGAGAAACCTGAAAGGCAAAAAGTTAAATTAATAAACAGCCAAAGGCAGACAGAGGGAGAAAGCTAAGAGAAATAGAGAGAGACAGAATAAGAGAGAGATAGAGAGGGTGCAAAATAGACTTAATTTGTGAGAAATAGTCCTTGGTGTTTGGTTAGAGAGACCGCAAACTCAATGCAGATAATTAAATGTAATTACATAATGTGTTTGTATTTGGAGACCCTTCTCTTCTGCCATCTACGTATCTGTGTCTGTCTCCGTCTCCGTCTCCGGAGTCCGGTGTTGGGTGAATTTCTGCACTTGCTGCTGTGCTTGTGTGAGTAATGACGTGCTTATTGCCAGCAACAACAAATACGAGTAGCCCCACACAAAGTAGCACAAACACCATCCAACCATGAGCCAAAGAAAATGTTGATAAGACGAGATGCGAATGCTCTAAGGAGTTTAGGGCTTTTGAAGGTGTTTTCTTCTGGGCAATGCAGCAAAAAGTCCATCATTTAATTAAAATTTCCACTGATTTTTGTCAAATCTCAACTGCAATCAGCAAGCAATAATACTCCACAGGAGAGAGCGAGAGAAATGCAGAGTGAAAGTCAAAGAGAGTTTATCTGATACAGGAGCAAAGACCGAAAGTGTAATTAAATTGCAACAACCACATACAACATGAGGTAGGTAAAATGTACGAGTATCGTATCTAGCTGTGTGTCTGAATTAATATATCTACATATGTACATATATTGCGGCATAGTGTGTGCTTCTGTTATTTGATAAGAGGTCATGATAATGACAGGGGGCGGGTGCCTGTGCCCCACACACACAGTGCTTCCTGTTCCACATGTGGAGGAGTCAATAAAATGTAATTAAATCGACATTGTTATCAGCACTGCACACACACAGGAACACAGAAACACATGGAGAACACCACTAAAACAATGATAGTATATGTGTTCTGTTCGGCAATTCAATACAAAATAAAACCAGGAATGTAAAAGATATTCGAGGTATTCGATACCCTTTATACACTACCACAGAGGCATAACTACTGGCCCAAACATTTTCCTACCCATTCTGTCTGTAAGAATTCATTCAAAAGGAATCACTTGCGGTAGATCATCACTTTGTGGCTGCCTTCATGTTACATAATCATCGAAAAGCACAAGATACCCTTGTTCCATCTAAGCGAGACATTCGCTTGGGTACATTGTCTGTCGAATTTGCGTGCTGTTTCCAGTGGTGTTTTCGTTGGTGTAATTGTTGTTATCGTTGCTGTGAAACAATTGAGCTGAAATAACAATTTTAACCCCTATAACGCGTATGGGTGCTATGTGTGTTCGATGGGCGATGGTTGTGTTTTTGTTTGACTGCCGTTAAAATAAATACAATTTGCAAATTTCTTTGTTGACCGTTTTGGCCTTCTTCACAAAACCTCATGGCCCAGCCGAAAGTGTGAACGAAATTCAAATTGAAAATAGAAAATAGAATTTAATTGTAGGAAAACCCAGAAAATCTCGAGCTATAATAGATAATCAAATTTTTGGTTTTACCTCAAGAGTAAAATGGAAAATCCTTGAGTGCAATGCAATTGAAATTCAAACAATCGATAAACATCCAAATAAAATTCAAATAAATTTGCAATAAAAGGCCCTGCCTCTTGGAAGCTCTTAGAAATCTATTAAAAGTTTTTCCGTACCACAAACAAAAAAAACACACACACCCACAAAATTCCCACGACAAACTTTTCACTTCAAAAATGACTCGGCAGCAGATAATGAGCTCAAATATTTAGCTAAAATGCAAAATGGAAAAGTTTCCAGGAAAAGCCACAGCTAAAATCAAATTAATTTCTCAGTAAATTCGTCAATTGACAAAATGAATTAGGGAGCGTAGAAAACTGGGGAAAAAATGTAGCAAAATGTGAAAAGTTTCAGGAGGAGTTGGGAGTGGGGTTTTGTCCCAAATAGTTAGGTGAAAAGCAAATAAAGTTGGCAATTCCTTAACTCAGCGGCCTTTCGCATAAAGTCGGTCAAGTTTTGCAATTTATTCAAATTTAATTCTTGACCTTTTAAGTTGTTTATCGCCACTTGACCTGCCCCTGCCCATGCCATTGCCCCAGCACTTTAACTTCCACTCGCATTGCCAATCCCATTGCCACGCCCGTTATTCGTATCTCTTGCTGTGGCTTCTTCTTGTTCTTCTTTGATTTACAATTTTTGTCGGCGGCTTGGGACCATTGAAATTTATCAAGTGCTATCTCTTGGCCTTTTTCCCCGAACGCTTTTAATTGAAATGGCTGCCAAAGGTTCACCTGGTTCAAACAAAACAGGGACTTGGCGCACAAAAAAAAGGTTAAATGAAATGTTAAGAGAGCGCAAAGATGCGCCTAAATGAGATGAAATTAAATTAAAAGTTTTCATGAGCTATGCAAATACGAGTGTTACCCGGGCGCAGGTAAGAAATTGAATAATTGATACTTTCCAAAGTTGTAACTGAGCTGAGACGAGAGGTCCCAGAAGTAGGTGCTTATTCGAGGCAATGGCTAATTCGAAGCTCTTTGAACCTTTTCCTAACATTCTTCTCTAGCTTATGGAAAAAAACGTTCACCCATAGATCAAATTTAAGGCCTTTAAAATACGGATATAAAATAGGCACTCCTATGCATTCTCACAACATTTTATTGATGCCTATTCAACTATTACTCACATTATCTAACCGAAGGTAGGCCATGCCCTTGAATAATCCTTAAGCATCATACTTTGCCTTTAATTTTGCGGCTGACCATTTCAATTGGACAGAGTGACGAGGACGAACCTCAATGAGTGAGCACTTCAATTACATTTCGCAATCACCCTACACACACACACACACACACACATACACTCTCATGTGTACAGTGCCGAAAAAAACCTCTTTGCTGTCTCTCTCGGAAAATTAAAATATCCTCTTGACTGGGAGCCACCTCAGTGTGTGGGTCTCTTTCCTTTTCAAGCACACTTGCTGCTGGGTCTCTGCTGCTGCTGCTTCTGTCCATTGCATAATTCAGATGAGTTCATCTTGTTCTGCATCTGCATCAGCATCTGCATCCCCCCTTTTGGAAAGGCGTTTCGTTTCCCTTTTCGCAGTCAAATTATACAGAGAGGCGGACTCGAACATTGGCAGGCAGTTAGCTGGCAGCTCATCAACGGTTGCTCAAGTATGTTAGAGATATTTGCTGGGTCTTCAACCGCTTCTGCCATCTGCCCCTCCGAGTGCTAGTTGCATTGCCGAATGTCCAGTCTCTCCAAGGCTTAAGGTACTCTCTCTAAGAGTTTAAAACTGTTGTCGTGGTACAATCTCCCCACCATTAAAGAGCCAAATGTGTGGCATTAGCCGTTTCATTGGCCCTGTCATTTCAATTAGGATTTCTACAGCATTTTGCTGGTTTAGTTGCCGCCGGCCACAACTGCCACGTCACTGAGTCATGCCAGGGGACATGCCTCATGAAAATTTCCCTACATTTTCTGGCCTTCCACACACACAACTGAACCATTCGGTGGCGTGGGTGGGCCTGAGTTATGCGTGAATTCGCACAAAAGGAGCTTAAAATACATATATGTATGTAGATGTGAAATGTTTGCCCAATTCATATACGAAAATATAGAAAATCAGCTGCATGAAATTTATGGTAATCTATTAAATAACTAATCAAGGATTGTGTCAATGAAATATTCTGTGATTTTTAGCATAAATAAGAGTACATACAATAAATAGTAAAGTTCAAAAGGGAGAGATTAGAATAACTCTTCAATCAATGCTGCTACTACCGTTTTTCACCAGTGAATTTATAGAGTTTAACAATAAATGGCCACAAAATGTAATCGATGTGTACGAGAAAAGTGATTTACTTTGACACTTCGCCTGTGGGCGAGCTGGCGAGCGAGTACTTCTGCCAATTCAGCCATTCTGCCGTTCTACCCATGAATGGTCCATTCAACCGATGGTAAACTTCAAAGTGCAACAAGTGTTTGGACGCAGAAAATTTATCGATTCCAGAACTTGCCCTCAGAGTGAATTACGACAAGTTTGGCTTCCCCTCCACCCCTCACTACCACAGAACAACCCCCAGGAGTAGCATCTTTCTGATTCTGGTCCACACTCTTTTTTCTTTTTTTTTTTGTATGGGGACAAACCCCGGAGAGAGTGGAGCGCCGAATGGAAGATAAATGTCTGCAAGTTGTCCGCGCTGCCTGGCGCATACATAGGTGGCACGACGGAGGCATTCGGTGCGGCGTCTCATGGCCATGGCCATGGACATGGACATGGACGTTGTTAGTCAAGGGCGGGATGTCCGGGAGAATGGCAAAAAAAATTTAATTGTGCAGTCGTGTGACTAATTGAAAAGTTTCAACTTGAATGACGAAAATAGAAAAAACTTACTAGCCGGGAATAAAGCCCTGATAAATTGCTGATGAAAGTTGATTGTCTTATTTGCTGACTTGCTTCCCATATCGCCTGACAACCAAAATAAAACCATGGAGATAAAAACAGTGGGGAACAAGGAAAACTATCGATTCCATTAAGTGATTTAGTGGGCTTAATTATTCTTAAAATGTTCATGTGGATAGAGTACTTCGAGTGGCCTTGAATACTTGGTAACATTAATTGAAACTAGGAGAAGATGAAGAAAAAGCCACATGCACCACTTGGGTACAGCTGAGGACTTTGGTAGCTACCTAACTTAATCGAAAACTAATAGAAAGACAAGTCTATGCCCATATATCCATTACGAACCGATTACATGGATAAGTTAAGGTTGCTTTGAATTGAAACAATGAAAATTACACTCAAGGAAAAACGTAGATTGGCCATCAATTTACTTTGAGAGGGTACACACACACACACATATCGTATATCTTAATAGAAATCTATCTAGCTGTGTACTTTGACTCTACGTTATTCGCACAAATGATCCCGCACAACATATTTTAGTATCAATTTGAAAAGTTCTTCATCGCATCAAGAGCGAAACCAACCATTTCGCGTGTTTATAGCCATCGACCTCCAGTATTTATGGACTTCCGCTAGGCGGAACATCCTACTCCAATCCGTTGGAATTTTTTGTGGCACAGTCATCATTTTTATGGGCTCATGTTTCACTTAGGCAAACATTTGGACGGTTTCTGGAGTCATAAATTTGGATATCAACTTCGTTAGGCTCGGTCATGTTCGGAAATACATATTTTGTGTGTGTGTGTGTGTGTGTGTGTGTGTGTGTGTCTTTGCTGTGACAATTTCAATGATCTGCATATCTGGTCATAGTTTGTGCCCCGCCCTCTACTCTTTCACCATTTCGTGTTCCTATTTCGACCGTTTGTTTTTTTACGATGTCGGCCTTCTACTTTTGGGGCTTGTTTATGCTCGAATGTTTTATGGCGATACGATTTATGCGGACAGGACACTGTCCGTTTATCACACCAACACGTCCTGTTACATGTTACATACATACATACATGTTCGATGTTGAAGGAGCAGACTGGGAAGCGTGTCCATAAATTGATGTCAAACAATCCTTTGCTGTATTGTGGTATTTACATTCCAAATTATATACATATTTTACATTTTATTTTTGTTCCCTCAACACTTTCCCCTTTTGCTAACTCTGACTCTGCCTCTTCTCTTTGTCACTCTATGAATTACATTTCATTATTTCCATTTGCCTTTTCCATTACGATACTCGTATCTTACATAGAATCACAGAGAATTCTCTTACAATGAAATTGCGTTAGAGCATCAAATGCTTCGATCTTTCGTGTGAACACTTTCTTTCTTGTTTTAAACTGAAAATTTCCTTCCCTTCCTGCCGAATGTAAAGTAATACATTTGCGATGCGATTTAAGCTGTCATTCGTATGGAAATTTCCACATCTCATTCCTTGCTTTACGAATAAATTGCGAGAACAAGGCTCTTAAAGTGAAAATTTATTTTAAATTACGAGTACACGCATTTCAGTGGCTTTTGGCTCACTTTTGTTTGAGTGCTTTGCGGCACACACCACAGCACTGCCATTAGTTCCGTGGCACAATTCCGCTCACGCACGAGCCATGGCGGCCATTAGGAGGGGGATGAATATGAAAATCAAGACCGAATCCCGCAAGCAAATAAGCCCCAAAGCAGTGGATGAGGAACCCAGTAAGCAGTCTGAGTCCCAGGTCTAGGTCTGTTCTCCTCTCCATAGCCCTCTTTAAATGCAACACGCGCCTTTTTTGCGGCAATCTTTCATCCTCTCTCTCTCTCTTCCATCTCTTTCTTTGCCTTCTTGCTAGCTCTGTCTTTGTCCAGACACTGATTTCAGTTGATTTTTCTCTGTTGCTCTTTTTGTTATACTCTCACTTCGTGGCTGAAATTAATTTATTGTCTAACTGCTGCAGGGAAGAGAGCGTGGAGATGGGGCTTAAGCGAGAGGCAGGCGCCTCGATGGGCGTGACACATTGTTGACGCCGCAACATTAAATGTTGCTGAAAGCGCGTGTGGCTCATTTTCCTTCCATTTTCCCCCTGCTGTATGAAAATTCATAGACAAACCCTAAAGGGAGCTCCCGCCAAGCCATACAACAAAATTGTTTATAATCGATAAACTTGTGTGGGTTTTTCGGCGGCGGCGGCGGCGGCTGCGGCACTGGGGGCATAAATCAAGTTATAGAGATAACGAAAAATTCCTCGCTCACCTTCAGATACGCAACAGAGTTGCCATTAAATGGAGGACACAACAAAATAAAGAAAACGAAAAATATCATACAAAATCTACTTTTAAACGTTGAGTACGAAATTTTGCGTGTATTTGTATTTTAGAAAGGCTTTTGGGCAGACACTTTGTAAATACAATGGGCATATATGTATAGGGCAAGATATTTGAAAAATATTAAATCAAAAAATATGAACGGGATAAATCCTCTTTATCCTTAAGTTAACTTATTTATAGGTGGGATGGAAACTGATTGATATAATTTCTTCAACGAATAAACAATCTTTAGCTTATTTTATATAGATAAATCAGATAAATATAAATATTTAAAGCGAATTCTGATCATACGAACTTTTGCCCAAAGGGTACTTGAAGTTTCGACTAACTGGAATCCGTTTTCTCTCTTGCTTTCATACTATGATGTGAAGCTTTTTCGATTACCCACCCACCACACACACACGTGTGTATGTGCACCTGTAAAATCTTTATTCTTCGAAATGGATGCTTCAGGGCACGTGGCAAGTGGCAACCTCTGAACAATCCAAACAAAGACTCTTCCATAGTGCAGTTGTACTTTTGTCTTCGTCTTTGTTTCACTTTATTTTGTTTGGTCTTTCCTGTTGTACATATTTTGCTAAACTGTCGTTTGTGTCTCTTTTGGTCTCGGTTTTGGCTGTTGGCTCTCTGCTCTCTTGCATTCCTTTTCTCTTTGCTTAAATAAAAATAATAAATTATATTTTTCAATCTCCTCTCTGGGGCCATCCGAAACAACACTGACACTGAGACTGCTGCGTCATCGCATTTCTTGGAATTTTCCACTTTAACTGACTTTAAAGGAAAACAAATTTTTGGGGTAACATTTTGCGGCAGCCTCAAAGTGATGTATGAGGTACGGGGCTGGGGCTGGGGATGGGGCTGAGGATGGAGCCTATAAAATATATGTTCTGTCCTGGCTAAGCAGAAGATTGATATTATTCCCTTTTCATATTCGCTGAGATTTGCATAACAGAGAGAGAAAGAGAGCCATTGGGTAGGGCTAGGGATCGTCCTGCAAAGGGGTCCCTATCCCTATTCCTATTCGTGCTGGTCTCTATCCCGGGCTCTATCCGCAGCGGCTTATTTATGCGCGCATGCCGGCGTTAAATTGGATAATGGAAATTGGATTCGAGCGAGAGTTTCGGCCTAAGCGAAAACGCTCTTCGCTTCGGGCCACGCTCAGATAAAACTTTCTGTGTGTGGCCGAGGCAGTGACACTTGACTTGATTACATGGCAGGCACTGGCAAGGACGAGGACATGACAGACACGTGTGTGGCACAGAAGGCAAAACAAACACCTGTTGAGATTATAGACACCAGACGGGGGCCATCTGATACTCGCACTCGGCACAGTTGCCTTATTAATATTAATGAGCATACGGTTGGGTGGGGCAAACCTCATCGATGGCTGGCAACGTCATTTACGATGTGCGAAAATAAATATTTAATTATTTCTAAATCATGGCTATGTACCATATGTATGTACATATATATTTATGTATGCGCCAGCGACCAACGCGTCGAGAGGAAAACGTGAGGATGTCGCCGCTGCACGGATGAGCACATAATTTATCCAGAATCGGGTCGAAGCTACGGGCCAAAAGTGTAAATACATAAATTATGGCAAACATATTTTGCCAGCCTTCAGGTGGGTGCACACCCATTTTCCTCTCCGTAGGAGTAGAATTATTAGAAGATCGAAAAGAGTGGGAGGAGTGGGAAGTGGGACCTTACAGGAAGTGACGCATTAAACGTGGAATATCTATAAAAAATGCACAATAAACCTCATTAACGGATAACGAGGTGATAATCCACACAATTAATAACTTCAATATATCCATTTAAAAGCTCAATTAAATATAATTTAACTTAAAGAAGTTCAGAACAAAAATGGGGAATAATAAAAAAAAAAGATATTTAATCAGCATTACTTCAATGATTAACCATCGCTTAAAATCTAATTGAATACATAAAACTGTACGCTGTCAATAGACCAATTCAAAGCATTGAATCGACATTCATTTAAATCAAATAACCGAATAGGCACTATTCATTCAAATAAATTTGAACTAAACTTTGCTTATTGATTGAGTTCAGCTTTTAATGACATTTTCATCCATGAAATTCAATCATGTTAGAAGCTTACCCAATACATATGCGTGTATACGAGTCAGCCAATGCCAATCGACCTGATTTGCTCATAACCAAATGGAAATATGATTCGACTGTTGACTGCTATGCGCCCCCGTGTAGTATGGGAAATGTGAAATGTGAGCTATTTACGTACATTTACCAATTAAATTGGTTGACATAAGCCGATATGGTGTTCATGTGATTCATGGATTGCACAACAGATCGAAAATGATTTGTAATTAACCAAAAGGCAAATGGCAATCCCAGCAACTGAAAAGCAATCAGTGCCTACTGGCTAAAGTCATTAAATTAGGCAAGCAAACTCGGCAAAAACAATTCAACTGAATGGTGAAAGCGAGAGAAAAACCTATCCACGCGCAGCGATGAAAGTGAAAATGTTTGCCAGAGAAGAAGATGGGAACAAAAAGGTGAAACGAGAGGAGGACAGGACCAAACTCTATGCATGACAATGACTTTGGCCAATGAGTGTAAAAGATAATAGCGTCAAGTTTTTTCATGGCATGGCATGGCGGGGCGTGGCGTTTGCTCAGGTGCACAAAGACGCTGGAAACAAAAGACGGGAAAATTCAAGCGGGAAAAATAATTCCATAAAAATTCGTTAGGTTCTTTCTTCAATTTAGTTTCTGTGTTAAATTTCTATAGGAAAAGAAACAAATATCTTTATTTCGCGTGCCCCAAAATGTTTGTTACAATATTCAAATATAAATTAATTTTTATCAATTTAAACAAGAATATTTGGAAACGTAACAATATTCCCTACTATCGTAGAGCATTGCCAGTTATAGTTTCATCAGTCAAGCCATCCATAAAGCCACCGTTTGCTTCTCCTTTGTCTCGAATATTCGTTGGAAAGCCGAAAACACATACATACCTTCTGCTTCAGCGGCCAAACCGTCAGTCGGTAGTCAAGCGTTTTATGGCCTTTGATTGAAATTTTGGGCGGCAGAGCAGAGCAGGAATGTAAGGTGCCGTCTTCGACATAATCATCGTCAATGGCAACTTGTTTGCCAATTGATTGCTAGCCTTGTTTGTCGTGGCCAGAAGCCGAAATAGAGAAGCAGCGGACTCTTCTCCAATTGGCTGTCAGACGCAGGCACAGGCACATCAGGCAGACTGGCAGACTGGGCCTGGAATATCTGTCTGACTAATCAAGGTGTATGCCGTACAAAGTCAGCGGGTTGGTGGCAATTATGATGCGGCTGCCGTATGAGCAAGTGCGTCTCCACATATTCCTAATTATGTTGAGCGGGAGGGAGGGGGCTCAAGCTTAAACCCGAACCGGCCAAAGGTCATTAGGAACAGCTGTTGTTGCTTGGAGTCATAAATTCGGTGGCAATTCATGCAGTAGTTTATCTAACTAGGCTTACGCCAATTAATTAATCAAAGGAAATTCTATCTGCGTGTGGTCGCTCTGTCCGCCCCACCCGGCCCACACGCTCTTTCCGCCATTGACCTACAAAAAACTTCCACTTGGCCTTGGCATGTCATCCTGGCAAATAAGTTTTGTTTGGTTCTGGCCGCCCCCAAAAACTTGACTTGACTTCACTTCTTATTGGCTGCTTCGTTGTCTGCGCGATGGTTTCTGCCTGAATGCGGACCGAGAAGTTTGCGGCTTTCGTTGGCTTGTTTTGTGGCTTACTTTTGGGGGCTTCAACTTTATGCTGCCTCAGATTACTTGAAGGGTATTTTCCCACTAAAAGATTCCTAAAAGCGTTTCGAAACAATTTTGTAATTAATTATTGAATAAACCAATCGAGGAGGAAATCCATTACTGTTGCATCGACATTTTCTGTTTGGTTTTTATTTTTAATGCAATTTTGAGTATAATTTTCATTTATTTTCTTGAATTCGTTTAATCGAATCCTTGCAGAAATGTTTCTCAATGACAGTTGACACATTTTCAATGCTTTTATGCTGTTTTTCTTTTCATCTCCTTGATGAGTCATTTGAAATTCATTTTAATTATACTCGTAGCATTTCTGTTTTTGGCACAACAAATAGATTGGGTTTTATATATATATACGAATACTAAGCTCCGCTTCGGTGTTTTCACCCCACCCCTGTCCATCCCCCTTCGTCACAGCTCAGTCATGTTATGGCCAAGTTAATTGCTTGTTGTTGCTAATACTGTTGGCGTTGTTTTCTTTTGTTTCCTGCTTTCTTTCATTCTTTACTTTTCCTGCTCCATTCTCGAGTTGCCATTCATTTTTCACTTGCCAGATAGAAAATCATTTTTTTTTTTTGTACGCTCGCGAGCATAAAAGGAGGCAAACACAAGCAAACGGGCAAAATTTCATATAGTTGATTGCATTGTTGTCTGCTGGAAGATGTCTCGGAAAATGATCGGCTTCAGGCCACTCCCATAGAAACGCAACTCTTGGCTAAGGGCAAAAGAAAAGCCGCTCTTTTGCTGCCGCATCTACTGTAGCGAGTGCACACTGTAGCTGCATGAAATACTGATACCCTGCGCTCAATATTGTCGGTAAATAATGCGCTCGCTTGTTAGGAGCAGCTGCAAGGCAGGCGGCAGGCCGGCAGGCCGGCAGACAGGCCATATCCATATAACCAGCTAATAATAAGGGGATCCGATCCACATCGACCAGCACTAGCCACTAATCAATCTCGCATTTCTTTATTCTACTATTGCAGCAGCACCACCACCACCCGCCACCAGCCACCACCACAGCCCCCATCATCACCAACAGTACCATGTGAAGCCGGGTGTGGCACGCATAAAGTATGGAAAACATATCAAAACATTTGCGATTCAGCAGCTGGTACAGGCTTGCATTAATAGGCTGACGGCCAGGGTATAGGAAATTACCAGGAGGCTAGGAGTGGCAGAGGGTCCAACAGGGCCGAGGTACAGGCAGGCACAAAAGCCAACATGAAAGGACATTCGAAACCGAATGGGGCAGCTGCTGACCGCAGTGGCCGCCGCATCGTGGACAGCGACAACAGCCATGTCCATGTCCATGTCCACGTCCTGGGCCCAGACCATGGCAGGGGCATTCTGTTATTTGTGCTGACAGCGCTGACACTAACGAGCTTAATAATGCCCACAGAGCAGTTGACAGTGGCGCCAAATGGAACCTTACAGCAGCATCAGCAACAACTGCAACAGCAGCAACAACTAGAGCAGCAACTGCAACTGGAGCTGGACTACAAGTACATGAATGGCAATCTGGTGGCTGCAGTTGACTTCAATGAAACACTGGCCTTTGGACGGCCACCGGCGCCGCCCCACCAGTACCGCAACGGGAGCGGCGGGGTGCTTTTTCCGGGCGTCGACTGCAGCAACCACAGCAGCAGCAGCAGCAACAGCAACAGCAGCTTCATACTGGAGCTCATCTCGATGATACTGTACGCGACGGTGTGCATTGTCGGACTCTTTGGCAACACCCTGGTGATCTATGTGGTGATGCGGTTCTCCAAGATGCAGACGGTGACCAATATTTACATCCTGAATCTGGCCATAGCCGACGAGTTCTTCCTGATCGGCATACCCTTCCTTATCTACACGATGCAGGTGGGCCACTGGTCCTTCGGGGACTACATGTGCAAGGCGTATATGGTGAGCAGCTCCATCACATCCTTCACCTCGTCGATCTTCCTGCTGATCATGTCCGCGGACCGGTATATAGCCGTCTGCCATCCGATATCCTCGCCCCGCTACCGCACCCCGTTCGTGTCCAAGCTGGTGTCGGCGTTCGCCTGGATGACGTCGGTGCTGCTGATGCTGCCTGTCATTCTGTTTGCCAGCACAGTGCCAGCGGAGAAGGGGCTGATGACCTGCACCATCGAGTGGCCCGACACCCAGAACTTGGACACCGACTCCACATTCACCCTGTACTCGGTGGTGCTGGGCTTTGCCACGCCGCTGACCTTCATTCTGGTGTTCTACTGCCTGGTCATCAGGAAGTTGCACACGGTGGGACCCAAGCACAAGAGCAAGGAGAAGAAGCGCTCACACAGGAAGGTCACCAAGCTGGTGCTGACCGTGATAACTGTGTACATTATGTGCTGGCTGCCCCACTGGATCTCGCAGGTGGCGCTTATCAACTCGGAGCCGAAACCGTGCGGCGCCTCACGACTGGAGCTGGCGGTGTTCCTGGTCTGCGGCTGCCTCAGCTACTCGAACTCGGCCATGAACCCCATCCTCTACGCCTTCCTCAGCGACAACTTCAGAAGAGCTTCATGAAGGCCTGCACCTGTGCGGCCCGCAAGGACATCAATGCCCAGCTCCAGCTGGAGAACAGTTTCTTTCCCAAGTTCGGCAAGGGCCGGCAGTCGGAGCGGCTAATCGGTGGTGGCAACAAAGGGGCCAAGGCCGGTGGCACGGCCAAAAAGAGGGCCCTGGCTGCAGCGAGAAACAACAATGCACCGATGGCCACCACCACAACGACCACGACAACGGCGGGAACGGATGCGGTGACCTCAGTCCAGCCAGCAGTTCATTATGCTCCTGCCGAGCTACCAGCGCCATCCAGTGCCGGCAGCAGCAGCAGCGGCAATCCTGCCACTCTCCTGGTAGTGAATGCCGAGACCAACAACTGTAAGCCCCCCGTGCTGCACACGGACTTATAAGAGCGGGCCCAGGCTATGCCGCTGGAGACGGTTGTGTTTATAGCCAGAAGATGAGGGCAGGCCGAAATCGGAGTGGGAGTGGACGTGTGCGTGGGCGTGGGCGTGGAGCTGGAACTCGATAGACAGCTGACAATGCAGTCCGAGTTCCTGCTTTAGATTAAGCGCTCGTTCCCGATGGATACTGATATTTTTTGTATTGATAAAGCAAAACGATGCGAAGCCTGCGATTGAAAGCTGTTTTGGAAACGATTTTGCCAGAGAATCGACTAATAATCCCATTTATATTTCCCTATACTTAACAGAAATTTACACCCAGTTAGCCAACAGTCAGACATAGTTTCAATACTTAAATATTCATTATAAAAGTATTTCAGATCAGAGGACGCAGATCCAATGCAAATCGCAGTCGCATCGCTTTGCCAATCAGTTAAGTTTTGCATAGGTTTGTGTGTGTGTGTGTGTGTGGATACTTTTAATGTCGTTTTCCAAATTTACATACTCTGCTAGCATAAGGTTGAAAATCTTAACAAATAAGTTGATAAGTGTGGGTGGCTGGTTGGTTGTGGAGAACGAGAAAGTGAAAAACAAGTTTTGAGTGTTAGTTCGGTAAGCCAAAGATTTGATCTTAGATTTCAAGGAACGAAATGATTAACAAAATGAGCCAACAAACCCAAACCCAAACCCAAACCCAAAAAGAGAACCCAAAGAATTCCAGAAAGGCAAATAATTCCAATGGAAATAAAACGAACAAAAAGTATTCGCTGAAACAAGAATAAAACAAAAAAAATATATAAAACAAAAAAAACCAAAAATAAAATAAAACAAAACCTTTTTCAATTCGAATTAAATTGTAATTGTGATTGTAAAATAAAACGAAAATGAATATGGGAATGGAAATGGAAATGTGAATGGAAAAAGGGGGGAAAATTTGCATTACAATTCATGACGATAATCTCTAATGAAGCCTAATTAACCGAGTACATTTTAAATAACATTGCAACTAAATGTTTTTTAAGCGGCTGCATTCAATAATCGACTTAAATTAATATTAAATGAATACATTAACAAACAAAAAAAACAATAGATACAATAAATATTAAATCAGCTGACAACAGAACAGTCGAATAGTATGTGTTATCTCCTCCCCCCCACAAAAAGCACACACACAAAGTTTGTTTGTCTTTTCTGAATGTTTTTAAAAGGAACATCAAATGACACTATGCCAGAATTTATCATTGACTTGGATATTGTAAACCGTATTGTAAATCATAGCTGAAATAATCTATGGAAGAACATTTCCAATGTACACGAGTATTCGTACGTACTTTTGAAAATACAAAAAATATCTAGGCTAATCAGTGTTTACTATTAAATTATGATACATATATACATATATATATATACAGGTAAAGGAAAAATGTAAACAACAACAAAAAAAGATTTACTTTCCAGTTTTAAGTGTAACTTAATTGAAGTCAAACAAATGTTTCTACAAATATGTACATTAGGTGCAATTTGAGTGCTTCAGAAAATGATCAAATAAAATAAACATAATTTTAAATGAATTCTCGAAACTTGTCTGCTGCTTGTCTCCTTTAAACGATATTTGTATTGATATTTACTTTCATGTAAAATTTCACTTTGTTCATATTGATGTTAATTGTTCACTTTGGACTCATTATTGCATTGACTTTGCGCTGTCCACTGTCCTGCTGGTCGACATGTGTATGACGGAACGAAACTAAGGACTCCCTTTGCAGCAACCATAAATGGCAGGAAAAGTGGCAATACAGAAACAAGAAAACATTTTTCATGCTTCAGCAAATGTAACCTCCCAGTCACAACATGCACAGGATGTCCCAGCATTCCAGTCTCAAGACATGCAATGGAAAAACTAAAGAACATACGTATAATGAAGGCTACACACAAACTGCAACAGTATTTGGGGGAGGAAATACGGCAAAGAAGTGACAGCTTCAGAGAGGAAGGGAGGCGGACCCAACACAATAACATTCCGGGCTGACTGTAAATCCAGTTGACCAACCAACGCCAGAGGCAGAGAAGTGCTTGCCAGTTGTGTAGTTTTCCTACTCGATTTCATTCGCACTTGATGAGTGTCGTGGGTGCGGGGCGGCATATTGATTGTCTGGGAAAGTCTGGGAAAATTATGGGCATCGCTTCTGCATGCTGATGCACTCCGCCATATGCCGGGAAGCTTTGAGAGTTTTAATAGGAAACTGCAGACGAGGATGAGGCATTGTACATCCCTCCATTTCCATCAAGTTGAAGTTTAAGGTCAAGGTACAGTAGAATAGAGCAGCGCAGAGCAGAGAAGGCACTTAGAAGTCCGTGTACGTGTGCAAGACGGGGCGAGGCGGACATTTTATAGCCATATTGATGGAAAAAACTCAGCTGTCAGTTGAATTATGAATACAGTTCGAGGCAAGGCAAGGCTGCGGCTGCGGCTGCTTGCTGGCTGCCTGTGCCCCTTGTGCACCCCCATCTGTGTTCCAGCGCTCTCTGGAAATTTTCAAAGTCAAACGAGTAACAGATATACGAGAGTACTATATGTCTGTATATGTCTGAGCGGACCGACTTCAAAGCGCTGCCCCACGCCCATTTGTGCATATTTTGACCTAATTTATTTCTGGCTATGCGAGAAATCAAATTAATGATTCGCACTTCATAAATTGGGCAATGAAAATGAACAGATAAAAAGGTGCCCGACCAGCCCGACCAGCCCACATTTCAGCAACGGTTTTCTTTCAGAACTAAAAATACATTCGAGTCGCTTTATAAATACATTAGCACCTCAATGCGATGGATAATGGTGGTGCTGCTGGCCAGGCAAAATACACAGATTTAGCCCATTGGAGACTCTACAGCTGTTCAAATAATATAATTGGATGGAAAGCAAAAATAAACATTTAATTGGAATACAAAAGGCCTACGAAGTGAGCCAAACAATTAAAAACGTTGCACGATTTTTTTTTGCCACAAATCGGTGTCTAAAATAGGAAACTTTCTTTACGAACAAAATTAAACATTAAACGTTATGATGTGAATAAGTGCTAAGCTACAATGTAGCTGCATTCATACGCGTATTTTATTCAATCGCGCCATTTTCAATACTTTGCGTTGTTTGGTTCGTGTGGAATCGAATCGAATCGCATTCAGACTGTCGTTATTGATAATATTTGATTTGACTCTCTGCTGACCCTCATTGTGTCGTGTGTCAATTCCAACCGATAAGAACTGAACGACAACCGCACAGTATAGTAATCTTTGCGGGCATTTCGCTCGATTTGCGATCAGTTTATATTGAAATTCGCCACCAGTGAGACGTTTCACGGCAGCGATGAAAATTATTTCGATTATCCTGCTTCTGGCAGGATCTTCTGCCGCACAACTCTATGAGTACAACACAATCGAAGGCAACTCTGTTGATGTTTGTGGGCCAGAGTGCTTTGAGCTGCTGAAGCCCCTGCTCAACACGGCAGTGGACATAAAGCAACGTTGCGAAGAGTATGTGGCACAGATCGAGACACTGAACCAACAGTTAGTGGAACTTCGCGGTGGGGTGGAGCTGCAGGGCAAAGAGATCGATGAGCTAAAGAGCGACCCATTGCCCCAGGACATCAAT
This sequence comes from Drosophila subsilvestris, assembly GCA_035043285.1. NCBI lineage: Eukaryota > Metazoa > Arthropoda > Insecta > Diptera > Drosophilidae > Drosophila > Drosophila subsilvestris. The sequence goes on along the minus strand of JAWNNB010001728.1, from coordinate 2,485,351 downwards.
GTTGAAGAAGAGTCCACTCCCAGCAGTTCCGGCACTCCCAGGATTTCCACTAGCCCCACAATTGCTCCACTACCTACCAAGTGTTTGTCCTACAAACAGTCCGGAATACACCAAATTCAAGTTCCAGGCAGCGAGCCGTTCCCAGTGTACTGTGAAATGTTGGAAATGGATGAAGCCGCCTGGATTGTCGTACTGAAGCGCACCAATGGCGAGCAGCTGGACTTTTACAGAGACTGGACTAGCTATCGCAATGGCTTCGGGAACCTGTCCGACGATCACTTTTTGGGCCTCGAGAATCTGCACAGTCTGACTAGATCCGTGCCCTACGAGCTGCTCATACAGCTCGAAGATTTCGGTGGCAGCCAACGATATGCTCTGTACAGTAATCTACGGATTGGCAATGAGCATGAGAAATATAAGCTGAGATCGTTGGGCGAGTACTCAGGCAACGCTGGGGAGGCAATGAGCTACCATCTGAACAATGAGTTCACAACCTACGATATGGACAACGATAGATGGGGCCAAGGGAACTGTGCCAAATACTATGGGGGTGCCTGGTGGTACGGCTGGGACGCCAATAGGTGAGTGTTCACACCTGAATCTCGGAAACTCCAGCTTCACAGCATTCCATATTTTGTTCGCTCTTCTCATTCTCAGCAATCTGATGGGTCAGTACAAAGATCACCAAGTAAACGACTGGACCGGCATCTGGTGGTACCCCTGGAAAAATTATATTTCCCTAAAGTCGGTCAAAATGATGATTCGTCCGGCATACTACACTTTGTTGCAGTACTAACAAAACGAAGGGCCCCATAATTTGTTGTAAAAGAAACAATCGAATCAACGAATAAATATACGTATTTTGTTTGTGCTGAAACCCTCTGTGTCAGCGTTGAATAACTTTTTGAGCAATCCATAATTTACCCCCCATTGACACTTGCAGTTTTTGAAGTGATTGGAAGGAGGGAGGGAGGGGGAACCAAAGGAAATGGCGCAAATTTCGTCACCAAATTGAAAAGTTCTTGAGCATTCCGTGCCACTTCCTTCAATTGGGCTGTGGCTTTTGGGTTTATACTCGTATTTTCCATGATTTCAGATTTCTCCATGATTTCAGATTCTCGGCTGAGCAAATTGAAAGTTTTTCGCCAACAATTTTTGTTTTGCGTCCACTCGAGCGTTTGGCATTGGCATATTTGCATAGAGCTCTTATCGCCGCTGCATACGGCTGCTGCTTGTGCTCGTGGCTATAGCAAATTGCTCAAAAGTCGAAAGTCATCGAGTCGGACAGTAAATTTTCGCAAGGAGTTGTTCCGTTCCTTTGCAATAATTGGGGCACACAAAAAGCAGTTGCCTTACGAATCTTTGGCTTCGATTTAAGGGGCAGAACGTAGCCGATTTCCGTGGCTTTTAGAAAAAATTGTATAAGCCATTGGAGGGGTTAAAGCAGCTTGGCATTAGGAAAGGAGATGGGGCGGCCACCGACCCCGAGTGATTGATGATTGAGTCAGCAACGAGAAAGTATTGACAGCGATGGATACAAAATATATTGTGAACAGATGGAAGATATTTATGATGGTTTTTGGATGCTCTTTCGGTAAGGATTTCGCTGAGATTTTGCTGCCCAATGATAGCGATAGATTCAATAAACATTTTCGTATATTTTCTATTCTATTGTTGGACTAAGAACCAACTAAGGTCAGCAGCCTCAAACTGGAGAGCTTACCCCTCATGGGAAGTATATAAAAAAAAAAAAAACCCCCCACGACAAACACGCAGCGGGCATAAAAGTCAAACTCGAATCGATCAACATTTTTGTAGCATTTTTTCGCAAATGATGTTGATGTTGATGGTGATGATGATGAGGAGAGCCTGCGCCCCACTCATGGTCAGGCGGCAGCTTCCGTAAACAGCGCCACATGCCACGAGATGAGCTTCCTACTGCTGGACTCTTTGGCCATAAAAACGCTTGAAATATGCTGCTCATATACATACATACTCGTATGTATGCGAGGACACATATATGGGGGGGATATATGACCTGCTTTTGGCCGTCCCGTCGCCGGAGCACACACAAAACGTACCAGCAAGGACGAGTAAATGGCTAGGCAGGAGGTAAGAAGCGCAGCTCCCAGCAACAAACCCCCCAGCCACAGCTCCGAGTTGCCACGGACTTGGACTCGGGCCATCAATTATATCAAGTGGGAGCTGCCGCTGCCTGCTGCCTACTGGCTGTTGGCCGGTACAAATTGAAGGCGTAAATTAGCCCCCGCCCACTGCCTTGTGTCGGAGGACCACAGCTCAAGTGGCAGCGCCTCCTTTGCACTACTTTCTCTCTCGGAGTGGGTGTCAATTGTGCTTATTGAAAAATATAGCACGCTGCAGGGACTGGTAATAGGCTTTAAGGACACCAAACACGGTGCCTCTTTAAGTTGGCCAATTTCCGCCAAGGCTAAGCCATAAAAGCCAACTATAGCCGCTATCCAGGAATCGCTTCTCGTCTCGAATTTCAACGCCCTGAGATAGCATCTTAATTACCCATCCACACACACGCAGAAAAGACCCACACCCACATCAGCAGAGACACACACACACAGCGAGAGAGCGAAGACAGAGAGTGGAGGGAAAGTCAATGACCTGGTGTTGGTCAGCTGGCTCCTCAATATTACCAACGCAAACGGCTTTCGGTTTTTGTACGCAGGCAGCAGGCCACCCATCAATGGGTATGCCTCTGAGCCGAGGGGTATGACATGTTCATGGATGGGAATGTAACAGCTGCTGGCAAGGAGTCTGGAATCTTTGGTGAGTTTATTTGCAGGGTATAACTGATTCGTTTCATATTTGACCTCTCGCATGTCGGTCCCTTTTTCGTTCGTTTGCTTTTTTAAGGCGACAAAACAATAACAATTTCCTGTTAACGTAAACTTTTTGGGCTCTCACTTCCGCTTGCTCTTGGACATTGTTGCCATTACCAGAAGCAGCAGGCAGGCAGGCCACATTAATTACACAAAACACACACCAGGAGGGAAATAAAGACAAAGAGATATAGGCAGAGAGAGAGAGAGAGGCAGAGAGTGGCAAGGATTCACCTGAAAGTCTAGTTCGTAGATAGAGGAATACCTGGACAAACATTTGTGGACATTATTAGCCTATTTTTGGGCTCAGCCGCAGCTGGATGTCCCAGTACTTCCACGATTCCTGTCACCATCCTATCCTCAGTTCCCACTCTACCCTCCCCACCCCATCCCACTCACAAACTACATTCCGGAGTGTAATTTGAGTTTGTGGTGTTTGCCCCGGTTTTATTTATGTTTATTCTGTGCGGCCAGGCCATACTCTTCTCTTAGTTATTTATGCCCCTTCGTTCTCATCTTCTCCATTCTTCCTCTCTATTCTCTTTGGCATTCAATCTTTTGGGTTCCTTGGGCTATTTTTTCGTTTCTTTTTGTCTGACGACTGACGAGCCTTTCATTTGCTGGCAATAATTGTACGGCAAAGGTTTTGGTCAGAGACCTCAAAGATTTGTCAACGTTTTGCACTGAGAAAAACTGTGAAAACAGAGGCCTTTCCGAAAATGTTTCCCTTTGAGACTGGTGTAAAAAACGTATTTCTTATGTTTTAATGGTTTGTCTGGGCAATCAAATTATTATAATTGAAATATCATTTCGAGTGAATGAAAGCTTTTTTTCACGATAAAACGGAACCAGTCAATGCCAAGCTACAAGAATATTTAAGATGGCTTTTGCAATTGAGAACTTTGTTTGCCTTTTACTGCGGCATTACTCGTTAGCGGAATTGTTCATACTTTACCCGAAATCCCTTTCCAACTGCATACAAGTTGGGTAAGCTTAATGTAAGTAATTGTTGACTTTCTCTCTGATTTTCTGTTCCCGTGTCGATTCCATTAATTAAAAGCGGAAAACATTGTGGGCGAATCAATGCAAAAATGGCTTAAAAGGGCTATAAGCAATTAGTGGAACTTTAAATATAAAACCTCTTGTTTAAAAGTAAAATAGAAAGAAATAGGTTCAAAAAATCTGTGGGATGCAGAGGGCAGAATTTGTATATAATAAAGCTTCTTTCAAAAAATGTTAAAAAATAAATAAAAATAGTTTAGCTGAACTTGAAATATTCTTCTAGCGGTATACATTTAATTTTCCGTGCTAAGGTAATTGGTTCTAAATTTTTCTAGTCGTCTGGTTCATTTAACCTGTGAGCCACTGCATGTCTAATATTTAATTAGTGGTCAAGCTCAGCTATTGTAAAAGTTGTGTTTTCTCTAAGCTTTAAATTATAAGCCATTCCTGACAGTGAATAGGATCTCTCCAAATGATGTATTCACAACAAAAAACAGAACCAAAAGAGTGAGGCCTTATTTTGGCGAAAATTTGTCGAGCAGGGAAAAGAAAAATATGCAAAAATAAATGGATATCCCTTATTGTGAATGGGCAGAAGCCGAGACCGTCAAAGAGCGGCAGAACGGGGGCCAATGACCGGCCCGAATGATAGGCCATACTTTCCGGCTTGGCCATTAGTCATTATTGACACATTCCTTCCGCCTTTTCCTAGCCCCAAAGCAGCCTCGCAAGGCTCAGAGTCGTTTTCGCATTTGTTGGATGTTTTTTCGTACTTGCTCGCTGGTTTGTTTATTCTGCACAACAAATCGAAACGAAAGTCAGACGCTGTTCATGTCCGTGTAGCTGCCGAGTGATATTTCCGCTTCGGTTAACATATTGTTAACGTTTTTGTTTTTGTTTTTAATCCTCGTGGGCATCGCGGCATTAGGTGGGGTAGATGCGATTGATGGAAGGGAATGTGACATCAACTTTCGGAGATGATGCAATGTTTTATTCCCACTTTAAATTCCAACGTAAATTCTACACAATTTTTCTATTAAGAAAATATTTCTCTAAGGAGACTGACTCCCCTGGTTGCCATTACTACTTCTCCCCCAAACACCGTGGAGAGGGGTATTCCAACATTCTGCTTGTCTCGGATATTGTCGGCATTGAAAGTGCCAGCGTCAGGACAAAGCTAAAATGGAGCCGAAAGCCAGCACCGGACGCGAGCCGACAGTTTGGCTACGGCTACGGATACTACGGATAGGGGCCGGTTTCAGGTCCGTGTGCGGCCCTGTCTGGATTACAAGTCAATGATGTATGTTGTTAATTTGCCATACAACAGAAGAGCAGCCACAAATGACTGTCGAGATGAATGGACAGTTACAGGAGTTGGCAGTGCAGACTTTTCTTTAGTTTTTCCTAGCGGTCAAGCCTCTTGATGTTGCATTAACAGACTGCGTACTGTAGCGTAGAAGAAGTGCTGTTAGTGAAGCGAAGCGGAGAGTGGCAAGAAGATGTTAAGATGCCACTTCTGATAGAAACCTCAAGTGAAAAGATATTAGCTGAGATTGCAATACATATTTTGGGATAGAATAAAGAGTGAATCGATAAGAGGGGATTCAGAATAAAACAAAACAAAATTCTTTTTCACATAATTTCTCATCTGTGGCTAATTCTTTTTTATTTATTTACAGTTTTAGGTAATTAATTACTGTATATCCTTGAATTTCCCAACCTCCTTCACTGGTTTAATTAATTTTTTTCCATCAAATTCTATGCATGCTATTTGCCACTCTTGCTGTTGTTTTAATCCCCTGTGCATAAAATAAAATGTTTTAAAAGTTGTTCTCGGTTTCAGAAAACTGTTCCTGCATGTTGTTGTGGCATTCCAGTCGACTGAGCCAGAGAGAGTCATGGAGATCTAAAATAAATACCAACCCAAAAGGGCTTTTCCAAAACAGTTGCCAAACAAAACGGCAACGAAATTCCAACAAATTGTGTAACAAAATCAAGGGAAACACAAAAGAAGCCGCCAAGTAAACACAACTACAGAAAAACCCCAAAAAGTGCTCTAAAATAAACCAAAGGAAATTCCAAAACAACTGCCCAGTGGGTCACTTTATTTAAAGAGGGAAAGCTCCTGAGCCCCAATAGGTCAGGGAAATCTCTGTGGGGGTCTCTCCGAGATTCGCTCGGTCTGCAGGCTCGCGGCTTAAGAGAGCATCGTTTCGATGGAGATATTTCACGTAATTAAATGCCCATCTGGCAATGTCAAAATAATAATTACGCTGACAGCATAATGAGTCCTGTCCCGGTCTCTGCTCCCATTGTTTCCTGGCCAAATGAAAATTGATTGAGGCGCAGGGAGAGCAGCGACTGAGACTGAAACTAAGGCTGAGGTGGAACTAATTGAATTTGCCAGACGCAAAATTAGAAAATAGGTGCGTGAACGGCACCGAGAAACTGAGAAAGGGTTAGGTCGTCAAAGTGCCAAAGGCCGACGGCAAGATTCGTTTGATTGCTTTGGTTAGCAATTGACTATGGGCAGAGGAGAAGCAGCAAAAGACTTAATGGGTTGTCAGACGAACAGGATCAGACTATGGAAGTTTGAAGTTCCAGAAAGTCCCCAAAGGCAGACACAGAAGCTGTACAGCAGCAGTGTAAATATCCACTTGCCAAGGCCTTTTAAGTGAGCTTTTACCATATTGGCTGGGGATTTATTTACGCGTACATCATTGAACTGATGGATAACGAACTGAAATCACTTAAAGTAGTACTCCATGTGTGCATAAGGATTATGTTACCATTGAAATCACTGATTTATAGCTCTATGACTGATTTTAATATACAAACTGACTATGTGAGCAAGTTAATAAATAATTTGAATATCTAAGACATTTACAATTCTATTGGAGCCTTCTTGATGCAGCCAATTTCAGGAATGTATTGTAAAACCCACTCCGAAATTCATTTCCATGGATTCCCAAAGAAACCAAAAGAGTTCAGAGTAATTGAAATTTTATGTGGCATTAGACATCGGAGACGAACGGTCGGGTTTGGTTTTCATTTCAATTCCATTGTTGGGATATGTCGAAATATTTATGATTGAAGCAACTGCTCAATGATAATATTCTTTGCATCTGCGATGTCTGTCCCATATCAGATTCCGATTAGTTGAAGGCTGCCCACAAATATGAAACGAAATAAATTTCTTTCTGTTTCGTTCTCTGCCTGATGGGGGACATGCTTGAAGTGCACCTAAGAGCTCAGCTCAAGTGGGGGCAGAACGAGGAACAATAACTAGAGGAATCAAATGCAAATACCACAGCACAGCCTTCTTCTACACATACACATACACATACACATACAAATATGTGTGTACGAGTATTTCTGATGAAGAAACGTTGGCAGCATAAATGAATGAATGGACTGGTTAAATATTTGATGATGGGACTGAGATACTTTCAAGGAGCACAGCCACCTACTCGTTCAGAAGGAGCTGCAGGAGTCGCACCTTCTGTGTGCCTGCGTCTGCCTCTGGCATCAGCACATTTCCCACTCGAACAAAGGTAAACATTTTGAATTAAATCTGCAACATAAAGAGAAAAAAAAAACAAAAAAAACAGGAATATGCCAGTGGAAGCTTCTATGCTGCTTTTCTGTTGCTTGTTGTTTGAGTGCTAATGAGCTTTTGGCTTTATTGAATCAACAGAAAACCCGAGAGAGACAGAGTGAGAGAGGTAGAGATAAAACTAAAAACCCACAACTGTGTGAATGGCACACTCGGCATGGCGCAGCTTTATTAGTTTTTTGCCTGCAGTTATAGCTCTTAAATGGATTGCGAGTATTTTTTCGAGGCAGGGAAACTAGAGCTACAGAGAGGAAGAGCGGGAGAGAGGGGGGACCACCAGGCGTGGAACTGGCTGCATCGGTATACATTTATTGTACTGACAAACAATTGCTAAGCGCGACGGACGGCAGCTTTTAAATAATAATTGAAAATAAATAGTCGAGTGGCCAACGGAGTGTCCATGTTGAGTGCATGCAAATTGAAATGTTTAGGTGGCCAATTTAATGGCCACAGATGTATCAAAAAAAGTTTCACAAGGAGTTTAAATATACGAGAGAGAAAAGAAAGAAAAAAAAGATAAGTTTTTCCGCAACCATTTTCGCTTGAATATCACAAGGAGAAAGTAAATTCATCGGACTTCACAGAACTAATTAATTCCAAAGGAAATTCGCAAAATAAGCCCAAATTAAATTCAGTTTGAGTTAACAGCAAAACTGCCGTGAAATGTTACACATATTAAAGGTCCATCCTATATTCCATTTTATAGAGCAGCGGCGACAACTGCCCATAACAAAGCAGACCACACAAGCCAATTTGTGGCCTAAACTCTGCTGCCATAGACATGTGTCACACCTCCTGGTCACACCTCCTAGTCACCACCATCAGTTCGGTCAGTGCCAGTGCCAGTCCAGGCCAGGACAACCTCACACCTGCCACTTCACGTGCACCGTAAATTTGCGGCAACTTCAACTCATTAAAAGTGGAGAGCTGGTGGGCAAAAGTTGCGTCAACCCGCAGCACGTTTTATGTAGATATTTTTTGTGGACAATTCGCCCAATGCGAAATGCAATTAGGAATCACTCGAGTACATGTGCATATCTGTATCTGTATCTGTGTGCCGCAGCATCCGTCCGTTCTTTGCCTCTGCCCTGCTACGAGTCCTTTGCCGTGGCATAAATTAGCAGACAGGGCACACAGGAGGCACACACAACAATAACAATTACACAGAAAGTTGTTCACTAAAATTAAACATTAAATTTGATGGCGGAAACTTTTTAATTGTCTCTGATACTTCAAGCAACAGCAACAGCAACCACAATGCCCGACACACAGGTAAGCGCTTTCTAGTTGCCCCCAAAAGTTACACACAATCGAGAAGGAGGAGGCTGCGTGTGTCGTGCCTCGTGTGCCATTCAATGACATACTTTGCGGGCAGGGGGTAGCCTTGCAGCGGTACCAACATTCACAGTAATATCAGATATAAATGTAACTTTATTCGAAGCTTCGTCTGTCATTCCATTGACACACACATTTAAGCCGTGTGGTTAGCCCTTGAACACGTGTTTATATTGACACAACCCTGAGATAAATTTAAACTTAATCTGCCGCCTGCCTTCTCTTACATCTTTTTCAGGCCCTGTCCCCATCAGTCAGTCACATGCACAACATTTAACTTTTTAAGTTTTATTATAATGAAATTTAAGTCAAGTGGCTCCCGAGCTGACATTGATAGACAGTTGGCCCGCGTCGCACGCCCGCGGGGGGGTGGGCGTGGAGAGAACTGCAAGAAGTACAAGGATAAGGAGGTGTCTGTCCCAAGCTGCTGCTGCTCCGATTGCTGTTGCTGGCTGCTGTTGCTGTTGCAGTTGTCGGAGCCATGTACATTGTACATGGGTGCAGTCTGCAGGTCTGACAAGCCTGGGTTAAGGCCCCTCACCTCAACCTGTAGTCAAAGGGGCCACTCGCCACCCAAAGTGGCATAAGTAAACGCTTGCAACGCGTGGCAGACAACTTGTTTATGGTGGGTGCAAAATGGTTGCCTATTCAAGGGCTCGTTTATTAATTAAGTGCTTGGCCAATGGCTTTCGCTCTGTGAACCGAAATGGGGGGAAACGACTTGACACGTGTCTCTATCGCGTCCATAGACCAGACTCTACGACGGACAACAGTCTTAAGATATGCAGCCATTCAACAAATATTCCTGCCACCAAATGTAGCATTTATTTAAGCCAGCGATGACTACGCACGCTACTATAAAACATATTTAAATGCAGCGAATATAAATAATTAAGTGTGAAATTTGTAGTATAAAAACTTTAATTAAAATTTCGATTAAATTTTGTGTTTTTGCCATGAATAATTCTGGCAATGAGCCTCGCCCTCCACATGTCGGATAGGGATTTACTTTTAACGCTCATTAACCAGTTTTGGGGCCTCCTTGGAGCTGCGTCTTCGTTCTGTCTCGCTCTGGCGTCTAGACCAATTAATAATATTCCGTGTCAAGTGGAAAATTAGACAAAGCACCGCCAGAATATTCGCAATAATAAACCAAGTGAATTCTTCTCTCGCATTTGTTTCATGTTCAACGGGGGGAGAACAAAAAAATTGAAAACAGCCAAAAACCCAAAGCCAAAAAACAAGCAAAATCAAAAAACCTTCTTTGTGTGTCGTGGCCCGAAACTGAGATTAATACGAAGATTAAAGCCAAGTCGTTATAATTAGTACAGACGAAAGCGTAGCCAAGTAAATTGAGCTGTCATGAGTGCTGCTGCAGCATCGAACAGAATAGAATCAGACAGCCCGATTAGGGTGTATCAATTGGCATAAGCCAATTTCATGGCTTACATCAACTGCCGTCTGGCACTCGTCGGATGGCACTTTGTATAAAAAGCGGACTCAGATCCATCAGCAGTTCACCTTCCAACAGCAGAGATGGACTTTGTGCAAGGCAGCTTATGGCTCTTCCTGGGAATGATCACCATTGCACAGCGACCGACCTCCAAGGACATCGCCTGCGGCCCAGGCCGCTACTACAGCGAAATCCGCAACACCTGTTTGCCCTGGTAGAAAAAAGTCTAACAAAAATTTGTAAAATACAAAAACAAACTCAGTAAACAGAGGATCAGAACAATATTCACTTTTGTTGCTTTTGCCAGAAGACAAGTGCTGCAGGCGGGCACGCAGCAGAGTCCTTGAGATGGGTTCGCTTTGGTTCGCGGTTCGGTTCGAGTGCCGATTCCGTGTCAAGGTCTGGGTCATCTTAAAGACTGTTCGTGTGGCTCTACAAATTCATTTGACCAAAGTGTTGGCTTGGGCAATTGAGGAACAATATTTAGCCACAAAACCTCACAACAGCCAGACCAGAAGAGGTGGGCCACAGTGGGCTGAAATCTGCCGGTAGAATGGCCCTCGCTCTTTGCTACCTTTTTGGGGACACTTGCGCCACAGTGCCTTGCGTTGCCATGAAAATTGCGTGTAATTGCTGTCGGAAAAGCGGAAAACTCCGCCTCAGTTACTATGAAAATGGCGTTTTATTTTCGCTATGCTCCGAACTCAATTAGCTGCCGTGCGTTGCGTAATTAAGTTGTTTCTAACTGCTGGTTGCCACGGCCATTCACATTTCGATTGGCGCAACTGGGGCACTCCCACCAGCCTTCCTCCCTCCCCGCCCCAACTAGATCGTTCTCTTGGCTAGCCAGTTCTTTGGCCACCTGGCAATGGCAATGGCATTGGCAATGTATGCAAACATTTTCAGCAAACGCTTTGGCTTTGGCTTTAATTAATCTATCACGTGCCGAAATAAAGCACTAACTTCCGTTTACTTCCCGCCCGTGCAGCCATCATCCAGCGAGCCGCGTAATTAATTGAATTTCAAGCGGAGGCGCCCATAAAAGTTCCACACGATGCGCCGCCGAACTTCTTCAGCCTGAACAAATGTTATTCACTTGGGCAAAAAGTTAAGCTTAAAGTTTAAGTTTCCATGGCCAGGAACACAGGCAGGAGCAGGGAGCAGGCGGTGTATCAGCTTACGCATAATGTTATCTCACCACCATACGTGGAGGGGGGTATGCCATGGCGGGTAATTATGTTCCCATGTAAACGGAAGAGCAACGTACCGCAACAGCTCCGGGCAGCCGTGTAATTAGTCAGCGCGGATTTCTGCTGATCAGACGGCCAAAAAGTAGGCAACTCCGCACATGTGAGGACATCCGCTGGAACAGGGAAGGGCCAAACCCAAACCCATATGGGGAACAGGCATAATCTAAAGGTTAGGGTTCACTTGCAACAGCGAACCAAGTCTCGGAACATTTTCTTACACAAGTGAGTGCCGGAAGAACCTTGACGCTGCAGCATCGGATAGAACAGAATCAGACAGCCCGATTAGGGCGTATCAATTGGCATAAGCCAATTTCATGGCTTACATCAACTGCCGTCTGGCGCTCGTGGCATGGGACTTTGTATAAAAAGCAGACTCAGATCCATCAGCAGTTCACCTTCCAACAGCAGAGATGGACTTCGTGCAAGGCAGCTTGTGGCTCTTCCTGGCAATGATCACCATTGCCCAGCGACCGACCGCCAAGGACATCGCCTGCGGCCCAGGCCGCTACTACAGCGAAATCCGCAACACCTGTTTGCCCTGGTAGAGAAAAGTCTAACAAAAATGTGTAAAATACAAAGACAAAGTCAGTAAACAGAGGATCAGAAGAATATTCTCAGCGTGTGTGTGTGTTCACTTTTGTTGCTTTTGCCAGAAGACAAGATTTCACATGGATTTCAGTATGTTAGGTAGGAAGAGGGAGGAGCTCGTGTAAGCAGAAATAGTAGAACTTCGTGCAAGGGTTGTCTAAAGGGAAGAACTGGTTGCCCTACTAGAAAAATGTCCACGAAATATTGTACATACGAGTATAGAAGGAATAACGGCAAAGACAGTAAACAGTTTCTTAAGAACTTTCAGTCTGTTTGCCCTGCTTGTTAATTAATTAGCCCTGAACAAGCACAGATTCTACAAAAGACGACGGCGCTGGGTCTCGCGACCTGCCACAACATTTTACGGCTTATTAAATTTTCAGGCAGCAGGCAGCAGCAGCCACAGCGGCAGCAGTCAAGCCAACATCAACATGTAGAGAGACATGTGAAGACTTCTTGGAGCCCCTAGACTGTTGCCCCAGCACCGTGTAACCTGCCCACCGAGCCGACAAGCCGATGATGTTGCAACTGCTGCCGATGATGTTGCTGTTTCTGTTGCTCCTGCTGCTGCTCCTCCTGCTGTTGTTGGGTAAAGAGCTGCCCTATCTCCTCGCTCCATAATGCAAATTAGAGCTTCCTTGCAGGCAATTTCATTGAGGTTGAATGCGGGCTCTGAAAGTGCCACACAAAAGACTATCGCACACACGTGCACTGAGGCAAATGCACGTAGTTCCTTCTCCTTTAAGTAATCTGTTAACATAGAGGATACTTAAAAGCAAAGGAAAACATGTTCTTCTCACTTATGACACAAACTTCTCGTCACATTTGAGACTGTAGCGTTGCATTATTCTCCTCTTTTTTCGTGCAGTGAACTCTGCCGCCACTTAACCTGCCCCTTGACATACACATTTTTATTCCCAATATTTACCATTATCTTTGGTCAATCTTTTGACAGCCAATAAAGTGTTTTTCTGTTTGCATTTTGGCATTAAAATCAAACAAGAAAAATGTTTTGCTGGCTGCGGGAAAGTTTTTGCTTGATTATTTTTGGTAAAAAAAATCCGTTTGATATTTGTTGTGTACAATTTTAACGAGAACTCGTTCATTCCGTATTTGCTTTCGATTAAATTTCAATTACAATTTGTGGACCATTGTTTATGGTGGTTTTCTTTTACAATGAAAAATGTGTGCGTACTTTATGGTTGTGTGTGTTTTTTTTTTGTCAGTGGACACACCTCAAAAGGGCTGCCATCAACGGACGATCTAATATTTAAACTACTGTTCTATGGTCATCGACAAATGTCCAAACATTGACAGCTATTGTGACAGCAGCACCCAGAACAGCCCACCCCAGCCCCTTGAATGCAGAGCCCTCAAGCTGCCACAAATTAGTGCGTCATGCGAGTAGCGTCCAGTTCCAGGCCCTCGCTTCCCCTTGCCGCCATGGCAGCATACAAACAAAACATAAATTTTAACGAGCTTGTCAGACGAACGGACCATCGCGTTCGGAAGGCGACTGACTCCCCCCACCATTGACTGCGATGGTAATTGACTCTCTGATGTTTTGCTGTCGAGCTGTTTATCGCTTTGTTGTTGTTTTTGTTGTTGTTGTTATTGTCGAACGAGTCTAATAATGTAGCTGACCCTCGAGAGACATGAGAGACCCTGCTTATGGTGAATCAATGAGATGCTCTCTTTTGAAATCTCTTTTCCAGGTGGCCACACTACATATGGGTAATATTTACAGCCAAGTAAAGAGGGGTTCAAGGAGATTTCTCCTTTGCTAGTTCTTCAATCTGGGATGCCTTGACAACCCACAAAGATTAAATGCAAATGTTGTTGATTTTTGAGTTTCCAAAACACCTCAAACTCCAGCCTAAAACTCTCTGCTAACTTATCTAAGCCCGCACCACACTCTTTTGCATTATGACACAAATAAATGTATATTCACCGCTTTATCCTTTCTTATTTTTAGCACATTTTTCAAGCAAATATTTGTACATCCATTCCACTCTTCCCAAAGAGTTTAAAAATAAACTCAACACATTCCCACACACACACACACCCATGTCAAGGGGGACACACACCCGTGTGTCAGCAGAAATCAAACAACGTGACTTTCCAAAGAATCTCCCAGAGAGTCTTTTGTTGATTTTTGAGCGCTTAAATTGATTACGAAATATTTCTGCCTCAACAGACAGTGCTCTCATAATTATACCCTAGCCGAAGGTAGTCCCCTCCACATTAAAATGCAGTTTAATTTGTAGAAGAATTTACCTTTTGAACTGCCAGAGAACTAAGTGAAAATGACGCCATTTCAGGCTGTTTTCTCTCAGAAAAGAGTGGCTGCACATTAATGGTAGAAGAACACAAACGGGATAGACAATGCAGAGTATTCGATAGCCATCATGAGAGTACACATTTCCTCCATCACTCGTTTGCTTATTGAAAATCGGAAATTTAATCCGTTTACTTGGCAATTTGGGTTCTGGCTGTGTATTGTGGACTCTTTGGTTTGCGGCTCAATCATTTTAATGGCAGACTCATGTTAGGCCTTGTCGGAAATTCAGTTCATAGATACACCCTCACACACACACACACACACACAGATACTCGAATGTTGAGCAGCACCATGGAATGAGCACAAATATCCTTTGGCTGGCCATAAATATGCATGCCGATTTTTGTTTGATTTTTGTATGTTTTTTTTGCGTCGAGAATTAAAAATGAATTAAAAATTGTACTGCAAACGAAGCGAATGAAATGCAAACACTCGTTTTAATATTTATTCGATTGTGGCATTTAATTAAATTGAACGCTTGACGCTTTCTTGCATCCCTAATTTGCTCTTAATCCATTCCATGTGACAGTCCCCCAAAAAGGCCCAACGAATGTCTCATACTCTGACTCATAGCAAGTGTTAAAATCGAATAATTCCAACAAAGTTGAACTAGAACCATTCGCTGATGCACTTACAGCACACCCTTCACTTCAATCATGGCAACCAAATCCATTGTACTTATTGGTGCGCAAATACATTTCATTCATTCATTTTAAATCCAACGAAATACATACATATGTACATACATATGTGGGTTAATCAAAATCCAATCCTGAAATGACCGTTATTCATCATGTCTGTGCCATCAAACTTATGGGCGAGCGAGCGATACAGAGAACTTATAAAAAAAAAAAGAAGCGAGCATATAAAATATGTATGCTTGTGCACACAGATATGTGGATAGATATTCAGATATTCCAATACATATTGCGAGTATGTATGTATGTAAGTATGTATGTGTAGCAGCAAAACTTTTACGCGGTAAACTTTAAATGAGAATACGAGCAAACGAGCAAAAGGCAGGAGGCAAGAGGCAGCCAAGTGCTGGGCGCTGGCTGCTGGGTCCTGTATGCGACACAACATTCAAAGTTCGTGCAGGCGGAAAATCCATTTATCATATGGCTGCCATCAGGATCTATATCTATGCACAGATACTCTCTGTGTGTGTGTATGTGTGTGTGTGACAAGTGGAGAGACGTGAACGAGGGAGAGTGAGCTCTAAAAGTAACCAAAGACATTTGATGTGCGATATTTACATGACAAAAACTGGCATCAGGTGAAAACAAATGATTCCAGATTCCAGCTGACATTTGCCATTGAATCGAGTGCACTGAATGTGAGTAAGAGATGAATATGCACAACGCCATATGTATCTATGTGTGCGTGGGAGCTTTGTGTTCATTGTTTGCATTGAATGTTGCGCGGATGATGATGATTTCGATGACTATGCTGCTCATCTCTATGCTGCTTATGTGCTCATTTCTGCGTGAAAATCAGCCAAGATACGGCGACAATGACACACACATGGTAAGTGGGTTACACATGTATGAATATTTATGTCACAGACTGTAGTAGTATACTTCTCCCAACAAAATGGTATGCTCTTCAATAGAATGATTTGCAGCAAAAGCTGCGCCATAAATTAACCAACTTAAGCGACCAACTCGAGTGGATGTTGCAGTGCAGCAAATTGTGTAAATCTGTAGGCAAGTGTTTTGTACTTTTAAATTGGAAATTACACTGCCACACGCAGCACACAAATTCACGATGGCCAAGCGCCTGAGCAGCCTAAGAATGGTAATGTCGCATCTCCTAATTGGTTTTTGTGCAACTGTCACTGGTGCTTGTAATTTGCAAATCAGTGTCATTGCATTACAGATTGTCAGCCAAAGTGCTCAAAATAATTTTTAACCACCTTTCGCAGCGTTCAACATTCGCCGCCACGCCCATAAATCACCACAAAGTGCAGCCTGTCAGGCAGGATGTGTGTGTGTGTGACACTCTTAACATATTCAACTCCTGTCGCCTGTCGCTGGCCCAGGCCTGTACTGGTTATGGTTGCCGCCACAAGCCACACAAACATCCATTGGAAACATGCAACAAATTGCAAAATAAAATCGCGAAAATCATTGCATATAAACGCGCACAGAGAGCAAACGCCTGTCACTGCGGCTAACCAAATAAACAAACAAACAAAACGAAACGAAAACGAAAACGCAACCCATACCCATTTCCAACCAGATCCACATCCCTTGGCTGTTCCAGTCACCAAATATTGAAATCGAATGCCATGCCAAACGATTCGGTTTTCAGTTACGTTCGTCCGTTGTTATGGCTTCCATGTTGACAATTTTCCTTTTTTTTTTTTTTGGTATAAGGTTGGCAAAAAAAATATGCAACGACAAAGCTGAGATGACTTCTGCTAGGGAATTATCTACAGAGCAAGTGCCTCTTATAGCCACTTTTTCAAGGGGATTTCCCTTTTTTCAAATGTTGCTCATTATCAGCAGCCGATTAAACAAATACTAGACTGACAGATAGACAGACAGACAGATACGGTCCGTATATACATGGTAGGTATTACATACATACCATATGCTTTATATTTATTGAATAATCTTCCAATTAAAATATTCAAGTTCATTCCGATTAAAGCACAACAGGCAGTTACAAGGAGAGAAGAAAGCTCCAGTATAGATGCTCTTTTTGTCAGAGCAATGGCTATGGCTGAGAACCGAAATCGCGATGCTCTTATCTATTATGAACCTGACATAAATATATGTGAATTTTACATACCTCTGGTTTTGCAGCTGCGTTGCTCTTGGCAGTGGGATTAATTCTCTGTATGTGGATGCAGGCCATTGCCAAAAGCGCAGCAGTTGGGTGCTGTAAAAGGGAAAGAAATATATTTAGTTGAAGTACGAGAATAATAATCAAAAATAAAACTAAAAATAAACTTGTTTCAAATCCAATAATAATGCACAAAGTACTCGCTTTAAGACACAATCTAAAGCACAATCTAAGTAAACAAGAGTAGCTCAAAAAATCATAGAAAAAGCTTACAATCTACTTTTTCGCAGCGCTTAGTAGACATTGAACCAGCAGGCAGTCGGGCAGTCAGGCAGGCAGGCGGACAGGCAGATAGAAAGTCTGTCAAATATACATAACCGAAACAAATTGCAATGAACAACCAACGATTGATTAATTCAGTGCTCTGTCTGCTGACAGCACTGCGGTTAACCAACGGCTACAACATAGGAGCCACCAATAGCAACAGCAGCATCGACAGCAGCAGTGCCATCCTGGGCTATGGCAGCCTGCAGGAGGCGGAGCTGCCAGAGGTGCATGGCAGCAAATTCTTTTACTTTGGATTCGGCAGCAATATGCTTGCCCAGAGGATACACATACAAAACCCCACTGCCACAAGGGTCGGGGCAGCCCGCCTGGCCGACTATCGCTTGGACTTTGCGCGGGAGGGATCACGCTGGAGGGGAGCTGTGGCCACAATTGTGCCAACATCGGGCGAACACACGTGGGGCGCTCTCTGGGAGATCGATGTCAGCAATCTGGATGACATTGACAAGTAAGTAGATCAGAGTGGAAAGGGGTGTAGTGGTGCCGCAATAACCTCTTAATCTGTGCAGCCAGGAGGGTGTACATCTGGGCATCTATCAGGCACTCACTGTGTACGTAAAGCTCCGGAATGAGGAGACTACTGCCACCCCGGCACGTGCCTACATGCTGACCGAAGCCCACCAGCCGGAGACCAATCTGTACCACATGAGTCCCGATAAAGTGCCCCAGGATCGGCAGCCGTCAAAGACCTATCTGCAGTGCCTGATCAAGGGGGCCATCGAGAGTTCGATACCCGAAGAGTATGTCATTCGGTTGCGCTCGATCAAACACAATGGCAGGGTGGCCAGCAATCTGGAGGAGAGGCTCGAATTGCAGGATGTTATTCTTCCATAATCTGATCTAAATATAGTATGTACTTGTGTACCTGTACCAACTAAATAAAGTGTACTAAATTCCAGATATTTCTCTTTAATTTACGAATTTTAGCGCGGGAGATCGAATGCGACAGAAGTGGCGCCGTCACAGAACAACGGCCACGCCCGTTTTCTGAACTATGAAAGCACTGGCTGTTCTGTTCCCATATGTTAGTCAAGACAAGCACCAGACTGGGCACAGTTACTCTCTTATCTAGCTCCTCTCATTTTTGTTCTCTTCTTATCTCGTTTTCAGTCAATTTGTTCCCAGCAGTGCGGTGGTTGCGGTGCGTGTCGTGTCGTGTAAACAAAAACCATTTGTTGAGTTTTCATTCATAAAACGTGCGAGACGTGACGTGACGTGACGTGTTGTCAGAAATAGTAAATATAGTGACCAAAAATTAAGTAAAATAAACGTTTAAATAAACACATAAGTAAAAGTTAAAATTTCGCTTAATAGCACGCGAGTTTGCAATTGTGAAATAAACACACAACACAAACAAAAGAAGCTTTTCGAACAGCTGGCAAGTGCTGTGCTCTTTTCTCTTGTATTTATTGACAAATTGAAGGAAGCTCGGCAAGTGGGCAAAGCTTCCATGTATTAGTCAAGTTCACAACCAGTTCATACACTTGACGAAATTACTCACGTTAATAAATTACAAATTTATGCAACACAACTACAAAAATATCACTTCTAAATAAATAAATAATAATATTAATAAATAAATAAATAAAAAAAAAACTCTTTCTTTTACAGCCACAAACCAACTACATACTACCAACTGTTCCTTTTGGCCATGGCCTGCAAATTCTATTATTTTGGTTTCGGCAGCAACATGCTGGCACGCCGCATCCACATTCAGAATCCCACTGCCAAGAGAATCGGAGCTGGCAAACTAGAGGTAATTCGTACTAGCTAAGAAATCTTTGAATAATATTTCCAATATTCGCCACAGAACTACCGCTTGGACTTTCACACAGGATCCAAGAACTGGCTGGGCGCTCCTGCCACCATTGTGCCCACAGCAGGATCCCATGTCTATGGCGCCATATGGGAGATTGACATGTGCAATCTGAAGGATTTAGATGAGTATGCAAGCACCACCCCACAGAAGTTCCCCCATTAAGTTACATTTCTCTGCCTTCCGCAGCCAGGAGGGTGTGCCCGATGACGTGTATATTCCGATCAGTGTGCCAGTTCTCTCACTGACCAGCAACACGGACATCATCTGCCGTGCCTATCATCTCACCAACCAGCCACACGTGGAGGTGCATGGACAGAGCGTAGCTGCACCAAGCATTCCCCTTAATCGACAGCCCTCGCAGACGTACCTCAAGGTGTTGGTCAAGGGTGCCCAGGAGACGGGCATACCCGAGGAGTATGTCAAGTGGCTGAGGTGCCTCAAGCACAATGGCAATCAGGTGACGACGATGGAAGAGAAGCTGGAACTGGACCAAGTGCAACTTTCTTGCTAACAAATAATAGAGATCCATTTAGGCGTATTTTTGCAAGACTTTTCAATAAAATGATTGTACAAAAAATCAATGAAATCGAAGACGGGGATGGGGATGGGCAAGCAGCTTTTGGCACTATCATTAGTGTTTTAATCCCTAGAGATGCATCATTGATCTGTTTGTTATCTTCAAGTTGAAGAACCTACGCTTTGAACTCTTTTTTCTGAAACTTTTCATACACTTTCCTCTTGCGTGGAAAAAACTTTGTGCCCAAAAACGGAATTTAATTAATTTGAATCACTTATTTATGATGATTACCAATTTCCTGTCTGCAGCAGCCAATGTCCATGCCCATTCAGACAATGGCCGCCCAAGAAAACAAAAGTTTTCAGTTTTTCCGACTTGCTCTCCGTGCTCTAAAGTGCAATTAAAGTGCAATTTAGTGTGCACTCCAGGAGCTGCTGACGATGCCGATGATGATGCTCTCGAAATGCATTCCGGGCTGAACGAAGCTAACGAAGCTCATCCAGTCGAGCCGGAGCGATCCTGGCCGCTGGCTGCTGGCGCTGTCTTATTAATTTAAATTTGAAGTTTTCGGCAGTAAGTGGCAGGCAGGGTCCTTTTTTGGAGCTGCACATTTGCATATTGCTCGGAGTGAGTGGCTGTGTACGAGTAATAATAAACATAATTTCCTCTTTCGGCAGGAGTTACCTACACCTCGAACTATCGCTGGGGCTTGGCCCCCAGTTAGCAGCTAATTCCAGGCGCTCCTGCTGCTGACCCAAGATGGCAGCGTCCCAGAACCCTTGTCCTTCCTCTGGCAAATACAATTCCCATGCCCCGCCCTGCCATTCAGACTTTAACAAAGTAAAAAGTTCTCACCAAGTTGCTGCTGGCTTGGCTTGGCTTGGCTTGTTGCGGTTTGTTGCACTTTGTGTAGTTGTAAATTAAATTTGGAAGCGGAGGAGCGGAGGTGCTGGCTTGGACCCCGACACTCTCTCTAGTTTATAATCGTTTGGGAATTGAAATGCAGTCGAGCCAGAGTCAGAGTCGATTTTTGGCCACAGTCGGCAAATGTCTGCCAGAAGTGCAAAACTTTTCTTTATTTTCATCTTGGTCAAAGTTTTTGGCTCAACATTTTTATTGCATTTGCGGCGCCCCCGTTGAGAGGCGCTGCTGCCGTGTCCTCAGACCGGCCATTAATTATTTAAAATGCACGGGCGCCACATAACCATTTAGAGAAGAGTCTCGATGTAACATGTGCCACAGCTCACAGCCCATAGCCCATAGCCCAGCAGCAGCATTCAGGCCACAAAGTAAGCGACAACAGCAGCAGCAGCAACACCATTGAGGCAGGCATTGGCGGCTCTTGTAATCATAAAAGTTTATGAGGTTAAAAAAAAAACAGAGTGGAGCTGGCACACCGAGAAGTAAATACTCTGAATATAAATCCAAATCAGAAGCCACCAACCACACAGCCACAATACCCTGCCAAAGCGACAACTGACGAGCAGGAGTGGCATTGATGGCCGCAGCACTGGCGAAGGACTCGCCCAAAACACTTGGCTGGAATGGGCTCTCAGCTGCTAGTGTCGCATTTTGTGGGCATGGGAATTTAATTAAAATCAAGCACTCGCACTTGCACTCTCCTCTCCACCCCCTAACAAAACCCCGACCCAATCTACCCTCCACGAACCACAACCACACCTTCAGCGACGGCTCAGCTCGTCGTTTAGTTTCAATCAAAGTAGCAACAAAACAACAAAAACACACACAAAAAAAGGCAAAAATTTTACGCAAATTGACAACAGAAGCGACGACAACAACAGCAGTCAGTCCAAATGTGGAATGGAATGGAACGGAGCGCCGCCATGTCAATAAAAATAAAAACTGTTTCAGATGCGTCTCCCCGGTCGTCCTATCCCCCCCCATCCAACCACCCACCTCCGCTTCTGTCAGTTCGGTCGTAATTGAAACTCATTAGCGTGCATTTTAGTGGCAATTCTGTGAGCTGAAGCAGCGAAAGCCTTTCCAACCCTTTTTTTTTGGGAACAGTTTTGGGTGGGCTCCTTTGTGGAGTTGTGCTAAAGGTTGGCTTGTGTGTGGGTGGGGTGGGGTGGGGTGGGGTGGTGGGTGGAGTGGGTTGTTGGGTTATATGTGGTGTGCGTGCGGTTTATGTGGTAAGTGTGTCATCATTATGACTGCCATGGGGTTTTTTACTCCTTTTTTTTTTGGCATTGGTTTTTCCCAACTCTGGATATGTAAATGGGGGGTGGTGGAGGTGTTAAAGGGAATGGTACAAGAATGTGGAATATTCCTGCAAGTAGTCGGTAGATCCATAATAGTTCTCGTAATATTTCCCCCATCAATCCGCGCTATCAGCAGGTACTAACCGGAAAACCAAAAACATATATTACTGCTCAATATTATTACTTATTTACGCAAAACGACCACAAATCATTATTAATTGCCTTGTCAGCGGCACAAAGGATTAAAATTTGCACACGAAACCGTAGCGCAGCGACGATTCGTGGAACTATTTGTACTCGGGATGCGACATCAAAAGCTAAAAGAGACCCCCGCAGCAGTGGGATTCCACTCAGTAAAGTAAACCAACTGAATTTTAATTGAAGAACTTGCCTGTAATTATGCGTCACACACGAGGCGTCAAAGGCAACACACACACACACGGCACTGTGGTTGGGGGGTAGGGAAAACTATAGAAAAGGATAGGAAAAAGGCATTTCCTTTTTAACAAACCCATCGGAAATTCAATTAGCTTGCCCAAAGAAAACGACGACCCAAGGAAAGAAACTGAAGTTGATGGCCCTCCCATTTGCATATACTACTCGTAGTCTCCTGACAGTTCAAAGTGTTTGCAAAGTTTCTGCTGATGGAAAACTATTAATTACCCAAGAAGCAACACTTTCGATTAGCCAGAAAGATTGACGAGGAGAGAGCCGCCCCACCTCCTCCCAAGCAAATGCAAATGTGGGAGCCCATTTAGGGGGAAGGTGGCTTGGCTTGGTCTCTGGGGAAAATGGTCATAGATTGGCCTTACTGCGTGTGCCCATATCTGCGATTCCCTTGTCAATCACCTGCGTGGGGGGCATTTCCATTATTGCTGATGGCAGAAACCAAAGTAGAGCCAAGCCCAGCCAGCCACCCATTCGATCGGGTGTCTAGAAAAGGCAAACAAAAACACTGAGCGATTGTAAGCTGTAGTGGAAGTGCAGAATACCCTGGAAAAGTTCAATGGGAATGCGAAGAATTATTACATTTATGCTCGGTGAAGGAGTTCTTGAGGATAAGTCTAGGAATTATCCAAAAAGACTTAAAAAAATTGCCCCTGGATTCTCCATTGAAATCTCATTGGAATGGAGCCAGATAACATACAGAATCAAAAGCCCCATTTGCCATTCTAAAACAGGGTATATGCAAAAATAATAATAAAGACCGGAAGAGGACAACTGCAGCGATGCAGATGTAGCAAGTGCCGCGGGCCAGGCCAGGCAAGGGGATGCACAAATAAAACCGAAAAATGCAATCGGAATCTCTGCGGTGCACACGCGGACAGGGATACGGATACGGGAATACGGGCATACAGACACAGACACAGACACGCTAATCAAATTAAGCGCAATATTTGGTTTTCATATTTCAGCAGCCACCAGTGAGAGCAGAGACAAAACTCTGGGTAGATGCAACTTCAAACTGGCCGCGGGCATTAATTACACTTAAATGTTGACCACATGCCAGGATTTGACAGGAACAGTGACAGGAGCACCCGATAGGATAGCCAGAGAGTGGGTTGCAAAGTCAATAAGTTGGCCAAGTGCAGGCGGTACGAGCCTTGGGCCCTGCAGGAATCTCCACATCCTTGTCCACTTGGCTGGCGCTGCTTTGTTCCATTTCCCTTAAGGCGACAAGCGTACCTCGTTTGAGGTTGCATTTTTTGACAAATTCTCGCGACACGCAACAGCAGTGTCAACAGGGCGTGGCAGTATGCAGCAGTGGTGCAGGGTGGAGGTGTGTCAGGGATGCTGCTGCTGCTGCTGCTGCGATTAAATCATTAAATTCATACGCTCCACGGGTTGCACTTTTGCAGAACATTTTGTCGAGGCCTTTGTGCCGAGGCGTTCCACTCGGGATTGACCGCTGGCCTCCCCTGGCTGCTGGCTGCTGGCCAGATTGTCACTTCCTGATTATTTGGTTTCCGTTTTCATTAAAATGCACGAGCCTTCTCGTCCTCCAGCCTACAGCATCTCCACCCGCCCTATGATGCTGCATCAATGGTTGCATTGGTGTTTGGCCCTTGGATTTGGTTTTTGGGTTTGGGTAAATGCTTTTGGGGCATTTTTTAATTAAACGACATGTTGCCGAGGCAAAGGCTAGATTTCGGTGTCGCCACCTCGCCGCCGCCCTTTGTGGCAGCAGGAGCTCTGTGACGCTGTGGGTGTTGCAGCAGCACCATTGTTCCCCCCCCCCTGGGTGTGTGGCACGTGCAATATGACAAATATTTTAGGCACACAAAAGTGCATTAGAGCCTGGGCTTGGGAATGGGAATGGAAATTGTTGTCTAGAGGATGACTAATTCGTTCTAAAGCTACTCCGATTCCAGTTAAACTTTTAAGTTTTTAATGACCGAAGACAAAAACACAAAAGTACTCATCGTAAGATACTTTCGCTAGGAAATGTTTGCATTAATTAACAAGATTCCCTTTGGTAAATTTGTTTCTATTGATACCGTTTCCTTACACCTGTCCTTACACCTGCCCTGCGTACTCCGCTTGCTCATCCTCACTGCTGCAACCATTTCTTTCAACCCCAGCGCCTGCATCAAGTAAGGTTAAGTTAAACAACTGAATGCAAAATACATTTCACATTTTCATTTTGGCATTTTCGCTTAAAAGCTTTTCCCACCAAATGGAAAGGGCGAATGAACACAAACCGGGGGCAGTACACGTAGAGAAAAGCCCAACTAATATCAAAAATATGCTCTTGGTACAAGCCATACAAAATGTGAATAGAAAAGTATTTCCAAAACAGATAAAAACTATATAAAATAATTCTAGAATATTTCTATAATTTTCTCCCAATATTTTGTACTAATTTTTCACTCAGTGCAGAATGCGGGGCAGAGAGAATGAGAGAGAGGAAAGTGTAAGCTCTGTAAACCGACGCTCCGCTTGTTTGGCCACGGCTGACTTCCGGCCTGATTTCCTGGGCACTTTCCACTCTGCCTCCTGCTGCCTGCCTGCCTGCCTGTTCTACAACACACTAAATAACCTTGTTAGCGTTTTTAATTAAAGGTGTAAATATTGATATTTACCCATGCAAAACCCTGCCACCCTGCCGCTGCCGACGGCTCTGCTGCTTCACTCTGCACTCTGCTCCGCTCTGAACTCTGTTCTGGCTGCCGCGGAAATGCATTTTCGCAAAAAGTCAAATAAACTACATGGAAATATGAGCCGGTTATTAAATACGGTTATATGCGAGTTTCGCCTCCGGCGGATAAATGTCGCTTTTCGGTGAATTACGAAGGGAATATCATTTGAATATATCTGACGACAGAGAGGAGGGTTGTCCTTTAAGTTTTTTTAAATTTTAAACTAAAACTTTGGGTAGATTTTCTGAAACTGGGTGTACCCGACTGACTTCAGTTGCAATTTGCAAGACATCTATTAATCGAAACAGTTATTAAGGAATTATTCTGCTTAAACATCGGAGCTCTAATCCAAGAAAAGTAGTCGTCAGTATGTACATAAATGCGTTGGCTGCGCTAATAAGTATGCTACCAAAAGGTGATCTTTAATTCGAGTGCACTCGAGTGTAGAATGGAAAAGACACGATAGAAAAAGAGCGAAAACATTTGACTAAAAATCACAAATTTCGCTTAAATTTCTTTCTAAAAAGAAATCCTTTGATAATTGGTATAAAATATTGTATATTTTTTTGCTATAAATATTGCTCAATTTATGACCCTTATTTACATACTAAAATCGATCAAATTCTTTAGTAATTACTGACACAACATCAAAATCAAAGCATCCAAATACACACCACATGTGCACCACATCGCTCACTCCTAACATGCCTAATACATTTCTTTACAACATCATGGACATGTTAGCAATGTGGCCCTCTGGTCATAGCCCCCTTCTCTATTTCACTGCACTCCTGACAGCTAGCCAGCCAGCCAGCCAGCCGCTGGCTATTAAAACGGCAAATGCACTCAAAAGCCTCTCCTCACCCGGTCCTACGCATCAATAACGCACACTTGACGCTCCAAATTAAATAACCATCATCAGAATCAATAGAAATAGATGATGCTGCTGCACATACGGGGCACCCATACCCACTCACACATATCCATGTCCACATATCCATGGCGATATCCTGTTCCATGGCCATCGGCTGGCTGGGCACACAACAAATTGAGTTAACTCTTGCCTAAAAGCGTACACCCGTACAATGTAAGAGAGGCAGAGAGTGGGGCAGGGGAGAAAAGGCCAGGGGCCTGTTAAGTTTTGAGCAAAAAATGTTAATTTTAATTAAGGCCTGCTATCGACACCCGAACAGACACGACTCTGCCACAGCCACTGCCACCCCCCACATAGCCAATGCATTTCGAGGCACTCCACTCAACGTTCAACTCTACTCCAAAGTGCAATGCAGCGCAACTGATGCACTTTATGGACATGCCATAGACGGTTCTGTTGTTCAGGCCTGGTTAGAGTGGTAGTGGGAGACAGAGAGAGAAAGAGAGAGACCAGTACGAGATTGTGTCTGCTCTGGGCTCCTGTTCATTGTGGTCGTGTCATGGACATGTGTAAACATTAACACAACATTGTTGCCCGCCCGCCCACACAACCTGAATAGAGACAGAGACGGAGACGGGCACGTCGAACATTAGTTGGAAAGGCTATGCAACAATTTGTTGCACTCCACACACACACACACACACAGGTCAGCGTCAGCCAAGCGTTGCTCTTTTATCTGAAGCCAGAAGCATGGATTGGCCAAAATACACTCCCTGCAGAAAGGGTATTTATATGGAGTAGGCATAAATGATGGGAATATATCTTTGAGTTAGTTTAAGCGAATAAAATGAGTAACTAAATAATTACATTATAATGTAAGTGTGTGTGTTGTCCATTATTATATATTTTCATATTTTATTCGTTTATTGTTTCCCCTTGTCATATCCTTGGTTAGGGTATTTCAGCACTCGCTCAAACTTCAACACGAAATTCTGAATTTTTCTGCATTTATTTTTTTGTTTTTGCATATTGCCGAGGCACTTAAAAATTTAAATTAGCGCTGGCCGAGTGAATTGCATTAGCGCGCTTTTTAATTCGACTCGTAAATATTTCACCTCTACTCGTATATGTATGAATTTTTCAGCATTTTAACGCGCTCTGCCCGGCTACGATGATTATCCTGCACAGCTTATCAGCGCCTGGCCAGGCGCCTTTGCCATTCCCCCCCCCCCTCTGAAAATCCGCTTTCGCACCCTCCCGCTCCCTTTATGTCGTGTTATTGAAAAGCAATTAAAAAATCCCAGCGCCATGGAGTGCGCAGAAATTATTGAATTATAATGCACACACGATGCCCGGAACTGCAGGGGGTACTCCTCGGTATGACCTGGGTTCGGGCTCATAAATATAAATAGGTGTTCGCATTTTGGAAGAGGTATCCGCTGGTGGGAGGGAGACAGCAGATCCCTGGCTGCCAAACATCAACTTTGTGTTAGAAGGCAGCTGCTGATTAATGTAGCAAGTAGTTTAGTACCAGTGAAGATTTAATTTAATGACAAGCCAATTCGATACTTCCGCATACATATGTATGATCCCCATTAAAGGCCACATAAGTGAGTGGGTACCTTTAATCACCTCCAATTAATTGACTGTATCTGCCCTCGTTCTTTGCATAATCCGGCAATCAGCTTATTGCGATTAAATTCTCATCTCGCGGATACACGACTCCCCGCCAGCTCTGCAACGTCTGCTAATTGCGCCTATCAGATTACCCGACGCCACAAGCTATTTTCAATAGCAAAAACAACGCCTGGCAAAAATTGCAAAAATGAAATTTTATAATTGGCTTTTCGGGCCAAAGATGAAAAAAAATTAAATCGCAGGAGAATGAATGCTTCGCGGTGCATTCGAAAATAATTAGCATAAAATAAAACATACAAACATTGAAAAAGCTCGAAAAAATATTAAATTTCAGGCAATTAAAAAATGCGCAACGCAACGCTGGAAAGTGCGCTACGGATTTGGCTTGCAGACAAAAAAAATAAAAATAAAAGGGTTGCCAGGCCATATCAAATTACCCAGTAGAAGCGAGCTGGAAGCCAGCAAAAGTCTCGACTTTTTATGAGGCTAAGACAAACAAATAAATTGAAGTATTTTCCATTTGGGGGTCCATTCTGGCCAAGAAGCTTAGAGCCATAAACACAATCAAAGCCAAGGCAAATAGTCATAAAAATTGTCTTAAACGAAATGAGCGAACCGAAGCGAACCCTCCCCCACACAGCACAGACAGACTGTCAGTCACTCAGCCCACTCCCTCAGCCCATTCTGCCTTTATAGATATCTTTTCGTTTTTTTTTAAACTGTGAACAGAACGATAAAAATGTGGCCCTCGACACCTGCGACCACAATTAAGCCGCGTTAAGCGGCGCTGCTGCCAGTTCGCGGCAGGTTTTTGGCACGGGTAAGCCCCCAAAACTTTTCTCAACCAAATTGAGTTAAAACTCGACCAAAAAATACAACAAAAAACTTTTGCCGCGGCCAATTTTTTCTCTCGATCTCCAGACTCTCCTCCTACATTTTCTCCTGCAATTAAATACCGTCCAGCGGTCGAGACTTTTACGTGCTGAAAGTTGATAATTTAATTGAAGTTGTTAACAATTTTTTGCTCCTTTTTTGTGAGCATTATTTCTAAAAAAAAAAAAAAGGAATAAAATATGTATATGACAGAGGGGGCCTTATTAAAATTTGTTGAAATATAATTAAAGTCATGCTGAATTTAATTGCTCTGCTGACAAGGGTGTCCCAAAAAAAAGGGGTCTGAAGATTTAATTTGGTTTAATTTTAAGTGATTGGAGGAGAGGTAAGAGAAAAGGCGACGCAGCGATTAGCAGGTGCAGAACTTGAAAACTCCCTTACATTCATTACCCAATCCCGAAATCTGTAACCCATTCCCATCCCCACAATTCGCACAACATCCACACACAACAAAAAAACTTCACTTTCATTTTCAATTTGGCAACAATTTGCTGTGCGAGTATGTAATCCAAGACTCAATCAAGAGTCAAATACTAATAATGCAAACAGACAGACTGAGCCCCAGTATCAAATGTTTGGCTAGAGGCGGCACAGAGGAAAAAAAAAAATACATCTGAAATTACCATAACCAAAGCGGAACCAGGAACCAGGAAAGAAATAAGACCAGAAGCAGGACAGGACACACACACACACATCCCTGTGTTATATCTGGAGGAATCATTGCAATTATTTGTGGAATGCATTCGAGAGAGAGAGAGAACTTTATTGAGGCGCAAACGGAAATGGAGAAAGCGCAAATTGAAACAAAATGTACAAATCAGGCGGCAAATTTGCATGCGACAACATTTCTGAGACTCCCAGTTCTAGTTCTCCTCCTCCTCTGATGCTATGCGACAATGGGACAAGGGGATCAACTTATTGGCAATTTTTATAGTTCATCGAGGGTTGCAGAACAGCCAGCCAGCCAGCCAGCCAGCCAGCCAGGAGGGGTGTGATGTGGTGTGGTATGCTGCCGTGCGGTGTCTGTGTGGGTCCCAGTGCAAATTTATGTTTATTGAGGCAAGAATTTCACGATGTCATAAGAGTTGGTCGATGGGAGAGGCCACTAAAAAGCCAGAGAGCGAAGAGGAAATACTCTATTAGAACAAAAGATTCATAGAAGAAGGGAAAAAAAGGAAATATAAAAGAGAGCTACAAGAAACAAGAAGAATGGAATATTAGGGGATCTCTAGAAAGAATCTTTCGAGTACTTCCCTTCCTGGTTTCCACAAGCTGTGTTCCACTTTCGTTATGCCCCGTTTTGCACTCTGAGAGTATACCGAAATCGTATGCAAATTTGCGTGGCACAGGATACCTTCTCTTCATATCATATCAATATCCAACCGATGTCATGGCAACTTTGGCATCAATTTATGCAAATTTCCGAGCAAATAAGTAAAATATTTCACTTGTCCACCACGCTCTGGTTTTCTTTGGCAATTTCTTATTTAATTTTTTCGTGTTTCTCTTTCTTTCTTTTTTTTTATTTATGGCAACTAATTTGGCAGAGAGAGAGAGGGCGTGGCCACTCGTACACAAATCAATTCCACTACATTGAAGCAAAAATCAATTGGAATAAAAAGTGATATGGGGTTGGGGGAGGGGGGGGATGGCAGCTGGAACTCCTTCCATGCAACGAAGCGCAAAGGCAGACAAACAGACAGACAGAAAGTCAGTCGAACTCCTCTCCTGGCCGGGCAATTATATCTGAAGGAGTCGAGTGGTCTCCACTCCACAGCACTTGGTTCTCCAGCGAGAACACAAGTTTATCTGTGCGTATCCTGGTCCTGGTCCTCGTCCTCGTTCAGTTCTCTTGCAGATCCCTTTTTTCAAGGACCTAGGACCACCACCGCCACCCTCATAGCTGCCGCTGCAACTCAATTAAAATGAGCTCAGGTGTAAATTTTATTGAAAATGTTTAATTGCCGACGACTTGGCATCGTCTGGCTGGAAGCCTCTGCCTCTGCTTACGCCTCAACCTCATTATCTGCCCCATTATACTCTCGCATCGCAGCGATTTTTACTTGTAATTATTTGTTTTTGTATGTCTACCCCACACACACACACACACACACACACACACACACACACACACACACACACACACACACACACACACACACACACACACACACACACACACACACACACACACACACACACACACTGTTGCGCAATATTCTTTGTCCTTTGGGGTTTTTCGAGGATTTATTTATATGTATGTATATATATATATGTATGTATGTATTTGTATATTTGCCTAAGCTGCTTCTGACATTGTCATGATGATAATGCTGCTGCTGGTGTTGCTGTTGCTGCTGCTGCTGATGTCGTTCCCAAATTTATGTGTATTTATGTGAGCGAAACCAGACCAGAAACAGGGAAATAAATAAGCAGGGAACTCGACTAGAGCCGAGGGCAGATCCATTTGGTGGCAACTTTAGTGGAAGGAACAACCGAAATACTCTTTGAGCACTCCTCGCCACTGCCACTCCCCCATAGACCTGGCGCTAGCAACGATGTCCTGCGGTGCCTTAGTGCATATTGAAATTTACACAATTAACTTAATTGCCAATAGTTGTGCTACCATCTACGTCCCCGTCCCCCCTCCCCTCCGCGTCTCTGCCGCTGGCTACCACTTCAACTGACACTCTTCTTCCCATGCCGCCTCTGATGGTCGTTGTGGCAACAGCAGCCAGCACTTTGTTCACAGCTATGCTAACCCTTGTGCCGATCTATTTAATTTGAACAATTAGTATGACCGAATGTCAAGCATTATCTAATGCGAGAGAAGGCAGTCACGTGACTGCACGAATGCAAAACAGATTTGCGTGATGAATTTATGACTGACATTGATGGGCCCCGGCCCCGAATCCAGTCAGACACTTCACAACATGCAACAGAATGTGAGGACCGAGGCCCGAAGGGTGTTTTCTTTTAAAGTTGCTCTTTTTTCACGCCCGCTCCTTTCCGACAATCCTTTCTCTTTTTTTGTTAACCCTTTCCTACAGCTCGATCTGCTGCTACTGCTGCTGCTGCTGCTAAGGGGATTATGGGCCGAGGTCGTGTGTCTGATGTTGATTAAACTGCTCCCATTTGAAATGAAATGCTCTTTCGGCTCTTTCCGCTTTTTCATTCATAATTTATGCAAGTTGCTGGAAATTCGATACACCCGCATGCATGGTCTAGAATTGCTTTAAATTTAAAAGTACAGTGCGGAACATAAGGAACATAAGGGAAGCATTCAGGAAAGCATACAAAAGAAAATGCTTCAAAAACCTAGATATAGCCTGACTTATTTCACTCCTCATCAGTGGATTATCTTCATAAATTATAGCACTGAATGTTCACTTGAGCTTAAGTATTTTATAATGAAAATATTACAACAAAAGTCTCAATAAAGTCTCTACAGCCATAAGTTTTACACGTCCCCATATTGCAGTTGAATAAATTTGATTTATATATATTTCCCATCCATTTACTTCTGCGGTAGAACACCCAGAGAAAAACAGCTGAAACTGTACTTTTTACTATGTATTTACACTTTGAATTAAATACTTTTTCCGAGGTGGAAAATTAGAAAAAAATGTTTTGATTTATATTTTGGCATTAATATGAAAATATTTCGTTTCATTTGAATAATTTTTTTATTAAATATTTTCATATTTTGATTAAATATATTTCCTATTTTATTTAGTTATTAATTTTTATTTTTTAAATTTATATTTAATTTAAAGTATTTTTTAATTTAGTTGAAATATGAACCAGCCTGTATTCAAAGGGCTCGCTCATACATTTATGTTTCAATTAAAGTAATTTCACCATGTTTGTATTTTTAAACTATGCCATATTTTTCTGAGTGTATTACTAGTTCAATGTAGTTCTTTCTAGTTTCAAGACATCGAAGATTCGTATACGATGATATGACAATAGATATCTCTGAAACTTCTAAGCAACAATGTTTCCCAGAGTCCCACACGTTTCTCCCCTCTAGCCACGGGAAAATCAAAACAAAAATCAACATGGAACAATTAATAACAAATTAACATGATGAGGTCGCCTGGCCGGAAGTGAAACCAAAACCGAAACCACGCTGCCCCGCACATCAATATACGTCGTATAATGAAATTTATTTGTACAAAAATTAAGCGACAAATGCTTCGTTTCGAGTCCCAATTTCACTTTGGGCATTGTTTTGGTTTGTGTGAGAAGTTTGGCCCTCAAATATTTACACTAATCATTGTAAAACATATTCCTCAAGTGCTGCCCCGTCGTAAGCCCGCAAAATGGTCGGAAGGAAGACCGAAAACAATGGATGAGGTGGTCTCAGGTCCAGTTTCGGTTGCAGGAGAACAAGAGAAACCTGGCCCGAGTCACGTGCCTCCCTGCACGTGTCCCTTTTAATGACCAGCGAATTGTGAAAGGACAACACACACACACACACAGCCTAAGAGAGAGAGAGTGAGAGACAGGGAGACAGGGGAAACCAGCAAAAGGAAAATCAAAAAGTAACGCGGTTCCTCCTTTCATACGATGCGATATATATTGAAATCCAATTCAATGAAATTGTTGCCACGCTCGAGTTCCATTAGACAAAACCAATCACAACAGCCAGGAGAGAGCGAAGGAAGAAGTCCCAAACCATCCACCCACTCAATTGTTGGTCAGTTGAAAATATTTCGACAATTTGCATGACCAACCCTCCTCGTGCTCCTCTGCCCTGTGCCCCCACACAAAGGAATATGTCAGGCAGCAATTGAACTCTTTTCTCTGCCATCAATGGAAGGTATTCCCTCCATTCACCCCCCAGCCCAGGGCTCTGGGCCCTTTTTAATTGAGGAACTTGGCTGCGGCGTGTGTCGGTGTGGCCAGCGAGACCAGAAACAACAAATAGATGACAGCCAACGCCTGACAATTGTCCTTTGGGCGGCAAGCTTGGCTGGATTGAAAACAGGAGGCATGTAATCGGGGAGTAACCGAAACTGACCAGAATTCCGAAAAGGTATTGGGAGCGGGGGCTCTGCTGCGTGTAATGTGAATTACACAACAAGAGAG
This sequence comes from Drosophila subsilvestris, assembly GCA_035043285.1. Lineage (NCBI taxonomy): Eukaryota > Metazoa > Arthropoda > Insecta > Diptera > Drosophilidae > Drosophila > Drosophila subsilvestris. The sequence continues at coordinate 2,451,581 of JAWNNB010001728.1, read as the reverse complement.
TTTTGAGATTGAGAGATAGAGAGAGAGAGGAGTTGTTGGATGTGAAAGTTATGTCAGCATGGGAATCATTTTTATGATTTATTTGGGAATAATTTAATTTGATTTTAGTTTTCTCTTCAAGAAGGAATTTAGTTACGTTCCAATCTAGAGGAGTCACAATTTTATTTCACCTTTTTCTTAGCACTTCCTCCCCCAACAACTGTCGAGCAATCACTTCAAGTGACAAACTCATCATCCAGTAGGCAAGTTTAACCAACTCCATCGTACATATATCTTACACTTGATTCCTCAAAGTAAGACGCAATATATCACAAGTAAGGGAAATACTCCGATACTTGGCCACTTTGTCAGTCCATAAACAATTCATTTATTATCCTCGCAGGCTGCCGTGTGCTCTGATCTGATCTACTCCTCGTAATGCTGCATGCTTGATTTACTGGCAGCGGCTGCAAATCATCGCCCTGGCCCAGGAAAAAGGGATAAAGACGACAATGGTCATATGGGGAAAATATGAATATATTCACTCACCCACACTCAAGCAGAGGGTGGAGGGTGTGACATGGTTCGTGTAGGCATGTGCGATAAATTATCATGTGTGGCAGTAGAGGGAAGGTGTCGTCGTGTCCTCTCAGCCGCCGTAATTGGTAGTCAAATATGTGGGTATACTCCGCCCTCAACCTGGTCTTCCCCCGTACCCTGTTCCCCTTTTTGATATATTGGATTGGATTTGGCTGGCAGACAATTTTATGATCGCTGAATTTATTTGATGCATATCCCCCCCAATTGAAGCCACGCCATAAATTCCAATTGTTTTCCATCAGTCGAGGAAATCCTTCAAAAACCGAAAATTTATGCGTCCTGTTAAAAAACGTTTTGTACGAAATTTGTTCTCCTCTTTCGAGTTCTTTTGCTCAAAAATTAAACGAGTCAAGCTAAATTTTTTAAGAACTAATAAATATTATCCCATAAAAAGGGAAAGGGAGTTTGCCACAAAGTTGCCAAACCACCCTCGGATGGCAGATACGAAAAAAATTCTTATAAAGAATTTTCAAAAGAATAATTGCATATAAAATTGGCGATAAAAAATTACCTTTAATGTGCCATTTTTACTTTTGAATGACTGCAAAGAAAAAGATGTGGAAAATGCATTAGCAAAAGTGGAGGAATTTTGTATACTCTAACAAGGAAAGACTATTGGGATATGTTGGACTTTAAGCCAAGAGATTTCTTTGTATTTTCTGAATCCAGTATCCATTTCCCACTTATTTTTCTTTATCATTCAGTAGAGTATTTTTCCGAGCATCTCACATATCCAACAATGTCTGTGTGTGTTTTTAAAGTACCTTTTCGGGGGTGGCCACATAAAGTCAAACGATTTTGTGTTATATCATTTAAATTAAAAGCTGAGCTGACAATAAAAAGTATACAATAAACATTAACTCTCCGACTCAACAATTCAAAAATTGTATTCCATTGTATTGTATGCATCAGGGAGCTTGGCCTGGCCTCTGTCGTGGCCGTAAAACATTTAATAACAACCGAATCGGACTTTTGATATGCCCAGCAGACATTTCCCCAGCAGCTAGCAGCAACCCTCCAAAAAGGAGGATTTTAAAATAAGAAACGCATTTAATCATTTAAGTAACAAGTGAGGAAGAAGTTTTTAAAGTGGCACTTTCGTCGCCTTTTATGCTTACTTGAACTGACCGCAGCACATCAGGGGCGCCGCCGCCACCGCCTCGAAGAAAGAGATCTTTCAACAGTCATTCCCAAGACCATTCCTTTTGTATTGGCCAGTAAATCGCACTCCCACTCCTCCTCCCCCACCAGTATATCTAAAGGAAGTTGGCTATTCTTGTCCAAGTTTGTTGTCCTTTTTTTATGGCCCTGGACTGGACACACATAAATTTCCATCCCATTCTCACATGTGACGAGGACGTTTTCCCACAGTTCCCTGCAAGCGTTTTTCGGGGGAGTGAAATCAAAAAGGAATTATTCTTGACCCATTGCAGAGAGAGAGAGGGAGAGAGAAAGGAACGAACACTCGGGTTGGATTGTTGGTTGGTTGTTCCCTTTTGTATAATTCCCCATTTAATGCCTAAGCCAACACCTCAAAGGGACCCACAACAACTCTGACGAAGATGAATACTCCTCCGCCACTCGATTTGCATAGTTGGTGTCTCGGTCCGGTGCGAGACAAAGGACCTTTCCTTGGGCCGGCCCTGTGCCTGGCTGAGGCTGAGGCTGACCTAACGAACCATAAATTAAACACGCTTTTGATGTCTTGGTCTGGCCAGAATGTTTACTTACTAAAGTTCTCGCAACATTGTGGGGTTTATCGCCGCCTCAAATTCGATTATAATGAAACCCACCCAAAAATAAAGGACCGTTCTCTGTTTTTTGGGCACTTGTATGATCGACCCGAACTATGTAGCTGTGCAAATTAATTGTGCTACCCTGGAGCTGGGGCTCTGTACTGCTAAACAATTTGCATAAATTACAATAGGAAGAACCAAAGCAGCATCCAGGCCACATATCGCACTGGCAATAAATTCAAGTCAGACTTCAGCCTGGCTTAAGTCATCAAATTGTGGCAGCCAAAAAAGAAAAATTGCCGGACAGCTGCACGGAAAAGTTAAGTTTTTTTTTTGGTCTCAAAATAAGAAAATAAAAAACAAAACAAAAATGGTTAGAAAAATCGCAAAATAAGGACAACGATTTTGGAATAACATCTGTGGCCACAGAGCGCTTTACTTACTCAGGTAACTATTTAGGTTTTTTTTTTCAAATGGAATGATTTTAATCATTTTTTTTATCTCAACAAAAACTAAAACCAAACTGTACACAAACAGCTACCAACAATTACTCATACCGAAACGAACAGAGCTTGCGGTGGAATACTTTCTGCCGCTCTGCCATATGAATTATGTGGCAAATGCCTCGTTATTAATTAGACTCATTTGACGCTCGAGAGATGGTTGCCATGAAGACACCTTAATTAAATGTCTGTCTGCGGTGGATGAGTCCCAGATTTAGCCGCAGAGTCAAAAACTTTTCTGAAAGGGTGGTTCCGTTCTGTTCTATTCTGTTCTCTTTTTTGGCAACAATATTTTGCATATGGTTGTTTTTTGGCTCTGATAATTGTGCTGCCTGTCCCAGTCCCTGGAGATTTGTCATTTTAATTTACATAAATCAATTTGTTAATTAGTGCGGCACTTTTGGTTGCCTCAGCCACACAGACAATGGCAGGCGATTAGCCATCAGTTTTGCGTATTTCCACACAATAGGTAGATGCTCGTGGTTTGAGTTAATTAGTTTTGGCAAAACAGATCTATAAGAAGTGCAATATAGAACTTAATGAATGATAGCTAAGATATGTGAAACATCTCTCTGCATGGAATAGTTTTCCTGCCTAAAACTGCCAAAAATTGCAATGAAAAAATGTATAAAAACAATCAAATCCTTCAATTAATTTTCTAGTTCATTTTCATTGTATTCCTTTTATTTCCTGAGAACCCAATCAAGCACAAATAAGAGCCCTGATTTCATTACACCGACGAAGAGAAGAAAACTTTAGCTTCTTTATGTCAATGGTCCCCACACCTCACACACAAAGACAAAGCAAATAAACAAATAAAGCTGCCACAGCCAGGGCAATCAGCAATCGGAATCTTTAATCCCATTTAGTTTTCGCATCGAACTATACCGGTCGGGCATTACTTCAATTTATTCTGATGGCCAATAGCTGAAAATATAAATATTTTATGGACAATCCAATCCAATCCGAACAGGAAAAGCTTTAAAGTGCATTGGCAGCTTTAAGCTGCTGCCACTTGAGTCCCACTTTTATGAATGCCCCCAACACACATACGCACAGAAAGAGACAGAGCAGGCGGTGCCTGGAGAGGAGCAAGAAGACCGTGCAACAAACCGAAGATGTGGGCGGCAGCCATTTAATGTCACTTGGGCGCAACCATCAAGCATATTACGAGGACGAAGGCCCTAGTCTGAGGGTTTGCTCCCCTCTCTCGGTTCTTTTTTCCACACATCTGTGTGCTGAATTTCACATATTCCGACAATAGGCTACCCTCTTAAATGCTTTAAGCTACGCTCGGAGACCACATATCATACATGAATTTTTATATATATTTCTTCCCATTCCTCCAGCTGTTACATCAACCTTTTGGAATCAAATATACCCTTCATACCCTGCAAGTGCCCCTATCGGATAACAACAACAGTTTACACAACAAAACAAACCAAAAACGAAACCATAAGAGAGAAAGCGCGCAGGGATGGGAGCGAGTGTTGGTTGCCACATGTAGAGTGCTCTGTTCTGGCTTTGACTTTAACTTGAGGTGCATCCCGCCCGCCATCCTCCAAAGTAAAATGCATTCAGCAACAATTGTTGCTAGCTGTAAATAAACACGACTTGCACCACTTTTCAGCGTATTCGACGTTGCTTTTTATGCTACACTTTTTGTGTTGTGCGGTAAATATACACTGCTAAAGATGGGTGGCATCGATTGACTATAACCATAAAGGTGTGACAGTGGCTCAGTTGGTGCAAAATAAAATAATAATTATTGGTTTAAATCACTTTATAGAAATTTCCTTTGATGTGAATTTTCTTCATAAAATTCTCTACCCTTTTTCAGCCACTATTGGACGATAACGAGCGTTGCCCTAGGCCAGGTGAGAGCATTATTTAGTCGCTCTCAAGCTTAGCTTGGCTTGGCCTCTGCTTCGCCTGCAATTTTTTTTCGCCGTCTTGTTGTGTTTGTGCTGCTGCACATGCCATGCCATGCCCTCTGCTGCGCACTTCACTTTTATACACGAGTATGAATTGTCTGTCTGTCGCTGCTGTCGTCGCGGTACCCCTGTCTAGAGGTACTCAAATGCTCTGCTCCTTCTCTCACTCTCCATCCTGTGGCACCCATATTATTTCTGCTCATCTCACCTTTTTGCATTTTTTCTCTCTTTTTTCTGCTTCTTTCTGCATTTCTCCATGTATTCTGTTCCATTCTCTCCCAGTCCATCGCTTCTATTTTGTTTGCTAACCAAATAAATGCAGTTTGTTGTTTGTGTTGAGCCAAGCAGAACATTTCCATTTGAATGTTCTTTTAAGCGAAAACAATTTCTTCTTTGTTTTGCTTTTGAGAATGTCTCTTCACATCTTTCGCTCCTCCTGCCAGGTATGTATGTGGCTCCACTCCACTCCACCCCAATCCTGTATCCAGTTGTATTGGCCTTTGTGCCGGAGTGTTTAGCAAATTAGATCATGGATTTTCCCTTCTGATTTTCGGAAGGTTATCGCTTGGATGTCATTATCGGGTCCCGCCACCCCCCACACACACCTGAGTGCCCCCCGGGGGGCAATATTCGTATTCTTCCCATTTTGTTGTGTACCTTTTTCTGTTATTTTTTGTTTGTTTTTCTTTAAAGTATTTCGCTTGGATTTTATTTTACATTTTTTTATGCGGCAACTATAAAAAAGTTTTTACATTTTTTACGGCACTTATTTCTGCTTTCTTTCTCCTTTTCAGCTGCGGGTAACAAAAGAAGTTTTCCGAGGGCGAGTGCATTATATTTTGGACTTACGGCGAGAAGTTGATTATGTTGATTTGTGGAATTGATTTGCCCCCGCAGAGGATGGAGTGCAAGATACAGGATAGAGGAGCACAGAGAGGAGACCCAAGCACTCCACTCTGTCCGGCACTCCTTTCTGTCATAAAATATTCGTGGCATGTGGCAGAGAACATGTTAAGCGATTGTTCTTTCGGTTGTCAGTAGATGTAATGCTAGATATGCAATGGTTTGAGAGATAGAAAAATGAGGAGAAAAAAAATCGAACACTCAAAAATATCTGCAGAAATTTGTATTTAAGATCTTCTGAGAAGTTAATTAAAGAGCTTAAATGACATTTAATTTATTTAGATTCGAAATTAGAGAAAATAAATTCGAAAAACATTTCAACTGCCAATATGCAAGCCACAGACAGTGCAGCGCATTGGAATAGTTATATTTTACTAGAAATTTTGTTAAAAAACAAAATGGGGGATTTAAATATTTGAGATTCAAAACCATTTCCAAAAGAGTAACACATTGTCGAAACTAAATATGTATCACGGACATCGAGAATTCGTTCGGAATAAATTTCTACCCCTGAATAAAATATTTCGGATATACGAAACTTCGAAATTCCTCTCAAAGTTCGAACTGAAACGGCATTCGCGGTTCCCCTCAATGTTCAACGCTGCTTCCCACCAAAAATTTCGAACAAAGTAGGGGAGAAAAACGTAAGGCCAAGCGAGTAAGGGGTGAAAAACGTAAGCCCAAGCGAGTAAGGGGTGAAAACACGTAAGCCCACGGAAACATGCCACAAGTGTGACTGCAGCCGAGCTCTCTCCGTCTCAGCCTGATACGCTCCCTCGCACGGTCTTGACACTTCTCTCGCTCTCTCTCTAGGAAACGTTTACTGCACGTGACGGAAAGTAGCTAAACATTACGGCACAGAACAGCACAGCACAGCGCTCTGCCAACAGGCAGCAGCACGTGAGAGAGAGCCACAGACAGAGAGAGAGAGAGAGAGAGGCGCGACCGTGCGGCATTGGGTGGCATGCATGTGGTTTGGGTGGTTGGAGTTGTTGGGGTGGCTAGGAGACCTTGGCCGCTCTTCCCGGGTATAAATACGGGCGCACTGGCAGGCAGCGCCTCAGTCGAACGACAGAGCTCGACCCGTGAAAAACTTTCGAGAAAAAAAACCTCAAGCGCATCAAGTGAAACACCGTATCCTGCTTTTTGACGTAACCTTTGCCTACGAGTCCTGCCATGGCCATTCCCTTCTACGAGAACGAAAACGCGTCGGCGTCGGCGTCGGCGACCGCGCCCAGTGACATTACTGCCACGGCCACCGCTGGCGACCAAGTGGATGGACCGCCGCCTCTCGGTACGCCCGGATTCGACCAGGTGGACTACGAAGGACCACCGCCGGCGGCTGCGGCGCCATCGTCAGCGGCAACAAGTGAACCGCCACCCAGCGCCGAGGAGCAACTGTTGGCCTGGAAAATGCTGGCCCTGACCATGTGCAAGGTCCTCAAGCAGTTCTGCCAGCAGCATAAGCAGACCAACGGGAAACCCAGCAAGATGACGGCCACCGTCCAGATCCAGCCACAGAGCCAGTAAGACCCACTAAGTCCCCCCATCCACCCCCAAAGCAGAATCAGAGCCCGGGACCACCCATAACCGGAGCTCTGAAGCGGCTCCTAAAAGCGCAACTTGTGATTACTTTACCGTTGGAACACGTGAGAACTAGCGCAGCGCCAACCAGACCACCCCCACCCAACCCCTGGGACAGAAGGAGACGGAGACGGGAGAGAGAAAGAGATTTAGGAGAGATATTGTGAATCAATTTCCCAAGGAAAAAACCCCAGAAAGTAATTTTTATACACGTATTTTCTTTGATGGAGCGAATTGATTTTGAAATTGCCGTCGCACTTTTTGGATAAGCGCAAATGTGATAAATAATTTTGCTAAAAATATTTCCAGTCCAAGTTCCCCCCCCCCCCCCCCCCCCCCGAAAAGTATTTGGTAGTTATTTATTTAAGTTTAGTTTTAATTCCAAGTTAAGTTCTCCGAGAAGGTCCGACAAGGGAACCCAAGATGATCCCCGCAAATGAAGATCTGGAAGCGGCAGCTAGTTTTCACAGAGAGAAACCAACATAGTGGATAAGCCAAAAACAAAACTCTTCGTATATGCAATCGCTGTATATCCTTCATATGTATATGTATAAGTCTCAATATCTGTGTGTGTAGGTACAACTTTTTTACAAACAACTCTCTTGGTGTCTATTTATGAGATACATATGTATATCTCAGAGTTTCAACTTCCTAGGTAGATTGCTTCTTCGACTTAGCAAATAGTTATGAAAATACAATATATAAATATATTTTTGATATTTTTATATTTGCTTTGCCATCGATAAGTGTAAGCTGTGCGTTTGTGTCAATTTAGTTTCTAGTTTCCCCACTACTCATAAGCAATACTGTGGACTTCACTAAGATCAACGTAGCAGGAGGAGGAGGAGGAGGAGGAGAAGGAGTATGGATGACAGACACACGTTCGTGTGAGGAGGAGCATACACATAGTACAAGTTCAAAATTAGAAATATTTACAACATCCACACAAAATAATAATATTAGTTATTAAGTAATTTAAATCTAAGCTAAGTAAACCAAACAAAATAATATGCATAAAGCAAATTACAATAAAATATCATGAAAAATGTATGGGCTATTGAATTTATTTTAATTGGTATTGGTATTGGTATTGGATTTCTAGGTTTATTTTTCAGCTGATTTTTTATATCAATTAAATTTTGTTTGCATTTCTTTAAAACTCTAGAGAAAGTGTAATCTAAAATATAAATTAATCATCATAGAGCTCCATGCCCCACATGCCAGTCAATGTCATCCAGTTTTATTCACAATCTTATTGTACTTTCGACTTTTCGGTCGAGTTCTAATTGTTATCCATAGAACACAACAAAAATTTCTAAAAAGTTTCTAAAATGTTGCCGTTTGTTGTTACTTTGATTGATGCCGTGGCTGTTTTTATTTACAACATTTTCCTGTATTCGGTGGCACCGTCAATTAAAATCAATGCAGAAAGTAAGTGGTACGAGAAGAGCGGGAATTCTGTTCTGAAGCTCTCAACTCTTTTTACAGTTCCACCGGACAATCAGCAGAGCAAATGGCAGAGCAAATTTCAGAGCACATGCCAGACCATCTGGCAGACAATCTGGCAGAGCATACCGCAGAGCATGAGGCAGAGCATGTCGCAGCGAATGCCGATCGTTGACAAATGGTTCCCTACCAAGCAGCAGCAGATATTGCAAAAGCCACTCGATACGGTCATTGAATTAGATGACGTGTTTTGGATCATAAGCCTGGCCATAAACATACTGATAGTGGTCGCAGCCCTTGACCATTACCATTCGAAATGCCATACCAAAAAACTTCCCAATCTGCAGCAGCGCAGAAACAAAAGGAAAAGGCTAATGCTAGTCAGATTTCTTTGGAACCTCCTGACCATCAGCCTAGTGTTGTGGGTTCTATATAAAACCATTTTACTCACTTGGGCACTCTGGCAGGGACAGCCGACCGATGGTCTCGTCAAGTTCATGACTTGCGGAGTGGGTATTAGCTTTGTTCACGTCCTACTTATCCGCAAGTCTCTGAAGCCGAGAGTTAGTACTCGCAAGTCGCGACCTTTGGTCAAAGTGATGCCGACGCAGTCGAGCTCGTGGCACACACTTTTAAAGTCTTTAAATTGATTGCTATTACAATTTAAGTGGAATTAAAATAATTATTATTCAGCATGTAAATTTGATGACTTTGCTATGCTGGGTATATCCTGGCACGGGCACGGGTCCTCCCCTTACTTTATACCGAATTAGTTCTTTGTTCACCACTTTTGATAGCTGTGACAGTACGATCTATGGTACCTTCGCATGTCTAGTATTTTGTTGGAAAATTTGAAAAAAGTCTAACCAGGTTCGGTCTAACGCATCCTTATTAGTTTGGGGCCCCCTTCCTTTCCACCATTAATAACCATAATTTACTCGCACAATCATTGAGAATGCTTTACCACCTCAAAGAGAGTATTATTTCTCTCAGCCCATCCCCACCATAGCCATAACTGTGGCCAGAGAGAGAATGAGATCAAAGCATTTTTGCCAGACAAAGGACACTCGATAATTCCTCATATTCCTCCCCCCTGCACATGACCACGGAAAACTTTATACAATTGATGCGGAAAAATGTCGCGTGGCGCCCCCGTAAAAAGGCCTTTAGGCAAAAAGCATAACAGGAGACGACAGAAATCTTTCAACTCCCGATTTTTTAATACGCTTTGTATAAAGGCAAATACGGTGAAAGGATGTGAGAGCTAAGCTGCTTTTTTAATTTTCTAAAATCCAAATAGACGATTTTTTTTTCGTCTTGGCATCGTCCATCGAAGCCATCAATCAATCCATAATAATATCAATCAGGGCTGGGCAAAGAACAAATAACATTTGGCCAAATCAACTCCCCACTCCATTCCCTGAAGAAGATTTTATAATTTTTTTTATATTTTCCTTCCAGGCAGATAAGCAGAAAGTGAAGGATTTTCGTGGGTTTTCATCTTGGGAGTTGGAGAAATGCGCATTATGGGAGAGACGGCGGTTAACTGTCTGAATTCAATCAAATGTCCCCCCGGGAATTTGCACTTTTGTTTGCTTCCACTGGCTTCCACTGGCTTCCACACATGATACCCATATAGCCAGCCATCCAGCCATCATCGTTCATCCTTCAGCAACCCTTTCTCTCAGCACAGAGAAAGTAGAGAAAGCGTTGCTCGAGTGCATGTGTGTGCGTCCGTCCGGTGGGTAGGGTGAAGTGGTTTTGGTAAGGTGACCCCTAAACAAACAGATTTCTATTTTTTCTTTTTTGCGTATGCAACATGTGAGGGAAATCTTAGTGGGTGTGTGTGTAGGGTATGTAAGGGGTGTATACAGCAAAGTGAGGCATACATCAAATGGTATAATTTCCAGAGCATCGTCTAGTCTAGTACACGAAGCCCTATGCCCCCATCCTGACTACTTTCCTTGGGGAAACATTCGCATGATCTACCATGCAATCATACATATGTACATATGCATATGTATTTGTGTACATAGATCTGTGGCTATTTGAGTGCCTTTAGAGGCATTTTTTAACTTAATTGAAAGTACACAAATTTACTAAGCAAATCAATTGCTTTTTTCTCTGTACTTTTTTGCAGTCCCCTGTCTCGGGGGTATGCACAGAATGTTTGCGCACTCGAAAGCGAGATTATTAAAAATAAATTAGAGGTTTTTCTGTTTGCCCTAATACTACTCGTAGAAGTGGTCCGTTCCTGATGCTGCTTCACAGTTGGTTCTGGTTGGAACGTGCTCAAGTGCAGATTCATTTCAATTTTGATGGGCGGGCGGCTCTGGTTCTGGTTCAGGGAGTTACTTTGAGTTGCATTTGTGGTCATCATTAGTGTGCTTTATTAAGTGGAAGCTCTGCCAGGGGTGGCTCTGCCAGTGGCAGCTTTAAGCCCTAATCTCTCGTCCTGCATCTGCTAGAGGCTCCTGCTCAAGGTCGTCCTTTGAGCAGAGTTGCATTCATATGTTGCATCTCTGAGCACGTACCCCCTCTCTGCAGTAGCGGCAGCATATGCTGAACTAGAAAAACACGAAGCACAAACTAGATAGAGGGATTGGCTTCCCTAGTTCGGCAACCGCAAAGGGTTGGCTGAACACACACACACACACAGCTGGTATCTGGGTCAAGGTGAAGAAGCGCACTCGGAGTGCACTCAAACTGGTTGCACGTAAAAAACATGCAGCTTGCACTCTTCAACAACAAAAAACAAGACAAAGTTTAAGTAAATGTGTCAATTGTCTGTTTTGGCAGTTACAGGAATAGACGCAAGGAGTAAACATACATCATACGCCCCATACTAGATCACTGTCTCTTGATATGTCAGGAACCGATTGCAAAGAGTTTTTAATTCAAATCAAAACAATATTTACACAAATTATCTTAAAAACAAAACAAAAACCAAACACAATTCAATTGAATTTCATGCCCCAGCGTGGTGGATCCCATTCCTGGAGGCAGAGGAGACGCTGCTTGCACTTCAATATTACAATTAAAGCAGATCAAAGCAGTTGCCGAGTGCGAAAGCAGAGAGCGGGATAAACAGAAGACGGGGGAGAAATAAGTAGAGAGAGAGAGAGAGAACGCGGACAAAAGGCGCGAAAGACAAAAGGCAGCGACAGTCAAAAGGCAACAACAAGTTGGCAGCGCCAATGTCAAAGGTAATGACAGAAGCCAAACAATTGAAAAGTTGCAACAAACAGAGACAGCCCCCCAGCCCAATGGTTGGGTGTGAGACAGGAGTGGAGAGAGAGAGAGAGAGAGTGTGTGGAGAAGCGGAAGGCAAAAACAAAGAGACTTCGTTAACTTTGGCTAAAAAAATGCAGCAACAGAAAAATGTATAAAATAAACAGAAAAAAAGAACGGCTATCTAGGCTTAAAAGCCGATGCTTTTGATACCCTTTTGGAGATCTAACGTTCGTTTGAAAGAATTATATATCAAATGGTATACGGATTTGGATTAGATTTGTTTGAATTTAGTTTGAATATCTTGTTGAATAAAATAAAATAAAATATTTACTACAAACGATTGAACATCTGATCCGTCTTAATCCAAACAATTATATTAATGCTGGTATTAAATTCTTAGTCAGAATCTTATCCTTCGGTCTATTGCAGACATATTGACAATATCGTAATACCCCTTGCAAAAGAGTATACAAAAATATGGCAAACAATTGTCAAAGCAAAAACGAAAAGCGAAAAATAACTTGGCAACAATTTTCGAGCAATATATTTTCCGCTGTTAAGCAGAACTTTTCACGCGATTTTTGATGTTTTCCCTGTTTTCTGAAAAGTGCAAAAATAACAAGGAAAAATTGCGTAGAAATATTTAATGAGGCCAGAGTGCGAGTGCAAGTGGGAAAACAAAAGAAAACCCAGAAAAATGAAAGAAAAAAAATCTAATTTAATAATCAAATAAAAAGCTGGTCAGAGGGCAGCAGAGCAGGGACAGGGCCACGAGCAGGAGCAGCGCTGCCCCCAGGGAGCCAAAAGAGAGAGCAAGAGAGCGGTAGAGTAGAAGAGTCGGAGAGAGAGTTATGCAAATAAAAGAGAGATAAGGGGAAAAAAATGGTATTCGCATAACTTGAGCGATTTGACAAATTTACGAGTGAGTTTAGCGGACTAATCATTAGAGATCTTTATTCCACTCCCCCACAAAGGACACCACCCCTGAGGCCAGTATCAACATGGAGAGTACCTGGAGAGGGGGTGCAAGCTGCGTTGACAACGGACGTCGCTGCTGTTTGGCCTCTCCCCTCTGTCTCGCTGGCAGAGCTTTTTTGTATGTCTTTTCTTTTGCTGAATACCCTGACTACGAGAAGAGCGAGAGTCATTAGGGTTTCCTATAAAGCATGTACGAGGCGGGTTAGTCAAACTGGAAGACTGTTGGCAATCGTACTGCCATAGGGATGATATTCCCTGTGGTTTTCTACCCTAATCTGTGTAGGCTAGGGTTAAATAAATAAATTGCCAGGTACAAAGGTCTTTAGTGCACAAAAAGCACCCATAAGCATCAAGTTTATCTAATTTACTATCTAAATACTTGTAAGGGTATTTCGTATTCACTTCCGTGCCAGCATAGACTTTTCTCTTTATTGTCATAATTTTTTTAGTCGTTTTCCCTTGCGTAAAACCATAGAGAAAAAAAAGAATGAGGAAGGAGAAAACGAAAATCTCTTGCACATAATTTTAATGTTTATCGTCTTTTATTGTCAAACAAATTATTTTTGATATTTGTGCTGCAGGCGATGCCAGCTTCTGTTCCACCCCACTCCACCCCTGTCTCTGTGTCAGGTGATGCTGTCTGGGAAATGATTCAGCTGCTGGCGGTGGTGGGGGGGTTACGTACGTAACCAAGGAGATCCTGCACCCACACACACACGTCTGGTAATTTGATTAGCATGGTGGGGGAAAGAGAAAGACAGAGAGAGAGAGAGAGAGAGAGTGGGAAATGGGATGGCATAATAATCATAAAGAAAATCCAGAAACGACATCCTGATCTCTATCGGGGCCAAAGTCAAAACAATTTAATGCATGAATAAAAAATAATTTCCTTGCGAGGACATCCTGCTGCGGAGTTTTATTAGATTTTGGCCAAAGAGGAACTTCATATGTAAGTAGCCCCAACTCCAACCCCAAACCCCAACCCCAAACCCAAATCCAATTCCTAATACTCCTTCCAACGCTTCCTTATCTCTGCCTGGATTTGTCTTCTTCCTTTCATGTGTCCTTCATCTCTCAATACATCCCCACACACACACACACACACATTGTCGTGCATATTTGATTATTTATCCAGGAACATTAAAAGCAAAAATTGAACAACAAAAAATTACATCCACTGCCATTTTGCATATGAATTAAAACGCAATAAATTAGCAAAGAGCTCTGTTTGAAGCGAATTGAACTTCGAACCTAAAGATGAACCAATCGAGGGAGACGGCGTGATAGGGGAGGGCACACAGGAAGCTTTTGTTTGCTCTGCTAATGCTTCAACGTCGAATCGTTTGACGCGAGATTAACTCAACGCCAAGAGCTAGGAGCAGCAGCAAAAAGCAGAATTAAGTACTGGCTAAATTAGACATCAAATCAAATGAAATTCTAAGCCATTTAAAATATTTTTTAAGGCACTGCAGCTGCTCCCGCGTCTAGCCAGTATTTAAAACCGCCAGCACAGCCAGACAACGGAAAGCAGTGGAATCAAAACCCAATGCAGACGCTTTTAATAAGCTGATTTGTTATTTATGATGTTTTCCTAATGATTTTCCAAAATTTCCTTTCGCATTTTGTGGATTGGGCACAAAGTAAATTCTGTGGGAAATGGAATATTTAATAAGCAGCGAAGACAACTTGTTAATACAAATTAATTTTACATTTATATTACTCAAAAATTGACATACAAATGGAAAAGGATCCATTACAACCCAAAAATGTCATTTAATTAGAACCAAAAGTAGATAATTGTTACAGAAACTTCCCTTGAATATGTTTTAAGTGAGTATTTAAAGTGATTTTCAAATTGAATAATAAATTTAAAGCAAATTTAAGCGAGTGCGGGGAAAGCCAGTAGGTTGGAGGGTAGAAGAAGGTGATTGCCCCCGTTGCCACCCCGCTGATTATGAGCCAACATAAATTAGTTAGTGCCACCGGAGTGGCGATAGCTTCGGCTGCCCCAAATCCGACTTAATACGCTTCACTTAATTGTTTACAGCATTAATGCAAAAACCTCAGCAAATCCAATAAACACTCCCCCACAACCCCACCATAGCGAACCGAAACAGGAGGAAACCAGAGCAAGGCCCCGACCGCAGCCACGCAGAGCGACTGACTGACTGGCAGCGGAGTGGACAGCCCATCAATATTACATCACAACATGGCATTGCATAATACGCACATACCACCGACCAAAATCGCGGCCCAGGACATGCCTCAATGATATCATTGTAGGAGGATGAGTAGCAATTGGATGGGGATGGGGATGATGCTGATGTTGCTGCTGCTGCTGATGATTCGGTAGCAAACATTAATCAGCGAATTATTAATGCAAATAATTTTCAACACGCCTGAATGCGATATCAATCAACGGACATCGCTTCCGCTGCAATAACCAGCGCCGACGACACCAACAACAACAACAGCAGCAAGAGCAGGAGCAGCAACACCAGGAGGAGGACATGTTGGCTATGTGCAACACATCCCAGTCTGGGGCACTTAACACACAATTAAGTGCAAATAATTGCAAACGCTGCATATAAATGATTTGTTTAAGCCAACATGACAGACACACACAAACGGAGCAGAGCAGAGCAGGGCCACGGCCCAGCCCCGTCCATGGCAATGGGATAAATCAACCTGCGGCATCTTCATTTTCAAGTGCTGGGCCAAGAAATTTGACAGTGGGACAGTGTCGATGACTGCGAAGAAGCTAAAATTGGGTTAAAAAAAGAGTTAAAAGATATTTCAATAATGGCTCGTGACAAGACACTTGCTCTTGGATTCTGAAATTCGAATATATAAAAATTAATAGAAAAAAAATAAAATGTGCTTCCCATATAGGAAACTCTTTCTTGGCCAGACATTTCTATTGTTCCAAAAAAGGCATAATTCTTTGTTGAATTTATTTAGAAGAATTCGAAAATTAGGCTAAGCTTATTATTTATTTATTTAAATATTTTCCTAGTGCTTTTGAATATTTTCATAATTTTCTTTGCCTTGGAGCCTCCCACTGTGCCAGCCAAAAAGGCTTTCTGCGGCATGCAAGCGATAAGCGGATAATGAATTTTGAGTTTTGGCAGCGGAAGCGTGCAGCGGGCAGCTGACCAGAGCAGAAGTCGACAGTGGGGCAGTTGGGGAAGGGGCGTCATGTAAGGTGTAGAATAGAATGCCTCACCCTGGCAATGGCTAGCTCCCTCCACTCACGATCCCTCACGCTAAAGCTATTGGTCCGCTTAATTAGTATAATCCGCGTTGAAATTACTCAAGTGTGCATTGTGCGCGGGAGGAGGAGATGCAACGCATGGCAACGCATGTGGGTATGAGCTTAAGAGGGAGGTAGGTAGCGCCGAGACAGCACCCTGATTATGATAAGATTGTGTGGCATAGGTGCATAAATTTAATGACAGCAATTAAGTGAAGCGCCAAAGTTTTCGCAAGAAGTCTTATCAGAGAAGCAGCACAAACACACACGCACACACACACACACGCACACACTCACTGATGGCCAAAGCTGCATTGCATAATTGAATACGTTTAAGCCAAGTTAATGCGCAATTCATTGGGCCACGCTTCGCCCAGTGGCAGGGCGAACGGGGAGGGGAGAGAGTCGCGAGCTTGGGCAGGGGGGCATCGCGATCATTTGCATATGGAAAGAGGGGGACGGACATGCATGTAAGAGTCATTAAATATGCAAATTGCAATATAAATACACACAAGAAGCGACAAAAAGAGAGACCGCGCGAAACGATATGACATCCAAGGAAAGAAATGTTAGCCGAAATGTGTTCTACCCTGGCAGATGTAACTCTTCGATAACAGCGTTGATTAGAGCATTAAAATAACAGATTTTAAAATTTTATATCTCAGCACAGATATCATAGACAAGGGATACTGGGTACAACTAATTCCTCTTCTCTTCCCTGCCAAATATCTTTGTACCCTTTGCCATGCATATCTACTATCTTCGAGGGTATCAAACAAAATGAATATATGTATAAGATTCGCTACCAATACGATTTATGTATGTGACAGAGGGAGAGGGAGAGAGGGCGCTGAGGGAGCACAGCATGAAAGAGAAATGTGTAAAGTGTGCACTTAAGCGGCAGTCGGAGCCGAATGTGGGAGCATGCCATGTGGCTGCACTGCCTGCCACCCACTGGCACCTCCCGCCTTGCGGTCACTCTCTGAATGAATCACTGGCGCCGGCCAAAGACGCCGACGACGGCGACGTTCAGTCTCTGCGGCCAGACTCCCTCCTATCCAGCACACACACACACACACACACACACACCCGGAAGCGGTAATGGAGTTTTCATTCAAATTATTTTCGGTCGGAAAATGCAAGCCAAGAAGCCAAGGAGGCACTAAATTGCCTGAATTGATGTTCTCTTTCCTGTTATGCTCTCTTCTCGGCACCGCTAAGTGTTGGCTGGCCCTCTCTTTCTACGCTTTCGGCCCACACACACACACACACACACACACACAGATATTGGAGCCGTTATAAATCAGTGACGGAGGTGGAGCTGCATCCAAAATGAAATAAAGGATATAAGCCAAGGACCCAAACATTTAAATCTGTTTAAAGAGAAGTATTTTCTGCCATTCTTCTGCTTTCTACTTTCCAGTCTCTCATTTTCGCATCAGACTTTTGGCACGGAAAACTGCTGCCCACATTTCATGGGTACAGTGAAACCCACATAAAATATGCATATGCACATCCTTTGGCCACGGACTCTCCGAACAATGCAAATTTGTACACATAAAAATTCTTTTCGCACTTTTTGCATCATTAATTGTGATATTTATGACTCGAACCTTCAAGCCAACAGCAAAAGAGATTGGTGGACTGGGGGTGGGGGTGGGGGTGGGAGATCTGTGCGACATTTTCTATGTAAATTTGAGCGCCTTTTATGGAGACGTACGTGCTGAGAGGGGAAGGTGGACAACAAGCACATGCATATGCCACTGCGAAGGTGCGAGAAAAAGAGAGCGAAAGAGATTGGCTCGTGCCCTCGGGACGCACTGGCTGCACTGACAAAAAATTCGGGACTTGATTTCAGCAAACAACGTTCTATGGAATTCAGATTCTTGCAAAATATATGAGTACTTTGATTGATTAGTTGGGATAGTTTTTCCGCAATGTATCAAAAAGAATGATATGGTCAAAAAGGTAAATGCTCACTCAATATAGTTTTTATATCATAGAAATGATAAGCAGACGACAGCTCTAGGCAATTCCTATCAGATGAGCTCAAAAATATTACTATTAATTCTTACAATTTCCATTCTATATCCCCTTTTTTTTGCAGTGTAACCGAGTGCGTTGTGTTTGTTGTTTCAATTTTGTATAAACATGTAAATAATTTCCAGCTGATTGCACAAATTCGTTGCGGGCTTGATTTTTATTATTGCATCCATTGTTCTCCTTCTCTCTCTCTCTGTCTCTCTGGTGCCACTCTTTCGCTCACTGCAAAAGAGAAGCAGCATGCATAACGAATTTTGAATTGCCGATTTCCCTTTTTTCCCTCTGGCGCGCTGTTCGCGCTTTTGTTTTCAATTTGCCATAAGTCTGTCAATTGGCGAATTAATAAACTGGAAAATTCAACACAAACGGGGACAGATTGGAAAAGTCATTTCAGGGCTCTCGCGGGTCTTACCCACATGCAGAAGCGTAGGAAATGCAAATTTCCCCTCTATCGGAAGGATATACACTCGTAAGTTGGCAATTTCATTTCCTTTCTGAATTCGATTGTTTTCGGTTAGGGGAAATTGAAGTACGGAACTTTTACATGTTTAAGTTTCGTAAATTTACAAGGAAATATATTAAGTTTGAGTCATATTAAAAGCGTCATCTGATGGCTTACCACGCCGTTGATTCAAGTTGATTTCAGCAACTGTTTAAGGATATTTTTCTAGACTTTGGTACTCCAAACGTAGACGTTTTTATCACAACGGTTTCCTGCAAAGAAGAAAAAAATACGTGAGTTTAAAATTCATTAGCCTTAGAGCTTAACTTCCTGTTAATTTGATACAGTAAACATTTTTTCTTCATACCTCATTATGTAAATTTAGTCATCAGCCTATTACATTTTTACGATATCAGGTTGTAAAATAAAGTTTTAAAAAAACTGTCAGCGCGTATTAGAAAATTAGGATTAAATTATGTAAATTTACAAATTTTACGACTGACGAAATGCAGAAAAATTTTGCACAACATTTTTACGACTTTCCAATAGGCAAATTTGCGACTTTACCCTAATTAGCCATAGACTGGGTATACCCAAGAAGAAGAATCATAAAATTGTGGGCACGTGCGGGTCCGGGGCCAAAGCAAATTTTGCCAACATCTGTCCGTCAGCTACAAGCCTACGTCATAAATGTCGAATGCCAGAAAAGTTCATAAATATAATTTTAAAGTTAAATGAAATGATTAGTGACGGTTGAGTGCAAAATTTTCGCATCTCTTCTCTCGTTTGGCTGCAGGCGCGATAAAAATGCAATAAAATACGCGGCTGACAATAAAAAAAAAGAACGGAATTCACTTTGATTTTTACAGGGTTGACGGGTTACAGTCGGTTGATGGTTCGAGCAGACTGTATGTAAATGGGCTGGGGTAAATGTACGGTTGGGGTTGACAGGAAAAAACTGTTTCGGCAGGTTCGATGAATCGATTTATACAATGGAACTAAGGCACATAGTACGTAGTGTTTTATATACCAGTAAGATAAGATTAGGTAGAAATAAAATATTTACTAAGAATTAGTCGATTAGTGATGACATATTTTTTAGAATTATTAAATATCTGTCATTAATAAATTTAATTTAAACTGGAAATATTAACGTTGTAACCCTATTTGTTTTGCACTCTATTTCCATTATATACACAAAATATTTCAGTATACCTAATAGGTATTACCTCTAATTATTGATTGATTGATAGGGTAAAAGAGGTCACACTTTGTTTACCCTAAAAACAAACTGAAATTGGCACAAACCGAGCTTTGTGGTTTGGGTACCTCAGTCAAAATTAAATTTTAGCCCGACATTGCCCCCCAAAAATGTACGTCCCAGTTGCAGTTGCAATTTCGATTGGCCCGCCCCTAACTAACTAAGCCACTAACTAGCTGCTATTGAAACCCACTGGCCCCGGATCCTGCATGATTTCAAATAATTTATGCATCGCTCTCCGAGTTAATCAAATTGCCGAGTGCAGGAAAAATTCCTTTGGACGCATGCGATGCCATGCAATGGCGCTCCCTGCCACAAAGTGCAATCAAATCAGGCTGCCGGTCTGCAGGCCAATCTAATTCAATTTTCAAAACAAATTCGTGTCATGCCCCGGACACAACGCAAATAGAATGTCACGCGCTTCAGAGCCAAAATTAAATTCCCACCAGAGCCGAAGGAAGCAAAGAAAAATACCCAAAAAAAGCAAAGCACTCGGACCAACGAGACACATGTGGCTACAAACAACAACAACAACAAAAAAAGACAAAATACAAAAGCCGAAAAAATGTCAAATTTTGTTGGTCAATTTTTGGTTTAGAGAACGGAAGTAGAGGAACAGGCGACCAGCAGCAGGTGCCAAAACTGACGCCTCACCAAATTGTCGGACAAACACAGACACGGCACTGGAGGAACGGTAACAGTATGAATCAAGTAAGAGTGCTTTATGGTAGGGTATTACACCAGTTGATACCCTCTAATTGGGTTAAGCAATCAGCAAGACTCAAAGGGAGGTAATATTCAATAATTTTGCCAGACTAACGCTTGGGTTTCTATAGCCCTTCTAATATCTAGGAATATTCAAAGAAAAACGGACAGTCTGTCTGTCAGTCCTGGTAAGACCCATAACGAACCTAGGGTTGCATTCGTCTACAAGGCCACAGTATACCCTTAATCATGTAGCGTACAGGGTATGCAACAACTAAAAGCAAAGCAAAAATGCTGAGCCCGCAGCAAAGTGAAACCGAACTGGACTCTGCCAGTAGTCGAACATTTGATGAATGTGTGGGTAAAGCTTCAGGCCACAGGTTGGTCAGCAGGTGGGATGTGTTTGGGGTGTTGGTTTGTTGGGGTATTGGGAGTGAGCCGCAACATGTTGCGGTTGCTTGGGGTATGGGTGAGCGAGCTCCGCTTCGCTTATAAATCTCACACACAACAAAAGCGTAAAAAGAGCAAATGGAATGGCAGGCGGAGGTTGCGTCCTGCAACAATGAAATACGCAAAATATTGACAGGACACCGCAGGGAGAAAGAAAGAAAGAAAGAAAGGAAGAGAAAACAGATGGCAGGGGGTTAGGGGGAAAGGGAAGAGGCACAGTTGAAGTAACGGAACCTCACACAAAATGCACTCGAAACATGCGACTGCCTGCCCGTTACAATTAAAACACAAAGAGCTGGAGAGTGTGGGGGAGTGTGAGAGAGAGAGAGAGAGTGGGGTTGGGAG
The DNA here is from genome assembly GCA_035043285.1 of Drosophila subsilvestris. Lineage (NCBI taxonomy): Eukaryota > Metazoa > Arthropoda > Insecta > Diptera > Drosophilidae > Drosophila > Drosophila subsilvestris. The sequence continues at coordinate 2,430,185 of JAWNNB010001728.1, read as the reverse complement.
AGGCAGAATAGATGTGAGGCCCGTTACAACTCCAAAAGTGTGGCAGAGATGGGCCCTCACACACTCTATTTCTCTTTCTCTCTCTCTCGTGTAATGCACTGGACAACCTGCGACGCGTCATTTGGCCGCCCCATTGTGCACTGGACAGGCGGCACAGTCCAGTCATGGACACAGTCATGGACAGTGGGACAGTCATGGACAGGCCCATAGACATTGGGACAGCAGCATCGTTGACGCTGACACAGCTGCCATTTTACTTGAATGCTTCGGCTGCCATGAATAAAGCATCTCTTGTGTGTGTGTGTGTGTGTGTGTTTGTGTGTGTGTATCTGTGTGTGTTCGCTGTTATTAATCCGACATGATTGGCAGCAACGAAATGGACAACAAAAGTGGACACAGGTGGATGCGGCCCATCGTCCTGTCAGCGCCGCACGAATATCGAAAGAGACGCCGACAAATTTGTTAATTTATTATGCCGAAGCGACGCGTCGGCGGCGACGACGGCGACGGCGACGACATCGAGACTGACCCGACTCCCTTTCGACGTCATTTGGCAACCAACCCACACCACCCAATCGGAGGGTTCCTCCTGAGTTTTGGGCTTGGGTTTGAGCTCGCTGTTCGGCATTCGCTGCTGTTCCATCCAGCTCATTTGGTTAGCTGCATGTCAAGTGGTTCCGACAAACGGCAAATCTCATTTCGCAACAAGAAGAACAAAACGAAAAACACCCTAGAACGACTTTTGGATGCCCTTGGACGAAATTTTGTTGGGAAGACACTTTGAGCGTTCTTCAATATTTATCAATATGAACATCAATTCATGAAGGAGCACCAAGGAGTCGTTGAAACACTTCATATTTAAACAAGATACAACTTTCATTCATTTCACTGAATCAGTTATTTAATCTGTAAAATTTCATCTCAGTCGAATTTCCTCTTAAACTAAATATTCCCCGTTATACTGAAAGAGTATTTCGGGCAGCTGCAACTTTGTTGCACAGATTACAGGTTTTGATGCTTGTGGTCCGAGTGTCCTTTTTAATAAAGCAGCAGCAGTAGAGACTCGCCAGGGCCACCTCACAGCCGCCTTCCTTACGGTTCTGTTCGGTTCTGTTCTGTTCACTTGATCATACAAATTAAGCCCCCTGTGTACTGTTTCTGTTTGTTTGTTTGTTTTCCCGGGCTTCCCGACACTGCGGCGTGAACGGCGACAGAGTCACGGCGATGGCCTGTGACTTAAAAGTGAAATATTGCAATCAGTCAATGGATTTTACCAATGTTATGCCCTCCTGTGAGTAGGCTTCGATTTTAATTAAGGAATTAGGCAGAGCACTGGGGAACACTGGAACACTGAAATGATGACAGGCGACACTGACGAAAAGCTCATTAGGGTGCATTTGGAATTTCAGGCGGGAGGGGGTTGATTGGGGACGGATTACGTCAGGGATTGAGTGTACCCCATAGTCAAGAGTGAATGGAATTTAAAAGGGAATTGGTTTAGGAAAGAGGAGCGGCCACATCGTGGGGTAAAAGAGCTTTCTTAGAAGTCAATCTCTCAATAGAAGAAAGTTACTTCAAAATTCAGAGTAAAAGTCAAATAACTTTAAGGAAATTCTCTTCGTTTTTCCTTCAGTGTTTTATCCCATGAAAGTTTAAAATTCAATACACTTTGTTCTTCCTGTCCAAGCATTAAGCCAAAAACCACACAATTGACCAACAATACCTCGAATTAACTTTGATTAAACATTGGCCGAAAGGATCATCAATAGGGCACCTCAGGGACAGACCAGGTACGAAGCAGCAAAAACAGTAAACCCCACAAACAGACACACAGGTGGCCCTCCCCTACCCATCAAACATGTGTACAAAATTTCCAACGTTTAATAATCGAACTGGGAAAGAGAAAGATATTCCGAGCGGGGAAGTGGACATGAGACAACGACAGCAACAGAAATTACACAAATGCTGAAAATGTGAGACTGGGTTGGAGAGAACGGTGGTGATGAGAGACAGAGAGCGGGAGAGAGAGAGGGCCACTCAAAAGGAGTCCACCACATGAGGGCAAACTCTGAGGTGAGTTGTGGTGGGCGGTGCAGTTCGGGGTTGTCCGGTTGTGTGGTTGGCACACCCAAAGTGGCATTAGAGATTTATCAAGTGTAGCGTGACGTGGCATGGACTAAGTCACAGTCGCACAGGATGCAGGACTGGGCAGAGGCGTCCCACTCCACGGACAGAGTGTCCATCCTACACACACACGGACACACACACACGGACACATTGCATTACGTGTAGCGTAACAAATGTACAAAAACACGTAAACTCCACATGGGGGACTGGGAGGAAGTGGAGGACAGGGCACTGCCAACTGCAGGCAAAAGTGGAAATGGAACCCGGACACTTTGACTATTAAGCAGCAGAGACACAGGACACAGCAGAAGTAGCAGCAGCTTGAGAGTTGCCTCCATCATCCTTTTATCCTTACTCTCCCTCTCTCTCTCTCTCTCTCACTGGCCCTTTTGGCCTGTTCTTCTTCTACTTCTACTGCTACTTCTGCAGGAGGCTATTCGATGACAATCAATGGTTTTTGGTCTGATGCACAAAACTGAAGCCAGGAGTTGAGTCCGAGGCTACTTCTGGCTGCTGCGACTTCCCGTCTGTATGCATGAGCATGTGTGCCTGGGTCCTGGGTGTCTTCTTGTTGCTGCCACGCTTCATAAAGGATTCAAATTCGAGTGCATCAAGCTGAGCGAAGCAGAGTGGCCCGAGTGCCCGGTCTAATTCCAAATAAATGAAGTGTATGGCAAACAATGTGGTTGAGCTCGGACCTCGGCGCTTGGCCGGTGGGGGGTAGGGTGTTCCGTGCCAGGACCAACTTTATCATCCTATCACAAGCCAACGCCAACTGTGCCCCAGTATTTGTCCCTCATCTCTGTGTGCGGTTTTCATGCCCCTCGTATCTTCCCCAGCATAAATGCATTTCGTTTTTAGCCTTTTGTAGTTTATCTTTCTGTTCTTTGTATTTTTTTTTTTTTGGTTTTTTGTTGTTTTCTTCTTCTGAAAAATTAATTAACTCTGGCCAATGCAGAATGCAGAATGCTCCCTCTGGGGCCTGTTACTTTCAATGTCCTTTGTGGCATCTCTTTTTGTGTGTCATTCTCGGCCTAACTAATTAAAAACTGAACACAGAAACCAATCATAACATTGCGATGACAATTTTTTCCTCAAGCCCACTCAATGTGCTGGCAAAGATTTATGAGGAGTTGATTAGATTTAAGGTTTGACTTGGTTGAAGGCTTGGAAGGTTACGAACACACACGAAATGTCTCGGATTTAATTGCCTAGAAGCAGTTATTGATTGCTTACAAATTCTTCAAAATGTTATGGTAAAAGAATTGACAGAATTTCCATTAAATAAAAAGCAAGAATATCCGCTCCATGTACTGCCAAAGAGTAACTTCTCGTCGTTCCGGTGAAAACCAATAATTTTGCCTGATTCATAAAGGGAGACTTAATCAAGTGCAGCATTTTGTTTTGTTCGTGCAACTCAAAATTGCAGTCGAAAGCTGTCAATCAGCATGTTGCAGGTGGTGCACACACAAAATGAGGGAGGAAGATCCACCCAGACCAGGATACACCCAGACGAGAGCAGAGCAGAACAAAACTCCGACTCACCCACCCACACCCATACGGTATTTGGTTAAATGTGGCTGATTGCTTTCGAGACAAAAGAGGCACAAGAGTCCAAAGTCGCTGCATAAAATCCCATTTAATGCCAAGTCCCATCTAATGCGCCACATGTGTCTGCCAGGGATGCAGCACGCCCCCAGTCCCAGTGCCAATCCCAATCCCTCCCACCCTGCTGCCTCGAGTGCAGTTTTCTCTGCCATTCTAATGGAATTTTCCTCATGACTTAATTTAAACAATAAATGCGCTCAATTGAATGCAATTTTCATTCGACGTTTCGCTTTTTGCCTCAAAAAAATTGTAAAGGATATCCCGGCCACATTCTGCCCAGCGCGTACCCCGAGAGTCCTGTTAGCTGTGGTTACACACACCACTGATAAAGCCACTTGAGTGCAGCCCACAGAGAGAGTCGAAATTGTGGTTCTCCGTCTCGGAGCACATTTTCGATGACGTTTGCAAGTTTTTTCTCGTTCCGGCTGTGTGTGTCCTTTGTGGGTTCTTTCCGTTTGCTTTGCTCTCTTAATAAACGTATACAATTTGTTAATTTGTACAGGATCAAACATGAAAGTCGTCTACTGCTGCTGCTGTTGCTGCATCCTGGTAATTAGTTCCTCCTGCAAAGCTCCCAAAAGCTAATTAGATTTTGGCCCAGGCAAGAGAAGATTTCATTAAATGCATTCGTTAAATGAATTTTGTGTGGCGCACAGAGGCGAAGGCGGCAAAAAAGGCTTAAATGGCGGAGATTTATAGGATAATAAGGGAGGAAGCGAAAGAGGTGGAGATAATTAGAAAGGGAGGGAAGGTGTAATCATAGTGCCAGTGTTGGCAATCATTAATGAGTGGGCGGACTTTAAATCTTCGATGGAATGGAAAATATCGAAAAAACACTGGTAGAACGATGCTGAATAGAAGTGGAAATAATTTTCCTTATGACGGGGGCCAACTTTATTCGTTATGGAGTGTTTAAATAGAAATAATGATTGAATGATAACTGAATAATTAGCTCCAACGAAGGCTCATAAGACAAACGACGCTTATCTTTTTTAGCGCATTTTAAAGAGGTAGAGTTTTAGTTTCAAATTACCCATAAATCATTAATTTTAAAAGAGGTTCATTATCAACGATGAATGAAATATTTAATGTGTTGCCTGACACCTAATTAAAGCTTTAAGCTAATATTCGGTTAAATAATTTAATATAAAAACCTAAAAAAAATCATTGAACCCTTTTTAAATGAAGATTTTCAACATTTGAAATTGATAACCCCAGAACTATTGGTATGGTTTCGATTCCACTCAATTAGAACTCAAAAACTACAAAACAATTGTAGCAACAGAATATTCAAATGAGCAGCAACAACAAATAAAATAAATCTAACCAACAAACAAAACAAAAAAAGGTTAAAATTAAAAGAAAAAAATCAGTGTTTCATTAATTAAATTAAAATCCACTTAGAAGCTCATTAAATGCAAATCTCAGCGGGTGAAATTTAATATGGAAAAAACCCTCGCACACGCGCGCACACACACACACACACACACACACACAGAAAATAAAGGGTAAACAATTCTAACCACAAAAACGCATTAAATGATTTGCGTAATTTACACAAAAAACAAATAGCGAAAAACCAACAAAACCCGAAAAAGAAGGAAATGGAAATGAAAATGAAAATAATATGGCATGGCATGGAAAACCGTAACCGCATGTTAATTAAAAATCAAACTAATTTCCTAATTGCAAAGCTTACCAATCATTAAACACCAAAACCGGGGTCGGAAAAAATACACGAAATTCCTTTGATTTATTTCAAATGTTCGAGGGGTTACGTTGCGCAAACAGAGAGCGGGAGGGACAAACGGACCATTTGACCAATTGTCACACGATTAAGCAGACAAATTTGAAAATAATTTTTCATTAAATGCAATGCAAATCAAATGGAAAGCCAATCTGTGGCAGCGCCATTGCCATATGCCAAAAAGAGGGAGGTAGAAACAGTGCATTAATCCTGTTACATGTCCATGTTCCGTGGCAGCTTTATGAGAAGGATACTGTGGTGTGATCTGAGCCCCTTTTTTTATTGCAAACGATTGATCTAGGGTATCGCTATGGCAGGGGCTATGCCAGGCTTAGTGAAACGAGAATTTCTAGGCACTCTAGAGTGGGTTAGAGATGAACTTTTATATTTTTAAAAATTAATTAAAATGGTTCGTTTTTATGTCGCTGCATCAAGTGGTATCTATGATTCGATTCCACCGGAATTCTATTATTTGTTCACTCCTTTTTGGGCTTAATTAAAATCCGCAGGGCAATGTGTTTTTCCCTCGTTCACCAGCCGCACCTTGCAACACAAAAAAGCGAATTTACATATCCCAAGCTGATGCCAACTCACACACACAAAAGCGCTATGCTGCAGATGCATATACATATGTATATATATACCTAGTATTTGTGCAACATATGGGAAAGGAAACAACAAAACAAAAACCCACACACACAACATTTGGACTCAATAAATTTCAATTTATTTGCGTATATCATTTATTTTGCGTAATTTTCAGCTTAATTTCAAGCGCAAAAAGAGTTCGGGAGTTTGGGTTTTGGTGTATCCTGGGGTTAGGTCTTTTAGGAGGGTTTACATACATACGTGGGGAAACCCTCATAAATCAATTAGGACGCTGTGCCAGATTTTGGCAGCCAATTTTTGGTTTTGCGGCTTATTTGCTGTGCATAATTTTTTTGTTTTTTTTTTCTTTTGCCACGGCTGTGTGTAAAATTTATTTTGACATTTTGCGGTACAGAATCGGGGTTACGGTTTTGGCTTTTTGCTCAGGTGCTATATAAAATGTCCTTGTCCCCCATATGAGTGGTGCGTAATGTGTCTCTGCTGTGATATGATTAATTGCCCGTTTGAAGCTGATTTATGAAGTGCTCTCGGCCTAAGCCAGTCGCCAATCCATTGGCTTGATGGTGGGAACGAGACGAGGACGTCAAAGCTGGACCAAGTGGTGGCCAGGCAATTAGAATAATGGATGATGAGCGGCATGGGTGGGGACAAAAACGAGGGTTAAGGGTCTGCGCTTCAGTTTGCTGATTGCTCTTCCTTATCCCCCCCCCCCCCCCCCCCGTCCCATCTATCTTTGGATAATGAATCCTGAACCCTTGTGGTTCTAGAGTGTTGGTAAAGGGTTATGGATTTTAGAGGTCTAGATCGGACTAGAAATAAGCTATAGAACTATTTAGTTAAACGTAGAAGGTAACCATTCATACGTTCATACGACTGGGACATCTCATACTCCACATTAAACTGATAATTGCAATGAAAGTATTCCTCACTCTTACCCTTAATTTCCTCCCACCAACACATCGCTCTTCTAACCCTTTTCTTTGCTTATCCAAGGCTGCTGCCTTCTGCAAGTGAAATGTTTACACAGTCGCCACAGTGAGGACGGTCTCCCAAAATCCTAGGACCTAACTTCAACAATAGTAAAAACAAAAACCCCGAGTTGAAGCCAAAAAGTTTCCCAAAGAAAACAAAAAAAAAACCTCTAACCAAACAAATGCCGACGGCAGCAACCGCGATACGGGAACGGCAACCGGAACTCGCGACTTCTTCACGGAGCAATCAAGCGTATGAGCAATTTTTCGTGGCAATTAAAACAAAGTCTCTGCGGCACACGTAAAGGATTTGCGGCTGAGAATCCTTTTGGCAGGGAATGCTCTCAGAAGCGGAATCAGCAACAGCTTCTACCATTCACCTCCCACTCTATTTCCACTGTGTGCGAGAGTTTTTCTTGAATTAACTCGACAGCCGACGGCAATGGCAGAGTTTTTGGATAGTGAATGCCGGCGACAAGAACAATAAACAGAGAAGTTTAAACGGAAGGTGTGAACGTACGAATTTTTGATACCCTAGAAGGTTCTAAAGGAGCATCAGATATATATACGCAATTTATGATACTGTTTAATCTGCTGCAGACTACATTTTAACGCAAAAATAACTCTATTTTCCTTTGAACCTATAGAATCACAGTTTCCGTGTCCATTCTGTTGCCTAATTTCTATGTCCGTGCCACAAGTGTCCCCTGTCCAATACGCCTTGCCTCCTGCTGGGTAATAATAATTGCCCACTCCCTCCTCCGTTATGTTGCTCTCAGGGAAAGTTAAACAAATGTAATAATTGTTCGAACAAACTTTTGTGCAAACACTGGCGGCAGGCGGTCGCAGGGCTTTCGGGCACTGAGCCACGTTCCTCGGACGGCATAGATTCGGGCAATTTGCTGTTTGGTTTCTGTTAATGTTTGTCGTCGCTGACAGCATTGTTGCCACTATTTTTTAGGATTGCTGTGATTGTTTCTACTTCTGATTCCGCTGCCAATTCTGCCTTTGTTTGGGACGAGGCGCGTGTCCTGCTAATGCGCCCGGGGGTTTCAAAGTCATTCCCATTCTCAGATAAACGCGGGTTCTGTCTCTCAATGGCTTCTATTATTTTTGTGTGATTCGATTTTGATTTTTGACGAATTTGTGTTATTTTTTTGTTGTACTCCTTTGGCGTGTGTCTGTGTAAATGTTTCGCAATTGTTTGTTGGCGTTTGTGCGTACGCCTCACGCACTCTATAGAGCACTTTCAAGGGTCCTGTCAACCCTAGTCTGGTGCGTGAAAGAGCTAAGGATGGGCAGGGACAGGAGCTGGGGGGTTAGCTCAGCCATAGACACGTTTTCCATTTAGGTTTATGCAATTTTTCAATTGGAAATTACAAAATGAAGTCATTTGAAAAACGTTTTCAAGGGTTTGATGGAGTTTGTTCTCAGAGTAGGGGTTCCATATCGCATGTGCCTACATATGAGAAGGGTGATCGGTTGATCTCAAGTGGTTTAAAGGCGGGCGTGGCTCTAGTGGTAGTTTAAGTGAGTCATAATAATGGGTTTAATTTGACAGAAGCGAATAATAACTAGGAAGAGGTAGACGGAAATAGAACACAAGAGAAGAAAAGAAATACTGAAAATACAATCGAATGTCGAACAAATTTAAGTTCTATGTATAAAGAACATAGGAAAATATGTTTGATGCTTGTACATACATATAAGAGGAAAATAAACAAAACAAAAACAGTATTAAGAGTGATAAAAACCAGAAAAATTCACCTCTTCTTCGTAGCATTGAAAAAAAGTATTTATCACACACGCACAAAACCTCATAACCGCATAACAAATAAAAAAAATTTAAAAAAATAAAAACTAAAAAGTAATTTAATGCACTGATTATATTATCACAAACAAAATATTATTTGGCAGCTTGTCACGTTAGTTGCATTAAGATGCTCGCACAGCTAGACTCGCGATTTAATTGTGCGCTTTGAATGAGAAACGGGGGAGAACTAAGAAAAATGTGATAAGAGTGCATGCGCATGCAGCTCACAGCTCTGCTCCGAAACCGGTCGTCGTGTATGCTCGACTTGTCTCTCCGCATCACACAGCAAAGAACGAAAGCGAAAGTGTGTGGCCGAATTAGCTCGGAGTGTGTATGCGTAGGTGACATCGCGAAAGAGGGGACGTGGGCTAGTCAATGCTACTCGGCTTGCGCGACGGCGTCGTTTCTTATCTCCGCTCCCCATCTCACAGCAAAGAACAAAAGCAAGAGCTTATGTACGTACATATGTAGCGGTGTAGATCGCAAAGTTAATGTAGGTCAGGGCTTCTTCTTACTCTCGCTTTCGTTGGCTGTTAGCTCGCTGCTGCATTAACATGCCTCTGTAATGAGCACCAGAGAACGAAAGCGAAAGTGGTGTGGCTCTTCTCACTCTCGCTTTCGTTCGCTGTTAAATTAACATGCCTCTGCAACGAACACTAGAGAATTTGTTCTTTATATTTTAGCTCGCTGCCAAGTCTGCAGAGATCTGCACTGTGTTGAATATATGTATGTACATATGTATGTAGCCGTTTCTTATTTTCCCTATGGTTTTCTTAGTGTGAATTATTTTGAAAAGGCAACTCCCAAGAGATCCCAACTTGATTAGCCACACCCATTCCAGCCACACACACAAACATTTAGACCCTTAAAATCCCTTAAAATCCCACTCCATTCTGACACTTACCAAAGCGTTGATGAGTGAAAACAGCCGTTAATGTGCTTTCAACGAAAGAAAAACCGAAAATCAAATCATGCTTTTAGGCTTAGCTTGGGTTAAAAAAAAACCGAATATAAACTATAACAAACTCAACCAGAAGCTTCCACCTATCCACCCGAGGCGAATTCCACCCCCTTCGGATCGAAGAGCACTTCACAAAAAAAGCGAAGAGAGAGGCAGGGAAAAAAATCAAATGTTCTAGACAACGACGGCGGCACGGAACACGTGTCCTGCTCGGGGAAGCTTACAAGGACGACACGTGACCGCCATCATGTTTGCTTACATTCACGACTGACTTGACTGACGTATGTATGAGTAAATGACGATGATGTCGACCCTGATGGCAATGATGACGATTATGATGATGTTGATGACTGTGTGGCGATCAATCAAGGTCCCAATCGACAATGCAAAACACAGTTGGAAATCAGTTACCAGTGTAGGTACAGTTTCCACCACTGACCACTCAGTCCACACACACACACAGACACACTACTCACACTCGCCATTACCCGCTCTCTCTCTCTCTTTCGAAACAGTGTTGGCCATAAATTTACAGCTTCAATTTGGCAAATGCATCGGCATCGGCATCGGCGTTGACTGTAATTAAAATTGCATTCGCATCTAATTAATTGGTATGCAAAAACCAAAACCAAAGGATGGATAGAGAGACAGAGACCAGAGACCAGACCGAGAGCCAGAGACTAGTTGGAGAAATTGCAAAATGCAAATTGCAAATCATCGTCAGCCCACATCGAATGTAATTTATATACACCCGCCCCTAAAGCGTTTTCTGTGGGCAGGGACTACGACTGCGACAGGGTTGACCATGCAATTAAAGGCAAAGAGGCATTTAAAACGCCTCAGGGACAAACAGACGGACAAAATCCGTCGGCTTACTGCGATTTCAAGTCACGGATTGCAAGGATTTCCAACCTCCGACTCCGAAACTGCATCCTGCCTCTGCATCCTCCATGTGTCGACGTCGCGACACCTTCAGCCTGCAGTCCGCAACCCTTCCACTGTCCGACAGCATGTTTCGGCTGTCACCTCCTTAGTCCTCACACCCGACCAGAACTGCCATCGTTGCGGCCTTTTGTGCGGACTGCTGCATTGTGCTTTTGGCCGGCCCCATGACATGATTGGCTTTTAACGCTCAAATAAGCTTAATTGAATTTCTTTTCATTTGCTAACAAAGTTTCTGGTCTGGACTGACTGGGATTTGTTAATTAAAAGTGAATTAGGCGTCAGAAAGAGCTTTTGTTCGGCAGAGGAGCAGCAAAAATTAGTCATTAGAGGGATTTGGGCTTATGGTTAATACGAATGAAAGGATTAAACCCTTCACAACCGAATCTACTCTCAATTGTTTCCTATTAGGTAAATATAACTGTTGGGTCTAAAGATGCCCTTAGCAAGTAACTCCCTTAAAAATATCACAGGACGCAATTGGTAATCGAAACCTATGCATAGATCCATGCTGTCCCCCCTTTTAATTATAGTAATATTTGCATTTAATTAGAAACGAGGCCAACCAACTATAAATATTAAATTACGGGGCAAGCTGCAAATTAATGAAATTCGACTAATAAAATTATGTTTAATCAAATGCATAACAAAATATAACACTGCACATCCTACAATTGCCATGGCAGCGCTATGAAATGGCAAAGTAAATGTCCCTCGACCCTCCTGACCGCATCGTGTCCATCAAAAGGATATCTGGCTGGCATATGGGAACTATCAAAATTAATGGGGCTCGTTTCATGGATCGACCGCAACAAAAAAAAAGAGGAATATGTATATAAAGGAAATAAAATTTAAATACCTGAAAAAGTATAAAAGGAATAAAGAAAATTGCCGGCCACTGCAGTGACATTTTAGCTATCAAAAATGTATTTGCATATAAATTAACGATGGCCGAAAATTCACCTTTTTTTTTAATAATGCAATTTAAACATATTTTATTTGCATTTATTAATGGGCCTAAAGTCGGTGAGCGACGGGGTAACAAAATGCCAAAACGAAAAAAAAAGCAACATCAAAGTGTAATTTTTTCGGCCTGTGGTACGGTTCTGATACTGGGCCCAAAATCTCTTTGCTGTTTTTGCATTATTATCCTTTATTTCTCTCACTTTATTTTTTGCACTCTTGCGGACTGTTACAAAATGTGTGTGTTTTTTACAGCATTACCATAAAAATTGTAAAAAGTGGAAACCGAACGAAAATTGTTTTTTTTTTTTATCCTGACCACGTCAAAACATGTGACGGGTATTAAAAAAAACAAGACACAAGCCAACACATGGCAGGGACATTGACTCTGGGGTCCGGCTTTGGCTTTGGCATTGGCTTTAAGCGGCTTCGATTCTCATTTCGAAGACCGAACAACACTTTTCCCGCAAATCATGTACGAAAATTGATGAGGGAAAATGTTTCGTGATTTCGTGCACATTCTCTGTGTGGGGTGTTGATTGGGTGATGGGGTCTGGGTCTGGGTTTCAAAGGATTTTTCATAGCCAGCGGCTACTTATCATAAAAAAAGCAAAAACAGCAGAGGACAGAACAGAAAGAAAAAAAACACCAAAACATAATGCAAACCTTGTCAAGTCATGTGTGTGGGTGGTTCCTGTGGGCTGTGTGGTGTGTCCCAGCCATAATTGAGTTGTAGCCGGCGAGAAAAAAAAAGACTTAAAACACGATCTCATTCCCACAACCCTTTGTGGTTGGTTGTCCTTTGTTAGGTGAAGAAAAATGCTAGTGGGGTCCATTAGCTGTATGTCTTGGAAGACTTTCAAATTATAGTATTTACGATCTATGTAGGATAGAATGATTTTTCATCAATGTTCTTCTACTTGTCCTTTCTTTATGTAACAGTATAGTTTTTAATATTTAAAAAGAGCATTCCATAGTCTGCATAAGCCAATTGAAATCCTCTTTACCTTCTTGTTTTTATCATACAATATTTTTATATCGGCAACTTTTATGTTGATTCGCTTTTCGCACCCATGCAACATGGTGATTGTGTTCTCTGTTGCTGAGTTCTGTTCGGTTATTATTGAAAATTGGGCAAATTGTATAAACGCACATATGCGTGAAATTCGAATTTTGGAGAGGGTGAGATCTCCGGGGTGGTGCGATGATGGTGGCTGAAAGGGTTGCGTTGCAAGTTGCAGGGGGGAAACTAATTCAATTTACAAGTGATTTGTCCAGCCACACAAAACCGATTTAGTTTTTGGGCCTTGGGTCCTTGTGTTGTGCATCCCGGATCCCTTGACCAATGACAAAATTCTCACAAATTTATGCAAATCCCATTTAAATTGTTTGCATTGCAATTTCAATTTAGAAACAAAATAAAACCGAAGCCCAATGATTGCCGAGAGGGAGGCTGAGCCTGCAGACCCAGCCCCCAGCATCCAGACACTACCTACAAATGATAGCAATTTATTTAAATATTTTCTGCAACAATCATTTGGTGGCCCGTCCCCTTCCTTTCGAAGTAATTTTGGCACTTTTTGGCAGGTCCATTAACAGAAATCCATCAACTAAATTGCCAGGTTTCTATCATCGTCTGCTGCTGTCCCGCCGCCGCCGCCGCTTGTCATTTCAACGCCTTTCGAATGCTGGCGCCGTTTTCAATTTGCTTCGCGCTTATCAGCCGCACTGATAGGGCAAACGAGATGGGTAGAGAGCGAAAGAGGGAGAGCAAATTTTATGTCCGTCGTGTTCCAGGCCTGGCCCACCTTCAATGGATGTGGATGCAACTGCTGCTGCTGGCTCTGGGCTGCTATCACTGGCCATAAAAACAGCTTTCCGGTCGTTACTCATTCATGGCAATCAAAATGGTGCCAAAATAGAAAAAAGTCCAGCACCAAAAGGGAACACAACACAAAACCTGCCAACACCAAAAAAAAAAAAAAAACCCTAAAAGAGAGTGAAATGCAGAAGCGTATTTGAAAATTTGCATATCAATGCGTTGAACAAAGCCGTGGCACTGAAAGAAATTGGGGGAGGTAGCTTACTATGGTAAACAAAATGAATGAGAGCAAGACTGAAAAAAGAAAGAAAATTTGGATCAAGTTTTCTGCCTTGAAAGTAATGTTTTTGGCAGTGTTTCTTTTATTTTTAATTACTATCTATTATTTTACATTTTTACTGCAATTTTTCCCCGTGTTTGTGGACTCAACCTGCTTGTCGTCTAGGGCCTATTACTTATCGGGTTTTGTTTTGCTGCCATTCAGCAGCACAGCAAATTATCAGATAGCATTGCCCACAGAGCTACCTTTATCATCCTCCGCTGGCTCCACTCAGCCAAATAGACAAACCAGCACACAAACAAACAAAAAATAAACATTCGAGTAAAATATTCAAATGAAATGTGAAACGCAGCAATTTTGCAAAAACTCCCCAAAGCCAGGGAGAGCTCGGGGTAGACCGAAAATAGTCGGTAATCCGTCAACGGAAGTCAAACGTATTAGCATCCTGGCGATTTTTCATACAAATGGCGCCGTCGCAGCAAAATAGAACGACTGAACGCGAGGACCTGAGCACCACCGAGCAAGGACTCTGTGGCTGGTGTGACTGTTGGGCATGATTGGTCTATCATGGCAGCCATCTAGTAACAGGGCACAAGAGAAGGCAGAAACCTGATGACATATTGCAACCATTTAACACTGTCGCTTGTAAGGCTACCAGGGAACAATGCCGAACAGGGATCCATCTATAACACGGGGTAGACACAGGAAGCCCGACCAGAGCTGAGCTGGAGTCTGGCTGGCAAACAAACAGCAACAACAAGAACAAAAAAAAAACAATTTCGAAGGAAATTGACTGAAATTTTGCAGTGTTGCTTCATCATCCATGGGGCCACATGGCTCCTTCCTGGCTCCTTTGGCAGTGCTAGTGCTACTGCTACTGCTGGCTGGATGGTTGGGTGGCTTCCTTTCAGGAAGTTTTGCCCTGCTAACCACATGCTGTGCTTTGATAATGAGAGCAGTTCAGTTCTCCTCCGTTCGCCTGATTTGAAATATTATGCTGCGGCAGAGAGACAAGCAGGAAGATGGAGCAGCATCCCATCCTGGCCATCCCAGACTATTCTGACCATCAAGCAGATACAGGAGCAGCTACAGGAGCAGCACCGGGGCACCGCATCAGGAGCGAGAGTATCATTCATGCAAATCTGATAATTGAGGGCTTGTCGCTTGGTTGAAACTTTGGTTAAAGTGGTCGACCAACGGACCAGAACCTGGTCCTGGTCTGAACACCATATGCACTGCGTACCCCAAAAGCCAAAGCACCAAGCACTTCGACAATTTGATATACTGAGATTAAGGCGGGAGGACGACAACTAGAAATTGATGACTGAAGGTAGGGTAGGGATTCTCGGCTGAAATGTTTCATATTTCATCATATGAATTATTGTCAGCCCTGTTGAGAGGTTAATGGTTGCGGATTTCTCCTCGACTCTGTGGCGTTCTACGAACATAATTATACAAATGGAAAGCAAGGTTTAAGTCACGTTTAAACATGTAACTCAAGTGATATTTGCATATAACTTTGAATGTATTTTTTTACGTGTAATCTGTTTCAATGATTGAACGATAAACCCCCAAAAACCCTTGACAAATCCCATTCGCATTCTCACCACAAAAAGAAGTGTGACAATATCATAATTTGTTGTCAACTTACATTACAAAAATTAAAAAAAAAAAAACAAAAAAAAAACTGAAAGGCAGGAAGGAAGGACCAAGCCCCCACTGCGCCTGGCAGTAAGCATTAGTCCCTGGGTAGATGACAACCAGCGAAAAGATCAAAAGGATAAACAAACAAATGATTGTGGGCGCAGCATAAAAAAAGAAGACAAAAACAAAGAAGTAAACAGAATGCAGCAAAAAAAAAAAAAAAAAGAACAGAAAAATTGTGGAAAAAATTGTGTAAAAAGCAAGGGAAAATCGACTCCAGTTTCAATTACAAAATTACAGAAAACAGGCGTCAATCAGCCTTAATAATGGGGCGTGGCCCAACCCCCAAAAAGCGAGCATCATCGTCATTCTCTGGCGCTGCTACTTAACCCTTTACCCAGCCAGTCGCCAGGGGGGTTGATGTCGTGGTAATGGCAACAGTTTTTATACATTTTGAGAAATATTTTTTCAACACAAGAATCACACAATGCTCTGGTTTTATTTATAATGCCGCGCCACACAGGAAGTTGATACTTGAGGATGAAAATGTTTATGCGGGCGCTGGACGGCGTCGGCCACGTGTCAGCGAAAGGAGGAAAGGACCCGGGCAGAAGGACAACCCAGTCAAGGGAAATAATCAAGCATATTAATGACCGGCCATAAAGAACCACTGAAAGAGTTAAATGCATTCAATGCAGGCGATTCCCGGTTGCTCTTGTTCCTGCTGCAGGCCCTGACTCTCGGACCTAGCAGCAACTGACCTGAGTGGAACTGACGAACCAACGATCTCAGAGAAAGAGAGAGAGAGATAGCGGGCCCAGCTGGCCATGTGCTTAATTACGTGTAGCGACAACCGAAAGGGAGGAGAGCAATCGCTAGGTTTGTTGACTTTTGTACAGTACTTTGTTTTATTTTCCCATAATTAAATCTCAACCCCTGATCGGGGCGTGGGCTAAGGAGCTTTGTTCAAGGTACAGTTGCGTGTGGCTGTTGCTGATTTTGAACCAGAATAAACAATATTATATTCCGATTATTTTCCACATTACGTACAGTTTGCAGACGGGAAAATCTTTTAGTACAGTTGTGCAGTGGACAAGCTAAGTAATCCTAGACCGCAGTGGAATATAAAATCACAAACGAAGCCCGGCCGGCCGGCCACACACACATCAATCAACTATAATGATCCAGCATATATATATATTTATAAGTCTGTGTGCTGTCTGTGTGATGTGGAAACTTTTGTGCGTGTTTGACTATTATCAACTGTAAAATATCAAATAACCTTTTGCGGATAACTGCCAAAACCATGGCAAATGGCAGAGAAAAACTCGCAGAATGAAAGCATATTTTTTTTTGGGCATAATGATTTGCCAAAATGCTATAGCCAAAGCCAACCCAACGGCAATCGGCTCGCACACATATCGTACGGACATGTGGACCACACGGACACAGGCATCAGATTACATTGTTGTGGCGAGTGTGTAGACTCCACACCGCCCAAGCAGTCCTCCACACGTGTTGCCCGGACGATATCAATAAAAGAAGTCGTCCTCGTCGCCGTCGTTTCCAGGCAACACAAAAAAAGAGAAAAGGAATCGCCGCAAAATATATGCGAAATTGACAAATTGACATGCGTTTTGGCTTAGAAAGACTAGGGTGGGGTGGGCTCCTTTCCAGCCATCATCTGTGCTGGCATTAGAAATAATTGTGTGGATGACATTTCTGACAGCGACAGTCAAAGGAGGAACGTGAGGTGAGGGTCTTAAGGCTGCCGGAAGGGGTTTTTCTTTTTTTTATTTATCAAATTTCTTTGGTCATCCCTTGGTTCGTGATTTTTAAACTGATTGGCTTCTTATGCAATGCGAAACAAAATGCTCAAGTTTTGATTTGAAAAACTTGTTCAATCCTTTGCAAAATCCATTAATTTCTCTTTTTGGGCTCCTACAATATTTGGATAACAAAACTAAGCCCCTAAACGACCGCTCAATATTTTTGCATGCGAAAAATAAATGTAAATCACTTGGCACATCTAAGTAATATATATTTTAATCTG
Organism: Drosophila subsilvestris; assembly: GCA_035043285.1. Taxonomy (NCBI): domain Eukaryota; kingdom Metazoa; phylum Arthropoda; class Insecta; order Diptera; family Drosophilidae; genus Drosophila; species Drosophila subsilvestris. The sequence goes on along the minus strand of JAWNNB010001728.1, from coordinate 2,412,645 downwards.
TTTCAGCTCAAAATATACGGAAACTACCTGAAAGAAACTCAGAAAGAGTATTTTTTTGTACCTCGAATTGGAAGTTCTTGAACTTAGGGATTTCAAAATAACTTTAAAATTCAATCGTTGAAATCGATTAATAATGAATATCAGAATAACGTTAAAATCAGCAATACATATTATGAAAATGTACGTAGGCACTGTTGGACTGTTGTCCTGATATTTTAACTAAATACTATACTCTATAATTAAATTAATATTTTAAACAATTGTCGTAGTTACCCCAAATAATCCACTCCGTTTTTTCTGATATGGATTTCCAACTGAACATTCCAAAGTTCTGAGCTGAAAACAAAAAAAAATTGAAACTTTCATTAAATTTAACGGCAGATAGACCCATAACCCATGCGAGGGATGAACTGACGGAGAATGGGCAGATTTATAGGCCAAGATTATGAGTGGAGAGAGCTTCAGTTTTCTAGTTTACGATCCTTGAACATCCTTCCAGCGACTCCCCAGACATTTACATTTACGATCGGAACCATAAAAACTGAAGCGCTGCTTATAGTTTTCTGCTCTATACGAAAGTAATTAAAAGGGGAACAAACACAGCTGCCGCGAGTCCTAGAGTCACTTCCTGTGGAAGGTTTTTTAATCCTTTTCTGTTCTGTTCGTCCTTTTTTTTGCATAATTTTATTGGTGAATTTTTTTAAGGTTATGACTACATCTCCAAAGGGAATATGCAGCATAAATGAAATAAACGTTTTACGACGAAAATGAAAACAAAAGAAAATACGTGTAAAAGCAACAAACAAACAAAAGTTCTGGGAAAAAAGCGCGAAAAGGAAATGAAAACAAAACCCGAGCACAGACGACTCGACTCTCTCCTCCGCTGTCTGCAATTGTTTATCTAAGAGGATAATTGTCGAAAGGGTTGGCGCAAATGAGTTACATCTTCATAAGCAATAAAATCATTAGGTTTTTCGCTTTTTACTGCCATCATCAGAGAGCACGAGCACAGTGGGGCTGGACCGTCTGCTCTCGGGGAGAAATGTCTCGGAATAAGCTTGGACATGCCCTAAGGCCGGCAGACAGACAACAACCCCTTTCCGACCTCGTCCTGGCTTTGTGTGATCCACTGTAGCAGCAGCAATAACTTTATTTGTTTATATAATGCTCATTTCTATTTGTTTATTAACTTTGGCAACGCTCAAATGCTCCTTGATGTTGGAGCGAGTCCGAAAAGGGAGTGTCTCATCTCTGTCCACCTTAAGCTATTTGTGACAACTTTTGAATCCCAAAAGAATTCCACCAATGTGCCCAAGATGTCTGTGGAAGAACTGAACGCCAACTGTGCGAATGGCAAACAATAAAATGTGTTCGAGAGAGAAAACCTTTCGTGTACGAGCAGCTCAAGATGTCCTTTGGGCTCTGCCCTGCTTGGATCTCTGTCGCCAGGACTTACAAATTGAGTCGCATCAAGATTGAAAGCGCTCTACCGCCCTCCCGCCCTCATCCTCGGCACCAGGAGTTCATCTGTCAAATGTCAGGGCGTCCGTTCAGACTTGGGATTGCCTGCATTTACATTAACTAAATTAAGTGCTCGTTTTTTTGCCGTCTTAGCCCATCCTTCTGCTCTAGTAGGGGTCGGGGTGTGCCGCTTGGACGATGCATAATTTGTTATTTAGAAATTGCTTGTCCATTCCTTCCCTCCCCCCATCCAAGTCGCTTTTTTTCTACTTTGCTGTTCCTCTTTAGGATGTCCAATTACCGGAATCTGTGGAGTGAAGAGATATGTTGCCAGGGCGAGTAAATTAGTTAAGCGGATTGAGCTGTGTTTTTTTTTTGCTGCTAGTTGCTGGAGCAGGAGTAGGAGTTTTGGGTAAGAGATGGATTAGATGAGACCACATTACGTATGTTGTTCAAATTGGGACATCAATGGATGGGATTCGTGATTTTGGGAGTGGTAGAACGATTTACTATTTATTTTATTTTATTTTATTGGTATTTTATTTTATTGGTATTTTTTTCCGTTGTTATGATAGTGTTCCAAAATTAAGTGAACATTTCCTGCTGTTTTATTTTTTTATTAATAAAAATGGCATTTGAATAATTTCATCCAAGAGTGGTTGTATTCATATTGAATATTGAACGTATTTACAAAGACATTTTAATACACCTATGTATATTTAAATCAAAGTGAATTCTATTTAATTTTACTATGTTTTTATTTAAAAATCGCATTTTAAATTCAAATATGATTGTAGTTATTTTTACTTTGTTTTTTTTCTATCAGTGAAGGGCACTGAGAACAATCATTTTGCTAGAGATAGAAAAAATTGATTTGTATACTTTTAAAATACCCCAAACACATCTTTAATGTGAAACCCACAGAAGTAGGATTAACTTTAAAATAAATTTACATATACAAATGTATTTCCTGCTGCCCACCACCTTGCACAGCTGTGTCATGTGGCACAGGCACCGGCACCCACCCAATCATTTGCTCAACATTTCGAGACAAACAAAATGCTAATTGGAAATTAATTGTGCGCTGCATCTAAAAACAACAAACTCCAGAGCAAACGGATGCCAAAAAGGCTGTCTGAAAAAAAAAACAAATACGAAAAATAGAAGAAAAAACAAACAGAGTGAAAAGCCCGAACCCGAAGTAGAGGACGGGGCCAGGAAAGCTTAGCCAAGACCCAAATAAGCGTTAAATGTTGCAAAAATAACAAAAAATAAACTCCTCCGACTCCAGAGAAGTGGAAATGGAAGAGAGCACAAGGATGAAGTCCCTGGCAAACACTTGTGGCCGCACCACACATGTGCCGCCCCACTCAACCCAACCAAGGGTACGAGCGAGCGTACCATTCATTCACAAGGGAAGGACTCTGGCAAAGCAAACAAATTAGTCATCATTAGCGTTTTGGCCAGGATCAAGGCTCCGATGATGGCTTGGGTTCGGGCAGATTTGCGTTAAATAAGCGCACTTAATGCGATTACAAAAAAAAAGCAGCAAAACAACAACAAATGTTGTGTATAAACGAGTATATATGTGTACATATATTTTTGAAAAGTGAAATATCAAAAGAGCTTCTCGGCCTGCCAAAAATTAAAGTCAAAAGCGTAAAAGCGCATTTGCAACATTTTAGCCAAATGAACAGCATACGGAGTAAGACCGATGCCTCAAATACACTGCAGATTTATATTAGTTATATTATTATGATGGTAGCGCTCTCATAAATCAGTTAAAAAATTAATAAAAAATATTTAAAGTCACCGAGAAGTGCCAAAATGTACTGTATAGACTCAGCTAATCAGTAATCCATATACTTTTATAGTTACAGCACGGAATCTTATCATTTTATTGATGATACCCTGAACAAGCGTATCACAGAAAAAGGGAACACCAAAATTGCTTTGGCAAAGGGGCAGCCGGGAATGAATTTCACTTTGAACAATTTGTGCATGAATGAACCTGTGTCCAGCGACATGACCAGAGACGGACCACATGCGCTGTGGAAGCGACAGACAGGTGGAGGCCGGGCTTGGATTTATTTTCTGTAAAGAAATTAGCTGCGAGAACTGGCGCCTGCTCTGCCCAGGAGATCTATGAAGAGGTACTGTCCATGGAATTGCGGCTGAGATATAGATCATATGTACATTGATTGATCAGAAAACAAAGGCAAGGTAATTGAAAAATACCGTCTATACTTTACTTGTACTTTCCTGTACCTAAAAATTTAACCAGTGGTGTGGTCTAATCGCAGCCCAAAAAGGAACCAGTGGGTGAGGTCTAATCGCCATGACAAAGCTTGGCTGAGCAGGCATCAGCTGCACGCTGGGTATAAGCGGTAATTCCACATGTCAAATGTCGCAAAGCGCATTCATTTCGGCGGGAGAAAAAATAAATAAAATGAGCCGCCGCCGAGTAAGAAAAATGTACACAATCAACGAACGAGTCCAGTTCCAGTTCCTGCCCCAGCCCCCAAACCCAACCAGACGACCCTTTCGGTCGTCAAGCAGCTGTCATAATGATGGACCAAAGTGCATCATCATCATCAGCAGGAGCAGGCGACATGGGTTTGTGGTTGAAAAGAGGAAAAAGCCGAAGCGAAAGGCCAACTTCGAAGGCCGAAAATGTTGATACCCTTGCCGAACAATTGTTGAAGGACCAAATGTTGATTGAAAGATCGATGAGATTTGAGAAACGATCGGTTCTGACTCCCAAACTAACTTCTGTGCCCGTCAGAATCGTAATACCCCCAAAAGAACTTTCAGAGGAGTATCCAGACTTTGACATAGGCAAGATGTATCTATAAAAGGTAAGGCACACCTTGTACTCTCACCCGGAAACCCTCACCCAAACGTAAATACACTTTTGGGGCATGGGTATGAGAGTAGCGGGTAGAAAGGAGAGGGCAGGGCAGTTACCATCGACAGCCGAGTGGCGGGCATAAATTACAAAAAGCAATTACACCGCCAAGAACACACACACTCGGTACTAATCATGTGTGTGTGTTTAAAGTGGGTGGGCACTGCCCACCAGTGGAACTGTGGCTGGGGCACAGATGTGCGCGGCACCTAGCGCTCAAAAATTGCACACTAATTGCGCGCAATTTGTGGAGGAAGACCCAAAGTCCTGTTGGTCATTAGCCCAGCCAATGCGCGAGGGCAGCACGGACAGGCTAAAATGCCTTTATGAGTTATTGTCAGCAGGGCAAGGGCAAGGGCATCATCTCAAGGGACAGTCGTGGAACGGCTCTCGGCGCTTTTATCGCCTCCTGCGATACTTAATTGCCATTGACAATTTATGGGCCAGAATAGGCGTTGAGCATTTTAAATACTCGTAGCCAATACAGGGCGGAATCGGTCTTAAAGCAATCATCAAATTGTGGACGATAATTAAAATTAATTTGATTTGGGGGATTGTCCAAAAAATTATATTCAATATTTACATATATGCAAATTCGTATGGGTGAGGAAATAAATATCACATGTGTCACTCACTGTCTGTCTATATGGTTAATACATACATTTATGAGTGTTGCATGGGAGGTAAATGAAAGGGGGTTTTCTTTCCTGACGTCACGCTAACTATAGCCATTGTTTATGCTCTCCCTAAGAACTGAACGTCGCTTACTTATCTTATTTATGCAGCAAATAATTCTTTTTATGGCCACTTAAACATTTAAAACCTATTCCATCTTGATTCACTCAACTCGCAATGTTACAGTTTTCTCTCTTTCTCTTTGATACCCCGTACTAGTCAACTACAAAAGGATTTAGTTATCGAATGGAAATATGGTATGTTAAAGATAAAAGGATGCGTTTGTGTTCTTATAAACTTTAGAACTTTAAAACTTTTGAATCTAAAGCTACCATTCGAACGATTATAAAACAAACTGTAGGTATAATTATGTATAGATAGACCCTTTCCAGTTAATAATCCATATAAAACGCCCGATTAGCGGGTATCCTTTTGTCTGAATATCAACTGTAGCATTCTGACTCTCGCCATTTTCCATTGGGTTTTTTGTTTTTGTTGGCAAATTTAATGCATTGCGTCAAAACACCATGAAATATGCAACACATGGCGCCTCAAATTGTCTTTTATATGTCCTCGCCCAGCCCCCAGGCACTCCCCCCGTAACCAGTGGGGGCTTTTATGCTTGGAGCATCAGTGCCAATGCAAATGGCGCATTAAAAAATTTGCAAATGTCACGTATGCGAATCGTCGCTCTCTTATCAATGCTCCCGTCCCGCTCCAGACTTAAACCAGCGGCGGCAGGTCGTAAAAGATGCCCCATAAAACTAAAGGAGAAAAGCATCGAAATCAAAGTGTATAAAACTGGATGGATACGCTAAACCAAACACTACGTTCTACCCCCCATTCGGCGAGAAAGTTTCGACTATTTCTACACATACTTGGCCATAAAATAGATAAAAGACGAAATTTGAATAGGATCAAGAGGCGGTTGGGGGGCTGTGGGGACGCCGCCGTGTCTGGCCAGGGCATACAAGTGCGAGTATAGTGTAATATAAGAATAAAGTATGCAGGAAACGGCTAACGATACTATCCAAAAATGTTTTATTGCCACGAACACATCATGCATGGGATGAGGCAGAAGACTGACTGCGTTTCCCACTCATAAACATAAATTAAATTATATAATTTATTGTAATTCAACAATTTCACCCTATCTACGGATGCAATTATCGTAATTTTTTCGTTCGGTTGTCTCCACGATTATTTAAATCAATATATAGGTACGTAATATATTTTCTCACTTAAATGAAATTAAATATAATTGCTTGGGTTATTGATGGTGGTGGAGTTTGTTAAGAATTCTCGATATCTCGCGGGGACAATAAATTTATTTCAGTGTATCCTAAATACAAAAATGGGTAAAAAAAAAGAATACATTTATCAGTTTCATTTTGGGTTTTCCAATAAAGAATTATAGCAGTTACTTTCGAATATAAAATTAAATTTGGATTTCGTTTCCATAAACAAAGATATTTTTCCGCAAATGTTCTCCAATGTTGTAAGCTAATTTCCAATTAAAAAAACATTCTTGGAAATATTAAATTCTTAACTATTCATAAGTTTAAAGCCATTCAACTAAATTCCACACTTCGGATCTTTTGAACTTGTTCAGCTGCAGTAAAAATTGTTTTCAATTCTAACAATCTATAAATTCATCCACACACTCACCCATTCTTGAATTTTTGAAAGCATTTTTATGGAGAGGTATAAACACGTTCCAGCAGGGATTAACCGGAAGCCGGCAATGTATGTAAATAGTCAATAGGGATGGGAGTGCTTGGTGTATCTGAGGGACGAACGGTATCGATAACTACTATCGACTGGAAGCCAGAGATGCACCCAGTGGAAATTATACTTTGCTGAACCAATTTTGACTTATTCAGGCGGGCTCCGGCTGTTACTTACTTTTGCATTTTACGTATACCGCAAAAGGTAATTTTTTTCATTTCAAGGCGCTCGGACATTTGCAAAAATGGTTAAAGGTTTATTTCCTTCTGTCCTGTTAAGTGCAAAATTTACTGGTGTTATGCTTAAGCGTTAGTGCCAGCTCATACACAAAGGACTCTGTTATGTTAAACATATATTTATCGATAACCAAATCGGGCTGCCACAGCTGTTCGGACAAATCCACTATTGGTTGTTGACTTGACCAATTTTTTCAGATCCAATTTTAGGTTGGTTTTTATATAAATACTTTTATAATAAGTGCACCGGCTCAATTGTACTGGCAATGGGGTCAAATCCATGTCATTGCTTCAATCAACCATCTATTTTTATCATTTTGCAATTTAGATTTGTTTTGTTTATTAAACGTTTTATAACGTAACGTATAACGTTTTATAACGTAAAAATTTTGCGTTTTCCGAATGCAGGAGCGCATAACTTTAAATTTTTAAAATCGGAAATTTTCTGCGAATGTCCAAACTGTTGAGTTTCCTTATTTTCGAATCAAAATTTTCCCTCAGAGAGTTCAGTAGGTGCCAAGCCACAGTACTATGGAGAATCTCTAATTTTCACACATTTACAAACACACACACACGACATCGTCGTAGCATGACTCATAGATGATGTAAGCCCAGAGCCAGACTGCTCCCCTACTCCTACTCTAGTGGTACACTTGACTACTGCCCATGGGGAAAATATTAGTGCAACTAAGACTAAAGACAAATAATGACAAAAAGCAAATACACAGAGAGGGGCCCAGATGAAGAGCAGCCCAGACATGTCGATGCACGCACCTTTCCCAAATAAAAGAACACAACGAAAATCAGAGAACACATACCGAAAATGTCTTATCTAACCAAAAAATCTATGGAAAAAAAGGGGGCGAAAATTACTCAAATAAAATAAAAAAAACAGAAAAGAAAAAAGAACCCACACTGACATGTTTGTACAAGACAGGGATGGACAGAGAGATCTTCGGTAGGCAAACAAAAAAAGAACAATCAAATAAATTAAACAAAGGCTGTCGACGACGCGACGGACGGTCCAAGTGGATCCACGTCCAATCTTATCGGCATATCAGTTTTCCTGCATGGTGTATCGCTTTTTTGCGTCTGGTGTGTGTGTGTGTGTGTGTGCGCGAGAGAGCGACCAGTGTCCGAATTCGTGAACAGTTATGCACCAGACGGTGAGACGATCATCAAGGCCCAGTTCCTCCCTGCTCTCCTCTTTCCCACTCCTCGACGCAAGACCAGAGAACACACACTGGTTAAACAACATTAAATGGGTCTCGTTATGTGTAACTTTGCAGCGGGTATTATGAATATGACCAAACGTTTGCCACGCGAACAAGGCAGCGTTGCAGTACCCATAGGACCCTTCTGTGTGCTGCATGTATCACCCGAAATTAATGCAGTTCCCTAAATTCAAGGGTATCAACATGTTCGGCCTTCTAATCTTGCCTTATTGGGCAGTGGAATGAGACCGCAAGTGGACCCCCCACACCCCATGCCATGTCGGTGCAGCGGCGCTGGTGTTTTGTGTGTATGACTCATCGGCGACGCGGTTTGGGCCTGGGAATCACTACCTCTGGTTTCGGCTTTAAGCTTCCGACAACGACGACGACGATCGGCAGCGTCTGCCTAAGCAGCTCTCAATGACAGGCGTTACAAAATGAGTGAGTGAGTGTTGCGAGCGAGCGAGCGAGCGCAGGGGGAACTCGTCCAAGAGTGTAGTAGAGTGAGAGTTAATGACCCATGTGCTACGGATCACTTGGCAATTGTCTTTGTGTTTCTCTCTCTCTCTATCGAGAAATGGGAAATCAAATAAAACAAAATATACTTGCATTCATTTCTGACAAGATCGACCACCAGTAGAGCTCATAAAAAATTAACACAAATTAACGAAACGGAGACAGAAGGGAAACGTAAACACCAAAGAATGAGAAATATGAGAGTGGCTGAGATTAAAGAGAGCGCAGGGAGTGAAGCAGTGCGATTAAGACGATTTCGATTCTGGAGCAGGGGTTTGGCTTCTGCGTTGAGCTTGTAATAAAGTTTTAGCAATTTGGGGATCCAGTGTCACATCCAGTTGAACATAATAAAATGTTTGGCATTGCGAAGTAGGAATACCCTCCATTTAAATCAGGGCTCGGCATGGCCCTATCTAATGGGTATAGGAAAAGGCGCAGTGTTCACGTGTTCTACAGTGGTTGGCACCAATACCAATGTTCCCTTGGGCCTACTGTATACGCACACAATCGCATTGCAAACCATGTGAGTGTGTGCGTGGCGACCACTGACCGCTGAAACCCATGAAAGAAAATCTTTTCAAGACATATTTGCACTTCCCATGTTAAATATGTAAGTACAATGATGAGAGTAAATGGATTACACTACTCAACACGACATTTCCGCTGTGGCCCAAAATAACTTTTTCCAATAGATTTCGTGATCAAAATTTTTTTTTTAAATTATGGTTTTTTTTACGATTTAGTTTTTTTTTAAAGAATTTTTTTAAATCTGGTATATTTTTTTCAGTGGTAGTGCTTTTATTTTTCACATAATTTAAGTATCTTATTTCTGGTGACCTGTTACATTGCAGTTATGAAAAGATGACAATGTTGTTTATAAAATTTTAAATCTCGAAACCTCTCAGTAAAATCGTTTTGGGCCACGGGCCACAGCCTAAATAAAAAGTTCAATTTTGTCGATTAGTGTTATCGTCCCCCTACAAGGTCTGCCAAAATTTATATTCTCTGTGATATTTTGATGTGCTTTAGCTAAATTAAAGATTAAATAATAACATTTTTTGTTTGTTTTGTACATATGTATGTATATAAAATCAAATACCCGATTCCCAACAAAAACGGTACATCAAAATGAGAGCGCTAAAGTCGTTTGAGTTGCGCAAGTTATCACATTGCTGATATTACTCATTAGCATCTGCGTATGTTATGGAATTTGCTCAACTTTTGAGGCAGTCCCCGTCCCCAGAGCTCGATCGCAAATGAGTTTCTCGTCAAGAGGAGCCGCAGAAAAAGTCGGCGGGACACGTCAGTGGGAAGAAAGAGACTGATGAAATGAACGTCTTTTAAAATCCAAAATGGGGAATTCCGAATCACGATTCTGATTTGGAAAGGTTCCGGGATGAACAAATTGCGATTGACACACTTTCCAGAAATGAGTCCCCCATCATGTGGGTCATTTGACATGCAGATTGAAAACTCAATCGAAGGAAATAAAAGCCAATTTGACAAATAAGCCACAAGACAAGATTCCCATAAAAAAGTGTGTTCAGTCAGACAATTAACTATGCAAATGATATATGGGTTTCCTCCCAGCAAGTCAATGTTCAGTTCCAACCCCTCAAGTAACACATCTAGAACTTGGTTAATTTAAATAATATTTGCAATAATTACCCGCATGCCTGGTGGGACTTCTTTTGGGCCTGAAAGAACCCATGGGTAATCCTTTAGGAAAACAAGAATTAAGCAAATATAAAGATTCCTATCATTGAGACGAAGCCTATGGCTCATTGAGCAATTGGAAAACTCGATGAATACCTTCTAGGGGATGCGGTTAGTGATCCCCGAGAGGTAGTCAAGAGGGCAATCATCGAACTAATTGACATTCGAGAACCTCAATTATATTAAGTGCGCAAATTATCCTCGGCAATCGTTTTCAGGGGCAACTTCTCACCATATTTGGCCGGCCCAGACCTCAGACCTTAGACTCCACCCATTTTGGGCACTGACTCAGCCACAAACGAAAAAAAGGTCCAAAGCATAGCTCCGCCCCACACACAAACACACACACACCCAAAAGAAGAAATAATCAAAAAAAAAAAAAGAAACAGACCCAAAACAAAATTTCAACTTGAACCACTTTGGGTCCCCCCAATGGGCTAAGGCGAAAGAGAGAAACCAACAAACATTTTTTGGCTTCCTCTTTGCCTTCTGGAGCATGAAATGCTGTTAGGAAATAAGCCACGCCTCTACTGCGATTTATGCTGACGACGACGACGACGTCGACGACATGAACCCGGAAAAGCCAAGCCCTAGGCGGAGAAGAGAAGGAAGACAGACACACAAAAAAGAACTATAAATGCGCGAAAGAGACGCAACGGACAGAGCCAGTGAGCGAGCGAGGCAGACAATAAGTAGTTCTGGCCACAATAGACCTAGACGTAGAAGTACCCGTCGCCGTAGACGATGACGCAGAGCCACCCCTAAGTGGCAGCGCTGCTCTATCCATCCCAGAGGAAGCACTTGAGACGCTCGCCGTAAGGTTTCGATTGTGTGTAAGTGTGTGTTTCTGGTTACAAAATTACGGGATTGTGGGTGGAGTTACATATATATATGTAAGTACATTGGAACTGAATGGATGGTACACTCATCCGTAGATTATTTGATGGAGTAAGATTTTGGCCGCAATGTGATTGTTTTAACTATAGATTTGATAGGGATATAAAGACAAAAAAATTCCATATTTAGCCAAGATAAATGGTAGATAGAGTAAACTTGTACATTGATTAGGAATAAATGATTTTTTTGCCCAAAAATATATTCTGAAAACTAAACTTACAGTTTAATTTTCTTTAGATTTTCACACATACTACATACGTATGTAAATTAAGTATATCTACATAAAGCCCAAATCATAGTCATGCATATGTGCTACGCATAATTTTATTTGCACATCAATCCAATAATTCATTACTAATTGTCGCCTGATTTGGAGACTGCTAATTACAGAGAAAAACCCCATGGAATCATTATAACTTTCTTACAATCTGTAACATGACGAATTGACCGCAAATTATTTAAATTGATATTATTCAAGAAGTCATTGAACGAGTATCATAATTAACAGTAGGAAGAGTATAATAATTATTATGCTTACGTAGTATAATCCTCAACGAAATTTTCGTAAATATTAATTTATAAAGGAATTTTCCAACGAAAAACGTACAGATCATATCCGACTTGTTCCGCTCTAATGGGAATAAAGATTGCACACGAAATTAATAAATGACGACGGGACGAGCCCATTGTTGGCAACATGCACCTTATATGGTATATGCATAACGGTAATTTATGAGAGATTGTCATAATATTTAGTCGGAAGTGTTGGGATCATTTGTAAGGGGATGCTCCAGATAAAGAAAGATGCTGTCGTTGGGGGGCGTGGAGGGTTTGGAGGGCTCGTCGGGTAAGACAGATAACACATGGGATATACTAGGCCCACTTTTTGCCACTTGCCCATAATTCACGTATCACGCTGTCACTGTCCCTCTCTCTCTGTCTCCCTACAAGCACAAGAAATCCTCTTCGTATGTCTTTCATCATCGTCATTGCCTGACGATTTAATACAATTAATATGCTAACTGTACTTCTCGCCGAATACAGTTACAACAAAGGCAACGACGTTGCCAGCACGCATGGCAACAGGCGCGCAAGGTGGCCGCGGTGCCACAACTACCACTGCTGCCGCTGCTTCTGCTTTTTTGCCTCTACCTCTGCCACGCCCACGCTCAAGCGCCCTGGCAACAACAACAAATTACGGGTTTTTTTTTTATATTTTCGGGTAGCTGAAAAAATACGAAAGAGACGATGTCAACAAAAATACCAAAACAAAAAAATTCGTATAGTGAGCAAGACAGAGAGAGAGAGAGAAATGCGAGCACAGGCAAAGCACATTAATGCGCGAGCGGAGCGAAATGAGAGCAGAACAGAACAAGCAGCACAACCACCGCAGCGGATAGTGAGAGCGAGAGAGAGAGAGCGGCTGGTATAAATAGCAACGGGCAGGCGCTCATCCCGCATTCAAAATCCAGCCAGCGAAGCGTGCGGACGTGAAGCGAAGAGACAAATAAATAAAGATATAAAGAGCAAGAGCGAAAGCCAAGAACAAAGTGAACGAACTCGAATCTGTGCTGGTGCCTGTGTGTGTGTTCGCGCAACAATAAGCAAAAGCAACAAAGCATTTAGTTAATATTCAAAGAAGAGAAAGTCATTGAGTCATCATTGGATTGCCCCTAATTGTGCAATTAAAAAAGAGACACAAAGAGAAGGAAGAACAGCAGCAACAGCAGCAGCAGCAATGGCAGTGGCCTTCTACATACCCGACCAGGCGACGCTGCTGCGCAAGGCGGCGCAACAGGAGCAGGAGCTGCTGCGCCTACGCGACTCCCAGTGGCGCTTCCTGGCCACCGTCATCCTCGAGACCCTACGCCAGTTCATGGACAGCGCGGCCAGCCAGTGCCTCCCACGGTCGGGGGGCGGGCGCAAGTGCGGCAAGTACCGCAAGCCGTCGCAGTGAGCAGTTCAGTGAGAGCCGAGGAGTTGAGAGGAGCGCCAAAGCAGCAGCAGCAGCAGCAAGAGAAGAGTACTACAGTCCAGTTCAGAATTCTAAGTACAAAGGAAAAACCCCAGTCATGAATCAGCCACATTTCTGTCCAGGATATGCTTCAACCCGCCCAAAACCACCCAACGACCACTGCCCCAGGACTCCCCCCGACAACCTCTTTTTAGTTTACTCATCAAAGCGATTGTGATAATGGTTTTGTTTCTACGAAAAAATTATACAACAAAAAATGTATGCAACACAACAAAATTCCCTAAAAGAATATTTTCACAAAAAAAAAACATTTTGTACGGAAAACAAAAAAATAGTTTCTCTAGCAATAATTTCAGGTTTTTAAGCATATTTAAATGAATTCCCAGACTCAACTCTATGTATGTAATCTGAAATAGTTTGTAAGATCTTTTGTAAGCGATATTTTTTTGCCAAGTTTTTTTATCTCAAGAGCAAAACACACGAAAAAAGAATACTGAAACGAATGTCGACGATGAAGGTTTGCCAGAAATTGTATCAATTTTTTGCCAAACATAAAAGTCAATAAAATAAACAATGAGAAAATTTAAACGAAAACACACACACACAAGCTGATATTTCATTTATTGATGGCGGTAATTTTTCAGCTCATTCATAGATTAAAGACGCAGGCGGAAGCACATGACGGAATGCAATTGATGGGCTCTCGCAAAAATGCAGGAACAAATTCAGTCAATTCTGTTGAGATTTCCGTTTTGAAGAAGGTTTTGCCGACGGATATTCAAGATATAAAATCAATCAATTGTTTTCCGCACATTTCCGACGGTTTCTCTCTCTATCTTCCTTTGATAATAAATATACAAAAGTTATATTCAAAAAAAATAAAATGGTTAACTTGTGAACAGGAAAAAATTATTTAAATATAAACAAATTTTGAAGGCAAGTAGTATTCATTTTTGGCGACGCCTTTGATAGATTCTATGTATGTATATTCTTTTATTTTCAGATCATACATACGGACGCGACGGTAATAAAATTTAAAATAAATTGCGATCTTCCTTTAAAATATAATAAATTGGAAACATTAATTTGCATAGAAGTTAGATAAATTGATTTCCGACGGCAATTGTTAAATGGAAAATATGTACGAGTACTATGAATATTTAATAATAGTCCCGTCGCTAATTGTTTACTTAAAGTTAGATCTGTAAATAAAGAATAGTTTATTTTACATGTAAATATGTACATATGCTCAGCGTATATAAAAATAAATTAGGGGCATTTATTACATACATACAAGCCAGCCGACCACCCTCTAAAAGAATATTTCTGTTGTTTGGGGGAAAATGGTTTCATCCAGACCAACTTTTCCACTCTGGTAAAGTTCAGCCACTCCGACAACGTTGTTCAACAAGCGGCAGTCAAACACGCAGGGAAAATTCAATTATGCAAAAAAGAAATGCTCGTACAAAAATATTTTCCAAGATTTTTGCGCTGCGAAACTTTGTAGCAGCGGAGGAGTCGTCTCTGCCCCGGCGACCCCTTGATAATGTCAAAAAATTAGGTGCTAACAAAACAATTTGCATTCTTAAGTTAATTTTTGGCCAAAGTGCTCGGAGGCAGAACAGCAGCAGTACCGTGAGTTGCCACACAAAAAATCAATGTGCAATCCTAGAGGGTCTCGTCAGCACCAACCAGCTCCAACCGTGAATATGGCCTGGTCTCCGCTCGACAAGGACTTTTAATTAAACTTTTGCACTTATGCAGCTGCCGAAAGTGCATCCAGCACATCCTGCAGTTCAATTCACTTTGATTGCCCGAAAAAAGTTCATGAAAAGTTTTGCCCACTCGCGGAAAAAGAAATCAAAAATTTCACTTTGCCAAACAAAACTAATTAACGTTAAACAGATAAAAGTTGTGCCTGAGCGGGCGTGTGGCGTGGCATGGCGTGGCGTGGAGGTGCAGCATATGAAAAATAATTAACACAAGTTTATGATTATGTTTCGAGTGGAAGTTGCGCCAAATGTCGAGCGATTTGTAAGCAGCAGAAGTGGAGCTGTAAAAATCACAGACAGAACACATTTAATCCCTGGCAAAACGAATGAAGGGATCCATTTGGCCAACAAAACTTCTGGCTCGCTCAGCTGTTAATTAGTTCGCAAAAGTGTTTTGCTCCAATGGCGGGAGAGAGAGATGGAGAGAAATCGGGAGAACATCTCGAACAGAGTTAAGTGAACTCGAATCAAAACAAAAGTTTATCCATAAATTTCCAGGAATTGTTTTTGCCTCCAAGACGCATCGTATCCCTTTTTTTTTTGGTTGCTGGTGTCTTGGGCCCTAACCTTGACTGATCTCTATCTGTTCGTCCCATACCTTCCACATAATTGTCTGGCATTTAGGACGATTCCATTCTTCTGTTCTCTTTTTTTTCTAAATGAATTATTTCGATTAGCCGAACACAGGCCACAGGCAGAAAGACAGACAGAGAGACAAACCCGAAGATATGTCTGCAAAAAATTAACAAAGACCCCAACAGACCCAAAAAGGCAAATCCCTAAACAAAAGGCAAATATTGAACTGTTAGAGAGCATCGACTTAAGGCATACCCATTGCTAAATAATTAGGAACAACTGAAAAACAGAGAAAAGATTTTGATTAAGTGGCTTTGAAGTGAGTGAGTGAGTATTTCCTTCAATAGATTATTTTGTTCTATATACTCAACCACATTTAAATCTGTATACGCTCGGCTACAATATTCGTACCTCTTGAATAACCCAAAATATTTGTATTTCGCTTTTTTTGTGGCTCTTTCTTTTGGCCATACCCCCTCCGTATTTGGGTAAAACGAAATCAAATCAAATCAGTCAACAACTAATGGCAGGCCTAATGAAATTACGATCGGACTGTGTTCAGCAAAGTAGAAATGTTCCTGCAAGGGAATTATGAGTGCAAGGTTCCTGTCCTGTCCTGTCCCGGCTCAAGGATTAGCCCAAGGCAGTCGTGGGTGTCGTGTAATCAATTGGAAAACAGTTCGTAGCCATGCTGGCTATTATGACAGTTGTGCAACTGGAGAGGAAATTGGATTAGTCGCCAGCGCGAGCTGTGCCATAGAAAGTTGCTCAAAAGTGATATTCTGACATTCTGTAATCTATGGAAAAACGCCCCCAAAAATGTAATCAAAATAGAAAAAAAAAAATTATGCCCAACAATAACATCATTTATAAGCCACGAACGCGACAGGACAGCGAAACATTTAAAAATATACTTTGATTGATGATATCTAGTCAGAGCAGCAGAGACACAGTCAAGAAGTCCAAACGAAGGACACGCACACGTCAGGAAACGAACGAAAACGATACAGAAAAAGAAAAAGAAAGAAAAGAAATGAAATGAGAGCAGGGAAAATACATTAATTATTGAAATGTCATTAAAAGGAAAACCCAAACTGACATCCTCCAGATTCGCATGAATATTTAATAGGAAATGTATTCATGAAGAAAAGAAAATTATGACAAGACGATGCGTGACCGACATTCAGTAGTCAGGATGTGCGTTTCGCCTGGGAGGTAAAGCAAATCACGCAAGATAATGCTGCTACTGCTGCTGCTGCTGATGATGATGATGGAACACACTCATCATTCGCAGCGTATTAATTACAGGGTGGAAGTTCGTCTCAGGACATCCATCTGTTTATAGGCAGTCCCAGACCATTCATCAAAGTTGAGCGAACATTTTAATTAGTTCTTCGCTCCGAAATCATGAGTTAATAGTTCTTCAAACGGCAAATTATCTATAGACCTATTTGAGTTATGGTAATGCCCCTGCCACACCCCACCCCCCCCCCCCCCCCCCCCCACACACACAAACATGCCCCGTCCAGCCGAGTAAAATGCATTCAAATTTGCCAAAAGCATCTCTCTGAGACACATAACTGTCACAGAAAAAGGACAACCCGCCGTGCCACAAATTTGTTTGCGAAAATCCCGCTCATCCCATCATTGCTAGACCGATTGCTGGAATACACTGTAGATCAGTTGAAAATAAACTAGACTACGATTTGTACTGACTAACAGACGCGTTCCAATACCGTGTTGCATTTGCGTTCCAAATCTCTACCCAAAGTGGGAAAACTCTCGGCAAAAGAGTGTATGGGGCAAGAAGGAAGGAATTTTCGCGCCTTCATATGGAGATGCGACAGGCGTCAGAAACTATAAAATAAACAAACTTCCGTTGTGTGTGGCAGGGGATCATCATCTCTGGATGATGGTTCCGATGCGAGCTGATGAGTTTGATGGGCTCGACATACGCTCTCTGGCCGGGGCGGGCCATTGATTGCATCATAAATAATGAATTTATGCTGACAGGCAGTCGTCAGAGTACACAGCGTATTTTGTGAGGACCTCCGTTTGGTCCTACACGGTGGTTGGTTGGTCGTCCACGGTTGGGGCATCCTTTTTCGTCAACTAATAAAATATGTTTTTATTGCAATCAACAGCGAGAGAGAGAGAGAGAGAGAGCACACACACACACACACACGCACCGCGTATAAAAATTAATGAGCCACGGAGGCGCGCACCCTTCGGATTGCGGCATCAGGATCAGCATCGCGGTATACGAATGCCAGATCCCAGATCCGTTTGCCAATGCAAAATACATTTCCATTTTTGCGCATTTTCCTGTTCTGCATTCTCTGCCGCTGCCACTGCCTCTGTCTCTGTTGTTGTTTCCTCGCATAAAAGTTAATGTTTGCCAAACGAAATGTTAATAATATTCATAAATATGTCAGCTAATAAAAATCTGCGGTTTGATTGTCACCTTTATGAGGCTGCCAGCCACCCAGGGCACCCATAGCCAAACTGCGCCTGGCTTTTCCATCGTTTTGCATGCCTTTCCTTAAGGGTTTTTTTGTCCCTTAGCATATTTGCCTTGTCTTTGGTTATTTCTTCGCTAAGTGAGTAAACCTAATTGGGGTTTATGTAGGTGCTAATTGAGAGACATTGTTCGCTAAAGATGCTGGATGGATGTCTGGGAAAGGGAAGATGACTAAAAGAAAATGGAAAGATTTATACATCCAATGTCTGACATCAAATGCTGACATCAATGAGAACTGTCTTTAAAAATTATTAAATAATTTAACCCTACAGTTTTCTATACCCACAAACTATTTTTTGACAAGCTTGCAACCAGTGTTGCGCAACCAGCTGTCGTCGTTTTGGAATAGAGCAACTAAAATCCAAAGCAGGAATAACGATGAGCCTTCCCTTCTCCCATACATGCGACGAGACGCGTTTTTCCCCGGGGATGATATATTTTTTACGATATTAAATGCTGAGATTTTTATAGATTTATATCCACAATTCGACGTCGTTTCTTTGCTTTTTATTGAAATAGGAAACTTTCTGCATATTGCATGCATCAAATGCGACGGCAACAACAGCAACTTGCCACATTTCTTTGGGGTATCTCCGCTTCTGACCATTTTTATGACAAAGAATGAAATGAGACGAAATTATTGACGAGCAAAGGAGAGTAGCAGCGACAAACGGAAATCGCTGGCAATAGTCGAGAGGGATATAAAAAAAAGCGAAATTACTTTTGATAAAACGACAGCAACGACTTCGAGGACTCGTAAGGACTCCAAGGACTACAGCAATAACACACACACAAAAAAAAAAACTACACATAAGCTTCGGGCCGAAACCGGAGGAAGCAGCAGGAAGTCAACTACAAGAGGGCGTTGATTTGTCACAAGTAGAATTATGAGGCAAGGACAAAGAAGACACCAAAGAGAGAGCAGCTGCCACAGGAACAGGAACAACAACAAACACTTCAATTACCGGAAAACGTGTCCCTGATAATACCTACCAAAGATTCCAGCCCAAGTAAATAAAAATTAATTTCATTATTTGATGTTTTTTTCGTATGGTTGGACTTTGACAAAGAATAACTTTACTCCCTATAGATGGATAACGTTTAACAATTACGATAGAATTTCCACTTATAACTCTGTTTAAAGCCACTTTCCCCATTGCAATTGCAGTTGCAACAAAGTTCGAGTATTTATTACAAGTATTTATGTTGCTTGATGTTTATTCCTTTGCATTAATATTAATAACGCGTTTTCAACATTGTTGCACAGTGTTGACATGTGCCGGAAGGAAAGAAGGTAGCAAGGTAGGGGATCTGCATACGTCTCAACGGGAGGTTTACGTCCTCAAAAAGGAAGCACAGTGGCAATAAGGAAATAAACGAAGAAGGAGAGACAGTTGCAAGAAAGGAAAATAAATGAGGGAAAGGTGTGTTTACGAATAGTTTTAATGGGTTATCATTGTTACTGTTTTCTCATTTTCCCCCCACCCCTTCGTTTCGTTGGTTTGTGCAAAAAAAAAAAGGAAAAGGGAAAACTGTCATAAATGTCATTGCTCGTAAAAGGCAAAATGCAATTTCCACGCCCCTTCAGCACTGCCCTGAAAATCCTCTTCGCCTCCTGCCGTCTTTACGTATATTTTTTATGTGTGTGCAACCGAAACCAAACCCATCCCATACCAGATCCATTCGTAGGATCCGCGGCTGCGTGTGAAATTATGATAAATGTGCATAAAATCGCGCCAAGGAGAACGTTGCACTTTTGCCATGCAATTCAGTTCAGCTCGGGATCCGTTCGTTCGGTGTTGTCATAAAAAATTGGCCAAATTGCCGGCCAGCACGCACAGGACAATGGCAGCCCGGCCCTGACCTGTCCCTCCTCACAGCTCACAGTCTCCTCCTGTCAGAATGGCATTTTTCATTGCATTTTCTTTTAATTAAATTAGCTTCTTTAATGTTTCCTCTTCTTGTTCCCCTGCTCTTCCGCGTGTTTTGCTCTGTTTTGACTTTGGTTTGTGGTCATAAAAATACGAATGAAGCGGCGGAATAGTTGCGCTACTTAGGATCGTCTTTCATCCCATGGGCAATGGGCACTGCAACGATTTTCGCAATAAAATTCCACAACAAAAACAAATTCGGAATTACTCAATGGAAAATTGTTTGTCGTTAAAATCAAAAAAAAAATGGACAAAAAAGTCTTTCGGGAAGGGTCTTTAAATGCGAAACGATCAGCCAGCCCCTAAATGATCTTAGCTACAATTTGTGATAGCCAAAGAAAAGCCTCGTTGATGAGAAATCCATGAGTTTTCCCACCTTGATTTCCACAGATATTTTGTAGACCATTTTGGACAGCCACTAATGTAATTCAACTAACCAAAAGGCTGGACACTGGGATAAACCAATAAAGCAAAGTCCTAGCCACAAACATTTTCCATTTCCGTTGCAAGATGTCTGGGGCAGGGGAGGGTGGGCACAAGAGGAAAAGACAAGGCTTCGGCCCAAGACGCAGTTGAAGGAAGTGAAGTCCAATTGACCGGCGCTCAGGAGTGGACTTTGCGGAAATTGCAAAATTTCTGCATCGTAATAAGATGAAATTAAGTTTGGGGCACACACACACACACACACAAAGGAAGGAGTGGGAGCTTTGGGAGCCTTGAGCAAACAAGACAGAGACCAGAGAGATGGTAAGGATATTCGTAGGAGGCGCAGCCAGGCGGCAAATGAACCACTAATTGCGTGACGAAATGCAATTTAGTGAACTTTACCTCAAGCCCTATCCCAATCCCCCAAGTCCACATCCTTCGGCTAAGTAAATACTTACGTCCTGATGCTTGGTCCGTGTCCAGCTTCGATTTTGGCAATTAAATGGAAAACGTCATGCCCAAAAAGGGCTCTGTGTAATGACAGTAATGCAAACATTCAGCCTGGACAATATCCTTTTGTTTAACTAGGCAATTTAAAGTGTTAATCCCTTCGATCTGTCTGTCCTTCCGGCAGATTCTGTCAACCCTTTGAGGTCTCCAGGCCAGGCCCGGCCCGGCCCGGACCGTTGACAATGATAAATTACTCGGACACTTTGTGTTTTAGCGTGATTTATCGCGCCTGCCGACACAGGACACACGTGTCGCCTCAGTCGTCCTTACTTTTGGGTTGATTTTTAATTAAATGCAAACAGAAATGACCATTTGATAAGGTCGAACTCTTGTTCGTAGCCTTCTGGTGGGGCTGTAACATTTTCCAGGCTTTTTAACTCATATTTAAAATGCACTCGTCCGCCCATAAAGTGGGGGGGGGCAAACAGCGGACAGCAGCCAACTGCAACGCATTAATTTTTATAGACTTGACTGCATTCATGAAAATTCATTGGCATTGGTCCGCCCCCCACCACCAACACCACCCCCACCACATTCATTGCGAATTCGGTCCGAGGGCAGTGGCTGTTCCTCTCTTCTTCCTCTCTCTCTTCATAGGCCGTTGCACCCGGCACAACGATTTTCGACTTAATGATGTTTTCCAAAATGCATCGGCAAATATGTTTCGCAATTTCCAGTAAAATAAAATCAACTGAAAATGCAAGACATTGTAATACCCTACTTTTTTTTCTTTAGGCGTGAAAATATAAATCATATGTAGGGATTCTATCGGGATAAGATATTGATATATGTAGGCGATCCCTGGTAGCCACAAAGCCTTGTCTTGAATGTTTTACTGGCGTTGAATACTCCTCTATAAAGAATGAAATCAATAGTAGTTTGTTGATGGGCTTCCTCATCTGGCTCCAGTAACAAGTCACCCGCCCAAGTGGTCATACCTTTTCCATGCCCAGCCGGTTAGGCCGATTGCGGTCCCCAGTCAGGCTCTCGATTCCGAGTCCCAGCACCATCAGTCAGCATTTTCAATATGTTTATGTGTAATTTTCAAATAAAGGTTTAAATGGTTTCTGGCAAACATTTTCAGCCATCGAACTGGATCCCATTGTGGGATTCTGGGGCGGTACAGCGGGGATATGTGCAGGAAGAGTGTTACATTGCGGTTGTTTGTTCTGGCCATTGATATTGGTGTGACGATTGGGTGTTCCGTGCTCCCTGTGTTCTGCGTTCTGCGTTGAGGGCTTGTAATCAACATGGTTGCGGTTTTTCACTGCTTTTTGCTTGATTATTTTGCAATATTTTATAGATTTATTTTTGTTGCCACCCCCCCAGCAGAGAGGATGCAGCACAGGGAGGCGGCGGAAATGGCAGTAATTATCGAAAAAGGAATTTGTCAGCTAACCATTAGACATGATTACTGTCCAGCTAATTTAATTGAAATTCTTCTTTCATCATTTGACAGGGTTTCAATGTTAGTTTGAATTTATATGGAATATCTTTAAAAAATTACGAACTGAAAGTAATTCTGCCATTATGCGGATACACAGTTTTCCATGTGATTGTGAATAATAATGTAGGGGAGCAAATTTGTAAAATAATATCGGAGTACTGCATTAACCTGGAATCTGCCAATTTGGAGCTTGCATATTTCAATGCTTGCAAATTAATTTTAAAAATGAACGTACTGAAAAAAATTCAGTTGAATAATATGCAGTATTGTCCTGATTCGGATGTGCTCAACTACATCACGACAGAATGTAAAACACTGACTTAACGAATGCCCAGGGTATGAAATTTAACTTAAATATATAAAAAGAATATCGTTAACATATGATTGTGTACATATGTACATATGTATGTATGTACTTTGCATCTCTTTCGGCTCAAAATATACGGAAACTGATCAACTTGAAAGAGTTGGCCATTTGCACTGAAGAAAAGATAAATCTTTTTGCAATTTTTTGCATTTAAAGAAATTGCGTACCTTGAAACTTTCGTTCCTCACACTTTCAGAACACACAGAAAGAAGATTTTGTATATCCTGAATTGGAAGTGCTTGAAATTTTTGAAAATCAAAATATATTCATCTTTACCCACCTGTCCGAAGCTCACATCGTTGAAATTTGTTTCTAATTGTTATTGTAATAACGTTAAAATATTTAATATTGTAGAAAAATTCGCAAAGACACTGGAACAATTCAATTGCCTCTGATCTGTAACTTAAACTGCTCAGACTATGTAAAAACTTGATGTATCTTTGTTCAACATTTTATGTTACAAATGAAATATTCTCGGAAAATGTACCCTCTCTGATTGATGTCTTAAGGGACAATGGCTTCAATTGGCAACAATTGGCACTGTACTCAGGACGAATTGGTGAGTGTTTTGAAACAATGACTTCTGGTTACCGTAATTGACAAGATTTTTGTTTGTTTTTGCAGGAGAAAGTAAATCCAAACTCTGAAGTGTGGAATTTAATTAAATTGACCTGACATTACCGTTGAAATAGATTTTATTAAAAAATATTCAAGAATAAATAAAATGTAAAATCGTATTGAGAATCCAAAAAAAAAAACATCTTGTCAAATCGGATCAGGTGGAGAATTTAACTGTGGCGAAATCCCAAAAGTGATTGCGTTCAACTAATCCTTTTGGATATTTCTTCCTAATTGCAGACCTAGTTAATACCACTCCCCCACACAACACACACACACACACACAAACACATCTGTTGGTCTCGTGCAAGCTCGATTGCCTAACCAAAACCAAACAAAGCTCCACCTACCAGCCGCACAGAGATCTCGACTAAATTACGTGCCAATCAACCACTTGGAAGATGACAATGGGCCGGAGACGATAAGACGGAGACAAGGCGACAATGCGACACGGCTGTCTACGCAGCACAAACTTATTTGTTTAACAGACAGACAGACAGACAGACAGACGGACTGACGTACTGCGAGAGAAGGATAAGGCCAATGCAAGCCTTGTCTTAGCCTCTGACTGTGTTTGCTAATTAGCACATATTCCTCGAAGGCAAAAGAAAACACACGGCGACTCTCAGTCAACATTTCACATCACGTGAGTAACTGGGGAAAACAGGCAAAAGAAACGATGTCGTCTCGCCGGATTAAATTGTTCAATTTTAAATATGCTCTGTCACTTCATTTGTAAGGAAATAACCAGCAACAAGACAGCAGGCAAAAAACTTTTGCCTCGCAGCAAAGTTTTTCCCCTACTGGAATGGGGTGGGGAGAGAAAAATCATTAACACGCCCGCAAGCCCAAGCCAAACGAAAGGATAACAGATTTTTCTGCTAATTTGAGGCAGACTCCTTTGTGCGTGACTAGCAGGGAAGATTGAACAGGGAGTAGAGCAGCAGTTGGGTGGGGGGCGGTGGGTTCGAGACTCAGACACTATCTTCCTCTTTAGATCAACTTCTTGACTGGCTGGCTGGCTGGCATCTCCCGTTTCACTCGAGTGACGAAGCACTGTGAGATAAGCTCCTTCCTGGCTGGGTTCGAAATGAATCCTTTTTTGGGCTGCTGTCACAGTGTCGGGGCGAAAGTTTCCCAATAAATTGCGTTTCTCGGGCTGCCGGGGTTGACAGTTTTGCTTAACGCTTCATAATCAGCATGAGGCAAATAAGTTGCCATCTAATTGTGTGCTGCAACAATTAAAAGCCGTAAGGACTTAAGTCAACTAAAAAGTTAGAGGCAGCGCCATCGCCAGCAGCACTCAAACCACAATCCAAGTCTGGGCCAAGCTCAGCTGGCGATTCCTGGCTAAGACGCAGCCAGCAGAAGAGAAGCAGCCGTGGAGTAGCAAAACTTTTTCAAATATTTTCCAAATGCTTTTCCAACTTACGCCTGAGTAGTTGGCCAAGGAAGTGAGCCGCGTCCTTTGGGTATTTCCTTTTGCCAACAGTGGTGTCCCGTGTCTGCGTCTCGGTCTCCATCTCCATCTCCATTTCTGTGCCCTTTTAACGCTTCGTCGACTGCACACAAGACAGAATTAATTGTTGAGTAATTGAAATTTTATTTATATTAGTTTCCTTTGGCGCTCCTTCCTGGTGACCACTGCAGGCGGTATCCCTGCTCCCTTTGTGGATTGAAGTGTGTAATTCTTGTTTTCCATTGTAATTTAGTATTTGGCTTTGGGGTTTGGCTTACCCCATCCACACCAGCATCCGAAAGCCGCCATGGGGCTTGCACGATTTTTATTCAAATTTACTTAGTCTCTTTTTTTATTTTTTTGGTCATTTGGTTTGATTTTTTGTGATGTTTTCAAAGTGGAAAATCAATTATTCGCCTTGTTGATGATGTCATTTTCAAGTTTTAAATCTTTTCTTAGGGAGAAAAACCGCTAAGGAACGCTGAGAGTATGAGGAATTTAACTGTTTTTGGATATTTAATTTTTTATTGTATTTAACATTTCTCTTCCATTTCGCCTCAAATTTTTACCGCAATTACAATTTTAATAATGTATGGAAAGTGTTCAATATTTGTTTAAACTTTCAACAGCTGCTCCTGATTTCCTATACTATTGTCAGGTCTAAAATTCAGGCATTTGAAATATTTTTAGATTGAAGTTTCAACAGTTCGCGCAGCTATTTTTGATATTGTTGTAATTTAACGATTGGCTGTTCGGTGATCCCCTTTTTCGCGTTCGCGTTGAGGGCTTGTAATCAACATGGTTGCGGTGTTTCACTGCTTTTTGCTTGATTATTTTGCAATATTTTATAGATTTATTTTCGCTGCCCCCACAGCAGAGAGGATGCAGCACAGGGAGGCGGCGGAAATGGCAGTAATTATCGAAAAAGGAATTTGTCAGCTAACCATTAGACATGATTACTGTCCAGCTAATTTAATTGAAATTCTTCTTTCATCATTTGAGAGAGTTTCAATGTTAGTTTGAATTTATATGGAATATGGCTGTTCAATAATTTCCTTCTGTTCAGTAATTTCTACATTTGTAAAATGTATCGACGAGCATTAAAAACTCCCATCCGTGACACATATGTACATAAATGCTCTTTCCTGTTTCCGGTAGGGCAGCATCTTTGTATAGATTTGCAATTTGTACTGTCAATAACTGGCGAAAAACTGAAGACTTTAATGGAAGTTTTAGAGAATAATGTCTTCAATCCAAAGATAAT
The DNA here is from genome assembly GCA_035043285.1 of Drosophila subsilvestris. Lineage (NCBI taxonomy): Eukaryota > Metazoa > Arthropoda > Insecta > Diptera > Drosophilidae > Drosophila > Drosophila subsilvestris. The sequence goes on along the minus strand of JAWNNB010001728.1, from coordinate 2,386,428 downwards.
TTTCGAATATGAATTTAATGATGATTTGTTCTGTGTCATGTCCATTTTTGTGAGTGTTTGAAACTATGACTTCTGGCCACCGAAATTTACGCAATTTTTTGTTTCTTTTTATAGGAGAAGTGAACTGAAAACTCCAAAGTGTGGAACTTAATTGAACGTACCGTAGCTGAGAGCTACCAAGTATCTATGATTAATTTTATGCTTCAATGGCAAATCTACATAGGGTGGAGAATCTAGCTGTGGAAAAGCCAAATATGATAATAGGTATAAAATAATAAACACCATATAAATAATTTATGTAAATAGAATGTATTAAATATTTGTTTGGACAGTTGATTCTGATTTTCAATAATAATGAAAATAATACTCGAATTCAGGCATTTTGGACACGCCGGACAGCTCTCATTGATGAATAGTCTGGGAAGAAGAATAAAAAAATTCCCAATCGCTTGGCTTCAAATTGAGCACCAGAGACGAAGAACTGTCCCCCTCAAAGGGGATTGGGTGTACATTTCCCTAAGCCATCAGTTTCCTCCTTTCACTCACACGCCTTTCTCTGTTAATGCGTTTTAATTTAATTTTGCATGCCCAACCGCACAGAACACAACACCAAATGGCCAAATGCTCAAATAAAAACCCAGCACCGAACAATGTTGCCCACACTCCGACGTAATGGTGTGGCGTGTGGCGTGGGAGGGAGAGCAGAGGGGCGACTGGGGCGACTGCAGCTAAAGTGGCACTGGGAGTCAATAAGAATGCGATGTGGATGACGATGGCTGTCAGGGACATAACAAGCTGAACACGGCACATAGCACATGGACATGGACATGGACATGAGACTGGAGACAGGAATAGGGATGGGGATGGGGATGGGGGAATGGGTTACGTACTCGGACCTCGAACGGCTATCAGCAGCACACACACACACACAGGCAACAACAATATAATTGTCGGTCATTTGCAGCAGCAGCAAAATGAGCAGCAGTCACAGTCCTTGCAACCCATTCAATCTGAATGAACCCCTAGCCCTACTCTACACCCCCCCCCCCCCCACCCCCTTCATATGCAAATCAAACAGAAAGCTTCGCTGAGGTTTTTGCACGGGCAACATTGTTGCTGCAACATGTGGCAAGCAGCCCTTGTTCGTGAAAGAAGATGAAAGATGTACAGTGGGAAGTAGCGACTACCGGACCCAACAACGCAGCCATTTGGATGGTTGCAAGATAAAGCAACTGGGCAAGTCCATTGCCATGAAGCCACTTGTGACGGAAGGGCCGGGGAATCGTTTCCTTTTATTGACCAGCAGCCACCGGACAGACAATTACGTTTACTGCGGTCAAAAAGTGCAACAACTACAGAGCCAAGTTATGCGCTAAATGTTCCAGTCCAGTCACAGGACACAGCACAAGACGCCAAGGGGTATATACGATTTTCGATTGAAATGGATTCTTTTTTGGGAGGAGTTATTAAAATTCTGTTTGGAATAGGGCATGAAAGCTATGGCTCCCATGAGACTTGAAACGTGCAAGTAGATTCAGCTAAAGGGTATACCCTAGGTCTAACCCAACATACAAAAACCAAACCGTAAATGTTTGCCTTGTTAGCCCGAGTCGTATGCGTAATAACCCCGTTAAAGGACAATCTACGTATGTGTATGTCCCTATTTTTTATCGTGTCTCATGTCTCGCCATTTAATACGGAAAGTTGTTATCAAAATAATTGCAGCGATTGCAACACAGTGGGTCCAGGGTACAGGGTCCAGTTCCACTTCAACACAAAAACAGCCGCCAGCAGAATCTCATTAGAATAATGCATCCCAAAGTGCTGTACGAACAGGTGGCAAGATGGCAAGATGGCAAGAGGTGGTGGGTAGCCGCCTTGACAGACAAAACAATTGTTGATTAAATTCATTTCAGTCATTTGCATATGGAATTGTCTGGCTCTAGGTCTGAGTGTGCATTTTGGGCTACGCTTTTATCACGGCAGCGCATTGAAAAGTCATTCCGGGGAATGGGTGTGCTGAAGGATTTTGGCCACAAGAATAATGAAGTTGCTGGGAGTCTTAAGTCGAAAAACAATGCCAGGCCATGGCCACCATAGCCATAGCCATAGCCATAGCCTCAGTGCCAATGACAATGAAATGACTTAGGTGTTTGCCTTGAACGGGGGCTTGGGTCTGGCTTTGTGGCTTCTGTAGGATGTGGGTGGAAACGCACTTAGGTGTACGTCAGGTAGGCAGGCAGTCAGTCAGCCCATTGTTCTTTTATGGATGCGTTGCTCTTCCTGTTTTGATAATTTAATTGAAATGGCAGCAGCCACACAGGCAATGCAAGGATGAGTTGCCATTGCAAGATGTCCAAATGGAAATGCAGTGTTTATTTCCAAAACGAGCTGAAAACTCGGCAAGAGAGAGAGTTGTTCGTGGAGTTGCTATAGGAAATATTCGAATATTCATAGATTCTCTGGATTACCATCACTTGTTAGTTCGAACTGCCCTCGGTCAGGCCACAAACACTTTTAACGTGCAACTCCTGCCTGCCGTAAGTCGACACTTTGGAAAACCCTTTTGACAAGTCTACAGTTACACACTGGCAGCACCCAGCTGGCCAGAAGGCAGCACAAACTTTGGACTCATGCCTGGCCTGGCCCTGGCCCTGGCCCTGGCCCTGGCCATTGATTGCATTAGTTCCGTTCGAAGCGGTTGTCAGGGGGATGGGGGCGTAGGCAAAATTGCGTTTCGCTTCCACATGAGCCACAATCAAGTTCAAAGTTTTCGACAGATGAAGACAAGACACAGCCCCATCCAGCGCAATACCCCAATCCGTTTCGGTAGTTCAACTTCAATTTTAATTGACTTTAAGCAAAACAGACCGCAACTGATGTACTGAAGAAGTGTGCGGGGCATGGGAAAAACTCCACGGAAATGGCTCGTTTGACTTTTATTGAATTAAAATTTCCGCGTGCCGAACAGTACCCCAAAGCCTTAATTGCAACTGTAAGTGACGACGTGATTACCTGAAGACAAAAAAAAAAAGAAACAAAAAAAATACGAAGCAAGGCAAAAACTTTGACTGGAAGCCATTATGTTTGCTAGAGGCACTTCCTGCCGCAGGACTCAACTGCGACTTGCTTGGCGCTGGGTTTTAAAAGTTTTCCACTCTACACACTCACACACACTCACACACACTCACACACACACACACACACGAATAAGCCACGTAGTTTTTGCTGCTCTTTCTTGCCAGTTTCTTTTTCTGCCTTTTTCTGTCCGTGTGTCGTGTGTGCATTTTTGATGAACTTGTGAGAGCCTGGCGGTCTGGGTTGCCCTGGCAAGGCGGCTGGCTTGGCTTCCTTGTCAGTTCATTCCATTTGCATATCGTTTACGTTTTAATGTGATTATGGCGTGTGCATATTGAATGCCTTTGGCCTGTTATCCTTGTGCCTGTTGCCTGTCTTTCTCCGTTCTCCTTTCTCCTTTCTCTTTGCTTTTCCTTTCCTTTTTTTCTTTACTGCTGTTAACTTTTTGAAAGCTACAATTTTTGGTAAAATTTCTTTCCTTTCAACAGTTTTCGCCCGGTTTGCGGTTAGTTTCTCCCCTTAATGGATAATTCGACTTGATGAGTCGTTATACCCCACCTACCGCCTGCTACAGCTAGTTGCGGATGCCAAGGAAAAGGACTGCGGTACCTCCTATCACAACTTTCTTGGTAGATATGCAAACATTAGCTATAATGAATATTTAAACAGCGCACAGTTGATGGCATTTCTGCCAACTAACTCTCTGCTTTAAGCTCTGCTGACCTCAATTTTCTGTACCCCCTCCCCAAAAAAAACTCTTGGTCACACCTTTTGCTGCTGGACGGGACATTTTATTGCTGGACAATTTACAATAAAATTTATTTACGACAATGTTTTCGAACTACTTAAGAGAGATCTTTCAAGTGTGTGCCACAAAACTCCACTCCCTCCCACTCCATTTCTGTGTGTTTTAATGCCTCTTTTATTGGATGGAACACGGAGTTCAATAGACGATGACAGGCGACCGCCCGCCCCGACCAAGAGGGCACACGTTTCGTGATACGATAGAGAGAGGAGAGTAAAATCGAGTCGAGACTCGAGTCTCTCTTCTTTTTTTATGGTCAACTATTGACTGTCCGGTCGTATTTGGTCTAGATGTCAGCAAACATAATTCACAATTCGCTAGTTTTACGAGTCGCTTCCGTTCATTTGCCGTAAAAAGGCAGCAAATAAAATGCTGGACAGAACAGAACAGGACAACGCGCCCGCATCATCAAGTGACCATTGTCCAGTCGCCCTGTTCGCTTTTTTACGGCATCAAGGGTCATCCTTTTGTCCTTAATGGCCGGGGCAGCTCACTCGCTGATGGTACACAGGAGGGCGGCCTGGGGTTGGGCCGGGTCGTGGCTTATGTGTTACGTCACTTTGGATAAGAATTTTCTCCATCTCCCAAAAAACGGCAATGATGCCTGTGTTTCTTTTCTTTTGTTTTTTTTTGTTTTTGGTGGGCCTTTGCAAACATAAGTTATTTATGATCCATCATTGTGCAATATTTGGTAAATCTTTGCCGAGTTTTTACTGCTACTCCGCTACTCCCTCCGCCCTGCCCCAGCCCCAGCCCCACCCACAAAAAACGATGAGGTACAGTTGGTTATTGTTTGACTATTCCTTTCTGCACATGGACTCCACATGGACTGACAAGCTGTCAGGCTGGCCAACTTGGCCGAATCCCATATCCCCCATATGTATGTGTGTCTCAGTGCGACATTTGGAGATTTATTTCGCTTATCGTTTGTGTAAATAAAGTTATAAAAGAAGTGGTAAGGGAACCTTTTAGGCGGCATTGGTCGTCGTCTGGGGGAGTTTGATTTGATTTGATTTGTTGCTGCAGGATTTAAGTGAATTTAGATTAAATTTAATTGCCTGAACTAAGGGGGCACTAGGCTAAGGAGGGTTGTTTCTACTTCAGCTATACAGGCTGGGCTTTATTGTTTTAGTACTACTCTAATACTTGGGAGAAATATATCAAAAACCATTGTACATCACTCTTTAATCCTGCTTCAGCTCTCGGTAAAATTTCAGTAATACCTCAAATCAAACTCCATACTTTTACCTCTCTCCCACTGTGGTGCGCGTCTCTTCCTGTTCCCATATATCATTTGATTTCATGCAACGTTAATTCCACACACACACACACACACATCGGCAGCACCGGTTACCAGTAATTTTACTAATGCCTAACCCTCTCACTTTGTACGCTGGAACACATAAAAATGTCCCACGTCTGTCACTGTTCGAACGAAAATTAATGTTTGCCAAAAATGGAACAGCATACAAAATTCAACGCAAAAATAACATAAAAAAACCCCAAAAAAAAAAAGTTTAATAAAGAAGGCAATAAATTTGATGCAGCAAACAAAAAACACATCGAATGTCCTGGATGTCCTGGATGTCCTGCCAATCCCAACCCCCATTCGATTAACAACATAATTTCGAGTGTCATTAATGTGCACATTATGCCAAAATAATGCAAAAATCATATAATTTATATGCCCGGAAAGGGTTCGGGGCTCGGGGCTCGGGCCTGCAAAAAGGGTCAGCAGCAAGGAATGACCACTAACGGGACGGCATAAAAGTGGCCACAACCAAAGGGTTAAGAGGCGTGCGGAAAGGCTTCTCTCCTGGTGGAGTGGCCAGTGGGGAGGATAGATGCTTTGGCATGGTCTGGTCTGGTCTGGTCTGGTCTGGTCTTGTCCTTTGTGTCACGAATTTGGCCATGTGGTCAGCAACAGTGGAGAAGCACTTGAGCGTAGAAGGCCCAACAATGGACAAAGGAAAGTGCCCGCGTGAAGGGGGAGCAGCGCATTGGAAGTGTTTGGAGTGGAAAGTGAAGGGAAAAAAATGAATGATTTTCCGCTTTCACAGCCGAGATGAGCCACTTAAGGGCTTTAGCGATAGATAAGAGCGAGTTAAACAGGAATTAAGAGGGGGTTACATCAGTAGATGGCATTTAAGGATTAAAGTTAACTTTTCATATCTTTCTTAATTATAGAAATTTCCAAGTTACTCCAGAAAATTACGAGCATTTCTGTATTGAATGATAGACTCTGTTCAAATAGTTCATCTCCATTCAAATTAAATAACTCTTCACATGATACCTCCTCCCCTACTCCTTTTACACCCCACCCGCACACCAAAAGTTCTAAGGGAAAAAAAAAAACGCTAACGAACCGCGAAACTGTCAAAATATTTCCACATGTGAACGGCGGATGTATCTCTCTACCTCCCAGACCTTCTGCGACGCACGTTTCCTGGTGAATGTAAGGACACGACCAAAACTAAAACGGAAGGATACGGAAAATGGCAGAGAGCAACAAAATAAAAACGGAGCACGGAAACCGTATGCAAAACACACACGGGGCACACACGGTAGCCGAGACCTTAACCCCTTTGCTGCCGCATGCATTTCCTTCTCCACTGCCACACACACACACACACACACTCACTCACACACACATGATTTTGATTTAGTGGCACTTTTAAGGCAGAGCGAAAAAGCACTCTCCATTGAGGAGAAGAGTGGCATGCATGGGCGGCCTATAAATTCAATTTGTGTATTTATTGAGGCATAAATGCGTCAGCGGCAGGACGAGAAGAAGGAAGAAGCAGAACCAAACAGGACGACTTAATGCACTACCAATTATAACTCAATTTTCATAAATAAGAAGAAGAAAGAAGTGCTGGCAAACAAAAAAAAACGCCACACAAACACGCACAAAGAGCGTGTGGTGGTGGGGGTGGGGGGTTCGAGGGTTAAGAGTTCGCTACGCCTTGACAACTCTATGCTTTGATTTTTTGCTTCTTTCTCCTGTGTTTTTGTTGTATTTTTATTTATGAAATATGAAACAACCGCATGTGTGCAAACACAATTTTGGGTGAGTGTGAGTGGGGAAAATTGGAATAGGAAAGCAGCCCATTGAAGGGGTTGGGAACGCATAGCAGCAGCAGCACCTTCACCCTTTATTTTTTTTTGCGGGCTGGTAACTCGTCCCGACACATGAACCCTTTATTTTTATTTATTTATCCCTTTTTGTTTTTTTTTCTGGTGCAAAAACATTCGATTTTTATCACCAAAATCAATTGCATTATTGTGTTTGACTTTTTCCGACAGGCACCAACATATTATCCGCAACGAATTTAATATCTTTAGCAACCATGGGATAAATCAATCCATGGGTAGAAGGGAAAGGGTTGCTTGGTATTTTGTTACTTTGTGAGTACAGTGCGGCTCATATTGTAGCTACTTAGGAAAAGGTTACCCAACTAATACTCTAATATTCGCTATATGTAAGTATGTCTTAATGGATTTTAGCTGCAGCTGCAGGATAAATATTTTTTAACAAACAACCTTTCTCAATTTTATTTAATTTTTTTTGTAACTCAGATTATTATTTTAATTTTAATTATTATTTCGATTCTCCTTATCGAACTGAAGTATTCTTTAAAGGATTTTAAGCTACAGCTGCAGGAAATATACTCTATAAATAACAACTTTTCCATACTTTTTTTGTTTTTTTAATACATATATATATTTTTTAAAAAGTAATTTTGATATAGGCTTAAACAATATCATATTATATGTTCTCTTTGAAAACTAACTTTTCAAATTTTTTTTTTTAAATTGTCTTAAATTTGTTGTATCTTTGTATCATTATTTTCTGACAGTACCTTAAAAAACTTTCCTACAACGACACAAACCCGATTAGTGCCCAATTGTGGCAAGTTCTTTCTTGCTTTCAGTGTCACCACCACCCCAAAAAGTCTCCTAAAGTTGTCAGTAGTCTAAAATGCAACATAAATCATACAGCCAGAGGCATGACAGGATGCGCTTCGTTCCTGATGATGCTGCTCCTTTCCACACATGAATCACTTGATGGCGCAGCGAGTGCAACAAACTGTGATTAATAGCGTACAAAACCCAAAAGCTTGAGCCCGAAACCCAAAGAGAGCAAACCCCCAACCGCACCGCACCACACAAAAGCTTGAGAGCTGACAAATTTTCATGAATTTTGTATTAAACATTGAAATCAATTCCATTTTGTTGTCCTGCTCCTGCTGCATATGTACATACATATGTGTGCTGTGTGTGTGTTGTGGGGAAATTTTTTAAAAACATTTTTTTGTCCAGCTTTCAGCGTCTGCCGGGCTGCAGCACACGGTTCGACTTAACTTGTTGATTTATGGCTTGCGAGCTGTCAGCGCAGGGAAGCCGCCAAGAGGCAACTGCCGTTGCCGTGTTCTGGTCTGCTGTTCAAATGGGGAGGCAGATGGAGGACTCCTTCCCATCCAGGGGCCACATTCTGTGTGTAAAACGCCTTGTTAACATTGCTTACCCGAAATCTCATTTGTTCGTGGTTCGCATTTGACAGTTTTTGGCGAGTGCCCCCCCCGCCACAGTTGAGGAATTTAAATTAGTTCAAGTTGAGAGCCACCACACAAATGCGCAGCGGCAAATGCTTTTTGACATAGTTTTCGGCATTCAGCCATAAATCACGAGTATTTTCTAGCCGATGGAGTTGCAGATATGTACATGATCTAGGCATTGATATGCCAAAGGTATAGGCAGTAGGAAGGAGTTAAAAGGGTTTCCCGAATGGTTCCCCACAGTATTGTGAAATCAAACGGAAATGTCATACTAGCTTACCAGAAATCTATGAATATTATCCCCCAACTAAAAGGTGACTCAACACTTGTCAGTGAATTCCTTAGAGCCATATCCTGAATCCCACAATCCGCGCATCATCATCTGCCTGACCTCAAGCGAGGAATATGCTGTAAACTTTTCAATTCCATCCTTTTGTGCTCCGACCTCCGATCCCCATTCCACTTTAAAGGGTTAACTGTGCACCCCCTTTTTATTTGTGCCAAGCATTTTCAATATTTACAATTACTTAGCATTTTAAGTCGGCGGCGTCACATCAAAATGACAATTATTTGTCAAGTCATAATCAAATTGCGACCCGGACAGGAGCAGAGCAGCACAGTTGTGCCTAATCCTGTGGCTTTGCATGCCAAAAAATGAAAAGAGTAAAAGGACGAGCAAATAGCAGGAGGGCTGGGCTGGGCAACACGGAAAATGGGAAAGGATTGCAGCGCTCGTCAAAGAGTGACGAGACAGGAGGAGGAGGAGGAGGAGTAGGAACAGGAGGCCATGTCCTGAGGGTTGGGGGCGGGGGTTTGTGTCATTTGTGCCTGAATGAACGCGCGTTGGCCATAAATGTTTATGATTATGGTTTAGGCAGCGGAAGATTTACTTTACACATGTGCTGCATTTTGCATATGATACCCAGAAGCTCTCTCTCGCCCAGCTAGCGATGGCAACGTGAGCGGCGATAACGAAGCGGTTAGGACTTCAGATAACAGCGGGTGTAGCTGGAAGGGTTTTTCCTATGCTTTACTTCTACCAACTTAATGCTGGTCTTGGTGTTTGACGAATTGTTCCTCGAGTGAATGAAAAATGATTTGAAAAATTTTTATATTTGTAGATCCTTAAGAATTCATTACTAAAATGAATTCCACCTTATTTATCGTATAATTCCTTCAACTTTTTTAAACGCTAGGAATATATAAAAGTTCCCCCTTATCTCTTAAAATATATATATGTATAAACCTCTCTCACCCATCGTGTCTCACGATCTCATCTTTAGCTGCCAATCCAAAAAACCAAAACCACCCGCTTTTCCAAAAATTACCAAACGCATAAAAACTTATGTTTATTTGACTTGGCCTTCAGCCGCCCGCTGCCTTAGCATGCAAGCCCAACCACCCAACCGCCCCGCGTTAATTGCAGATTTGGCAGTACCGCGAAGTACCCACCCACCACACACATGTGGAACCTTCTGCGGCTTTAAGTTATGACCCAAGATATTTCGTGCAATTTTCAGCTTTATTTTAATCTTTTCACTGATAAAATTTTACGATATTTTGGTCGTAACTCCTCCCCGAGGCTCAACAGCGGATGAAAAAATGCCGACATATGCCATGTTTGAAATTATTTTTAATTGGTGGACCTCAACCGAAGCACCATCTATCCCCACACTCCTTTTGCCGCTGGGTACAGTCAGCCCGGAAGTCCTGAAAACATTCCAAATAAAAAGCTTTCAAATCAAAGCAATTTACGCTTTGATTTGTGCGAAATGCAAAAGGAACACAAAAAACAGAGAGAGAAAAAAAAACGTAGAGCAAGAGCAAGCAGAAGCGGCTCAAATTTGGCGCGTGAGATTTATGTAGTTGAAAGATTTATTCGCGAGAATTTATTGTGAGCCCTGACCGGGTCCAGGCCGTGGCTCCAGGACTTCATAGACCTGTACCACCGTTAAGTGCTTTAAAAGCGCATAAATCACGCGGTTGTTTTGGCACTTTGGGCAACAACCGCGTTGACAAACTTGCCAAAACACACTCCACAGTCCGTACAGTCCCCATTTCTCCATGGATTGTGTTTGCTTTTTCTTGCTGGCAGGCTTTTAGGCCCGCCAAATTACGCGTAAATGGCAGCTCCAACTGCCAGGCCCCCACACCCACACGGTTGAGATCTCTGCGGTTGGGTGATTGGACACGTCCATTCGGTGCAAAATCTCCATACCCTAATCCCTCCATGGCCCGCCCTTCTGTCACACACGAGCACGAGCCCAGCCAGCGTTGATGGCATTTTAATTAGTTTTAGGAACTTGTAGCTACCATTTGATTGAATTGTTTTCACGAGAGCAGAAGGGTAAGGCCTCTGTCTGAGTCGATTTTGCTGTAGTCCTGTACCGAATCGAGTGCGAATTTTTGGTTTATTGTTGCACGCCAAATTAGACTGTGTTCTCTTTATTTATTTTTGCTTTATTTTATATCTGTATTCCACCGTTGAATAATTCGCATATTTTATTAACTTTTCCTGCCTTCGAAATCCCACATAAAAATTTACTTGATCTTCCTTGCCATTTACCCCCAAAAAAAAAAAACAAAGATTATTTTTATTTGCTTCTTTGTTGCAAATCCTTGAGCATCAGTCAAGCATCAAATTATGTTTTAACATTTTTACGACATTTGTTTCAAATTAAACCAGGGAGCTGTCTCCCCAAGTACCCCACCAAGACCCAAACCCTGGACTGCATTGTTTCCGCTTTCAGTGGAATATTTGAATAGCCCCCGCTTAGGGGAGAGCTGAGCTCATCCTTGTACTCGTAATTATCTGCTCGACCACCGCTGGACGTCTCAGCAGCGCAATTTCCAATTAAAATTAATGAAATATTTTACAGGATTCGTACGGCTGGAGGTTGAGTCGGGTCAAGTCGTAAAAGCATTTTCGAAAATCTTGTCAAAGCCGTTTCATAATCATAAACGTGGCTACATTTCTTATTCTTTCGGGGGGAGGCGGTGTAATTATTAGCACCCAAGGAAAATTGCTTGGGATAATTCCCCGAGAGACAGTGACGGGACGGCCGGGGGTGGCAGACGGACTTTGAAGTGTTGAGGTTTCGCGGTCCCCCATGGGATGTGGGAGTGGGGTGGATGGTGGAATGGTGGTGACCCCGTCTCGTCGCATCCCTGTACTTTTGGTTTGACATTTTGCTGTTGTTTGTAATTGAAATTTTTTCACATCACGAGAAAAACTTTCGCCACACGGTTTCCACGCTGTTTCTACGTTGATTTTTTTTTTTTTTTTTTGCTCTGCCGTTCTGTTTCTACTTTTTAATTTGCAAGTCTCGGCGTTATAAATGACCAAAACACATACGTAGAATTAATGACAATGCCCAGGACTTTCTGTCAGTCAGTCAGTCAGTCTGATGGACACAGAATCGTAGTCGGAGTCGGAGGAGCTGGGCAGAAATGTTTGCAAAAAGCATTTCTGCTTAATGTTGATTAAAATGCCAGAGCGCTTTCCATTTGTGGCGTGAAAAAATGCTGGCCAAGCTCGAGCCATTCTCTCTGGACCCGCGTCCACCTCCGCTCGGCCAGCAGTCTTTTTTGTTGGCCATATTGACAGCCGTGAAAGTTTTTGGCCAGCCAGCATCACAGCAGGCAGCTGTCTGCGCTCGGCCATCGAACAATGGCGAATGGATAAATGGCGGAACGCTCCGATGAACGACGGTTTGAAATGTATTTCGGGGTCTTTTTTCTGTCTTTTTTTTCTACCACGAGGGCAGTGCGTAGACAAATGAATGAAAATGTCAAACTGAATGGCGTGTGGTTGGGGGTTTCAGTGGAGTTCAGTGTGCAATGGAATGGGCTGCGGATTGGAGAGACTACTGTACTTGGATGACAGGAGAAAACCTTCATAATAAGACATTCTGAAGCACAGATCTGCCCCTTTAAATTTTAGTGGATTAATAGGACTTTCAAATGAGCATCTCAGAGTTCAGGGAACACTATGGAATGGAACACAAAGGTACAGTTGCATGCTGTACCTCCTTCCCTTCGTTCCGACTAGTCCAGACCGTGTGGCAATGAGCATCTCAGAGCTCGGGGAACACTGTGGAATGGAACACAAAGGTACAGTATACTGTAATTGCATACTGTACCTCCTTCCCTTTGTTTCGACTAGTCCAGACCGTGTCGCAATGAGCATCTCAGAGCTCAGGGAACAATATGGAATGGAACAAAAAGGTACAGTTGCACACTGTACCTTGTTCCCTTCGTTTCGACTAGTCCAGACCGTGTGGCAATGAGCATCTAATAGCTCAGGGAACACTATGGAATGGAACAAAAAGGTACAGTTGCACACTGTACCTTGTTCCCTTCGTTTCGACTAGTCCAGACCGTGTGGCAACTGTACCTCCGAGTGTCTCAAGTGCATGTTCAGTGCACTTTGGCAGCCCTTCTGCTGGTTGGTACACAAGTAGCCATAATTTCCAGATATAATGACAAAGCAATTAAACATTATGGCAATCGTGGAAGGGCTTCTTTCTCCCTACCACCCCCCAAGCAAACAGAAAAACAATCAAAAGCGGTGTCGAGTCTTCGCTTTCACATTCCTGGGTAGGGGCAGGGGTAATAGCTTTCGAACAATAAATGTCCGCAAAACCATTGACATGGCCAGCTAAAGCTAGAGTTGGGTGCGGAAGGGCGGTCAGATGGAGATGGATTCGGATTCAGTTTCGGAGTGGGCCAAGAGCCAATGGCCAAGTCATTACAACAGGGGGCCAGGGAGGAGGGAAGTCTCGACGAACCTGGACTGCAAAGCAATTCATCTAATTTGCATGAGGCCCGGTCCTGCTGCTGGGGTACGCTTCCCCATATGAGGGTTGGCGGCGGCAGTCGCACAATAAATAAAATTAAAATGATGGCAAACAATGCCAGCCAGGGAACTGGAACCATAGAAGGTTCGTCCTGAGCAGAGCAGACTGGACTGGACTGGACCGGACTATTCCTGTAATGCGACACACGCGTAATGACCCACGAGGCACAAAGCACAATAGCGGGACGAAGAAAAAAAACCGCTCCAACAACGGGAGCGAGCAAAATTGAAAAAGGAAATTGTTTGTAACTGCGAAACGAGTTTATTATTTTGGCACCCTTTCGGCGTGCCACACCCACCACGGCACGGTCTGGTTGGGCGCCCCCCCAAAAAGAAAACGCGAAAAATTTTACATATGGCTTTTGGCTGGACTGGCCGTTTCGTCTGGCCCTTGTAGCCGTAGCCATGGGTCCGTAACCTTTTTTAATTAAAATGTTGACAGGCGCATGGAAAAATGCAAGCCAGGACCTACGCCACGAGTATGTGGGCGGAAGCTGTACGCTGGAGAAGGAGTATTAAAAGCAGCAGCAGCAGAGCATCTCAATGGGCCATCAAAAAGTCAGACAAGGTGGAAGCAGTTTTCTCCGCACCATTGAGCAGACATCACCTCGGGCTCAGGACAGGAGACACAAAGATCGTCCCAAAACCAAGGTGGAACTAACGGGTTACAATAAATATTTAAACGCATTTTGTATATAGAATTTAATTTATGCAAAATATTCAATCATAATTTGTAGCATCTAAATGCATCTACCACAATATTTGGCTACTTTTTCCACCTTCCCCCGATCCATATCGATATCAAGCACTTATCAACCCACTCTCGTGTTGAATTGTGTTAATGCGGGTTCGCTCCTTTGTTGTTGCATAATATTCAAATACAAGTTTGCTTGAATCTGCCTACGGGTCTGCGTTCCCAGGATTGTAATCGTGTTCCATATGGGGGTTGTCCGTCGCTTAAGTCGCTAAGTCTGTGAGATATGTTCCCTTATTTATAGCGACACTTATGACATTTAAGTGGTTTTTGCACTTTTCGCCCGGGCACGCGGCGCCACCAAAAAAAGAAAGTTGCCAAAAATGATTTAATGTTTTTTAATTGAATTTTAAAATAGCTCGCAATATTTTTTTTTAAAGAAAATTTCTTCCATTTGCTGGTTGGTGGGGTAGGAGGATTATCTCATGTGTGGAGGTTGGTTTTCCTTTAGAAAATGTTCGCATATGTTGCTGGTTTTTCTGGTGGAAAGCTATAGAAATAGATATGACAACTGCCTCACTCCACTCCCCGCCATACTCTCTTCCTGTTGCGTTTTGCCTTCGAGGCGTATCAGTTTACAATTACAAATGTCAGTTTTGACATGATAAATGGGCATATGTGGGCGAGGATTTTCCTGTTTCGCTATTTTACGGATTTTTCCTCCTCCATTTACGGCCTGTGCCTGGCATTTCGTATGTCTCCAGGCGCATTTAAAGGTTAAATGAAATGAAACGCAAAAGCACTAAACAGACTTTGCGCTTTAAGTCCATTCATTTGTTGTACAATTTTTAAGTTTAAATTGAAAACAAATTCTGAGTATCCCACCTTATATGCCCTCCCCGAAATTCGCTTGTAAGTACCACGTTGGAATTTGATCCCGCTGCTAATTAAGTCAATTCGCATTAATCAAAACATGAAATGGAACAGGGATAAAGAACGTGGAAAAAGGACAACCATTCGGGGTGTTTATAACACAATTTAATGGGTAGGTAATAGGAGGCGAGACATCGGTTAGGGGAAGTTGGAGAAATTTGAAAGTTGAGACTATTTATTGTGGCAATTGTCATTTTGGGTTTTTGTGTGGTGTGACAGACACCTCAATAGGTTATACAACACCCAAATGTGGGCAATGATCAGAAGCAATTAGCATTGGAAATCATTTTTTTGATTGGGGGTTGCGTTGGGTAACTTGAGTAACCCTGACAGTTGGTTTGGCTAAACGAAGAGACAGAGAGAGAGGCCCAGACTCAGACCCACCTCCGATCAATCAAAGTGCAACCAATTTTTCCATCAAAACATTTGCCTAATTGAAATACCCACACAATCACACTCTATTAACTCAACCACCTTATGGCCGATTGCACTTGTCATCGGAACCGTTCAGCAGCAGCTAAACTGGTTGACAGTTAAACTGTCATTTTTTTTTTTTTTGGTTCAGTCCCATCCCAGTGTCTGTCTCTCACATATGTTCACCTTTTTGTTCATTTCGCTGTGCGGAATCAGAGTTAAGTGCTTTAGTTTTGATTTTCAATTATGTCACATTAGCAAGGAAGACTCTCCCCTGCTCCCACTCTCAACCCATCCACCCGTCTATTGACTGGCTTAGCTACTGCCCTGCCATCAGTCATCGCAGCAACCCCCGAGGCTAGGAGAATTGCCAGAACAACTATTTCCAGAATTTCAACTTCCGCTCATGTGTAAAATGTGGAAAAATTTCCTTTAAAAGCCTGTGCGATGGAAAATGCATTTATAAGCGGATTATCACAATATCTCTATGTGTAAACTCCTCGCTCTACCGATAAATTGGCCTTAAAAAATTGTAACAAGTGTCGAGCTGAAATAAAAAATTATTAATGCATATTGACTTTTCGTTTGAGAGAAGGGTTTTTATTCGGCTTAAAGAGAAATAGGAAGAAGGGTTGTCTTTAAGCCTTTTCAACTTATTAACTGAAGTAGTGATACATTTTATTGAGGGGATTACACAATTAATTGCCAAAGTGTATTTGCGGTTAGCATATGGTCATTTCCAGCGACTAAGAAATTATATGTCAATAAATTAAACATTTCTATATATGTTCGCTAATTTCCACTGGACATAAATGTAGACACAACCTGGGTAAACATCGATATACATAATTAATCTGTGCAATATATCGACTAGCGCTAAGAACTCACATCTCTGATACTTATGTACATACATTTGCTCTTTCCTGTTTCCGGTATCTCTTTGATAGAACGTGTTCGTATTGCGGTAAAAAAAATGATAGAAAAACTTCCTTTGGAAGTCATTGACAAAGTGCTTGGACACCTGAACGAGAAAGACAAATTAAAAGTGGCTCAAGTCAATCAGACGCTTAGCCACGCATTTGCCTACCACGTTCGAGGCAAATTTAAGTATCTGAATTGCTGCAAATATGTAACTGATAATGAATATAAAATGCGCTATACAGACGAAGAATTGGAAGCTATTCTATATTCCTGCGGATCCACTGTTTTATTTATTTCAATACATTCTACTAATGTTGCGGATAAAATTGGAGAGCTTATTGAAAAGAACTGCATTAACCTGAAATCGGCCGCTTTTAAGGCAACAAACGAAAATTTCAACGCGATCAAACGTGTTTTAAACATGCCAGGCATAAAAAAACTTAACTTGGATAGTTCGAGTTATGAAGCAGCGGATCTGCTGGAGTACGTTAATCCATACTGTACAAAATTGTATTTAGAATCAATTTCGATGGATCAGGGTAAGATTTTAAACTACTTAGCATGCGAATATTTCCCCTATAAAGAACTTTGCAATTTTTTTTTCCAGAGAAGAATATACAGAAACTGATACACTTGGAAAAATTGGCTGTGGCATCTTCTGATATACAAAATATTTTCGAAATATGCTCTTATTTAATGAAACTTCGTAACTTGTCAGTTTCTGGTTTCGAATATATAACACAGAAGATGGATTTTTTGTATCCCGAAGTTGAAATTATGTCACTAGAGAACATGACAATTGAGTTAGAATTGCCAACATGTCCAAGGCTAAAAGACTTGAGATTAATTCTCAATGTGTGTGGGAAGGAAAGCATTGCACCATTTATTTCAAAGTACGCCAACACTTTGGAGAGCTTAGCATTAGTGCCGAAGGATCATAAATACTATTGTTATGCAAAGGATATCATAACAGTTCTCAGAAAGTGCAAAAGCTTGCAGTGTCTTCAAACCAAGATTGCCATTTTAAGAATTTTATTCTCAGAATTTGAGATGGATTTGATTGAAGTTTTAACAGCGAATGGTTTCAACCCAAAGCGACGTTTTAATTTGGTAGTAAACTTAGAGAAAGCAAATTATATTAGGCAGGACCAGGTAAGTGTGTTTGGTCTGGAATGAAATTTTGCACAAATTTAAACCATTTTTAATTGCAGATGAAAAAAACCCCAAACTCCCAAGTGTGGAAATTAATTAAGTTGAGTTTCTGAGAAGTACAATTTTTATTTATGAACTATATACATATATTGAAAGCCTAAATCAGAATCGAAAACCAGTACAAACATATGTTTAAAAGTTCAATAAAAATCACATAACATTTTGTATGAATGAAATCGATTACATGAACCCTAGACATTTAATGGGCATTATTGCTGTTGTTTTTTTTGTTTAGAGAAGTTCAGGTCAAAAACCGAACCCGAACGCAATGCAAACTACAGGAAAAAAAGAAATCCCGCCCAGAGCTTAGAATTTAAAATACAAACAAAAATCATTATATCGTTCATTTTCCCCCACATTCAAAAATATTCAGAGACCTGCGACACCTTAATGTTGAATATTCCCCAAAGTTCTTGGCTAATTAATATACGAATTTCCAGCCACCAAAATGAGCATTAAAATTTGCATAACCAAAACACAAACGCTCAAACTAATTAATATTAAATTCAAGCAAAGTTCCGAAATTTAATTTCGCGCAACAAACTTTATGGGGACCCATCCATATCCATCCAACCAGTTCGCGTTCCCGTTGCCTTCTTCCCCAACCAACTATTGACTTTTGACTTTGGCCACGGCCTGATGACTGTTCTGCGGCTTTTGTTAACCCCCTCATGGATATTGCGGCCGGAGAGCAATTCATAATCATGTCATAAAGCCGGGAGCACCTCAAACCCCCAGCGCCAGACCTGCTTCCCGCTTAACCCGCTCTTGGCCATGGCGAGGCTGCTTAATTACAACGGATTTAAAGGCGATTTCGAACGGCTCGGCTCATTGCCAAAACGCAAAATTTTCAATTGACTACACATCAGGGGTAGAGTAGAGTAGGGGGTTGAAGAAGTGGCCAGGACCTGAAGGGTGGCGCAGCAGCTATGCTACAGATTATTAATTAAGAATTTTACACGACCCCACCACCACCTCATCACCGCTGAAATCTGCTTAAATTGCTGAAATATTCCGCGGCTCATCGGCGGATGATTGAAAAAAATCATTTTGTGCGCGTGAATTAAATTTTCGCGGTCTGTTGTCAGTCACCAAAAAAAAAAAAAAAAAAAAAGAAGGGTTGGATCCAGTCCCAGTCCAACCCTTGACGGACCTACCTCCCATTCCTGGGTGACCAGAGACCAGAGCTTATTAGAATTTTCCGCTTAAATTTACTTTGGCACTTCTGCTCACCCGCGAACAAGTCGTCTTGGCCGCAGCTCACTTTTGGCCATGTTTGTTTAGGTTGCAATCTTCTACACGACACCACAACTCCTTCACTTTCATTTGTACTCCCCTTTTCCCTTTTTTTTTTGCTACCTTTGATCCTTTGACGCGCTTTTGTTATCCTTTTTTGTTCGCTGTTTTTCTACTCTTGGATTCTCCTTAATTTTGGCTTAATAATTTTGCCGGCTCCCCCACCGCTCCGACGCCCTGATCCTGACTTGTGTTTGTTTTCCTTTTAGCCAAATGCCACGCTAAGCTGCCAAAGTGCCGCATTTGTCTGACGGGTTTTTGTCCGCTGATTTTTTTCTGCTCTTGTTTTGATTAAAAATTTCATCTTTTTCGCCGACAATATTTGAGTTTATCTTTGGCAGCGGCGGATTAGTAGTGGGAGGATGGTATAGGTGGGTTGTTACTCCTGGCCTGTTTACTTAGGCAATAATGCGTATTTCAGCGCATTTCAATTAAAAAATATTTTTTTGCTTTTTTTTTCAAGGAATGGTTTGGAAAAAGTTGTGTGGGAGAATGGTGTGTGAGTGAGTTTTGTTGACTTGAGATTAATTCAGAATTCAAAAGCAATACAAGACCAAATATAAGCTCGAAGAATTAACAAATAAATAATTAGAACACATGGAGCTAGTTTTTAGTACTTTTAGCACTACTCAAACCTCTTAGACTTAATCAGGCAGGCTCCGGTTTTCACATTCACTTTGCGTTTAACTTTTCAGCAAAGTGTCATAATTTTCATTTCAAGGCGCTATGGAATACACTTTTGTGAACTTGTTTACAGAGATTTATCGATAGCCAAATCGGGCTGCCACAGCTGTTAAGATGAATTTACATTTTTACTTCCACTGACCAAAGTTTTTAAACTGACCACAATTTGAAGGTTGGTTTAAAAAAATTTTTTATAAAAAGGGCACAAGCTCAATCCCTGGTTAGGGTGTCAAACTCATGTCATAATTCATTGAGTCATGTTTTATTTTCCTTTTTTAATTTAGATTTGTTTAGTTGTATAAAAAGCCGTTTACTTTTCATTTCGGCGAGGAGTCTGTTGCCGTTTTGAAAACGGAAAATTCTTGCATTTTACAACTGCAGGAGCGCCTGACTTTTCGGTTTGAAAAGTAAATCTCATTTTTTTTTGTGAAGGTGAAAACCGAAGCCTGTCTGTAAATTAATAATCAACATTCCCTTTGACGTTTTGCCGTCTTTACAGCCGTTTACAGAGCGGAACGAACTCTTCCGATGAAAACTTCGTTGCCTTCTCTCTTTATCTAACTTATTTGCTTGAAGCAAATCAGGGACATCAACAAGTCCCACAACTATCACTTAAACTAATTTCTTTAGGATAAATATGGTTTATAAACCTAAAGTACGTTAAAGGCTAGATTTCCCCCTACAAATGAACAATTTTCGCATATAATCTCAACTGAAACATGGGAATGGAACGAAAAGTATGAATTTCACCTTTTACAACCTTCTCGTATGTCTGGGCTGTACAAATTTTTCCTTAAATTCAATGAAGAAACGTCGCATACACTCTCCAACTACGTAAGAAATTAAAGTAAAAGAGATTGAAATGGCCCACCATCAGCATCCGCCTTTAATCCATCCACTTTCGAACTGCTCTGGGCATCCCACAGATCGTTGAGCATCAAGTATAAGACTTGGAAGGCGGTAGGGGGTTAGACCCGAACCCAACTGGGCTGGCTGCTGCCAACCCACTTGAGTACGCATTCGCTTGCGTCTAATGAGTTGTATCAACAACAAGTACCAAAGGCGGCTCCGCCCTCCTGCCAAGACTCTGTTCATTAAGCCTCGACTGAATGAGTTCGCGCAAAAGAAGTTACTTGTTGTCCCCCAGCTCAGTTCAGACCCCAGCACCCAGCACCCAGCACGGCTTTCACTTGCAGCAGCAAAAGCAGCAAAAAAATATACAAAATGCCAAACACTTGATCAAATATTTTGCAACTTCATCGTGTGCCCATCAAGCACAGCATTTCAAGTGCTCCTCGTCGCTCCGCGCCGTTCATTTGCCAGCTCGGCATTTGGTGTGCAGCGAATTGGGTTTGGTTTGTAATTAAAATGATTCGAAGAGTCCCTGTCCCCGGTTACCAGAAAAATTCTACTTCTTCGATTACGGATGCAAACCCGTTTAGCTCCGAATGGTTCACTGGGGTGTGACATCCTGGAGGATGGGAAGCTTTTAGCTCTGCTCTCTCTGCGGTTGCTCTGCTTGAAAGTTGCCAACTTAAAGTTGTCGTCCCATCTATTGTCTGTTGTACACCATTTGAGGCAGCTCGGCTACTTTCCAAGCCATCAGGCTAATTAAACGATTCAATTTGAAGTGGAAGATACAGCTCCTCATGTGCCACCTTTGAGTGGAAGAGGGTTTTCATGTAGGGGTGGGTGGAACCCATTAATAAACATTAAGGAAACACGCACACACATGATGCAGAAATGTAGGTCAGAAAGACTCGTCTCGATAAGGAGGATGTGGGGACTCACTTAACTTTCGGGATCACACAACCCCCGACATAGACAACCTCATTTGACTGATGAACCCGTGTTGACATATCCCCCCACCCCTACCCACACACAGCAATTCTTTTGACACTGACACATGACATTTGTCGAGGCCGACTTTTGCTTGAATTCTCCCTGCCTTGCCTGCCTGCCTGCATATCTCCCTTTTGGCCATTTGGCGAAATTGTTTTTCAACACAGTTGAGTAAACATTTGGCAGGCAGTCCCAGTCCCTCCCTCTATGGGGACGGGGGGGAACGGAGCTCCCATTCCTTTGTCGTCAAAGCATAAAAAATAGTCTGTTTTCTATATATGGAAAAAATTGCCACAAATGTGAGATATGGCAGAAAATGTATGTTTGTTTTTTTACGCAAAAATTTCTAAATGAAATTGTTGAAATATTTGCTATATTTTTGGCTAAATATTTTTGTATTTCATGTACCATTTTTGGGTAAACAAAAATCCATTTTAAAATATATATGTACATACATATTAGTTTTATATTTGATTGAAAGCTTGTCCTTTTTGCAAAGCAATATTGAATTCTGCTTTCATTTGTAAATACGAATTTTAATATTTTCGTTACTTGCTTAAAGGGATTTTCCATTTCAATAATAGCTTATATTTCTGCAATAAATCCTTGAATATTCATGCATAAATAAACCCGATTCAAATGTTACAGCAATTCGAATGTTGGCTCATTAGGGTCACCATTTCCGAGTTAGAATAGGGTTCGATCAACTGTTGAATGGACTCCATTAAAAATGATACTTCTGCGGTACTCCTAGGGCTGTGTGTCTCCATTATTCAAGCTGGCAAAAAGCGAAACAAAAGAAAGAGAGCACAGAGGAAACGCTGCACGCCATGCACGAAAGCGCACATTAAATATTTACACTTTATTTTTATAGGGATACGGAACGAGCGGGAAAGGAACACTGGAGACGGAGCCGGAGCCAGACCCCTAGTCCCTCCATCAGGTCCGACTCCGACCGAAACGAGTGCAATCACATTGTCTCATATTATGGCTTTAATGGCAATGACAACTGTTAGCCGTGGCTCAGAGTGGGAAACGGTGACGGACAAAGGACTTGGAGGGAAGGACACTCAGGCAAGTGAACCGCAGGATATAGCTCAGGTCAACGGAAGCCATAAAATTCTCGTTTGTCACGCGAAATTTTTCGCCTCCCAAGCAGAATGCCAACACATGCAAAAGACAAAGTTCGAGCGAAAATAAAGGAACTCGAGAAAAAATGGGGAAAACAAAAAGCAGAGACAAAAAAAGAAGAAGCGCGTGTTTTGGAGGGGTTCGCCCATGAAATACCCTCGGAATTCAGTTGAATATATGTATAGCCACAAAAATGACCATGTGTAGGCTTTGATTTGTGTATAGAATTTAGATCTCTGCAAATGTCTGCCAAGTGTCTCTGGAACAGACAGACAAAATGTGGCAGAGGTGCTACACCCGGCAAATTGTTCTTTGCATTCAGGCTGTGGGTCCCACAGAGGGTTTGAACAACTTTCTATTGCATGGATACAATATACCTCTTAGGTCTGTGCTCATACCGGGTATAATAATAATATTAATGGGGGAAAAATGCGCAAAGACAACGGAAGGAACGGCAGAAGTGAAAAACTGCAGTGGCAAGGGCGGCTGGGAAGTATCAAGTTTGCTTTCCCTGCAAGTTTCCAGATAGAATTATTTACGTTTAGTTTTTATAGTTTTTTATGGCTGAAAGCTAAAAGGTGTGGGTTGTGTGGTTGTGCTGTGGGGGGTTGGGCGGGCGAGGGTGATCGTAAAATATGGGCGCAGGTTTATTTATGCCCCGCTGTGGCGACATTTCTGGCTGGCGGACTGACTCCTCCATCCAGCAGCGCCATTTGGGTTTGTCTTTGTTTTTATGACTTGACGGATTGCAGTAGGTCCTTCCCTCATTCCAATACCCACGGATATCTGTCCGAATGCTTGCGCTAATGTCAATTAAATTTGAACAGACGACGAAAGCCAAATGAAATTTTAATTACCGCAAATGAGCTGAAAGAGTGGGCCAGCGAAACCGGAGGGAAACCCACGACTAATGACCAAAGAAATTGGCCACTTTAAACTGTTATTCTGCACTTGAAATTGGTATAGATTGGTCTAGCCAAAAAGAAGCTGTGGGTGAGCAGACAGAAATCTGGTGAAGAGGCGCATGTAAAGTCGATTTAGTTACTCCCAACTATTTCGCATCTGCTGATTCATAAATCCAACACAAACTCCAGGGGGAAAAATAATACAAATTTAAGGTAAAACAAAGGTATATCCTACTCAAACCTAATTGTCTTTAATTGCCTTAAATTCTTGCGGTTAGGATTGGAAACCACAAGCAAAAACCGTTGGACACGTAATCTTTTCTATAATTTGTTAAATTTGTCGCGGCAAAAGTTTATTACTCCGGACGACGATGTCGCCGAGTTGTTGCAGACACACAATGGGGCAAAAGTGCATAAATTGGGCTGGGCTGCCTACGGGTATCGGGACAGGGATACGAGGCAGGACAAATTACGTACTACAAATTGTACAATGTTTGTGTCCTTTCTCGTGCTCTCGTGCTTTGTTGCTGCATGCATTTTGGTCATATTTCCACTCTCCCACCCAAACAACCAACCAAGCAACCAAAAAAAAAAAGAAAAGGCAACAACAAATCGGCGATAAGAGGAATTTATAAGCATTTTGGCCTGGTCAACTGTGGCAGATATATATGTATGTATATGTATATGCGAGTGTTTATACTTATACAAAAAGGATTCAAGTTGTCCCTCTGTGTGATTGCATTAATTTACGAGCCGTGGCGCCAGAAAAGCTGCGAATTAAATTGGCTTAGGCCAGGGCCAGCAGGAATACTGAATGAGATGTAGATAGTCCTAGCCAGGGTCTAGCCTGGACGCCAGCTACATCAAAGCATTTGCCAGGCGCTTAATAATACGAGTAATAGAGAATTTTGCTGTGGCTTGTGTGCCTTCCTCCAAGAGTAAGTAAAAGTGGAAACATTTTTGTGCTTAGCTCAGCTGAAACGGAAATTTTTCTGTTCTTTTGGTGTTGCGGCTGGCAAAGTGTGGGATTTCTTCTGCTTTTTTTTGTCATGAAAATACTTAGACGGATTTAAACGCGGCACAAACAGGACTGCTGACGGACAGGCACAACGAATTTTTGGTACTCTTGAGATTTTGTTTATGGGGAAATTGAAATTGAAACATTTTTGTTCCTTAACAAATTTCATGTTAATTTTTACCTGTTGGTAATTTCAACAAATATTTATTTTATTACATGATTAACGGATGCCAATTCTGTGGTTACTTTACCTCAAACAGGTACTCCAGCATCACCGTTGTGCAAAGTTTGTTATTTTTATAGCCACGGATTTATGCCTAGTCCGTTACTTTCTACCTAACTGAAGTTACGCAAAAAAATGTGCGTGATATACCTCTTTTGCGGTAAGGGTATAACCAGAGACCAATGTAAAATCTCTTGCCAGACGCTGGCCTGGCATCGGCTTCAAAGCAAAAGAGGCGCTCAGGACAATGGGCCGCCCGCTGAGGGCCAGGAGCACAGGGAGTGCGACAACAACGTCGTAATCTTCCCCTTGGACCGCATACCTCGCTCGTACTGCTGCTGCTCCTTACCGGGTGGGTGGGCTTAGGTAATACGCATTAGTGCCACGGCTGGGCTGCATATTACGATATGAATATTATGATATGCTTTATTTTGTGGTTCATTGAGCTGCCGACGCCGCAGCCATCGCCGCCGATGTCTGGGTGGCAACTTTGACGGCTTAAGGACTCCTTGTTCGATGAATATTTTGTGCAAATAGCTGTGAAGAGCCGGAGAGTTGCCGCTAATTGAGACAAACGCCAAGCCGCACACAAATGTGTCGCACGGCTTTGAGTCCTTAACTGGCATGGCAACCACACAGGACTCTCCGCCGCCGCCGACGCCGCCAAACCTAATCCCCTAAGTGTACGTTAGTCATGTGCTGCAGTCAGTCAGTCATTCAGTCGCTTTTTGGCCAAATGGCGGGTCATAAATTGTTGTCCCGCTGCTCTTGGCCATTGTTTAGCTGCTGCTGTTGCTGCTGCTGCTTCCATTCGCATGGCTGCAATTTTTCAAACGCGTCCCGGCCATGTGTGTCCTGTGTCCCGTGTTCCCGCGTTCCCGCTTCGTGTGCTGTAAATCCTCCTCCTGACGGCTGACTTCTGCCTTCTGGCTCCGACTTCTGGCACTCGTCCAGAGGTCAGCCCCACTAAGTTTATTAATTGCGCTTGTTTATCGTCTAGTTAAAGTGTTTCTTTTTCTTTCCTTCATTCTCCGTTCTCGTTTTCCTAGAGCTTTTAGATAATTTCCAAACAAATTGCGTGACTTGCTGGCATTGCTGCGGCCCAAGACTTATGATGATCGTAGAAATATCTGACATAATTGCTGGTTTAGCACTCCGACTCCTTTTTCAATTAGGTATAAGTCCCCTCCGCCCATCCTAATCAGTTCTGGCCAAATTGTATAACTAATTTGCGTTTGCCCAGCAATTTCGGTTAGACGAATTCAATTGGCCATAATTTCGCAATGAATTGCATGTCCATTGCCATCACTGCAATTTGAATATTTGACGACCCCAAGTGTTATTGTCCTCTGCGGACATGCACTTACTCTTTTTGAGGGCAAAAAGTTGCTCGAAGTTTTCTATTTGTGGAGCTCATAAATAATGCATTTCTAAAATTTGGGTTAGCATGAAGAAGGGCGGAAAAATTCAATGCAAATTAAAGAGGAATTGATTCACACAAAAGAACATTCATAAATAAGTTTGCATATATAAAATGACAGAGTATGGGTATGTAAGTAGAGCCTCGGTCTTTGCCGCGTCTCACAATGTGTCCATAAAAAATTTTAAAAATTTAGGGAAATATTCAATGCCAATTAAAGAGGGATTGATTCAAAGCTTGTATTGTTTTAAGGACTTAAATCTACAATCTAAATAACTAAAAATTATCTTCAATTTTCAACTTGTGGAATCTTAAGGAACTTGGAAGATTAATGAGGAATTCAAAAATTAATACACAGATCACGTTATCGATATGCCAGGGCACCATCTGTTCCAGCAGAGCCAAACAGTTGCCCAACCGAATAGCGAATAGCAAACAACAGATATCCGCTTGCGGAACAAAAAAACTTGCTGACATTTAAATAAATTGTTAGACATTAGCGGAGGTCTGGGTCTGGGTCTGAGTCTGGGCCTGAGCTGACAAAACTAAACAGATGAGGATGATTGGATGGGGTGGACAAACAATGAGGGCGGCACGGCGCACACATGGAAAATGGCAAAGAAATTGCTGCAAATCAAATTTGATAAACACAAAAAACTCATCCAGAAAAAAACACACACACACAAAGGAAAAATTGGGGGGAAAAGTGACAGGGAAAAATGGCAAAGTGTGCCGGGGTAGACAGGATGGGACGTCGTGCGGATATGGCCAGCCGGAAAAAAGTGTTTTATTGCTGCCATAATTCTGAGTGATAAGTGACGAAAAACAGCCGCCGCATGGAAAATCAATCGATGGACGGAGAGTGATGTGTCGTGAGTGGGGGTGGGGAAGCGTAAAAAAGTCATCGCATGAGAATTATTTATGCATCATTTTTCCCAACTTCCGCTGATAGATTTCTCTGGACGGTTGTTGCAGCTACAAGTTAATGGGCTAACGTTTAATAAAGATTGATCGATGTGCTCCGCCCGATAAGGTTAAGCTATACTTTTGGTTAGTTTTGGTTTTTTTTTTGTGTGGGTAGAGAACAGAAAAATTCAGGCGAATGTATGTAAGTTATTTTTGCTCTTAATCTTTTTATAGCCGGGAATTTACTGTAGCAAAAATTGCAAGGCATAGATTGGTTTCTTTTCTGCATTGGTATACTGACAAATAGATTTTTGGGATTAAACTACATTAATCCGTAAGGATTAGCTTCTTCCAGGCAGCAGATTTCGTTCCGCTCGTAAAGTTAACCGACAATTTCATTCCCACAACGGGATATCCACAAGAAAACCATGCCAAATCCTAGGTGCAGCCTCCTCAAGGAGGATGTATGGAAACCATAACGAATCATCATTTTACAAAAACACAATTCGCTCAGTCTTCGAGAAAAGGAACGAGCCGATTTTCCAAAATTGACTTTGTTGCAAATTTTATAGACCCAAAAGAGAGTCGCCGCACGGCTTTAGAGGGAACAAAGATAGGATCAGACAATGGGAAGGAACTGTAGGCACATTGTCAAAATACGCAACAAACGAAACAAAAGAAAACACAAAGTCTCTTTGGAGGGTTGGGCGTACGTTCGTCCACCTTGAAAGTTGACTTTCTGATTAGTGTAAATAATTGCCAGGCCTTTTGGTATTCGTCTGCCCAATAAAAAGAGTCAACAACATGCCCCGACTGCCAGTCCTTTTGTTCCCGCTAAACTGCCAATAAAAACTAAAACAGAATTATTTCAATAATGGCCAAGAAAGGCAACCAACCAGCCACCAGGCAGAAATCTGTGAAGACACTCAGATTGTCACAGAGCGCATCAAATTAACAACAAAGTTGAGCCTTGAGCGATCATAAAACGGAAACACAACAGAACAGAACCAGGTTCACCAGGTCCTTGCGCAACACACAAAGGGAATCCTTTTGCGCAGCTGTCAAAATCGACATTATCGCATGACAAATGTAACAAGTTTTAGCCCTCTCTTTGGCAAACAATGGCCTATAGCAGGGAAAAAGGCTTACGGTGTGCCTAATAAAGAGCCTTTGCTTGGATATTTTTATTATCCCAACTGAAAGGCACTGTCGAAGGAGTACGTCAATTGTCATTTTTGGGCGAATAAATTAGGGTTAAAGGAGGCCAAATAGACGAATTCAAGGCGGAGGGGCATGAGAAAACTTTTTATTGATACGTTGTGACGCAGCAATATTTTATTGTGGGAGAAAATAGGAAGACAATGCTGGAGAAGTAATAGACGCAGAGATGGAAAGACCAAGAAATTGCATGAAAATAAATAATTTCATACAGAATAAAGTGTATTAATAATTGTCGGGGTAATATTGACAAAAAATTGGAAGCTTGATGTTCAGTAAATAACTGCTGTTCAGTAATTTCCACTTGAGGCATCTCTGGTTTGATATCGATATAATTAATTGGTAAAATTCATCGCACACGCATCTAAGATCCATCTCTGATGCATATGTACATACATGTGTTTTTCTGTTTCCGGTTTCCTTTTGGCTAGAACGTGTTCGCATTTACCTAGGTGTCAAAATGTTTTCAAAACTCCCAATAGAGATAATTGATATAATATTCGCACATCTGGAAGAGGAAGACAAACAAGAATTGGCCCTAGTCAACCTACAGTTAGGATGTGCATTTGCATATCATGTTCGTGGACGATATAAGAGACTGGACTGCAATGAAATTAATACTGAACGTCATTTGAAAATGATTTTGGAATTTTGCGGATCCACTGTTGACTCCATCGTCATACGATTTCAATTCGACGGATATGCTAATGCAATGGATGTAATTTTCAAACTTATAGCGAAGCACTGTGTTTACCTGGAATTTGCCAGCATATTTGTTACGCCTTTTCATTTCGACGCATGCAAATATGTGCTGTCAATAAAAAGCCTTAAAACTATTGAGTTAGCTTTCTACATTCCGGGCTATCAAGAAACTGATCTGATTCAGTACATAAATCCTGACTGTAAAGTATTGACAGTAGCAAACATTTCGGACTATCAGGGTAAGACTTTTAACAGATTCGGCAACAATAATTTGCTTTACATATTCCATCTTTTTTTTTCAGCTCAGTATATACGACAACTGATTAACTTGGAAGAATTGACAGTTCGCCAACCCCTTGGCGACTTGAAAAATATCTTTCAAATCGGATCCAATTTGAAAAAACTTCGCATCTTACGTCTTTACGGCTACGAACACGACCTATTTCAAGAACAAGAATTTGAATATCTCGAGTTGGAAGAATTACAACTTTTTTTTTGCAATATTCAGACATCCTTGCCAAAGTGTCCCAAGCTCAAATGTTTTAAATTTACTATTAGAAATGATGAAAACATTGAAATCATTGGAGACACCATTGCAATGTACGCAGGCACACTCGAGCATCTGATATTAATCAGTCATGATATTTATGATCCTCAATTGACTGGAGAACAATTGATAAAATCACTCGCAGAGTGTAAAAGGTTGAAGCGTTTTGATGCTTCCATTGATCTTATAATGGTTCTATTCTACAAATCTCTGCAGTCGTTTATTGACTTGCTAAAGGAAAATGGTTTTAATAAGGAGCGACGCTTTTTAATGAAAGTAGCTGTAATCCATGATTTCCATCCATTTCGGCAATTGGTGAGTTTTTGCTCTGATGTGATAGTTTACCGAAAATTTAAACAATTTTTATTGTAGAAGCATGACACTGCAAACTCTGAAGTGTGGAACCTAATTACATTTAATATTTAAATCAATAAAATGTATGAAAATACATACATATGTATATTGTTAATTCTATTAAAGAATGACGACCAGAATGGAAACCCTTGTCCAATATTTTTCCAACTCTGAAGTTTAGGACTTAATTACATGGCAGGGACATATAAAACAAATAAATAAAGGAATAGTA
The DNA here is from genome assembly GCA_035043285.1 of Drosophila subsilvestris. Classification (NCBI taxonomy): domain Eukaryota; kingdom Metazoa; phylum Arthropoda; class Insecta; order Diptera; family Drosophilidae; genus Drosophila; species Drosophila subsilvestris. The sequence continues at coordinate 2,356,476 of JAWNNB010001728.1, read as the reverse complement.
GTTGTATAACTTTACATTCAATATTTCGTTGACTTGAAATAAATGCTGTCTACAAAAATGTAACAAAACGTTAAGTGTTTATCTGAGAAAAATAGCAGAGGGAAAGGAAACAAGTTTTATGATTAGCAGCAAAAGAGCGAAGGAGTCAGTCAGTATGGGCAAACGCTTATTTATGATGATTACGAGGATTACATTCATCATCCGTACGAGAATAGGTTCTGCCCGACTGCCTGGCACAACAATATTTAATTAAAAGCAAATGTTTTTGGTTGATTTTATGTCCGAAATAAACTTGAGCAACCTAAGCAAATAAGGCAGAAGAGAGGAGAGGCCAGTGCAAGAGGGCCGGGCCATTTATCACCGGGCTGGGGCTAATCCTTTCTGGCCAACTAACTTGCACCGTATATCATGTTTTATGGGCCAGCTAAGCAACTGACGCTAAGCTTTTACATGGTAGGTTGTGTACAATGCTTGAGAGGGGGGGGGCGAGTGGGGGTCCTGGGCAAATAACTCATCGATGCGTGTTTTGGGGGGCAACTGTTACCGGGTATTTTACACACCAAACCCAAAACCCTCCCACCACCCAGACGGAAGAGCTAGTCCCGTCGTCGTTATGTCTACAGACAAATTGCCATAACCATAATGGCAATGTGCCTGTGCCTGTGCCTGCGGATGCCAAAGGAAACTCGGTTTGGTTCCTTGGGACCCCATAAAAAGATGATTTCATAGACATTTGCGACCGTTTCGGGTGATATTCGTATATGAAAAAATAATACCAACACACAAGATAATAATAATAATAACAATAATTGTTATATTGATGGAATGGAATGTCCTACGCACTATTTCTGGTTTATGTTCTTGTTAATGCTCGGAGGGTACGGTACACCGTACTTTGATGACTTCCAAATATACGTATAATACACACTCGGGGAACTTCGTTCCGTTCCCACATCCAACGCTCTCACATCGTAAAGAAAACAAACGTAATAATTATGCTAAAAATTATATGGCACTTCTCACCCCAAAACAAAACAAAAAAAATAGGAAAAAATACTTTTGGGGTACTCCCTCCATTTGGGTTCGTTTTCTTTGTTTGTTGCGCTGCGCTAATCTTCAGATTTATATGCAGAGAAGTTGTTCAATAAAATCGTCTAAACCAGATCATAAACAAGGATATTTTATGCTCGGCTCCGTCTCCCTGCCCATTTTTCCTGCGTGGCTGTCCAAGAGATTAACTCCGCCGTGTATGACGAAGCTGACCAGCGCAGTCCTCAGACTCTACATTTGGTTTCTTTTGTTTCTTTTTTTTTGTACTCAGTAAAAACCCCAGGCAAAACTTTGCACATTTGTCCGCAAAAGAAATTGCGCGGAAACAAATTCAAGGAAATTGTCTTGACTTTTGGTAAATATTTTTGAATGGTTTGGTAAATGCAGTTAAAAAATTTTTTGAAACTTACCAGAAAATAATCAAAAATAATTCAATTTTTGAGTGCAGTTCAGCGACCCTCTTACACATCTTCAATAATAACTCTGAAAAGAGAAAAATCACAGTAATTTTTGTTAATGTTTTGGAATATAATTAGTTGCCTAATTAGATATTAAATATGGCCTTGGTCCTATCTTAGGCACACAAAATGAATATCCCAAAAGTCATTAACTATTCCCGTTTGAGAGCAATCAGAGATCTGCCAAAGTGCTCTGTGGGTTTTGGGCCTGACGACGTCTTGGTCGTAATAGTTTTTGGCAAAAATATATTCCAACGAGTCATCAGAACACATCATCATCATCGACATTAACATCAACTTGGGGAAAAAATCTCTTGGGAGATGGCAATCGAAAATAAACATATACAGTGGCACATCTCAGCCCAGCCCCGGCCATCATCTTATAAACATGTCAAAAAGGACACTTAAGGCAAATGCGTTCAAATGATAATTACGCAGAGAGGAAGACAAAAGGAGGAATGGCATTCAAAAGAACTGAGGGATCAGCCAGATGAAGTGGCAACAACTATTACAACGCACTTGCCGCACTTATCGACGGAACGAATACGAATCCGTAGCCGAATCCGCCTTTGCCACTTGCCATGGTGGCAATAACACTAAAAACTTACGACCCAAGCTCTCCGGCTAAAGCGGCAAAAAGAAGTTTGGCCAAAAACAAAAGCGCACAAAACTTTTGCTCGGGGAATATATACTCGTACTCGTAAGCACAAAGCCAACTGTAAGCATTCATGAGGATTTAAACGTTTATTTATAAGTTGGAGCTGGGCGCTGGAAGATTGGAGCTGGAGGGTTGCTTTTGTCTTTAGCTTTCGATCCCAGGGGGTGGGTTTCATCGTGGGTTCATCGCTGCTTCATTGAATTGAATCGGGGAGACGTTGATAAAATCAATGGCTGGATATGCCCTGTGTTAGCCGATGATTACAACACTTTTCCGAGGCTTAAAGTCTGCTGGCCAGGCACTTAATTAATAATATTTATCTAGAGTCGTTCGTTCGCTCTCTTCTCTTGTTCTATCTCTGTAATCGAGAGGCTCTCGTTGTCCGTAGCCCCTGCATGAACACATTTGTTTGCCTTTCATTGCTTACTATTTGCTTACTACCCATCAGAGCCCACAGGAGATTATGGGTATGAGTGGTTGTGTGTGTGTACGTATGCAATGGCTAGAGAGGATAGAAAATACTGAGCATCACTGAGTTGACCGCTTCCCTTTTGGTCCTGTTCATTAGCCTAAGCCCTCGATAAGCGAAACCTAACTTTGTGTGGCCCCAAAAAGGATTCATTTCTCCTGCTGGTCTCTCCCCCCTCCCTTGGAACGAGTATCTTTCCCTTCGTGCACTCAATTAACCCGAGGCCATAACGAGGTTGCCGGGGTCCAATCTGTTGACTTGTTGTCTGCCCCTGCAAACTTTCCTTCCCTTCGTTTCTGTTCTTTTTTTTTTTGGGAAGAAAAATTGCAATTTCCTGTAGCTTTTGGTGAAACAAAAGTAAACATTAATCCATTTACACATTCACAGGATACCACGTTGCTTAAGTGACGTGATTTTAAAATGTACCAATTAAATTAAGTGCAACCCGCAGGCAGCATACGAATGAGCCAGCAGAGCTCATCTTAGTTTACAGCTCTCCCAGTCAGTTGCTACCCAGTTGCTGCTCTGAGCCATCTCAGCCTTCATCTTGAACTATTCATAACCCGAAGAGTTGAGTTGATAGTTCGATGGCTGTCTGTCTGTCTATCTGTCCATCTGTCTGCCTGCCTGTCTGTCTGTGGCCTCTCCACTGACGACGCTGCTTAACTCGTGTCGTGTGTGCCCGGGCAAGTTATTTGCCGCTTAATTTGATTTGCCTTTTGGAATTTTAGTCCGTCGAGAGTGAGTGGGTTGGGATCCCCGTCAGGCAGGGAGTCGTCGTGAGGAGAGACTCGAGACTGTTGACTGCTGCTTTGTCACTTTGTGTGATTTATGAAATGTTGTGTAATTAACTATTTATGACTCGGTTTGCCAGTTACAAAGTAAACGTTTCCATGGCTAGAGGAGCTCTCCTTGAAATGTATCTGTGTGTGCTTAGGGAGTAGTTTCAATGTATCTGTTGTTTAGCTTCCAGCTAGAGGCAGATGGAAGTTGCCGGTTGCAGCTTGGGTTGATGTGAGGCTGATAAGCTTCGAAGGTGGAAACCATCAGCTCCAAAGGGTTATCATCCATCAATCCTTTTCTTTTTCATTGATCAACGAATTTGCTCTGAGCAGATGAGCTCTCATCTAAAGTCAAATCTCATCTAATTACAAATTTTAAAATACAAATTTATTTCTGATTTGTATTATTAACATCAATTAATTTAAAATTTAAAATATATTTACATTTATTTTTTATTTTCGTTTTATAATAAAAATTTCCTTTTTTTGTATGTTCAATTTGAATTACATAAAAACTAATGTTATAAAACTAATTTTTGTTTTAAACTTCTAATAAATGTCTAAATATTTATAAAGTAATCTGGAACTAAGTTTCCAAAGATATTTTGTATAAAATTAACGATAATACAGGAATAACTCTGAAACTTTAAATTCTCTCTGCGTGCTAAATTTTTTCCCATTCCCTGAATGCCATATAAAAAACGAACATTTACGGGCAAAAGTTCTTGTTGCTGTTTCGGTTTGTGTTAATTTGACACATGGAAACCTGTCATCGTCTCGCCGTGTGTGTTCTCACATCAAACTTCCACCAAGAGCCTCTCTGCTCTGCTTAATTATTTACGGCAAACATTTTATTACATTTTTAGTAATTTAACCCGCAACCGTTTCCATTTCCCATTTTTTTTCCACCATTTCCACCAGTCTCAAATTAATTTTTGGTTTTCCTTCTCATTTTTTTCATGTCATTTTCTCGTTCGTTTGTCACATTTAATTGAATTTATGTAGTTATATTGTCGCTTTCGCGTACACCATTTTTGCATTAATTTTTATGTTTTCAAATATTTATACATATATATATTTTATTTTTTTTGCAGGCGGCTCTGTTTTGTGGTCTGGCTGCCGTATTCCTGCCGCCAGGCAATCAAAAGATGAACTGTCAAATTATGCAAATTATTTTCCACAGTCACGCATGCTAGTTGTCCCGGTGTGGGTTCGAAACGAGTTCGGTTTCAGGTTCTTATCATATCCAAACAATCGTGAACTCTCACTTTAATTGTCTCTAATATGGTTAACCCATAAGAGACCACCACCTGTGCCTTTCTCAAGGCGTGCTGCTAATTGGCTCGGAAAATCGAAGGGTGGACATCAAAGGCAGGGCGCTAGAGCTCGCTCTTCCTTTTAGACTTATCGATGCGGTCTGTCACCCTGCTCTCTATCCGTCTATCTCTGTTCTGTTCTGTCTCTGCCGCTTTGCTGTCCCTCTGTCAAAATATTTTCATTGCATTTTTGGGTGTGTCCCCGGACCCAGTCTCACTGTTATTGTTTCTCCTGTTTTGTTAGCAAAGTGCAGTCCGTGGCTCTGGTGGGATTAGTTGATATATTCCATAGTTTGTTGTTGTTGCTGTCGCAGTTTATGATGCGTACAGGCCACTGCTCTACTCCTGGCAGTTCATATTTCGTCGTAACTGTCGACAGTTATGGTGGGAAGTGCTGCCAGCCCCAGGGCTTACTTCAGTTCGGTTGGGGGCTTAGTTTGGGTGTGAGTATTGCATCTGGTCAGGTGCCTTAATTAGATCAGGGAATGGGAAGGAACATTCCACATTGGACAATGTGGAATGTGTCCTCGGCATGCCAGCAAGCGAACTAATGAGCTTAAGTCTAGGATTCCCATTCCTGCTTTCAACTTGAAATGTTTTCGGAAGCGATAAACCTAATTTATATTGAAAATACGCGACGAAAAACACCCGTCTATTTTTGCCACCAATTGTACCCCCCATCCGATACACTGACAGCTGTCCAAAAAGTATATTATTAACCCTCTCCTGCGATTGGCAAAAAATCATGACTTTGCACTAAAGAAATTAAAGAGAGTGAAGAAAAAATTCATAAATAACATATGATGAATACACAAACACAATGGGGGCTGGGCTACTATATGCCGGCTAAAAAACTATGAATATTCATAAAAATTATTGAACAATAGAAATTGATGATGTGTTGTCAAATCGCCAGCCGAAAAATATTCCCCTTGATTGATGATATCTAATGACATGAAGAAATATTCCGAGCGCAAATATAAATGTGAGACAATATTTTTGCCTTTGGGCAAAAGTCACCAAAAAAGAAAAAATATTTGAAGCGAGACTAAAAGGAAAATACGACTCGGTCCAGACAGTCATACATCATAATCATCATCATTGGAGTGCAGCAACGAAACACCCTCAATATGTGGTGGACTACCCTAACCCTAACCCCTTCCTCTGGGTGACTCTTCGACCCACGCAAAAATAGATAAAAAAATAACATACGATAAAGAATAGAAGAATGGTTGAATGGTGTACCCTGCTGGCAATCAAAGCAAGTCATAGGAAAGGACATGAAATATGATCGATGGGCTCTCCTCCGTGGCTTCTGTGGCCCTGTTTTTTGGGTCTGTGTCTGTTTGGGTTTGAGTTTGGGTTTTCTATTCGATTCGGGTTCGGGGCTCTCGGGCACGGCATTCCTCCCGCTGTGACTGTCCACAAAATGGCACAATTAACGTGGCACATCCTTTCAGCCAAATTGTGCTGCTGCTGCTGCGGCCCGTCGGTCCTCTGGACAACAATTGTTGAACACAGTAAATAAATGTCAGTTCTGCTTGGTCTCTCTCTCTCTCCCCCCCGCTTCATCGATAACATAATGACATTTTCGTATCATTTTTCAAATTGTTAAAAAAAAAAAGCGAAGAACCTCATTTTTTGTGTGCGTTGGAAAACCAAAATTGAAATTGTTTTGTCAGTTGGTGGTTGGGGGTTGTGTGTGTGTCCCTGCACAGCAGGACTTCATCAAACATATTGGAGTTTTAATTATGATTTTTTATTGGTTTTCCCTTTTTGTGTCTGTTCGCGCTTAGTGTTGGTCAAACAATTGCAATTCCTTTGACTGCCAAGGGACAGAACGGGGCAGGACAACCCTTTTGCAATGAGTTTTGAAAATGTTTTCGTCGGTGGATGTCGCTCAATCGGATTATCACAAGTGTCGATCGAACGGGGGGAAGAAACATCCATACAAACGAGTAGTTTCCCTTTTATTTTATTCGGATGTTGATCCAGCACTAAATGGTCATTGATCTACTATATGGGATTCAATGCTTATAGGTTGAAGTATATTCGGGTCTTTTAATGTGTTCTTTAGCAGCTTATTGGAGATCTCTCCCGCTGCGGGCAGTTGGGATCAATGCTGGAATAATATTGAGAATTAAATGGTATCCCTGGGAAGTGTTATTGAAATATTTTTGAAGTACTTTAGATTGAAGTTGTGGGCTTAATTGATTAAAACAACTATTAAATGTAGTTTCAGCTCGTTATTTAGATACAGAAACAGTAGTTTAAGCCCTTTTTTATCGCACCGATATGATAGAAAACAATCAAAAGTGACACGGGACTCTAGCCCTATAATTATAAATTGCTTAACCCATCAAATCGAAACGTCTTCTTTTATCAATAAGTTATGAAGGTTTCTTTATGCTTTTACTTTGATTCCCTTTTTATTCCCAGGCCACTTTCCCAAGCCAATTCTCAGCCAATTACAAAATTGAACGAACAAAAGAACGAGCCAACTTTCTGTCTCACATTTCCGGTTGGAAATTCTGTTGCAAAATTACAGTAATTTTCGCTTTTTGCCAACGGTTTGCAAATTATGCGGCCGCCTACGTGTGTGGTTGCAACCGCCACTTAAGGCGTCACGTCACACGTGTCTGTGGGTGCGGCAATTATAAAGTCATCTTGACATAATCAAAAGTGACAATTACAGCCATTGAACAGGAAGAAACGAGCAGGAAACCGCCTAGGAACAGGCCTATGATTACACCCCTCTCTCTCTCTCTCTGGGTGGTTGACGGCGAAAAAGTCAATGGCATGGCGGGATATTATTATTGGTAATATCTGGGTTGCAACTGACAACATTAGGTGGCGGCCAGTCACGCGTCATTACGCCGGAGCTATGCTATACCTCAAACGGCAGGTGGCAATCAACACACAATGACAGTCATCGGAGAGAGAGAGAGAGAGATCCTACGAGATCGGGACATACCTAAAAGAACTGTGAGAACTGTTGGCCTGCCAATCGATCTTCCTACCTGCTAAATGTTTGGATAAGCCCGGGACAGGAGTCACATCCAGTCAGATCCAAAGATGATGAATGATGATGGCTCGTTGACTGCCTGCACTGACACTAATCCGGGAACGGAGAGAGCATCAACAGCATAGAACAAAAAAAGTGATATGCAAATTTGTTTAAGCCTCAAACTAAACGTTAATTTTCTGTAAGCGGCTGTTGGCAAACAAGGGGAGGAAAGCCTTTCCCCAGATATTCTCAACATTGTAATACCTCAATAATCTTACGAGGGCACACCTCTCGCACACTCACTCACACCGACAGCCAGACAGAGACAGTTATAAATCTCATTAAAAGGTTATTGACTCGCACAGGGCACAGGCAGCAGGATTAACAAGCCGGAGAGAGGTACAGGACACGGTAGAGCAAAACACAAAAAAAAAAGAGTATAGCGACTCAAACCCCAGACCTTTTTTTTGAGCTCGGCTAAATTTTCTTTCTTTTTACGCTTCAATTAATACAAAAGTGTCTTTCGTGGAGAGCGGACGGTGGTACTTTCCCCTCTGATGACTCTCTGACAGTAACACTGACATGCAGTTAAGGAGTTGCCTAACCCTAACCCTAAACCCTCTGCGGGATGACAAACAAATCAAAAAAATCTGGCAAGTCGAAGGCCTCGACAATTTATGCAAATTAATTTAGAAATGTGTCTCTGTCCACCCTCAAGTGTCAGCCAGAGAGACATACATCAAACGACAAACAGCGGACTGAGAGTGGGCGAAAATATAGAATGAGAGAGAGCATCAATGGGGTATCGCAACGACTTTTGTAATTAAGAATGCATATCAAGTGGTAAATAAATGCCTGATGATAAAACACAGAAGAAAAAAAGATACACAGCCCAAGAAATGCGAAAAAGGTTAAAAGAGGTGGAAACGAAGGGGTAGAGTGCCCAGGATAAAGGAGGTACAGTGATGTAAAATGGAGTTGGTGGTAAGAGAAAAGCAGTACATAGAGTGGTCTTAGAAGGACTACGAGATGGTGAGAGTTTGCAGAGGGATAGAGAAGAGTAACCTGGAAAGTTGGAGTGTACAAATAATTGTAAATATGCTTAAGACAGGTGGGAGAGGCCAGGGATAAAGGGTGGAGCCAAGCACCAGAAAATCGTACATAAAGAAAATAAATTTAAAGATTGGACTAAATCAAAAGATAATATTAGTTAAAGACTCTGCAGTTCGAATCAAATAAATATACCATTCAAACTGCTTTTAAGAAGAACAAAATACACTCTTGGCAGCATCAACATCTTTAAGAATTCTTTGCTGAAATATATGCAAACTTAAAAGAATTTTATCCACTCCCTAAGTTCATTCTTTGACCCAACCTCTAGCTGCCAAGCAGGAGTAACCACAAAAGTTCAACCACAAGAGCTGCAGATACAAATACCAAAGAAGTTAACCTTTTGAGAGAGGAATCTCCCCTGCACTTTGTCGATTAAAAACAAAGGCTAAGCGCCAAGAAGTCTTGGCCTCGTCAGTCAGCGAAAGGTAAAGTATCTGAGGCAATGGCAGGTGAAGCATCTGAGCGGTAAAAGGATAACTGGCGACTTCAAAAAGCTTGGAAACGCATCACAGGGCGGTATCAAGGAAATCGACTTTGGCCAAATGCAAATACTGTAAAAGCATATCCTGAACGTCATTGAAAAAAAAAAATGGGAATCTCTCCTGGCATTCAGGCACGCACTCTGTACGCACATTTAATGCGGTCAATGAACCGGGAATGAGGAGAGTCTTTGACTCTGCAACTCCGATGCTACTGCTGCTGCTTTTGCTGCTGTCAACTGCAAGCGCTTCAAGATGCAGGTTAGGGTTACAGAGGCCCAGGACTTGCCTGCCTTTTTTCCTCCTTTATTTTTACTTGTATATACCCTAGCAGAGCAGGGAGTAATGATTGTGCCGAGGTGTAGACATACGGAGAATAGGTAGAGTAGCATTAATAAACGATATAGGCCCTGAGTTTGTAGGTAACTTACAAAGAGTTAAAAAAGAATTCCATTAATTCTTCATTTCCACTTCAAATTGGATGCTTAATTTATATATGTAGATGTCTAAGAAATTCTAGATCTGCTAGTGTATCACTCGCTTCGTTTCTGCAGCTTATTTTTGTGCCTTATTTTTTTTTTGCATTTCCAATTGCATGGCAAAACCTCAACATCTGCTGAAATGTGCGTGAGCAACCCTATTGTGCCACCAGTAGTAGGGTAAGTGTTAAAAACAAAAGGAGTTCTCGTTCCCCCGCAACATCCCTTCCCCCCCTTTTGGTACTCATGGCTCACCTTCATGTCCCATAGTCGCCCACAAAAGGGGGAAATTATCATGTCATGTCATTGCGTGTCTTCTATTTGCATTCGGGTTTTCATTTCCATTTTTGCTGCAATTTCCACTTCTCTTTGTTCTTATATTATTTTGCCTAGGATAGAGTAGTGTCCCATGAGGGCGTTTTCATGTACAGTGGGTTTCATAGACATAAGGCTTGGGTAAACAAAGGGCTACCGAAGAGAATTTCCATTGGCGATAATTTTCAGTACAAATTGAAAGGCTAAAAGACTAAATCGCTCACTATTAAACGCCTTTAATTCCTAGATTTTGTTTAATTGAAATAATCATTAAAATATATGCTCTGCACCTGTTTTATAGCAATGAAATGCACTGTACATATATTGGGTAACATCTGCTTAAAAATAATTGCAAGTTTGTGAGAGATTTTAATGGTCTGACGGCGTGCGGCGGCGGCCCCTCAGTACATGCTAAAACTGTGCTAAAATATCATAGTTTATGGGGTAAATGGGTTTGGGTTGGGACTGGCACTGGCACTGGGTGTCGTCCCATGTGGCAACATGTGGGTACTTATGCAGAGTAGAATGTTTGCTTGTCATTGCAAAACTTGTGTTTAATTAAAATGCTGCTAATATCAGTTAATTTCTTCTCATTAAATTGTGACACTTTATGGGTAGGAGAATGGGAGTGGCAATATCGAATGGGTTTTATTCTTACTATATCTCAATTGTGTGGCAAGGACTAAGTTGGAATGTGGCACTGAAAAGTGGTTTAATTCTTGCTGATAATTTTCCAACATAAATTGTTTTATTTAATGGCCAACAGATTGTACGTAAATAGTTATATAGAGGTGCTAAACCCTCCTCTCACACCTTTGGTATTTTATTTTTCAAACATATTGCAACACACAATCAAATAACAATAAAAGACAGAGCCAGTCGAAGGCACCACACCCGGTCGAGAGTTCTACATGAAATTAACGCTAATTAACAACAATAGAGATCCGATCCGTACCGAGGGGACTGCTCATAATTTACTTCATTACAATCGTTGATGAAAACAATCAACGGTAATTCACAACAACTACCAAAAAACGCACAAAAAAGGCCACCAAAATCTACATAAAGAGGACGAATAAATAAAACTACCCAAAAAAACAAAAAATGTGAGTGTTAAGGAGCGGGGCGACAATTAAAGGCGACAACAAACAGCCCCGTTGACCCCGGCTCGGACCCAGACGGGGCTGAGGGTGAGTGGCTACCCCCTGGATAATGACATTTCGAACCCAGAAATCAAAAGGCATTCCTCCCGCAGCGAGTGTTGATTAGATATAAGGCCACAGTACAGTTGCCTCATCCGTGAAATATGTGTAGACTGTCGAGGGGTGGGTTTCGGTTCGGACATCGGGGCACACCTGAAACCCATAACATAACCTGTCTCGGGGCTAGTTTGGGGGTTGTGACTGTACACGCATGTGGCTCATAAAAGATACATTTATAATGGTCAAAAAGATACTTATGGCCTCTGAACAGTTATACATAACAATAATTTGGTAATTGCCAGACAATCGTAACATTTGTACGTATCCATTCTCCATTCTCTGCCGTTGCGTGTTCATTTCAATTTGGACTTGGGCCATGCGGGTGGATGGATCGATCGATGGATGGATGGATGGATGGATGGGTGGGTGGATGGATGTCGCTATGTCCTAGGAAGAGGAACAAGTGTGCCCCGAATATTGTTTATGGCAATTATAAGCAATTTCTGATGTTATTTTCGGTACGTGAATGATGTTTTGAGGTTAAACCCCTGACGTTAAAATGTAACACGTGCTCAGGCGTTTCGTTGAATGAATAAAAATTGGTGGCATAAATGTGCTAACATTTCTTTGGTTTACATTAATGATTAATCTGTATTTGAGTTAGTCCGTTACTCTTTCCTCTTACCCTTCTTTGATTTAACAGCTCCATTACCAAGCGTACCGATTCGAAGCGCACTTCCCAAAACCAGCAAAGGTTAATAGTCTTCTCTGTCTGTCATTCCCACACCATTAAACCCTTCAAAATGTTCAGCTTTTTCCATCAAAATTATGATCCAAATCGAATCAGAAATTGACAAATTTCCCTTCATGGCTGCAACTTTCACCACGCTGCTTAACCCTCTAACCCAAAACTAACCCGAACCACTTGAAGCACATATTCCCATGACCTCGAAATACAATTTAACACGGCTCTATCCACCGAAAAAATTACAACGAAATGTGACTCGCATTTTGGGTTGGGATGTTCACACAGAAATTAGCAGGCAGGGCACATTAAATGCAATTTAACTTGCATTTGCACAGTGTGACATTTCATCAGGAGGATGCGATCGGACTAAGCGGGGGGTTGGACACTGAATCGGTGACAGTGACAACTGAGATTGAGACTCGAGAGTCGAGAGAGCCGCCACGCGCAATTACACAGCCGCTAAACTCTCGACAGAGGAGTGTGACAAATTTCCAATGTCGAGGACCGCTGAACCAGTCAAAGCCGAAACCATTGAAGCGGCAAAACATGAGAGCAATCACAGATCGAGATACAGATACAGATACGGATGTAGATGCAGATACAGATACCACACGGTGGCAGCAACAAAATACAGCGGGGCGTGAGAACATCGAGACAAACATCGGGAAATAAAGTAAACGCGAATGAAGTGAGTAATTAACGCTGCATGCGTTCGGTTCGTTCGTTCGTTCGTCCGTCCTCCCGTGCTCGTCCTGCTGCCAAGGGTCCTTCCTTCGCCTGGTCACGCCGATGACGCTGACGGCGTTGACGGTGACATATGCGGGTCGTTGTGCCGTGCCGACGATCCAGTGAGTGACTCAGTAGTCGTCCCAGGTACACTCGTACTCGTACCCCATTAGGCCAGGGGTGCGTCCAATTTACATGCCAAAATACCCGTTTCCAGTGTACATCGTACAGTGGTGCGATGGCACCTTAAAAATGTGATGGCAAGAGTACTAATAATGTCGGTCCACTGTCACCATTCAAAAGAAAGTAAAAGGTGGCCTAGGTCGATGCCTGGTCCCTCCTTTGGGTCTAACTCCCTTTGCTGCCTTTACATATAAACAATTTACCTGAAGCCCATGTCCTTATTTTTCTTTGAGCGCTCGTCCCACTGTGCCCCTTTTCGAGTGCATTAAATTCTTTAATTGTTTCAACACGCACACCCGAAAAATCCCTCGCAGAGGCAGGCGGCTTCTTCTTCAGCCAGAGATCTATCTGTTTGTTGTCGTTTCGGTTTGGCTTTTTGTCAGTTTCCCTTTTTATTTTGTGGGGGGAAGGCGTGTGAATCCCTTTCCGGCTTTTCTGTTTGGGTTTGTGCTGGGGTTTAGGGTCAGGTCTAACTCACTCGCTCACCCACCTCCACCCATCATCAACCACCAACCAGCACGAAATTACCATCAAATGAACTTATCGCTGGCAAAACTATTTTACGCCACTTTCCCGAGTGGTTTCTCGTGTTTGGCTTATCTTCTCCTCAGCCTTAGGTTGCTTCGTCCTGTCCAAGCAACACGTGACGACGACTGTACCCAGGACTCTTCCTGCAACCCCAGATCTGGCCCTGGGTCTGTTTCCTTGTTGTCGTCATTTGACATATTGTCAACCAACGTTGGCTATCAACAATTACACGTGTCCCCCATGTCCGGTCGTGTTTTGCCCTAAATTTGCATATTTTTCTAATTAATCGCATGAAATTTTCATATAATTTTCACGTTTTGCCTATCTGAGTGATAAAATTCTTTGGTTTAAATAATTAATAATTGTCGCGTGCCCCTCGCACTCGGTCATGGACTTTGAGACTCTCGTTGTGGGGCGAATGTGTGGCACTAATTAATGAGTATCCAGTGGCAGAGCAGGCAAATGGGAATGGTCTTATGTGATTATAATTTAACTTGATAGAGTTTTAAATTTACTGTTGGGATGTTAAAATAAAATATGTAGAATATTCTAATTTGCATGATTTATTCAACCTTCCCTAAAACCATTTGGCGTGCTCGCTTTTTCAATCACTATTCCTGCCAATCAATATTCCAATTTCCGCTTAAAACAACAAAGGAAAATAACCCTTCATGTTAAAACCCAGAAAACCCCATAATCTCTTTAACAAATTTCTTCCCATTCGGGGGATTAATAAACTAAACATTGTCGAGAAAAATGTGCCATTGATCTGTCAAATTCCATTATTTAACAATTAGATCGTGTACTCTCGTTCAGTCGCTGTGAATGAATCAACAATATTTACATTATCCAAAAGACAAACATTTGCCGAACGATCGATCGATCGATCATCTCTATTCCAGAAACCCATTTTCACACCTAAAACCCACGGCTGTGCAGAGGCAGTGGCAGACTCCCGTACAGGCGTACAGGTTGGGCCAGGTGTTTTCCGAGCTATTGAAATGAGGTTAAGTCATCAATAAGCCATGCCAGGCCATGCCATAGCCCTGCTACTGCCACTGCCCCTGCCACCGTACACAAATGAGTCACCCCATACCATACAGAGTGCGACGCAATTTAGTCTGAGTTTTCTCACAGTACTTAGGAGGGTTACCTCCTCCACGTTCGTGCTCCTCCAGAGCGGACAAGTTTACATAGCCTAAATGTAGGAAAGCGCTAAAAAGTTCCCACCAGCCAGGGGATACCCCCAACCCCAACCCCATCCACCATGTCATCCCATGCCATCCCGTATCATCGATGGAGTATTGAGTGAATTTTTCTATGCAGTTTTAATGATTTACAATAACAAAAAGCAAGCAACAATGGGAAGGCACCCAGATTTCGGTGATGCATTCCCAACAGGTGATGTATCGAGGTCGGAGGGGTAGCAATTTCAATTAAAAGTGACACAAAAATGCGTTGACAAAAGGGAAACAATTTCAAATTGCATGTGTGTCATGGGAAAGTTGTGGGACACTCTCTGTATATAGCGATTCCTTTTTTTGTAGCCCTCCACTTACCCTCCCTCTCACCATGTCCGTCTGGTATTTCCCTTCTCAAACTGCGACGTACTTGAAATTTTCGTTAAACACATTCGAGGACGTCGGGGTAGCCACCCTAAATTTTGTGTTCCATTGCAGCCAAAGCCCTCAAGTGGTTTTCCATTCAAAAGTTTGCAGGTGTTCCCCGTTCGATACTTGTCCGTGGTAAATTTCTTATAAGTTCGTATTCGTATTCGTTATCCCCGTGTTGTTGTACTTGTATCCTTGAACCCCAAACACGGGCTTCCTCCTCAAATGCCAATACACTTATCGTCATCGCCATGCCACCATCGACATCGATGAAGCGGCGTAGCGGGAGCAGGGCATGCAAATATTTCCTTCAAGAGTGTGTTTTCGCTGCTGCAGGGAGTTTAGCACAATAAACAACACAAGAGCGAGCGACTGATTTCGAGGGGATAACCCAGGAGCTGCCTGACATAAACAGTGGTTCAGGGCAGCTAAATAGCAACGCAGGAAAAAAATGGGAATAGATTTAATTTTTCCTATAGTTTTGAACTATAATTCTGATAGCATACAAAAAAAAGTATATTATTTAACCGCATAAATGATTATTTTAAGATCAGAAGACTAACATGAAATATTAATCTGAAGGTACAGACCAAACTATATTATTTTAGCACAAAAATAAATTTTTATTGACTAAAAATCAGCGTATTATTGCATATATTTTTTGACCTAACCCGTCAAGACATTGCAAGTGGAGTGTACGAAATAAGCTGTTGAGAACATACATATGTCCATACACACATGCTACATTTATATGTACATACATACATACGAAAATGGTAGAAACAAAATAAAATAAGATCTAAAATATGTTATAGCTGCTGTGCAAAATGATATGCTAAAAATATTTAAAATAATTTTTAATTGAAATAAAATTTGATGGCAACTGTAAGTTGTACGAAATAAGCTGTGAGCCATATTTGGGCTGATTTTAATACCATTGAAAATACCGTTCCACTGTGCGCATTCCAATGAGCTGGAAAAAAAGTTATGAGTCACTTGAAGCGGTTCGGGGTAAAGGAGAAACATCCAGTAACATCAACATAACATCTCTGTTTTCAGTTTCAACCCAAGAAGAGGAAAGAAAAAAAAGTTTCCCTATGCATTACGCATATTTATTAAGCATTAAGAGAGGGGCTGGCTGGTGGTCTGGTGCAGGACAATGAGGATCGGCACGTTGATGTGCTTGATGATGACTATTGAACTTTTCAAACATGATGAAGTGCTCCGAGGCGAAGCCTTCTGCCTTTGCCACCGCACCGCTGCTGCTACTGCTTCGTCTTGTTCTTTCTCATTCTTTTGCCGTATCAGCCAAGATTCTAAAGCAAACACAATGGAAATCTTTCCCGTAACGGGACCCTGACTGAGAGATGATGCAGTGCGACAGGGACAGCGGATGGCGTGGCGTGGCGTGGCGAGGGCACCCTCGAACTAATCACAAAGTGCATTTTGTGCTTGCGGCAGTTGGTAAACAGAGAGCGGTATGGGGAGAGAGCACTGGAGTTGGGAGAGTGAAACAAAAGTCCAGCTGGAAGTCCATGCATACAATTTGTGCATTAGAGAGAGGCAGTGAGGAGAAGGCGGTGCCGTTTGTCGGTGCGGTGCCTTCAGCTGCACTGCACTCTCCTACCACTCTTTCATTTTTTATGCACTTTTCAGTTTTCTTTTCGAAATGAAGCAGCAGGAGGAGGTGGAAGGGGAAGCAAAGAGAACATCAGCAAATACTACAAATAATCGTAATAATAAAATGCCAAGTTGTACATTTTGCCGTTACCCGCTCTCGCTCTCATTCTTTATACGTATGTACTTCTCTTTATACCAGCTCTCCCTCTCTCTTTCTCTTTTTCGTTTGATGAGTCATTCTGCTGCAGATTGCAGCACGCGGGAGAGAGGACCGCTTGAAAGGGGTTAATGCACTGCGCTCTCTGCAGAGAGAGGAGTCCTTGGCAATAAATATAAAAATCTTTAGCTCTTTATTGTTGTTGCTAGGAGTTTTGTTTTTTTTTTCAGTTTGCTTTTCTTTTCCTCTGTTTTTCCTTTTTGCTTTGCGTGTGTAGGCAACCCACTACAACCCTCTGCTGAGAATGGTGTGTAGGTGACTTTAGTATGGTTTGAGGTGCACTGGGAGCAGGCGGACCGACAACCTGGAGGAGGTGTCAGCGGTCAAGTTAAATTTATTTTTGATCAATTTGTTTAAGATTCTCATTCTCTATTTATGTGCATACATACACCTTCAAAGTTACTGAAACACTTAAATAAATGCAGTGACCCTTTTCAACCAGAGTAAATATGTTTATCTACCGTAGATGCAATTGGCTCAAAATTCAAAAAATTCAACTAATTTTATTCCTTTTTATGTTAGAACTTTTTACAACACAACCACACGGCCTAGCGCAAGCGGCCTATAAGAGGTGTTTACCATTGTGTCTCTCTTTGTCACAATTTCCTGGTCATAAAACCATTAAAAACCAAAGAGGAACAACTTCCATAGCCGCCCACATAATAATCGCTGCTGCCCTGTCCCTTGTCCCTTGTAGTACTCACAATGGACCACTTAGCAAGTGTTCGCCGGCCAGCAACAAAACATAGCAATCATAATAACAGTAATAACAACTGGAACACACCCATACACACACACATTTTATGGGCCCATGGTTAATGCGCGCGAGTGGACCAGAAGTAAAGAACAGGAACAGAACTCGAATAGAGATTACAAATGATTTGAATAAATTTGCAATAAAAAAAAAAAGTGAATTCTATTTGCGTGCTGGAATTGTGTCGAGCCGACAATAAAGCAATTTTGTATGCCAAAGCCGGGGGGCCAATTGTCCAGATTCAGCTTCCCTGGTTGCGCCCCGATTGCCCGAGAATTGAAGTTTAAAGATTATTTCCTGGGCAGCAGGAACATCCAGAGTGGCATCCATAATACAGTAGCAACATTGTGGTTAGATTGTAACAGCAGTGGGAACAGGACGGGCCATTACAAGTGTCAAAACAGCAATTTATCGTTTGTAATCATGTGTATGTACTCGTATCTATAATTGTGTGTGTCTCGTGTCTCGGTGTGTGCGAAACGAAACAGTTAATCATATAAATATGGCGACGGCGGGCATCGTCAGGCGCTTATTATTTTGCCTCGGCTGCGATAACATGAGCCCCGACCCAAGAGAACTTACGGCACTTTGATTTAGTAGTAAAGTGCGTTTCGAAATAATAGGGACACTGCAACGACCAGCAACCATCGATATACAAAAAATATATAATTTAATCCAACAACAAGCAGACAGATAATTCGAATAAAGCATGCATATTGTCAGATAAAAGAAACATAATAAAAGTAAACACAGCCAACCATATTTAAATTTAATGTTCTGTTTTTACAAAACATGGTAAAATTAAATATAATTTTATTTTGATTTAAACATTAATGTACTAAAAAGTGTTTGAAAGTTAGGCTCATAAACTCAAAAAAGACTTTGAAATACATTCCGTTACCTTAAACTTTCCACAATGAATGCTACCCACTTACAGTTTCATGCCGCACTGTATTTTATCCGAAAGTTTTGTCTTCACACTCTCTTTCTCTATGGAGTGAAAGAGATACAAATGTATAGCTTTGCCAAAACCAAAGCTAAAACCACAAAGTCATAAAATTACTTTCGCGCATTATAAATTTATAGTTTACTTTGGTTCATAATCGGGATTGTGGGTGAGGTGAGAGGGTGTGTTTTGGCGCCCAAGCGTAAAAATTTATTATGCTTATGGATGAAATGATCAGAGAGAGAGAGAGGGTGGGTGGTACGAGTGGGTATAGCTGCAGACTTTGTTACAGGATGCGGCAACGGCAGCTGCTAGCCATCGCGGACATAAGTCATTTATATTGTAACAAATTGTACGCGATTTGGCGGCATCCTCAAGACATAACACTTGTACCAGATGGATGTCGACTATGAATTAATGTTTTTGGCTCCCCATTTGAACTTTGCCGGCTGCCGCGCACCACGAGGTTAAATGTCGTCTTTAAGAAGCCAATGAAGGCTGATCTGGTACAACTACTTTGCTCCCTAAAAAAACACTTTTAAAAGGTTAAAAGACTTGGAGAATGAATTATTGGAAAAATTGTTTGGTTCTAGACAGAATTAAATGGCACAGATAAATGAAAAAAATTTCATCAGAGGATTCTTCCGAACAATTCTACAAACTATTATATTAGCTTCAAGAGACTAAAATCAAACATTGCTTAAATTATTGTTCCTTCTGAATCAAATCTAGTTTACATCTTATTTAACAACATAAAACCAAAGACTATTAAGTACAAAAATGTTGCATGAGGATTGAAACCCCGCGCGCTCCCTCTGTCCAAAGGGCGGAACGATAAGCCTGGCCATAGAACAGTTTTTGGTCGCTCATGCAGCATCTTGGTATTGTATACTCTTTGGTAAAATTTAACAATATCATAAAGAGTATGGTGTACTATAGGCTCACCTTACATTTTACTCGACATAACTCCCTTTAGCTTTTCTTTTATTTTGGCTAGCACATATCGCAATGTTCTGTTTTCCGCTCTATCTATAGTTATGCGGGGCATTCAACTGTTTTCAGTTTTCACTCATTTAACACTTTCACTCACTTTTTGGCCATCTAGCCTTTTATTATTTTCCGCTCTTTCCATAGTTTTGCGGGCCTTTTTCCGCACTTTCTATAGTTTTGCGGGGCTTCTTTTTTCACTTGCACTTTCACCACTTTTTGGCCATCTAGCTTTTATTATTTTCCGCTCTTTCCATAGTATTGCGGGCCTTTTTCCGCTCTTTCTATAGTTTTGCGGGGCTTTTATTTTCACTTTTCACTTGCACTTTCACTCACATTTTGGCCATCTAGCCTTTTATTATTTTCCGCTCTTTCCATAGTTTTGCGGGCCTTTTTCCGCTCTTTCTATAGTTTTGCGGGGCTTTTTATTTTCACTTGCACTTTCACTCACTTTTTGGCCATCTAGCCTTTTATTATTTTCCGCTCTTTCCATAGTATTGCGGGCCTTTTTCCGCTCTTTCTATAGTTTTGCGGGGCTTTTATTTTCACTTTTCACTTGCACTTTCACTCACTTTTTGGCCATCTAGCCTTTTATTATTTTCCGCTCTTTCCATAGTATTGCGGGCCTTTTTCCGCTCTTTCTATAGTTTTGCGGGGCTTTTATTTTCACTTTTCACTTGCACTTTCACTCACATTTTGGACATCTAGCCTTTTATTATTTTCCGCTCTTTCCATAGTTTTGCGGGCCTTTTTCCGCTCTTTCTATAGTTTTGCGGGGCTTTATTTCACGTTTCACTTGCACTTTCACTCACATTTTGGCCATCTAGCCTTTTATTATTTTCCGCTCTTTCCATAGTATTGCGGGCCTTTTTCCGCTCTTTCTATAGTTTTGCGGGGCTTTTTTATTTTCACTTGCACTTTCACTCACTTTTTGGCCATCTAGCCTTTTATTATTTTCCGCTCTTTCCATAGTTTTGCGGGCCTTTTTCCGCTCTTTCTATAGTTTTGCGGGGCCTTTATTTTCACGTTTCACTTGCACTTTCACTCACATTTTGGCCATCTAGCCTTTTATTATTTTCCGCTCTTTCCATAGTATTGCGGGCCTTTTTCCGCTCTTTCTATAGTTTTGCGGGGCTTTTTATTTTCACTTGCACTTTCACTCACTTTTTGGCCATCTAGCCTTTTATTATTTTCCGCTCTTTCCATAGTTTTGCGGGCCTTTTTCCGCTCTTTCTATAGTTTTGCGGGGCTTTTATTTTCACGTTTCACTTGCACTTTCACTCACTTTTTGGCCATCTAGCCTTTTATTATTTTCCGCTCTTTCCATAGTATTGCGGGCCTTTTTCCGCTCTTTCTATAGTTTTGCGGGGCTTTTATTTTCACTTTTCACTTGCACTTTCACTCACATTTTGGACATCTAGCCTTTTATTATTTTCCGCTCTTTCCATAGTTTTGCGGGCCTTTTTCCGCTCTTTCTATAGTTTTGCGGGGCTTTTTATTTTCAATTGCACTTTCACTCACTTTTTGCCATCTAGCCTTTTATTATTTTCACTTTTTGCCGAAACCGCCTGGCACCCCTTGCCGTCATATTGACCACTCAATCTCACTTTCACAGAAAAAAAAACAATCATATGATGCCGTTAATTTTCCCCCATTTTTTGGCACCCTTGCCGACTAAAAGACCATCTACAAATACACTCACTTTTCACTCACTGCTTGCCGCCTTGCACTCCATGCCGTCATAATGACTCTCACAGAAACAGAAGAAAAAAACTCAACACCAAACAAAAACTCAAGCGGAGGGCACATGACTGATACCGTTATTTTACTTCTTTCCTTCTTTGCACTCATATTCCAATAGCTGGAAACGTGCGCTGGAAGCAGCGCTAAAACTTCGACGCAATTCCCGTATTCGGGAGTTTTTCATATGTGAAAACATTGATTTCACACTTGAAGTGATCGTTGTTTTACTTTTCCCTAATACTTTGGCTCTTCTCACACACATGGAGTTTCCCTTTTCCGGCTTTTTCCAGAACTTTTCAGGATTTTTCCGCACTTTCAGCTCCGCTACATGAAAAAAAAAATGTGTCTGCGCCGGTAGTTTAAATTTGACTTGTCGCTCTCTCCCACTCAGACATTTCATGGCGAAGTAACTGCAGTTGGTGAGAACATATGAGAGAAGCTATGCTTTTGCAATGCGTGTGTATATGTGTGTGTGTGTGTTCTAGCTTTGTCAAATGTTCTAGAAGCAACGTGCGTAGATGCTACACCTATCACACGGGTTTTTTCATTATTTTGGGCACTTTTTTGCACCATTTATCCGCATTTTCAACTCCGCGACATAAAAAAACATGCGTCTGCGCCGGTAGTTTAAATTTGACTTGTCGCGCTCTTCCCACTCAAAGACATTTCATGGCGAAGTAACTGCAGTCGGTGAGAACATATGTACATATGAGAGAGGCTTTGCTTTTGCAATGCGTGTGTATATGTGTGTGTGTGTGTTTTAGCTTTGTCAAATGTTGTAGAAGGAACGTGCGTGGATGATATGATCAGCACAGAAAACACTTTTAAACACTTGCTACACCTATAACACGGGTTTTTTCATTATTTTCGGCACTTTTCTGCACCATTTTTTGCACAAACATGCGTCTGCGCCGGTAGTTGAAATTTGACTTTGCGCTCTCTTTCCACCCAAAGACTTTTGATGGCGAATGAACTGCAGTCGGTGAGAACATATGCATGTACATATGTATGTATGAGAGAGGCTTTGCTTTTGCAATGCGTGTGTGTGTGACTGTGTTCTAGCTTTGTCAAATGTTCTAGAAGGAACGTGCGTGGATGAGATTATCAGCATTGAAAAGGCGATTAATTTGAAGAGTTAAAAAAGACGAAAAAGACGAAAACAAAGCGCTTTGCTGAGAGAATCTAAGAGCGGCTTGCCAACTTGGTGACCTGCACGCACTCTCGCCAGCACAGAAAAATATAAAAAAAAAACTCAACTAAGCTGACGGGCGCATCATGCGAAGGATGGTTCCGTTATTTTACTTCGCCTTCTTTCCACTCGAATTCCCAGCGCTAAAACTGCGACGCATTTACAATTTTCACATTTACATAGCTCAGCGACACGAACAAACATGTTTTCTGCGCAAGGCGCTTAAATTTGACTTATGTATATGTAGCTGTCTCTTTTGACTAAAAGCAAAGACTCAATACAAAAATATACACATTCTGAATCAGGGGGCTCAGTAAATTACTGCTGTTCAATAATTTCTACTTGAGGCATCTCTGGTTTAATATCGATATAATTAATTGGTAAAATTCATCGCACACGCATCTAAGATCCATCTCTGATGCATATGTACATACATGTTTTTATCTGTTTCCGGTTTCCTTTTGGATAGAACGTGCTCGCATTTACCTAGGTGTCAAAATGTTTTCAAAACTCCCAATAGAGATAATTGATACAATATTCGCATACCTGGAAGAGAAAGACAAACAAGAATTGGCCCTAGTCAACCAACAGTTAGGATGTGCATTTGCATATCATGTTCGTGGACGATATAAGAGACTGGACTGCATACAATTTAAAACTGAACGTCATTTGAAAATGATTTTGGAATTTTGCGGATCCACTGTTGACGCCATACATATACGATTTAAATTCGACGGAAATGCTAATGCAATGGATGTAATTTTCAAACTTATAGCGAAGCACTGTGTTTACCTGGAATTTGCCAGCATATTTATTACGCCTTTTAATTTCAACGCATGCAAATATGTGCTGTCCATGAAAGGGCTTAAAGATATTAAGTTACATTTCGACATTATGAATTATATAGAATCGGATCTCCTTCAGTACATAAATCCAAACTGTACATGTTTGATAGTTCATCAAATTTCGTACTATCAGGGTATGACTTTTAACAGATCCCAAAATAATTTTCCTTACATATTCTGTCTATTTTTTTTCAGCTCAGAATATACGGCAACTGATTAATTTGGAAGAATTGCACGTTCGTTCCAATGACGACCTGCTAAATATTTTACCAATTGGATCTAGTTTGAAAAAACTTCGCGTCCTATGTCTTTATAATGGCACACATTCCCTATTATTTCATGAAAGGGTTAATGAATATCCCAAGTTGGAAAAACTCGAACTTTATAATTGCAAAATTTACACAGCCTTGCCAAAGTGTCCAAAGCTCAAATTATTGAGATTGAATGTTGAATATCGCAATTTTTTTTGTGACATTTGTGACACCATTTCAAGTTACGCCAGCACACTGGAGCATCTGATCATAAGCACTTGTGACTATGATAGCAAGAAGTTTATTGGAGAACCATTCATAAAAGCACTCGGAGAGTGTAAAAGATTGGAGTGTCTTGGTGCTTCTATTGATTTTATAGCGGTTCTATTCTACGAAGTTCTTGAGTCTTTTATTGCCTTGTTAAAGAAAAATGGGTTCAATAAGGAGAGACGCCTTATAATGAATTTCACGGGACACTATTGTTTCGCAAAGCATCGGGAATTGGTAAGTGTTTGCTCCAAAGTGATGGTTTAACGAAATACAAATCATTTTTATTGCAGGAGTATAAAACTGCAACCTCTGAAGTGTGGAACCTAATTACATTTACAAATTAAATAATTTAAATGATTTCCCACCAATTAAATCGTTGGTAAACCGTATTTCAAATTTTTAATCACATTTTTGTTCATTTTGTATGAAGGCTTTCCAACCTGAGTCAACATAAAATATCATTTAAATTAATGGATAAATCACGAAACCAAAGGAAGAAATATTTGATATAAGACATCTAGATATAGCAACACCGCAACCCCTAACTTCGCGACACATTCCGGGCAATCCAGAATATGTACAAAAAAAAAACCTCTGTGGTCTCACCCCAAAACCCAGCATTTTGCCATTTACCAAAGTGCAAGGAGATACATCAAGTAGACAACGGCAGCTTCAGCTCCAGCCCCGAACAGATACAGATACAGTTGCAGATACAGATACAAATAATCAAGAAGCAGAAAAAAACGTGGCAGGAAATGCGGGCTTGCTCATTATTTGCGCTGAGTGCGGCGGCGGCGGCGACGACGACATCGAGTACTTTGCATAAATTTCAAATCTTAAAAAATGGGAAGGAGAAAATGCAAAGAGAAGGAGCAAAGGATCCAAACCAGAAGCAGATGACAGCAGCGCACACAAAAGGACATCGATAGCTGGGACGCAGCTGCAGATGTAATGGAAATTGAAGGGCTGGCTGCCAGCTCCCCACCATACCCATTGTCCGCTTCCTGGCCCGCACTCTGCACCTTTGCGCCCGTGTCAAGTGCGGCGGCAGTGGCAGCAAAAGAAGTATCTGAATAAAAAATAATGCAATGATACGGAAAAATTAAAAACATTAGAGCCACGGAGATGGGGCGAGGAGAGAGAATGTTGTGGCGTTAACAAGAAGACAAGTTGGATCAGGGGAAGACCGAAGCTAGAAATACTCTAAACTGATTTCTCAAATTACAAAAAATTATCCCAAGGTGAAGGTGGAAACATTTTCTAAGTTTTAGATAAAATAAACTGAAAAAGACAATTGTTGAGAATAATATACGAATGGAAAGGCCACCCTATTATTGTTCACTTCTTAGCTCTTGTACCCTCTTTTAGGGCATTTAAAATAAGGAAATCTGGAATAGGCGACAACTTCAGTTCTAATGACACGACCACAGACCAGTTCAAGTTGCGCCCAGCCCAGATTTATGGCTGCAATTATGGCCGGAGCGGAGTCTTGCCACAGCGTCAGCAATAATTGTGCTTGAAATTTGCATAGAAAATTTTAAGTAGTTGGAAAAGATGCGACCCCTGGCATGGAAGCTTTCAGCTAGAGCTGTCCATATACAGACACACCCACTTTTGCCCTGTCCTGTCCTTGATTTGTTCGTCGTTTCAGTTTCAATTGACGTGTAATCCTGCCATGTCCTTGGCATTTTGCGTGCAGCCACCAAGGACAGCTCGATAATACTCTCCCCTCTTTGTCTCTGTGTCGCTGTTTGGGTGGTTGGGTGTCAAAGTCAAGGCGAAAGCGTGTGTAAGCACTTCAAGGACTCGCTCGCACTGCCTGACACTCGCCTTAGTACATGGTATATTGATTTAGTTTTTTGTGATTTTTGTTTGCTCTTTCCGTACTCTGCTCAGGCCAACATTTAATTAGCGTTGGCAAAGTGTTTAAACTGAAATTGTAGACGACTTGGTGGAGGAGAAAACCTAATTCAATGGAGTGTATAAAGTCTCTCATATTACATTTAAACAGAGGAAAAATAGCACAGAATTATTCATATAAAAAAAACTATTTTGCCACTAATTAAAATAAAATTAAATTATTTAAATTAAAGTTAAACTAAGGAGAAATTCTATAAAAGTCTTTGAGAGCAGCAGTATGAATCAGGGAGCATAAAGATTATAATTTAATATATATATATTTTTTCCAAATGATTTTCATTTTCAATTGATGTCACAAAAATTGAAAAAAGAGTTATACAAGAATTAATTTCAAGCAAAATTGGTATTACAAATTTATTCTGTTCCATGATAAATCTTAAAAAGAAATGTTTCATCTTTGGGCTAAATAAAATAGTTTGCTATTAAGATAGGAAACTTCTTTAGATGTATAACAAATTCAATCAGCTAAACCTCTTCACTAACTGCTTTAAAATCCATGCATACCTTCACCCGATGAACCCACACTCCCAGATTGATTTAAGTCTGTCTTTGTCGAAGGGGCAGGCAACAGCTGCATACCAAATAAAGTAGTAGTCGCCTTCTTCGAGTTTCTTATTTTAATTTTGTTAGAAAAGTTCAAGAGGATGCAGACGTATCCTAAATTAGATACAAGACAGATCCCGCAATTGAATGACCAGTCCGGAACTGCTTGCTGCACTTTTCTAATTTCAGTCCACTCGGTACAATAAAACTTTTCCTTCCTTCTTCCGTCTGCTATTGTCGGCCAAGAAGAGCTGCAACCAATTGCAATAAAAGAAAACTTATCTTTTGTATACATATATAAATTTGTGGTATTTTTTGTGGTTTCCTCGAAACGAGAGGAAAAGAAAAACTTTATGTTGGCTGAGCTGATAAATTCCTGCCGTCTCCGGGAGTTGATAAAAAGGCAGAGGCAGCCGGAGGAGCAGGATGGCGGATGGCTCGGGTTAAGACATTCAATTGAACAAATTCTCAGCCAGAGTTTCTTTGAACTATCCTGAGAGCAGATATACCGTACTCTGCTCCCCAACTTCTGCATAAATTGAATATAATTGCTTTGCTTGGGTCTCCAGAGATTTATGCGCACATGGCCTCGGCTGTGTGGCTCCTTTTCTGCTTCTTCTCGTTTCCCCCGCTCTGGCAAAATGATAAAAATTTTATTAAAACAAAAAGCTGCATAAATTTCCGCTTGAAATACCGTTTGTACAGCTGCCGCTTTCGACCTCTCTCGCCCGCTGTGCATTTTTATAGTATGACTGTCGTTCGCACTCTTTCCCTCCCGCACCGGAGTATTTCTTTCTCTCTATATGGCATAATTAGATTTGATGTCCCGTGGTCCATTTGGTGTGCATCTTCGTCTTGCCATTGGATTGCTCTTCTGGTGGTCAGTCAGAGTCTCTCGTCTGAGTCTCGGGTTTAGTTTGGTTTCCATTCACACTTTGGTAATCCGCTTTGGATACTTTTATGACTTAATACGTTTTATTTCATTGCAGACAGACAGACAGACAGGATGGCGAAATAAATCTTCCGTGAGCATCTTTGCACCCCGACCATCATCATCATCACCAATTCAAATGTCCTGTCCTGCCCTGTCCGGTTTAGTTCGGTCCTGCCCTGCTCCTTACGCTTGACCAGAGCCAAAGCCCGGGGCCATGGATTCCTGCGACATTTGTTGCACTCCTCTCTCTCTCTCTCTCTATTTCTCTCTGTGGGTCCTTTGTCTTGGTCTTGTTTCGGTTTATTATTGACCAGTTTGCCTCGGATTATTATTACACTCGCACAATGCTGACAGTTGGCCCATTGATTTATTAGCCAGTTCTTGGCATTTTCATTCACTGTTTTGTGGTCTCTGCGTCTACGTCTACGTCTTCGTCTTCGTCTCTGTTCCCATTCTCATTCCAATTCCCCGCTGGTTGTCATTTAGTGGAATCTCTTCGTGGGGGATTTACACTGCTGTATCCGTGATTAAGGCATTGACACAATCCTAGCAGGGGTCGAACGCATAAATGCCATTGAGTAGCAGCAGCAGTCTTGTGGGTAGTGGATATATTTCAGTATGGGAATTTGTCATCAAATTTACTTGAACAATAATTGTCTTTAATATTATCGAATTTTCTGGGGTCATACGAGGTGTGGAGTGGGGGGGGGGGGTCTAGAAATAATTAATGTATTTTATTGAATATGGCTATTACCATTAATAGGCTTGAAGCTGACAGTTACGATAAGTCCTCGAAGATATTTACGAAATTATTTAATTGATTACGGAATGGAAGATGACAAGATGAAATAAGAGCAAGTGGCAGCCACTTGGATAGGTATTTAATTGAATGTATTGTGCAGTTATTTAATTTTTACTTTAAAGCAGAGCTCATGATTGAGCAATACCATAAGAATTAAGTTAGAAATAATCACAATAAATATTTAAAAACCTTTAAGCCCATTTTAGGAGACACCTGAGTGAAAATAAAACCAAAACAGATATCCATTCCTCCGCTGGAACCCCCAAGACAATTAAAAATAGTCAGGCAGGCTTCGGTTTTCACTTTCACTAAAAAACATGTGATTTACTTTTCAAAACGAAAAGTCAGGCGCTCCCGCACTCGTAAAATGCAAGACTTTTTCCTTTTCAAAACGGCAACATATTCCTCGCCGAAATGAAAAGTAAACGGCTTTTTATACAACTAAACAACTCTCAATTTCAAAAGGAAAAAAAAGATGACTTAATGATGCATTAACATGAATTTGACACCCTTACCAGGGCAATTAAGCATGTGCCCTTTTTATAAATAATTTTTTTAAACCAACCTCAACACTGGAACTGAATAAATTGGTCAGGACAACAACAAATAGTGAAATTCTCCGAACAGCTGTGCCAGCCGGATTTGGCTATCGATAAATCTATTTTAAACATAACAGAGGCCTTTGGGTATGAGCTGGCACTAACGTGTGGGTATAACAGCAGTAATTTTGCGCCTAACAGAACGAAAAGTAAATAAATTCACAAAAGTGAATTCCAGAGCGCACTGAAATAAAAAGTATGACTTTTTGCTGAAAAGTAAAACGCAAAGTGAATGTGAAAACCGGAGCCTGCCTGAGTATTCGTAATTCAGCAAAAAAAACTATTTTTCCGTAACTAGAAACCACCGCAAAAGCCTCAAAAGTTACTTTTAATAGCCTGACCGAGAATTAAATACAATAAATAAATGTGAATTCAAATTAAAGAAAACCAGCAGCTAAATAAAAGTGGAAAATATACGAGTATAAATGTAGAATGGAAAGGAGATGGAACCCCAAATGAGCTATCTAACAGATGTCGTGCCGTGCCGTGCAAAAAGGCGTTTGGAAAATTGCAAAAGTTCCAGACAGCAGAGCAGAGCAGACGCCAGCGCAGTTAAAAGCCACAATAAAAACCGTTTGCAATGTTTGAGATAAAAATTAAAAGACGACGTCATTTGGATCAGTCCAAGTCGGGTTTTTGGATACGGTTTCAGCTTCTGCATCTGTGTCTCTCACTCTCGCTCTTCCTCTCTCTCTCTCTCTCTCTCTCTCTCCTGGGGGTTCCAGGAGGGTCGCGTGTGTGCGGCCCTTAAATGGCACACAAAATAGACATTAAAAGCGTTGCAGGAAAGCGGTTGCGATACCCCCAATAGCCTCCCATACCACATTACCCCACTGGAACTTGGTCTAGAAACACGTTGATGAGGTGTGTGTGTGTGTGTGTGTGTGTGTGTGTCTGTATTTGTGTGTTTGTATTTGTGCTTAGTCCCCCCCTGCTATGGCTAGGGATTTTGTTTAATTTTATTTGCTCCTGAGCCAAATGTAACTTTTATTGTTTTCGGTTTCGGTTTTCGGACTTTCGCTGCAAAGTTCATTGGGATGCACGGGGGGTGTCTGGAAGAGGGCGGCAAGCATCATAAATTCGATTTGTGTGGCATAATTTAAGTCGCTCTGCCACTGATGTTTTGTGCTGATTAGATTGAAGCACGGCACACAGGCACAGGCACAGGGACGACGAGGGAGAAGCGTTTTAATTGTTCCATTGCGAGGCATTCAACGTCACCTCATCAGCAGCATTTACACGTAATGGCCTCGTTAAACTGACT
The DNA here is from genome assembly GCA_035043285.1 of Drosophila subsilvestris. NCBI lineage: Eukaryota > Metazoa > Arthropoda > Insecta > Diptera > Drosophilidae > Drosophila > Drosophila subsilvestris. The sequence goes on along the minus strand of JAWNNB010001728.1, from coordinate 2,326,469 downwards.
TTTCGACTGCCACTGATGAAATCCTGCCAGTTCCAGGATCCCACAACCAGATCTAGAGACAGACTCGAATGGACGCCATTAACTTGCGTTTAATTGTCTGGCACTTTTATGAGAAGTGCCAAAGATACAGAGACCTGGGTATACAGTACGAATAATCGTCGCACATGTGGGCAAGGGATATGCCTTATCTTATAGCTTTTAGCCAGGGCTTTTATGTCTGGCCAAGAAGTGAAGGCTGTTAAAGCAAACGAAACACCTTGGCAAAAAGGGCAATTTCCATCACTAACTGATGATGGTTGGCGATAAGATATTGAGGGACTTGAGCTACTGCGAAAATAGAAGTGGGTGCATGGTAGATCGTTTTAGCAGACTCACAAATATATGTTTCATTTAATATATTACAATATGAACTTCAATCAATTACCCATCGAACACAAGATCGTAAAGAAGAGTACAATATATAATTGTTATGATCACTCAAGTAATATCGATTGTACGATTGTAGAGACAATCCCCGATAATATTCATAGCCCTAAACCCCGCATAAATAGCCTGTTCGAGCATTAAATGTAATTTCAGTAATATATTTTCTGTCATTCTGGACACCGCATTGAATCTAAAGAAAGATCAATTCATAGCCCCCCAACGACAATAACTTTTACAGCAAACTGCAGTTAAATCATAAGCCCGACGCCCGACCCCCATGCCCATTCGCTGTTCCCTTTCCGCACTGAAAAACCTGCCCAAACTTTGATTCGTGACCAGCAAAGTAATGCCCAGATTTTGTATATTTTCCCTTCCGAAGAGGAGTAACAAAAGGAGCCGCACTTTTATGACGGACTGAGGGAGCGACATGCAACAAAATTGAATTTTATGAATGGGTATTTATGAATTTTATTCATCGTAAGTTATAAAAAAAAAAAAAGCTCTTAGTACTTTTTTCCTTTACTTCGCCATTCATTTTCTGGGGTGGTGCTTCTGATTCTGATTCTGGAGAGGCTGGCACTGGGAGAGCCCTGATGACAAGTCAAATTCCTTGAATGAAATTGAACATGACAACTGGCGATGAAACTTGTTATAAAGAGATCTCTCCCCCAAGAGTTAACAGTGGCATGAAGTTTGCAATTATTCAGCACAAACATTTTAATTTATTGAATATTCTAATGAAAACAGGGAATAAGTGGCATGAAATAGAAAATATTATTAGGGAAACATATGTAATACGAAAAATAGATTAGAAAAGCTGAAAATTGTAACTGGAATTTTTTGTATAAAATTGGCCAATGGAATATTAAAAAAGTTTAGCGAATCATTTTTGGTTTATTCGATTTCAAGGGAAAATATACCAAATCTTTGGGTTTAGTCGCTAAACTGCTTCCAGGATCATTTAACGTAAAGTATTTTAAGTCATAGAAAATCATAAGGAAAACCTTATATTCTCGTTTAATTCCCTTTCGTTCCACTGTACACATTCAAATTCATTGCCAAGCTATTAAAAACGCCAAAAACACGACGGACATCTTTTCAATTCATTTGAAAAGTTCCCCCAAAAACCCCACCAAACCTTTGCGACTTCTCAGCCAGCAGAAGCTCTCAGCACACAGCCATTTAACTGCTAGGCAAACAATCGTAAGAAATGGATTTATATCAAACCGAAAAACGACACAAAAACGCATTGAGAATATAATCCAGCGACACACAAACATTTTTAAGACCTTTTTCGCCTAACGCTCGAAATTAATTTCGCTAACAATCGAAATGAATGGCCAAAGGTGGAGATGGGGGAGGGGGGGGAGGGGGGGGGAGAGAGACAGCGACATCCTCCAGAGCTCAATGAAGCGCTTAACCATTAAAATCAATCAAAGCAAATTTATTGGACAACGCGACATTGTTGAGGAGGATGAACATTTTTGAAGACAGGCGACGTATTTTTATTAGAGAGACACAAGTATGCCCCATAAAAAGACAGAGAGAATAAGGGCAATGAAAAATCAAATCAGCCAAAAACCAACCCAAAAATTATTACTATCCCCTCCCCTCCCCTCCCCTCCTCAACACACACACAACCAAACGAGTAGAAACTGTCAAAAGATAAACCCCTTGAGAGAAACTTGAGATTGCGGACAATTGTGCATCGAAATGGTCTGGTCAGTGGCTGCTTTTATGGGTAGTTTATATCCACAAAAAAGTTTCCCCTTGCAATGGGGCTTTGGGCTTGGAATCATATTTTTCGGTCCCCTCTCGTATTCATTTTAGTGGCGGTAATTAAAATTCATTTGTCATACTTTGTAAGTCCCCCAAACAATGGGCTATCGGTTGAATTTTGTGCTGCTTTGAACGTTTATGTGCATATTAAAATCAATTTAGCATTCAGTTTTGACATTATTATTTTTTTAGGGCGCTCGTTGGCAACATTGTTGTGAGAAGTTTAGAGAAGTTTTTGGGATAAATAGAAAGAAATTTGGTAGACGAAATATTAAAAATCGTCTGCTATATTATTCCTAATCGGAAAACTACATCTCTTCTCTACCCTATTGGCTCTTTTACCTTCACCAAAAATATTTTCTCAAATATTCCAACTTCCCTTTTGCCTGCTCCACAATTTCCGTTTGAAACTTTTCATTATTTACCAACAAATGTTGCCAAGCAAAACGAGATACAAGAAACACTTCCACTTGGCCATTTCTCTTGTTGAGCAGCGCCAGACTGCCGGCCTGCCCCACTGTGTGTCGAGCGCTTAGTTTTCCTTTGGCTTTTCATTAGCGCCAACTGTTCCATAGAGAACGGAACAGTTTCATGCCATGAAAAATAACGAAAATATGCAAATTTTCTTTTCTGTTCTGGCAAAGTCACGATCTCGGGGGCCAACAATTTGCTGATTGCGCGGCAGGAAGCCGGCAAGAAGAGACAGTATGAGGAATTGATGTCATTTTGCGCAAACGCATTGATAAAATGATTGATTACCCGCAGCCGTTGCGAACATCAACCCATCAACCCCACTCTGTCTACGATGCTCATGCAAAAATGCAAACATTTTGCAATCAAATTAACTCTTTAGACGCTTAAGCCGTGGAGAAGACGAACCGAAAATATAAAAAAAAATGAATTTATCAAAATCTGTAAATTGGCAAAACCATTAAAATTATTAAAATCATGCTGCAGGCCGAGCAGCCACCGCGCCGAGGGGTGGCTGGCGAAAAAAACAGGGCGTGTCCTTTGAAATTTATCAACTGGATATGCAAAATCATTTCCGATTACCTCTCACTCACTCTCTCTCCCTCTCTATCTTCTATCCTTTTATTTTTTGTCGTTGCGCATTTGGCGATTGAAGAGATTTATTTTCGGAATTTTCTATACATTTCGTTTTGCACAATTGAGTTTTAGACATTTTCGATGAGTCTTTGAGTCGCTTGCTTGTGCATGAAAAGGTAAGAAAAGCTTCAGGCTTCAGCCTGATCAGTCGCTTGTAAAGCGAAACGGCACCAAAGCATCAGTTTTCAGTAGTGTTAGAACTGCTTGAAGGATAAATTCAAGTAAAAAAACTTTATGCACAGCTGTGTTATTCACTCTACCAACTAGTGGCTGGTACCCTTCCACCGATTAGCACCCACTACCAATTACCAGGTTCCATTCACCTTTTTGAATGCAGGAGCTGTGGGTGGAACTCGCGCCTGGACGGCAAAGAGCAAACAACAAAGCGACATCCCATTGACTGGGGCCGTGCCATGGCACACGTCAGAAGTCTGACGTTTTGGCGCGAAACGTAATGATTAATGAGTGAATTATGCGCGAATAAACAGCCAAAGAGCCGGAATTGAAGTTGCAGCTAGAGCTGGAGGCGCCCAATCCTCCAATGGCCCCAGTCAACACTGTAACTTCTCTTTGTCTGGCTTGTTGTTGGCGGCTTGTGTTGCAGATATGTACATATTTCGTTGCTTTTTTGAAGTATACCTCTGGTATCCTTGTGAGTCACCAGGGCATGCTGTTTTTAATGGTGATGTTGGTACACGTATTAGAATGAAGAAATCTCCGTTAATACGAGCGTTTGGATACAGGAGGGGTGTCTATGGCGAAAACTATAGATGTAACTATGTCGGATATTCAAATTAAATTTTAAAAAAATTTGTAACCTTAAAAATTATGTTTTTAGCTTTAAAAATTGCATTTTTAATGGAGATTTAATGGTCTGTCCGTAGCTAAAGTTATTCAAAATGGCATGCAATTATTTTAGTATTGGTAATATAAACGAAAATTACGCACAGCATTTCATAGAAGTTCTCACAAACAGGAAAATTTGTTTAATTTTTGGTACAGATTTTATCTCTGAAATCTCTGCAGTTCTTTCAATATTTGATTTATTTTAAATGTTTTGTGTTTGAATATTTAAAGCGATACTAGAACCTATCAGTTCCCACTATCCTTCTTGTGTGCACAAATTGAACAAATTTTAATTTGTAACCTTTTTTTTCACTATTTCTAATGTAGTCTTAATACCAGGGTATTTGCGTGACTATATCCATCCTTCGTATTTATTTTTTGTTGTTTTGAATTGGACGGTAACATGCCGGCAGCAAATTTGCTTCAACAGACGGCGGCGGGCGCGTAGTTCAAATGATTATGCACAGAAATGTTTTTTATACCAAACTTTGTGCTCTCTTTTTGGTGCTCTCTTTTTTTTTGTCCGCCCGAGTAGTACATACATATATATAATTTTTTGTGCTTTCTACCTTTTGACTTGCACAACGCGGCGTGTACGCAATAAATCTTGATCCCTTCGGGGATGGGAGATGGAGCTCTCAATATGCAAACAGCTGCTCTGCTCTACCCCGTGCCACGGCTCTGGGGGTCCGTTCTGTGTCATTCGCCAAAGGCAACACCAAAAAAACAAAAAAATTCTCATCTTTTATTTATTTTAGATTTTTAATAATCATCGTTTTTTTCTCCTGCATTTATTTTTGTTTCAACTGTTTTTTTTTTTGTCTGTTGCGCATTTTAATGAATTTGTTGTTAATGCGAATACGAGCATGTGATGCAGATACACCCATAATATGTACATGGCAATGTCCATTCTCCACGCTATTCGCGGGTCTCTTTGTTGTTGACATCTCTCCCAGTCCGTGTCTCTTCCGCGTGTCTGTTTCCGGTTCGTTTTTGGGCAAAATTTGCGCTTGGCTGCTAATTAAAAATTGTGTCTATTTGCATATTTGTAGCTCAGCTTTGGTAACGCCCAACGGCCGACTCGGACAGAACCTGCATCTGAGCTCTCTGGCTGCTGGCCTCCTCCTGTCTGTTGCAAGTTTCGCCAGGACATGCCTCCACCCTGGCTGGGGTCTGGCAGCAAATTCGTTACGCCTGTCCTTTGCCCCGTTTTGAGCTCTTTCATCCGTAAGGAGATACCCACGGCACCCATTTGTAAATTTTATTTCTTTTATTTCACGATCTATGGAAATATTGATTTAATCCTCTGAACTCTCCTTGAAAACACTGATCGAAAATTAATTTAATTAGAAGTGAAACTAAACCCTCGCTGCTGTTAGCCACTTAATTACGTATAACCCTAATTAGACCATTGAAAAAGGCCGTACATAAGTCACCTGCCACTCTCTGCATTGCACACGGGAGGAGTTAAGGCCAAGGCCCTGCACTGTCCTGCCCGTGTCCTGACCTCCTCTCTCCTCTCTAATGACCTCTTTGATTGGAGTGCCCGGGGGACTCTCTTGTGGCCGGGTAACAAATGTCAACGCCTCGGATAATAGTGCCGTTAGCTGCGCCTGTCAATAACGCCTAATGAAAACAGCTGCCACGTCCCCCGTCCCAGCCCCGCGCAGAACCTGCAACACCTGTGCGGCAGGAAAGGAAAGTCAAGTCTGAACGGTGCAGGGGCAGGGGCCACTTTCACCCAACTGTCAACGTTTAATTTACAGCTGCGGTTTCGGTCTGCTCTGCTTCATCCGGGCAGTGAGTCCAGTGTCAAGTGCCGGGGTCAGTTTTAGTTTTAGATTAGTTTTTGTCAAATAAAAAAATATACAACCAGAGGTCCCTCAACCATTCTCTCAGTGCGGGTGTGTAATTAGCGTGTTTTATGAGTTGAGTTGGCCAACTTTTCCTTTGGGTCCAATTAGGGTACGACAGTTGGACAAAGTTTTTCAATTGCTCTCTGGGCGGTGTTCCAATGGTCAAATGTCGTGTGTGCTTTATCAAGTCACGTGAAAGGTTAAACTACGGCAGAGCGATAGAGCAAAACAGATTTATCACAAGCCAAGAGACCCTTAAAGATCGATCAGTAAATGTGAAATAAATATTCCAAAACTAAACTTATCGTAGTAGTACCTTCGGTAGAAAAAAGGTTAGCCAGTCAACTATTTTATGGCTTAAATGATGATACCCACACCACACCCCAATGTCAGAGTCAAGAGACCCTGCTAATAAATTTATTAACATGTGCGGCTAAGCGGATTAAGCAGACTCGCACCCAAAATATCAACCAGAGAATATTCAAAAAACTCCAAACATATTCAAATCCAAGTTTATGGCGGCGCAAATAAACCAAAGCACTGAAAAATGGAAATATATATGTACAATATACATACGTAGAAGGGCGAGGGGAGAGTCAAGTGCAGACGATGGAACATCGACAACACCCGGTTGCCTGCGCCCTGGGACCCATAATAATAATTAAGCCGATAACCACTCGCAGATTTTGCACTTGTTGGTTCTTTGGTTGGTTCGGTGCTCTGTGGGTTGCTGCTTGAGCGGTGTTAATGATAGTCTCGGGGTTGGGAGCGCAGAGCAGCTCATAAAAAATGTCTGGCAGAGAAGGAAAATGTTTAATTGTTACACATATGCAAACAATAAGCAACCCCTCGGACCCCAGATACTCGTATCAGACATCGCAGACATCCCAGACATCGCATATCGAGCAGCAAAGGAAACCTAATGCGCTTAGTCCGGGGCACACAAATTGCACGTGCAGCAGGTCGGTCTTTTGGGCTGCCCTCTGACTCGGCAGTTTTTTTTTTTTTTTTTTAGTTTATTTTATCTAAAAATATTGGTTCAATGAGGTCTAGGTCTAGGGGGTAGTTTCAGTGTTTAACCCCCCCGTTGACTACTTTTGGTTAATATTTATCAACGTGCCAACACGAAAAAACTTCAGCACTTTTGGTCCGGATAGGAAAAGGTATATTTAAATGTAACAGATGTTGCCATGAGGGATGCTAATCATCAATTTGGGTGTTTGAGTTGATGCTTCTCCGTAGTCGGCCTGTTGGGCGAGTGGAAAATAATGTTGTATCATGGCAATAAATAGTGCGATTATAAGGCATGCCAGGGAGTGGCAGGAAGGGACGCTAGACTGGAGCAGCATGGGTACATCTAGAGATGTGTTCAACAGGGTTAGTTCTGAACATCTTTGTGCTGTGGAACCGGGAGACTATAATTGCTAGGGCTCCATTAAATGCATACTTCCCACGTAAAAAAAATATATATTTAATTTTGAAACAATTTTGTTGTTACAAAACTTTAAAAGAAGATGGATTTGTTGTTGATTTTAATAATACAAATATACATATTAGATTTCCCAGGATATCTGGATTCGAAATGCTGCGCTTTTCTTTCAAAAATCGTTTCCCACAGTTCCAAAAAGGATATTCAAAGCTCAGGCAATACTCCCCAGAAGCAAGCAAACAACAATTTATAGTGGGGGAAAACGCCAGGAAATGCCCATCAAGCTATCTGTTGGCAACCGATCAAAAGTTAGGCGCCATTAACACATCCTTTTAGCCACAACTTTTTCTATTGAACAACAAAAAAAAAACAAAACAAAACAAGGCCCTAACAATAGGCGCTAATGTCAAGCAATTAATATTGGAAAAAAAAGGAAAAAAAATAAGAGCTGAACTTTGCTATATTTCCTGCTAATATTTCCTGACCAAAACTGGTTGATAAGGATCGGTTGGAAAAGCAAGGATTGCCCGCAAGGGCGGAAGTGTGCATTAGGCTGGGGCTCGGACAAATACATCATCGTGACACAAATGAATCCTTTTTTGTGTGCCACATGTGGGTACACCCATAACTCACTTTTTTCGGACATTAACGCCTGGCTGCACCTGACGCCAACGCCAACGCCGCGACGCCCACGCCAATTTGCGGCTTTTGTTATCGAATGTTGCTGGTTCCATCGGCTGTACGAGCTGTGCATTCTCCTCGGTTGAAAGTCGACCAAAACAAACGCTGACATGACATTCCATTAGCACACAATTTATCAAGAGAGGGAACGGTAACCCGACAGAGGCGGCTTGACCGAGCGCACTTGTTACCTGGCCCTCTCAGTCTGCCTCTCAGATCTTATCGCCCCGAGCGCGCTTCCTTTCCATGCAGAAGGGTGAGGAAGTGCAGCGCCCTGAGTCGGGCAATTAGTCAAAGTTCCTGACATTAATGTCTCCGTTTTGTGTGGGCATTTTTTGTTTTTGTTGTTTTTGTTTGCTCTCGAATATGTAGTTTTGCAGCTCAACGCCTCGGAGCTCCCCCTCGGGGGGAAAATTTATTCCACCGATCTTTGATAACATAAATTTTATGTTTTTTAATTTCCTTCGCACCCTCAGAGTTCTTGGCCAGTTAGTATGCTAATTTTCTCGGCCTCTTAACGCCCAAGCAAAACATTTTATGGTCAGTCAGGTGTCAGCAGCGGCGAGGGTGTTCTGTTCCCTTGTTCTGGCTACCCTGTTTTCCCATCCCATAATTAAGTGTTTAGGCACCCAAATAGGCGTAAAACTTTCAACTCAATTTGCATTTTACACATTTCAATTTTCGTAGGGGAAGTTCATTACGGGGTTCGAACAAAAAAAAAAACTTTGTCAGTTGTAAAAATAAAATGTTTACGGCTATTTAATAGTTGGTTCCTTGGTGCGATTTTTACGATTTATAGACGGAACACTGGGACGATGGAAAGGAACAAAACTTGGAGGTGCTTCAAGCTGTTCCTTTAATTAGTCGATTTAAAAGCCATAAGTCGCTCGGACCAACTCGGAATCAACTATAAAATGTTTTTTTTTTTATGTGTTTTTACGAAACAAATTTTTTGTAATTTAATTACTCTGAAATTTGGCTGTAAAAATTTATTTTTACGATCGGAAGCAGTTTGTAAAGACTTTTTGTTATAATTCCCCTGCAGTTTTTTCGGTAGTGCTTTACCTAAAAACATGTGTATCAATTCTGAAACTAAATAATGCTTTTACTTGGATATTTATAATCATTTTGATGAATATTTTACATATTTTAAATAATATTCTACGAATGTATTTCAAATATGCCCAAAAATTTGTCTTTAAAGTCAAGGAAACATCTGCCGGAAACCTTCTAAAATATTTCACAGTCAGTAATCCTGAATTTTCCCATACTTTTCAGCCATTTTTCCATTCGTCCACATCCAACTCTGAATGACAACAAATAAGTCTACTTCAAAATGATTAAATGACAAACATCAAATAAACGGCAATAACAGTTTTTCTCCCCTTCCCACACCACAGGCAATGCGCAGCAGCCAGCCACCCTCTTCTAATTGAGTGGAGTATCCACAGCCCACCCGATAGGCCGAGAAACAATATGAGTGTAATTATTAATTGCGAATAATTTTTCTTAAGACTCATTAAGTGCGACCGCGTCCAGCCGACGCCTTCGAGAACCACAGCAACCACCCAGCCAAGCCAACCGCTGCCTCTACTTTTGTTGTATTGTCGCCAAAAATGACAAAAGAATTGACAGAACATAAATTAGAAAGTAGGAAGAAGGAATGGGAATGGGAATGGGTGTGGGTGTGAGAGTACACCCCCCATGATCCTCTCTGTGGGTGAAAGTGGTCCACAGTGGCCGACAGCAGGCAGGCAGGCAGGCTGGCAAGCAGGCTTAAACGTGTTAAGCCGACGGAAGTGACATTTCTCTTCTCTTCTTTCGCTCTCTCGAGTGGCCGGCCATGGGTCACGTGTCCTTGCGTTTGTCGGCATGTCTTCCGATTTGTTGTTGTCACTGCTGAAGGAGTGGTGTTCGGGATTTGTTGATCTATTGTTCGCTCGTATTTTATTGAGGTGTGTGTGTGTGTGCGTGTGTCAAAAGAAGGGGGGCGTGGTCATTGATTAGGTTAAGGCTGGGTTTTGTTTGTGGGCAAAACCCGAAGAAAGAATAAGAATGAAAGCTACGGGAAAACCGAAAAGGAATATAATGAAAAATATGTAGAATAAATACAATAGTAGATGATTTAGGAATGCCCTGAATATAGGGAGATTCCTTAGATATTTTGTACTTAAAGATATATTTCATTAAAAATAAATCATGTGAAATTTTAACCAATTTATTTCCATTTAAAGTCACAAACTTGAAAGAGAGTTCTGAATTCCATCATAGAATAAACGTTATGGCTGCACGTTTATTTCAATATCTTGCACTACTATCGATAACTGAGTTACCCACCGCATTGGCTGCATTATAATCATCTTATATTCTAAGCCCACGATAATGGTTTCCCTCCAATTAGCCGCCCCATCAGAACCAATCGATTGCTTGGTCCACAGCTAAGGCTTACAACAATGTTGACCCTACGCCTAAGTGACGCCCTATCGTATACACATAGCCCCCCACACTCCTGGCTACTGGCTGCCGGTTCCTGGGCAGTGCACAGCGCGTGATAATGTTAAATCAACATTATTTAGGCAGCCATGCATGCGTAATGCGTCTCGAAATTGCACCCTGAGAAGGCAATGAGAATGGATTTGGGGTGGTGGGGGGGCCAAAGACAATTTCGCAGTCAACGCTCCAAAAGGTTTGCATTTGAAATTAAACGAGGCCCATACCCCAGGCCGTGTGATAAAAGTTTAGCACCTAGGAAACAAGTAAACTCCCTCACAACTTCCCCCCGAGTGGGCCCGGACAGGACAGAGACAGGACAAACATTGTCTCTGGTTTTATGCATTTTCCATAACGACATTCTGGCTGGCCACAGCGCCCACTAGCAAGAACAATGCCGAACACACAACACTTGACTCGGGCTGTCATTCAAAGTGACAGGCAGCAGTATGCCTGCATCTGGCCCCCTGCCCACTGCCTGGCCACAAAATGTGCAACGGGGGAAAGTTCTGGCCACACACTCGAAGTCTATTTTCACAAAATTTCCATGTTTATTTAGCCACGCACGAAGTTGCGTTGCATTCCCCCCTCCCACATCAACACCGAATACCGAACAGGTCCTTGTTCCCGGCCATGTATCTTATAGTTTGCATTGGCATCAAGTGCAAGGTAAATACGAGATATATATTTTACGAAAATTTATCAAGTGTTTGTGCCCAGGGAGGAGGACAAGCACTGGGGGTGTGTGTGTGTGTGTTGTCTTGAGCAAATGCTATTTATTGTGATTTGCATTTTAACGCTCAAATGCGTTTTTTGGTTGCAATTGTATTTGGTCATTGACTTTGGGGCTGCATAATTTTGTATTGTTTTGAAGAGATCGTTTGGGTTGAGGCAATTCAATAAAGCTGGGTACAATTTTAACTAATCTCTGTGAGATCTCCAAAGATGGCAAGTTCTACGCTTCTATAGCATTGCTTTGAGACTCCTTTCTTAATTTTCCATACACATTTCCAGTGCCACTGTTCCAGGCTGTTCTTCAATTTTAAATCAGTTTTACCCCTACGACTTTAAACAACTTCCATTGAGTTCTCCTCCTTTTTTTGTGTGTGTGAATTTTCCCGATTGTACATCGATATATTTCATCCTTTACATACTTAAAGCGCTCGCTCTCGATGAACTGCCAAGCCATGTTAATTAAATTCTTTGACTGTTCCGGGGGGGGCCTTTGTCTCAATTTGTACGCAAATTAACCAAAGTATTTTTTTTTAAAAACACTGACGGCCGACAACAAAAACAAGAAGAGCAAATTAATATATCAATATACAAAAGTGTATTGAGTGCAATTTCAATCAAATTGAAAAGAGATCTCCTGCTGCGAGGGCTGCCAGACGCAAACCGACACGAATGCCACCCAAATTGACATGTTTGCGGGGCAAGGAGTGCGAGCTTATATTGTATTTCATATGGAATTTTCCCACCCATCCTTCGGCGACCGAAAAAAAAAACAAAAAAAAATTTAAAAAGAAAATCCTCAAACGAAAATCAGTTAAAAAGCAGGAAAATCAGCTTGGAGGTGGACGTTTTCTGTTGCTGTTGCTGTTTCTGTTGCTGCTTGTCGCATGCAACAAATTGTTTCAATTAACTAAATTAAATTTACACTCCTGCAGCTTCCATGTGGAGACCCAGAGCCACATACAGGAGGCAGCAGGCAGCAACAATGGTTCTGGGCCTGGGCCTGGGCATGGACATATTGAATGCATTTGGCTCGTACGTGACATGACACTGACAGATAGAAAACGAGCAGAAAGAACTCGACTCTCAGCAGCAGGAAGGCTGGCAGCAGCAGCCCCCAAATATTGAGTCGGAGATATCCGATATATAGAATGTACATATATGTATGTATGTATGTGTCTAGAGGGGGCAAATGGAAATGGCAAACATGTTGCATGCCACAGCGAACACTGGAGGCCTGACATGGAAATTTATAAAAATTAACTGCCCCAAGTAGGCACAGCACACAGGGAGCAAGAGCAATGTAATAAACACTGAGAGAAATCAAGGATAAATCATTAATAAAAAATAAATATATAAAATTAAATTAAAAATCACAACCTAAAGCATCAGTAAATAAGAAGAAAACAAGAATTTAAAGAAAAAGAATCGATCTAGAGATTACAAAACGTTGAGAAAATGAATTCGAAAACTCACTGGAAGACAGCTGTTACTGCTAAGCCACACTGGAAAAGAGATATCCAAAAAGCGCGGGTATAAGACCAACAAAAATGCAAAGCGACAAAAAGAAAAGGAATATATACATATATGTGTGTGAGATTGAGAAGAATTTATGTGGAATAAGAGGAACATATAGGAATATGGTAAAATCCAAAATCAGCCAGACATCGATGAGAAATCGCTGATAAAACGTGAAAGGGATTGAGAGGTTAATTATATTAAATTAAATTAAATAAAGAGGAGTAGAAAGAAATCAAAGTTAAGGCAAATAACAACAAGCACAAAAGATCAGATCATATTAAAACCCCTCAAACATTGACATTTGACAACAGAAACATACAAAATAATATACCTACATGTGTATGTATGAGTATGGTCAACAATAGGGTACCACAACCAGTACCTAATCGATACCCAATCTGGATTTCTGGCAGTGCATTTCTGCGTACAACCCCTCGTCGGCTCACCATCAACATTGTTGTAGTGGCAACATTGTTCGTCAATATCAATTATGCGTTCAAATGAATATTGAAGTGCATCAGCCGCATGCCAGGTTCACTCCTGCCCCATTTCCCATTTTCCCACTCCCACACGACAACACCACAAAAGCCACCGCCTGAATCCACCCACTCCCACTGCCACACACACACACAGAGAGATCCAGTGGCTGACAGAGGGAGAAGCAGAGGGGCGGCTCATCAAGGATTGCTGGCGAAAAATTGGCAATTGTACAAAAGTGTTAACACGGTGCCGCATCCTGAACAGACTCTGACCGCAGAACACAGGACCAGGCACAGGCACAGGCCAGGCCGAACCAGAGACCAGACTGCTCGCTCTGCTCTCTGGCAGACAGTACGCCTTGGACACATCCATCAATGCCAGCAGATTTAATCGCCATTTAAATTGGGATTGGGGGGATAGCACAAAAACACACACACACACGCACACCAACACTCTCCATAGAGCAGGGGGTGCAGGGTACAGCATTTACTTAAGCGTGTTATCAGCGTAAAATAAATCTCCATGGAATGGTCAAGGCAGGACAGGCCCAGGGGCCATCATCCGCTCTGTCTATAAAGATACATTTATACACTGTAAAAATTTAATTAAATTAAATAATTTTTTTAAATATAATCCTAAGATTGGAACAATTTATTATTATTTATTGATTTTATTTTTTTCACTTCCCGATTGCAGCTTCTTACACCTTTTATAATTTATTTCTTTAATTTCCAAGATATATTCTTAATTTAAGAGCCTTATTTTTCACAGTGCATATCTGTTTTAGTGTTTTCCAATCAGAGAAAACCCAAAAGGGTCCTCCAGTGGCATTACATTGGTCACGTGTCGGCACGACTGGCCCGATGGTCAGTTCTGTCCGCTGGTCAGTTGAGTGTGACGTGCGTCACATAATTGCAATAAATTAGAAATTGTCAGGCAGTTGAAACAATGTATTGTACGAGTAAATGCGAATAGCAGCTCACCCCCCCCCCCCGGCTTTCCCACACACCCCGCCAACCCAGCCCTGCTATAGACTGGAGTTAAGTCTTTGCATTGGCTAAACAATTTGCGCTCTACAAATTTGCCTTAACGCACCGCCAGCCCGGGCTTTGGTTGCATTTACCTCGGCAAACAAATGTAAGGGAGACCAGACCACCGTACACGCAGCAGACCACCAAAATATTTGTATTTTACCCTGCCACTGCCTCTGCACTAAAAATTAATGCAGCATGGACGAGAAGGAGGAGTCATGGCATCAGGAAGCGCACATAATTAAGAACCACTGAGTGGCCGAGGATGAAAAAGAAGACCAAATGGCAAGCAAAGAAAGGAGCGACTCGTCAAGCAGACACCCTGGAAGATAGCCACCAGACGTATAATAGAGGATAAACCAGATCCTAATAATGATAAGATTTCTAATTTAAAAATTTCTTCCATTCACTTACAATACAAACTTGTAATACAAATTTATACATAGAAATATGTGTAGGAGATTTAAAATAATATTAGACCCAGTCAAGAATTAAACAAATGAAAATACAGACGAACAAAACGGACATGTCCTGGATGTTCAGTAAATAGCTGCTGTTCAGTACTTTGCAATTAATGCATCTCTGGTTTCAAATCAATATATTTAATCGGTAAAATTCATCCCACACGTAACTAATATCCATCTCTGATGGATATGTACATAAATGCTCTTTCCTGTTTCCGGTTTCCCTTTAGCTAGAACGTGTTTGCAAAACTCCCAATAGAGATAATTTATACAATATTCGCATACCTGCAAGATAAAGACTAACTAGAATTGGCCCTTGTCAACCAAAATCTGTGCAAATACACAGCATACCACATTAAAGCTGAACGTAATTTGAAATGGATCTATGTACATCTACTGTTTGCAACATACATACATATGTATATATACGATATAAATTTTTAAACTAATAGCGAAGGACTGTATTAACCTGGAATCTGGAAAAGTTAATATTAAGAATGTAAATTTCAACGCATGCAAATATTTGCTGTCAATGAAGGGACTAAAAACTATTAGATAAGATATCTACATTACGAATTATTCAGAATCGGATCTCCTTCAGTACATAAATCCTAACTGTTCGAAACATTTTGAACAATCAGGGTAAGGCTTTCAACAGATCCATATATAATATAATATAATAATAATAATAATAATATTATATAATTATTTTCAGTGACTGGTGCGTTAAAAAATTTATATTAGTTGGTTTTCGTTGGGTCAGGAATTGATCATAATTTGTGACCAACCACCAACCAATCTCAGCATACCCAAAATGTACGCCCCAAAGTTCACGTGGATAGCACAAAAAATTTAATCGAAATACAAAAGGAAGCGAAATCCGAGGAAGTTGTACAAATAAAATTTTATGATTTTCCTGCAAGTGCACGGCACTGGAAGGAAATTAATCCCAAAGACAATGGGTACGCAACAAACAAACTCAGCATCGGCTTAACATATTTCACATTGAACGAAGGCGTTGGGTGAGTGGGATTGGGGCTGGGGACACGCCCATCGGTTCTAACCAGAGCGGAAGGAAGTGCCAGGAAAATAATAGTAAAAACCAATTGCCAATCGTTAGTTTTTATAAGACATTTTGCCTCATTCTTCAGAGTTCTTTTTTCTAGGCTTTGGCTTTGCGTTGTTGGATTCATTCATTTTCACTTGTCCAAGGGCTGAACTGACATCCAACCCCAAGGAGAAAATCAAAGTCAATCACCGCACACAGAATTTGGTCAGAACGGAAATGTGTCGGCATAGATTGGTGGGAGGGTCCAGTGGGGTTTGTTCGTCAACAAATTAGAAATCGACAAGTTATGTGTTGTCCTAGGAAGGGACAGGAACTGGACTCCAGTTCTATTGCGACGTCAACAGGCTTTAAGATGGGATTTTAAGAAAAATAAATACTAAGGAAAGGTATTTAAATCTTCTGCTTCAACAGCTCTTTCATTGGTGATACTGAAATCAATTAACAATTAATTTGATAATTATAAAATCACCAAACAGCAGACAAAACCGCAGCGAGAGCAAATCAGGCAAACATAATGGAAAGCCAATTGAAAAGCAAGCATGAAAAATGGGAAAACAAAACTGAAACCGTAACGAAATCGGATTGGGATGATGCTTCATTAACATAAAAACGCAGGGGCAGGGGCAGTGGCATTGGCAGAGGCAGAGAGCACGAGATCAATTAAAGGCCTCACAGCTTACCGCGTTGTTGCCGATAACTAATGGATCACAGTGGCCCGACAGTTATCAGAATGTTAATGATTTTCAATCACAATCACAACCGCACAACAATCCGATTCGACTGTTATTTTTCGTCATGCCACACACACACACACATAGGGAGCGGGGAAGGGGCGCTACGGCAACCCTTTGACAGGGGTCTCTCTCTCCCTGTCTCTGGTCTCGCCCGGTGTCACATGTCAATTTGTGTGGCAAAAGGAACAGCTCCTCAGGGGTAAAGAGTAGACGACAGCTTTCTTGACAGACAGCACCCCAAAGACGACGAAGTGCAACGCCCAGTGCGTTAGACCCAACCTCAACCCCAGCCCCGACCGCGACACCGAACCATTAATATTAATAGTCCGCCCCAGAACGGAGTGCGTGCTGTACGTGACTTTTTCCCCTGGTGCCCTGTCCGTTCGTTCGCCTTCCGAGGCAAATCTTTTGCCAAAACTCCTTTTTCTTATCGGTTTGATTTGTAGACATTTTATTACTTTATTGATGCGTTCTTATCAAAAGCGCAGCGTTTTCGTTTGATGGATTGTTTTCAACTCTTTTGAGGCCTCTCTACCTTAAGGCCGGCCCGGCCCGTTCACATTCTCCCCTGGGCATAAATCGTCAGCATTTTTATGCTGGTAGGTAAAACCTTCATCTCCATCTCCATCATCATTGGTTCGGTTCGGCTCGACTCGACTCGCACGCAATTTAACTTGGGAAACTTTTTCTTTTGTCAAATTTATAAATATTTTTCGGTTTGATTGGCACTTACCACCGTCTGAGAACCGAACACAAAGCATACACACAAAACGAAGCGTTTTGTTATGGGGTAAATGAGGCGGGTTCTGGTTAGGGAGTTTGTTTAACGAACAAACAAAAAAAACCAAAGATAATCGTATGCCCTAAACGGGCACAAATGTTAGAGGATCAAATATTGAACGGCGCTACCGTTGAGATAGCGAAGCAAAACGAACAGATTAGTTGGCATAGAAAGAGACGATAAAAAATATGTATGCATTCAACTATATACATATGTATGTACTTCTTACACGCTTATTTAGTGTGGCTATTGGAATGCGCTACAGTTGGTATCTCATCACCAATCTCAAATATGCTATGCTCACAGCCTTCGCAGCAATATGTTTTGGTAGCTTAAATTAAGTTGATGAATAAAATCAGACCAAATTCGTTTAACATTAAGAACAGTGACCTCAAATAAAATTAAAATTGTAAAATAAAATTTCTCTACATTCGACTCACCAATTTTTGTATCGCTTTTTTCAATGTTTAACCAGGGATTGATCAAATGGATATTGCTTAAAAGAAATGAAAAATGTATTATGTTATTATTTTATATTTTTAAACAAAAATATTAGCTATACAAAAATTGTACAAATATTAATGTTAATTTTAAATTAGAAATAATGTTAACGATTAATAGATTCCTACCTACCGCAGTGTTTGATGTTTGTTTTTTAAGTTAGAAAAAATATATCTATATATATATACTTTATGGCGTGGTAGTTGCTACCTTCTGTGCGCATCCTCTAGAGCCCCAGAGCGTTGGAGAAGCTTTTTAGCTTCTCTAAAATCCCATCATAATTTGTGATTACAAAAACGCAAACAAAAGCAAGTTCCACTCAACTGTTGTAAAATTTTATGATTTCTTTACAAGGATTTATATATATTTACAAATTATGCAGAA
Source organism: Drosophila subsilvestris (assembly GCA_035043285.1). Taxonomy (NCBI): domain Eukaryota; kingdom Metazoa; phylum Arthropoda; class Insecta; order Diptera; family Drosophilidae; genus Drosophila; species Drosophila subsilvestris. The sequence continues at coordinate 2,308,158 of JAWNNB010001728.1, read as the reverse complement.
GCCTAAGCCATCTCAGTAATAAATTACTAATACTCTCTCACCTAACGAAGAGCAGAAAATACAAAAAACATCAGAAACTTTCGGCGAGAAATATTAAATTTTACGAGCTTAATTTTGTGTACGTGCTTGGTGCTCGCTGGATAGGAAGGAAGACAGATACCAACCCATTGGCAATTATGCCGATTGAAAAGTGGCCAGCAAACTTGAGTAAACCGATTTTATTGATGGGCCGCCACGAGTCCCGAGTCGACAAAGAGGCTGGAGAACTAATCTCCTTAACAAGACGAGTATTAGGGAGTGCTGCTTCTGTCTATGGTCTATTCATATTTCAAAAGGCAACAACTTTGCGCGACTGGCGCAAACCCCTCCAGAATGGCGTCATTAAAGTTTACGATCTTTTGGTGGGGCAGGCGAATACCCGTAAACTACGAGTATGCAAAGCTATGCCCAGGCTATTTTGTAATAAAGGGTATTCCCGTAGACATTCCGGGCAAATGCCCGCCACTTGTTTTGGGTGTTTTGATGTTTCGGGTGGGTCCATTGTTTCGCCAAGTGGCAAACTGCAACAGGGACCTACCCCTGCTCCTACTCCTGCTCCGGCTACACATGGTTTCTGGTTTCTCCTGCACAGAGATCCATTCGAGTGTCGTGTGTCTTACCGCAAAATGTGTTGGCATAAAATCAACAAAAGTCATCAAAAGATATGCACAAGGCGAGGCTGGAGGCGCCTCCCAGCTTCCAGTTCCAGTGCCAGTGCAGTTCCAGTTCTGGCTGGCAAAACTTTGCATATTAAATGTCATTCGGTAAAGTGGAATTAAGGAAACGCAGGCAGCAGCTCCCAGGAAACGCTGAAGCCTGTCACAGCAAATTATGCTGAAGTGCGTCTGTCAGGATGATGCTGAGAAGGATGCACATCGTCTGTCCTGTCCCGTTTCGGCAAAGATTTTTGGGTTTGAGCATTGAGCCATAAATGAAAACTAAACAAGATTTCGGGCACAAACGAGAGACAGCGAAAAGAGAGAGAGAGCAGCAACTTGCTGCAAATTTTATGAGCTAATTTTAATGAAGTTGCTAGCAACCAAAAAGTTGATGAATGTCGACACGAAATGCAGACAAGTTTATAAATTATGCCCAATCTTAAGACACAAGCTCTCTGAAGCGCAGAGTAGTGCCCCTTAATAATTCAATGTGTGTGTGTTCGGGGATAATGAGATTTCATTTCATTCCATTCCATGGCTACTAAAAGATGCTTTGATTTTTTATCGAATTTAAATCAAGCATTCAAAGATCACGGATTGCATATTATTTCTTAAATATTTTCTGTAAAATATTTTAATCCCCTTTTCAGGCTCAATATCGGTCAAAAAGAAATCGTTGACTGTCGGAATAATTCACTCTACCGATCTAATGACCTTTGTCACGGCTATTAGGAAACCATTTGACCACACACACAACCCAGTGCAGTGCCCCTAGGGCCAAAGGATTATCATCATTAGCGGCCACTTTGCAACGCTGTGAAATCGTATCAAAAGATTGAAAAAGAGGCCAAGGAGAGAGCAGAGCAGAGCAGTACATAAGCATTTCATGCTCCATTAAATTATCATACAATACTCATCGGAGGGAGCACTATGATCATCTGTGGCTCTGGAAATCTAATTAAATTAATATCAAATTGCTGGCATTGCCTGAATGATCTCAACCCCAAGTAGCCGCAGATGAGCTGCCTACACAGCGCGACTCCCAGCCTCTGGCCATAAGCGTGACGATTTCGATTCGAGTGTCAAATCAACATCATTATTCATTATCAAATATATTTCTTTTCTCTATTTTATTTTTTTTTTGGATTTTTGGTTTTGCGGTTAGGTTAACGCAATCACAGCTGGAATCATCTTTATGGGTGGGGGTGATACGTACTTTTCGGAGGGTTAGAGAATACTTTAATTGAACTTTCCATAGGCGTAGAAAATCAGACCCAATCCCAATGAGCAAGAGGAGGGGCTAATATGTTCTAACAAATCAATCAATATCAAAGGCATAATTAAATAAAACTAATGATGCCCAGTGACAGACAGTGCTGCCAAGGGGGCTAATGAATGCAGAGAGTGAAAAGAAATATAAATCTTTTTGGTCTTTCGATGGTACTTATATTGAGTTGGGTTTTGTGCAGCGAGTGGGGAGTGAAGGAGTGAGGAGGTTAGGGAAAACTATCAAGCGGATTATGCGGTACTTCAACGAGTATCCTAACAATACAATACAAATATATACAATATCCTAGAAGCTCCCACAAGCCGATCATTCCTGCGACAGCTCAAGATATAGTCATTCGATTAAATTAAATTTTTCTTTTATCCTTTACGCAATATCAGAAGGACTGATAAATCAACATCGTGTTAAGGAACGAATATACCTACATATGTAAATAAATAAATTATCTTTTAATCATATTCTGATTAGTTCTTATTAGTTTTTAATTTCCTTAAAATTTCATTTAAATTTCTCCTCGATCCACTCTCTTTCTGTTACATTAGAAATGATTCCGATGTTCGTTTCAATACAAAATCTAACAGCCCCATTGACATTCGACGCCACTCGCACTCCAAATTCAGACTTGGGACTTGTTTCAGACAGATTTTTATGTACCGTAGCTAAACGTTAATTTATGAGTGGAGCAGAGACAGACACACAGGCGGAGAGGAAGGCGGAGAAAAAACCCCCGTCCACTGCCACTTTCACTGGCTGGAGTGCAGAGGAGGAATTAAAAAGAAATTAACACGCTTCCAAAAATGTGTGTGTGTTTTAGTCTTTCTAGCGGAATGGGAATAGGAATGGGTCGGTGGGTAAGTGGATCGGATCGGATCTCCTTCTCGGTGAGTGTGTGTGAAGCCAAGTGAATTTTACAGCGCCCAAAAGGAGACTCAGAGCGTCCACCCCACCACCATCTCGTTATCTAATTGAGTTTGTTCCTGTTTCTGTCAGTATAGTCTAGTCTGGTCTGGTCTTAATTTTAATGCGCTCGTAAAACAAGCGCAAAAATTGAGAGCCATAAAAGAGGTCCGACGACGAAACATTGAAAATTAAAATAAACACATAAAGAGCAACGCCGACATGGTGTTCCGGGGTGTGGGTTCTGGATGTGATACGCCCGATAACAAGTGTAAGACACATATGTATGCATAAGTCCCAGTCCCTTTCCCACTCTGATCCGATCTGCTCGTTTTGCCCTGCCCCACGCCTTTCGTTCATTCATCCAGGCTAACCGTTAACCCTGCGCCTATAAATCAAACGAAGCGTAAAGCGCGCTTTATCCTTCCGGAATGGAACAGTGCTGCGAGATCTATGTACTGCACTGCACGGGCCTGGAAACGTTGTTTAAAAATGGATTTTAATGGCCCCTGCCGCCTCACATTTTGAATGCTTGTAAAACTTTTATGAGTAATGCAAAGCATAGCCATAATTTACTTATTATTTATTTGAATGTGTATGTCTGGCATGTTTGCATTAAATTAATTTACAAATTTGGCAACAATTGAAGTAAGTGAAAATATAGATATGTATAAATAATACGCAGCTGGATGTTCAGTAAACTTTCAATTTATAGCCTGTTTAAACTGAGGCGCATCATTGGATTTTTCCGTTAAATGGAACATGCGACAATGATGCCCATAAGAGCCCTGTGGATAGAAGAAGACAATCTTGCTGCCTCATCTTTATTCATGCGGCGCATCATTGGCTAGTGTGGCCGTATTCTGTCGAGTATTTTTACAAAATACTGAAATTATTCAGGGTATCGACAGAAAACAGCTGTGAATTAGTAAATTATATTTAAAAATGAAATATGAGCACTGAAAAACAAAAGAAAAAGAAGTGGACAGAGGGGGCGGAAAATTTGTTAATAGACTTGTGGGCGGAAAATATTGAGGATTTGAGAACACCCACATTTACGAGGAGATGGGAGAGGAATTTAAACAGCAATTCTATGATTTCTCTCCAATAGAAATTAAAGCAAAGTTGGAGAATCTTTGGGATCTTTTGGGATGCACTGATTCAAACTTAAAAAGTTACACCTTAAAATTTAACTCGGCAGCACGCAATTTTTGTTCGGTGAAGGCAACGATAGCTTCACTTGCTGTAAAGTCCTCTTGAACAAGCTCAATAAACAATTGGGTGCTCGTAGTGAAACTCCCAAATGCACCATTTTCCACATTTAATAATAAATCGCTCAATATTTTGGGAATTTCAATAAAAATGCTTTTGCTCTCTTCTTCTTGCTTGCCGAGTTTGTTTACATTTGTAGGCCGAACAGCTGACAAATGCTGCGAAAAATGATGCGGCTTTTGTGTAAACGCCTCGCATCATTTTTCCGCACCTTCGACAATGATGCGGCAGTGTAAAAAGGCTATTATGCATCGCTATTTTCAAATCGATATAATTAATCGGTTAAATTCATCGCACACGCACCTAAGATCCATCCCTAAGGCATATGTACGTAAACGCTATTTCCTGTTTCCAGCTCATCTCTGCTAGAACGTGTTCTCATATCTGGTTGAAAATGTTTTCAATATTACCACTTGAGATTATTGATATAATTCTCGGCTATCTAGAAGAGGATGACCAACTGAATTTGGGCCAACTCAACCAAAAACTTGCACGTGCACTTGCATATCATGCTCGTGGACGATATAAGGAACTGGCCTGCATACAATTTAAAACTGAACGTCATTTGAAAATGATTTTGGAATTTTGCGGATCCACTGTTAACTCAATCTTCGTACGATTTAAATTCGACGGAAATGCTAATGCAATGGATGTAATTTTCAAACTTATAGCGAAGCACTGTGTTAACCTGGAATTTGCGAGCATTGTTATTACGCCTTTTAATTTCAACGCATGCAAATATGTGCTGTCAATAAAAAGTCTCAAAACTATTAAGTTAGCTTTCTACATTCCGGGCTATCAAGAAACTGATCTGATTCAGTACATAAATCCTGACTGTAAAGTATTGACAGTAGCAAACATTTCGGACTATCAGGGTAAGCCTGTTAACAGATTCGGCAACAATAATTTGCTTTACATATTCTATTCATTTTTTTTCAGCTGAGAATCTACGACAACTGATTAACTTGGAAGTATTGACCGTTCGTTCGTCCAAAAAGGAATTGCCAAATATTTTTCAAATCGGATCCAATATGAAAAAACTTGGCACCCTTTGTCATATCATTGGTAAACAGAGCCTAGAAGCTCAAGAAGAAAATATTGAATGTCCAGAGTTTAAAAAATTAAAATTTTATAGTTCCTTTCTTTCGACAACCTTTCCAAAAAGTCCAAAAATTGAACTTATGACATTGTCTTATTTTTATAGATTGTATAAATTTCAAAAATAAACGCTTTTATTAATATCTTAAACTTCACAAATGTATTATCCACCCGATTCTACAGCCAGTCCCCCGCCCGTTTTCAACATTTTCTCATTCCACAGCAATATGTACAGAGAGAATCAAGAGAAATCAATTACTATGCCTTTCCCATTTAAATTATAACACTTTCCCATGAAATTTCTGACCAACGTTCCATCAACTAATCCATTTCGGCATTTTAAACATTCCCGCAACTGCAACGGTGATTTTTACCCCAACACTCTTTTTTTTCTGAGATTGATGACGCCGTTCCCGTTGCGGGTGCTGGCTGATGGTGGGGGATGGAGTTTTTGTCAGGCATAGCCAAACCCAGAGAGAGAGAGAGACGAGACCCATTGAGTAATACGTCACTTGAGTTGTCAAAAGAGCGACGCCCGACGAGTAGAAAAACGTGTGTACCGCCTTCCCCCACCCACCCAAACAGAGGCAAAGGCAACATGCATCCGACTACCCGTACGTGTCCCTGTACACGGGATTTCCGCACAAGTTGCTGTCGATCAGCAACGGCGGCGGCGGGTAGCACAAGTTGTTACATTTCAACATGTTTCGTCACGCCTTGGAATCATTTTGATACTTGTATTTTGATATCTTTTTTGTGTTATGCCATCAAACAGTTTTTTAAGTAGCATCTTAGTTGAAGTGCGTGGCCAAAACTATGAGGAATATGTGAGGAGGGATGTTTATTTTCTATAAACAATTTTCCATGCCTGTCAAAAATGTGCGGAAAAATTTTTAAATAATTTTTTGTGATGGGAATATGTTCGTATAAACGGAAATTGTTTTTATTTTCTATAGTGCTTTTTTTTTGAGTTTTTGAGTAACATTGAAAAATCGGAAATACCATTAACAATGATAAATAAGAGCAATATTTTTGTATAAAAAGGACCCCCTACCTAAAAGTAACTTGTCAAATTGATTTAAAATTCATAAATCAACTACAAACTTTCCCCTTCGCCCACAAAGGAAAATTAAATTAAAGGCAAGACGAGACGAGACGAGAGGAACCACAGAAACCGAAAACCAAAAACCGAAAAATGTACAAAATGTTAAGCATAGCATAAAATTGTATCGGACAGTTGCCACACAGAGACAGAGGAGGGGCGGGTGCACAGAGTCGGAAGAGTCAGAAGAGTCTGTCCAAATATAGAAAAATAAAACCATGTTTAGCTTCATAATATAATTCCGAGACTCAAAGTCAGTCATCTCTTCGTGGTGGGCATGTGCGTGTGTGCGTGTGCTGTCTGTTGATGCAATTATAAATTGTTGGATAACAAATTACATGCTTGCGTTTTTGGGTTCGGATCGGACAAGTTTAACGCCCTGCCCTGCCCGGCCCTCCCTCATGCACATACATATGTTCTTCGGATGCTCTTTGGGCCCTGCTCTGGATGTGGTTGTGGGGGAGTGTATTTGTATCTGGGTTGGACATTGATACAGGTATTGGTAGTAGGGTGTTTGCGGGATGACAACTCAATGCTGCGATGACATATGTTCAGGTCGTGCTTCTCGGCAGCTCCACGACAACACAGCTGTACCTAGAATACGGGCCGAGGGATGTATGTTCCTGCAGCATTAGTTCTAATAATAACCCATACCTTTTTCATGCATTTTAATTGCCACACACACACAAACTGCCATTGTTTGTTTGTTGCGCATCAATTTCGTTGGATTATTGCTATTTTGTGTGTCCTTTTTCCTGATCATGTGTCCCAGGTTTATTGAACTCTCCTTCCCCAAGTCATCCTCCTCCTTTCATTACGCAAATGTTTCAGGGCTCACTCCGTGCTGGTCCTTTGTTATGTTTGAGCTTCCCAAATGCGAAAAGGGTTCATAGCCGCACTTAGCCTCATTGGCTCTCTCTGGCTACCGCTTTTGGGTGTTATCGCATACGGCCCAGACTCCCAGACTCACTCTGTGCCACTCTTTGCAGCACTTCAAATTCAATTCAATTCTCGCCCACAACCTGCAGGTTGTGCCAACATTAAAATTAATGAATAACAATAAAACCAGCTCCCCAGCTTCAGTAGTCTGAAGTGACTTTTGACGTGTCCTGTCCATGGTAAAGGGCATAAAGGGTTTACCAACCAGGAACCAGGTGATAGATATTAAGAAGAGCCACCTAACTGGAGATGGAAACTCCTTTTTGTAACCGTTAGAATCGTTGACATTTTCTGCTATTCCCCCATTAAATTCCTCTTAGTCCACAAATCATAATTTAAAGTCCCGCTCTCCCACTCTGCTGCTCCTTGAAACTCTACCCGGAGACAGACAAATTAATATGCCAATGCAAAAGTTTGAGTTATTTCTCTAATTTTAATGATCTCCTCATATAATCTCTTTGTATGCAATGCTGGGAGTCGGTCGGGTCGGGTCGGTCGTCTCATTAGTTTTGAGGCTGTATACAAATGTAAATTCCATTTAAGTTTTACCCGCTTTGTGCGGCGTCATTAAAATTGAGCCATGATGCCAATTTGGAATGATTAAATGTCCTCTCCTGGGAGGAGCGAATGGAAATGCATACATATATGCAAATTAATTACAAAATTTATGATTTAATTTTGGCGAAAAGCGAACACATCATCATAAAGTTCAGCCTGTCAACTGCAGTGCCAGTGGAAGTGGAAGTGTGAGTGGGAGTGTGTGGGGTAGCACATGTGTAAGGCCGTAAAATGCTTTTTGGAAGAGTCGTCAAACAATTGGAAATTGAAGTCAACATTTATGGCTCTATCCATATCGCGTGGAGGATAGATATAGCGACGAGAGACGCAGTGTCTCCGTCTTGTCTGGCTGCGACAGTCACGCACATAATTCTCGCTGTGCAGAAACATTAATTGCGCAATGGTTCCGACCGACAGAGAGAGAGAAAGAGAGAATTCCATTCTGAACTTTTTAGTATCCCAACAAATGACGTACGATTTGTTCTGCACGAATAAGTCAAATTATTTGTAGACAGCACTTTGTTTTATAGCCTGACAACAAGCCACCTCATCGCATCGCCACGTTTACAGTACACCTCCCTCTCCTTCTCCACCCCCACTCCAACCATTTAGTTTCTAGTTTCTTGTTCTACAGCTGACGCATCCGCACATCCATCCCCACTGCCGCCTTGAGCACTTTTTTACCCCAAACTACTACTCACTCGTGCCTCAATCATAGCCGAGCCGTACCGCCGGCCGCTTCCACCTGATGCCAGTATGCGGGCTAATTTATGGCCTGCTCATGTGTTTGCTTGGCTCGTTTTTCCTTGTTTTTTTCCCATACATACATATGTATATTGTTTGTGGGTTCTTCCTACCCTGAAGTCATCCTCAGCTATCCACACACACCATATAATTTTTCATTTACTGCTAAGTGTTTCTTCTGGGGCCGCCTCTGCGCTCTGTTGATATTTCATAATTTTCTAAATGACATATTTTTGTTGACGCTTGAGTAGTTTTGTTTGCTTTGTTAATGTAGATTGCCTGCCTCGTCGGTTGAAGAGGAGTACGGCTGGGCAATAGGAAGAGGTGACTTATAGACATGCGTATCAAATTAAAAAATAATTATTTATGCCCCACTCAGAGGAAAAATTTCCAAACCAGAAAACATTATTAAGCGTGCAAATTTTGATTTAATATACATAAGTGAAAATAAAGTGACGAAGTGTACGATACCAATTGTTTTTAATTTCATTCAATCTGATGTTCTTAAGACTTACTAATTGAAATAAAGAATAATAGCGACTTGGAATTTTTTTATATTTTACTTTATTTATTTACATTTTTTCCAACCAGATAGTTGTATTATTATTAGTGCTAATGTGGACTAAATGTTTCTAAGAGTTTTCTACCATTAGCAACCGTTTTTTTCTTTCAATTATGCACGACATGTAACTCATATAATTTAATTTCCATAACTAATTGATATTTTAACAAAGTAAATAGATTTTCATTTTGCATTTAATTATTATTTTTTGTATCAATGAAGTCGTTTATATGGTGGTATTTGTTCCTTAATTTTGATTTTTCAGTCAGTAATTATGCATATTCGTAAAATCAGCGAAATCAATGCTGAAATGTGATCTTCATATGTAAATAAATAAATCAGATTAAATGAGAACCCCATTAATTTTACTTTTTTATTATATCAATAAGTAAATTATGCATTCATTATTTTGTATCAAATCGGAGGAAGATCAATTTATTAAATTTAAATTGTAGATCGAGATATTAATTGAAGCGTGTTTTTATTTAATTTTTAAAATTGCTAAGCGAAGTTTTTTCAAATTGAAACCGATTAGAAAAGCATTTTGCAAGTCCTGATTGGGCCGACGAACTGTCAATTCTTCCAAGTTAATTAGTTTTCGTATATTCTGAGCTGAAAACATTTATAGAATATTTAAACAAAAATTATTGTTGCTGAATCTGTTTAAAATCTTACCATGACGTTTCGAAATGTGTTCTACAGTCAATACTTTACAGTCTGGATTTATGAACTGAAAGACATCCATTTCTGAATAATTCTTTTGGTCAAAAACTAAGTTAATACTTTTAGGCATTTCATTGGCAGCAAATATTTGCAAGCGTTGAAATTTTCAGGCGAAATAAAAACGCAGACCGATTCGAGGTTAACACAAAGCTTGGCTATTAGTTTGAAAATTGCATTCATTACAATATCTTTTATTACGAAATTGTATTGTATTTCAATGTGGACAACAGTGGATCCGCAAAGTTCCAAAATAACTTTCGTATTACTTTCAGTTGTAAATTGTCCGCAGTTAAGTCGCCTGTATTTTCCACGGGCGTGGTATGCAAATGCACATCCAAGCTGTTGGTTGACTTGACCCAAATTCAGTCGGTCATTCTCTTTAAGGTAACCAAACACTTTATCAAGAATCTCCATGGGTAATTTGAAAATCATTTTGATGTAGAGATATGAACACGTTCTAGCCAAAGAGAAACTGGAAACAGGAAAGAGCATTTATGTACATATGCATCAGGGATGGATCTTAGATGCGAGTGCGATGAATTTTACCAATTAATTATATCGATATTTCCCAGAAATGCGGAAAGTCAAGTCAACAGTCGAGTGGCAATTACAGAACAGCAGTAATGTACAGAACACCCTAATTTAACTTTTTACTAATTTTATTAATAGATTGAAATAATTTTAATGCCAAAAAAAATGAAGAAAAATTTGGCAAAATTCCAAATAAATTAATCTTTTTATGTATATCTATTTAAATATATTTATTTAATTTAAGAAACTATTATAATTTATTATTTGTTGTTATGCACTGATCAAATATTCACATTTGCAATATATTATATACATATGTAAAAAATATATTGAAATCTATATTTTAAATGTAGAAATATGTTTAGAAAATGCTGAAGTTCTATTAAAATGACCAATCATTTTTTTCTGAACCATCCCCTTACTGTCGCCTTACTTTTCCATATTGAGCTTTATTTTAAAGACATTTCCCCTCATCTAACGTTTGTGAGCCCGAGACTCACCTCGCCGAGCAAAACTAATTACAAAGCCGGACCACAAAAAGCATGGTTACCAGCAAAACAGAGTCAAAGCCAGAGCCAAAGTCAGTGGCAGTGGCAATGGCAATGGCAGTCAGAAAAATGGTTACGCTGTTTTTGTCAAGCGTGCAAAAATGTCAGCAAGTAAAAGGCACGACCACACACAGCCAGAGACCAGAGCAGACCCCAACAAAACCACTCGACATGTCAACTCGAATGGAAACCCCGACGACAAGGACTCGAAGCAGAGTTTTGTGGAAAGAGGATGCAGATCGGTAGTCGGGAGTTTGGCAACTTTTTCGGCGAGTGACATGAAAAGGACATGTCACACCGTATGCGCACATTAAGTGTAGCCACAATTTATCAAGCCGCATAAATCTAAATCGAGTCTGGGGCGATATGGGCGCATCAAAAAGTCAAAAAGCTAATTTGCATTTAAAAGGACCAAAAGGGACGCACACACAACAATGATGATGCCAGCAGGCTAAAATATACATATATATATTTTCAGCAATATATTCAATTTAATAAGCCAAGATAAATGAAGAGAAACCCAAACCCAAACCCAAACCCAGACGTAGACAGCGTAATGCATGGGGATGTGGTGGAGGGGACTCTGGACTTGTCAGACGTATCCTTCCTTATTTGCATAGTTTTCGTTTTTGGGAGTCTGTCAATATGCGGCCCCACACATATGTGCATTTGGTGTGCACATGGTGGTGCACTTCATCAAATCGTTCTGGGTTCGGTCCGTCCTGGTCCCCTGTCGATAAGAGAGTTGAGCAGCAGCAGAAAATGGGAAAAGTTAAATTACTTTTGCTTATTTAGCTTTAGATTTTCCGTAAGATATTTCTCAACGCAAAAAAAAACCGTCTTAAATTGAAATTTTCTCTGATTAAAGGATTGAATTTTTACAATATTTTCCTGATGACAATCCACATTGGAGTGGAGCCCATTCCATGCTCAGTCTGTCCATTGTTCATGTTCCCCCAGTTTGACTCTGGCAGTCAACGAAATTAGCCCATAATCAAATAAGTTAACGAGGAGTAACCAAAACTGACAATTGGCGCATATAATTGGAGTTTGCTATGCTGCTGTTGCTGCCCTTCCGTACCGCAAATACTCGTACCACAAATCAACAATCAGCAAATTTTCAAACCTAATTACATCAGCCCAAACCAGACCCCCCGAAACCCAGGTCCTTCATGGAAATCACAGTCCTGTCCTCGAAGTCTGCGGCGGTCGCAGCCCGAATGCATCGAAGCGTGCCGAAAATGGCAGCCAATAGAGCAGAAAGCACAACTCAAGTGCCGAACCGGACAATGGTCCTGGGTCCTGGGACTGGATTGACGAGTCCATGGGGCTTGAGATATCCACTGAGGCGTAAAGTCATTTTCGTAGGCGTCACCAAGACAGACAGACGGAAAACAGTGTTCGGGTCAGCTTGAGGACAGTTTGAAGCGACGGCAATTTGATTTTTCAATTGCTGCTAATTAGCCAGGACATTTCATGCCAATCCCCAACTATTGACAACTTGTCAACCCTGGCGGGGCTCTCGTCAAACTTCAGTAGATAATGACGGATGATAATTGATGAAAGCAGCAGAGATTCATTCCCTTCTGAATGAATGATGGAATGCTTTTCGCTTTTAATTTAATTTAATTTTTGTATTTATTTCACTTTTCATATATTTCTTCTCCTGTTAAAAATCCTTTATTACTCTATCAAACACCAATTTCTGGACGTCCTTTAATTTTTCCTCATTTCACTAAAGTATTTCCTGAAGGTTAAACCCTATTTTATTTTTCCAATGGTTATTGTCTTGACTAATTAACGCATAAGTCAAATCCGTTCCATTCCCATTCGTTCCACTGTCCCTCCTACTAGTGAACGCTCTTGAACTATCCCCATTTTCCCCTTTTACGTCAACCCTTTACGGCTTTTTGCCCCATGTTAATGGACGGAGAAGCCTATTAGCAGTTTTATTCTGCCGTGCCATGCCATTGCACCTTGCTGTCAGTGTGTGTTTTTCTCCGGCTTTCTTTGTTGCTTTCTTTGTTCGGGCTAAAAGCGTGGCAGGGTCCGTGCAAATGACAGCTGTCAGTGGCGCTTTTGCAATCAACGAGTGCCTGTCAAACTGACAGCCTGTTGCTCGACTCTGCTGCCGACTTTTTGCCGGAGGCCGAGGCCTGCCTTTTCACAGCTTAGATTCAGAAACTTTTTCTTTCCCCAGACCTGGGCGCCTTAATTTGCTTTATACAGTGTGAATGGGTGTTTTGCTTCATACTTTTTCTTCACACATTGGGTCAGACGCCTACGCTGAGAATGGGAGAGAGGGAGAGCTCTCCAGGGTTACCACGTCCAAGTGCAAAATGCAACAAATGTCATTAAAAACGTGACATAAAAATATATTTTATGCTTACTCCACATCTCGCTGCTGGTCTGGCACTTCTCGTCCTTCGTCTCTTCCAACATTTGATTTTATGCTGCAAAGGAAAAAGCATCCTCTTACCCATATTTCCTCTGCTCATTTTATGCTGCATCGCGTCGCGAATATAAAAAACAAACAAACAAACACAGAAACGATGTTTTGGAAGGCTAAAGGACTAAGGGTTACCCAGTAGTTGGTTGAACGGCGCAATGTCAGGGGTATCAACAACAACAGCCACAAAAAACAAAAGTCGGAATGGACATTACAAACGTCGACTGACATACTTTTCATTGGAATATCTTTTTATTACAATACTTCTAGCTTTCTACCTAAATTTTTGTTTCTCTTTTTTTCCTTTTTTGTACCATGATCCTAAGCATTATCTTCTACCTGTTGCCTGCATCCACTCATAAAATTAATATACCCAATATGACCCATTGATTACCATGCATAAAAAAAGAAAAGAAACGCAGAAAATGGCATTTCGCATGCGTTTTCGAGATTGCGACTGCGTTTCGACGGTTTCGTGCTTCCGTGGAATGAGGTTGAGGTTACGGGGCACTGAAGGTTGAATGACCTAGGACAATAGAGTTATGCTTGGGGTAGTTCGTTCCTTATTCTTTCGTTTCTTGTGCCAAACTGCCCGCTGTGGTGTGCTGATTAAGGGCGTTTTTGCCTTCTTAAAGTAGAAGGGTTATTGCGAGGGGAGCAGTGGAAAGGGCAGTGGCATTCGATTGCTTCATTAAAGTCCGTTTTGTCGGTACGGAACTCTGTATACTGGGGACCAATTTCCAGGCAATTTGCAAGCAATTTGATGTGCCAACCTGGTGCCGACTTCGTGCCTAATGAGCCCAAAACAAGACCAGACCAAGAGAGCAAAATTCCCTTATAACAATGCCCCAAAGTGAAATGCCAAAATTGAGCGTTTCCTTCGACACCATCGACACATCTCCGACACGGACGTCGAGGTCGACGTCGTCTTTCGTCTGCTATTCCCAAAAGCAACTTGGGCCCATTAAGGCAAAGACTGGCAAAGAGAGCTGCAATTTGAGTTGGCTTCTTTCAGCTCGTCTCCTCGTCTCCAACTAAAGGTCTGTCTGTCTGCATATTAAATATAACACAAAATGCATATTAAATGGCATAAGCCACAAGAAATGCCAGCTAAAGCAAAAGGAAAAGGTGCAGCAGGGCCAATCCCAAATCCTCTCGGGTGGCTTAGCTAGTAAAACCTTTAAGACCTGACGGGAAACACTTTGGTGTTGTAAAATTTTATAAGTTAAGTTAACTATTTCGGTGGTTTTCCGCTTTTTCATTTGCTCGACGTGAGTCGGAGTTAGTTACTTGTGGAGTTAGTAAGCCCCCAAGAGATCCCTGGCTTAAGATGATATCTGCCAAGAATCTGCCGAATGGATAGCCATCTTCAGCTGTGGCAAAGACCTGGTTTAAAGACAGAAGTGTTCCCGTTCCCTCTTTAATCATCAATAAATCCTTCAGCCTTTGGCAGCTTATCAGTGCCTGTCGGTGGAGCAGATTGCACTTGCAGCTCATTAAAAACCGTGTACTCGGGGCAAGCAAAACTTCAGTCTCGCTTGGACGAATCAAGGAAAACGCATTAAAAAGGTAACTGGCAACTGGCAACCGGCGACCGGACAGGAGGCCAAAGTGCACTTTACACATTTGTGCGTAATGATTTTCCATTAACGTAAATTTGAATTAACATCGGTGTGGAGTCGGAGCAATTACACAGGCCTCCCCATCCAACCAGAGCCCCACAGGCAAACAAAATTCTCCTACACCAGGGTAGCGGATATTCATTTGATAAATACTCAATGACATTAACTGCATAAACCTGTGAATCGCCCAACAATCCCACAATCCAGGGCGGCTCCTCCTTCTCCTCCCTGGACACCTCCCATTCAACTGCCTGCTGTTTATGGTAATTATTTATTTGCCACAGCCGGTGCCAGTGCCATTGCCAGTGTCATTGCCTGCATTGTTGGACTTTTCATCATCGGCCATTAACATAAAATTTTATGTTTATGTCACAGTTTCTTTTTCGGTTGTCACGTTGCTGTTGCCACTGTTATGGCCTCTCTGCCACTGTCTGTTTGGCATTGCCTTACCGAAATGCCTTTAATGGATGTTCAAAGTGTGAATGGACTGAATGGTTGCTGTCTGTTGAAACCCCCCCATTCGTGGATGCTGAACATCTAAGTCTGACAACATGAAAATTCGGTTCGAATTAGAATATTAATTTTGTGTCAAGCCTAAGCCTGATACGCGCGGAACCTAGGCAGAAATGCAGCCCCTCCTCCTGCCAAACCTACCAAGGGGTGCTGCGGCATGACCGCGCGACTCGTGTAACCGAATCGATCGCGAACATGCAGGAAAGATAGGATAGGATAGTACCTGTAATTTTTAATCTCATGTGTAGAGTTCTGCAATAAGTACAGTAAAAATTATGCATCATGATTGATACCCACTTTAAGGATTTTTATTCAGATTTTTGCGACAGATGTTAATACATTAATTCACGCATTCACCTTGCTCAGAAACCCCTCCTTCCACTGCCTAGCAACAATGATAATTTCTGATATGTATGTGCAACGTGTATTTTCATTAGGCAATAATCATCGTGAAGAAATATAATGCCCGAGAAAACTCTCCCCTAACCCATGTACGTACAATATGTTAGCATCACTTAAGCCCCCAAACCCAACCGGTTCTCGTCCAGGACATACCTAAAGGATATATCTAAAGAGTCCCAATTGTGCAGTGTGTGTGTGTGTGTGTGTTTGTGTGCTGTGTGACTACTTAAGCCTCATCATACGCGTTTTAATGCCCATCATCGTTGGCCAATATCCAGGGGCTCGTCATTATGCCCAGATCAGGTCTGCTGTCCTGTCCGTGTCCGTGTACGTATTCGTGTAAGGACCCACACACATACACACACACACATAAAGTACTGTGGGCTGCTGTCCGTTCAGTGCAATTATTTCCTGCATTGTTCAAGGATTGTTCGCAGAAATTTTCTTTTACACAATTGTGGAAAGGCACAAAGTGTTGTCAGGGGATTTTCGAAAACTCCTAGGCACACAATGAGCACCGGAGTGGCCAGAGAGTGAGAGAGAGAGAGAGAGAGAGATCGGGAGAGAAGCAGAACGGAAATGGCAACAATGCTCCTCGGGTTCTGCTCTGTTCTGTCCTCGTCGGTTTCTGTTCAGTTCTGTGTTGAGGTCTGGTGCTGTCCGCACTGTAAACAATTGACCATGGATGGGGTTGTGTGTTGTGTGTGTGTGTGGGGGGATTGAGTCTGCAGGATTACGCACCAGTTTACAAGATGCGCCTGGGCCACTTAATGATTTCCACTTATGCATCGCAGACATCATCACCATCACAAGTGTGGGGCCGCTGCTGTTGCTGACCAAAGTGCATTCAAGGCTTACATCAAGTATCGGTGCTGTCCTCCGACTCCTCCATCCTTCTGTTTCGCCACTGCTTTTGCTAATCTATATGTAAATTTTTGCATACCACAGTGGGCATACAGTGCCCAAAATCGAAGTGGTAAATACCCTGAAAGAACTCTGTCGGGCACTCCCACGTCCATGACGTCATGCAAAGTGTTTGACAAATGGCTTAAAAGGGCACAAATCGAGGCTAAGACAAAAAAGGATAGCTGACAGGACAGTAGAGAGTGCGGGGTAGAATGCTGACAACATACTAAAAACGTTGACAAAGTGTTTGTGTGTGTGTGAGTGCGCGCTGGCAAGTGTCAGGCCCAGGCACGCACATCCTTTGCATATGTGTCGAGCGAGCGATGTGGGTAAGTGCGCGTGAAAGATAAATAATCATGTGATATCATCAGCACGAGTCGGCCGTGGGGGCGCAGGGGAACGGACGGGCGTCTGCGGAGAATGCCAAAAATTAATTTCATACATTTTAAAATTTCAATTTATTTTGCTTTGCACGAACGCGCAGCGTCTTCACGCAGACAATGCCTCTGCTCCACCCCGCCCCAAACCAAACCCGTACAAACCCCAACCCATCCCAACGTAAAGCTGCTGCCCTCGCCCTTCGCCCTTCGCCCACGCCATGTGTGTGTTGTCGTGTCCTCCTTTGGCTTTTGTTTTTCTTCTGCTCGTCCTTTTTTCACACTTGTCACTTGCATTTTTGACATTTCTGTTAGTCAAATGGGCAGCAGCTGGATGGAGGAAGGAGAGGCGAGGACCAAAGGACGCAAGAAGAGTGATGACTGAGCAAAGAAAATGGTGCAGGGGACGTAGCGAGATGAGTCTGCCCCGGGGCGGAATATGTCAGGTCCTTAATTAATTATGTGTATGCACCAACCATTGCAATGACAGTGACTGTAAAGTGCAGCTCACACAAATCACATTAACTTTAATGACGGGAAAACTCCGTTGTGATGATTGGGAAAACTACCGTATGATTTTAGCAACAGTTCAAGTAAAAACGGATTTGATTGGATGATGGATGAGTAGGGTTAGGTCAAATCTTAACAGGCAGAACATGTACTTAGCAAGATGACAAGCATTGAATGTTATGATATATTTATCATTTACACCTTTGCTGTCACTCGTCTAGATGTAGCTAATGTAATTCCAGAGTTTGCATCTGTGCAGGACTGTCATGACAGCCTGGGCATGAAAGTCAAAAATTAAATGTAACGAAGAAATTAAAAAAAGAAAATGAGCGGGTAATATGTGTAAGGTGTTAAGCGTTCCCAGGCATTCCACTTCATATATCTTAATTCTATTATATCATTACCCATTACGGATTATTATTAAATCAACAGATACCAGCAATTCCGATAAAAATATAAACAAACCCTTTCCATTTCACCAAAAAATAGCTACTTCCCACTGTGTCTTATCCACTGAAGGTACAACTTTTTATAGCTTTTTGATTAGTTTCTAACCCAACAGCATGTTTCGCAAAAGCCCACTGGGACGCACAGCTCCGAGACGTACCCCAGAGAAGTCAATTTAAATTAAAAGAAACACGCGAAGCTGCATATTGAAATGTCCCGGACGGCTACCTCGACTGGGATTGGAGGACTGTGTGCGAGGGACGGACTATGGGGAGATGGACGACACCTAACAAAAGTTAAATTGCAGGTATTTAAGCATTTTATACAAAATTCATCATCATCATCTGGCACTGGGAGTTAATCAGGGGAAAGAACAGGGAGAGGGTGTCACGTCCCCGTCCACCGACTGGCTGGAGCACTTTCGTGTGCATTATTTAGCACCGTGGAAAAGTTCATAACTGCGCTACGCTCGTGAATTGTAATTTTTCTTTCAGCGCTTTCATTACTCCATCACATCGCGAGGAAAAGGAAAAGCTAGCGAAAGAGGAAAAGTTTCTCCCTGCATCGGTCTGCGAGTCATTTATTATGCCATGAAATTTGAGCTAAAGCAACGGGTTCGGGCTACGATGAAGAGGAGAGGTGAGCGGGAGTCCTTCCATCTACTCCGTACTTCACTTTTATTATTTTCAAGTTAATGTTCATTTATGGTGGTTACACCTCGACTTTTCGCTGCTTTTGTTTAATTAGACGGTGTGGATTTTATTCGAAGGGAGTGGGGAATGGTTGTATGTAGCTCGAAACGGAAGACTCCACCAGCTTTTAGCATTAGGAAGCCAAGTTGTTTGTGTTTAATTGCGGAAAATGGCAGAGTAAATTCGCTTAAGAAATCAAGTTAGCTAAAGGGAGGAGGTACTATGGGTCGAACGATGGACTTGTCAGGGGCTTCTGTGGTTGGGCTGTCTAGGGTTTGTGTATGAAACGTGGAATGGCGGATAGGGACATCATTTCACCATGTGTAGGTAGTTTAAGCCGTCACAGCTTGATTAAAATGACTAAGAATATCGTCAAAAATATTTAAATCATTCGTAATAATAATAATACACTTAATTTATTTTTTTTAATATTTTTGTATTGAATTCTGGGAACCGAGTCAGCTAGACGGCCATTTAAACAGTCTTCTTTAAACTCTTCTTCTCTCTTTTCTCCACATCGTTCGCTATAAAATTAAGCATTTATAATAAATTAAGCATATCTTCCTAAATTTAGATTTCTAAAGCCTTTCCACCTCATTTGTCGACAGGCAACCCCACAAAAATCATGGCATTTATATTGTTGTAACTTTTAACGCAGCACGCACGCCGCCCTCCCAGTTGGGTAAATCGATATACAACGACCTTGGCTAAAGCTCTGGCCTGCCACATAAAGAGCACGTGCTGTCAACTGTGTCAAGTTCCACCCGCACACTCCCAAGGAGGAGACGGAGAGACCTTCTCGAATCCGCTGCTCCCTAAACGAATTCCATTGTCAAGGTCGCACGCACAAAAAGCTACCATCACACGATGGGGCGAGCATAGAGGAAATGCCGGCCGGCATGGCCTTGAAACGAAGTAAGGAAAATGGGGAAAAGCTTTCCCTGGTAAGGAGCACACACACACACACACAAAAATGGCAGTCACACGGCCTTGGCAATGGCCTTGTAACCGACGATGCCCCTAGCAACAAGGAAGCAAAACGTGGGGGAGAAAAAATAAGCTCGATTGGCATTTTGGTTTTGCTCCCTCGGAATCTTTTTCTTAAAATGTAACAACTTGAATGGCATTTATGGAGGGGACTAGGCAGGGGCGTAGCTTTCGAGGGTAATATGAATTAACTGTGAATAATAAGAATCCAAATCCCTTCGTTACCCACTTGGCAGCCCCTCTTGGATATTGTATACCCCTGCCTCTGTGGCTGTGGCAAACTATCCAGGAAATGCTTATCCTAATGGATGAGCTGCAGTTCTCAGAGTCACTTGTAGGGGAGACACACACCAACTCCAAGGTCAAAGCTGGAGCTGACTCTGATTTAGTTTGAAGGTCAACCCCATTAGGGTATCCCTTGGGGTTGGTCAAGTTGAAGGTTAGCTTGGCGCTGGGTTTGGTTGGGTTCCGGTAGGGAACATTAAATCAAGAGCGAAATCGATTGAAAACAGGAAAAACTATGCTTGAGCGTTGGGGGTTCCGTCTTGGAAAAGGTTGAAGTTGAAGGAGGTTTGGCTCTAAAGAGAATTTTGGGTTGAAGGAGGTTCTGGGTTGAAGATGAAATGTACTTGAAAGGAAAACAGAAAGAAACAATAATATACTGAAGGATTTTATTGGATCAATGAAACTCAGGTGGAATAAAATTGTTATTCAAATAAGAGCCTGAATTAAAAAATTGGTTTGTTCTCAGACCCGAATATTTGTGAAATTCTTTCTTGAATCAGAACTGAAACTACAAATTCCTATATAAGAATACTTAAGGAATTTGTAAAAACTAAATAAAAAAGAACATATTTCAGAGTTTCAGAGTTCCTGAGGACATGCCTCCGAAACAATTGTTGATTCACTCGCAAAGCCCAACATCGAATTTCGAAATGCGAGAACTTCCCCTGCGCTCGAGTAAGTCGTCCTGCCTTAACACGGAGTATTCCCAAGTAAACCCCTGATTCGAGTTCGACTTCGAGTCCCCCTTGAAAACAGAAATTGCTCTGGCTTACGTTACGTTTGACGTAAGTCTTCTCTCTCTCTCTCTGTCTAGCTGCGACTTCGCTCTCTTCCTGTCGCCTCTCTTGCTGCGCGCCACCCCTCTGCTGCTGACGCGGCAGAGCAAAGGTAACATCGAGCGAGGCAGCCCCGACTTTCCTTTTGGGGTGGCAGCAGGCAGGCTGACGGTGGTGGTTGTGTTTTGGTGGTGTGAGGGTCTGTGGTTGGTGGTTCAATTGGTTGGTTGTTGGCATAAACAAAGCACCCGGGAAGGGGGTGGGTGACATTTACCATTTGCCGAGGCACGAGAGCACACGGCGCTCTGCTCTGCTCTGTTCTGCAGTGTGCTTCCTATAGGAAACAGCCCGAAACACAAGAGAGAGCGCAGAGGGCCGGGCCGAGCCGCAGCTCAGCTATTTTATAAATGCGAGTGCCGTCAGGATGTCGACATTCAGTCCACGCTAAACCCTCGACAAGGCAACAGCCCAGCGCATCCGGAAACGAATTTTCCACGAGAAAAGTTTCGTAAAAAGCGTCAAAGATTTCCCGCCAAATGGGAAATATTTTTTAAATAAGAAATTTCTAAAAAGTGTTCGAACAGAAAAGACAAAATCAAAAACTGAAAAAGTGCATCAAGTGAAGCGAGAAAAACTCGAAATAAATAAAATAAAATAAATACAGAAATGGCCATTGCATATTTCATACCCGACCAGGCCCAACTGTTGGCCAGAAGCAATCAGCAAAGTGCTCAACAGGCCGCCGCCGCCTCAACAGGAGCCGTGCCCCAGCAACAACAGCAGCCACGACAACCGCAACCACAGACGAACCAGCAGCAGCAACCACAACAACGTCCCCAGTTCCGTGCCAACATATCCGTGCCTCTGGGCCGGCAGCAGGGAGCCATGAGCATGTCCGAGTTTGGTTGCTGGGACCTCCTGGCCCAGATCTTCTGCTACGCCCTCAGAATCTACAGCTACAACTCCAGCCAGCGCCGGCCGACGGTCATTCAGATCTCCTTCGAGATAAGAAGCGGCAACCAGGCGCCAGATAACCAGGCGGATGCGACTGATGCCACTGAGAAGGGCAACTAAATGGCACCCATACGCGCGTGTGGGACGGAACGGGGAACACTAAAGAGATTTGTCTTTAGTTTTCGATGGCGGCAGGCTCAATCAAAGCGCATTGTGATTTCTTTTTTGAGGATTGGACAGGACACGAAGAGGGAAGAGTTTTGTAAACAAACAGAAAATGAAATGGGATATTTCCACAAAATAAGAAAAATATTTTTAAACTATTTTTGAGAAGAAACAAAATTAATTAAGAGAGAGAGAGAGGAAAATTCAAAATTTGTCATCGACTTGCTGAAAGTGATATTTGATTGTTGGTTACTTTTTTTGTGGTGTCAAATTTTCCGTTTTCCATTTTTTTGGAATTTATAATTTTAAGTCAACGGTTTCCATGCTTTTGTTGTAGCAAGACGTAGAAGGTTGGTTCAAACAATTCTCAAACAATATAATTATGCATAACCCATTAATCAGTGTCTACAAAAAGGAATATATTGTATACTCGTATAAGGCCCCACACAAATATCGTATTCAACGTATTAAAACTATTGTCAAATTTTTGCATTTCAACTACTTACAATACCATATATAGAGAAGATAAACTATAGATTACAGATATACCCATACAATATACAGAACCAAACAGCAAATAAAGATGCAAACAACAAAAGGACAACAACTCAATTGTACAAAATAGACTTAAGCAGACTTTAAACCATTTTTATATGTATACAAAACAACAAAAAGAAATACAGAATACAAATAAATGTCAATAAAATATTTGCAAGAGAACCGCCGAGAACAGAACACAGCCAACAAGCTAAGGAAAACCTAAAACAAATTAAACACACAAAAAAAAACGGAAAACTTTTAAGCAATTTTGATACAATTAACAGAAATGAAGAAGAAGAAAAAACAAACAAAAAATATTTTAAAATTATTATTGATTTTAGCGAAATTCAAAATATTATAATTTTCCATTTTTGGCATTGAAAATTACATCATTAATCGAATGTATAAATTAACATTTAAACACAACCACTTTTATATGAAAAAAATTAAATTAAATACAATTTTATAAAAAACAACAATTGATTTATTTAATTTAAATGGGGAAAACGTTCCATTTCAGACATTTCACAGATGCGAAAATGTTCATGAATTTTCATATTTTTGAACACTGATTTGAACCAATATGTATTTAATTGGAATTATTGAACAGCGAGATTGAAGTTAATTCAAAGAAGTTTTGTCACTCCGAAGAATTCCTGACCGACACTAATTGAAAAGTGGTTAAAAAATAAAGCAGAAAATCGCCTTAAAATATGATTCATTTAAATGGTTGCGGCATAGCAGAGCTTTAACTAGTAACTTTATCACATCCACCTTGCAATAGTTGATGTGATCAAGAAATTTACAAAATTTCCACAGCACCCAACGACTTTAGTAGCATTTTGCTGCAGTGTTAAGGAGAAAAGTTGTGGACTCGTGGATTTAATTGGAATGTGGAAAAGCATTTTAAATCGAAATTACCACTAGCAGCCGTACAAAAGGAATTGATAACTGAATTGATAACTAAATTAATTATTTTTATGCTAATTTGAATAGAAATTTATAATATTGAAAATAGGTAAGCATAACTTAGTTGGGGGAGTTAAATAAAAGTAAATTTTACCAAACATTTCCAACGGGCACAAAATTTCTTTCTAGTTCGAGCGCCTCGTAATCTTAACCTCATCTAACCCTTTGCTTTGTGGCAGTGACAAAAAGGCTGTGAACAAACCATTCATTCATTCATCCATCCATCCATCCAGCAATGCAAACATTTAGCGATCTTAATCGTGAAAACCAATATGTCACCTTTAGCTGGAAAAACACAGAGCATTTTCCCGTTGTGTCATTGTCATGCCAGGCACACTCCCCAAAGCAAAAGGGTTAAACGGGCTACGCTTAACCGCAGATCTGAGTCTTGGTCGCAAAATACCGCGAGTCATCGGGGTTTGTGGTCGTACACCCCCTGAGAGCACCCATTTAACCCCAGCGAAAAAAAAGTGTAACATCTGTGGAAAGAAACGATCTGCGGCGCCAGATACGCTCTCGCCAGGCAGATAATAATTATGCAAACCTTTCGGGCCGCTAATTTGCCGCCTATCTTAATTTAAATCGCGCTCAAAAGCGCAGTGGAACATACACACACAAAAATTGTTTAATTGTCGTGACATGACAATAAGCGACCCTGGAAATTAGGGTACTTTCCGACAAGGCTCGCTCGGGGGAACCTCGTCGTCCGTCCCTTTCCTTTTTTATTTTTTTGCGTGTGGCTTGATTTTTTGGCAACGATAAGCGACGGCTAAATTATAGGGTATGCAAATGCTCTTACTTGGTGTCGGGTCGGTCGCGTGTCCTGGATTGCTTTTGCTGCCTTTTGTTCACGAATTCTTTTTAACGCCTGCACAGAGAGACAGAGAGAGACAGTTTATGATAAAATATTTGTAGTTAATTTAGTTAAATTAGTAGCGCATATGTTATGGGAGGGCACAGGTTGTTGCTGCACGGAAGTCAAGAATTTTGACCAAAACATTAGTTCCAATCAGTTACACACAGAGAAAAAAGCCCCAGGAATCGAATATTAAATTCTATAACTAAATTAAATAATTTGTATTATGCCATTTTTCTCCATATATAAACCATATTTTGTACAGTCTGAGTACACTCAGATATTTACTTCATAATGTAATGAAATAAATTACTACAAAGAAATTAATTTAAAATTAAAAAATGAGATACGAGCATATTTAACATCTTGGAGCACCTTGGAAGCAGAGAGGCTCTCCGAATAGCAATGGCCAGCAGCTCGGATGATAGCAGCGATGAGATCGAAGAGGACTTGAGTGAAAATCGTCAAATACTGAAATCAATTGACAGCTTTGAAGATATATACAAAACCTATAGGCCAAAGGTTGCCGAGAAGTTGGGCCAAAATAGTGAAAATATCAAACCGATAAATACATCAGAGGCGGGTCTGGACAAATCAAAGCGCTTGAGTAGACATTTGTAAGTGTGAATTTCTGTTGCATTCCCTTTTTTTAATATTGGGATCTCTGGACTTGAAGCTCAAATTATCGCATAGCTTCGGGGCAAGGGAGTGGCGAACAGCAGGGCCCCGTCATGACTCAACGGTCCTATAGCTTCAGTGAATGTAAGACTTTGGAAAAGAAAAAAAAACGTCCCAAGATAACCCCAAATCGTATTCCTTTCCAAGCAGATCCCATCTGTAGAAACAGCTCGTGTGCACAGATGGAGAATGACGCCTTCATGCCTCAGAGTTTGGAGGACTGCTATTGGACCGCCGATGCTGTAGGCCATAGCCAAGCACTGCCCGAAAGCGATTCGCGATCGGACGACACTATTGTCAACCATCCAGGTGTGTGCGCAACATCATCAGCCAGAGAGGAGCAGTCGAATTTGCCGACACAGTGTTCCTTGGGTTCATGCTGTTGCTGTCGCATGCCAGAGCAGGGTAATCCGGGACAGGAGCTGCCTTCGCCGGGTCCCATGACCTTCGCACCCTTTCCATTCATGCCCATGTTCTGCCAGGGAAACGGTGGGCCACCAGCGAATGGATTGTATGCCATGCCAAACCAAGAGCTAGCAAATGGGTTGTATGGCATGCCAAATGGGGGCCCAGCACCGAATGGAGGGATGTATGCCATGCCAGCGCCTGCTTCAACGAATGGAGGCATGTATGCCATGCCAAACGGTGCGCCAGCACCGTATGGTGGGATGTATGCCATGTCAGCTTCTGCTTCAGGAACTGGAGGCATGTATGCCATGCCAGCAGCAACAGCAGCAGCCGCCATGGCAATGGATCAGGGCTCACTGGCAGGACGTGGTGTGGCAGGCCAGGCGGCGAACATGGCTCAAAGTAGTGCTGAGCTAAACAACAGCTATGCTGCACCATCGCCGAGTGGCTATTCGGACATGTCCAATGCTGCTCAGACATCAGCCTCCATGGGCAGCTATGCGGTAATGCCCGGTGCTTACCAACCAACGATGGCTGGACCCAACGCAGATCAGAGCTCCCAGGGCCTGGATGCTGCTGCCGCCTACGAGTATGTTCAAAAGTATAACCAAAGTATACAGCAGTACTTGGCCACGGCTCAGCAAAATGTACAGCAGTCCTTGTCCCAGGCCCAGCAGGCCACTCCACAGGTGTTCAACCATCTCCAGCAAGGTATTCCAGGAGCTATGGGAGCTCAACCATATTATCCAGGCAATCAAGAAGATTTTACCAATAGCTCAATGGACCCACAGCAATACTTCCCCCAAGCAATGTCGATGTCGATGCCGTCAATGAATCCCACAGCCGTCTTTGGTATGAATGCAGCCAGCAGCAGCAGCGGCAGTGCCTACTATGCCTCGCAAGGCCTCTCTGCGGGCGGCGCCATCAACGATAGTCTGCAGACCCAAACGGTGTACTCATCGGACTACAAACCCATTGCTGCCCAGGGCAATAATTTCAATCACTTCCCCAATGGCATTGACAATGGCCTGTCCCCCGATTCCTGTCCGAGCTTTTTCCCCGCTGGAACTGGAGGTGGACCTAGTGCCAGTGTCCCGGCTGATATGTGCAGTCAGCTGTATGGCATGGGCATGGGCATGGGCATGGGAATGGGCATGGGCATGAATGTGGGCAACAACAACTCCTATCCCCTGAAGTGAGATAATATATATTATCTATAAGTATATCTATTCAATGTACCCTTATCTTACAGCTATTCAAGTTATCCCTGTGAGATGACGATGCCTGGCACAACGGCTGCCGGTGGCTATCATCCTTCATTCATTAATTCCAAATAATTTTAGATTGGAATTTTCTCTATAAATAATATAGGCTAATAGAAAATTATATTTTTAACTTTTTCTCTGGAAACAAATGCTTAAAGTTAATTTTTAAGCAAACCCTTTATGACATCACATCGGGGTCACCAAAACCCACTTAAAGCCACAAAGCAACCCTTTTTCCCAATAAAATTAATTCCAAATGAATCTAGTTTGGAATTTTAGGTGCAAATAAAATGGTCTAATAAATAAGTTTATTTTGTAATCTGTAATTTTGAAGTTTGATATTTTCTGGGTACAATTTGGGGTCACCAAAATCCACTTAAAGCCACATAGCCGCTTAATTTCTTCAAAAAGTTGAGCACCTCATGTAAACCCTCATAGGACCTGAACTTTGCCTGACATGCACTTTAAGTCAAAGCTAATTACAGTTAGCCAGAGTCAGAGCTCGAGCCAGAGTCTATTGATTTTAGCAGTAAAGTACACTAACCCATGAAAGTACACACAGCTCCCCCGCGCACACAACCAACATTTGCTGACCCACTTTTCCACCTCCACTAGCGGAAAAGGGCTGGACAAACAACGCCTACGAATGCGAAAAAAAAAACCTAGAAAAGTGGGGCACAAAAGTGAAACGCAATATGGCCACAAACGTAGCTGGAGCTACGTTTAAGCTACGGATACACACACACACATGTATATCCACATGTGGATTGTGTCTAGGAAGCGCCAAATCAAATATCAAAGTGACCGACAGCGAGCGAGAGAGCTTCGCTAGCGAGTTAATTGTTTGATGTTTACGACCGATGCAAACGGAAAAGCCTTCTTCGGGTTGTTGAATTGACAATTGACCAGCCAACCATTAAACTGTTGCTCAATGCTTTTCATTAATCTTGTCATTCATAGTATCCAAGTGGAAAAACTAAAATAAAATAAAAGAAAGAACGTGTGTCAACACCCACAAAACCGCAGGAGGTGCGGGGAAACGCAAAAGAATTTCTGAAAAAGAAAAATCTATGAGAATTTAAATGATTTATACACACAAGAGTAAATTTTCAGAGAGAGGCAAACACCTTAAATTATTGGAAAAGAAGTCATTCCGAGAGGTAACTCCTTCAATTCCAGCAGACAGATTGAAGGTGAATTTGATTAATGATGCATCGGGAATAATGTTTGACCATCACTGCAACAATTGCGCTTCATTATCGGACCAGTGACCGACCATCGAACGGCAGTCAATTACCGGCAGTCAATAGTCTCGTTTCACTCTGTTTTTATTCCTCTTCCTTGCCCATGCCCATACCCATACCCAATCCCATGGCTATAGCTATCCATACCTCGGGTGTTGTTGTCAATGTCCTGCTGCGCTATTATTTGTCTTGTTTGTGTGTAAGAGACGAGACTCTGGACGGTATAAATTGCTTTACGCCACTTTTGGGTCATTAACAAAATTGAAAATGCCTGCACATGGGCTGGAAGAAGGTAGACCCATCGACCACCGACCTCCCATTAAATCAGTGCCACCTATTTTTGGTAGTTAGACACCAATCGGTGTGCCTGACTCCATGGGAGACCTTGCGGCTCCGCGGGTGATGTGGAGCAGAATTGTGGACTAAGCTTCGATTTATCAGTGGAAGCTATAAGTAATGGATATACAGAAAAAGTGTGCCGAGATATTTTCTATATTCTAAGACCAAAGAAAATCTCACAATTGAACAAATAGAAAATGGGAAAAACGCTTAAACGTGTAAGGAACCGAAGACCGACGTAGAATCGTTCTACCCATCAACAAAATAATAATAAGTATTATTAATAAATATATCTCCACCTTATCTGAAGCTTACTTAACTTTAATTTCACTCCATAACCCTTTTACAAGTGAACAACTCAATCCGCCAGAGATATGAATGAGATATAAAGAGAGGAAGAGGCCACAAGAATGGCTCACTTCTTACTCAAGGGCAATATTTAGGGTTTAATCAAGGGCATGTGACTTCAAGTAGGTAGCAGGCAAATGTCCAGGAGGCAAGACAATAAAGAAAGGAGAGCAAAAAGGGATCAGAGTTTATGCGATTGCCTTTCACATCGGAAGGAAGGACGGAAGGTCGGACGGAGAGAAATCAAAGCGTTACAAATTGGCCGGGCAGAAGACCCGGAATACTTTCACTGAGAGGGATAAACGGACACGGATTAGAGGGCAGGCCACGGGCACGTGACTTCCCAGGAAAATAGAGAGCAAACAGGCAGTCAGTCAGACCTTTGTTTTGTATCGAAAGCCGATTATGGCTAGGGTCGGGCTCGAACGCGATTTACACTTCATTATTATGAATTATGACCCCAGAGTGACGTCGGCCAGCAATGAATGGTCGGGCTGGTCAGAGTGCTGGTCGACGAACTGCTCATCGCTTAATTATGTCACTCATTTTGGGTGAAAGTTATTAATTTCTGTCTTTCCCTTTCTCTCCGCACCGATCCCATGCAAATTGATTTGTCGCCACTCGCACTCGTCTCCCATATCGATATCGTTCGACATCTGAAGGCTGTGACAAATTCCGGACACGCTCCGCAATCAGATCAAAATGAGAAAAATGCTGAGTGGAGGGCTGTTTAGTCTCATCCCATATCCCTATGCAAATCGAAGGGGGAAAAAATTCAATAAATGTGCTTGGACATAGGTCAATGGTTGCTACTTAGTCAAATGTCCAATGGTTGTCCCTGTCCTGTCTGAGTGTCCGCTTAGCCTGGGAACATTTATCCCCGCATCCGATTTGAATTCTCTTGGCCGCGGAAAACTTTCACTGAATGTCTAACTGCTATACAATGGAAACGAATCAGCTGGATGTTCAGTAAATAGCTGCTGTTCAGTAATCTGCAATTTATGCATCTATAGTTTCAAATCGATATATTCAGTCGGTAAAATTCATCGCACACGCACCTAAGATCCGTGTTCATATCTCCGCATCAGAATGCTTGCAAAATTACCTATGGAGTTCCTTGATAAAATATTTGAATACCTGGAAGAGAAAGACCAATTAAAATTGGCCCAAATTAACCAACAGCTTGGATACGCATTTTCATACGATGCTAGACACAAATATAAGGAGCTTCGGTGCTACGCATATAAAGATGACGAACGGAAAGTAACAAAAAAGTGAATTGCTCCGAACAGCTGTGGCAGCCCGACTTGGCTATCGATAAGTCTCTGTTAAACATTACAGAGGTCTTTTTGTATGAGCTGGCACTAACGCGTGGGTATAACAGCAGTAAATTTCGCGCTTAACAGTACAAAGAGTAAACGAATTCATAAAAGTGAATTCCAGAGCGCCTCGAAATGAAAAGTCATACATTTTGCTGAAAAGTAAAACGCAAAGTGAATGTGATAACCGGAGGCTGCCTGGTAGACTAAATTTGCAAATTATCCTCGAGATTCTTAATGAAAACTAGGAGAATTTTTAACATGGGCTCGAGAGGATTCGACTTGAACCGAGAACCGAATATTTAGATTATCTGAAAAGCAAAAAAAAAATTTTCATTGCAGATAAATAAATACCCAAACACCGAAGTGTC
This sequence comes from Drosophila subsilvestris, assembly GCA_035043285.1. Classification (NCBI taxonomy): domain Eukaryota; kingdom Metazoa; phylum Arthropoda; class Insecta; order Diptera; family Drosophilidae; genus Drosophila; species Drosophila subsilvestris. The sequence continues at coordinate 2,277,776 of JAWNNB010001728.1, read as the reverse complement.
GAATTTAATTAAATTTTAAATTTGGTATATTTTAAGAATTATAAAATAGTTTTGAAATAATTCAAGGAAGCACGAATTAAGCTCCTAATAATGTAGGATAATACAGATTTACACAATTAAATGCATATATCTCGGAACTCGGTATACATAATGAGCATCCCACTTTTGAAAATTCTCAATTTTATCTCATTAATATGATCTTTCTCACGGAGTTAAAAATTAATTTTAGATGCCCTTCCACTTCATAAATTCCCTCAAATACATGCGAACCCTTTTGCTAAGTGGCAAAAATCAAGGGAACCATCGTTGGGCGTTACAAATGACGACGACAAATTACACACACCAACTGCTGCTGTCCTTGTGTCCGGGTATTTACAAGAAATTTGCAAACAATATTGATTTCGGAGCTATCAAAATAAAAATTAATCAATGCACTTAAAAGTGTAAAACAAAATAAAGAAGCAAAATCAATGACGTGGAAGGGTGTAGTGTGGTGAGGGTAGGGAAACGAAAACCCTTTTATAAAAAATCCTCCCTCTCAGGACTTTAAAGTACGCGGAAAGAACTTTACTAATTTATAACTTATGACCTTTACCCATGGACAATTTTCCATGCCACTACAAAGCAGAGCAAAAAGCCAAAATTTGACATGAGTGGCGGTCGGTTGCATAAACCATAATCATGTATGTGTAACCCCTTCTTCAAATTCACTACACGGCAACAAAAAACAACCAAGCTAAGTAGTAAACCAAAATAAACCCTTCAGCCGGGACATGGGACCATGGGAGTGTGTGTGTGTGATGTGTGCACCCTCCTCGCACACATGTCAGCAAGCGAATTAATCGAAGAGAAGTGATTTATTTAGCGCTCGGACAGACGCAAGCGCTTCAGTGACCCAGAGAGAAAAGGGTTAGGGATATTCCTCTCCGTGTTCCCGCTTTCAATTCGCACCCAAATCAAATTTAAACTGTTTTCAAAACTGCACCGAGAACAGTTACGGTACGGTACGGTGTGGTACCACCTCTCTCACTCTCATCCCATTAATGGGCTGGGCAACCAGAGGGTTGGTCGCCCCTCTGCATTCTTTTTGGGTTAATTTTGGTTTTTTACTGTGTGAAATTTTGTTGCCTATTGCACTTTTTTCTCCTTAAATTCACACTGCATTTTATTTATTTCCATAGAGAGGGGGGGATTTGACTGTTGTTGTGAGCGGCTCCTTTCAAAATATTTATGACTTTGCTCTTTATGGGTTTCCTTCGATGTTCTTTCATTTCGAGATTTGATTGATTCGAGTGGGGATGTTGTGATGCATTCAATTTGCAGTAAATTTGCAGCAATTACAAAAATCCAGAATCGGCAGAAACCATAAAAAAGGTGTATAAAATTCTGTTTTTATTTTTTATTTTGTGGGAACTTTTCCAAGGAACAGCTGCAAGGAAAACAGAGCTACTTAACTTTGTTGAAAGAAGAATATGTACATGATAACTATAATAGACAATTTTTAAAACTCTAATTGCTAGCTGAAACAGAGAATAGGAATTCTTGAATAGGAATATTTGGATTCCTAATGATAACACTAGTCAACGCGACATTTCCGCTGTGGCCCAAAATTACTTTTTCTGATAGATTTTGGAATTAAATTTTGTCGATTAGTGTAATTGGTGAGACCCTACTGCATCTATAAGGCTGCCACAAATGCGGTTTAGGAATACCCACAACATGCTAAGGTAACAATATATTGTGATTCAGATCCAGGATGTGAAATATCCACACAGAACTTGTTGAATAACGTTTTGTCTGTGACTCATAGAACCTTTTCTTTTGTCAGACAATTGGTAAGTTATATGTATAAAAAATAGAATAATAGAATAGAAATAGAAACCTAACCGATTCAATTAAACTTTCATTCTAATTACTATAGGAAAACTAAATATATTTGTGTTAAAAAAGATGGGCACCGTTCAAAGATTTTAGATATGCCACTGGACAATCTCCTGGTGATATTCAAACACCTTGAAGAGGAAACTGACGATCAACTATCGTTGGCCCACACCCATCCAATATTTTACCAAGCATTTCGCAAATATGCTTCCAAGAGATATACGTCGGTTAATTTCGATGAATTTCCCATTGCGTACTGGTCGTTTATGCTGAATCTATGCGGTGCGAGTGTGGTTTCCATTTCAACTAAACTCAAAGCGAATGCTGTGGCTATGGCCACGCTGATTGACAATTTTGTCCCAATGTGAGGGAATTATTTATACCGATACGTGCCCGTTATTGGCACGTCGTCAAGCCCTTCATATTGAGAATGCGTAAACTGAGTCTGATTCGGTTTGAAAACAACTTCAGTCCGATTAGCGTGATCAGAACTTTGCAACTTTTACCGCAGCTGAGGACCTTGTCTTTGTATGGATTTAGAGTTTGCAATGGTGAGTGCTTGCCTTCACCCTCCTTGGATCATCATTTTTTGATATTTTCTTACTATTTTTTTGTAGGGAAGAAAATTAAAGAGTTGTTGCAGCTGGAAAAACTTGAAGTAGTGACCAGATTTCCAATTGAATTAAATGAATTGTGCTTTGCCACGTCCAATTTGGAAATATTGCAAGCAGAGATGGCTTTAATCAATTTTCCAACCAATTATCCTCAATGGCCCAGCCTGAGGACTCTGAGCATTGGTTGGGGTCGTTTCGAAACCGAACTGCCGTATATGCCAAATCTGCAAATATTAAGCATTAACGTTACCCACACGAATTTGCAACTCTCTCAGATATTTGGCAGATCGGTCTTGCAATTCGCCAACACCTTGCAGACACTGCGATTGCCCAAAAACCAGTATTATCATCCGGACGATATTGAGACAATTTCCCAACTAAAGTCACTGCAAACTCTGCAATGCTACAACATCGATAATCGTTCCTTGAGCTCCATTCATTTGGATGAGCTGCAGGCGCTGTATATTCAAAATTCTCCCAAAATACGAAATTCCGGGATTCTTGGGGTTCTTCGTGGCTGCAAACGTCTACGACGATTGGACATATTTGATTGTCCTCTACTTGGCCCAGACTTGGTGGAACCGGTCATTAAGGTGCTAAAGGAGAATGGCGTTCAGCCGGATAATCCATTGGTTATGACAGTGAGTTCTTTATTCGGAGATGATATCATACAAGTAAGTAAAGATTTCGTTCAGTACATATGTATGTACATATTTATGAATACACTCGTACATATATTTCATTTACAGCTGACTCGCTCGGATCCGACCAATCAAGTGCTGCTCTTGACAACACGTTCAGTGTGCATTCATGACTGAAAATCGGTAAATAAATTACATGGCTGAATCGAAAATAGTAAGCAAATCAAAAACCTTAAATATAAATAATTTAAGGAATAATGTTACAAAAATCCATAAAATCAGTAATTCAAGTAAATCTGAATTAAATATAACAAGAAAATCTAAGGAAGATATTTAGATTAAATGTAAGATTAAAATTTGTAATTTTTTTTTTGTAAAATTTTTGTTTGCTTTCTAAAAATAATAAACTACAAATACTCAAAGAAAATTAATAATTATAAATTAGTGTTTCTAATTCTTTTTAAATTTACGCAATTCGTATTAAAATATTCTAATGCAGAATGTCCGATCACAAACTATTATTAAGTCTTTTATCAACTTATACTCTAAAAAAATTGTATATATCATTCCCTTCTCTCTAATAATTTCACCTAATGCCAGGCGCAAGTTTATGAACCTTTACTAAACGTCCTAACACACATTTGTAACCCTTTAGGTGTGACCCCGAACTCCGAATTTGCGACCATATCTGCGCCTGCCACTACCTGAACTAATAGGCGTGCAGCGTGCAATGTGCTGCATGCCACCGAATTTCCAAAGAGAAATTGCATTTTGCGAAACTCAATTGGGTGGAACTAATTTTTTGGAACGACTCTTTGGATGGATCCGATCCAGCGATGTTGGCTGCTGAATGCGTTGGCGTAGATTTTCCTTTCGATTTTGACATATTTATTTGGACGACCCTTTTGCAGAGGCGCAACCAATTGTTGGCTCTTGGGTTGATAGATTTTTGTGGTGTTTACGTGCACTCGAAAATCTTTATCACATATCCCTGATCCCTGACCAAAGGCCACTCTTTAAATGAGTCCTAATGACATCCGTTGCGAGGCAGACAGGCAGGCCAGGCCAGGTCAGGCTACGAGTAGCAGTCCATTTATTGTTTTTCATTTCCTAATCGGGGCGGCACATTGTTTGGACGACAGGATGTGTGTGTGTGTGTCTGTTTTTGTGTGGTTAAGGGTTGGCCAAGTCAGTGTCCCTTCCGCCACGAAGCGATCAAAATTTACGATAAATGCTTTAAAAATTCTATACACCTCACAATGGAACAACGAAGTTTTTCATTTTTCTGTTAAGTGAGCATAGCCAACCGAATTTGTTAGAGATCATAAATTGTCCAACATGAAAATAGATTAGATGACATCATATCATGTGTGAGTCTGAGTGCGAGTGCGAATGCGAATGCTCTTTGTTGTCCAGATATATTCACATGTGAAGGAGTTGGATTGTATATGTTGGATGTGTCTGCCCTGTGGGGTAGATTTCTTAAGGGAATAGCTGCACCTGCTTCGTAATGAGGTGGGGGGGGCCACAAAATCTCTGCCGAAAATTTGTAAGCAATTATTTGTATAGGAAAAAGTTGACTCTTCCCCCCACAAAAAACAAAAAACCAAAATCATCAATCTCTGTCTGCTACTGTTACTCATAAAAGCGCATGCATTTAAATTAGACATTTAAGCCAACACTCTTTCCCCATTTTAGGGGGACAGAGAGAGAGAGAGGGAGAGAAGTGTCAGCAGCAGAACTCCCCGTCCGGAAAACGCTTAATAGGATTTTTACAATTTTTACTATTTTCCTTGCGGCAGTCGGCACAGTCGCTACTGGTTACCAGTCTCATTGCTCCTTTTCTCTCCTTTCTGCACTCTGTATTTTTTTAATTTCCCAATATTTTGCCTTTCACCGGCAAAAAAAGGGGTTAGAAAAATGCCAGCACCGCACCCCTGTGTGTCGCACTGGAAATTCTTTTACACTTTTGTCTTTCATTTGCTTTTTTTGTTTTTTTTTGGCGTTCGCTTTCGTCGCTGTTGTTACACACAACACACACAGGATATGGTTATTCGTGTTCCTGTTGTTAGGGTTTCATGCACCGCATAACATTAAAATTCAGATTTTGATTGATCATCCCGAAGGATGTGAGTGGAGGGTATGGGCTAACACTCGTACCAAGTGTGCAGGAACGCTGTGAAGCAAAGGCATTCCCATTTTTGGAACGGGAAGGACCATTCTGATGTTGGTTTTGAATTTGTTTAAAGCTTGTCCCGACAATGTTGTAAATTGGTTATTGCTAAATTTTAAAATCGGAAAGAGAATTAGCCTAGAATGAGATCTGAGGGTTGTATTAAATTTAGATTTATTATCGAAGTCGAAAACTTCAACTAAAATGATTATGTGTAGCACTGACATTGGGAAATTTTATTAAAAAATTCGGCTTAAATTTCTTACATTAATTTTTGTTTTATCTGATATTTTTAATATATTTCTGACTGACGCCGTAACTTTTTAATGATTTGCATTTAAAAATTATTTGGTAGATTTAAAACTTTTCTTTACGGCTAGGTATTCTCTACCATAGTTTCTTGGCAAGACAATTTACATATCAAAATTATTCCCTGACTGTTTCTGCATCTGCATAACACATTAAGCACGAATCCACAATTGTAGAAAATCAGTCATGGATAAAGACACCAACCAAATGCTTTGCCAAATCAATCGAAATCCTTTTAAAGTATTTCTATATGCTAATATTTCCGCCTTAGAAGACGCGTCACGCTATCTAAACTTTCCCAGGAAAATTTACAAAACACTTTACAAACAAACTCTTTCGACTTTCAGCGAGACCACTTAAATATGCATGCAATGGCAAGGGCAGGGAGAAGGGGAAGCCAGAATTCGATTAGCAACAAATGCATATTGATGGAATAATTGAGCAATTCTAATGAACCACAACAACGGCAGGGAAGGAGACCCAACAAAAAAAGGCAAACAAATTGCATTAGATTTGGATTTCGATTGATGGAACGTTTTCTCTTTTATTTTTTGTTTGCTTCCAAGGAACCACAATATTTGCATGTGATTGACAACAGGGTTAATTGTGTGCGAGTGTCTCGGGCACATGGCATTTGCATAGAGTCGGTAGAAAACAAACATTTATTATAATAGTAATTCTGTAACTATGATTTCTGGTAACCCTTTTTGGGTGGCTTTGGGGGTACTACTGCAGTACATCCATTAATTCGACTGACAGGGTGAGAGTTGAGCTGAGGTGACTGATGATGGGGTGTTGAGTCAAGGTGAGAGATCTCCTCGTCCCCGGGCACAAAATGTCATTTCAATGAATATATAATTGGAAATTATGTGATTTTTTTCTATTTCTATTTTGTATGTGGCGTTTTGTTTTTTATTTTATTTTCTTTTCGAGAAAATTTACATATTTTTTCGCTCTCTTTGGCAGATCCTCTGATTTAATTAATGGTGTTTCGTGATATTTTGCATACATGTGCTGGCTGGATCATTAATCAGGCCTTCTAAGTAGGCTGCTTGAACTCATTAACCCTTTTGTTCGCGCAGTCGCCCCCACCCGACAGAAGTTTTGTGTCTTATATAAATATTTGCATTGCCGCCAATCCATGAGAACAGAGAAAGAAAGAGATCTGCTTGCTGCCTTGCAACGCAATAAATGAAAAAAAAACATAAAAGAGAAAGCACAATGAACAGATACATATCCTTATTAATGATCCTGATGAAACCTTTTCCGCAGTTTTAATTAGTGGAAACCCCGAACCTTCCATCTTTCGACCCGCTGGGAAAACTCTCTCTGGGCCATATATCAAACATTGTATTTCCTTTGGCCTCCTATCAAGATGCCCATTAAGGCCAATAAGTGGCCTCTCATATTATGCCATATTTTGGAAATTGCTAAAAAAAAAAAAAAAAGAATATCCAAGCGAAAACAAAGTTTTGTGGAAAAATGCCAGCCGATAAACACGAATAAAACATTTAAGGTACATTATGTCAGGCGGTAAGAATTATTGGTTTCAGATTGTTTTCCCAAGATAAACCCCTGAATTATGGGGGCAAACGCAGCGGGCAATAAAAAACAATACGCGACAGATGAATGCTACCAAAAAAATATCTTTATCTGGGGTTGCAAATCAAAAGGAAATTTCTGCCACATTTCGTAAAATATAAGATTATTTTGCAGGAAATATCTGAAAGTGTTTCAATCATTTGTCTAACAATTCTTGAATTCAAATAAATTTAATATTTTCTCTCTAAATTCTCTGCTGTTTTCAGAGCGCCGAAATAGACTAAAAGCCTTTCGGGGTCACCAAGGATGCGAAAACTTCTCAACATTCTCATATCCTTTCCTTTTGAAGTTCCTTTGATTATATTTTCATACTTAATTTACTATTGGATATTTACCTGCAAGTAAGAGATATTTAAAATAATTATTAGAATATTTGAATTATTTTTTAAATTTAAATTAAACTTACTTCTGTTTCTCTCAACAAAAATTTTAAATTGTACTCATCCTTAGCTCAATAATTCATAACTCAAAGAGAGAAAATAGAATTGTTACAGTTCAAATAACAAAAATAAGGTAAAAATTGAAGTGTAATCCCCTCCTCCTTAGAGGAGACTTATGCGGGTAGATAAACATTTGCGTTAAACTTAACCCCATCGCAGGGAACAAAAGTCACGCGAATACAAAACACAGAAATCGTATAATTAATTGCTTCGTAATTCGGTTGTGTGCCTAAACATCATTAATATCTATAAGATTTGACGAGCGACCAGAGAGCTACCAGAGATCTTATAACCCACCACTTTTGACTTCTGGAACCCGCATCAAGCCTCAAGCTGGTTCGCAGCCAATTTCAATTAAACGCGCGGATTAAAACACTGAAATTGGTACTAAGACGACTTTTGGCACTTTGTCGTCTCTCCGACAAATTGGGATACATGTACTATATGGTATATGCATGAATCATTAATTAAAATCATAATAGAGGCGTGGCGAATGACGTCACGTTTTTGTGATTAGCAGACAGAGCGAGAGTCAAAAGGATTGTTGTGGGTTGCCCCTGATAAAAATGTTTCTAATTAGTTTTTTTCTCCCACTTCCTTGCCAACATCTAATGCATTTTGATGATCTGACAGTGAGGCGTCGTCTTATGCTTCAGTGCGTTTCGCCGTTCCGTTCAGGAAGTCGCAAAACCGAAGGAAGTGTGGCTAATTTGATTAATTGATTGGGAGCTACTGCCAGCTACTGTACTGTGTGTGTGTATCATATTAATAAAATGCTGGACAAAAAGAATTTGTCATAAGCAAAGGAAGCTCGAATAAAAAGTAATTTAATAAGCTATTTAACTCGGAGAAAAATGGCACAGTAAAAAGAAACACACCCATATTTAAATTAAGTATTCGGTTTTTAAACACAAACACAGTCAACAAAAAATTATAATTTATTTTGAGTTTTATATTAAAAACGGTTTTTAATCTAGATATAAAACACTTTAAAACAAATAAAATGAATTCAATTTGAAATGCAGGAAATAAAATCTGAAATATATAAATTTTTAACAGAAACTATATTGAGATCAAATATTTCACATTAATGTCAAAATTTAGTTGAAACACTTTCTAGTGCAATTTCCACTCATGGCTTTGTTTTCTCTTAGTGTAGGCGCTCAAAGCTCTCTGTCTCAATGACTCTGAAGCAGTGGTATGGGAACATAGCACATACAAAGCATTAAAAAAAGAAAATACATCAAATTATCGAATGAAACGCTGAATTTTACGCGTTAAAGAAGTTCCTTTTCCTCCACAAAAGCCTAAGAGATATTTCCCTGACCAAAAGAGCAACCTAAGCCCCCATAAACGACAATAAAAAGCAACACATTTACATAACTTCTCAATTCCCGAAAAGAAATCCAGCAGCACATAATTATGTATGTCTTTAAAAACTCGCATACATAATTCAACAAATTTTCTGCCTTAGAAAACAAGTTTTTTTTTCCTTTCCTCTGAAAAAAAGGAACAAAAATTAAAGACAAATAAATAATTTTATGCAACAAGATCATTAAAATTTCCGCACCATATAAATGTGACCGTTGGTCATAAATATTCAAATTTCACACACACAAAAAAGCAGAGCAAAGCATCGCAGCATCCCAAGTGCTGTTGCTGCATCAATCATGACAGAAAAACAGGCTCATTAAAAACCGTAGAACGGAATTCGGTTTCAGAGTGTCTTGCGCAGGGCTCGCACATCCTGTCCTGTCCTGTCCAGGCTGACCAGGATATATGTGGGGCATTTGCATATAAAAAGCATTTCAACGCAACAAATTGCATGTAAATGGAGTTTTTTTTCCTCCCTTCCCAGCGATCTGAAATCGCCACCACTAATTATGCTCATTCAAAGAGCGTTGGGATAAATCTTCGGATAAAAATCCTTCACCAAACTGTCCCATGAACTGTCCCATGGTGGTGGGTCATCAGCATCCGGCTGCTGGACCAGTACCAGACCAGTCTGTGTGTGTGTGTGGCTGTGTCCTGCCAATAAATTTTCAAATTATTCCCAGCCTCGTTTCCCGGAACTGTGTCCCGGTACAACGTGTTAATGTCTAACCCTTTGGGCTGTCCCTGTTCGAGTCCTTGTCACCGCTTGACACTAATGTCCCGCATTACAAACTGTTGAGCAATTTAATTTAATGTATACTCGGACTTGCTCTTTTGCAGCAGCATCCCGAAAATTCTCAAGATTTATTCCAGAAATTTACATGGCTCTTTTTTTAAAGGGTTAAGTTCCAGGCATCCATGCCGCTTTTTTTGCGTTTCGCTTTGAATAATTTATTGCCTTTGACATTTTTTTTCGCGCTGCGGTTTTTGGTGTTATTTTTGGTTCATTAATTGTAATTTTATGGCTGAGTTTTGATTTAATTAAGTTGCACTCGAAAGTGAAGAGCGTTCTTCGGCGTTAAATGAGTTGGAATAAATGGAATTGGAATGTTTTGGAATGGGGTGAAACGAGCATATCGAGTACTTAGCCACCTGGCATTGCTTGGTGCCAAAGTTTTAGGGAGCTAGTTGTGCTTAGAGCTTAAAGAGCGCTTTTCTCCACCTCTGATTCAACTTAAACACAGCCCCGTCGATGGTGGAAAAAGTTCATTATACCCCGCCAGGAAGTCTAATCGCCCAAAGCCATACTTACTGTGGCTGTGTTGGCTGGCTGTCAATCAACCTTATGACTTCTAATGACAATTCACATTTTGGTTTTTATCGTGCGTCTGTCATCAATAAATTAACTCGATCCAATGCCAATGCCAGCACGCGATTGAGACGGAGACAAAAGCTGCACAGAAATCGGAAAAACGCTCAAATGAGCTGCGATTTTTCATTACATTTGTTAGCGTCATCGTCATTTCACCTTTTGTCGGAGGGAATTCGAAATGCCAATGCAGACGGACGTACCACAGTCGAATCTAATTTCATTTTATTTATTTATTTTAGCCATGACAGCCAAGCCAAAAACGATTCCCCCGCCAGTTCGATTCGGTTCAATGTTTCGCATTTTACAACATTATTTAATACGAGTATTGGCTGATCGCCCCGTTCGCTGTCAGTGTCAGAGTTTTTACCGTCTCTCGTCTCGTCTCTCCGTGACTTTTATGCGCAATTGCTTGCTAATGGCTCCGTACTTGGCAGTGCAGCAGGCGCTTCTGTAGCGTCATTCGCCTCATCATCATCATCATCGGCATTGCCATCTCGAGACACATTCCGATTGCCCCGCGGGCAAGTTGCATTTTTCACTTGGCTGTCAACACTGCCAACGACAGCAACCAGCCACATCAGAAGCAGCAGCAGCAACAGTAGGGGCACATAAAAGAAACTTGGCTGCCCACAGCAAAACAGGAGGCTAGCTGGGGCCCAGACCCTAAGAAAAAGCAGGGAAGTTCCTAAACTTTACATACAAAACCGGCAAACAAAAAATATCCAAATCGGTCAAGCCGATTACATAATCGAATATAAGAATTGCAATTTAATTTTTAACTTATTTTTAAATTTATTACATTTACTCCGAGAGTGAAAATTTAAAAAAAAATCATTTTATAAATAAATGTATGATCCAAATATATTTCATATTCAAATGAAATATTTTTATACTTAATATATTTCCTAAAAATTTAATTTTATATCTATTTTAAATTTAGATTATATGTGGGCTGTATAAAAAATACTTTGTAGTACGTTTATATTTAAATCAAAGTATATTCTATTTAATATCACTATTTTTTTATTGAAAAACTGAATATTTATATTAAATATGGCTGTGCTTTCTTTTTACTATATTATATAATTAACTCCAGAAACTTCCCTCGCCATAGCCAGTCGCCCAGCCAAGTTCTTGGCCAAGTTCCCAGATAAAATCGTCCGTCATTGAGTGGGTGAATGGATGACTTGGCCCCAACCCATCCGACCATTGAGTCTCCCACCTGTCTGCGCTGATTGAATGACTGAATTGGCGAGTGGTGGGGGCAAAGAAGGGGAACTTGCGGTAGCTCCATATAGTCTGATTATCCGCCAGCTAATCCGATGGACCCGTGCCCACCGTCTCGCCCTTCCACAGAGTTGGAGATAGTTTTATGAGCGGAAGACACCTTCCCGACCCCAGCACCAGCCCCAGCCCCTGCGGCAGTATCGCAGTCGTAAAATCTTAATATATGAAATTAAGCTGTCATAAATTTGCTTTAATGCGCTTTAACTTAATTGCCAGCAAAAGAAAATTGCAATGAAAATGAAATTCCTTTAACTCTTGACTACGGCAGGTGTGTCGTTCGGGGTGGCAAAGCCGTAAAATAAAACGTGAGGGAGTGCATCAGGTAGATTATTAAAATAAATTCAGCGTCAGAATGTTCCGGGTGCTCTCCACTTTCTAAATTTGTCGCATGAAAAATTGAAATTTTAATGTCTAAGAAAATAGGGAAAAGGAACTACTCCTCGTCTTGTCTAATTGGAAACTTCTCTCAAATCTTCATTAATAATCCGGTGGAGCTCTGGCGAGGGGAGCGACAACTGGGCATTAAATCAATTAATTTGAATAGTTGTGCCAACATTTAGAGCAATTTTTCAGTGACATGAACGCGCGTGTCCCTCTTCAGAGGGAGAGAACCCTTGACATCTAGGAGTCTGTCATTGATTTGGGGGCGAGCGCACACTTTTGTCGAGATTTATGGTTGGTTGGGGGGCGTGTGCGTCTGTGGGGCACGCTTCGCCGCCTGCATCCCATAATTAAGTGTCAGCCATGGTCTTGTGACTTTACTAATTCCAATCAGCAACCAGAGAATCCGCATTGATTCCTCCTCAGACAAACCATAATGTTCAGATCATGATCCACATGGGCCTGTCTCGGGCCCTAGCTCTAGCTATGGCGCGTACTATGATTTATGACAATAGGGGGAAGGGAACCACAGCATGTCTGATCTTTAGCTAAGACCAGGAAATGGTTTCAAGCATGGATTAGTAGGGTATTCACTCGTGTACACAGAGAGTCCTAATCTTAAAATTTGTTCAAAATCTCTTAAAACTTCCTTAAAAATGCAATAAATTCTCACGTTCCATCATCCATCTCCCTCTTTGCAATGAATAATTTGTTAATTAATCATGTAAAATCGAGTATACAAAACAAAAAAAAACAACAAAAAAACTTGAATTTTTGACCATAAAACTTCTACAAGTTTTCCCGTGCATCCGCTGCTGCGCTTTTTACTTACCTCAGGACAATAACAAAAAAGGGGGGAAAACTCCCAAAATTCAATTCAGCAAGATTAATGATGTTTTATGAGGCACTAACAAAAGCAACCGAAAACCAACATCAAAAGATTCAGACACATCACTCAGCCCAAGACAGTCGTCAGTCAGAGAGTCCGTCAGTCAAGTCAAGTCAAGTCGGTCTGCAGCATCCGTTGAAATTTACCTTGGTCATCGCACAGACAATGGACAATGGGTGGCGTTAATAATTCATGTTTCAATTAATTGCCATTTTGTAGCCCTTTCCCCAGCCCCAGCCGACATCATCCTCAGTCACAGTCTCATTTCTCAGTCAAAAAAAAAAAACACAAAACACAAAACAAAACATAAAGGTGTTCAGTCAACACCTTGACCAACCCAGCCAAAGGGCGGCGACGATCTGTCTGGCAGTGAGGCTGAGGATGACCAGTGAGGTTGTATCTTGTATCTTTTTTCGTGGGTCTCGTCTCTCTGTGTGTGAAGTGCCAAGACGAATTTCAAGTTTTTGTTTAGGATGATTAATCCTTTCGGTTCTTGTTTGGTTGCTTTTTATGCGCAATTTGCTTTGATTAATTTTTGTGAGACATGATCTCCACTATTCATGAGCTTCTTTAGCTTTACAAATGAAGGGACGCGACTCTTCCTTCTGGTGGATCAAAGGGTTAAGCTAAGCGGAAGATATGTGTGTGGATAATGTGGTTATTCTTCTCATTGATTTCTGTCATTGTACATAAATGGAGGGTACAGCTAACATTATTTCTGGTAAATAAATCGTATCTCTATCACATTAGTAATGTAGGCGATTTTTTCGAGCAATAATCCAGGATTTTGAGATTGTTTTTTAACATTAAAAACATTCGGGTTTGGCATACAAATATAGTGAAACTAAATAGAATAAATTTGAATTCAAGCCAATATATATTTTATCTATCTATATTCATTTTATAAATGAAAACATTCCATTCAGAAATAGTCAAATTTCAGTGCTTTTTTCTGTGCTCTGTGTTTCATTGAAATATAAAGCAATGTCACATAAATTTCTCAATCAGCTACTGAATAAGCCACTTTAATTTATTAATGCTGCAAAGCCAAAATGCCTTTGACATTGGGTTTGGCTTTGGCATTGACATTCCTACAAGCTCTGCCGATTTTTGAATATTTTCAAGTGCCCAAAAAAAATGCCCATAAAGTTTTGACGCCCATAAACTCCCATTGAAAGGCTTAAAGTGCGTGCGCTCGGGCTACAAGACAATCTCATAAAAGACATTACAACCAGCGGAAAAATAAAAAGCCAATCAAAGGGAGACAACAACAACAGAACCACTTGAACTTGAGCGACTTCGGCGACAGATGACAGACGACCCAGACACCCAAGAGAGAGAGGGAGATTCTTTGCCAAATCGTGCGTATAACTGCGTCAGCGACAACGACAAACAGAACAATTTCCATATTGACAAGGCTGTCAATGCTTATTCGGGGCAATTCATTCCAAGGGGTTACCGGATTTCTTTGTGTTTGCGCGGAGATAGCCACAAAAATGCTTTGACATAATGCAATTTTCAGACGAGACGACGACAAGGAGAGCATCAGCAGCAGCAGCGGGAGCAGCATATGAAGAGAGATGCTCCGCTGTTCCGATTGCATCTGTCAGATGTCAGCGATGCCTGAGCATATTCCGACTCTTGTCAGAGGATTGTGTAAGGTAATATCCACTCGAGAACGTCGTCGTTGCTCCTGTCAGCACCTGATTGTGTCTGCGTATTCGTTCGTTCGTAGCGAGAGTCAGATGTAATTTCTAGTCAAAGTCACACCCAGGCCCCCACAACATTTCCGTTTGGGAAAAGTCAAACAAATGCAGTTTAACACTTGCCGTCTCCAGGCGCCCCAAAACTGCTGCTCCACCCAGTCCCGTCCCAGTCCCAGCCACCGCCTTCAATGTGGCGTGTAACTGAAACATGCAACATCCAAATGCATTGAAATGCCCCACCAACAAAACAAAAATAAAAAACCCTATCCACCCAAGCTGACTGACGGCGCACACATCCACAGCGTACACACATCAAAGTAAAACTTTTTCTATATAAAAACGCACCAGGGGGTCCCGTCCGATTTGGTTCTATGCTCTGCTATGCCATGCTAGCCTAGCTCCACTGTTCTGGTTATGCCCTAAAACAGATGAGAGTTCAATGGAACCACAATGTTCAATGTAACTTTTGGGATCGTAATAATTGTGTAGTTTCGATATTTAATAACAAATATTTTACCTAACAATAAGAAACTAATTCTAAACCATTCCAACCTAATCAAAATGCAATTAATTATGGTCTAAAATAAATCGATAGATATATATTCTAATATGTTCTTAAATTATTAATTACAATTATTAGCGCCACTAACATAGAAACCAAATAGTCGGTAGAAGTCTCTTGCATTATTAAACACTCAAGTATCAACTGGTGAGGTCTCAACTCTGTAAAAATGTCACTGAACAGCAGCTATTCCTAATCTTGCTCACAATCAATACGTCCGGAGAGGGCATCCAAGATTCCATTAAACGCATTGCCATTACCCCTCTTGTCTGGCTACCCTTCCTGTTTGCGTCGTGTCATTTCGTGTGTCGCTTTCTTTCAATTGAATTCTTTCTTATTTTTTCTGTTTCCTACTCCTCGGCACGCACTCACTCGCTCACTCTCTGCCGATCTGTCTCCTCCCCCTCCCCCCACCAGGCTGTTGTTGCTGTTCTATTCGTATGGTCTCTGATGTGCTCTTATTTTTCGGTTAGTGCCTTCAAACACCTATGCCGACATCGTCTGTGGGTCTTTCGCCTTTAATTAGCGGCCCGATTTATTTATTTACTCTTGTTCTGTGGGTTTAGGGCCCAAAGTGACTTGCTCGTTATTGGGCTGCTCAAGCGATTCCTCGAGTCTGGCGGATGCGATTGATGCTCGGTGCTATATTGAATTACATTTGATTCTGAGGAGCAGAAAGAATGTACCCTGACCCGGCCGATGTTTGTTCAATAAACATTCTTTTGTTTTTGTGGGAGATTATAAATTAGTTTCGGTCGGGAAATGAATGCAAAGTTTCATTCGCTCAAATGATTTGATTAAAATGTCTTCTAAGGGGTGGACGAGAAGGCAATAAATGTCCAATAAAAATATAATTATTACTCGCCCACCTTTTTTCCGCCTTTTGTCCGTGTTCCCAAGGCAGTCTATCTTGGGTTTTATGTGTGTGCCGCCGCTCCCCAACTCCCTAACTGAGCTCTATGTGGCCGAGGACGAGTCCTCGGTGGTTAGGCCACTCCTGCACATAAATTTAGTCGAGTGTATTTTATATCCACTTCCCTCCCTCTCTCTTCGTTGTTTCACCATTTCCCTTCTGTAAAGTAATTTTATGTGAAAATTTGTTTATTAAGTAGCCTTTGATAGTTTCGTGGGCAGTGCTTCCCCGGAACAGTTTAATTTATTGCCCATTTTTTTTTTTCGGGTAGGAGTTGCAATTAAATGGGTGCGGTTTGCCCATTAGAAGGCATATAAATTTATCTGGCATTAGTCTTGATTTGTTTTCACTTGGAATTTCCTTCTTCTTTTTGTTTCAAGTGTGATATGTTTTATATTTTCTTTTGGGATTATTTTTCTAACGATTTATTTGTAGGTTTTGTGCTGTCAGCACTTCAGTCACATAAATTTATGGATAAACATCCCCTGCCAAACATCAGCTAATTAATTATTAACATATTTCATTTACAAATCTAGATAGAACGAGAAGGAACGTGTGAGTCGCTTCTGGACGCGACTCTACTTTTATACCCGTACTCAGTCAGTATATAAATTTGTGAGCTTATGATTAAAATTAAAAAAAAAAATTTTAATTTTACATTTTACATTTTTTGCTACATTTGTTAACTACATCTACATGTAAAATGTAGATAATACATCTAGAACAAATATTCTACATCTACCATTTAGATTCTACATCTCCTCCGCTAGGGGTTGCTCGCGCATTGCACAGGGCAGAGTGTGTGCGAGCGAGACAGAGAATGAATAGCGTCAGCAGCGCCAGAGGAGGTGGGGGAAGCAACTGAAAATTAATTTCTTTATTTTGGCTATAATAATGATCCGATCTGGTTCAGATTCGGCAATCTGATAGATATGGTCATTCTTTACGATACTGCGTTTTTAGTTTTATCGTATCTTCAAAATTGTGGATGCCACAGATTTTCGTCCTTTGTGAAGGCGGAAGGGGGCGGGGCGAAATTTTGAAATACACTTGTAACAGTGTGATATCACATGAGTCTGGAAAAAAAATTTCGTTGCTCTAGCTTTTATAGTCTCTGAGAACGAGGCGCTCATCAGGACGGACAGACGGACAGACGGACAGACGGACGGACGGACGGACAGACAGACATGGCTCTATCGACTCGGCTATTGATACTGATCAAGAATATATATACTTTATGGGGTCGGAAAATTTTCCTTCTCTGCGTTACACACATCCACTTTTACCACAAATACAGTATACCCTTAACTCTTTTGAGTACGGGTATAATAATTTCTAATAATTCATTGCAACTTCACACCTCGTCGGCATTTCCATTTCTCTGCATTTGTTTTACAATTTGTTGAATTTTATTTGGTTTCCCCCCAGAAGTTATTCCACACTTTTTTCTGGTTCTATATTTAACGACAAATGGAGCAATAAAAAGGCGTCACCTTGGCAGCATGTGGCAGGCAACAAAAAAAGGGGAGCAAATGCTTCCACTTGAGGCGCATTTGGGGATAGAGGTGCCACAGGAATGGGAATGGTGGAGTGCACCGATCGAGGTGATCTGTAAATTACACTTTGTGTTTGGTTCTCCTTTTTCGGGGGGGCCTCAATGTTAGGCAAATGCTCCCCAGCAGCGTTTTCAATGGCATCTACCGTGGATATGTGGCAGCTGCAAAGACTAAGAGGCATAACCTAACCTAGCGGGGCAGGTTTATTTAATGCTCATCCAACAGATTTCTGGAGAGCTTAGCTGGGAACATACGAATATGTCTATTAGGAATTTCAATTTTAAATTAAAAATAATCTATTACAAATTTAAACTTGAACATAAATTTTAGCTATCCATTTTCATTGAATTTTTTGAAAAGTTTTAAATTTAATTTAAATTAAGTGTGGGATTCGTTTTTCAGAGATACAAAAATTTTTAGTTCTCAACAAATAAAGATAAAAAGATAAAATGATCATTATGGAAATGGATTCTGTTAGTTCAATTTGTTTATAAATTTTGGCTTAAAGACATTAGTTAAATGGCTATGATGATGCCAATCTTTTATCAATTCACATCTATAGAATTTCCATTTCGAATCCATAAATCGAAGCGACGATGATATATGAACAACACATTTATTAACTGACAAAGGGACAGTCCTTCTATGCCATATGCAAGTGGGTCAGGGACCGGGACCGGGACCTCTGCAACAACCTGCCAAACCACTCGGCCAAGTGCGCAATCCCCTTTGACCAGAAGGGTTACGCACTCCCGGTTGGGTTCCCCTTTTACCCGATGTCCAGTCTTTAAACCTCATCCCAATACCACAGCCGAATCCCCTGGCCATCCTCGAGTGTCAGCTTGCGGTCATATTTCATTTCTTTGCTCAACTCGTTTTCTTTTCTTTGGGTCGACTTGCGGTTCGGTTGTGTGTGCTTGGGGGGCACAAAAACAATGCCAAAAAAACCCGTCTTGAAGTGGCATCCAATGGACATTTACATTTACATTTTTATTACAAACAAATTCGTTGCGGTTACAAATGCGTCAATGCAAATAACATTTTTTTTTTTTAAACACAGGAAGATCTTCTCGATAAGATGAGGACTGTGTGACTGGTGGGGTTGGTTCTTTTTCTGTCCACTACCGGGTCTCCTCCTGCCTGCTGTCAGGGCCAGTACAAATTACTCACGGTCAATAAATCATGCCGCTTGTCAAAATAAATGCATAAATTTCCCCAATAGTTTTTCGCAACAGTAAAGAAAGAGTTTATCCCGGGTTCTCTATCAATTGAATTGGTTAGAAAAATCTTGGGGGAATTTGGGGATTTGTTAAGGGCTTAACCAGTTGGTCAAGTCAAGTCGAGTCGTGTCAAGTGCAGACTGTTCGGTTCTGTTTGGGGTAGCACGAATATGTGACGAGATTGCCTGGCATTTTCAATAATATAAAAATGTCTTATAATATTATAAATCCTTTTTATATCGATTAAATCTAAATCTATATAAATTTATTCTGTATGTATACTATGTACATAATTATATATCTTTTTTAGAGACATATATGTCCAGTTTTTCCCTTGTATTTGTATCCAAGAAACCCTGAGGGTAATCCTTAGTTTACTTCTGAATCTTCCAACAATTATATCACAGAGTATTCCAACTTCATTGTGAATCTCCTTTAGGCCCCCACCATCCCACAGCATTTTCCTTTCGGGGGTGGCTTAACCAAATGATGGTCAAATGGTCAATGCTTAGGCGTTTATAATTTTTCGATTTATAGTCACATTTATTTACCGTTTGCCCCGTTAGAGTCCAGGGGTAGAGAGAATAAGTCAAGGAAATGATTGATTGGCCGAGAAGTGAAAGAAACCACCTCGGCCTCAAAGGAGTTGTTTCGTACCCGATCCAGCTGCAAATAGGACACGGACAAGCCAGAGCAAATTTGTAACAATAAAGCGTAAAGTCTTGGGCGTCTTTTGGGAAATTTGCAATGCCCGAGGAGACGATTGGGTGGGTGACTGAGAAGGGTAAAAGTGGTAACCGGAAACTTACTAAACGAGTTGAAGAATCGAAAGGAGATGGAATAAATGATTGATACCAGGCACAGTCAAACAAAAATTACTCAATGAAAACCCCTTCCCCCATTGCCCACCACAAAGACTCTGCTCTCCTCTGGCTCTGTCTCTGGCAGCGTAAGTCCAGTGGCTCCGCCAACAATTAGGGTAAAACGCAATTGAGCATTGACCACAGAACCTCATTATAAACAATTTTCTTTATCACCGCACAGAGCACAGAGGGAAAGAATGAAAACCGAAATGCATTAGCAGAGAGAGAGAGAGAACAATTTGACAGCCCATAACATTAGAACCTTCTTAGACACTTTAGAACAAAAAAATTGCTGCAAATCACGGCAAGTAAATTAGACAAAATTGAGGCCTGGCTTGAGATCTGTTTGGTAAATTAAGTAAGGTATAGTACACCCGAGAGTGCCGCTTCGCCTCCATTAACATATGAAGACGCGGCCACGATTAACCGCAGACAGAGGGAGACGGGGCGGGATGATGGCAGACACTCGATGTCGCGACGTCTTCGTATGGGTTACGGTTTCTTCGGTTTCCAATGGCAATTAACTGGCGCTATAATGTCATTAGGTGGGGGCTAATAAGTAGAAGACAAGAGAGAGAGAGAGAGAGAAAGGTTGGAACAGACAATGGGTTCTAGAGAGACTCGAGCATCCATCGTTCTAACTACCTGATAACCATATACTTAGTCCGTTCCATTCTTGTGTATAATTTCCATTCAATCAAATGGTTTTCCACGGTCGAAACCATCGCAGAGATATCCCATTGAAAAGCTACGAACTGTCTTGTTGTTGTTATTGTTTGTTTGTTGTTTCAAGCTTTAGTTTTATGGTTTGAAATGCCTTAATTAAACCACTCCAAGAACAGATACATTAGCATTAACCTCTTCGTGCAATTAGTGTGAAATGAGAGAAACACTTGAAGTTGAGTTTCGGTCGCAGCATCCTTTTGTCATCATTTCGGATATTGTTTTGTCAAGAGCCAAAAATACCCCCTCAAGTGTAGTAAGAACAAATTGGCCTTTCCGTCTGCTTCACAAATGTGCCAAATACAGAATTGAAAACATTGGAATTGACAGCTGAAAAACACTCGAGACACGACACAAAAAGTTGCAATTAGCAAATGCAAACACGAGGCATAACAGGGAAAAGGTCTCGTTGACGAAACCAATTCACAGAAATTATTGGACCAGAATTGATACATACATACAGTATGTATGTATGTATCTGTACGTAATACGGAGGGAATTTCGCTCTTTAAAATAAACTTATTAAGTTAATTTGCTTAATAATTTGCCAATGTAGCAATATGTACCATCATTAAGAGCAATTTTCTCAGTGCAGAATAAAAAATACATACATATCTATATCTACCGAACAGCAGCAGCAGCAGCTACTGGTTAATGCATTAAAGTATGAAAGCTGCAAAGGAAAAGAGGCAGAGGCTGGCGAGAGTTGCTTTAAAAATACTTTGAACTGAGTAATGCTGACTCCTATGAGCATAGAATTTTTTATGTACCCCACATATACATTATTATTATTAATATTATTCAGGCAGGCTTCGGTTTTCACTTTCACCAAAATAACGAAAAGTCAGGCGTTCCCGCGCTCGTAAAATGCAAGACTTTTACGTTTTCAAAACGGCAACAAATTCCTCGCCGAAATGAAACAACTAAACAAATCTTTATTGCAAAAAGGAAAAAATAGATGACTTAATGATGCATTGACATGAATTTGGCACCCTTAGCAGGGCAATTAAGCTTGTGCTCTTTTTATAAATAATTTTTTTTAAACCAACTTCAAAATTGGAATTGAAAAAATTGGTCAGGGGAAGAAAAAAATGTGAATTCATCTTAACAGCTGTGGCAGCCCGATTTGGCTATCGATAAATCTCTGTTAAATATAACAGAGGCCCTTTCGTATGAGCTGGCATAACAGCAGTAAATTTTGCGCTTAACAGTACAAAGTGTAAACAAATTCACAAAAGTGGATTCCAGAGCACCTTGAAATGAAAAGTATGAATTTTTGCTGAAAATGTGAAAACTAGAGCCTGCCTGATTATATACATTTCACAATATATAAACATACTGCCTTTAGCTGCATATAGGTATGTTTCTGAATTAAATCAGAATACAATATTAATTTTCAAAATTGGTTGTTTTAAAAACCAGTCAAAACATTTCAGTCTACTCTCTTGGGGCAAGTTCAGAAGTGAAACCCAGTCAACACCTTGCCACAATGCCAACCAAAAAAAAATACGGCATGAAAAAATATTAAATAAAAATCACAATGCATTTTTAATGGTTTTTTTTTTGTACGAATGAAGCCGATGACATGAACGTTGTGGATGAGGGGTTTGTTCCCCCCCAGACATTATGTGGGTATTATTGTTGTTTGTTTTCACAGGAGCTCAGCTCCAAAATGCCAAACCCGAACCGAACCCCTACCCAATCCAAACCAAATAAGCAGCGCCAGAGGAGAGGAGCCTCAGCATTTTGCAATATTAAAACCTGCGGTCAGGTCTGGCTCCGCATCCAGGTCTGGGAGTGCCTGCCGGTTGCATTTCCAGTTGCAGGCACAGAGGAGGAGCTACGGAAGCGGGCCAGCATATCTCTCTGCGCGTGGCCAAAAGCGTGAAAAATGTTTCTGCCATCACCCAAAAAGCATCGCATTAACAGCCAAACAGCAAAAACCATAAACACAAAAAAATGAAGCCAGAGAAGAAAAAAAAGTGTTAATAACACTAATTTGTCTGCGGTCAAAATGGTAATTCTTGTGGATTTTTCTGTGGCACGAATGCAATGGAGTGGAATTCGTTTTTCCCCCTTTTTGGTTTTTGGGATTGTATTTTATTTTTGGGCTGCTGTGATTGGCAATTGTCAGTACGGGCTTCTGGTCAGTAGGTGAAAGGCGAAGGAGCTGCAGATAATGAGATGTAAACGACCACGAATATCCAAAGCATACTCGATTCCAGCCTGGTTTATCTGTCTACACATAATTGGGTGCCAAAACACCAGAAATCTTCGACAGGCCCCAAAGGAAGAGGTGCGAAAAGGGTCAAAAAGCCAATTGGCAGATGAGAGTTTGTTTGGTTAATGTTATCCAACGAATTGGGCAGATTTTAATGTTATCAGATCTTTCTAAATTAACTGTATACATATGTACATATGTCCCACACAAATATATATCCAAGTTTTTATTCTATTGAATTTCACCTTTCATTAGCCTCTTATGCAGGTGTTTTTTAAATGTGATTTAGTAAAGTCGATTGGTTTAAAAGCTCAAAAAAGAGTAAGGCCAGTCATCCACATTTAAAAAAAAAACTCAAAAAAAACTTATTAGATAATTGATTATTATAATAATTTCGTCGGTTCCAGATACTTCAGATCAGCAGCCCATCAGCTGTTGACCGCTTGATGATCAACAATTTGAGATCCTCGAGAGAAATCTACAATCAAAAATATAATATAAAATGTAAACGCATTTCTCATGGAAATCTTCCACTTACATGATTTCCAAATTCGAAATTTACTCGCATTTCCACTGGATTGTCGGGCTTAACGCCATTCGCCTTTAGAATCTTGAGGGCCGGGTCAACCACTAGCTTACTAATGCATTTACAACCAAAGAAATCGATGACACGCAAATTCTTGCATCCACGCAGCACACGCAGAATGCCCGCATTGGTTAGATGGTTCGAGTCTCGCACATACAGCTCGTGCAGATGATCAGACTTGAGGCAGGCAATATAGTGATTGTTGATGCCCGGCAAGAAAGCATGTTTCAGGGCCTTCAATTCGGAAATGGTCTTTGCATCGTCGGCATCGATGGGTTGATTATCGTAAAGTAAACGCAATCCACGCAATGTATTTGCGTACTTTGACACCGATTTGCCAAACATCTGGGAAAGTTTCATAGCTGGCAGAATCTCTGCAATGCCCAGCTGTTTAAGCTTCGGCAGATATGGCAATTCGGATAGAAAAATGCCATAGGTAAAGTTGAGAAACTTCAAATTTGGCCACAGACGTTTGCCATTCAAATGATCCGGACATTTCACAAAGGCGATCTTCGCTTCCAATGTTATTAAGTTACGCAATGGAGCAAACCATACGTATATATCGAGTGGCTCGCTATTGACTATACGCAACGATGTTAGCCTATGCAACTCATTGACTCGTATCACTGGAAAGGGGTTTCACCACATCAAACGTAAAAACTGAAAATATTATCTGCGAAAACTTACAATTTTCATTTGGGAATCCAATCAGAAGCAAACTCCTCAGCTCTGGAAATTCATGCAGCGTATCGACGAAGTCAATCGTACGAAAATCGTTCGTCAGCCCAATCCTGCACAATTTTCTCAGTGACAATAGCAATGGGACGATTACGTGCCAAAACTCAGAACGTACTGGAATTTGTATTTCCTCCAAATTGGGGCAATGATCGGAGGCGAGCTTCATTAGAGCCACAACGTTGGTCTTGTTGCGCAATGTAATACAGAGAACGGATGCCCCAGCGTGGTACAATACTTTTGACCAGTACGAAATAGGCAGTTCGTCACAGTCGAGCATGCAGTGAGCATGGGAGGCGTAAAGGGCAAAGCCATTGGCGAGTGTCGAATGAGCTTGGGCCAATTTAAGTCGATCTTCCAATCTATGCATGTGCGCAAATAGCAGGCTGATTAACTCCAAGGGTAGATCAAGTATATTATTCATGGCGAGATCTTCAACACAAAATTTTCCGAAATTAAAAGCAACTTCACTCAATTCAATTGACTGAAAAGCACACTTTTCACACCAAAGTACCAAAGCATTTTCAGTTATTCGAGGATTGTTACCTTAGCCTATGGTTATGGGTATTCATGAAACGGATTTTCATTTGTTTTATGTAAATTAAAGCCTCGAACTTAGGTCAAAACAATTTTTAACATATGAAAAATTCAATAATACAAATGAAATCGAATTAAAGCAGTGGACCATTTTATGGAAGTAATACGGTTATAACACAGCAAAATCTCTATAAAATTACCAATTTCAGTGATTTTGAAGTGCTTTTAAGTTGGTTCATGGGGCCAGTTCTTAAAGTAAACAGACAAAACAAAATCAAAGCGCAATGCTTAAGCATATTTAAAAGAACTGTTTTCAGTTTTTATTTCATATTAATGAAAACAAAAATGTATTTCACAGAAACAAAGTTTTTCTAAGCTTTATTTTTGGCATAAATTATTGTGAGTAAGAAGTTTTAGTAATTTAGATTTCAAATTTCTGACACCCTACAAAAACTGCATTTTTGAAAAACATGTCCCTTCCATTTCTATCCCGTAATTTGGTGTTTATTTAATACATTCCCGATTAAAAACAATTTGAATTTGTACCAGTTTTTTTATTTCCAAAAAACACAAAAAACAGTGTAATCGTACAGCATGCAAAGCATGTTTTTTTCTGAGCACTAGTTTTAATGCAACGGAACACAAATCAGATATTTGTTGTGTTCAAACAAAATGTACACGAACAGCCAGTGTGGCCATTCCAAACACCATCATGTGGTAGAGTCCTAGCAAGTCGATATGTTAATTGCAATAAATATAAAATAATTTTCCAATTGATTAAAAGTGACCGTTAAAATGCTGGGTTTCAACGTAAAATTCCAGAACATACTAAAAAAAGTGAACAATGTCATTTGTAGAATGCCGCAGAAGGGGTTAAAGGTGACTAAGCACCAGGTGGAAGCACGTTCGAAGGTTAGCCCGAAACCATCCAAGCAGTAAGCCATCCACGAAACTATTTTACTTAATTTCGCCAATGACAAGGACATGCCCACCCCCCCCGGATGCGGGTGCATTTTGTCTTTGTAGCTCTTGGCTTAGGCGATAAAGCGGCCAAGGGGTTAATGGGTACGGTACCTGGTAACGGGTAACTTATGGCTAAGTATGCCCATTCAAGTTTGCAGCAAGGTTATTATCATAGTTTTGCCACTCTTGAAGTAGCGACAATTCCATTTAATTGGATTCTATGTCACTCTCGAGAGCGTGTTTAATTGGGCAGAAATGAGCGCACACACGCACACACACACACACATACTCGCAGGTAAAAGTATTGGTGGAATTTTGCTAAAAAGGCAGCTATTATGTACCTCAAATTGGTTTTGAAATTTTTATTGAAAATAAATGGGGTTTCAAGCTTAAAATAAGAAACGTCCCTACCTATTAGGAATAGTACCTAATAAGGAGAAAATACCGTACGGTATTTGGCATCTTTGGAAACAGTGGGATTGAAACAGAGTGGAAATTATGGGAATGATGTGCATTTTTAATAGATGTAAAACCTTTTTAATGGCTACAAAATACACAACTTGAATTAAAATGACACAAAATAAATAAAAAAATATAGGAAAATTAATTATAAGAAATTATACAGCAGATGGTGGATACATCTCTTTGGGAATATGCTATCCAGACATTAAATCGTTGACTTTCTATGCCACTTTTCTATTTCTCTAACGAGACTAGACTACTTCATTCCACCTCCAATTAGGTCTCTTTAAGTAATCAGAATATGGAAATTTCTGCCTTGGTCCCTGGGCCCTTAAAGAAAGCTCCTTCAGTAGCAACCATCAGCATCATCATCGTCATCATCCATGCCATATCCGTATGCACTCAAGCATATAGAGCCATAAACACAGTCAAGCAATGACCACACATAAAGGCTGGACCAGAGTTCACCCCGAAACAATGAGGCCATAAGGAAGAAAGAAACGCTGCGCTCCTCCACGCACTCTTCTTTGCACAATCAAATGGAAATAATTGTGGTGGCAGTTGGCTGTGGCAGTGGCAGTGGCAGTGCCAGGGCAGTTGAGTGAGAGAGGACCACAAGACGAAGTGCTCCTCATTGTGTGGCGGCAGGAGCTGGACCATCCTCGTCGCACTCATTGAAGTGTTGATGCATCCAGCGGCCTATTGATGTGGCAGTGGACATTGGTTGCATTTCCCGTAATACCTCCTCCCCTTCCCACATCCAATGATTTCTTTATTGAGCTCAGATCGAAGAACTCCACTGGGACTGGAGAGAACTCTGCCAATTAGTTCGTCTATCATTGTCGAAAGAGTGTAAGGAAGGGCATTTGAACAAAAGGGATTTTGTGGTTAGTTAGTGGCTTTGCTTAGGCTTCCCATCAACAGGGGGGAGCGCAATGAGTTCAAAGGGGTTAAGCAGCCTGATGAGCCCACTCTGCTTAGAAACTTTGCTGCTATCAAGAGGTAATGGACAGCAGACAGCAGGTGAAAGTAACTTTATAGGGGAATGAGCGACCTCTTATGAATGAGTGACCCGCAGCTCCCTTTATAAAGTGTTGTCCCTTTAAGCTTCTTTGGAATAGCAAAGCACAGAAAGGAACCTCTGCGCTTATTGAAACTGAAACATCAGCAAACACTCAAGGTTCCCTACGTAGGGTCTTCCCCTAAACTAACATCTATGACAGAGAGAGAGAGAGAGAGAGAGAGAGAGGGGAGCAGCATAGCAACTCTTTTCTATGGCTATGCTTAAGAAATCTTTCCAAACAATTAAGCGCAGCATTTGTGCAAACCAATCCTTGACAATCCCTTCCAGCGAAAATAACTCCTTTGCCGCCTCTATGGTAGCTCTATGGGAAATGCCGACACACTCGACTCAAAACCAAAAATGAGATACAAAGGGGAGAGATTCTAAAGGAATTTCTCGAGTGTTTTTTTTTTGTCGGCTACGAGTTATGCAAATTTTCAAGTCTGTACCTACAAAACAAAAAATACAAAAAGGAAAAAGTACTCGGAATGAAATCTAACCAAATTTGTTGCAGCACCAAAAGTAACAATCACTTGCTGGGAGACGGGGGGACACGGAGCCATGCGAAGCGTATGCCACTTGTGCCGCAGTACAGTTGTCATTTGAATGTCGACAAAAGAAGAGAAGCATGATCCAGCAAGTCGAAGCTTGAATACCCTTTACAGAGCCCTTCTCATAGGGTTGAAGGCACAACCACAGAACGGGGCAGGGGATAGGATAGCGTATAAATATTCTCTGAAAATTATGCCCGACCCACTCCTGAGTATTTTTATTCACGAACAGATGGTCAGTTGGTAAGTCACATCAACCACCATTCTGGCAGCTCTTCAGAGCAGCTCAGCACTCGTCTCGTCTCGTCTCGCCTCTCATTCAGTCAGTCATTCAGTCACTTGGTGAGTCAGTGGGCTCAGGCTCAGGTCCCCGGCAAATATGACAGTTCACTCGCGGCATCTTGAACCCTCATTGTGTGTGTGTGTGTGTGTGGCCAGCCAGGCTGCCTTTTTGGGGGTTGCTCGCTCGGCCAGACCCCTGTGACTCCCGTTCAATAGACACAGTTTACCGATTTGACGGTGACGGTGACAGCGATGGTGACGGGTACAGTTTGTTCATTGATACTGTTGTGGTGGTCGTCAATGCCGGCTATTCCGGCTATGCGATGCGATGCCACTTGGGTGCCGTCGCACACCGGGAAATGAAAACGCAAAGGGGCTGGCTCATTGTAATAGTAGTCCGCGCGGTACCGGGGGCGAGGGCTATGTGATGAGTTATATAGCAGATATTTTGCATACAAATTAAAAATATGTTGCCTCTTGAATGTGTCGTTGGGAGATCTCTCTACATTCTATACCTGTTGACATGTTGGAAATTATTTGAGTATTCGGATAAGCCACAAGAAAACATAATAAGTGGTAGACCTCTCAATTTGTTCAATAAAATAGGTGTAGTTGAAGGTGACCCATCAAAAAGTGGTGTGGTCACTGCTTCTTGCCATCTCTGCCGTTAACCATTTCCACACCCTTCGGGCAACCCTCGCAGTAGCCCAGGCAGATAACATTCTTCTGTGTGTTATGTTGTGTTTGTGGGGTAAGGAACTTTGCTACCCCTGGAACAAGGGCTTTGTGTGTGTGTTTCGGCTGGATTTAAGCGTTAAGTGGTTATATTGAAAATATTGTATTTACATCAGTAGGTGATTACACACACACACACAGAGAGAGACAGAGACGATGACTCACCACGGGTACAGGGACTCCGACGAAGGATATTGATAATTTCATTAGACTATTGACCGGAGCGGTGCACACAGATCTCTCTCTCTGCTCTGGGATGAGCCATAATTGCTGCTGAAATATTTGAAAGGTGTAATCAGGGTCTTCCATTACGATGATGGGACAGCGACAGCCAGGAGTGGGTGGATGTGAATGTGGCAGGGACCTTATCTGCGTGGCTTGACTTTGATGGATGCTAAGGGTGGGGTTGAGAGGATTTTTCAAATGGAAAGTGTTTGGGCGGAAGAGCTAGCAAGTTGACAAGGCTCTTGATATATAATTAAACATAGTTCGGGAGGAGGTTGGTGATAAGGTTGCTGAATTCATCGTTTGATTGATGGGCAAATTTGTATTCAACTATTACTTGTTGGTCAAGTTGAAACCTCTTCAACTTTAACTACAACCAAAGTTCATAAACTGTCTCGTCTCGGACTCGCTCTCCCCCCCCCAACAAAAAAGTTCATTAAGTGAGTCCAAAAGTTCGCGGGAAACCTCATAAAATAGGCCGATGACTCGAAAGACCTACAACCACAAAAAACAAGAGCCCGCAAAAAGGGGGAATGTTGCAAGCAGCGCGCCGACTCCTGTGGGGTTCACCATGCACGATTCGGGAGGAGGAGGCGGAGGAGTACGGGTGAGGGCACAAGGATATTAATGATTTCGCGCTTGAATTGCAATTGCAACAGCAATGTAATAACAATATATCCATCCACCAACACACACACACTGCGGTCAAGCTGTCAATTTTTTGTCGACAACAAAAAACTGCGAACTACATAAAAAAGTAAACACGAGTACGAGTGGGAAGCCCCTGCTCCATGGGGTTCTCAGTTCGGAGTGCGCGTTGCCAACGCAATGACAATGCAGTATCAGTATATATATATCAGTGCACTTTTCAGTCGAGGAAACCCTCGACAAATATGCGCGTGTACAGTGCGTATCGCGAGTGTAGGTTATTTTGAGGATACATTTTTTAACGGCTGAAGCATTTTAGGGTACACAAAGTATAGCAGGCATGGTGGCTATATTTATTTTTGTAATAGAAACTAAAAATTTATATATTAATTTTAATATAAAAATATAAATATAAAAATTAATTTCAGATTTGTATTATTAAATTCTAAATAACTCTTCATAATATTTTTTTTCTTTGTAATTTTGTTATATATTTATGTTTTGTATTTTTCCAAATGCAAGTAACTCAAAATAAAATTCATACAACAAAAATATTACAAAAAAATTTACATTAAAACATTGCAATCATGGTACGTACTGTACTGTCAGACAGTTTTTGTTCCAAGTTTATCCGGACTTTTGATGGTCATCTCTTTGCATTGCATCCCCTCAATTTGGTTGCTTTGTTGGCATTTTATGCACATTTGTGTTTGTTTGCCAAATGATTTGCACAAAAAAATTTGTTTTTCGGATTGCATATTGGACAAAATCAATGGGAGGAGGGACGGGCGGCATAAAGTTTTTTTTACATGAAAAATTAATTGAGTTTTTTTCTAGTTGACTGCATTTTTAATGAAATCGTTAGGGTTTGCTTGTGTTTCCCTGTGTTCTATGCGGCACTGCACTGCAGTGTTCGACGAGCCTGTCAAATGTCGATTTTTTATTTGTATGGTCATTGCTGTGGAGATAATGCTCTGGGGATAATGCATTACTAAAGAGCCCAGTCTCTAAAAAATATATTGGTTATTTTACTGCAATTATTTGCACAGTTGTTTGATCCAGCTCTCTCTCTCTCTCACTCCATATGAGTACATATATTCTACAGCAATAGAAAGAGTCTATAAACCCGAGAAATAGCTGATAGGCCGGCCATAACATGTCACCAGCTATCACGCGCAAAACCTGTCGAAGACCGTGCCTCTGTTTTATGGCCCACTCAAAGGTAATGGAAAAGGCAGACTTGAAGACCCCATTAAACTGCCCAAAAAATGTTGGACAAAAGCCACAGAAAATTTCCAGCAAAGGAATGCAATTAGTAGAGCTAAGGAGAAAATCTTTCCAGGAAATAAAGTGTTCTCTAAAGAAAGACATAATTGCCACACCAAAATAAGAAAATGAAATCGTTAAAATTATTACAAGACGAAGCCACCCAAAAAAAAAAAAAAGTTAAATTAAAATTTATAGAGGTAAACAAGAGCTAAAGAGAAGACAATTAAGATGAGGCCCCAAAAGAAATGAATTCCCAAATCGGGGGAGGGAGGGAGATAGTTGGTTTTTTGGGTAATAATAAAATCTGTGATCTACAACAGAATTAGCCCTACCATAATGGAAACTGTTCCCGGAATGAATGGATCGCCGCATTCAATCAAAATGTGAAATGAATGTAGTTTTTAATGTAGTTTTAAAAACTTATAATTAATGTGAAACGAACTTTTTATCACCACAACTTGATCTACATTCATTTGATGGATATGCCCCATTCCCGATCCCCAAACCGATCCAAGAAGAAGGTGCCATAAAGCGTTGCGTTCCATCCTCCCTCCCCATCCTTCTCTTCTGTTGGTAATTTATTAGCTTTTGACCATTTGAACTCGTTGGTTGTAGTTTGTCTTTCTCAGTTTACTGATCATCAAATTGATCAAAAGTGTGTGGCGGTCAGGCCCGGCCCCTTCGTGTTGGCATTTTCAGACTTTACTTTTTTATGTTCCGCCTAAATGTGTGGCAAAGTCCATCAAAAGAAAAATAAACAGAAACACAAATGGAAATATGTGGTAGTTTATAAATTTGTTATGGTTTTTTTTTTCGTGTGAGCTGTAGAAATTCCTCTTTTTACCAAAATTGATGATCAAAGTCAAGATCTTTAAACGATTGGTCTGAGGAATTTTGTACTAAAGGGCACTGGAAATACATTAAATTGAGAGATTTTTTGATTGCATAAAAAGGAACCTTTTTTTGTAAATAAATATATCTTCTAAATGGAATAATTATTTTAATTTAATATTTTTTAGGGCATTTTTAGGAAATCTATATATGCAAATATTTAATTTAATTTTTCTCTAGCTGCAATAGCTTGTATTTTTTTTATTATTAATACATATACGCCTGTATTATTCAAAGTTTGATCCCAAACTTTAATTATTATTAGCGTTTAACGCATTCAAATAAAAGATTCGCTGGTCTTTAAACCTTTCCAATCTGAAACCCTTTAAAATGTGTTTATCATCATAGGTTTCGGGTGCCTCCTAACCATCGCAGCACGTGACAGTGTAACCAAATTTTGAACAGTCCGATCTTTATCTAAGACAACGGATTGTCCGTTCCTCTAGTATTACAGACAGTCATCGCCTACTCCCACATCTTGTGGGGATGGGATCCTACGCAAGCAGCCATCGGTTGCAACGATCAGGGGCGCGTGCTTTGTGGCAAACCCCGCAGAGAGTTCACGAGACACATCTTCACATCTCCAGCACATGCCACACTTCATTTGACACGAAACAAAGATGCTGCTGCTGCTGCCTCATTTTTGTGTACCCCGAAGATCGTTCTTATCGTCGAGGCTATTAGAGGAAAAAAATGACCCAAAAAAATGTAGTTGTTGTAAAAAAAAAAATAGAAAAACAAGAGAGAGAGGAAGGAAAATAAAGTGCGACCCTGCCTGCCACCCAGTGTTGCAGGGCCAAAACTCGACGCGCAATTAAAACTTTTCATGCACATCAACTTTCACTCGAGCGAGAACCAGTGTCGGGCAGGGGGGGCCGACTGACTGACAGCGGCAGCGGCTTTGTCCCCCACGATATCCCCCCAGGAATACACCCGTATATGTATAAAGAAAATAATATTTTTCTAACAACCGACAGGCAATCAGCGAGCGGCAAACAAATTTTCTGTGGAAAGATCTCTTGAAACAAGATGATCTTCGGGCCGGGCAAGGCAGCAACGAGAAACAGAAACAGAAGCTGAGGCTGAGGGGCAGCAACTGAAGCATCATACGAGGCAGCCCACATGTCAGGGCGGCTCATGCCACAAGTCAGCGGTAAGTGTCAAGTGTTTCATGCCACTTGGCAAACAGAAACGGAGCAAAGACTGAAAAAGAAATCCATGTAATGCCGTTCTGTGACAACACTTGAGGCGCTCTCTTGAACTTGTCAAACCAGACCGCATACGCATATTAAATGTGTGTTTGCCTCTACAATAAATCGAAATCTTTTTTTGTGGATAAGCCGGTGGCTGTTAGAGGCGGGGGAAAACACTCACAGATCTGTTAATATTTGTTTGATAGGAAATTTTGTGTCACTTGAAATTATTTCTTTAAATTTATATCAGAGCGATATGTTCCCATTCGCGTACACTTCCGTTTAGACTTATCTGAGGGTATTAGAAACCCCCGGGGGATGGGCCTCTGCCCCAAACCAATCTGTGTGTAATCTTCAGTTTCTCAGCACAACAAATACATATTCTTATTCATATTCTCATTCTCGTTCTCCATTCAAGAGTCTTTCCATATTTACAAATATTCAAACAAATAAATATATTTTGGAGCTATTGGTTCCCGCTTAAAGTTCATTAAGATCCCATAAGCTACCGTTTCAGCTCAATCAAATGATAAACACCAAAGAAAAAGGCAGTTCGTGCCACAAAACTAACTGTTTCACTGTTCCGCTGATGGTTCGTTATCAAGTGTATGTTTATATAGTCGTACCCCCCCACCCAATCATAATAATACTTTGACTTTATTTATTTTGTAAGCAGATGTCTCAAATGCCCCAGGCCATCCCGCATCTTAACTGAAGACGACCCCATGCGGGGTCTACTATTAGCCAGCCGCTTATGACGCGATGCCAACACCATTTGGCCAGGGCCAGAAGAGGAGGAGCGCAGCAGCAGCCCCATAATTTCTATGATTATGTTGAGTGCAAAGAGCACACAGCATCCACTATGATCTTTCTTCCACTTGTCTGTCTGTCTGTCTCTCTGTCTGTCTTGGGGCTTGGGGTCTCTGTCTCTATGTCTCTCTGTTCTCGCCTAATACGACAGACCCGCTAATGCTGATGACGATGCCGATGAACACGTGCAGCAGCGACACCAAAAGAACAACAGCAACAACAACAGAAAACACACACAGACAACGATCTTTTCGCATAAAGTGCAACTTTGATGACTCTGAACGTTTTATGACAAGATCAGGGTACATGGGTTAACGCAAAAGTTCATTAAATGGTGGAACATCAACCAAGATAACATATGTACACATACGCAAATTAAATATTTAGACTTCGGGATTTAAAAATGTATAACAATTCATTTGCTCCGAGTACAAATAAATAAATCTACATACATATACTACTAGCATGAAATTATTTGATTTAAATATACATATTTCATGCATAAAAAATATATATATTTCGTATGAAAATTAAATAGATAAAATATACTATGTATTTCCTACAAATTTAATATATTTCATTTAATTTAGAGTTTTTAATACTAAGTCTGAATAAGTGCCACAATGAATTCTATTTAATTTCACTATGTTTGTATTTTAAAACCGAATATTTAATTTAAATTTTGAATTTTTTTCTTTTTATAGGAGGCGTGACCACGATTTAGAAATTTATTTAATATTGAATTCAATTTAATATTTATTTATATATTTTTTAAATAAGAATCAGATTCTACTACACTATTGAGGCTACCCTCGTTTCTGCAATTCTACGGCTCCGGCCTCTGCTCATCAGGCATTTGGACACAGTGTGACCGACCGGGCGCTGCTGCTGCCTGGCATTTGACATTTGATGGCGTGCGCTTGTCCCATAACCATTTCTTTAAGCTAATAACAACAGCACCAGCACAGCACCAACAATCATAATAAACTTTTCATCTTTTTATGTTATGTTAAATATGATGCTGCCCGTGGATAGAATGGATCGGAATAGAGCCAGAGAGACGCACATCTGGAGACACTTTGTTAATGGTCTCGCTCGCGTCTCCCCACGTTCTCGATCGGAGTGTGCCCGAGTTGTGTGTGTGTGTGTGTGTGTGTGTGTATGTGTGTGCTCCCCCTTATAAGTAGTTCTGCTGCTGGGCTGGGTCCCCCCTCATGATGTTTGTTTTTAATGCTACTAAAAACAGTTTTTAAATGCAAATTAATGTAGGCTCTGGTCCAAGTTTTTTTTTTTTATTTGAAGTGTTGACTGACTGACTGCCTGACGAGGCGGGGTGGGGCAGGGCGGCAGGTTCTTGCCTGTCTATTGCGTCTGTGGTGATCCGATCCGATCTGTTCGCCATGTTTATTTCTTGTTCTTGTCGATTGTTATCTTTATGAAATTTTCAGTCGACTTAATTGCATGCACATAGTACTCTTTAATGGCTCTTGAAATTGAAAAGGAATGACGAGAAGAGAGACCAAATGAAGTCTTCCAAAGGGGGAACCAAAAATAGACCAAGAAAAAACACCCGGGGAGGAGGTTTTACTGCTTATTAAATGTTACTCAAACTTTCATTCGATTCGGCTCACAATTCCCGGCAGAAGTCAAATATTTATATGAAACCATTCAAAAACCTTTTCTACTCCTTGGCTCTTTTCTGTAAATTATTGCATATGCAAATAAAAAATAAAAAAACACCTAAATAAATTGAAAAAACCCGAGAAAGGAAAAAAATCAAAAATACATTTGTAAGTACTTTGGAAATGCAATTGAAATTTTAGTTGCTAACGAAGTTTGTATACTCTAATCGGATAATGAATATTTTTTACGATTTTCGGTTTCAGTTTATGAGGCAGGTTGCGTAATGCAGGTCAATTAGGAGGATCAAGAAATCCCTTCAGTTCTAACGGCTTTTACTTTGTATAGGTAATAAACCGTTATATCTGTATGCATATTCGCAGGTAAGTAAGGTCGAGAGTTTCCCAAACAGGTGTTCTTTTTGAAAATTGCCTAATTTTATTATAGGTAAACAATCGTTACATTTTCTCCTTACCTATGCTCCTTACTGTTCTGTCCTTACTGTTACCTTATTATTCGCTCAGCTATTTCCTTAACCTCCATAAGCTTAATCCATTAGAGACGATCTGTAGATCCATAGACCTATAGGCACAACTCGACTGACAAATCAATCTGAACCCTGACGTTCATAGAGTATCAAAACAAAGCTAAAATGCCACAATAGAGAAAGCGATTCTATGCCAAAAAAAAAAAAGAAGCATGCAAATCAGTTTTGCTCCTTTCTTTCTGTCTTTCCTCAACACACACTCAAACACACCCGGAGAGACAGAGAGACACAACCCATAAAAATCATTCAAGCGGCGCCAGGCTATAAAAAACGAACTCAGATCCAGGAAGGCAAAACCGACCAAAAAAAAAAAAAAAAAAAGAAGGAAAGAATCTTTGGCTCGTTGGCTGGTGCTTAAGCATGTTCCATGCGATTCACATCGATGGGACAGGGACCGGGAATGGGAGAGGGTGAGAGCCTTGGTATGGGATTGACTTTCGGGTGTCTCTTTGGCGTGTGATTAGCATACGCAGTTTGGCATGACACCCTTTTTTTTGTGTTGTACTTAGGCTGTAAGGGGTTGCATTATAGGGCTTATCAACCGACTTTTATTCGTTACACAAGTCATCTCTTCCTCGCCTCAGCGCGATAAAGGGTAATATACATATAAAGGTTCTTCTTATTTTTTTCGTAATTTATTTGAACAGTTTTTATTTCGACTGTGTTTTGGGTTTGGGTAATGCGTGTGTTGTAGCAACGATTTCAGAATCGTTGACATTATGTCAGATAAGTGAAATTACATGTTTTGTCGATTTGTTTACATGAGAGTTATGTTTTTTCGCTGTATAACGGGGTAGGTACTGGAATAAGGGTTTCCTGGTGAAGGGTAATTATTTAAACTTTTTTATTTGCATTTAAATTTGATTACAAATATAATATAATATAATACAATTTATTATAATTTATAAGGCATCAATAACTTAAATTTAAGGTTGCATTTCCATACTTAACTTTATATTCGATCGATAACTTCCGATAATGTCCATTTCTTGTATTTTTGTTAAAGGGATTTAATATTTTACACTTGAATG
Source organism: Drosophila subsilvestris (assembly GCA_035043285.1). Lineage (NCBI taxonomy): Eukaryota > Metazoa > Arthropoda > Insecta > Diptera > Drosophilidae > Drosophila > Drosophila subsilvestris. The sequence goes on along the minus strand of JAWNNB010001728.1, from coordinate 2,240,901 downwards.
CCCTTCCGACTGAATAAAATCGAACAGAAATAACTTGCAACTCTTCATCAAGTGCCCTTGAATATTTCTTAAATGTAATATGCCATTTCCATTAGTCTCCCATTGAATCCTTTCACCCCTGCTGCATTTCCATAGACCAAACCGAAATGAGTTTGCAATCCCATTGAAATACCCCAAACGTTAAGCGCCATTCCCTCAATGAGTCTGGGTCCTGGGTCTCCTGGAGAGGCCAACTCGTGATGTAAAATCTGGCAAATGCCATTTTTTAATTGAATTTTCATTACATTTCCGTTTCGACGGTTGCCCCCCGTTCGAGGCAAAGCCACCGAAACAATTTAATAACAGGGAATCAGAAGTCAGTAAGTCTGTCCAAAGATATTTTATTTTTTTTTTTTGCTTTTTGTGTTGGTGCAAAAATATTTTGCTGAAATGTTTCCATGTTTTACTTGGTTTGTTTTTGGGGTTTTATCATGCAACAGCGCACCGGCGGCGACACGAAAAGCCGCTTACGTTGCATATCCCTGCAGCAGTCAGGAGGATTTGATTTTGGCCCGTTCGTTTTTTTGCGTTTTTTTTTAACGATGATTAAAAGTTATCTTAATGTCAGCTAGGTTTACGACAATGTTGTCCCGGTTGTCGCTTTTGGCCAAAAGTTTCAGGAGGAGAGTGGGCAAAAGAGTGTGGCAGAAGTCATTCAGTTTGGGCAATGAAATGTTTATTCTTGAATGGTTTTAATTACGTCTAGCAATGGCATCTTTAATGACTGATGACAGGACATGATCTTAATGGAAGCGGACGCAGTTTGGTGAGGTGAGTTAGTGCCAGATGAATAATGAATATAATCCTTTCTTGTCAATGAATAAGATTCGGGTAAATTGAAAATAAAGTAAAAGTGCGAAAGCCTGCCTCTTAACGGCTTCTAACATTATTTTTGGGTGGAAAATCCGTATATAGGCTTTTCACCATCCATTTCTGGGATGGTCCTTAAGGCCGTTCCGAAAATTTCCCAGTTATTCCACCATCCATCTGAGATGTTCCTAATTCAAATGCAACCATCAATAGTAGAAATTCACAACGAAAAATCGGAGTTCACTACGAAAATCTAAACAATGACAGACAGGAAAATGGAAAATAAAATAGCAATTACAAAACATCTGATATGTCAAAATTGCCTCAGGCACAAAAACTCGGAGGTGAGGATAGTTTGTGGACTTTCCTCTTGGAATTCGCTTATGATGAGTTTTTAGCACTCAGAAAAACAGCCCAAAGTATACAATTCTATGGCGATATAAAATTTTCATTAAAAAGCGCATCGTTGTTTACGGCTACATTTTTCTCCCAAATTGTCTCGAACCGAAAGACATAGCATATATTTGTAGTTTGATTGGATTGGTTGGATTTAGTAGAATCAGTCACATATGACCACGCTTCAGTGTTTTCAAAACCAATATCCATTATAATATCTCCTCTTCGTCAAATAGTCCCTATCATCACCGAACGGAATTTTGAGCATCAGCTGTTTCTCATGGATGGTGGCAGTGGGAATCGTTGTTTCACATTTATCAAAAATTCCCACCGTTCCTCCGGGGTAGGCTCAGTGTGCACAGATGGATATCGTCAAAAAAATATCGATATTGCGAAAACAAACAAAATATCACATAGAAAATCATATCATATCGTATTGAATATCACCATTTGAACTTAAATTGGATGCACGCAATGCAGAAAAAAACTACATACAAAGAATAATAAAAAACAAAACAGAAACATGCTTTTATTCACATACCTTTGGACATCATCTTTTGCCGTTTCCCTGCTGCACTTACTGTTCTTTTCACACACACACATGAGAGTACGATTACGTGGTTACGTACCAGTATTTGTTTACGTATTTCTAATTACGCGCTTTCACGAAACGGAACGAAGAGACACAACGTAACGAGAACAGACGGCATTTCACAACTCACAACTAAAAAAAAAAAACAAAAAGAAAACGATGCATAACATATACAGATGTATGTATGTGTACATATGATACCCTTCACACTTTGCACATTGCCTTCCCACGATCACGCAGAGTTATTAGGTATACGATTCCAATAAGAGCACAAATTTGGGTTACATGAAAATAGGGCAAGGAGCACGAGAGAGCGATCACAGCACGACCTTACTTTTCATACACTTGGCGAGAGAGCTCGCTCATGCTTTTCTCCTGCGCCACTTATGTACATGCTGGAGTGGGAGAGGTACAAAACTCGCGCCTTTTTTGTCATGTTATGACACGCACACACGCACACAACAATGTACAAGCTCTCGTAATCAAACGAAAAAGAAAAAATGAGACACCGCATGTTCCAAGGTGCTCCGCACATTTTGCACATGCACAAATTGACGAAAGTTTGCAATAATACGTTTTTAAACACATGTAATATATTAAATACACTTTATCACTGCACTTGCACATATTTATTCACGTTTTGCTTGCATGCTTTGTTCTTGTACGCCATCTAGCCTGTCGGTACGCCCCCGCACTCGAACACTCACTTGTATTGCACTTCACTGCACTACTCTTCACCCACACACATATCGCGACATTTTATCATGAGATTAGTACGCGAGAGATTAGTGCGCTCTCATTCGGCTCTCATATCTAAAATTCTTGCGTGGTCGTGTGCGGTTTCGGTGCGTGAAAAATGTTAAACGGGAGAAATTGGCGCGTTTAAAAACTAGATTGCTGAAGAAATCCATTTAATACAACAATGTGAGTCTACCGTTTTTTGTACATATATACACTTTTATACACTTGAAGAGCGTAGTATGTACACATAAACATAAACATTGTTGGTCAGTTGCATCGGGAGGCTCTATTGCCGGTTGGACAGTGGGCAGATCTTGATTAATGCAGACACATGTCCATTGCCGAAACAGGGACAGAATGTTTTGATGATTTGAAAATGCACTCAAAATCGAAGCATTCTATTTGCCATTTGCCAGCCGGATGATATGCGCCAACATGTGCGAGTGCGAGGGGCGAGAAAATGATTGTGTCCGTGCCCAACTCCAACTACAGCTCCACAGTGCCCAACTCCTGCTCTGTTCTCTTGTAATCTGTCATACAATCTGGAGCAAGGGGAGGGGGAGCGGCCGATGGTGCATGTGGCTGTTGTCTGGCAAGGCAAATGAACGGTAAACTTAATTATCCAGCTTAATTGTTGGGGGATGTGAGCGTGTGTCTGCTTTATGGATAGCCCTAATGCGGCATTATTAATTGCCAGCAAGTGTAAATTCAAAACCTGCAATGTAAATTACGAAATTACAAGAACAACACCCAGATCGGACACAGCACTCGCCACCTCCACTCTCTGAGGGATGGGATTCTGAGATTCCCATGTCTGGGGGTATTGCAAAACCCAAAATCAAGAACTTTTTTTCCCAGACTTCCCGCAGACGCATTCACAAAATTTCAATTTCATTTTGTTTGGCCAACAAATTTTCCGCTTGGTTCATTTTTATTGACAATTAAATCCGAAAAGAACCAACAAAAAATTCGAGCTTCCCTCACCACAGAATTGCAGAAAATTGAAATGCAAATATGCAAATTTTGCTTCTCTTCTCGTTTTCGTTACTTTTTGTTTTTTTTTTTGTTTTGCAAGCCAGGGAGCTGTTGACATATGCGATGTGCATAAATTTCCGTTTTGCCTTAAAACATTTCCGCAATATCATAATAAACGTTGCGGGAACAGTGCAGAAAACAATATATCTACAGAAAAATTATAAAAACGCAAGACACAAAGCGGAAAAGAGTAACATTTGGCTGACTCCAACCTAATAATAATTCAGCCGCAAGGCAAAGCCACAGCAGATCAGGATTCGAGGTCCAGGTCCTGCTGTTTCCCGCTGATGTTGATGCTGCTCCTTGAGACCCGCAGGGTTAAGTGTGACTGACATGTGTATGGATTTCGCATAGATACCTACTACGGCTTGCCCGTCGATTCCCTTTCAGTAAAGTTAGTTGAGCGTGAAATATTCCTTCTCAAACGTATACAAAAGATGCTCTAAGACAAACGATACTCCGCATTGTGGACCACAGTCTGGGTGCTGTGCTGCTTGGATGGGTTTCTGTTGGCCAGATGAACTTACGTCTAAGGTCAGATAATAATACAGGGAAGGGCTATGCCAAGTCTGCTCAAAAATGGTGCGATATTCGGGCAATTATTCAACTTTCTAAAGAGTACCTCGCAAAATTTAAACCAACATATCATCTCATTATCTTCCTTAACTCCTTTGCAATCTTTCGAGTGCCGCCTGCCCATTATAGGCAGTAAATTGCATTAGAGACAAAAACGTATTGATTGCCTGAAAGTGCACTCTGTGATCCCCTTCCCGCAGGCATTTGACACCTTTGAAGTTGGTCCAAGCCAACACTTTGTATCTCTGTCTTTGCACAATGAGCTGGCGCTGTTGCTGGATGGAGTTTGGGCAGTCGTAGATGCAGCAGCAGCAGCAGCAGTACATACTGGTAATGTGAAATAAATTGGATTATCCTTTGATTCATTCACAGTTTGTCGCCCAGACGACTTGCCTGTCACATAATTTATGTGCTTTACATATTTCAAATCGAGGGCCACCTGAAAGTCAATTGCATCTCTGGGCGTCGGCGCCCAGAGTGGGTGTGTGTGTGTGTGTGTGTGGGAGGTGGAGAGTCATTAATTTGCCTTGGTGTCAGTCAAAGGAGGCGATAACAAGTTTTTGGCTGATTTGATTGCCGCCGTCTACGATGAGCAATGAGCAGGCTAGGATTTCCTTCCATACATGGGGGGAGGGCTTTGGTTTAATTGCTTTATGGCGTTTCCTAGAGTATACAGCAAAAACATTTGTGAGAAAGTGGCACAATTATGTGATTTACGCAAAAGAACAAGAATACATACATATACATATGTATATATTTTACTGTGGACCATTCGGTATCAAATACATACAAGTTCGAATGAGTAGAGTATAAAAAATGATAAATGAAAATATAATGCCAAGTTTTCTTGAAGATTTTGCCGGTGGCACGTAACGTCTGACTTGAAAATACCATTCCAATTCCAGCTTTCTGCTAAATGTAAAATATGTTTTATTTATTTAATTTTTAATTTGATATGCTCACCATAATAGGAATATCTTTCAACACTTCATAAATTCCTCTTCTCTTGTAAACATGTCAACGCGAACAAATTTTAATTTTTTGCAGCATATTATCATTTTCTTCGTTTCCATATATTCGACATTTGGGTTATACCGATAGAGGATTAATTTCTTCAATCTTTTGGCATGTTTCGAAATCCACTCATAGAAATGTACATTTGACGAAAATGTATTATAATTTAAAATCATCCCCGAAAGCTGCGGTATATACGGTAGTTTTGCTATTATATCGCAGGCAACCATTATCATTGTCATCAGATGTGGGCAGCGCAATTTCACAACTTGAGTGGAGCTTATACAAAATCCATAGGCGCCGAAGAGGCGTAGTTTTTTCATTGGCAAACACATTTTATAGATGTCAATTTCTTTCTTATTTTTTGAATACTCTGCTGAAAACAATTGGAAGCACATGTGAGAAAATATTTTCGTACGTATGTAGATACATGCAAAACACATACCTTTGCCGTTCTCCTTATTGTATAATCTTATTTCTTCCAAATTTGGAAGTTTGTGCAGCATGCGAGTGAATTTTCCTATGTCATCACCAATTATATTCAACTTCAGTGATCTGAGTCCTTTCATTCTGGTTAGAATCAATTCGACAACTTCTAGGTCTGAATCGTCTGCATTCACTTCCATCGATGTAATGTGGGGACAAATGTGCTCTACACGGCACAACAGAATTGTGGCACAATGCTGCGACTCCTTGACAAACTGAGGACATATGATGTGCCAAAAAGTGGAAAAATATCCGTCAGAGGTTTAGCACTCTGATCTGCCACTGCTGTTTTGTACAGCGGATACAATTTGGCGAATTTCTGCTTGTCTTTGTCGCAAAGTTTCTTGAATATCACATTGACAATATTCAACGGCAAATCAAATATGTTTTTGGAGTGATCCATTTTCATTTTTTTGTGTTGCGGCGGTGATAGGTCGTCCATTTTAAATTAGCAGTTGCCACGTGCAATTTTACAGAAAGAAATAAAACATTAGGGCACAGATTAGGGGTGGGCAACTATCGATAGCTGCAGGAATGTTTCCCTGGTCAAGGTAACGAAACAACGAACCACTTTTCGATCAAACCACGTGGCTTTTAAATGCAAATAAATACAATTCTTATCATCAAATTTCGGTGCAACATCCTCTAATTTGTATTACTTTGGTGTTGAAAAATGGGCACCCACAACCAGTCGAATATTGTGAATCTGCCACCGCAGAAGCTGAGCCTTATATTTTTATGCCTTGAGAAAACGAAAGATAAAAAAAGGCTGGCCCAAACTCATCCAGTACTACGCAGTGCTTTTGCCATTTACGCTGGCTTCAGATACAAGCTAATAGAATTTGAGAGTTTGCCCATTAGGGACTGGCCGTTCATATTCTCCGCATGCGGTTCGAATGTTATGAGCATTATGTCTTCAATGGCAGAGAATGCAGTGGCTGCGGTCAGGCTGGCAGCAAAACATTGTCCCAACCTGGAGGAACTATTCATTTCCATACAGTCCGAGTATTGGGACAAAGTTAAGCCGCTGCTGGTGCAACTGAAGGAGCTGAAGGACCTGAGATTGATGAACAACTACACTCCGATTGATTTGATGGACACATTGCTGGAACTCCCAGAAGTGACGACCCTGCATTTGCTTGGGTTTAACCGCGAGGATCGTGAGTCGCGCCATTGGCCATAGGTCTGGTTACTGGTTATACATATTTGCTGTTTATATTTTTAGTGATGCAAGTCAAATATTCACTGCAACTGCAGAAGTTGTTTATCAAGAATGACAAACCGCTCAACCTGTACGAACTGTGCGCCGACATGGCGCAGCTTGAATCATTGGAAGTGCGGAATGTTTGCATTAACTTTCCGGAAGAACTTACTCGTGATCCGTTGTGGCCCAAGCTGAAGCTTCTGAACATCGGCATTGAAGCTATTCTAACCGAAATGCCGTACTTGCCGAGGCTGAGAATACTGCACATTGTATTCAGCCCCGAAATGTTACTGGGCAAGCTATTTGGCAGCTCGGTCTCGGGCTATTCAAACAGCTTGAAAGTGCTGCGCTTTTACAGCGACGAAAAGGGCCCCAGTCATGCAAATAATGCCAAGGCCATCGGACAGCTACAATCACTGAAATCGCTCGTCTGCTCCAATCTCAATAATACATATTTGCAGTTCATCAAGTTGGATCAGCTCCAGAAGGTGTTCATACAATCCTCCAATAACATAACCAACTCGGGAGTGCTTCGCCTACTCCGTGGGTGCAAGAACGTCCGGTCGCTCGATGTCTCTGGTTGCAGGAGAGTCAACAAGGACGTTGTGGGTCCGCTCATCAAGATTCTAAAGCATAACGACGTTCAGCCAGATAACCCATTGATTCTTACTGTTCATTTAAAGTCATTCGGAGAGGTACATGCGAATGCTACGGATCCGAACTATAATCTGTTGTTCATCAAGATATGCGATAATTTCACTTGTGAGCGTCCCTATACCGTTCCTGATCCGCCCTTGGAAATCGAATATTATTGGGACGGATTGGAGTAATAAATGATTCAATTTAATTTCATTAATTATATGTAGCTATTTATTCTATCGATAGGGATACAAAAGCTCAGTAAATTACCGAACTCAAGACACAATTTGCTGAGTAGAGTTTATATAAATTCGTTTTTTCTGTTCCAACGAATCTTATCCGTTAATTTATGTTTCGCTACTGTTCATAGATGATCCTGTGCTCTCTCTCTCACTGTCTCTCTGTCTCGTTAATTGGGTTTTGACCAGGCCCAGGCCAGAGTGAGCCTCACATTTGATTAATGATGGATGGGATTGACCAAAAGAGACTGAAGATCACCAATTATGGCATTTGCATTTACATATCTGAAATTGTAACCAATTATGCTGGACATTTCCTCTCCACTCTTGCCACTGATCGATTGTCGACGGGTTGGTATTCTTTTTTTTTTTTTTTTGGGGAAGAGATAAGAATCGGAACAATAACAAAACGATGAACCGAAAATGATTAGTCAACAACAACGGACAGAGACAGAAAAGAATACCTGGGCCAGCAATAAAAAAAATTACAGACAATTTTCATGAACAAACGCCTTTTATGATCAGCAGATGGAAAATAGAAAGAAAAACTATTAACAAATGTCAATTAGATGACACAGGCGCAAAAGATTGAGATTGAGAGAAAGGCATGGAATGCAGGGGTTAATGACAATGAGACGTGCAGCAGATACAGCCAACAGATACACAGATACACAACATAAAGAGATACATGCAGAGATATGTTTGTCATTTTCGGTTATCTTTTCTCTCTTTTTTTCTGTCGTTTTTTTTTTGTGGCAATGTTACAAATATTCTGAACTTGTTGGGTCCAAATGATTTGTTTGGAAAATTAAAATGAGTCAGAAATGACTCAGAGGCGTGTGAATTTGTTGGCTATTCACCGTTCTTTTAGTAAGAAATTAATTGGGGGGGAGGACTTCATTCATACAATTACGTTCTATTGAACTGACAGATGTAGACCTTCAGTCGGGGTTTACTAGAGTTAAATAAAAAGTTTAATCAATAGAAATTTTTTGATTACTATTTTCTTTAATTGAAGTTGATATTTTACTTGTATTTAAATTAAATATTCGGTTATTAAATACAAACAAGCTGAATTTAAATAGATCCATCGATCTCCTACAATTAATATTTGACTATTTCCAAATTAAACTTTGCATTCGAACCATTTCCTTATGTCCCCATTTTTCAGTTCTTATCAGCAGACTCCAATTTGGTCTCTCTGCTCTTTTTATACAACTCAATTTGGGGCTCTGTTTTTTATATATTTTTCTCCTTTGTTGGTTGCTTTTTTTATGCGTGAAATCAATTTGTAGCACTTTACTGGAAATTAACATTATTAGGTATTTTCATTTTATTATTATGCGAGACACTTTTCCCAATGAAAGAATCGACATTTTTATTTTAATGTGGGCACGTCTGTGCGCCCAATTAAGAGCCCGTCGAGAGCCCGTAGATGGTGTGTAGAAACAAAACCCTTCCGCAATAAGAGTACGAGTATTCGAGGTGTTGCCGGGTGCCGCCAAGTGCCAAGTGTCACTTGCCAGTGAAGCCGAGCATAAATGCTTTTTGTTCTATCAAAAATTAACGCCTGAAATGGATTTTAAGTGTGGCCAGGCTAATTGAAAAGGTGTTTTCGCAAGTACGAAAAAAAATGAGTTCCTAACAAAAGGCCCGCCACAGAAAGGAGGAAGAACAAAAAAATCACAGACGAGCGCCAAGCAATTGACCGCTGGGAAATGAACCCATAAACAAATTACAAACAAAAGGCATTTAAGGACTTGAACCCGGACCCAGACGTACAGACCCCGGCTTCGGCACGCAAGGTTCGAGGCATTTATTTATTAATCGCATGTCAAGGGACACATTCCACTGTGTCGCCGAATAAAAAAAAGTTGGAAAAAATACATATTAGCACGTAAGCATTAAACACTTTTTAAGCGGAAGAACTAATTAACAAGGAAAAGGACTCGGACTCGGGTCTCGGACTTGCACACCCAGACAGAACTCGGTAAAAACTCATTAGCACGCTCGAACGTTAAAAATGTCGCGTCAAAATCAGAGCTTAATATTTTTTATGATTAGCAGTCGCAACAGAAAATTAAGGTATGAGGTGGATAAAATTATGGCAGTCTGCGAAAGTTTATGACACCAAAGAGAGACACAAAAACATTGAATACTTTGTGTTTATATATAAATATATCATATACGATTTAAACAAAGTTTAAGTAACTTTTTACATACAAATGGCTGACGCTCCTAAATTTCCTTAAATAATTCCCATTTCCATTTTAGGAAAAATTTGCAAAATTTCTTCAGCAAAAAATGCAAACTGCGCGCTCTACCTCTCTCCCAGTGTGGCTTTGCAGTTAAGGGTAGCCAAAGAGAGTGCACAATTTCACTCTCTCTCACCCTTTCCATTGTCAGCTCTACCTCTCCACCAGTGAGATTTTTACTTTTAAAAGAGTGTGTTGACTTTTTCCATAGATACAAATATTATATTATATTCTGCCGGGACAGACGACATTCCGATTCCGTCTGGTTTTATATACCTACGTATGCACACGTATTATTTACGCAGACTTGGGTACACATAGACAGACAGGTGGTAGGTCAGTGCGGTGGGAGGGGAAAGGCAGTGACAGATCGGGCTCGGGGGCGTGACAGAGTCAAAGTAATCATCATAACTCCGTGCGACTGGAAACGCTAAAGACTCATTAATCGCCAGCACGCACACACACACACACAAACACAAAGGCCGCGGCCAGGCAACAGGACGCTAGTGGCATGTCCTGCCAGCGACTTTCGCGACTTTTGCCACCAGATCCATTTTAATTGTCTCTGCTTTTGTGGCGCTGCGACCCCCCCCTACTAGGGAAGCAAAACAAAACGAAAAAGAGGACCGGTCAGGTCCTGACACCCGCGGCTGCGTCACTCAGTTGTCAGTTGGGGCTCCCGTTAGCTTTGTCCCGACTCTCATCTCACCTCCTCTTCTTCCCCTTTTTCTTTTTTATCGGTAATAAGGTGTTTTTGACGACCCTACTGGACGACTGTTCCTGCATTGCTGGTGCTTCTGCTGCTGCTGCTGCTGTTGGGCTGCGCTTTTATAAATATGACGATATATTTTCGTTGGTCACTGTCGCTATGTGTTTTTGCCCCTGCCCTGTGCTCTCATTTCAACTTCATTTTGGTTTTTAATTTCCTACTGGGATTTACGTAAAAGGTATTCCCACTGTCTGTGTCGTGCTCTCCACGAGCGCTGCAGACAGCAGCAGCATCGTCCTTTTAATAGCCAGTGGTCCAGTCGTCCAGTCTGGCAGCGATTTTAATATAAAAACTAAAGCAGAAACAACCGCACCATAGAGGAGCCAGACCCGAATAAATAAAGGAAGGAGAGGAGAACCAAAGTGAGATAAGCGCCTGTAAGCTCTGTTAAAGGAAAAACAGGATGTCCCACATGTGTGTGTGTCTGTGTCGGCAGCATGTAAAGGACCAAAAGGTTGATTCCTTGCAAAAGGGTATTACAATTTTAACCAAAAGTCGTGAGGATTATAATTTGTATAGTACAAAAATAATAATAATAATAAAGAAAAATTAATTTCTGACTTTCATCGCATAAAGCAGAAATAACGCTTAGTTTTTTGATATTATACAAATTGAAAATACAATTTAAAACTAAAAAATTGTATTATTATTATTACTAAATTATTATTTTTTTACTTTGTATTATACAAATTTAAAATGAGTAAAGCTACATTTTTCTCGTACACCTAAGCGTATCTTATTTGTGATTACTGAGTTTTAGCAAACAAACAAAAAAAACCAAACTCTTTGGAGGCATTCTTTATCATAACATCAGCATCCCGATTGACAGCTTAAGTTAATCCTTTCAATTCTTTGTGTGGTGTACTCTAGATCGCACTCTAAATCTTTTGCAATTAATAATTCAAACTCCCTTCGAATCCTTCAAACACTTTGCATTCCTTCCAAGTCCCCCTTGCCATATTGGGTAATTAATCAAAAAAGGCTTGCCCATCGTGGCATAAAATGAACAGAAAACTTGTCAAGCGCTAGACCTGAAATAAATTGCATAATGGTTGACAAAAAAAAAAATTTGTATGTGAAAAGCCTTTGCTATGGCCATACATTAATAATTACACACAATGCACAAAAGGCAAAAGTGTTAGAAAGGCCCCAGAGTCAAAAGTTCCAAACTCCTCTCGTTTGTAATCCATCAAAAGCGGCGACAAACTTCACGCATTGTTAGACAGCCAAAGACTTGCCCCTGCAAAACCCTCACCGAAAAGGGGGTTTTCAAATTAAAAGCCGCACCAAACGTTAAGTTTGAGAGGTGGGTGGGCAAGTACTTCGGAGAAGTAAGTCTCAGAAGCAGGGGCTAACAGCTCCCAGCTCCTGCTCACAGCCTCTTCCATTGACAGTGGAAGAAGGAAGGCCCTGCTGCCAAGCAAAGAATCTCTCTTTGAGCTGTAATTTTTAGCCATTTAGCTGGCCGGGCACGTTTTGCATTTAGCGCGTAAAATAAATTTGCACAATTTGTGACAAGTGTGCGAGCAGCACACTGCCAGTGCCACAGGACAGGAGTGGCGGCAGGCGGAATGAAGCAAACAAATTGACAACACAAATGCGTTGCAAATGCCAGAGACGGGCCACTGTGGTTCAACAATAAATATTAATCAGCTAGCTAATATATAAAGATTTAACAGAAGCCCATGGGAAAATTTTAGTATCTATGATCCTACTTCAAAGATAATTTGATAGTGTCCAGGCTAATCAAAGGACTCCTAAACTCTCAATAGTCCTGCCTTGAACCACTGTGCGGCTCTAGAGTGCTGTCTGTCTCTTTGTTCCAAGGAGGCGTCACTGTGTGGGCCCCTGTGGGTCGACTAATTGTCATGCCATGCCCGCACTCGCACAGCGCTTGGCTTGTCTGCTTGGGGGCCCTGCTACTGCTACTGATTTTTCTTATTTGTGTCTCAGTCCCGCTCCGTCCGGCCGTCCGTCTGTCTCCGTCTCTGTCCATCAATTGACTTTATCTATTTGAACTCGCATGTTAAAAATATCAATTTGTTGTCGCGGGGAACTTGCAGCCAGCCCCAAAGACTTTGACTTTGCCCGTTTTCTGACAGACAGTTCGGGCTGGTTCTTCGATTGGCTGGCTGCTCTGCTACGTTGGTTCGTTTGTTTGTTTGTGGGTTTGGTTTGTACGGACTGGGTCTAGAATCGCAGCTTTTGCGTTTTTGGTGTGATTTATGGCCAGTGTTGCATGGCATAAATGTAGGTGCGGCCCGCTGCCACATAAATCATTGTTCAACGCTTTGCAATTGCACAAAATTTTCGCCATGCGAGACTTCCGAGTGTCCCGAGGTTTGGTTCGGTTAAGCAGGGATAATGCTTGGTAATTGGTTGAATCACAAACCAAAATCTACGAATAATAAAGAGAAATGTTTTAAAACCTTTTTAGAATGAATTTGCAGTGGATTATTTGATTAGGAATAGTTCAAATTTTAAAGTTACAAAAATATTCCAGCTATTTTTGTTATTTAAAAACCCAAATTAGGAATAAAACTTACAAATACTATGACAACATTTAAGAAAAAAATTAAAAATTAAATAAAATATATAAAAATTGTATAACCATATTTATTTTACACTTTACATATTTTTAAACATATATTTTTAATCACTAAACCTGATAATTGGGGACATAATTAAATATTTCAATATAATTTATAGAAATAATATATAAAATATTATTTTTAGCTGTTATACAGTTTTAATAGTTACACAAAATGTACATAAAATTATTAATTCACTTATCTTGCATCGCCCAATTTTCCTGTTATCCCTTGTTAATTTCGTCTATTACTTCCTGCCAATACCCAAAACGGATTAGGCCTTCAAAATGAGTCAAGAAGTTTGTCATTCCCTAAGACCGTTTAATCTGTTTTCTTGCAGACTATTTCCTGTTTAAACACCGGACCATTGACCATATATTCCGACACCTGTTATACTTTTTCTTCCTTTTAGCCAAGTCATTTGACCATTTTGAATCACTTAATTTTGCTAAGGAACCCAACCCCAAATAGTCCCGAGTCGCTGGCACTCCAGATCAATTATGAAACCGAATGAGAGACCCATGCGAGCTATAAGTGTGCCACTTGTACGGGCAGAGAAAGCAGGGAAAAGGACCCGAGTCAATTATAAGGCTTGGCCAGTGAAAATCAGGGGAGACCACACCCACACAGACGGGCTGTCCCATGAATAATTCATCGAGTCAACTGAGTGGCTGTGCCTGCATTAATGAGTAACGCTTCTTATTTACCATGATGCCGCACAAAAAAAGAAAAATAAAGAAGAAAGAATTGGAAAGTGTATTCCCCGAGACAAGTTTAATTAGAGGGAAGCCAGTGAAGTCAAATTGTCTTATCATAATCATCCCCATGCCCAGAAATTTTCGTGATTTTTCGCACACACTGCGTCTGACTGGAAAATTGTGTTTAGTCATTCCCATCACTTTGGCTTTCCAGCAGACATCAATCATAGTCAGGACTCGTAGACCATTTGGCCAGTGGAGCTAATGGCATGGCCAGAGGAGGTATCCGGAATCCAAGGAGGCGGTCCCTGGCCACATAATGTGCTGGGTGTTTGCGTGTCCTCGGAGTCTCTCGGACTTTTCGTTTGGACGACAAGTGCATGATTAATTATTTTATTATCTATAAATTGGTTTTTGACCTTTTCTCTTTCTCTTTGTCTCGCTCTACCTTTGCATACTTTGAGGCTTGTGGAAATTTTACTCTATTTTCTGTGTCTGTTCTTCTTTAAAAGGTTTTGTCCGTATGGAAAAGCCGTGATTTTCACATACTCTGCTCCATCATCATTAAGCCCGCTAAAAGCTCTAAGCTGTGCAAAAAAAGGCAAAGTTCTTTCCTTTTTTTTTTAAGTGAGAATTTATGCTGTGGCATGGACTGTCCAAGAGCAGGATATTCCACTCCAAAAATGCGAAGTACGGTCTGTACTTTGTAGCGGATTTCTGGTTCAATATTTTTGCCATTTTTGGCGAAAAACATTCGAGTGGAAAATCTGTTGAAATTCTTTTCGGGCTGTTGCCCATTAAAAATCTTTCAATTTTTTATGTCTCTTGGTGTGGGAGGGAAGTTTTATGGCGAGACAAGGGGTCACCAGATTTGGGTCACCAACTGTTCTGCTCTTGTTTAATTAGCAAAAGTTTTATGACCGTGCCATGGGGAGTGGTGGAATGTATTTGAAATATTGTGTTGACAGGCCGAATGAGGCACAATGGAAAACTAATGGAAATGTACTTGGACTTAGCTTTCAGACCCATTTTGGATTTTCCTCATTTAACCTGTAACACAGAACGTGAGAAACTTCTTTTAATCACATCCCAAAATTAAGTCCATTTGGATTAGAGATGCCTCATTAAAAGTTCAAACTGGTTCAGAGGCTGCCATTACCACCATGGGGAGGCAATACCCGAAAGATATCTTCCACCAATTAGCGGTTAGGATCATAGAAGCAAGCCACCAACTAACTCAATCATTACGCAATTAGGCGGCACATATTTCTATACAGATTTATGACTGTATCCATATCGACCGGGGTACACATTAAATCACGCGACCCATTAATAAAATTCTTACAGTCTCGCCAGCTTTGGCGGGGAGGCAGAAACAGAAGTTTCAAATATTTAATCATTGTCGCGCTGGGCCTTGAGATAGATGCCATAATTCTGTTGAAAACAATTTGTACGATCCCGGGGTGGGAGAAGGAGGGCAAACTGCTGCTGCAGCTGTGTGTTTTTGAGTGGAGATTCGAACAGTTTTATGACCCTGTTTTGGCTGCCATTAAAATGATTGTGTAAGTTCTGGAAATAATCAAATAGAGATAGAGAAACACAACATCGAGATCACACTCGGAATTCTCGAAGAAGACATTAAAAATTACAGATAGCCGAGAGCTGAGAAGACTCTCTGGGGTATATCAATTATTCTGATTTATCACATCGCTGTAAACGATTTTTGAGTGTGGCTGATCACCAAGTGGGTTAAAGAGATGTCCAGACATTAAAGTAAGAATCGAAAGAATGGCAAAGGAAATGACTTGGGGAATATCCAAGGAGAAATAATGATAGTTAATACCATCAAACTTTGAACTTATTTATCTAAGATGTTCAAATTCCATTATTTTTTATTTGATAACTCAATTTTTGTTGTTGATTTAAGCCATAAATATCCAATCTAAAAGTCATTCAACTTCCCTATCACACACCAATCTATGGCGAAACCAACTAAACCATTACCATAATGAGGCTCATTTACATTTGACGAGTTGCCGCCTTCCGAGCAAAACCAAATCGAAGCACTTTCAACGCTAGATCAAATCAATGATCGACATCAACTATAGACCCACACACAAAATTCGTTGCTGCAAAAAGTATGTGGGTATAGGCAAAACAAAAAAAAAATCCAATTAACACTTTTAGAACGTGCCAAAAGTTTATTGCGCAAAAGCTTTGATTTATGCAAAGTTGAGGCAGGCGGAAAATGATTGGGTAGCCACTGTGTCTAAGCTGAATTGAGTTCGGTACAAGTGCAAAACCTCACGTATGTGTATAGAACACCCACAACGAGACTCAATCAATCAAACTGGTTATTTTACTTTTTAGTAATAGTATAGTATATTTATAATAGTGCGTTTCAAATGATTTTCCTAGGTATTACTATTGTTACCATGCAATATTTGACAACACATAATTTAATATCCCCAAATGAATTTGTTTTATAGCCTGATGCTGATTAATAAATGTGTTCATTATATGAATTAATAATTAATAATTATTAAACTTTCAAAGTGCTGAAATGTCTGTTTCGCTTGCGATATAGATCCAATCAAAATGGTTCAATCAGTTAACATACTGCTTATGCATACATACTTATGTACATCAGTATGCATGGTGTGTTCCCTTGTATCTGTTTTGTCGTTCCTTTGGATTCATAATAATAAATTGCAGTGATTTAATCAATTGTGGCAGGTGTTTTCTTTCGTTTTTTGGTTGCCACAAAAAAGTGCACGCAGCGCGCACAGGCACAGATCGAAACTGGTTGGTTCTGCGACGCCGAATACGATGCCAATATCCAACTCAAAACTCCAACGATGGGGTCTGGGGGTCTTGTTTGATATGCTCAAATTAGCGCATGCAGCACCGAAAGCAAAACCTGCTGGGTAGGCCTCGCCACTGGCGTAGCACTTGCAACATGTGGCACGTTTCTGTGTGCGCGAGCACAAGGCAATTGAAATTGAAAACTTCACAGCAAATTGTTGGCACTTAATTGAGTAACTTCTGATCGATCTTGAGATGTGCTTTGCATAAATTGAGCGGGGGATAAGGGGACTAGGTTGAGGCAGCTTGAGGCCCAGGTTGGGAGTGGGTGGGTGGCTGCGTGACACCTACAGTGTCATATGGAAGTCGCCTGACAGCTTGACTTTGATCGTGTCTCTGCAGTGAAGTGCATTGTCTGTGATCTACAGGGGGTCCCAAGCGATCGATCGCCTTTGTATTGCATTTTTATGGATTGTGGCTTTATGGCTACGATTCCACACTCACATTTGATCGAACTCTTGAGGTGCTTTGGGTCTGACACAATGAGGTCATAGTTCTTAGGGTCGTGCAGCTGTTGCAATCGTTTCCAATCTTACAAGCAATAGAAAGCTTTCAAAATCAATAATATTTTCGCTTTCAAAGACTTTTATTTAAGGACAATTTGAATATAATGTAATAAAAATATGAACCCCCAAAGCAAAAACTTATTTCACATCCGTTTCAAAATTCGCATCTGCTAAGAATCGCTCCCGTCCACCACTCAGACGATACTCGGATCTAGCTCTGACGATCCTCAATTTTGACGACCACAGTTAGACCTCCGACATTTTTGCCAGCACTGAAGAATGTTATGATCGCCTTAAGAATGCCACGAGGTACTTGCTGCGGCCAATCTTCCGTGTTGAAGAGGACATTCTTGATGTAGTATTCGCCCTCCGGTATTGGACACGTATCCTCATCGACAATGGGAAAATTGGTGGTTTCACCCTGTTTCAGCGAAGGTTGTACGAACTGCACATAGAACTTCTTGAAGCACTCACAGATGCTGGTCTGTGGCACGTCCATGGCCATGCGCTTGAAGTCGCCATCACCATTGGGACTGGAGTAGAGCTCGACGGACACCTTAAAGTCGTCGTTGTTCATCTCGCCCAGAAATTTGAACGAACCATTGAGGGCTCGCTCCCGGCCAACGGTCTTCAGGGTATCGAATAACACCAGGGTCTCGGAGTCGCCCTCGAAGGGCTCCAGCTTCTCATTGGTGACCACATAGGATTGCTCGCACTACAACATATATTTTATTTATATTAGAAAATCCATTATATAGTACATATATTCACCGAAATATTGTGCAGCAATTGCAGTAATATTACTGCCAGTATCCACATCATTTTCGATCTGTCCGTGTCGTTGAGTGGATTCAACCTATTTATTGGTTGATTCGGGCATGCAATTGTCATGTTTTATAACGATTAACGATCTTGTTTTCCATTCTTCTTTGCTGTTTGTTCATTGACAACAATGTTGTTGCTGATCCGCTGATTGTTAACTTTGAACTAGAACTATATTTAATCACGAGATATATACGAGATACATATACATATGTATATATCGGTTGCATTATACAATACTGAATGGAATGCATGAATGAGTTTATCGAGTAGGGTGTATCTATATACTCGCAATGCAGATAAATGGAATTCCGCAGCCAATTGAAATTCCATTTCATGTATTAGCTATAAGGTAGTGGGTATTTTTAAAATATCAACCATACACATAGATTATATTCATACTTTTTTTAAATTTAATTTCAATATTTTAGATTAGTTTTTGCTTTGACAGTGGAAATTTCAAAAATAAATAGTCTTTTCGCTTACTTTTTGCCATTAAAATGAAAATATTTGATTTAAATATATTTCATATTTAAGAAAAATATATTTTTTATTTAAATTATATATTTTGTCTATATTATGGCACGCACTAAAACAGTTTTAATACATATGTATTGTCCAAAATCAAAGGAAATTCTAATAAGCTTGAACTATTCTTTTTAAACTGAATATTTAATTGCAGTTTACGTGTTCCAGTTTTCTTCGAGTGTAGAAGGCAACTCAAACACTTCTCAACACCTACAAATGAGGATATTCATTTTCCCTCTTGGTGTTGTATTGAAAAATCCACCAAAAAATATTTCAATTTGTTAAAATCGGTGCAGCTCTCCCCCCGCCAGATGGCAGACAAAATTCAAGCGAAGCCCCCATCAACAGCTCATCAAAATGGAATAGAAACCCACCCAAAAAAACGGCGATAATAAAGCATTAATTGAAAACTTATAAACAAAAGACAGGACAAGACCCGAAGACAAAAGACACGAAATGGAAAACACACACACAAAACGCACATGAGCGGGGGCAAAAAAAAAACAGAACTCAGCAGGAGATATTTTACATTTTCACGGATGGATTTCCCCGGAAAGTGTTTTGGGGGCGCGCTAGGTTTATATTTATAACAGATTCATTCAAGATCCAAAACAACGAGGGCGAGGCCCTCTAGCCAATGGATGGGGGCACACACGCACACGCGCCCGCTGCTGCCACCAGCCTATAAATAGGAAAAAAGTCAAATGAGAGGGGATTTTCCGAAAAATGAAAACGTCACTTCAACTTGGCATTGCCGCCCGCTTTTCAATGGGGCACGAGCACCCATCTCCATGCCTATTTGCCCCCCCAAAAACATCTGCAAGCCGCAACAATTTGAGGCATTTTCCAAGTAATATGCAACACATGTTGGGAAGTGAAGTGTGCCTGCAACAGCGCCTGCGCCCCGTGCCACAGGCATTACTCGAAGCCCAACAACGAGTGACAGTTCGCTGTCCTCAGCCAGGCATGACATTAGATGGTTCTTTGACTGGGGACCCCGAACCCCAGGCTCCAAAAGGGACTGTGTCCCCTCTCCCCGGGCAGCATTGTCAATCAAAAATATTAGAGAACACTTTCAAGGGGCAGGCCCCAGGTTGATGTCCTGTTGAATGTCTGTTTAGTGCTCGACTAAATTAAGCGAGAATAATAATGTATCTGAAACAATTTGGGGGCTGCTCTCATCTATGGATTTCTGTACGCCCATCAATGGCAATCAACCATCAGCCATGGCTAAGAACAAAGTTTGCCAAAGCCTTAACCATGTTGACAGCCATAAAGCTAAAGGCATGACGAAATACGAAATACAACGGGTTAGGAAACCGTCTAGCGGCGCAGGCAGCTTTGCATATTCCAAGTCTTAGCTCTCCCATATTAATGATACACCTCGCTCGCAGGCAGGTGACAGGCATTAGCATAAATCGCTGAAATCGCAGAAATCACAGAAATCGCTGATGCCGATGCCGAGCAGAGCGGACAGACAGGTCGCGATCGCTCGGTGAACAATTAACCAGACACCTACACGGCGAGGCGAGGAGACCTGCTGGAGACCAGCGACTGCCTGCCTTAGCAGTATAAATCAAACTTTTAATTATAGTGTAATTAATGTAACGTATTTCAATTAATTAAGTGCAGTTTGATTGGCGTCGTTCTTGCCCAGAGGCTGTCCACAACCAGAAAGCCCAACCAAAACCCAAACTGAAATCAAAACAAACCGAGAAAAAACGAAAGAAGAAAAAAATTATTACGAAACCTGAAAACTTTTTGCGCGCCAAAAAAATCACCAATATCAGAAAGAAAAAAAAACCAGCGATATAAACAAGAACTTCGATGGGGGGAGATTATAAAGAATGTGGAATACACTTTGACTTCGATTGTTTTGGGATTTAATACTTAAAATTGTATACCAACAGAGTTTTAAAACGAAGAGGTTTTGCTTTTCTTTTTGACATAAATATGAAAATATTTGATAAATATATTAATTTTATATTTAAATTTAAATATTTTCATATATGCAAAAATTACATTTTACAATTTATTATTATTATATTTATGAATTCTTTTTAATTTACTTTTTTTTTGTAACTCCAATACTATGCCATTTTTCGCTGAGTGCATATTATGCATAAATATAGCTCACACCTAATTAAATACCACATATTCGTAACGTACGATGAAATAATTTAAATCATATTGTTCCATAAGTTCGGGGCTGGTCGGCAGCATTCGATCGTGAGAGCAAAATTCATCAAATCGTCTTGCGTCCTATCAATCCATCAACACAATTTGCCTCCAGAGATAGAGTATCTCAAACAGCTGGGCCATGTTGCAGAAACAGGTGATAAGGCGGCACCACTGTTGCTGCAAACCACATTGAACGGCGTCATAAACCAGCTGCAACTGCCGCTGCAAGAGGAGGGGTGGCATTGTGGGGGCAGGCAGGCGTGGCGTGGGCGCGTGGAAACTCTATTGCGTCGTTGCGAAAATTAACTGCAATATGCACATAGAGCCCAAAGAGGCCGAGAGCCACTTGTGGCACAAATGTTAAAAGGCTCGCCACAAGGCCTGGCCCCACCACCGACTGCAACTCCGACTCCGGCAACGACTTCGGCTTCCTACGAGCAGTCGCACACCACGGGTCCAAGTCGAGAAGGCGTCGCGTCTCAATGTGCGGCGGCTATGTGGCTTCCGTGGCAGGTTCCAGCAAATTTGCTGTCGCTGCTGCTGTTGGCCTGGCCTAATGCGAAAGTTGTTGCCCTTGTGTTAGTGTGCCACACAGCGGTGTGTTCGTGCCACAAGTGGCAAAGCCAAAATAACACTGCCCTACACAAAGGAGTTAACTCTGATTGAATTGGGGCAGGCATAGTAGAGATTTTAATTTGTATAAAAAAATAATGAAATAAAAATTGATATCTGATTTTTTTTATTTAAAAAGACAGGAACAGCTTTTGCAATTGAAATAAAAATAAAAATAAAATAATGCTTTGAAATGGATTTTTAGCCAATAAAATAACATTAACTTGATTTTTTTTTAAATTAATATAAAAATAATAAAATTTATTATAAAATTACAAATAAAAATAAACTATTTCTTTGAAATGGATTTTTTTAAATGTATTTTTTGCCAATTGTTATAAAATAACAATTCAAATATATTTTTATTTCGATTTTTTGTAATAAAAATTAATATTAAAATAATAAAATTGATTATAAAATTGAACCCGGTCCAAAAATTCAGATACAAATAAAATATTAAAAAATATTTTCCCAGATAAATTACCCTTAACTAAAATAGGCCTTAGTGTATATCCCTATTCAATAGTTCCCCATATTTATCGCTTCCCAGATACTTTGTTGCGTGGTGTGGGCCTCCTAACCACGTCACGCGTCATTTTTTTGTACGTGTTGTTTCGTTTGTTGGTCAAGTGACCCGCAACAGCACCAGCAAAAAAAGCAACGACAACATACGACAGTAACAAATGCAACACGCGCTTAATTTTTATTAGACCTCATGCGGTGCGCATGCGCAGCACCGAATAACCGTTGCACACGAGCATACAGCTACAAATCTATCTGTATCTGCATTTGCACACACACATATGTACATACTACGTGGAATATACAATATCTTTTTGGGGCCAGCAATTGGCATAATTGACTGGTCGGTCGCTCTGTCTGTCTCTCTATCTGCCTGGGCTCTGAGTGTAGTACGTGAGGCGGTAGAACTTTTCGGTTAACATATTGTGTTACTTTGCCCCAAAAGACAATTGATTTATGTTCATCATTAATAACAATCACAAGAGACCAGAAACAAATGTGGGCCCACAAGCCATGAGTGAGTGACACGGAGGTTGAACCTTGGGGCGACACCCACTGTGGATGCTAATATTCAAACGGAATTGGGTATATCCTTATTAAAGCAGCTGTTATTAGCTTTAAACATTATAAGACGACTAAGAATATCATTAGATTTATCAATCGATCCAAATAGTTGCTTTTGCCAAAGTAAGCTCAATTTTTAGGGTATATTTTGCCTTCTTTCAATTAGAACTCTAGAGAGTTCGCAATTAGATAAATCTGCGAAAAAGTCCATCAAAAGAGAGAAAATAAAAAAAGACCGGAAAAGAATAAGAGAGTAATATCCTTTTCCCACACAGCACATCTATGAGGAACGGTGAGAATTTTTGACAGATGTGAAACACGGATTCTCACTGCACCATCTGATGATGAACAGCTGTTTTGCAAAACACTCATCATAAACGAATTCCCAGAGGATAGTCCACAAACTATCTCACTTCCGAGTTTTTGTGCCTGAGACAATTTTGACAAATCCGATGATTTTTTATTATTTATTTTTTCATTTTCCTGCCTGTCATTGTTTACATTTTCGTAGTGAATTCCGATCTTTCATTTTGAATGTCTATTATTTATGGTTGCATTTCAAATTTATCGAAAAAATACCGCACAGAAACGTGCGAATTAGGAACATCCCAGCTGAATGGTGGAATAACTGGGAAGTTTTCGGAACTGCAAATCCTTACGGGCCATCCCCGAAATGAATGGTGGATGGTCGCCTTTGGGAATAGGCTATAAAAGATTGATGTTTCCAAATTATTTAAAGTGTTTGATTTTCAATCAAAATCAAACATCGGTAGTAAAGTTTCATCAAGTTGTGTTTCGCAACTGTTTTTTCAGTTTTACGGTTATAGCCTTTTCACACTGGCGACCATCCACCATCCATTTTTGGGATGGTCCATAAGGTTTTGCCGTTCCGAAAATTTCCCAGTTAGTCCACCATTTATCTGGGATGTTCCTTATTCGCACGTTTCTCTGCGGTATTTTTTCGATAAGTTTAAAATGAAACCATAAATAATAGACATTTACACCGAAAAATCGGAATTGGCTGACAGCCTTCCGACTTCTGTACTCAGAAAAACAGCCCAAAGTATACAATGCTATGGCGATATGAAATTTTCATTAAAAAGCGCATCGTTGTTTTCGGCTACATCTATTTCCCAAATTTTCCCGAACCGCTTCTAAAAAGTCCTATCATATATATTTGTATTTAAAACATTGATTGGATTTAGTAGAAGCAGTCACAAACGATCACGCTTCAGTGTTTTCAAAACATATATCCATTCTAATATCTCCTCCTCGTCAAACTTATCCACATCATCATCCATGTCCAGCAACATGAATAGTTTGGTCAAGAATATGTTTTGCTGTTGAATCACATTTACAACCATTGCAATATTATTAATATTCATTTCAATTAAAGACGTAAACAAATTTCCGCACGCAATTATGAGCATCAGCTGTTACTCATGGATGGGGGATGGTGGATGGTGGCAGTGTGAATCGGTGTTTCACATTTTTCAAAAATTTCCACCGTTTTTCCGAGATGGGCTCAGTGTGCAGAGGGTATCAGCTGTTTCTCATGGATGGTGGATGGTGGCAGTGTGAATCTGTGTTTCAAAATTCCCACCGTTCCTCCGGGATGGGCTCAGTGTGCAGAGTAATACCCTCTGTAACTGTAAGCAACGCAAAGCAAACAGTGTGTGCCTGAAGAATTATTAAACGAATCTTTAATGACATGACATGTTTGAGTCATAATTATTTGTAATAGTATATTCGTAAACTGAATATTTAGATAGATATCACCCTTTAAAGTCTGTATTTTAAATGAAAAGAAATTCTGAAAAAGAAAATTCGCAGTGGGCTAGTTTTAAGGAAAACACGAATAAAATCTTTCGCTTTAAGCTGCGCACTAAACCCGAATCTGTTGTTCGAATTATACAAATTGTTTTTATTTAAAACTTTTCACACTGTATTTTGCCATTATGGGCAATAAATTCGTTTATGTCTGCTGTTTCCCATGTCGGGCCATACTGATTTTATAGCCGCCCGTCGTCTATATTTAGATATCGCCACAATGAAGGGCCAGAACAACAACAGCCGATCCCAACTAATTGCCCTGTCCACACACAGCACCGCCGCATGCTTATCCTTGATCATCAATGGTTCATTAACTCCGCGGAGCCACAACAAGAACTACATACAGTCAATGCCGTGGAGCGTATTTAATACAATTAACTGGGAACGTTATAAGATTAACCCCCACATCGGGAATGGAGAATCGCAGGGAGAAGCCGAGAGAAGAGATCAGGCTTCTGCTCAGATTAACAATCAATTAAAATTGACAAGTGGACGAAGTGGGAAGTGGTAGAGAGCGATCAGGGCCAGGGCCAGGGCCATGACCATGGTGCAGCAAGTGCAGCAACCGGACGGACCGAGGAGCAAAGAAAATAAAGGAAAATGATTACAATGGACACATAAAAGGCGCCATTTATGTAGCTCTCTGGCAAACGACACGCAATAATTACGCCCAATTAATAGCAATAACTTTTGCAAATTAGATAATTTCGGTCCACGTCCACAGAACTCTGCAGGCAGAGAAAGAGCAACTGCAGTCCAGTCCACGGTTCGGACCACTCCATACACGCCCTGGGGGCACATTAAATGTAATTCTTTTTGGAGTTTGGATCTGGGGACTGGGGAAGATTTGCCTGCACGCGAGTGCCAAATGAGTGTAATCAGGCAGCGCTGCACTTGTCGCTCTCCTCCTGCCCATCCCATTCTCGCTCAGGTCTCCACATTGAGACCAAGAACCGCCTCAACTCTTGTGACACGAGGGCGGCACCTAATGGGTGTCGGTTGGGTATATTGGAAGGTGTGTTGTGTGTGTGTGTGTGGAGGTACCTTTCATCACCTTGATTCATGGGTGGAACCTTTAGTTTTAGAGTTGTGTGAAAAAAATCTTCGATGGGTCCATTACACTGAGTTTGCAGCTAAAATCATAAAACAATTTTACAAAAAATAAAATTACATAATTGAAGAAAATATATAAATAAATTAATAAAACCAAAACAAAAAAAGAAAGTCAATAAAAACTTAAAACGATATGTTTTTTAAAATTAGTTAAAACTTTCAATAAGTATTAGTTAAATTATCCCGAGAACATTTTTTTGTATAGAGATTATTACTTTGGAAAATATTCTTTTTGAGCCTGCTAGGAAGATTAAATAAATGCATTTAGATACGGAATTATGGTATTGGTGTGATTTTACATTTATTTTTTCTTTGAGTTTTTTGTATTTTTATGTGACTATTTATCTATATGTATCTTTTCTTTCCTTTTTGTTTTATTTATTTCCTGTTTTTCATTTTATTTTGTTTCCATTTTTAATTATTCAATATTATGGTTTATTTTAGTATTTATTCAATTTCTTAATATATCCTAATGTCAAATTCTAGCTCAGATATCAAATAGTCGACTCAGCCGCCTAATATCTATAATTTACTACTTCCCCCAGTGCATACAACTATTTTTTTTTTGTGTCCGCCACTTGCTGATGATGATGGTGGTGCTGCTGCTCTTGTGCTCCATCAAAAGGCTGCTCTGCAAATAAATTATTACCCCGTGCACTTGTGCCTTCCTCCGCACACACACACACACACACACACACACACACACTTTCTGCCCCATCTGCCCCATGGGTCCCCATGGCAGTGCCTACTTAACCGAGGCGCAATGCTAAAAATACAATTGAACCTATTGCTGACAGCTGTTGCGTAAGCCGTGGAGCGGTTCAGGTTGAGAAAAGGGAAAAAACACCAAAAATAAAATAAAACATTTTAATTTAAAGATAATTTTGTAGCATTTTTTCTCGCATCTAAAATTATTCTTCATATTTTTTGAGTTTTTGTTAGTTTTGCGCTATTTCCCAAGCAAAATCCTCCCCTGAACTAAAGCAATTTATCAAATGGCAGCACGCCAAGCTTCTCCTCTCGCAGAAAGCCAGCAACAGGCAGGCAGGCAGCAGGCAGGCAGGCTCATCCAACCAGTCGGGCCAGCCCTCCAGCGAAAAGATGCCACAGAGGAGTCGTTGTCTCCGTCTAGTATTACATAAGCAGGCCCCGAGACGGGAAGATCGGTTGGGAGGGGGCGGTGCGGTCTTATCTATTGGCCTGCAGTCGGAGAGCGAGCGTGGAGAAGATCAAGTGGCACAAGAGATCCCCAACTGAAGGAGCAAATGGAGTGGGGCCTCGACAGCTGGCAAAAGGCAGCGGCACTGTACTGGAGCTGTAGCTGTAGCTGAGATCCCAGATCCTATACTCTGGCCGCTGTCCGCTTCAGGCGGGCACGCGTCATGTAGGGATTTAGTCAGCAGCTGGCCAAAACAGTAGCTCATTGTATAGGAGTATACTATATAAATATATATATCCATGGAAATACATACAAATATATGTACATACATACATATGTTTATTTGTGGATTGAAATTGATTTGTTTGTGGCCTGTGCCCGAGTGACAGGGCCAGGGACTTAAATCCAATCAGCGACTTGCAGTCGCCTCGCACACGCCTCCAATTAGGGGGCTAAATGACAATTGTACTTTTAACCCAATTTACACGACTTCACACTGATTCGCCCTCAGATTCTACGGCTCCTTAACTATAAATCTAAATTGTTGACGATTCGTATGAGCCTTTCTCCTAGGGCCAAAAAAGCAGCCCATGGAGTGCATCGATTTTTGCGATATTCAAAAGGGTATTGATGGGCTTAAACTCTGGCATTGATTGGAATGATGTACAGAGATTTTTTTAGGTTCTTGCTTTCTATATGTAAAGAATTTCCATGACTTTTAGATAAATCTAGATCTTAGATCTTAGATTTTCTAGATAAATTTTCTACCAATTACTCTGCCAGTGTTGAATATATCCTCCCTTTTATTGTAGGGCATCGATTAAGTCGCATTCGTGCTCTCTCCCATCCATCCAATGTCTTTACCCCTCCCCCGTTCCCTCTCTTGTTTAGGCATTTGATTATTTGCTTAAATCTTTATCGTTGATTTCTGTGTGTTTGCGTGTGTGTGTGTTTGTTTGAGTCTCTTCCTCGTCTTTTCTGTAGTTTCGTATGCAGGCAACGTTTCTCGTTTCGTTTCTTTTGCACTCTTCGTTTGCATCCACATGCAGAAGAGAGTGATAGTGATGGTGGCGGAGGCGGTGGTGGAGGGGTGAGAGTCAAGATCCATTAAGGCAATGACCTGTTTTCATATCAATTCTATATGCATGTGTGTGT
Source organism: Drosophila subsilvestris (assembly GCA_035043285.1). Taxonomy (NCBI): domain Eukaryota; kingdom Metazoa; phylum Arthropoda; class Insecta; order Diptera; family Drosophilidae; genus Drosophila; species Drosophila subsilvestris. The sequence continues at coordinate 2,212,957 of JAWNNB010001728.1, read as the reverse complement.
GTGTGTGTGCGAGTGTGCGAGTGTGCGAGTGTGCGAGCGAGTGTGAACAAGCTTTGTTGTTGTTTTGTCCCGTTCTGGCTTATGGCAGCCACTGCCACTGATCGGCGATCGGTTTAACGTTGGTTTCAAGGTATATTGAATACAAAAGGTTAGGCAGAACGCTCTTCGGGAAGCCACCAAAAATAGTACCCATTTATTAGTGTTGTGTCGGTATACGCTCATTGGTTCGAACTCTTTAAAATGATCCTCAGACTGCCTAACCTTCCCTCTGCAATATATGTACCTTGGCTGGGTGTAGGCGGTGACGGAGACAGAGATGGGGTCGGGGCCGAGGCACACGCAATCGGTGCAAGACGTCGCATATGTCCCAATGTTGCAAGTTGATAGTAAAAATTATGATGATTCTTGCCCCAAACAACAACTGCCGCAGTGACTGGTCAAACGGGTTCTGTGTTGTTGCTGTTGTTGCTCCTGCTGCTGCTGCTGCTGTGTGCATATTTATCTCCGCGTTGTCGCTGCCTCCACTTCATTAGGTCTTTAATTTTATATCGTATCAAAACAGAGAAAAGGCAGGCAGAACTCCTCTCCTTGGTTCTGTGTCCGCCTGTTTATCTTCGTTGCTTCTTTGCATACCCTTGAGAGTGGGTAGACTGCCCCCGGCGGGTCTTGTAATAGGGAAAAAACAAAATACCATTCGAAAGTACTAATGAAAATTAATCTCTGTCTTCTAATATAAATTTATTTATAGGTAGATCGATCGAAAGAACAAGAATTCGATCAATCTTTATAATTTGTATATTATATTATATTACTATCTTGTATGTAGCTTCCAAACCTCAGAAGGTACTACAAATTTCTTTCTACAAATATGATATCAATTTAATTTATATCTAGCTTATAGATGGAATGGCAAGGGTATTCTATGTTCGACCCACGAATCTGAACTTTCTCTTGTGTATTTTTTTTTTTATTTTTTTGCAGTTCTACTACGAGTGTACGAGAGGGCATCTTGTGGATACACTTGGGCAACGTGAAAAAAGTCTTTGGCGCGTAAAATCTTTTTGGGTTCATTAGAACGTTGAACGTGGTTGTCGTTTGCTTCGGTGTCGGTCTCCGTCCTGGGATTCGGTTGCTGGTTATATTGCTTTGCTCTTTTCTCTACTGTTCTGTGCTGCTTGGGCAGCAGAGCCTGGTCACATGGGGCAATCAAGTCGTTTCTCCTGGCCCTGTCACTCTTTGACAGCGCATCTGCGGTTTAATCTGGTTTCTGGGATGCGCTGGCTGCGTTCTGCTCTTCTGCCCAGTTGGAGATTGTGCATTGTTGCTACGAGTACGAGTACGAGTTCGAGTAAGAGTACAGTACCAGCCTAGGTTTTCGGAGTACGCTCTGCAGTTCTATTTTTAGTTACTGCGAGTGGGCGGGGGGCATCGCGTGGATATGATCAATCAAAACACTGAAACTGCTTGTAGTTCAATGGTGTTTGAGTTATATTATGCGGCGGGCTGCTTTATTACTATTATTTCCATTTGTTCAATTCTCCCCTGGGTCTTTCGCTTTTAGTTTACTCTCTTTCTATTACTCATACGATGAAAATAGATGGGGAAATTGAAATCGTTTGAATAGAACATCATTTTATCCAATATTTCCAATGATATATATTTTTTGTTTTGTACGCCAACTCCATTGCGGATCACCTCCATCAATCAGCGCGTCTTAAGAGCCCTTTTTGGGTCTTTGCATTTTGGCTTGGGGTTTACTTTAGATAAGCGCTGCCCACTTTAGCTTAAAGTGCCTTTCTATTTGCCCAGAACTAACCATTCATCCGATATCTCTCTGTACCGCTCTCTGTGGCTACTGTTTGCTTAGAAGGTTGTCCCTCTTTGCATTGGCTTGTTTGGCTACTTAAATTTCCCAGAGTCAATAGATGGAATCAAGTTGGTTGGCTGGCTCAGTTCTCAGGTCGCGACACTCGGCACAGCCTTGACCAAACACACACACACACACACACACACTGCCATTATCTGGCGATGCAACGTAGTCTCAGGGTCAGCTGTAGTTGCATCCTTGAAATAGAATTAAAAACGTAATGGGGCACACCCCGAGGGGGCTCAAGTCGAAGTTGAAGTCAGAGTTTAATCAGTGTTTGACCGAGAGCAAATATGGGCAAAGCATTCTGATCACCGCTCATTTTACCCTCAATTAGACCCCAGTGGGTGGAAACTGTTTGTACAAGATCTGGCGGTAATTGTGGGCTTCATAAAGCCCAACTCTTAATCCATAACCGAGAACCTTTCGGATCGGATCAAGCTATAATCATGGCCATTGCTTATTTGCATTCGGAATTGCCTCGGATCGATGCGGTGGCACGACAAATGAATCATGCGGCGGAGGAGATCTCCTCTCACCTACCCATAGATGATGCCCCACTCTTCGTGGAGCTCGCTCGCTCTCGTGCGCGCCCAGAGGCAAGCGACATTGACAATGAGCCAGAAAGCGTTACCAAAGCGATCCACAAACGGTAGCCCCCACAAACAAAACAAAAAACGAAACAATACAAAGTCGGGGCGGGGAGAGGCAACACAAACGTGTCCGTTTGTGAGAGCTTTTCGGATTTCGTTGCGGCATGATCGGGCAAAAGATCGTTAAGCAGTGCACAGTAGCTGCTCGAGCGTCATAATAACAGCAGCAACAAGATGTAGTCCTCCTCCTCCTCCCTTCCCCCTTGCTCACCGACGACTCCCAGCCCACCGCCTACTTGTCTGTCTGTCTGTCCGTACGTCCGTGGAGTGTGGAGTGCAGCTGCAACGCTGCAGGGTGTACACTGTACAGTGCCACAGAGTGCGACGCGCCACAAATCAACAAGCCCAAGCAGGCACACACTTGGACGGGACTCCTCCGATATAGGAGCGTAGCGTAGGCAAACTGCTTAACCGGTTTGCTCTTCCACAAGAGGCGGACAGAGCGGACAGACGGATTGGACCGAACAGACGACAAACGACGATGCATAAAGCTTTTTAGAACCTTCTTTGTTGCGGCTTGCAGTTTGATGCACTGAGCGAAAGCGGTGTCGATAGCGTGGTGTATTTTTTGAGGTGATTTTTGGTAGATCTTTAGATAATTTAGGGTATACAATTTTATAATTAATTGAGAATCAGTACTCTGTGGTATGTAATTGTAAGAGCTACAATTATTAAGTGTTGAAATAGTTTACAATTAATCAAAATAGTACCTACTATTGAGCTCCTTCCGGTGCAACGGATGCCCAAACCCAAATTTCCATTTGTTTACTCTCGCGATGATCGATCTATTCCAATTTCTCTTTTGGTCTTTATTATAACCACCGGACCACCGGACCAGCTCTACATTTTCCTAGCTGCCCTGCCCTGCCCCTTCGACCCCCTTTGCCATTTCTAAATCGTTAAATTTCATATATCAAATTATTACCTCGATCGCGAACCCCTAATTTTGTTGCGTGTAATTGCTGCTTGCGAGCCAGTGGAGCTTTTATTCCTATGCTGCTGTTTCTGTAGCAGTCGTTGTTGCTGTATTGCTGTCTCGTTCTGTTCAACGTGTGCGCCGATTCTTTCCTTCCTCTGTCTTTAAGGCGGCTGCGCTGCCGTCTTAAGCTGCATTACAACTTTTTACTGCGTCTTAAACAGAAATCGAGTTTTCTGGTACCCCACACAAACGTACATAGACACAAACATACAAAAATCGTATGAGTATGTATGTATGCATGTTTATATGTAGCTTTCCATCTATCTCTGAGCGCAACTCCGCCCGAAACATCAACGCCCCAAGTGCATTGGGCCTCCCTTTCCTCTACTTGTACAGCGGCGGGCATTCAAATAAAAACCCCAGAAAATGTATTGCCCAGAAACATATCGATTGAATAAACCCTTCTAGTAGTCAAATCTTTATAGGAAGAATGAAGAAAACAATTTACTTTGAGTAACTTCCCTGCGTCGCGCAATTTCTTTCTCTCACACAGAGTAGCTTAGCAAAAAGTGTGAGTTTTCTTTCTATTTACGGCTTCTTCTTCACTGCTAGCTAGCTCCATTCTAGTGAGACTTTTTTATATGTATGTACATACATTTATAGAAATGAAAACTAACAAAGATTAAGGCTCTTAGATTTCAATTTGTGGGGCCTTTTTAATATCGAACTATAACCAAAGCATTATTGGGTTCAATTATGGTCTGGAGATTTCGCTTATTTAACCAAACTTAAATTTATAGAATTTTCCAGAGTTCTTTATTTGGGTTTATGCAGATTAGCAGCAGATCCGTCCACACGCAAGCTTGTCCGTTATTTGGTTGAACTCTTTGAAGGATTTGCTTGCGGTACTATATTTCGGACCGCCACTGTACATGTGCATGCCCGTGCATGTTCATGCGTGTATGCGTTCATGTGTCTCTGACAATCTGCGGGCTCTGATGATAGTTACAACGTAGTCATCGTCATTGTCAGCCTCTCCTCCCTCGGCTAACCCCCTCGCGAGCGACCGCCTGCCACAGCGTGAGGTTCGTCCAGTAGCCGCGCTTAATTGCATTTTGACTTGCGGCGTGAAGTTGAGTAGCAACAACAACTGTGGACAAGGGAAGAAGATGGGGGCAGAGGCAACAGTCACTGGCACTGGCAGCGGCAGGAGAGTAGAAGAAGAAAAATCAAAAGATGAAGAAGAAGCTTTGTCATTTGGAGGGAGACGAACCGAACCGAACCGAACCAAAGCCTTTCTCTTGCCTCGTCTTCTCTTCGGAAACTGTGTTGTTGTCTCTTGGTATATTTGCTTAGCGTTTACGAGGCGTGGCCGCTTGCCTCTTTTTGGCGTATGCCCGGTAGCTGATGTTGGCTGTTGGCCCTTCCCCATTCCCCATTCCCCACACCACCCATCGCTCTTTGCTCATGCGCTCTCTTTATGTTTGCATTGTCTGCGCGTGTGTTGCAGTTTTTATGACTTGCAACTGTGCTTCACTCTACGGTGCCTTCTCTTTCCCTTTGGTCCGCTCATAAGTTTAGGGCAATACGATCTCAGAGGTCTTACTGCTAAAGTTTTGATTATATTCGGCTCAGCTTTAAAAAGATCGGCACTAAAAAGCAGTCGTTTGGTTTGGAGATCAACGATTTGCTACTTAAATGATATGGGGGTAATATAATATCCCATAAAATAATAATCCATAAAGTAATATACCAATGCAATTTATAGGATAATAATAAAAAAATAATAAAATTAACAGCAGTTAACAGGAGTCATTAGTGGAACTATTCCCCCCAAAGTAACAAATAATAATCCATTTAAATGGAGATGTTATGTTAAATAAACTTAATTTATCCCCAAAAAAAAAGTCCGTGAAACAAATTTTAGATTTCTTATTTTACTAAATCAAAATCATTTAAATAACGCTTGCCTTAAATATCCTCTTTTAACTTCAACTTAACGGGAAGTTAACCCCAATTTTTAAGAACCGCAAAATCATGTTCATATTTATTAATTACGCTAAGCTTACCGTTCCCTTTTTGTTTTTGGCCATGTTTTCTGTAGTTCCAATCAAACAAATTAGCTATGCTGATCAGCTATCGATTTCATCGGCTGTGGCTCCGATGTCTTGTCGATTCGGTAGCTTGCTTGTTAACCAAAGCCATGCATCACGCATAAATTTGGTTGCTTGTCTCTTGTAACAACTTGTCCTACACACTGTGCCAACTGCTTTGTGTTTTATATAAATTATGTTCATACTCTTTGGGTAAATTAAGTCCATTCACTTGCAGAGGCAGAGATCCCAGCTCGTAGCTATGTTAATTTTCCTCAGATCATTTCATAGAGTATTTCATAGTTTCTGTGTTTTTTCTGGGCACAAATTTTAATATCATTTCGTATCAATTTGGGTTTGTGTTAATTTGTTTTGTGAATCGTATAAATCATCTCAGGGCGTTAGTTTATTGGCTGCTATTGATAGCAGCTCCGATGTGATTGGGTAGGGAGGCAGGCCTCCTCCTCTTTATGGGTGAATGCAATTATCTAGATTCTAGAACATTTTGATGGGCCCCCAGTAACAGTAACTGTGCTTTAATGGGTCACATAAATTGTGGAGCATTATGACACCGGCAATAATACTCCTGACTCCACCCCAAGCCCCAATGCATTTCATTATAAATAGGTTAAGATGCTAAATTTAGTGAACGTAAAAAAAACACTGAGAAGAGAAGCCATTCCGGCCTGTACAGACACAGCCACAGCAACAGCCATACACGCATAAACCTTTAAACCTAAACACGCACTTAAGTCGTAAAAAAAATAAGAAAAAACCAACAACAGCAACTAAGACGAAAAACATGACATTAAATTGCATTGGGGGGTTAAGCGGAGACGAAGACGAAGAAGCAGCAGTAGGCAGGGGCATTTACAGATACGGACAGAAACAAGTAGGAAGGCTTTTGGGTAACATTCACGACTGTACGATACCTAGTCTAGTCGGTCGGAGAAGTAGGACGAAGTGGAAGTAAAGAGTCTTCAAAAAACACATTGAAACATTATTTTTTAAGTCTGACTGTAATTATTATTCGTTATCAAAGACGTTTGATGTACTGATAGATAATATAATTTATTTTAGGTTAGTCTGTGTTTAAATCAGTGATCGGAAAATCAGAAAAACGGAACAACTGTAATACACGTTTACGTGAGCGGTAGCGCCTTTTCCTAAGCACCAAACCTCAGGGTTGGTGGCTCTCTGTTATTCAGGATAACTAATCAATAAATCGAAGCTTCCCACGAATATATGTAAGTAAGTAAGAATATATAGCATATAAACACCTACTAAAAACCCATATACCCTGCTTACTCTCCTTTTACGGGGTATAAAATATAATAATATTGTCTATGGCGGTTGTACGGCATCGGAGGGGGGGCCAGGGCGCAGGAACACAGCACAGGTGTTCAGCAGCAGCAACATGCACATGCACACATACATACACACATATGTACGAAAAAAAACTTAAAATCAAGTTTTAAAGATTCAACGAAGTCGACGTCGACTTCGACGGCACTTAAACAGCCCCAGCCAGCAGCAGCAGCAACAGCAAGCCTGAAAGAGAAGGACAGGGCAAGGAGAGGGAGTGAGTGAGAGCAAGAGATCCACAGACCTTTAAATGCGGGCCGAGCAACAGCAGCCAGCAGCAGCATCCAAACGAGCAGTGAACGCGAGGGATCACAAGGGGAGAGCAGGGCAGAGACAGGGGTTAAGCCAAAGCCAACAAGAAAGGAAGTATGGCTGTGAAATGCGAAGCTTTTGATACCCTAACAGGTCCATCGTTGGTATGGTTCCTACAGGTTTATGGCTATCCGTTATTCTTTCTATACGAATATGCTTAAATTATCTTAGGCTATAAAGATGATTTGATAAAAACTCTTGGGGCTAATCAAGAATAGGTATATTTTTCTATAGACTTAATTTAAAATATCATTCCAAAGTCCTTATACCCTTTGAAAGGGTACACAACAGAAAAAAACACCAAACCCAAACCCAACTCGCGATCACTGTGCATGCAGCAACTTGTCGAGCTCGCCCCCATACCCTTGGGTCAGGCTGAAGTGCCTGACTGCTTGGCTCCTCTCCTGATTACGATCAGAGTGCGGCATCGGCAGCGGCAGCGGCTGAGGCTGCGACTGCGCTGCCTGTGTAATAAACATAATGATAATGCCCGATCCGACGCCGTCTTCCAAGTGGTTTTTGGCTGCCTGCTCCGCGCTACCGTGGATGTAATTTACACTTGCACTGCAGTCAGGGGTTGACTGGCGGGGGTATGATGCTGGCGACTGGTGACACTTTGGTCTTAGAGAAGCCAGAGAAATGACACACTTTTATTCCGGCACCAACGCCATATCATATCCCATAACAAGCCAAGTTCTGCGCCTTGTTTTGGCCAGAATCGTGATCGAACGGAAAGCCCTCTAGCGGTTATTAAACAAAGTTTGACTAAAAGCAAAACAGACATCTGGCGTTCGAAATAAAAGGGGGGAAAACTGTTTTTTATTTTATGATTGTTTGTCAGTGGTTAAATACAGTGATAAGTCGTCCAGATGGACAGATGGATTCATGGGTTATATATAGATGAGCTGAGCCTGAGAAGTACTGCGAGCCTAAGCTATATTTTTAATCAGAGAAGATCAAAGATCGCTGCTTTATTGAGATATGCGATGCCGGTTTACTGAAACTGAGATCACAGGAATCTACATGGATCATTTTCTAAGAGGTGTTTGTCGAAACGGAGCTTTAACTGTTGGTAGGAGCTGTATTGACACATTTCTCCCACACTTTACACCGTTTCTAGGCGATGATCGAAGGTGCAACCCTTCACTGATCTGCATAGAAAGGTATCTTCAGTGGGAGCTGTCCTTTGGTGTGAGGTAAACCCTTGTAGGTGTCTTACTTTTCTTGCAGCTGTCCATTGAACCACACCCATCACTGTACTTCCCAAAAGCAATATGATGCAATGCCAAAATAAACTACAACTGCTCCAATTCCCTAGAGGGATTTAGGAAGTCGCATACCCAATGCCAATCCCCAAACGAGTGCCATTACTATTCTGTTTAGAGACAAATGGTCAAAACATGTTGCAGATTAAAAATATCTCTCTCTGTAACGCCCTTCCCTTTGCTAGCCAAACACACACACAAACACGTACAGTCGTTGGAAAAAAAAACCCTAATAAAACCTTGATACCCCCTCCGGGCAGGCGAAATGGAGAACTGAACAAAACCAGCAGCTGAGTCCCCCGGGCCGCAGTTAATCAACAGTTTTTATGCAAAACTACTACGAATCAGTGGCAAAGGCGAAGAAGAAGGTGGAGGAGGTGGAGCTGGAGGTAAAACCAGAACAGGAAAATGAAAAGCGAGCAATAACCCGGGCAGGCCAAAACGCACACCTCAAGCCCCCAAAACAAGTCAATATGATCGATCGGTTGCTTGATTAAACCTAATTGAAAACGAAAATGCACAACGCAAACAGAGAGGGAGAGCAAGAAGAAAGAGAGGTACAAAGAGAGATAGAGTTAGAGAGAGAGAGAGAGAGGGTAAGAGCGAAACAGCAACTGGATCGTTCGATACGATACGATCCGCTGTCATGATCACTTGCTGCTGCCCCATTCTGCATGCACACGCTCCTCGGCCCCCCTACCGTCCCGTTCCGACATGTCCCATCTTGTCCGGTCCGGATCGGTTCGGTTCGGATATCGCTTCGTTTCGGCGCGCTGTCCGGTCCGGTTCGGTCAGGTCTGCCCACAGCCGAGGCAGAGAGCCGAAACCCGCCAGACGAGCTGCCACACTAACACCACCACTACGACAGCAGCCACACGAACGAAGTTACTACTCGCATAAGAATTTTGAAATCAAAACAAAAACGTAAAAGATCAACGCACAACAGAGGGAGTGAGAGCAAAGCTGAATTTTGGCGGGAGACTACTGTACCCCCGAACGAGAGCCGAATCAGATGAACAAAACAAAACCAGCAAAACCGTCGTGCACTGCACGATTGTATAAGTGTATGAGTGGCGTGTGTAGAAACACGAGAAGAACAACAAAATCAAAAAACCCACTGAGTGAGCAAGAGAGAGCCAGCGAAGAGAGTGAACAGATTTGCTCTAAGAGCGAGCAGAGAAGAGAGTGAAAGAGTGATCGTTGCCAGAGAGCAAAACGGTGTTGCTGTGCTGCAAAGAGACGTTACGGTTTCATGCGATTTTGAAATGGTTTTGTAATAGCAAGAAGTTTGGTCAGGATTAACGAAAGATTAGGAAGATCGAGGAACCTATTCATTTTATATTTACAAACAGTGGGGAAGGAAAGGTGTTCTAGAATAGGGACTACAGATGAACAGGAGGTAAAAGGGTTTAATTTTGTTGGATGGAAACTAATGCAAGAAGTGATCGGTTGAGAACCCTTATTAACTCCAATGCCTTAACGTCCCATAAACTCTGTTTAACTCTACCATCATGCTACCGGTTCCATTCTTCTACTCTCTTGGTGAAAAAAGCGCGCCAAAAAGTTGTTTCCCACTTGGGAGTCATAGTCCTTGCTGGTGCGGAAAGGAAAATAAATACAGATAGAGTGGAATAAAAGCAAAGTCTGCCCTGCCCTTCCCTTCTCCTTAGCGAGTGTAATAACCCCAAACGGGCTCTCGATTTGCCGCTCTCTCTCTCGCTCAACCCAACTGGCAGAATAAATTTCAGAGCAGAAACGGAAAGAAAAAAAAAAAAAAGAAAAAAACGAAAAGGAGAAGAGCAAAACGAGGACCAGGCAAACGTTACTTGTTTCTTGAAGGGTCCCCACGATCGCCCCACGACGTCAATTTGCAAGTTCTCCTTGGAGCCGAGGGACAGGGACAGCAAACCGAGACCGAAGCTGCAACTGCGACAGAGAAGAGAAACCAGCAAACTGATTCGGACTTTCGAGGGGGATTAAGCAGTAGTCGTCGATTGGATGAAGGTGAAAACTCTTGGACCTATGACACGATAACCTCCAGCTGATCAATGATGATAAAGGTAATAAAGCAAAGTCAGAAACCTGACCAGTGGATCCTAAAAGAACCTCAGTTTCAGAAATAAGGAAAGTAAAGACCCCACCCTCGCAACGTGCGCACACCATTTGGTGGCAGAGTTTTATAGTAGTATGTAGTACGTAAGCCGTGTCCCTCTGTGTTTTGATTTTACGGCACAGATGTTTTATTTGCCTCCAATACACCAAGAAGAGATGAACAGTAAAGAAGAAACGGAGACTGATGTAGTGGGCGCACAAGTGAGAGGGCGATAGAGCAATATCGTGTCTGCCCTGTCTCAGGCAGCCGCTCCTCGGGCGCTCAGAGCCTCCTTTTCGTGTCTTTTAATGCCTTTAATCCTAGCAAATAAAATACAAAAGAGACAGAGCGAGAGCGAGAGAGAGAGAACTCTAGGACAAGTGTATGGAGGAATATAGAAACAGAAAAAGAAGAGGAGAAAAAAACAAAAAAAAAAACAAAAAACAACCAAGAAAAGTGGCAGAGTCAGGGGCCCAACCTGGGGACGTGTCTCTGGCATAAAACAGAAAGTGTGCAACACACGCTCGAAGCCAAGCAAAAGACTCAGGAGACTCAGGGCGGGATCGCCAGGAGGGTGTGCAGGAGGGTGAGGAGGAGGAGAAGGCGGAGGATAGACCCATGTGGTTGTGGTGGTACCCGAGACTACGATTGCAATGAACTTCTAGTCGAAAGTCAATGAACTTATCCTGTGACTAGCCTGGGTCTGGGGTATGGTTCTGGGCCGGGGCCCGGGCCTGGGCCTCGCTGACTCTCGACTCTGCCTCCGACTACGACTGCGACTCCTACCATGATATCAACAGAGTGATCATCATGATTGTCTTCCTCTTACACTGTACATCATAATGATCGTGGTTCGTGGCACACACCACACAGTGATGTGGCTTTGTGCCTAGCTGTACCAACCACCACAGAAGACGCGACTCCTTCGTGGACATAATGAACTCGGTTTTGGGTCTTGGGTGATACGTACGCAATTTTCAAATCGTGTTTGCCTCATGATCGTGGTGGAGTCGCCTCCGTTCCGACTCTCTGTCTCTCTTTCTCTGGGCAGAATTCTAGCTGGTAAAGTTCCTATACCCAGTAATCGTAAAGATCCAGGGCATATTAATATCTACACTCAGTCAGAAGAAATAAATCTAGTGAAACTATGTAGAGGCAATTGATTGATAAGAAGTGAACATTCAGATATCAAACCATTTTATTTTCTATTTATTTATATTAATACTACATATATTCCTATGAAGCTGCGTATGCCCACTCCCAAGATTGGTCATCAAGAGCCAGGAGTAGTAGGTAACCCTCTAGTCGTTGTCTCTAGTCTCTACCATTCTTACTAGTTTTCTATTTGATTTTGCAATACGCTTTGGGGCCCATTGTCGTTTGCATGGTTTATACATATATATATATTTATATATAGATAGTATATACATATATGATAATGATGTTGGTGATCGTGCCACTTTAGCAATGGTTTAGCTACGTAGATCGTAGCCAGGCCCAGGGTTGAAGAACCTTTTGATTGGTTAACCATACACGACTACTACGAGTATCTGTGCAGGCAGCAGCAGCAGCTCCATGGGCAATCCTGAAGTGCGGTGCGGTGTTGTTGGGGCATTTAACTGTGCCATGTTCTGATCCTCCACAACATCACAACCTCTGTTGTTGTTTCTCTTTCTCTTTGGTAAGGAGGGGCTATGGGGGACATCACCGTTTGCATGCATAATATTGCCAAGATTTATGCAAAAAATTGATGGCAATTAGTCGTCGTCTTTTCTTGGTTCTTTATCTGTCTCTTGGCTTCTTTCCCTTCGAGTACGTATATATATTTATTCTATATGTATATTTGTGCATAATGATTTTCGGTATCAAATTACATTGGTTAGGGGTTTTTAGTATGTATTTTATTTGCTGTTTGCTCTTGTCGACGCTGCTGCCGTCTGCTGTCTCCTCCTTCCTGCTTAATTTGATGCGCTCGTGCCGTCGTCTTCCTCTGGGTTGTCCGTCCATAACCAGTCCGATCTGTCCGATTCCATGGGCTGCTCTGGTTCTCTCGGACAACTTTGGCTTTCCTTTGCATCAGATTTAATAGCTCTTGACCGAAACGAAATTATTTACTAGCCCATACTGATCATAATGAGCGTTAATTCTTTAAGCTTGTTTTGTGATGCGAATCGGGGAATCGCAATGGTTTGTGATTAAGGGGAGGGAGACTTGGGGTCTAATATATGGGATAATCTTATGTTATTTGAATATGGAGTAGGGAGTAGTCTTGATCTAAGCTCAGATAATGAGGATACCCGACAGATTGATCGAAATGATCCTCACAAAGAAGACAAGCGAATGATTTACTTGGATTAAGCACAATGAAATTGGAAAGCATCCAGGAATATATTTTGCAGTATTATTCGCCAAAGAACCTGGAACTCTTGCGATGCGATAATCCTTCTTTCATACTTTCAAAAGTGTCTACGATGCCACACGTTGTAGAATACCTCCACAACTAAACCCAATAACCAACGATGTTTTACGCAACACTTCATAGAAACCAAAGTACCAATTGTATTACCCATTACGTTTCAACTTTATGTAACCGTACCATACTGTCCGTACCCCTTTCCCCTGACACCCTACTCCACTGTTCCTTTTGGATATCTAAACGATCCACTCAAAAACCATCTAAAGAAGCAATCCTATACCATTTAGCCCATTAGAATCGCTTTGGGTTCGTTCTGGTGCTGGTGCTGCCTGTGGTACGGGACGGGGGACTCATTATGCTGATGTTATTGTCACTGTTCGGGTGCTTCAGGGTTGGGGGGAAACATAATTCAAATGTGCGTTCGTACAGGTGTTCAATATTAACGGAAAGCGACGTCCACACACAACCAAATAAACACACGCACATATGCGTAGATAAAGGCAAACCCAAAGCAAAGCAAAGAAAAGACAAAGTAAATGCAGAGAGCAGCAACGTAGCCGTGTTGTTGTTGTTGTTCTTGGTTTCGGTTCAACACGAAGCCACAATACAAACAAATACACGCACACACACACACGCATAGGCACACGGACGCTCAAATGTGAATAAATCTAAACCCACGACAAAAACGCCAGGCAGGCTCCTCTCCCTCTCTTTCTTCCTTTCGCATGGCTTGGCTTGGCTTCGTCTCAGTCACAGTTCGCTTCGGCTTCGGCTTCTCTCGGCAGGAATCGTTGTTGTTGTCCGGTTAAGCCTTTGCTGTGATTTAATAATTCGGCTTATCAGCTTTATTTTATATCCCTGTGCTGGCCCCCACGCACTCGTTCTTGATCGCCTTCTTGTCCTTTTTTCGAGGTTGTCGTTGCTTAAACCCTTGAAGCCCACTCTCATCAGACGTCAGGTTCTTCGTGGGGTAGAGCAGGGAGAGGTCATAAAATTGCATAGCCTAGTGCTATTAATAACTATAGAGAGTTGGTAAAACTAAACACTCTTTTTCTTAGTTCTAGCCTCATGTCTATATTTGATTCCTAAACCAACGCTTTCTCTACCATCTCCCTTTCTCTCCCCTAGGCCCTCAGAGAGGGCCCAGGCGGCCAACTGTCGTCGATGGTGTCAGAGACTCAGTACGTAGTAGGGTAAGAGATGGAGAGAACCGAGACCTGGAGTCCCACAGCTGAGGTTTACAAAACACGTCCATACGTCCAGCTGTTGTGCCCCTTAGGCGGAGTGGGTAGAGGTAGCGACTGGGATAGGGAATGGGTCGTCGGTCGTCGCTGTCTCTCTCGGTCGGACGGACGTCGTAAGCGTGTATGACATGTGAGTTGCACGTTTTGTCGATTTTCAAATTGAGGCAACGTCTCAGCACTCCGTCTCTCTCTTTCTCTCACTCTCTTTGGTTGTGTTCGTCGCCGTCGCGACTGACTCGTGCAATCAAATTGAGGAGTTTCAGCTGGGCCCCGAGCTCCGACCGTCATTCGTCCGGGGACTGGCCCTGTCCGTGCAAGACCTATGGGTACCTGTCAGTCAAAATGCGTTTTACAACAGTTTTTCTTTTTCTTTTTTTTTTGTGTCTTTCTTTCTTCTCCATCTTTTCCTACGTTTCGTTGCCCATTTGGTAACCCGTATCGTTGTTGTTGTAACACGATTTTATTTTCGTTTTCAATGTTTCCCTTTTTCTACCTCTAAATCTATGAGCAATCTATCTTTTGAGTGCACCACCAACAAGAACAACAGCAACAACAACAACAACAACAACAACCACAATCAATTTCGATTTTTTGTTTGTTGTTGTCTACTTTTGTTGTCTACTTTTGAGGTTTAATGTGGCGAACAGCAACGAAAATTCAACAACTACTACTGTATGGTAATCCCCCCCCCGACAGTTACAGGAGATCTTTTTTTGTGATCTATGGGTTTTTTTCGCCAGGTGTTTTACGGGTGTGGGTGGGGCATTGGAGGTGGAAACGGTAAAGGAACTGAAAGATGGTATAGATTCTGTGTGTCTACTACTGGCATCCTCCTTGTTCTTAAAGTGGAATGGAAGACAACTTACATAATCCTCTCGGGTCTTAAGGTGATCATCTCTTACAGACTTTTGTAGTAGCTATCATCTGCGATCAGCAATTTCTTAACTTTAAATATAATGTGACAACATTATATTCAACATCTTCCTGCGATTGTTTGACAGTTCCTCTTTTCACATCCAGTTTCTACAGTCTTCAGTCTTTACGGTTTCCACATTTTTTATTGTTTAGTTATTAAGTTTCCGTAACTAAATATAGTCATAAATATCAATATTAAGATATTATCTTGATCCATAAAACAGCATCAAATGATCCTCAATCGATACGATTAAATAAATATTGGTTTTTGTGGGATTGATCCTCATTTAAAAATCCACAATCATAATCCTTCTTTAGGTTAATTCAATGGGCCCTTGTTCTGGCCTGAACAGAACCGCCTGAACTCTGTACATGTATGTCAGTGTGTGTGTGTGTCTGTGGATGCCTTAGTCTCAAGTTGGTTCCAGATTCGCCTTTGCCACACAATAAAATGTCATAAATTATACGCTCAAAACAGAGCACAACGCATGGTCATCATAAAAAAGGAATATATATATATACAGATATGACTATGAGAGCAACAATAAAGATCCAACTGCAACAACAGACGACGACTGATCATTAATTAATGAACATGATCAGAACAGAACAGAGGCTGGGTATGTGGATGGGGGTGGAGTGTGGAGTATGGATTGTGGGGACAGGGGTTGGGGGCAGAGCCAGATGAGTTGTGGTCCAGGCCATTAGAATGCAACATGTCGTCGTGGTCGTGTTCGATTGCTTCCAGCACACAGATATGCATCGCATCGCAACCATCTATCCATCTATCTGTCTATCCAAGTTTATGTATATGTGTATGTCGAATTTCTCTTTGTTTGGAAAACAAAATGTAAACAAAACTTTGTGTTCTACTCGTATCATGGCAAGCATTTGGTGGCAAGCTTCACAAATCAAGAAATGAAGGAAAATAAAAGGGCAGCAGCAACGGCAACAGAATCTGGGGCAACCAAGCTGGGGGCCTTTCAGCTTCGGCTTCTGCATGTATCCGTATGTAAGTATATCTGTGTGTGTGTGTGTGTGCTTGCATAAGCAGGCTGTGGCAGAGAAAAGAAGCAACACCACACACAAATTACATAGAAAACAAATCGGTTGAGGGGCCACGAAAATATTGGGCAAAAGAACTTGAGGAAGCATTGGTCGACGGTGGAAATACACTGGCCAAAATAATTAAAGGAATTTTATAACCATAACAAAAGGAGTTCTAAAAACCTTTTTTCGATATACTTAGCCTTATTTCTATATATTTATAAATAAATTAATATCTGCATATACTCTTATATCTCTTCATAATTGATCATTTTCCCCTTAGATAGAGTATCCATTGGATAGTTTCTAGCTTTTGTTCCCCGATCACTGCTGCTGCTGCCTTTTGATTGACAGCTGTTGCAGCTTGCTCTGCCCCAGAGTGTGCCTTACTTTGTCTTTTTTTGTTTTGGTTTTTTATCTGTAAAGTTGCCCCGAAATGCTTCTAATGACATTCACTTTTCGGGTAGCGCTGCTTTTTTTTTTTTGGGTCAATCATTATCGCCATGTCAAGTTGCTTTGCACGCAGTTTGCACGTTCCTCTAAGCTCTCGCAGGCATGTCCGATCATGAACGGGTCCCCCCAGAAGATTTCACTTTCAATGCCTGGGTGAGAGAGAGATTGGGGTTATGAGGCCGCCGCCCCTCGGGCATATCAGCTTACCATCATCTCCAGCCAAGGGTCAGTCCGTGAGGGGGGACAAGACACACCTACTAGTCCATGTTTGGGGAACCCTATTGGATTACCTATCACAGTTTGTGCCTGGCCCATTATCTAGTCAAACAAATGTTCCACACAAGCAGATCTTCAGAGCAATAGAAACGTCAACCCTCCAAAAGGAAGAACCCAGAGAACCCAAACACTGGACAGGCGAGTGCAGTGCAGTCTGTCCGGTACGGTCCATGATAGATCACCCCATGGACATATGCAGACAGGTGAAACTTGTCAGTCAGTCGTTCGGTGCGTCCATCAGAGGAAGGGACTAAGAGCAGACCAGCAAAAAGGGTCCAAGTCCTACGCCAACAAGCAAACAAATATATAAACAGACCTCTGGAAGACCTCGGAAAACACTGAGCCAAAAGAAAAGTGCGCCTGAGGGTCTTGTCTGCGTTCCGTTCCCTCTTTGGGTTTCTTATCTCACTGTAAAAACAAAGACACTCTGGAAAAAGGGATCATGTAGCTCTGAGCTCAGTGAACCCAATAGCTACCAGAGCCACACTTGCAGAGTGTGCTGGGCACAAGTGTAGAGAAGGCCCCGGGGCGGCGAAGACTGCGACTGAAACTAGAACTATGAAAGAGAGAGAGAGTGAGGTTTCGACAATTATGGGGTGACTGGGATCGTGTCTTGTCTCACAATTTCATGTTAATTTCCCGTCTCCATTGCTTTCAGTGCATTTATCACACGCTGTCCTCAGTTTTACGACCCATCATTGTGCCTCATCCTACGATTGTCACCTATTCGGGTGGATTCGCAGCTCCCTTTTTTGGCTCCCTTTTTTATGGGGACAGTTCTCCCTCTCTCTGTCTCTTCTTTCGGTTTTAATATCTCCATAAAATGATTCTTTTTGGACTACACAAGTTTTACGACCTCTGGTATCGGCCCGGCTACCATATAAAGCGTTGCCCGCTATAGTTATGATTCATTGGGCGATCGGAACACCTGCCAACACAAAATTCAACCATTTGCCGAGGCACTCGAGTGTGACCCCATGGCTAATGAGAGTGCAAACTGAACCGGATTAGGATCATTATCCAACAAGGCAAGGGTGCAACATAGAAATGGGCAGAAACTGATCAACGATAAGGGCAGGGGATCTTGGATAGGAAGGAAATCAGTTGTAAAGGCTCAAGATTTTATGATTGCATACGGTGCAATGTTATCTTAGATCAGCAAATGTTACGTTCTTAGGGATTGTAAGAATCTAGCAACGAAAGGAATTGAAGGGAGATTTATTTGAAACCTTGGAAGATCGATTTGCGAATCGTTGCTGGAGATCTCATGTCACAAAGGCAAGCAAACTGTCCAAGAACAACCCATTAAGTTGGCTTCTTTGTACAGAATTTCAGCTTCTCCCTGTTTTAGGCATAAACATTTTGTCGCACAATTTGTTATTAACCTTTTAAGGGGAAGGCAAAAAAGATCAAACCGCTTTGTGTAAGATCTTCGTGTGGGTCGAGGACTGGTTAAATGGGAATTTTATCATTTAACTGCGGAGTTAATTTGCACAGACATGATTTAAGCATTAAGCCCAAGCGATCTCTGCAGCTTCAACGGATCATTTAACATCCAGGTGTCAATTGGCCAGGCCAGCAAGAACCACAAAGAGCAGAGGGGAGAGGAATGGGAATGCCAACCGATTGGCAACTTGTCACATTAACAAGAAAACCAAAAGTGGACAACAATCGGCCGGGCATTGGGCATTGGCGTTCCGCAAAAGTAAAAGTGAGCACTCCTCCTCTCCAGTACAGTCGATCGAGTCCCGTCCCGTCCCGGCCTCTTGCCATATTTACATTCCTAGCAACTTGACTTACTAACTGACTGATCGACTGGGTCAATAGAGAGAGGGAGATCCGTGGTGGAGAGGAGCACGCTCTCTAGACCTGGCTAGTTATAATTTGTTGCTGTTGCTGCTGTTCAGCGCTCAGCTCTTGGCTCAACAAGTTCCGCGCGACTGCTTCCAATTATGGCGAGGATCTGCTTGCAACATACTATGCTGCTGCTACGCCAAAAAGTCAACTGCTTTGGAGTCTGGCCGGGTCTGGGCTGGGCTGCGACGGACGGGTTGGCCTACTGGTCTTAGACAGACTGGCGGCTTCCACTTGTGCCAAGACAATGCGTGTTACAGCTGGGCACAAATCCCCATAGCCACAGTCATATCGACGGGCTCAGATGTTTCAACACAAAGCGAAAAAGTTGAATAAAAGTCCATTGATTTGGCTATACCCTTGGATTGTGGGTTGAGGAGATTTTGTTTAAAATTTCCACAGAACGTCTTCAAGATTAGTTTCTTGGTACGTTTGTGCCTAGAATTTGAATTTAATTTAAATTTAGATAAGGGTATTCAAATTGTTACTACGCATAGTCATAAGTTGTTGTTGCCACTGTATTTAACTGCTACTAACTCATACATTACGCTTAATTATAGTTGATTTGTTTAATAAACCAACTTTCGGTAGTTTCTGGCCTGGTCCTGGTCCTCTGGGGTCCCCTATGATTTGAATTTGCGCTTTAAGTTTTCGCAGCTTTTCCACTTTTTCTGTTGTTGTTGTTTTTGTTGTCTTTCGGGGCTACACTTTAATTAAATTGTTATGCAAAAGTTCCACTTGTTGCTGCTGTATAATTTGCTTGGATATTTGTTAGAGCACCAAGTGAGCTGGCGATTTGGAATGGACATTTTTTTGGCTTATTGGGGCAAGCAAAAAAAGTGTTTTTTATGTGGATAAATGGGAGCAGATAATTGAGGTAAAGGATCATAGATAAAAATGTAGCTAATACAAAATGGAATCAGATGAACGAATGCAATATAAGTAACTAGATTCCTTAATCAAATAGTAAAATAAAACAAACAAAAATTAAATTTCAAAATCATTAAATAAAACTAAGCAAAATGTCAAAAAATCAGTTTGTTTTATTTACATGCACTTTAGGACTTTTTTTTCCATAGGCACCTTCTCAAAAATATTCCCCCCATAACCTTTCCCTGCACTTGATACATCATAGAAGCCCCACCGAGTGCTCTTGAAGTCTTTCAGTTTCTAATGCGGGTTTGCTGCTCTCGAGCTCTTCTGACAACGAATTGGGTCAAGCGTTTTGTGTGTGCCTCAATTTCATCTTCAGATTCTGGCGGGCTCAATTATCTAATTTTCAAATTAACAGCTAAAACTGCGCCTCAAGCTGGAAAATCGGGAAAGAAACATCCACCAAACATTTAAGTGGCTTGGGGACTTCTGTGCTCCCCCTTCTCCATAAAGAATCATTTCCACTGATCTGAACTTTGGCTGGATCTTTGGAACTTTTACTGATAACTTCTAATTGGATTTTGATTGTAATTCGAGGCGAAAGTCAAGCGATAAGTCTCGCTGATAAGTCACCCCCATAAAATGCTTGTACAAATTCCACAAAGATCTATGGCCCATAAAAATAGGGAACACAAATAATGGAAAACAAGGAAAAAAAAAAAACTATTTGCATGGACAGCTGCAACAAATTGTGTAGCTTTGAGTCGGTGGGCCACCTGCGTTTCAAATTTCGCACCTCTCGCGGCCCAATGCGTGAATCACACTCTAAACTGCCAACAAGTGAATTAGTCATCATTAGTGAAAAATTGCGCTAGAAAATGGTGGTACGATCTCAAGAAATTCCTGAGGCATAAGTCGACCGGCAAGACACTAGCAATCAGCGGAGAGAATCGCTGGACAGTTGGTTGAGCAACGAATTGGCAATACTCTGCTATTGAAAGGGTATATCAAGTTATTATACGGATAACCCTTCCTGATTGATGTAGGAACAAGTCGAAGAAGTCAGTAGTTCGGTTACGTAGTAAATGTTAGTGTCACGCGTCTTGCGCCAGCGCCCACCGGTTGGTTTTGCGTTTCCAAATTGGTTGCGCGCGTAACAACTTTGGCTTGGTGTAGCTTTGGGCCACTTGACTCCGTCAATGTTCTAAAAATTTAGGTAAAATTAATAAAAGTATATTGTTTCATCAGTTCCATCGTTCCGTAGTATTTATATATATTAACCTCAGACCCACAAAAAGCTTTTTAGCAGCTTCAGATCGTAACTGTATGACTATAAGCTCTATGAAACACTGTTCCAGTATGAAAATTAACCGACAAATGTACCAAAAAGTCAATGTCTCAGTCCAAGTCCAACCAAGAGCTGCGCATACTGTTCATGCTCACTGTGCTCACTCCATCTTAGATGGCTCTCGCCCGAAAGGCCGACGATGAGAAGCGGAGCGGAGCGGCGGCAGCGGGGCATGGGCAGAGAGCATGGCTCAAGTTGAAGTGCAGCCGAATGCTGCGGCGCATGCGCATCGGTTTTGACGCTGACGCCGACGTAGGCTTATTTATGGCCTTTGGTTTGGGGCTTTGGTTCTTTATATTCCGTTTTTTTTTCATTCTCTTTCTTTTCTGTTTTTTTTTGCTCTTTAGGTTCATTGGCTCTTCTGGGGTCTGCCTTTTGTTGAAAATGCATTTATGGTCCTATTCTGTGGTACTTCTTCATTCCCTTGTGTCTGTGTGTTTACTCTCCTTATTAGTGTGTGTGTGCGTACCAGAGGAGGAAAGAGAATTTCACAAGCGTCGCCAGCCTGTCTGGCGCGTCTGGCAGCGATGGTTCGGCGCGACGCTGCCCGAGAGCAGAACGCAGAGAGGGAGGGGAGGGGTCGAGCCGAAACTGCGCTTGGGTTATCTTTCCATCTCCCTTGACTCTCTCTTTCTCTCTCCCTTTGCTACGTCGCTCTGCAGCGGCTGTTGTTTTTTGGTTTTTGTGGATGGGGAACAATTCTTTGCTTACCTTCATCATCTCCTTTCCATCTGCGTGATCGCTCTACAGTTTACTGTCCCTCCACCCGCTTTCTACCATCGTTTTGCACCGTTCTTTATTCCATTTTGCCTTAGTCTCTGCCTTTGGTTTGGCCACTAAATTCTGGCCAAAAGAGTTTTTGTTATTCACACTGAAACAATTTTTGATTTAGTTAAAATTTGAATACAATAGAATGCGTTTCAAAAAAACATTTAAGTTAAATAAGTTACAAAATAATTTTTGTTCAAAACAAAATTTATAATACCTCTTAAAACAATAGCGTAGCTGTATTTTTTGCATGCACCCAGGACATATTTTTCGACTTTGATTTTTTAAACTCATATTTGTGATTACTGGAATTTTTGAAAAAGAAACTTAAAATTTTGAGGAAACTAAATTGTTTGTTAAAAAGAATTGACTCGTTATATTGTTACCTTGACCCGGAATCAAATCTTGCAGCTATCGATAGTCCGATTTCTTTAAGCACATCATCTCTAGTCCATTTCCTTAAACTTTTGCATACAATTAAAGCAAAATGGAGTGTACACAAATATACGATTTGCCATTTAATATTCTGGACACTATCTTTAGTCAACTATGTATGACGGACCAATTGAACTTGGCGGAGTCGCATGTTAGGCTGCAAGGGGCATTTTTATACCATTGCTATACGGCTAAAAATCCACTAAATAATGGCATACAAATTACGCTTAAACCCGCTATCAAACAGGGGCAAGAAGGACCCTATTTTTAACTCAATGGCACGATCTCAAGAATGCTTTGTTTATATGTAAGAATTTATTTACAAGTATGTATTGTCTAACAATTATTTAAATACCCTTAAATGACGACTATTTTTATATGCAGGTTGCCGTAATACAGATTCCCGATGCACACGGGAAATCGTTTGGTAATATGTAATTTGAATAAACAGTTACATATAAATAATTAAATTAAATAGAATCATTTATTACTCCAATCAGTCCCAATAATATTCAATTTCCAAGGGCGGATCAGGAACGGTATAGGGACGCTCACAAGTGAAATTATCGCATATCTTGATGAAAAACAGATTATAGTTCGGATCCGTAGCATTAGTTTGTACCTCTCCGAATGACTTTAAATGAACAGTAAGAATCAATGGGTTATCTGGCTGAACGTCGTTATGCTTTAGAATCTTGACGTCCTTGTTGACTCTCCTGCAGCCAGAGACATCGAGCGACCGGACGTTCTTACACTCACGGAGTAGCCGAAGCACTCCCGAGTTGGTTATGTTATTGGAGGATTGTATGAACACCTTCTGGAGCTGATCCAACTTGATGAACTGCAAATATGTATTATTGAAATTGGAGCAGACGAGCGATTTCAGTGATTGTAGCTGTCCGATGGCCTTGGCATTATTTGCATGACTGGGGCCCTTTTCGTCGCTGTAAAAGCGCAGCACTTTCAAGCTGTTTGAATAGCCCGAGACCGAGCTGCCAAATAGCTTGCCCAGTAACATTTCGGGGCTGAATACAATGTGCAGTATTCTCAGCCTCGGCAAGTACGGCATTTCGGTTAGAATAGCTTCAATGCCGATGTTCAGAAGCTTCAGCTTGGGCCACAACGGATCACGAGTAAGTTCTTCCGGAAAGTTAATGCAAACATTGTGGGTGCAGATTCACAATATTCGACTGGTTGTGGGTGCCCATTTTTCAAGACCAAAGTAATACAAATTAGAGGCTGTTGCACCGAAACTGATGATAAGAATTGTATTTATTTGCATTTAAAAGCCACGTGGTTTGATCGAAAATTCGTTTGTTGTTTCGTTACCTTTACCAGGGAAACATTCCTGCAACTATCGTTAGTTCCCCAGGCCTAAGCGGTGATCTACTCTTTTATTTTTCTAAAATGGCGCGTTGTGGCATCCGCTGCTCTACAACTATTATCGTCTTTTTATGATTTACCATAGTAACAAATTTTGTAAACTAAAATCTTCAATTATATCAATCATTAAAGTTCCCATCATACCCAAATATCTCAAAAGGTTGGTAGCTGCTTTTTAGTTCCCAGTTTGCCAATGGTTTGGTGCTACTTTGTCAGCTGAAATTGGACCTATCATCAGTCTCGCAAAGAGTTGGCAGCTACGTTGGGTAACCTGTGTGTGTGAGACCCCGAACTAATCCAATTTTACGCAGCATTGATCACCCTAGACCTAGACGCAACCCCAATTCACTTTGGCAAATGGTATTTTGCTGCCCCCCTGGCCTGCCACTGCCACGGATTTCTCACGTTCATTCGCATCAATCGTTCGAGTGGGTGCGTCAAAAGGAAGGGTTATCATAGCCGGATAGATCGGGGGTAGATCATTTTCACACGCCTCTATTTTTCATGCGTTCTGCTTTCGCGCCTACTGCCAATTACAATCGTGCAACTGTCAGCCCGTCCTCTGACAATGACAAGGACAGCTAAGGGTTTTAGCCAGGGACGTCTCTCGTCTTCGTCCTCACCATCAATACGCAGATTCTCCCCCTCACACGATCGGTGATGTGTACTGTATCAGATTGAAATCTATGTAGGCTTACACTTTCAAAAAATTGAATAACCTAATGAGATGGTGTGCAGCTGAAGATCGTTTTCTGATCGTACAGGATTTTGTGCAGTGTAAACAAGTGATCGGTAGGTATCGTTCCATTGTCTGGATGGAGATCAGAGCGCGGCTCACTCCACTCAAATCTGCATAGGTTGCCCCCCTCTACACACAGATACCGGGACGGGACAGGACAGGACAGGTTATCCTGGGCCATGTAATGATCGTGCCCGAGATCTGCTTTTGTGCCTCACGCAATTTGTATGCTGAGCACCGAGCATTGCTATCAATTGCCCTGACCCCTAATAACGAATTCGTGCCCAACTTAATTGCAGACATATTGATGAGGAGCAGCCGGGGATGGGATTATCCCCAGTCCAGGGAGAAGGGCAACAAAACCTTTTTTTCATTCCTATGTTCAGCGTTTCTTTTTTGTGTACATATTTCTTTTTTTTTGCCATTTGCGTGTCATTTTCTAAGTAAAATTGGCATTTCTTTCATCTCCGAAAAAGATCAGATCAGATATCAGAAAAGGTCCTCTGGCTGTTGCTTGGCATCAATCAACAACAACAATTGAGAGTAAAAGTAAATGTTGTTGATCTTCCCCTGCCTCTTTCCTCTACCCATTCCTCCGTCTCCTTGCACAATGGACACAGATCGTGATCACTTGTTTGTGTATGTTCTTAGCAGGTTCATCGCTGCCATCGAAATGTTTCTGGTTGGTTTGCTTCAACAAAAATATTAAAACCTTCATCCCTTTTGTGTGTGCCCCTAACAGGTGGAGGACCCACTCATACATGCACACATACGGAAGGAAAGACAGACATACTCTGTGTGCTAATTGGATTATGTATTGCTTAATGATCCCTAGAAGCGTTCCTCTTGATATTTAAGGGAGTGCCTGGTGTTAATCACTTGAACAGCATCCAGCCATGCCATCTCCCATACATTCTGCGGTCGTGCGATTAACAACACCGAAAAAAGGGAAAGTTGACCTAAATCGGTTCGAATAATCGTATATTTTTGAAGGGTATACATTTGGCGGTTTTGCCCAAATGGAAAACAAAAGCAGAAATTTAAATGATTTGGAAGGATTTAACTGAACATTGTTGGGAAAATATGGGAACTCTCTTGCATGAGAATTTCAATCAATGTTTATTCTGTTCTGAAGTAGATCACTAAACCCAGTCATATACGGACTTAGGGATACATATACGAGTATACCAAGTATAAAACTCTAAAGCAGATAACAATTTAACTATGAGATCTCAATGATTATGTCAACCCATTAAGATTTTGAGCATAATTCTTTTAAGTTACACACGATTGCATTTTCTAATTAATATCATGCACAAGAACTCCATAAAAATTCCCACGCACAGCCCCAGACATCACTATTAAGTGATCTAAATGGTGCCCAAAGTACAAGTTCCTCAAGTTGATTCGCATAAATTTGTTGACCACTGAAGCCTAACCACTGTGCAATGGAGCAAGACGAAGACGACACACAGAAGGAACCCATTGAGAACGGAAAAGAAATCAAAAACGTATCATCTTTCGCATAAAGTCAAAAACTCTGCGGTTAAGCACACCCAAAAACAAAATAAATAAAAACCTAAACCGTTCAGCCATGACAAGAAGCAAATTAATTTGTTTGAAGTGTCTTTTTCCTTTCTTTTTGTTAAAGTCTTTTACTTTGTGGGCCCTCATGTGCAGTCGATTGTTAAATGAGAACTTACCCACCAAAGTACAAGCGTTTTCACGCCATTCTGAGCACTTGCGGAGGGTTCCCATATCGAAGGAGTTCTTTAAGAAGCTATCCTCTCCCCTCTTGGAGACGCGGCCGCACCTAGGAGAACTTTTCTACGTATTGTTTGTTTAAGAAAATGTGGAAAAATCAGCAAATGTGTGAGAATTAAATTGCTGAACAAATTGTACAAATATCGATTGCTGCGAGGGTCCAAGACTTTTTTGATCTATGAGAACTCTGAGCATTGTCTTTGCTAGCTTCCTGCCATTTCGCATGTAGAATGGGAAGTCAGGGGGTCTTTTCAGGGTTCAAAGGTTCTGTTCTGTCTTTAGATAGACTTCGCGTATATCTTCGGATTGAATTCATTTTATGCGAGTATGAAGTTAACTTGGGGTTTTAGACCCAGAAAATAACATTGGATCTACATAGAAAACAGGTTTATGAATTTATTTATTAGCTGTAGTCCAAAGTTAAATGATTAGATGCAATAAATATGCGAAGAACATAATTAATGTTGAATATATGTATTCCTCTATTAACTGTGTAATTAATTTGATGTAAGTTAAATTTAAATTTCATAGTGCAGTTCACCAAAAGTGCAATAACTCAGCATTTGGAGTCTCGGCCATCTGCAAATAGATGGAATACGTAAATAAGTACATACTAAAATGATTCGTTAATAACTCACCAAATGCTTGATTCTGACCTTCTTCACTTTCTTATGAGCATTCAATTTTAGCTGAAAAGGCTGGTCCGGGGTCACACCATTCTCCTTCAAAATGCCCGTAATAGAGGCGAGAAAATCCTTGGTGATCAGCATACCGGGTAGCTTTATGATGAGGTAACGCAACTTCATGCATCCCCTGAGCATATCAAGGAAATAATCTGGTTCCGGATAGGCCTGCATCATCTTCAGTTTCTCCAACGCAAGCGAATGCTTTGAGATCCATTTGCATAGTTGGTATACTCGAAAATAATTACCAAGGACATTCAAATCTTTAAGTCCTGGGATGTGCGGCCACACCGATGTAACATCGCAGTCGACAATGTGAAGTTTTTCAAGAATTGAACTGGATAGCTCTGGATATTTCCCTGGATTACATATTTCAATGCGCACAAGTTTCAAAAAGCGCAGTTTTTGCAGGTGAAAACATAATTGGCAAATGTCAAGAGTCGGCCGATGTCTACGTAGCCAATCAGGCCTAATTTTCAACTCCTCCAAGTCGACCAATTTGTAGATTTGTGCAGCTGGAATAAAGTTAAAATAAATGTGAAAGATTTTTAAGCCATTGCCAAAACTTACCATCTTCATTTTTGAACCGATTAAAGCTTAGTCTGTTCAGCCGTGGTAGTTCCTGCAACATTTGGTAGATATTCGGTGTGGCATCTCCGCCAATCCACAGCCTAACGGTTGTGAGCTGCTTTAGGCTTACAATCAGAGAATTGAGGGCAGCGCAATTTTCATCCTTCACCCCCAAGTGCACAACTTGAAGATTAGGGCAATGCAACTCTATGACTTTCAGTTGGTTATCAGTCAGAGCATAGCTGTTGTCCAGATCGACAATGTTGGCACCACATATGGTCACCATATCTGACCACGAGCCACACACATTCGATAAATAAATTCGCTTGTATTTATATCGAGTGTAAGTCGCAAATGCTTCGCCAATCACCCGATCAGATTTTGCGAATCGCAATTTATCTGCGTGATCAAGCAACTCGAACACCTTCTCGAGCACATCCACAGGCAAATCGATAATACTCCGTTGCCCTTCCATTTTTCCAGGAGCACAACTTTCCAGAAGAGAGCGCAGGCCGAACTAAACTTTTGTAGATTCCCTCACGGTTTCGTTTCTAGCGAGAGGACGAATGCGAAGCCCGTCCAAGCACGGGCCGAAGTTCTGCAAAGAAAGAGAGAAGAGGAGTGCGTTAGTCAAATAGCGTGGCGACAAGCTCTCTTTTTTTGTTTGTTCATGTTCATTACATTTCAATGGGATGAAAATGACATCAAGAGCAGAGAGGCTCATCAGAGAAAATAAAACCAACGCTCAGTAATCTGTAATAGAAAGGAGAGAAGCTTATTACGATAAGTGAAATAAGTAAATACATTTTAGGTTGAATAATTTAAAATTAGAATATTATCTTGGAACAGATTCCAAACATAAAACCCCAATTCTAAAAATATAGAAATATAGTTTAAGAACTATTTATTTAAACATAAAAGTTTTTATTAAAAACTTTTATACTTTATGATTATGGCAACGAATGGTAAATCTTTGACTACTCTAGTATCTGAATCCTTATCCTACGTTTCGGAAAATTTCCCTCATATTATTTTAGTTTTTTAAATATATTTTCCGTGTTAAATTTCACGAATCCTGTTTCAGCCACTTCAGCCTGTCATATGCATCAAAATTTTGAATAATTTTATGGATTTTTAACTGCCAGCGAGTAGAAAGAAAATATTCCAAGAACGCACGTGTTGCCCAAGTGTTTAAAATTCATTTGTGGAAAATAAATCAGGACGGGGCAGCAGGCAGCAGGCCGGGCATCAGGGAACATAACAGCACAGAACAGCAGGAATCGTCACCCAAGTTGAAACTAATTTTATGCATGACTTTTTACACATTCCTGCCAAGAATCCAGCAAATGACAGCCACTCCAGCGGCATACTCCCGGTACTTGAGAATTTTTCACCAGCCCCAGAGTCCAGAATTCCAGCAGAATTCTGTTGCAGGTCTGTTTTCCCTTTTTTTTTTATTCTGGGCTGTTCGTTCTGCTCCGGGCACTTTATGCACAGTTAAGTTAATCTGCCGCCCTAAGCGGACTGAACAATCCGCTGGCATGTGTCATCCTCTCTCGTTCTGGGCATGTGACACATGAGATGCGCGTCTGGTCTGGGGCGCAGTTTTGGTCCGTGCCATACCAATGGCCACTTGAGAGAGTGCGAGTCCGTAGATGGAATAGGAATGCCATAAGGCATCTTTACGAGGTTATCGATTTAGCATATGTTTTGTAGGGCATCAATCCGTTGGTCTCAGCAGGTGGCGGCAGCCACAAACCACATTGAAGTGAATTCGAGAATAAAGTAAGGCCAGTTCTGGGTGATCCCTTAGATCCATCGTAGATCTAGCATAACAGCATAACAGCCTGGAATTAGTAATGCCATAATAGAACTGAGAATAAATCAGGATTTATAGATACAAATGGACATTATAGACTGGTTTTTTTTTATGCTCATTCATATTACTTTAAAATAATTTTCAAAACCATTAATATATGTATCTCTTCAATTTGGGACATACTTATATGAAGTATTACCTGCACTTGGATTGAAATGTTTCACGATTTAGCTTGATTTCATTTCGTTTATTTTATACAACATTTAATTGCAAGCGTCCCCCGGGCTTGGACAACTTATTTCAGCTTTGTTAGGGCCTGTGTCTGGTTCGTCTTCCACTTGTTTTGTAATAAATTACCTTTCGAAGAGCAGTAGTAACAACGAAAAGGCATCTCAATGCCTTCCACCTGATGACTGCCCGGGCATCCAACTAATGACACATAAATATTTATCGGACAGTCAGTATAAGTCAGTGTGTGTGTGTGTGTTGTAACCGAAAGGGTTCTTGGGACTAAGTCAAAGCGAAAGCTTTGTGAGTACACTTTCTAACAGAGAGTATTACGGTTTCTAACGGCGGAAGAGCTTAACAATAAAAATAGTTTTTAAATATGAATTAATCCAAGGCAAAGATTAAAGTCTTGTGTGTGTCTTAGCATGATCCTATACATATTGACTCAAATGTGTGTATAAGGGTATCTAAAGGTACAATATCTTTCTGATTTATTTGTGCCTATGGCCTGTCGTTGTTCGTTTTTGTCTTCTGTAATCTGGCTGAGCCGAGCTACTTGACTTACACACGCAGCAGAACATAAGAGAACCAGTTCGGTGGGGCATTGAGTAATACTGAGAGAGGAGGAAGAGAGAGAGGGAGGTTCAGTGCGGAATGAACAAACCTTTGTCGTGTCGTGCGTTGCCGTGTGTGTGTATTTGTGTGTGTGTGTGTCGACGAGATCTTCTGTTAATTGCGTAAGGCAGGTGGCAGTGCTGCCAGCAAAGAGAATAAGACACGGTCACAGACAGGCCACTCTGAAGTTGTTCCCGTAGGTGATTAGTGCCGGGCCCTGGCCCTGGCCATCCCCCCACCAAGTTTCCCCACCCAAAAACGGTAGCCAGTGCTTTCCATTATTGCCAAGTGTCAAATTAAGTGCTCACATGATTAATATTTGGGCCCCGACGGGCATGGGCATTGTTCTGCTGCTACTGTGCATCGGCGGCGGGTCCATGCAATTTTCTTGCTGATCAACCGTGTCGCTTGACCATTAACTTTTAATTGTGGTCTACAGGCGGCGGCTGCTTCTGTCTATCCCTCAAAGTAGTCCTAGACCATAAAGTCCAATTGATGTATCTGACATGGCCCGCTGATGTTTTACGATGTCCTGGAACGGATTAGCAGAGAGGAAATTGGCTGGCATAGTTGTGCGGTGAGTCAGTGTCAGTCCAGTCAGTGCCTGGAATGGATTCTTTGATTAGTTTTCAGTTTTAGCCACAAGTGGCGTGTTCTATTGCGAAATGTTTTGTTTGTTTCTATTTGCAGTTTGATAAATGTTTTTATTTAACCGCAAAATGTACTTACATTTCGACTTGATCATTGTCGCCTTGTTGCTGGGACCACAAAAAGTCGACTGTCAGACACAGCCAGTGAACCCCACAACTGTTGTTCCATATGGCTGGATATTTGGCCGTACCGCCGTTCAATTGATTTACGATCGTGGCAAAATCGATACAAGATTAGAGTCGAACAAAGATTGCAATGTTAACCGTTGTGTTTTCGGATCAGAGAGTCATTCGATTCAGGCCTTTTTCTCACTTGAATTTTGAGCAAAAGTTTGGAAAATAATTATATTGAAATACGAAATGGGGTTTGAGGACTAGAGCGGACTAATTCTATAAAATATTTATAAAGAACAATTGAACTCAATTGAAATGATGGAATCTTCCCGAGAAACGGATTGAATTTCGTCAAGTGTAAGTTAACATTTTTAAACACTTTCATTTCGACTCATTCCTGCACTCTTCCTGTATGTGAGTAATTTTATATGCGCAAAACTTTCGTTTTTTCAGGTCAGTTAATTAATGCGATAATTAATCTTACTGACTGTCCGCCCTGGCGTATGACTCTGTCGTCTGGGTTTTTTTTTTATTTTGTTTTTTTTTTTTTTATTATAAATCAGCTAACTGAGCTGTCAGAATTTTACAGTTAAAAGTTGTGGAGTTTCTACAGAAAAAAAATTAGGTCAAATGCGAAATGATTTATAAAATCAGGTCAGAAGTGGAGTATCTCTTCCGCTGCCTAGTTTTTCGTTTTTCTTGAGTCAAAAAACAGCATTCGAATTTATTTGGAACTGCATCCCACTTCCCACAAGATGAGAAATTGCATTAATCCTGAAGCTGAAAAAAATTCCAATAAATAAATAAGTAAAAATCAATTTGTAGGACTCACCTTCATATCCGCCAAAATTTTGAGAAAATGAATGTCGAAAATGATAGGTTAGGGTTAGGCAGCACAGCCGTTCCACAGGCACACTGACCGCAGTTTAGTGAGGCTTGCCAACAGGGAATTAATTGCCGAACAGTTATTTTCGTTGATTCGCAATTTGACACGTTGTATGTTGGGGCAGTGTACCTTTATTAAATCTAGAAGCAAAGGATCTATTTCTCTGATCTCCACGATCTCAAGAATACTGGCACCGTACATGGGCAAAAACTGGGCCCATTCCGATACTTTGCGATGCCAGAGTTTAATTTTTGTACATTTGTTTTTAGTGAAGTGGGTCAATGCACGTCCTAGATTCGGATTAAGTCTGGCAAAGTTAAACTGATCGTTTTCATCCAGTTCGTCAAAGATCTTGCCCAGAATTTCAACGGGCAAATCTGTAATATTCATTGGGGTTTCCATTTTGAACAGCACCAGGCAGGAAACTAATTTATTCGCAAACCAAGAAAATACGTTTGCTATATTGTGGTGAATTTGGATAAATCAATTTTTTACACGTTCAGAGTTTCTTGATTATTGAAGTGGTACTGAGGGGGTGGGAAAAGTGATAGTATTTGTGAAAATCATATTGATTAGTAACACAAGGAAACAAGGTTTTGTTGATTATAAACTGAATGTTGTTTTTAAGGAATTGGAGACGCTGAATCCAGCTCTGTATTTGGTTTTTCCTATCAGATCGAGTTTTCGCGATATACCATTACTGAGACATGTTTCCTAGAACTTTGTTAAAGTTTTTTTTACTAAATTAAGGTGTCTGATTTAAAAAAAAATGGAGATTAGATTTAATATCAGCGACCTCAAATTAGTAAAAAAAAAAAACTTCAATCAGTTTTCAATCAACACGCAAAAGCTCAATTTTGTTCCCTTGTGTAATTTATATTTTAGCAGAGATCGTAAGAAATTTATTTTACTGGTTATGATACAAATTATGACACACAAATTATTTTCTGATTTTTATTATTAATACCTCTTAGATAGATCAGCTTTTTTTCATGCACTTTTTACATTTTAAATCTTAAATATTATTTGTGATCTCTGTTACTGTACATTTTTCCAATTAAAGAAAGACCTTTTTTTTGTTTTAGAACCGACAATTGTCTTCTTCCTCTCGTACTCCCCCCAAAATAACAATCAACTTCCCTTTGTCGTGGTCTATTAAATACGAATTACATTTGCTTTAAGTAATGTTCTCACACACTCCCTCCCAAAACATAAGATTCTAATGCACTTTCGAGGCGGATATATCCGAGGGGTTAATAGGAAAAATACCTTTGTGGGGATCTTTGGGCGAGAACTGGTTTGGTTTTCTTTTCGGTTCAGACAATTTGAAACGTAAATTTATGATGCAGTGCGGAGCTGTAACTGCGACTGTATCTGTAAGATATCAAGATACAGAGTCGCAGCTACTGCGACTTGGACCTGATGCACACCTGCATCTACCTTGCCGCCGTTGGTGTTTCTCTCTTATTTTTTTTTATTTTTATTATTGGTGTTAAAATTATGGGTTACGCCAGCCTTTTCCTCTCGTGGTTACGGTATGGCGTGGGGTGAGGTGTGGTGTGGTGTGGTGTGTGGTTGACAAGCCGGAGACGGAGACTGAGACGGAGAGTCGTATCCCGTGTGTATCTGTGTAAGACGGGTAGCACTTCCCTAGGCCCCAGAATAACCAGTAACCAGTTCCTCCTGTAGCGGAGCTCCCTCTATGCGTGATCAGGCCTCGTCAAGCCCTGGGATCTGGCTTTGACTTTGGACTCTCTGGATCTGGGACTCTCGTCTATGGGTGCCTGTCGTCGTGCCTGAAAACTGTTCCAAGGGCCATAAATTGTGTCTGTTGTTGTTTGCTGGAGTTGGAGGGTTGGGGGCTGGACCGAAGACCACAATGTGTTCAACACGGGTAGCCAAATAATCTTGTTTAATACTCCTTCCAACTGGAGTGTTTGTTCTCTCTTCGCTACAATAAAGATCTTTGAGCTATGGGTAGCAGAGACTGGACGGGACTGGACTTGATTTGAGCCTACTAATCCTAACCAACTGGAGGTTCATTAGCCTCCCAGCCAACCCAATCAATTACCCAACCCCAAAGACGAGCCTCATTATATGTCTCATTCCTTTCATAAGCAATTGCAGTTGATTACTGGGATGGGAGTGCGCTGCCTCATTAGGATCTCGCTCCGAGATCGGTTCCTACCAATTTGCGAGCGTGCCAAAAGGGTTTAATGCTTTGATTAAGACACACTTTTCTAACCAGAGAGATGCAGCGCAGGTGTGTGCCAGTAAAGAGAGAGAGAGAGATGTTGGCGTGTTTGCTGGCGTAAATCTTTAATTTTCCATGACCCAATCAGAAGTTCTCTTCTCCTTAATCTTGGCCCAGGCATCAAACCTTTGTTTAACTGGACTTTTGATTGGGTTGCGAGAGAGTTGCGTTTTAATGGCTTCGTTTGGTTCTGTTTTGAAATAGACAATGGGGAAACCTTGACCGATTAGCGACAAGCTAAACCCTTTGTGCACCATCTGTTGACCCAGCGTCGTAAATTAATCAGTGGCCCCCAAAAACACAGAGACCGAGTCGAAACAGAGTCATCAAACGGTGGCAGGCCACTCGTGGCGACTCCATCCACCAACACCTGAGACTCCAATACACACATACACACACAAACAAGTTGATTTTCCAGCACAAATGCCCCCAAAACCCAACCCAACCCAAACCAAACCAAACCAATCTGAGCCGAGCACTCAACCCAGGCCCATTGTATGTCATTTTTCAAAAACCAGAAATGAAACGAAACCAAACCAAACCAAACGAAATGAAGCTTGGAGTTGGCTCTGACTCTGGCTTTGGTTGCTGCGCACGTGCCAGGCTTTTGCGCAGGCGCACAGCCAGAAGCACGGACCCAGGCCCCAGACCCAGACCCACTCAAGCCACTCTCCGATGCCTGATCCCAGTGATGATGATGACGATGACGACGCCCAAAACATTTGTGGAACAGTTGTACTTCGTTCGCTCTGGCTGTGTTTGGCCCCTTCTTGGGGCATACGCCCAGTCGGGCCGGGCTGCCAAACCAGACAAGAGCTCTAAAGTAAAATGACTCAAAGCGTTTCTTGGTTACTCTTTTCAATGCTAACATTTTCTTTTTTCCCTATTAACTGTAGCCAAAGTTTTATGGTTCCATCAAATCACAAAGCCAACTACTTTGAACTTCACTAGGGAGTTTCATGTATCGAATTTTTCAGAAAAATTCATAAACCTGCATAACGAATACAGTTCTGCTCAACAGACTTTTCGAATCATTAATAGCTAATATAAATATTTATAAAAAAATAAAAATTTGCAATCAAAATGAATTTATTATTACAACATAATTGATAATATTGAATTTAACTTTTGTTTTATTAAAAATAATTTTTTTGTTTCTAATATTTTTAATTTTAAGCGAAAAAAAGTTTTCTAGTTCGAATTTTTATTATAAAAATTAGATGTAAAAGTTATAAAAAGATATCTCTCCAAAAAAGTGTTCAAAAGATTTTTTGAAGCTCTTTATAACATTTGTTTGTGATCTCCGCCACAGAGTAACCAATATTCTTACAGTCTTTACTTTTATTTTGGATTTGGAAGACCAGACACCATCTGTCCAAAGACAGAAGAATCGGAGAACAACTTGGACCATGACTTGTTCGATTGTGACAAGACCTGGAGAGAAAAAAGAAGCTTTTACCTCTTCAGAGTAAAAGTCATTTATTTTGTTTTGGGTTTGTCGGACAGTTGCAGCTCTTTTAATTAAAAACCATCCAAAGAAACAAAATACTCTCGCCTCTCAAAATGGTTGGGCTCGTGCCCGTGGCCCTTGGGCTGGTGTACATGTGTATGTCTAGGCCTGCCCACGATTTTGGAGGTGCCCAAAGTGGGCGTTTTCTTAGGGGACGGACAGAAGAGCTTCTGCCACAGACATTGTAATTGCTGTTGAAGGTGGCTGCTGCTGCTGCTGCTGATCATGATGGTTGGTGATGATTCAGCTGATTCGGGCCTGTCCGGTATTATTTATGGCTCGTGCCAACTGTCGTCTCTGGTTAACTGGAAGAGCAGCAGCTTCCACTGTAACTGCAGCTTCAGGGAATATTTCAAGTGATTCTTCTTCATGTACATATCTCTGAAGAGATAATGGAAATTTGTTTCTAAATTTCCAATGAAATTAAATTTGTTTTGGGTCTAGAGCAAAGCACGTGCTCTCCATTTGCATGGCGCAGGTGTTTCTCCCTCTTGTGGAGAACTTCTTGGTCTCTTATTTCTACTGATCTTTGGCTGTTGGCAGCGCCCACGTCAAAGGCCCCCATGTCGCTGTCGCTGTCACTGTCTGTTGTCGAGCTAACTGTGTCAGCAATTAGTTGCGGTCTTTATTTATGGTCTCCATTTTCCATTTGCCTGTTAAATTAATTAAACAAAGCCATAAGCTAACTTTGCTGGCAGTAAATTGGAAAATGGCGTTGACATTCAAGGTCTTTCGTTATAATTTGAACTGCCATTTGTAGGAGGTTTCAGGGGAAAGGATACACAAAAAGTATCAGAAAAAAAATGTATATATTTAATTTAAATTTTCATTTTAACTATGAAAATATTTTTAAAAACTATGGCATGCATTTAAATCAAAATATCCGAATTTTGCATTCTCCCAGAAAGTATATTGGAATGAATTTATAAATCCAAGTGTTAAGGGACTAACATTAAGTGGTCAAAGAATACAAAACTGAGAGATCAACTCCACTTTTCACTTCCCAACTCCATTTGCCAATCACCTATAACACCCACCATCTCATAGCCGCCACTCAATCCATTCAAACCAAGTGTCAACGACCACTTCAAAGTGTTTATAACTATCTTTTCAACAATGTACCAACAAAGAGATCGCATGGAAAAACAACAAAGAAAATTCATTACCAAAGAGACCCGACCCGAGAGACCGACAGACGCGGAACATTAGTCATCTGCGGAGGGAGGGACACGGGACATGGACACGAACCATGAAAACGAACAAACCAATCGGCTACAATAAACTTATCGCGCCTATAAAATCAATCAACTTTTAATAAAACGAACAAGCAACAAAGCAAAAGAGCAAAAAAAAAAAAGCGCCCAGAATAATAACAATAATAAAATGCTGCTGAAAAAGGAGTTCGGTTTCCGCACATGTGGAGCACTGATCGGGCAGATCGAGTGACTCATCGAATGGAAGGCGGACGGCTATGGCAAGTGGTCAAGTCGGGAGGGAACTGAACCCAAACCCCAAAACCAAACCGAAACCCATAAATAAGCTCAAATATAAATACTTTTTCCCAATCCCAACGCCCCGAACGACTCCCCGGCTCGTTGCTTATTTGCCCATTCGGCTTTGTTTGTACAATAAATCTACCTGAAAAGCAAGCCCCTCTGCAAATCTAATAGAGTGACGGGCACCGACCGGAAAGGTGTCTCACAGCATCCACAGACCGAAAGTGGCAATACCCTGGAACCAGACAAATAAATAATCAGAAATTCACCGAATTCACTTTTTTACATTCTGCAATGATTTTTCCATATCCCACAACAAAGTCTTAGGTACTCCCCATACGCAAGGGTATGCAAAAAAAAAAAAAAAAACAAAGATGACTTCGACTGGATCTAGGCCTGGGACTGGGGGCAAACTACCTGCAGTCTATGAGTCATGCAGCCATTTGGGGCAGGGGGAAGAGTAGAGGCAAATCTTCAAGTTCGGCACAAAGTTAAATGATCAACAATTTGAAGCCAGATATGATATTAGCAAGTCCCCAATGCAGTCCGATCGTTGGCCACGTTCAGGTAGTTTTGGGGCCGACCCTGAGCCCTTTTCCGCCGACTCTGTCTGGCGACGGCGGCGGGCTATGTGCCCCCTGTGCCCCCAAAAAGCTACCATGTACACTTCACACATTGAAGCTTTTTTTTTCAGCGAGTTCGTGCCCATCTGTCCGTGTGTCTGGAGCGTCTGCCAGCAGTACGGGAATGACTCATCCAGAGATCACTAAAGACCAGACCAGAGCTCTTACGCTCTCCCAACCCATCAACGTCTGGGGACTTTGGTTACACGACAACGACCACGACGGACCCGCCTCTACTGTGGGATAAACTCGTATATTTTTGTTGTTTTAATGCGAAACTTATGTTGCTGTTGCTCGATTCTTTTGTTGCGATTGCGGTCTGACAACGGCTTTAGTCAGAAATGGACAAATTATGAGGTTGATTGGCAGTGGAATGGGCTCACTAGTCGCTAAATTTCTTAATTAAATTGGTGCGAAGCTGGGACGGTGGACTCTATAAAATGGACTAAATTATTTGAGTAGTAAAATACCTTTTACTTAAGGAGGATATACACAAAACTAGTTGGAGTTTGGACTACTTACATTAAGTATATCAATTCTTCCCGTTGTTTGTGGTCCTGGAATATGCCTCTCTATACCTGTATATATTTTTAACCATTCATTGCATTTATGTTGCTGATAGATTCATGGACGAGCCCTGCAATTTTCACCGGTTGTGCTGGCTGTCAAATTAAAGTTGAGAATAGCTTGATTTTTGGTTATTTTTAGAGGTACATTTTTTTCCAGTTCGTTTGTGCCGCGCCGCGCACGCATCAGCGGATAAATTTTATGCAAAAATCTGGAATAGAAATATTTTATATTGCATCGAAGAATCGGTAGGCGTGAATTGTTTGCACTGCCTGTGGCTGCGCTGCTGAAGGCAACACATGGCTCTCAAAGCAAGGGCGTGTGCAACCAGAACGTGCTGCAAAAAATAGCAAACACAAATTTTTGGCCCTCTCGTTGTCAGAGTGTGTACATACACTGTAAACTGTTCAGCTTTTATTGCATTTCCCAAGCATGAGGCCTGCAATGTCAGAATGCCAGCCTAAATGTTGGGTTTCGGTTTCAAATTTGAGATTGAACGAAATTTAAATTTTGTACGACTTTAAACCAGATAAACCATACAATTCGTGTGTATGTAAACACTTTTTACATATGTATTTATGTACCTATCCTCTTCATAGACTAAGTACTGGGTAAATACTCACCTCACAGTACGATATGGCACACAAACTTCCTAAATATGCTCAGCTTTCTTTTCTTTTTAAAAAATGTACTTTAATTTCGTTTAAGTCCAGTTTTTACAATTCACAAAGTAGAGAATAACACAGGCAGAAAAGTGACAAGCTATTTGAGGGCTGGAGAGCTTTTTATGGTTCGAATCTATCGATAGGTCCAGGGCTGCAGTGTCGACAGTAAATTAGTGAAGTCAAAGTAGAAAAACAAGTGCAACAATTAATATTTGTATGTACATTTTGAATAACATATATTTATTTTATTTATTTAATTTTTTTATTCTAGTCCTACACTATTCCGACTCAGTATGCAGCTTTTCCACATCAATTGGAGGAACTGCTGAAACAGATTGGCAACCTTCAATCACACAGCCATACATCATACATAATTCAAAGCGATAAGCCAAGACCAATAATTCGATTGGTGGGTTGTCTGCGGGTATTTGTCAATATTTAATTTGCCACACAGCGACTTCTTGGCCAACTCTTAAAGCTGAAGCCGAGATCTAAACCAAAACCCAAGTCTCGACCGAAATCGAAATTAAAACCCACATGCCAAGGATGTCAACTTCTTGGACAGCCGCCGCCGCAGCTGAGACTGCAGCCCAAGTGTTGACCAGTTATATTGACAGGTATTGTGCCATTTTGTTGTTGTTTGTTTTTTTTTTTTGGCAACGTACAAACCAGTTCAACAATTATCAAATCACTAGGCGGGACAGTCCATCGACTGGCGTTATCAGCACTGTCTCTGCCTCGAATGGAACCCCACACTAAAAACTGCCCCCATAATAATTCGAATCAATTACAGCAATTAGCCCTGCTCTGTTGGCACATAAAAATCGCATCAATTGCATTTAGATTTTCGCCTTCAATTGCACTTTATTGTCCCGTGCCTTGATTTATTTTATTGGGGATCTCTACCATATCGATGGGTGTACAATACATTAAATAGAGCTCTGCCATAGCAATGGACTATGCGGAGATTTATTGGTTTAGTGAACTCTGGGAACACTCTGGGCCTGTCAGTTCAATAAACCGGACAACTAGATATACATATATTTAATTATTTGCTGATCTTTTATGGCATTGTTGTGAAAAGAAGATGAACGAACGATATTTATGGGATTTTCTGCAGAGAATTTATAAAGTAAAGTTGTGTAATACAAAAATCGCTGTAATACAGAGAACCTATATACACGAGCTTTTCCACAACTATATTGATGTCACATTCTCTCAGCGAGTACGTTGGCGAACTATTTATAATTTTATAATCTGACCGATTCCATCCACACTGTGTGGCGTTTTTTCCCACATTCATTCAGAGTACTTTCATGAGGCTATAATATTTGGCCGAATGCCAAGTGGCCACCGCTTGGAATGAGTTTATAAATATCTTCCTTGCCTGCGCATTTTCTAGTCCGAATAAATGGGGGTTTCAATGATTTGATAACTGAATGGTTCAACGCCAATGCAAATTATAACTAAAAGAAATAGTATTCCATTGGTATGATCGAAATCCATTAACAAAGCGAACTCTTACGTGGATAATCCTTTCTTTTGGTTAAAGGAAGCTCCGAAATTAATGTGACATACTTTATTGGGGCTACGGGAACTCTCTTGCCTGACAAACGATCAAAAAAACACCCCACGCACATACATATATTTGACCTCGTTTTGGGCTGCCAGTGGGGGGGCCGGAAGATTGGATTTTTAATTTTGACTGATAATTGTTTTGCAATGTCTGAAATGTTCTTCAAATGCAGCGATGTCTCGACCTTGTCTCGTAAATCAACCCAAAACGAATTGGTTGGCAACTGGTTGGTTGCTGCCTTTTGTTTCTCGCTTTGTGTGTGGGTGCGGAAGTATTCCCGCATATGTTTTTGTGGGTCTTTTGTTTTCACTCAGTCGCGGATGAGCGATATGCGACGCGTCTCTGGGTGTATCGTGCCGCCATGTCGCCAAGGGCTGTGCTGTCCACTTTTGTTCAATAATTCTCTGTGTGTCATCGAAAGTGGGCTCCCATTCACATGCACATTCTTCCCGCTCTGTTCGGGAGACAGTGAAAGTGGGTCATTGAATGGCATCTGAATGGCCTTGTTGGGGTAGGTGGTTGTGGGTGGTTTGTGAACGGAATCCAATTGGCTATAAAATCTACCTCAAAATTCCTAAGAAATACGTATGCTTTTGAAGTACATTGTACATCTTCTCCACACTCATTAATCCTCATCAACAGTGAATGCTCTCTCACCAACCACAAATAGTAGCACCAAATTCGTGCCAAAGTTCGATTCCACTGCCCACTCATCATCATCTTCCACGGACTGTGCTAGTGATTTGCTTAAGCACCAATATGTTATCGCCTCTCAAGATCTTTAGCTACAGCTCCAGTGAAGCCTGCCCCCTTCTTTTTCCCAGAGATCTGCATTTGCATTCTGTCGATTTATGTGTGCTGCTGCTGCTGCCTGGTTGGCGTGTCTGTCAATAAAGCGTTAAGGAAAAATATAAGGCCCAAAACGAAGTCGAGTGGGGCAGATCAGATGGGTAGCTTTTATCGCTCTGCAAAAATTTATTAATTATGCAGAAATGGCAAAAAAAATAATTATCAAAGACTTGATTGTGGATGATGAAAGGTATTAACAGGAAAGACTTAGACTGCACTGCGAAGCAGAGGGTCTATATTTACACGACAGAAATGCATTTAAAACATGCACAAATTATACCATTAGTTACAAAAATATCTATTTCAAATAAAAACGTATTCAAATGTATTCAAAAGATCCCAAATGGAAAAAAGGGAAACTGCAAACGGGAAATAAGTTGTTTTCTTCCCGAAATGTTTCTATTTAGGGATTATTATTAACATTATATTCTTATTTATTATTATTATATTAATATTAGTTTTTTTATTAATTTCAGATAGAATTGCACTTAAATTTGTCTTATTTCATTGCAAGGTAAGCGAGAGTAGAATTTGAAAGACAATTTTACAAAAATTTTTGTTCCTACAATTTTTAGAACTTAAAAAAAAACTGTCTGTCCGTCGATAGAGTGTCAATAATATATTCCCGACAAGAACATAACAAAATTAAAACAAAATATGAAAAATAAATATTATTACAAATTGAAAATCGAGCGCCTGTAGACATTGACAGATAACTGTACGAAATAAGCTGTGTGTACATACATTTTTCGAACAGCTGAGCATCGTACATGCATATTAATTTTTAGCTACAGAAAGGGTCAGATGCCAATAATATCCCCTCGTAAATAATATCAGTCATACATATATACTGTAAAATTAATCATAAGTTGCCCAAATCCATGGAAATCTCCAAAGATTTTAATCTTTTCCACACAATGCAATTTATTAATTATGCGAGCCTCGAAAAGACGGAAAGCTGAGTAAAAGTGCCGATGGGCAGCAGAGAACAGATACAGACTGAGAGCAGTCGGACGTATGCGGCGGAAAGTTCAAAAAGCTATCAACGGGACGGACAGGCGTGTTCTGGGTGCGGACAGTTGTCAGTTCTCGTTGCGCCGCAGTTCCATTCCCCTTCGCGTTGTACTGTTACAGCCCCACAGAAAGGGGAAGGAGTTTCTTGTAGCCTGGCCAAAAGTGAGGCTAAGCTGACAAAATGCATTTCAACTGGAATCACCTTAAAAGGCGTACAACACAACACACATCTGTTGTCAGTGGGCTTTTTATGGACTCTTTGCTCTTGGCCAAAAGTTGTTCATCAGAAGCCATTTGACTTGGGCCAAAGTTCTTTATTATGCCTCGTAAATTATTATCAAAATTAAAAAAATATATATAGCAAACCATTTCTAGGTCTTCGATGTCCGCGAAACCTCGAATCTGTTTCAACGGCCATCTACCTGCGGCTGCGTCTGCCTCTAACTCTAACTGCCCCAAAATCAGATCCTCAGACTCTCTGCCATGTGTTCTCGAGTGCTCTAACGCCATATTTTTCCATTCTTCTTCCCTGTTTCGGATCCCTCTTTTCCTTCGCAAAGTTTTAAATTTCTTGGAAATAAAAGCCTGGCCATTAGTTTTCGTCCTTCCCTTTTCTATCGCTCTACGCTCGGCTGCCCCTATTTATTATTCGGTTTTCTCTTTTTGTTTTGTTTTTGGGTTTCGGAACAGGCAAAATTTTGCAGCTACCTAAGGCAGCCAGACGAGAAGTGAGATAAATAGATGTACAGGGGAGTGGGAGTAGGAGAGGCTAAGGAAAATCTAAGGAGCGTTACGCTTGCCTTGTCTTCTTGGCATACCCTTTGTTTGGGTTGATGAGGATCATAAATTTAATATGCGGTTTGGCAGTAAACGAAAATACATTAGGGGAATTCTGGCTGACTGAAAATAACGTATGTATATAATATTGAAAAGTAGAGGTTGCGTAACTGCAATATTTATACATTTTTTTATAATCATTGTATATTTACTAATATTTGTAAAGGCAGTTTTCTCCCCTAGTGTCGAATGGTAGATGTTATTATTTTTGTTTTCATATAAAGTACATGTGTTCAAATTCTTTTTATTTCTCCCAAATATTACTTCAGCAAGAACCGTACCTAAATAAAATATAAATATTTATTTCCTGACTGGGAGATTTACATACACACATTAATTTTTATTGATATAACGTAAATAGCGAATTCGTTTTTTTTCGTTTGTGAGAATATGTGTTTATTTTTAAATCTGTATACGTGACGATAGATTTCATAAATCAGCTGTTCATTTCTCGATGAAAAATAGCAGTGTGACCATATAACCCGTCAGGAATCAGCTGACAAACGAAAAAAGAAGGGAGCAGAGTGGCCGTCCGTTTGGCAGACACTTTTACGGTCACACTTGACGGCTTGTTTACATTTTTTGCTTACATTTCCTCTAAGACAGAGGGGGTGTCAGCTAATCCGTAAATCTGTAATTCAGTAAAAATAAAATAAGTAGATGCCTCTTTATTTAAGGGCATCTGATATCGACTATAGTTTGGAATCTTCTTCCTCTCCTGCTTGTTCTTCCCTGCGCTATCTGCGCTCGCTTAACCATCAACGCGGCGACGTTCTCTGCTGCTCTCTGCCCTCTGTCCGTACGTTTATTTAATTTTTTTTTCGGTCTTCACTTGTCCCCCCTCCTCATACATACGCCTCGTGTGTTTGCTGTTGTTTCAGTATTTGTTGTTGCTGTGGGTATTGCTGCGATACGAAACCGTGCAGGTGTCCAATATTTTCTTTTATACCGCGTCATCGGGTAAAAGAGAAACACACAGACAAAACAGAGAGAAGAAAAAAACGAAAAGAGATAGAGAG
Organism: Drosophila subsilvestris; assembly: GCA_035043285.1. NCBI lineage: Eukaryota > Metazoa > Arthropoda > Insecta > Diptera > Drosophilidae > Drosophila > Drosophila subsilvestris. The sequence continues at coordinate 2,168,901 of JAWNNB010001728.1, read as the reverse complement.
AGAGAGAAAAAATAAAAAATACAAAACTAGTTCTAGATTTACAGCCGCGACTCACTGCAGCTCACCTATCCTCCTACTCCTACTCCACCGACTCTTTAGACGTCGCCATATTTCGCCCATATTTTCGATTCGATTGCGTATAACAAGTTTAGCTGTCTCGCTCCATCCCCCTGCCCCTGCCCCTCAATCACCCCATGGAACTCCGACTTGATATAAAGTGCTTTGCATCCATGCAACGTCGTCCATTTGGTGCCCCAACCCCAGTTCGCCTCAGACCCAGACCTCAGTCCACCTACCTTGCTTGCCTCGCTTGCCTCTCTTGCAGCCTAATGCCTTTTCCTCTTCATATTCTTGTTCGTTTTTTTAATTTTTGTTTTGATTCTCGATGTGGCTTCTCTCCGTTTGAGCTTGTTCTTTTGTGATTTTGATTAATATTTTATACATGTTGGTTCGGGGGCTACGAGACCCCATGGAGTGCTCCAACCCCAACCCATGTAATTACCCAAATTTGGCGTCACTTGCCGTTAAAGGTCTTGGGTGGAGTGTGTGGACGGAAAGGAGGATAGGACGGTGGGTTAGCCAAAGAACGGTAAAGTGGAATTAAGATTTATTTATGGAGTTGGGCCTAACGATATCTTAAAAGGTTCGTATAGAGTGTGGGGAGGGTCAAAGAAAGAAATGGACTTGGTCTTACGTCTCGAAATTGTAATCGTAGAAGTCTCTAATGTCATAGGAAACTTATTTGTCTTTTTAAGAATAGTTAGGGAAAAGATGTACACTGCATGTGATGAGAATGAGCTTAGGATCACTTCACACGCTAAATTTATTCATATATCTTTATATATAATCTATATAAACTTCCCCTCAGATCCATACGAAAAATCTCTAAAGGTCACAAAGGCAATCAAGTACACTAGTGTATATAAATCTTTATTTATTCATGGTGCAAACGATCCACATGATCGATCTCCACAGTCTGCCAGAAGGTGTGATCTCCCAAAAGATGCTCCGCCTCATCCTCCTCCTCTAAATACCGTTCGAAGGGATAACCCAAGGGTAGCTCGTCCCATCGGCTAACCCCCTTGCTGAAGTCACAAATCAGTTCGTTGGCCTGCCTAGCCTTGAAGTCATAAACCGTAGCCACGATCAGGAGGCGCAACAGCAGGGACTTTTGTCGACCTCCGCGGGGCAATATCAAACGTCGGGGGAAGCCGCAGTTAGGTGTGGATATATTCAGGGGGAAATCGAACTCCTCCTGTTCGGCCAGCCTCACATATTGATGGAGTTCGGTGAGAGAGATGTGATCACCAATCAGTCCACTGATCTGCCGAGAATCTCTGGTGATTCGGTTCACACCTTCATAGAGCACCGTCAGAAAAGTGTCCAACTGATAGAAAGGCTCTCGATTGACAGACCCAGACCCAGTCTCTGCGGTAGTGAGAAAGAATCGGATGATGATCGATTGGGTCTTGTTGCTGGTGACTTGAAGGCTAAAGCTAAAGGGCTTCTGCTGCAGTCGATACTGTCGTTGCTGCAGCGTAAAAGGCCACATGAAGTGTCCGTCGTAGTGAAAGTGCCTGGCATGCAGGAGATTGCTTAGATCCACATCTACCGGCTCGTCGTAGGTGATCAGTGGAGTGATCTCCATGGCATCAATGCGCAAATCGGTTGGTTTAAGCGAACCGTTGGGGGTGGGCTGAAGAGCCTGGCGGTACCATCGATACGAATGGAGCAACCGTTCAGCGTAGTAATAGAAGTAGGGCGATCGCAGCGAAGTGCGAAGATCGAGGAGCAGTTGGGGCTCATTGGCCGACTCCACTTGCAGTTGTGTCAGGTCGAAGGGAAATAGTTCCCTTAAGCCGATCCGCCAGTTATCACCTGTTTCCAGATCGATGCTGGATCCATTGTCTAGCATATATCTATGAGTAGAAATCGCTTCGGCAACGTTCGTCTCTAGGGTTTCCAGTGCTTCCGTCACCTTTTTAGAGGTGGACGGGGTCACCAGCCGAAAGCGCTGGTTTAGCCAGGTCAGCAGGTGCGGCGTACTCCGGCTCTCCGCCTCCAGAAGGGTCAACTGCCTGTATGGTAGCTGTTGGCCGTAACGTTCCAGCTTGTAGCGTGCAACCAGCTGACCTAACTGGTTGTACCACCACTCCTGGAGCTCCTGCGAGCTGTTCTCAGTCTGGGCTATGCCCATATTGATGTAGTACCAGTAGGACTGCCAGCCAATGTCGTCGATGAGGTGCTGGAGGCTGTGCTGTCCGCGCTGGTGTTCCTGCAGTCGGAGAATATGCACATCAGCCATGGCCTCAAACCACTTGGTAGAGCTGCGTAAATTACCCTCCAGGCGGGTGGGTTGCAGCTCTTGGGGCAGAACCTGTTGCACCTCCTGCAACTGATTCGTAAAAGTGTGTTGCTGTCTAATCCAATTGGCAAAGTTAAAATTTCGTGCACTCCTCACGGTCGCCTCATTGTGGTACGATTCGGGCCACAGCTCGTAAATCTTGGGCATGACCAGGGCCTGATAGTCCTCCCGCTTGAGCAGCACCTGGCTGAGAGCCTGCAGGAAGAGACCCGGATTCACATGAACCCGGGCCCAGCAGATGTTCTGCCATAAGGTAATCCAGTCGCGAGTGTGATAGAAGAAGTAATAGAGACCCAGCGACTGCTGATAATGCTCGGGGTACTGCGAATTAAAGTACACCTCCCTGGTCAAAAGTCTACCCCGACTAAAGGCCTCGTAGAAGTCAGCCATCTGATCATTGTAGACCTATTTTAATGGTTAAAGTTTTTGGTTTAATTTTATATAGACGTTCCTGATCTGTACATACCACATACTGGGTCTTATCGCTGACCAGATGTTCACCTAACGAACGCCACTGATCGTTCAGCAGGGGTTCGTGCACATGGTGGAGTATCTCCAGCAGGAATCGTTGCTTCTCCAGATAGTAAATATTACCTAGGGGGTAATTAATCATATCAAACAACGAATAGAGTGCCTTTTGGACTTACCTATTCCCCCCGCTGAGACACCATTCAGGAATAGACATCGAAAACCTATGAGCGATAAGAGGTATAGAAATCGCATGGCACTTGTTTACGACAGGGAGATCAAGAATAAACTGAGCTTCGGCAAGAGAATTGCATTTTGATTACGCTACGTATAGCATCGACCTATGCTGGCATTATCTTTCAGACAACAGAGACTAGAGACGATCCTCAATATTTCAATCATCATGGGAATAAGTTTGTGTGGTGTAGCGAAGCGCCGAGATACGTTCTGTTGGTTTGATTTCCACTAACCACTTCCCGAGAATGCTCAACCCCCAACCTTCCAAGTGATCCGCAGCAGAGAGCTTCGTTTTCCTATTAGTCACCGAAAGAGTGGCACAATAATGTAAAATGATTTTCGTTAAGTGCCTGGTTCCATCTCCACCGACCTCCACCTCCACCTCAGCCAGCGATACTTTCCGGCTACCTCGTCGTTTGCAAATGTGCGGACATTAAATTGCCAACTCAGACCGTGTCTCGTCAGTGAAATGGATGGCGGAAAAAAAGGGCAAATTATAATGCGAAAAATGTTAATTACAGTCAGCTCTACCGCTACATACTACAAGCGGAGTACGAGTATCTGGCCCATTGTTTGCACTGGCAGAAGGCAGGCGGCAGTCGGCAGAAATTGGCGCATTAATGTAAATCGCCAGCGAGGCATGACGGATTATAGGAGCTACTCAGAGCTAGTCCCAGATGCAGGCCAGCAAATTAACGTCCAGTTATGTGCGCGTATTGTATGGCAGGCAGAAAGAAGGCTCTTTGTTTCAGGCCGGTCGGTCGGTCGGTGACAAAACGTTTCGCTTGGAGAGCTTAATGAGTTGGAACCGAAACAGAAGATACCACTACAACCACCAGACGCGACTTCCTATTAGTCTGTTCGGTGTGCTCTCTCTTTGTGTTGATTGATTCTTATTGATGATGGTGAGAAGTCTGTCTCGGGTTTTGATAAGCTTGTTACGGGCCGTTACGGCTCAGAGCAATTGCAGCCTCATGAAAACTGATTACCCCCTTGTCACCATCTTCTCTGCCATCTTTTCTCCTAACGAAACGTGACAAACTGTTGGTAAATCTTGTCTAATCATTGCCATTGAATATCAAGTAGTTAGAAAAGGCTCAAAATGATCGCACATGATTGCGAATACCCATTTGGAACCCTGGGGTTCGGGATCCTGCCCCTGTCTTCGATCACGAGTACTTTGCATAATATTAGCGACAGATCTGAGGGGATATGATAACTGCAGTGCTTCCTTTGCCATCATCAAAAGGCCATAAATCGTTTTTTTGTTGCACATTTAAGAACCCTTTGCGGTCCTCGCCTCGCCTCCTTTTAAATGTCATCATCATCGTCGTCGTAGGGCAACACTTTTTGTTGTTGTTTTGCTTCTGGCCTTTTTTCCTGTGATCCTTGGCCCCTGGAGGCTTATGAAATGCAAATTACATTTCAATAGCGAGAGCCTCCGTTCTTCTTTGTCATCGCACCGGTCTGATGATTGTCCCCTTTTTAGCGCTTTGGAATCGTATTTAAAAAGTCATTATCGTGGGGCGATTGCAGCGCATCAATCATTACGCCTTTTGTCAACGTTCTATCTTTTTTTTCTGTGTTGGGCCATAAAACGATTCGGAAAGTGCGTGTGATTGGTGGTGTGGAGTAATAGAACTCTGAAATGTATACTTTATAACAGCTTCTGAATGTTTTCTTTGGTTATTTAGGAGCTTAGGTTGGGATAAATGTTCTGCCAAACTGATTTATTTACTTACTGGATCACTGGAGGTTCGCTTTTCTTGTGATGTTTGGATGTTTTAGGTCACAATATAGTGCCCTAGAAATCAAAGTTTAATATTTTTGTACATTATCCTTCATTTAAATCAATCTGCTCATGGTTTCTCTTGATTATGACCACTGTAGGCTATGCTGAGTGTCTACTGATCCTTTAATCCATTTCAACTGTCGGAAATTTGTATAGCGATCAAGGCACCTGCGATTTTTCTTGTTTGGGAATCCTTGCGCTTCCTGTAAACCGCTCAGCTCACTCGAATTGGAAGTTCTATCTTCGCCGTAAAGCTTGACGCAGGTTTATGGCTACTTCTAGGCTTTTGTGGATGTTACACAATATTTTCGTATCGGTTAACCTTCTACCCGTTCAGAGTATTTTCACTTACTCAAGCATTTCCCAACCTTCGCAACCTCCTCAAGCTCGCTTGCTTTTTTATGTAAAATATTTTAGGTCTGACGCATACGCTGAGACTGAGACCCATGGAATGGAATGGCATGCCCCGACAACACCTCGGGCCGTCTGTCAATGGCAGAATGTGTAACCAAGCAGAAATGAATCATCGAAACCACGAGAGCAGGCCAAAGTTAAAGTTAAAGCCAGAGCCAGGGGCAGGGGCAGAGTCCGTCCAGACCGCTGGGCCCCGTTCGGTAGTCGGATGGTTTTGAATAAGGCATGCGACATACTGCCGCAGCTCCAGGAAATTGGGTCAAGTGAGATAAATAAGTTGTGTTTAAACACACATACAATATATTGTATGCCATATACTCGAAATGGAGCTCGATATTCGGGAGTTCTTCTTGTTCGAAACTTAATACACAGTTTGTTGGAGAAAGGGCAGGCGGCCAACAATGGCTGGGCTTTCATGCGAACTGTCAACTTGTCACGACAATTAAGCAAGTCGATGGCTATCTGGCTATCTATCGAATCAAGGGAGTCATGCCATATCCCCGCCATAAATGACACAACAACGCCCCCACGCATGTCACAGGGAGGGCTCGGGCCTACCCGTCTTAAGCGTTAAACAAATTAAATTTCTCATCAACCGAGGAACACAGAGAACCCAAAAGAGTTATTGAAATACGACACCGACCGATCAGAGTGGATGCATCAGGTAGAAGGCGATGACCCAATTCGCTCTTTCCTCTGCACTTGCGCGACAATTTTGGTAAACACCAGAACTGAACAGAACAGAACCCTTTGGAGTCCGTCCAAGACTGGAGCTCCCCAGCTCCCTCCCAACGCGTCTTTCAATATTTGTCTACCATTTAGTTTATTATGCGATGTGTGGCTTGGTTCTGCTTTATTTGATTGCCCTTATTGGGGGGTTCTGTTTGGATCGACTCGGACGGGTGTCTTGTTGTGGTAATTTTCAATTCAAGTTATGATTATTATATGTTGGGAAAGTCAAATAACGGGTCGACAGTAGACTCTTCAATTGTTTAAGCATATATAAACGTATATCTATGTACATAGATACATACATATAAATGCATTCAAAGACCTGCAATTGTCGTCGATAATTTCAATTTGACGAGTTTTCAATTGGCTTTTCCAATGGGTTTATTGATCTTTTCTAGGTGTTTGGGGAGGCTTGTTAATACGCCAAATGCTTAACAAATATCGTACATCAATCCCCCGTTTTGGTTGGATTCTCTGGGAACTGAGTTCGGTGTTTGGGAATATCGTCTAATTGATGCCTGGGAATGGGAGCTTGAAACAACGGCAAGGGGTTTGATATTCCGATTTTGGTGGTCATATAAATATAAAACGGGACTAGCGAGATTTCGAAGAATACTTTTTTTATGTTTGTTTACCGAGAACTCGTGAATTAAGCTAAAAAATTAGACCTAGGTCAAAATATTAGTTCAGTGTTCCATTTTCACTTTTCCGGTTACATATTTTGTGCATTATGTGCAGAAATTGTACCAAAAAATATTTGATGTTCCATTTTCAACGTTCCGCACGCTAATTTCTGGAATCTTTGCCGAAATCCATGCCTTAATCATACCAAAACAGGAGAGCCCCAATCAATATCATTGCCTTTATCTACAGTTCCCAAAAAATTAATTATATTTCCATTGCTTTGTGCCCCTGCCTGCCTCCCTGTCTCCAATAGTTCCAGGTATCAGCACAGCCTCATCATCTTCCCAGTTAAACTTTACGACTCCCTGCCAATGAAAGCGCCAAATCATCGCGTGGATTAACACCAACCAAGGGAGAGAGAGTGAGAGAAAGAACCGCACAGCCCACCTGAAATGTTCCCATCGTTATACGTGATTTGTTCTGTGTCAGTTTCCTTTTCAGCGTGTGACAAATTTACGCCGAGTGACTTTTCGTAAACGGTTTTCATTTTATTTGGAAATGCTTAATCATGGGCCAGCCTTAATCGGGGGCATTGATGAATGATTAAAAGCGGTTTCTTGTTCAAAATCGGTTTCTCCAGTTGGCAGAGTCGTTTGCTTTAACCGAGGGAGATTTTTATTATAAAAAAAATATGTATATCTGTTAGTGCATCAAACTTCTCCGCATTTCGCAATCGCTTAACAATCCAAGAACTTGCGACAAGTCTCCCTGCTGTCTACCATGGCAAAAAACTCTAAAAATAAAAAATAATAAAAACGAAATAAAACTTGTAAACAAAAATTGTCTTTCCCTTGGAGCAAAAAAAATTCCTTTAGTTTATAAATAAAAGTGCCGCACAATTGTCAAAGTTGACAATTTATTTTTAATCAACAATGTGAAGTGTGCAGGCCACAGGCACGGGCCGTGTATCGCACAGATGCAGATCCAGCACTGGAGTCATGCAATTTTCCCCCTCGTGGCAGATACCAGCAACAAAAAAAAGGGGGAGATAGCTAAACTATTATCTTTGAATGTACGCGTAGAAGTAAGGAAAAAAAGGCAGGGGAACTGCTTTGAAGTGATACGGAAATAGAAAGTGCATTTTGATATATGCTATAGACAAGACTATCTTATCTTATCTATAAGTTTTATTTTATCAAAGTAATTTATCAGATATGTGTATATATCTATCGTTTTCTTAGTCACTTCCAACCAGTGCGTTCGTTGAAGACAGACGTGTCTAACCGTATACCTTGTTGGCTGTAAAAAAACCTTGGAACATTATTTTATTATATTAATAAATTAAAGATGAATATTATAGATTTGCCCTTGGAGGTCCTAGATCTGATATTCGAAGAAATTGAAAGCCAGACGGATAAGTCGCACCTAGCTCTAGTTCATCCGCTGCTTGGAAAAGCATTTTCCCATCACAGTAGAAATAAATACAACAGTTTTGACTCGCTCTGTGTGCCACTAGCCCACTGGCCAGTAATTTTGCCACTCTGCGGCTCATCGGTTATCGAATTTAAGGGTACCTCAATGATTGGGGGTGTTCTGTGCTGAAACTAATAGAAGGAAATTGCCCCAATTTGGCAAAGATTTCGCTGGATGTAAACCAACAGAATTACAGTGGTGTCAAGTCCTTGCTGTCCCGGATGAGATCACTGAGATCGGTTGAAGTGGGTTTGGATTGCCGGGTCTTCTTGGGATATAGTGAATTTCTGCTTGAATTGAACACACTGCAAAAGCTCAGAATGAAAGGCTGTCGAAAAGATGAGAGTAGGTTTTGGCGACAGGTATTACCACACAAGGTTCTTTATTCATACAAGTTTTGTATTTATTTCAGTTTATTTGCTTAAGAAATTGATCAACTTGGAAGAGTTAGCTATAACACCGCTATCTGACAGCGAACCCATTGATGTTCTGGGACTGTGCTCAGTATTACAGAACCTTCGCTTCCTGACAGTCGCTAAGATGAATGTAGTTATACCAAAAGAGTTTAGTGTCTCGCCTTGTCCCTCCCTGGAGACGCTTCTTGTGATTCACTGTCATATCCCATCGGTTTGGCCGCACTTTCCTCAACTGAAACACTTGAGGGTGAGGCATACACGTATAGCCACTCGCCAATTCCTTAACCAATGGGTGCTGCAACACTCCAGCACATTGGAACGACTGGAGCTGCTGTACTTTGACGAACCTTTGCAGGAAACTGATGTTCTGCAAGTACTTCAACGTTGTAGAAAGCTAAAATTTTTATCCATAGTTTTAGGTGATTCCAAGATAGCCGAGACATTTGTCAACTCTATCATGGACATTCTCAATGAGAATGGGTTTCGGGCCGAGAAACCTTTCGAGCTAAAGGTGTTTAAGCTTAACAAATATGCCGAGGTGCGAAAATTGGTGAGTTTACTTTAAAATGTTGAGGATAAGTCAAAATAATTGAATGTAAATCCACTTTTGCAGTTGGCTAAATGCCCAAATACGGGATTGTTAAAGATAACAACGGATTACCCAGCGAATCCATATGATTGGAAGCCTCCTGATGTGCGCACAGCCCAGGGTATAAGACTCCATAAATGAGTGGAAATAAAGATGTGTCTCTATCATTTGCTTGTTCCTTTTGATAAGGAAATCTTTTCAAAACACTTGTAAAGTGTTCTTTTTCCCTATCGTTAGCTGCCCTACAGCTTTGTGTAGTTTCCCTGACCCTGTACGGGAGCTCTGTGCTGATCTTAGCTCCAGTTAGTAGTGACCCAGAGTCGCTCCCAGCCAAGCGAGACATTTGCTCCAGAGGAACCAAACGAACTCCTCTGTCCCCCCGCCTGGGCGGCAGCTCGAGCCCTATTTCTTTGATGCCCAGCGAGAGAGGTTGAGAATTTACTGGAGCATGGATGGGGGCATGAAAGTTTCGCTTTCGTTTTGAGGATCGATTTCAGTGGAAGTTCGGAGGAGTGGAGGGAGAAGTAGGTTGCAGATCAGGCTGCGGGATCAGCTGAGCGAAGGCTTGCCACCTTTTTCGGCCAGTGCTGGCGGGCAATTACAGTAATTCCAATTAATACGCGGCAGTTGATCGGCAGCTCCCTCTATTCCCTCTACGTATCTCTCCACTTATCTGTGGAGTGTGTGGCGCGTGCTGCATGCTACCGAACGGCAACAATGTATCTAGTATCTGGCCCGATACGAGTACCCGCATTGCACTTATTATGGTCCATCTATTTGTCTCTGATCAATCTCAGCAGGAGTTGCAGTTGGAAGTTGCAGCCAGTAGCTGAAAAGAGTGTCTTAGGCCCGCAATTATAAATGGCCTGCAACCTGCGGAGCTCGGCACATAATTGCCCCAAAGGGGAAATCAGCAGCAGCAGTAGACCAGCAACTATAACCACTTTGTGGCAACAGACACCACACAACACAACACACGCCAACTGGGTAGCAGTGCGACTAGCAGCCCAAAAGAAATACTTATGAGGCGTTCTAAAGCTTTTATCGTACAATTCTAACTCGGGGCGATGCCTTGATGAGGGTAATCCATGGAAACTGTATCTCGAGTGGCCATTTCCACACATTGTCCAGATACAATTCCTCAACAGATGGGGCAGATGGGGTTTCGGTTGCAACTGTAAACTGCCAGACTGTTTGCTTACCAACCGAAGGAGTGACTATTTACTCTATCTCATTAACCCATATAGGCGTTGTTCGCATGTCCGTTCATTTAGATTTTCTTCAACTACTTCTACCATCTCTCATAGGTTGACATCTATCTGGGGGACTTAAACATAGTTCTCCCTACTCTATGTTTCCTCTTACTCTGCAAGATTTTGTATCCTGGCAACCTTAAGAACTCCTTTTACTGACTACAGACAACACCCCAGTAAACATTCTGAAAATCAATGTGCACATGGCCAAATCGATCGAACCCACTTAAATATGGGTTTTGTGCTCTTGGCCTCGAATCGGGACTAAGACTGCGACGGAGACTGAGACCTGGGTCTCCCTTTTTTCCCCAACCCCAACCCCTCGACCGAGTTCCTTGGGCTTGGGCAAGCTCAGGCATATAATTTCGTTGACGCGCAGAATAAATGATAAATGCAATCATTATAAGAAACACAGGAACAGCGCAACAGCGAAAGCAACGAAAACTTTGCGAACACGAACGCATGATTAAAACTTTTGCCAAAGACCCAGAGAGAAGGACGGACGGTGGATGGTGGATGGGAGGATGGAGGATGGACGATGGTGTGGATGGGGTCCGCATTCTGAGGCGTTGATGCAGAGCTCAAGATACCGAAGTGGTTCGGCGGGACCCATCCAATGCGTGTGCCCAGTCGTCGTCCCCAGACCCCCAACCCCTATCCGAGGGGTTCTCCAACTGCTGCGATCGTGATACGCTGACCGAGTCCAGCCAGAATGTTTTATGGCCGGTCCCGACCGGGCTGGGCATAATTTGTTAGCCTGGCCGACTGGCGTGGATCGAAGATGCTGTGTGCCTGGCTGGACCCTGCCTGTCCGCCTTCTCTGAACAGAAGCTGCTCGGCCCCACTCGATTGCGTATAATTTTTGTTCCTCTCTTTTCTGGTCTTTTTTTTATTTTGATTTTGGGGTTTTGCTTCTTCATTGCCATCATTTGCCTGCGGGGCATAATTTTTGATGGGCTTTTGTCTGCTTCTTTGGAACCAAAAACCCAAAAGAGATATTGTAGCGCATTGATCGAGTGTGTGTGTGTGTGTATGCCATGGCAGTACCGGAGTAACTTTGGGGTAGTTGGGTTAGTCAGTGGTTGTGTGAAGATCATTTTTAAACAATTTTGCATGACTTTGTCGTTCTACTTTTTATCGTATGCATATCTAAAATAAATTAATTAAAGATCCTACAAATATTTAATCAAAGAAAGCATCTACAACTTTCGTTCCATTCCTTGGGAAGGTGATTCTCGTAGTTCGTAGGCCGAACACCTCTCTGACCGAACCCTAAACGTCTCATCTTCGGCTTCGAACTCTTGCACAGCCTCGTACTCATCTCCGGGCTCTTCCTCAACTCAACTCCAATCCAGTCCAGTCCAGTCTTCAATCGGTTCGTGGACACTGCGCATTTGCGTACCGTACCCCCCTTGCATATCATCTGGAACTGGAAATATGCTACACATTTTCACTTTATAAAGTTCTCTACCCTCTCCCCCCCCGTTTCCATAAACCCTTGAGGCACCACAGGAGCAAGCAACAGCAGCGGAGGCAGCCTCAGCGACAGCGATCGACCCTCGGGCCTTCGCACAGCATGAATATTTTATTTGGCGAAAAGGCTCGAGGGGTAAAACCAGGGTAGCCGTATACCCGGCTAACTTTGGAGGGAGTGTGGGTTTCTGGGTCTTGTCTGTCATGGGCCGAGGGGCGCTGATGAACGTCGACGACGACGTGCTTCGTGTCTGGCATCTTAAAGTTCTTCTTTCAATGCCCTTTGATGAGGGTAGTCGGAGTTTGGCCAGATGTTTGCACAGCAAGCAAGAAAGTGTATCCGACAGCGGTATGTAAGTAAACATAATCGGGGTCACCAACTGAGTCACGAACTAATTAGATGTTAGACCTGTCAAAGAAAAATCTTACCAAGATCGCTAAGAGCGTTCGATCTGCAAGGGTATCAAACATCTCTGCCTGTGATGAGAGCTTTCGTAAATCTTCTTTTTCGGTTCGATTTTGCTGTTGTTTCTGCTACACGCTGTTTGAAGTTTTTCTACCTCTTCTTCACCTCACCTCACCGCTGCGCTGCGATGTATTTTATGCTCATTTAATCTCGCTGCGCGTTTTTAACACATTTAAGGAAGCGCAGCGAGCGGCAGAGCGGGAGGTATAGGCCACAGCCAAGGTGTGTTAAGCGAAGGTAAAACATCTCCAACGATCGTACTTGATAGTTTTTGCAGATTGTGTGACAGTGGATGCCGACTCAAAGAGTTCTCCAAGAGGGACAAATAAAAGTGCCAAATCGAATAGGAAACTCTGAAGAGCTGCAGTGCCTCACCTTTTCAAACTCCACCTTGATCGATTATGTGGATCTTTTTTTTCCGTTTCGTTTCGTTTTGCTGTCTCTCCCTCTGTCCGTGGGCTGCTCTGACGATCGTTTTTTTTTTTTGTTTAACTGCGCACTTTTCTTGAACAAAGGGAGGGGTATATGCTGGCTGCGGTGGGGGAAGCAGACAATGGTCGAGACGAGCGGTGACTCTGCTGCTACCTGTCTTACACAAAATAAATGCACCTCCCTCTGGATCCCCTCACTCTTACTCTCTCACTCTTACTGTTTTTTTTTCATGGTTTCTCTGGCTTTGTAACATATTTTTTTTTGTACTCCACTCTACTCTGTTTTTTTATCTGTCTCTTTTTGTTTGCTTGTGCGTTCAGTTTCGAAAACCCTTTGGGCGTTGATTTTCAGCTGGAGTTCTCCGCGTTTTTTGTTGTTGTATGAAACCAGATAAAAAACGAAAAAATCAACGAGAGAATACTGACAAAAACTCTCGGAGATACTGCCAATATGATTTCATATTGTAAATCATGACATTTTGTTACTTTTTGTGTTCTGTCCGGCTACTGTTTGGATTCCATTTAACCAACGCTGCGGCTACTGTTCGGTTTCGAGAGTAAAAACGTATCGGGTTCTGTTTGGGATTCACTGTAACAACGATGCGTATGATTAGCAAACATATCACAGGGCGTATTAGGCTGGCTACATTCGGTGAAGCTTAGAAGTTTCGTAAAACACTCAACGAAGTCTTTGGAAAGATGTGTTCTGTTCTTTGGTAGATTTTGTACTACACCGGCTTAAGGTGCTATCTCTTCATGATCGTAGTCGTATTGCCTGGCTTACCCTCATTATATGAGATTAACTATGCTCAATTGATCAGCTTTAAAGCGCACAAGAACATGGTCCAGCCTCAAATCTCCCTCACATGAAGGCCCTAAACCCCTTTAGAGCTACTTAACGACGACCCTAGCCTGTGCGAACCCCTGCTATCGCTATACACAAATTACCCCAATTCAGGTTCCGTCCGTAAGTCTCCTCCATTTGGTTTCCCTTCGTAACCCTTCCCTTTTCTGGTTCCTTCCGTATCGCATCCACTTTTCGGCTGCGTCCCTAAAACTTCCCCCATTACGGTTCCCTTCGTAGCCAAGGGGAACAGCAGTTTGAGAGGGAAAAGAACCTGAAACAAAATGTAAATAAAATTGCCACAAAAAATGTTGCTGTTGCCTTCGGCAAAGTTTCTCTGCGCCACTTTGACACCTAAAGTGTGCGCACATACGCCTCCACATCCCCTACACATACCCTATCTTCCGTCGCATCCCCCTGACAATCATCCGCCCGCCACCAGCACTGCACTGCCCTTGATGCGCCCGTTGTCGGTTTTATGTGGGGAAGTGTGGGGACGGGATGCCCTGTTCGTTTATTTTAATTTTTTGTTCGCCTGCGCTTTCGTTTTTATGCAGCAGCGCAAGACAGAGATAGACATAGAAGGGGGGTAGAGCATTAGGGAGGGCGAAGGAGAGCAGCGAAAGAAGGAGCGCGCGCGAGAGGAGTTCTGTCGACCCCTTTAGTGTTGTTGTGTATGATACCCTTGCAGAGGCTATGATGATTTTAATCATTTCTATATCTCTGGAAAAAGGACTCAGCAGAAAAGGTTGAGAGAACCATTACCTTTTAATCGAACAAGTTACCTTGAATTAATAACTTAAATATCTTTCACTAAGGGTACCTCTTTGTCGACTACAGCATTCTCCATCGTTGTTTCTGTTTTGGCTTTGGTTTCGTTTAGTCAACAGGCAACATTTGCTGGCACATTTGCCAGCCTCCCCCTCCTTTATGGGCGCAAGCGCTCCCTCACGCTGCTCTGCTATGCCTCCTTTCTCCTCTGCCTGTGCTCTAGCTCTGCCTCAGTCGCTGCTCTCCCATTTGGCTGCGTGCTGCTCAATAGGTCTTGCGCTTGATAGGTCAGTGACCCAGTGGGATGCTGATGATGACGTTGCGCTAGGACAGTGTCAGCAGCAGCAGCAGCAGCAGCCGAAGAAGCAGCATCGAGGGTTGACAGAAAGCTTTTCCAATGTTTAGTTGATTTTATGAAAATCAAAGTCAAAGGGGGCAGGCACCTTCTCCCGTTCCGAAAACAGCTGCCTGCACACACTGCGGTTGTCCTGTCCGCAGCCTGTCCCTCCCCACTCGTTCAGCTAACAGCAGCATCATCATCATCATGTTCGTTCTCTTCTTTTTCTTCGTTTTCTTTTACTTTTTTCCCTCCGATTTCTTTTTTGCCTTTTCCACAAAGTCAACGTTCTTGACGTTTTCGCAGCTGCCTTTGGCAGTGAGAGGGAGATGGACTGTGACTGAGACTGAGAACAGGGCCTATGCTGGGGGGAGTGTATCCATCCCTGTGCCTGTGTGTGTGTGTTTGTGTGAGATTGCTGCACATGTGACGCTTTGGTCGCGTGCTGCTTCGCTCTTTGCTCTTCCTCTGCCCGCGGTGCAGCCCTGGCCCCAAGGGCTCGCTTCATTTGCTGCTGCTGCAATTGGCATGGGTACTGCCGAATGGGGTTGGGGGGGTTAGGCAAGGGCATGGGCATGTGCAAAAGGAGGGAATAAGCATAGGCATAGGCATGGATATGGACATGGTCATATGCAAAGGGTGATTGGGGGTAGAGGCAGCTGTTCTTATCAAGAGCAGGTCATCGAGATGCCAGATGCTGATTGCGGGAGGGGAAATACAAAAAAAAAGCGGGGTTGCCCAAGAAAGTGTAAGTACCAATGCGAATTATATATGAAGGGGAACAGCGATATCCACATCCTGGAGACATATCTTCGATGGGCCTGATTCCAAAAGTATACCGCGATTTATAATAGCTTGTATAACACTTTACGCACAGGCCTTACGAGAGGGAGAGCCTTATACACTATCTTTATTCGCCTCCCGCATACTTTTCCATCTCTCACTCTTGCTTTGGTTAAGTGATGAAACGGCAAGCGCTTAATTTAACGGTAATTTGTGTAGAACAGGCAGGTCTACTCCCTCCTCACCGCTACTCCTACGCTAATACTCGTACTCTGCTCTGCCACGCTCTCTGCAGCTTCTATGCACTTCTCTGCATATGTCGTTCGCAGCGTTGCGTCGCTGTTGGCGCTGCACAGGCGCACAATTTACAGTTGTTTAGCCGCTCTCCGCCTAATTGATTGCTCTCGTTGTTGCTCTTGTTGTTGCTTCTCCGCTTATGAATTATTATTTCGTTTTATTGAAGCAAGCGTCGGCAGTGTAAGCGGCAAAGACTGCAGTGAAAACAAGAGAGAACGCTACAGTCGAGTGACTCGACAAGGAGATACCCTGTGCTTGGGAGTCGCTATGCTTGAGAGTCAAAAATTGGTATCTTGTCGTTGGATAATAATTTTAATAATAATTTATAAATCTGCCAAAACCTCAGTTCCGTCCGATTTTGCACATCTCGTATGAAAATCGTGATATCCTCTGAAAGGGTATATTGACAGCAACAACAATCTTAATGCAGAAATTTATTTGTTTTCATTGTTGTTGCTGCTGAAGTTGTGTAATAAATAATTTACGCTCGCTTTTGCAGCGTGCCACATAATCATATTCAATAATAATAAAAGCAGCAACAGCAGCATGGGCGGGGCCGTGCTTGGACCCACTCGATAGGGTTGGGGGCGGAGGAGAGCGACGGAGAGGCTCGTTTTGGGTCGCTGACCCAGAAATGTCAAACGGGGAAGTCGTTTTTAATTTTACTCTTTATTTGTTGTGTCTCTCTGTCTATCTCTGTCTCTGTTATTTGCTTATGGGTTTGGGATATAATTTTCAGTGTTTCATTTCGTTATGTTTCCTTATCCTAACTCTGAGTTTATCATCAGTGAGAGTTACGTTAGTCATTCGTTCAATAGCACGGTTCTTTTTTATTCGATCCAATGAAAATTAAATCTCTATCTATTACCTCCAAGGAAAATACTCAAAATCGAGTCAAAACCATAAACTTCTATCGTGACTCAATGAATTTCATCATATCTACGAAGATTTCTATATATTTTCCCCACCATACATACATATCTTTCTCGTTCATGTTAAATGTCGTCCCATCTCGTATCCAAGTTTTCTATTTTTTTTTCGTTCTGTTGTACACAATTCGACGAGATTTCTACTCATATTTCGCTTAATCAGTTGCACTCAGAAATCAACAGGCAAGTTCCCATACTTCTGTCCGATTCCCATACCCCTCTCCATCCTTTATGCAACCGTCTAGAAATTGGAGTCCCAAATGAAAAAGCTTTGAACTGCAAAAATCTAAAGCTAAAAACATACAAATCGAGCCCCTTTTTCTGGCCCCTTCCTTTTCCCTCTCAGCTCCCCCTTCGTCGTATAGAACCTTTTTTTCTCCTCTTTGCTTTGGACTTCTTCGCTCTTGCATGCTCGTTCATGTTCATGTTGGGTTGCTTGTGTGCAAGAAATTTTTTATGAATTTCATCATATGGGGCAATCCCTGCATAATGCATCGGATGTTCTTTCTTATCGCATTTAATCGGCTATATTTGACCTTCTTTGAACCCATTTTTAAGGGATATTTGAATGAAATTTAGATATAAATTACATAATTAATGACTAAATTTTATTAAGGTGAAAAATCTATCCATCCCTCATCGCTGGTGTTAATCATAATAATATCCTTTAAAATTAATCAAGTAATCAAAAAAGTAAAAAAAAGATCCCAAGAAACCGTAAAATATGTATCAAACTGCGATTTTCTTTTGAAGAATCATTCAAAACATTTTGCATATAAACTAAAAATTTGTTCTCTGTATAAAAAGAGCGATATCAAAAGAACATACATTTTAATAGAATATTGAAATATTATTTCGTAATTCCTTTGATTTTCTTAATCTTCATATTTGCGCGCGCAAATTTTATTGTGGAGAGTCTGCAAGAGTGCGAAAGAGGGGGAGCAATGATGGGGAGACAAGCATAAGCCTGTTTACAGTGGGCCTGAAAGAAAAACAGGTTTTAAGTCAATTTTTGTAAATATGATGAAATTGATCAAAAAGTAACATAATTTAAAATTTAATAAAAAAACTCACCAAGTCAAGTTATGGAAAGGCATATACCACTCTTTAAAATATGCTACTTATTCTTATAGGCAGTTTTCCTACATTTTCCTCCCATTTAGAGAGATTTTTCGTATCATTAATACTCCTATTTCTACTACTCTTTTTAGGCTCTTAAAAACACTATACTTTGTCTGGTTCTCTGCCGCATTAGAATAAAAAGAGAGCCAGATAAAGCCCCAAGAGCAGAGCGCTGCACAAACGTACTTTTTGTTTTGCTTTAACGTTCGCTGGGCAACGCTGCTCCCCATGCTGTTACTGCGCTGCCGCCTGTTACCTGCTCAACAAGATCTTTGTGCACTCTCTCACAAACACAGACACAAGCACATGCTCGCACAAGAACCGCCTGCCTGCCCTGCCCACTCACTCTCATTTGGAAGAGATTTTTTATACTCTTTGCGCGCCCCCTCCAGCTACCTGCTTGCATGTGCATGTGCATAAGCAAGAGAGGGAGAGAGAGAGAGAACACAGCACAGCACAGTGCACTGGCTCCCTGCGCCTACTCTGCGCTGCTCTGCCAGCGTCGCCTCGCTGCCGCCTAGCCGCTGAGCCGACTCTGCCGACTGTAGTTTGAGGCGCCTGCCGCCGCCACAAACAGTTTTTAGCCGCGGAGCCAGTAAGACGTGTTCACTCCCCAGCCCGAAGACAGTTTCCAGATCTCTGGAAGCGTTCTCTCTTGAGTCTGCGACACACGAACACACACACGTTTTAAGTGCTTCGACGAAATAAGATAAACCCCCCATCCCGATACATATATTGTTTGTGTTTTTAAATAAGTTCTCGAAAAAGTTCTTTATGAAAAATGCAAAAGAATTGAAAGTAATATAAAAAAAAACTAATGCACAAAAATAACCAACTCTGAGTGAAATCCAAAAAGAAAACTGCACAAAAAATGCAAAAGTTTCTAATATTCAAAATCTTGCACAAGAAATACAAAATAAATTGAGTGAAAACCGTAAAAGGAAAAGCGAGAAAAATAACAACCAAATCGAACGAAGAACAATAACAAAGAGCCAGGCAAAAATATAAACAGAAAGAAGGAAGAGGAAAGAAGAGCCAGGCAAAATCAGAAAGCGCAGGACACCCATCCCCACCCCCCAAAACACAGACACACACACACACGGACAATGGCCGTGCCCTTTTATCTGCCCGAGGGCGGAGCCGATGACATTGCCTCGTCGGGCGCCTCGGGCTCCTCTTCGGGCGCATCCTCATCGGGTGCCTCCACCTCATCGGCAGGTTCCTCGGACGGCGCCAGCAGCATTGCCTCCCAGTCCCCTAACACCACCACCTCGGCCACGCAGACGCCGATGCAGTCCCCACTGCCCACGGACCAGGTGCTCTACGCCCTCTGCGAGTGGGTGCGCCTCTACCACAGCCACAACCAACAGAGCGGTAAGTCCACAAAGATCTTTAAAAGTACTCCCTATCGATAGAATCACACCTAAGTCATTCCCTCTATTGGGGAAATTTTGGGAAGAAATGTGTAGCTTCGGTGGCTTAAACTCTATGTTCCCGCGGAAGTTAGAACTGGCAAGATTTTGGGGTTTAAGCTTGAATTAGCTTGGATTAGCTATCAAATATCTGATGAATTGTTCTCAAAATTATAAATGAGAATTCGAATCACAAATAGTTATTTCTTATGCTTAAGTCTTCAGAAACAGAATCTCTTGTCCGCTAAACTGTCCGTTTTTCGGGTTACTGCTTTGCTTATCGAAATGGGTCAGCAATTAGCCAAGTTGTTGTTGACTGCTTCAGTTCCTCTTGGGCAAGTTTCACTTTTCAAGGCTGGAGTGTTGACTCATCAACATGATCCCACAGTCAGGTTTTGCTGTTTTGGGTATGGTCAGGTCAGAATTTTGTCAGCTCCATTAAGAGAGGAGGGAACATGAAATTTGCATTAAATTACAATCGGTTACACACGAAAAGAGGCCGCAAGCGAAATTTGTAATTGTAATTCAATAAAAATTAATCGAACAAGTGTTCAAAGAGGGAGAAAATTGAGAAGTTATTGAAAGGTTTCGGCTTGGGGGGAGCTAACCGAATAAATGGGAAGACACAGAAATGCAAGATAAATAAAAAGGTACAAGGGTTGTAGGTCCAGATTGAATTTCATTTGATTTATAAGATAAATCATTGTTACCTAAGGAAAAATATCCACAATTGCTGTAGAAATTAGGGAAGCCTTAGCATATCAACTCTTTGGATAAATATTTATCTAAATGTATGTATGGCCAGGGCTTAAATGATCCAGTGATTCCCCATTCTATAATTTTGCATATATTTCCATGCGATAAAACTCATAAATAAACCATAAGAAGCCGCGTAAAAATCGCTCCCCAACCACAAAACCCAACTAAATGCCCTCGCAAATTCAAAGCCAGTGAGCGGGGGAGAGTGCTGTGCGCTGCCAACTTTGCCTGACATGCAATATTGTTTGAGACACAAAAAAGTTGGGCGTGTGCTGGACCATAAGCAGGCAAAAGAAAAACACAAAGAGCCAACAGCTCTAAGCCACGTTTAATTGGCACGCGCCAAACTCCGAGTCGAATGTCTTATTCGAGTGTACGAGTTACGAGTATCTGCTGGGTATATCGACCAGATATGTATCTCAATCTCTTAACCCGGCCACGGTATCTGTTACAGTTGCACCGCCGGCCCAGCTAGTCAGCCAGCCAGCTAGAGTCGTAACCCAAATTATTAAACGCCATTTGACCTTAGGCAACTAGTTTTGCAGCGGAAAAGTCAGGCGGAAAAGCGGGGCGTACCAGTAGGGGTGTGGTCCATTTGCAAAGTGTTTGGCTTAACGGTGGTTTAAGTAGCTTTTGTGTAGCCCGCGACTCTGGCGTTGAGTGCGGTCAGTTTTTGTTCATGTTTGCTTTGCGGTTTTTTCCTGGTGTTTTTTTTCCCTTGGTTTTTCTTGATGTTTATTTTTTCGCCTTTTGCATAATAGATTTTTGTCGCTGTGGCCGTCGATGATTGCCAGCTGCGGTCTCGGTGGAGGGGTATACATATCTGTAACTGGACAATACATTTTGTACAATACTTTATTTTGCATCTGTCAGCAACAGTTGGTCAAGCTCAAAAAGAGAGTTCCCTTCTCATGAGTCATGAGTCATTTGGGAGTTTCAATTTTCACACATTAATTTATTAATTTTTGTATTCTCTACAAAAAACGCTATCCATTAAAGATTAATGCCAGGTTCATTTTTTTTTCTTTGCTAATTTTCATTTATAAATAGCTTCTAATTTTTGTGCTCTTAAACAAAATACCTTTTAGCACCCTCAAACACCAGCTAAATATTCCCCTACGTTACATTAACCCCAAACTTTAAAGCAACGAAGGGGTTGCTTGGCTTCCCTAATGTTGTACTTCAGCCAGGATATTCACTCAAGTGGATAATTTATCTAATAGTGACACATCCCCGAACTAGTGAACAATGCTTTAAGCACTCGAAACATAAACCAAGTTAAACTCCCGTTAACTCTTTTTTTTTTGTCATAGCATACGGGGGGAAAATGCCTATACTCTGCTGTCACTAAGATGCGCTTAGTCATCATCATCATCATCGTCGTCGTAGGCTGCTAGGCTGAACCCACCCTAAAGGACCTAAAAATACCCGAGCAAACAACCCCGAAACCGAAACTCCTAAATACCAAAAGAGCTTCTCTTCCAACAGCAGAATCCCATAAAGAGTGGTGGGGTGGCCCTTTGTTCGGGCGAGGCTTAAGCGGCGCCCATCCCCCATATCCATCCACTGCCATGTGGACGAGGAGGAGGCCCAACAAAAGGTGCAATGACAGCATCATCCTGCTGCGGCATCCTCTTCCCTCCAATTCCTAACCTCAATTTACGGCCTCTTGCTGTTGGCCTCGCAATTCGCATCATTCGGTGGCTCCGCTTTGGCTTGCAGCTTCGCTGTTGCCAACAGCTGTTGCTGCTAGGCGTTGTTTTCGCTGCCGGCGTCGCAGCCGCACTTGACATTTTCAACCATTTTGTTTTGCTCAGCAACTTCGTGGCGGCTTGGTAGCACCAAAATAAATTGATAGAGAGTGAGAGAGGGAGAGGGACAGCTAACGGCAATGGCGGAAAATATGGCGACCCGTAGGCTCCGCTTCCTGCCTGGCAACACGCGACAGCTGACTGCTGCTGACTCCTAACGGGATTGTGCGCACAGAGATACAGAGAGAGAGAGAATAGAGAGTGTGGGCCTCCGATTAAGCGCAAGTTTTTACACTCATTTTTTGTACAGCCTAACCCAAGAGGAGGAGGAAGAGAAGCCGGTGTTGGGTGGCATGCATCTGCCTTCTGCATCTCGATTTTTATGGCCTGTTGCCAGGCTGATTTATATACCACATATTTGTATCTGTATCGCTGCTTCGCGGTATCTGTATCTGTTTCTCTTCGTTTTCTTTCGTTTCTCTCTTTATGTTTTCAGCGATTTTTTGTTGTTTTTCTTGGGGCTTTACATTGACCGTGAATTTTTGTTCTCTGTTTTTGCTCCTGTTGTTTTCCTTCCTTCCTTCTCTCTGTTATGCAAATTGTTTTTCTTGTATGTATTCTCCTTCAGCTCCGTTTTTTTTGTTTGTAATTGTTTCTTTTCATTTAAGTTTATTCGCCTTTTTCCTGCTTTTTTTTTATTTATTTTCGTTCATGGGTTTAATGCCTTCATAAATTTCCCATAAACATTTTTGATGATCTACTGAAAATTTTGGACCGCCCCAAGCAGCTGCGACAAAAATCGAAGTGAAGTTCTCTTAGCCAAATGTTATTTGACCATAAAATCTGAAAGTAGTTTGGCGAAAAACACTTTACCAGCAGCTGTGACGGGAATTTTTCTCTAAGATGAAAGGATTTTGATGAAGTCTTAGAAGTTTTGATGGAAATAATGTCGATATATCGAGGAAAATCAAAGTGCATGTTGATCAGAGAGTTTTATTAAGAGTTTTTTGTTCAAAAATATACCTCAGGACTAAGAAAATTATTTAATGGTTTTACCATAAATTTTATAATACTTAATTTATTCTGTTCATTTTCCATTAATATCTAGTATTTTATTTGTACATATTTTCAAGTAATTTGTATAATTTACAACTATTTAATCTTCAAATATCTTCAACTCTTATTCCGGAAATTTTTATGTTTCTTTATTATATTTTGTAAAGTATTTTTCAACTATTTTTTCTCAAAACATGATATCCCTTTCACATCCAAAGTTTGTTTACTTTTCACACCATTCAGCGCAATGAACTTTCTCAAGTTTAAATGCCCGCCAGGCACTTTGCCTAATAGGAAAAAAAATAAACCTGACACTTTTGGAGTCAGTTGCAAGTTGCAACACTAAGAAAAGGAGCCACTAAAGCGACATGATATCACGGCTGCTGTATCAAGCGTAGACACTGTGTGTCTGTGCCGTCGCCTAAGTTGGCTTTTGATTAAGTCTCCGGTGAGGCCGTGCTAAATTGTTTGCATTGAAGCGTTCGGGTTAAGTTGTGGGGTCTGGGGGGTGCTGTGTTAGTGGCTCTATAGTCTCGCCTTTGCTGCAGAAAACGTGCTCAAGTTTTTGTTATGAAATTGAGCCTAGACAACCCATCCATCCAGCCATCCAGGGATCCATCCAGCTTCGCTGGCTGTCCTTGTCAACTCAGAACTCCTTTTCACAGAACAGACTCAGGCAAGCGTGTTGGCTAAGGACAAAAGAACTTGTGCTCAACGCTCAGGGCCAGAAGTGGAAAAGGATATGTATCAAAAGGCGGAAAACTAAGAACAGGATATGCTCTCACACACACACACACACACACACACACACACACACACACACACAAGTAGCCGCTGCTGCTGCCGTCTGCTACTTGTTATAATTGGCAAAGGTGGCAAATGATAGACATGAGACAGAAGCTAACTTTAAAATATGTACATATGTATGTACATATGTATTCGTGTCGCCCAATGACTCTTCTCTCTAAAGGAAACAAACCCAAAGGAACATTCTTGCCAAGAAAGTGGTGGACATTTTCTCTGAAGACTCTTTTTTCGAGGCTTACAAATTTTAATGAGCGCTGAGAGAGAGACTTGTCGATAATAGAGATTTGGTAGAGACATTGGAGGTACCATACATGAGTGTGTTTCCATAGAAATAAATTTTCTAAGGCTCCTAATTCTCTAAATAAATTATTCATTCGAAACTAACCCTTCCGTTGTAGACACAATTTGCTTTGCTCTTGAGCAGCGTGAACAAATGCAAAGGCGATTACTAAAATGTGCAATTAAATCAACAAATAAGAAGCTCGTGTAATTGTATATACCCCCCATGTGGCCGGCGTAGCGGGGGAAACGGGCGGTTCGTAAAGATAACCCTTTGGCCACGCCACCTATGAGTGGTCGTGTGAATGACGCAGCGAAGACACAGAGTCTGGCCGATCCGATCCGAGTCGCGGGTGCCACTCGCAAATGCCGTTTCCATTCATTTATTAATAACTTTTTTTTACTGTTTTTTGTTGTTGTTGCTTTTGTTAAAACGTGCAGTTTGTCTGTTTTTTGCGACTGTGGCTGCAGTTGTAGTTGTTGTTTTTCTTCGCTTTTTTAATTATTTTAATTGCGTTTCATCTGATCGAATGCTGGCCGTACAATTTTATTTATTGTTTAATTGTGATTTTTCGCATTTACGTTGTTAATTGCAGCATGGAGTCGCGTGTGACGGGGGTGGGGTGTTGGTGGCAGAGGGAGCAGTAGGGTTCCGCTAAGAGGTTCGTTTTAATCAACTGTTAAATGCTTTTTTCTCGTTCGAAAGAAATAAATGTTTGGGTTAAATGCAAAATGGGAAAGATTTATGGTGGAAGTTACGGTGAAATTTTATTTCTTAAATGCAATAAACATGAGCTAGAAGTTGAGGGAAAATGTATTTCGAAATATAATTAACATCAATTTTAGCTTTGCAATATTAATGGTATTTTTCCTGGAAATTTGTTTTACGTTATTATAACATTGCATGTTTCAAATTAAATTTCCCGATTTTTCTTTTATATGTTGTATGCCTGTATTTTTACAATTTTTCTCTAAGCCAATCGAGCTTTAAAGCTGATTCAGCCAGTTATATTTAAGTGCTCTCCCTCTATGCCATATCCCCGAATGTCCTGTACGCAAGCATGCAAGGAACACATGCTGCTCCATGCTCCTTGGATGTGCCTCTTGCCAGCCAATTCTCCATCAAAATATGCAAACAACTGCTGGGAGTCTTGTGTTTCGCTCAGTTTCCTGTCAATCGATGTGCAACGTCGTATGCATCGTATTCTGGATTTTCTTTTGGCTTTTTATAGCCTTTTAAGCTGTTTTCCCCTTTGTTGTGTGGATCAGTGTGTGTGTGTGTGTGCGGCGGGCGGGAGATCTGGAAGGAAATTGAAAAATTGCATTTGTCAGTCGTCGATAAAATATTGAGCAGCTCCTACTACTCCATCTGCTGTGCTCGTGATAAGCGTTTGAGCTATTTCCCAAGAAAACTGCTGGCAACAAAAAAAAAAAAAAAAGAAAAGCTCCTTGGGAAAATGGTTGAGAGAATTCCCATTGGGTTGTCGGGTTCCTCATTCTTTAAGGCAACGGCATATCATTCCGAAAATATTTCATTAAATTATGCGCTAGATTTTTCTTTATTTTTCTTTAATCGGTTGCGTGTTTGCTGGCCCCGTTTTTGAAGGGGCGAATGCATCTCATTCTCTGACCTTGCAACAACTGCAAATTGCAAACTGCGGCTCTGAAAGATCATTTAAAAAATACTTTTTATCGGGCTTTTGATTTTTTTATAGACTTGAATGAGAATAGCCGCCGTTTTGAGTTATATTTTCTTTGTCTAATGTACTTGGCCATGCGGGTTTATTATCAGAAAATACCAGCGAGAGAGGCAGCATAACGGACTGAGGGATTCTGCCGCATGACACGTACATATAACGGAAAAAGTGGTGTAAATTTAGTAATGACGAATGCATCAAATATTTACCAAATGGAATCTGATTTTTTTTGGAAATGCAAATGAACTTTATATTCAATGAAATGCCCGTTTAATCATCTTGTGTAACAAAAAGAAAGAACTTTCTCTTTGTTACGCAAGTAAATCAAATAATCATCAACATTTTGCCAGAACTTTCTCCTTCAGTGTAGAAGGAAGAATAATGATTCACTTGAGACTTTACACAAATTTGCTGAGAACTTCCGCATACCACACGTGGCTAATAAGCCACTAACCAAAATTGGTAATTAACAGCAGGGGACATGGCATTCGAATCGAATCGAATCGTTCGATCTAAAGATCGACACCTGATTGACATTCAAAAAACAAACAAACTGCAAAAAAAAACTTGATCGAATTGTCAGCCCCAAAATGGCAATATTTTTGTTAGAGAACTTCTATATACAGATTGGGAGTTTAAAGCCATATCTTAATGCAATACATAGCACATAATTATTTCCCGAAAAACCGTACAAAGTATGTGCCTCAAGATGGGCCGTTAATTAGTCACCTGTTTGTACCGTTCATCACATCAGCTGTTGCCTAATTAAAACGAGGCTACACATCGGAGAGACTCTCAGACATCCGATCCGCGCTGAAATGTGACCAAATTGGTAATCTCTCGTCGCATCGTGACACTCGCGACAAATCGCCTTAAATGTAATTTTTGTGATAATGTTATGTTCCCCGTTTCCCCGTTTCGTTTCGTTCCGATGTGTTTCGTGTTTATCCTCGTCTTGTGTGGGCGTTTTGTGTGTTAACTGTAAAATGTATCTCTGTTTTTGGGGTTTTGAGAGTTATTCAGGTCTCTCCTTCATGGATCTCATGTTGTAATCTTGAGACGGACAACGTGGACGTACCTTGTTGTGGAGTACATATGTACATTCCTTTGTTCTGTCATCTTGAGGTTGTTTCGTACGGTTGAGTTTCGGTTCTTCCAAATTAAATATTCATCAATAAATGTCAATGTCAAGTGGAAGCCAAGGGGTTGAGATTTCGATGGAAGAGATTGCACTTTGCTGAAAGCTTTAACGGCTTGAGGGATCAATGGGAATATTGAAATATGAGAGATTGTACAGGTAATCCGCATGAGGGGTTTCATGTGTGAACTTTAATAATTACTCACGTTAGCTACAGATTGATGTAGATTTTTATAAACTTCTTAGAGAATCGAAGACTTAATGTTAAAAACTTATACGAAACAATGTCTCCATTATTTTGCTTAATTTTTCCTTTACATTTTCCTTGACTTTATTGTTAGAGAGATTTTGAGAATAGATAAGAAAAGTAAGTTTTTAATTGCCTAATTCATTTTAGATCCCCCTCTAACTTCCCTTACTAAAATATATATGTTTATAAATTCCATCTTGTCAATAGCTTCCTTCCTCTATCCACATCCGATTCACAACCACTTACCCATTTCCCATTCCGTTCTACTGACCAAAACTTGACATAGATTTTGCGCAAAAAAAAAAACAAAACTCGTTTCGATTAGATTCTGATTCTTATTCCGATTCTGCAGTGCGGATTCCATTTCTGATTCGAGTGCGAAGTGCGACGCAGTTTGTTGGATACTCGAGTGTGTACTCGAAAACCTATTCATACTTGTAGTATATTTTGCCCCCTACCCAACGCTTAGCTTCCATCGCTTAGCTTCAAGGTTATAATGAGCAACATATGCTGCGGGTCCGCTGCGGGTCTGTCGGTCTGCAATCAGCTGCGAAAATGCACAACTAAAAATGCACTTCAACGACGATTTGTTCAGCAGCAGCAGCCGCCACAACTAAAGCGAAACATTTTTCACGTTTTTCCGCTGCCTGGGTTCTCCTCAGAGTTGTTCTTGAGCTGTTTTGAGGCGTTCTGCTTGCTGTGTTGCCTGATTGATGTTTGTCAGCTGTGGCTGCTGTCAGGCTTTGTGGCTATATGGCTGCTGCCCAGCGGCCTTAGAAATTGTTGCAACAGAATAGCATAGAACTCTGAACAGAAATTAAAGTAAATTATACACATAATTGCAGTTTTTTTTGTGTCCAAGGCGTTGCACAGATGCAACACTCAATAGACCCCCCTTCTCATTGCACCCCTCATCGATTCAAACAACACTCGTAATTCAATTAAACATTTTGCACATATTGTCGCCCATAAAAACTATAAACGAATGCAGAAAAAAACAATGCACAGGCACCCAATAATTGGTCACGTTTCGAAAACGCCACAACGATTGCAACAACCACAGCAGCAAACAATCGACAAATGCATCGCCCGCATAGAGTTGGGATCATAAAAATACATGCCGTAAACGATTGCAGAAATTATCAGCAGGCAATAGAGACCCGACTCTTTCAATAGAGGACGGGATGTGTCCGAAAAGGTGACTTTGCTGTGGAACAGTGACTAGGGGAAGAATATTTTGGAAAGAAAGAAAGCAAAAAACACTTGTTGAAAGAGAATTAAAGGAAAGGAACAAGTATGGCAGAGAAACTGAGAAACCTATTAGAAATATCAATACTAGAAGAGAAAGCTATTCCTGGTTTATCATATCTTTAAAGTGGCATTTGAGAATCAGATAATTATCAAACAATAAACACAGGTTTAAGCAATCAAATGTTTGATAAAGCGTAGTCTTTTGGTATTAATTACATTACACATTTTGTTAGCAGTCACTTTTAAAGCCTTCGAAACGTGTTTTGTGCAAATTCTCACTCAATCGAAGATTAAATCACAGCCTAGGGAACAGCGAGAGAGGGATTAAATCACAGTTTAGTAAGCTATTAAGCGATTTATATGTGGAAAAAAGATGGTTAGAGATGGTTAGAGGAGCACTTGATCATCACTACAATGTGGAATATGTACGATTACATGCGAGTATCTCTCATATGCAAATTGGCAACAAAACGAAATGTGCAGTGTAGTGTGGTATGGTGTGGTGTGGTGTGGTCTGGTGTGTTGGTAAATAATTTTCCACACAATTTGCAATTAGTAATAACATTTTTATCGGTCTCTCTCTGGGCCTGACTTGGGCTTTGGCTGTAGCTCGTCGTCGTCGTCGTCGTCGTCGTTGTTCAGTTTCATCATAAAGGCACCAGCAGAATCATTGCACTGACATGGTATGGTATGGTATGGTATGGTATGGTATATATGGTATGGTATCGTATGGTGTGCTATGGCATGGCTAGTTATATAAACTCCGGCCAACACTCGGTGCTCGGTAGTAATGATGCCTGCCGCTGCCTTTGCCTTTGGCTTTGGCTTTGGCTTCGGTGTTGGAGCTGTAGCTGGCAGATTTTCAAGGTTAAAAGCAACGATGGCGCGCGGTGGAGCGCACGTGAGCGCTGGCCCCAGGCCTCAGCTGCTCGCCTGCCAGCAAACTAGTTTCAAATGGCATAAAGTATCTGTAAGATACACACAAACAGACTGCATGTAAGGCTGCTGCTGCTGCTGCTGTTGCTGCTCCAAGGAGTGGCCTGGCCCGCAATTAACTACAGATTTTTGTTTCGCTCTTGCTGCAACTGCAACTGCCGCAACAGTCGCAACGAACTGCGAACAGCTGGTGGGCTCGTTTCGATTCGTTTCGAGTTCAAGGCTATTGGGTCAAATTGCAAATTAGTCGCCCGCAGGTTGAATGACGTTGAATGACAATATTCTGTGTATATCTGCATCTTGAGCACATTTTAAGTGGACAAACGAGCAGTGACCACCGCTAGTCTACAGATACTCGTAGATGGAATAGGGATTATAATTATACGATTTTCCTGCTCGGATTTCTGCCGCGGGGGCCACTCGAGTGATTTGTATAAACTTTGCATTACAATCAATCATTTGTCGCCTGGGCAATAGCTTTTTAAGTAAATAAACATTAAGAAGTCATATCCATAGTCGTCGTCTCGCCTTGTACATGTATGAAAATGGAGAACCATCTAATGCCCTGGCAAAACGTGGAAGGAAGGGGGGAGAATGGGGCACAATTTATGCGCATATCAAGTGGCGGTGGCAGTAGCAGCAGCAGCAGCGTACTTACCTATCAACGCTTTTGTTGTCGATTTGCATGAAATTGCAACAACAACAACAGAAAGAATAAAAATACACAGAGATAAAGAGAAAAAGATTGAAATACAACAGAGAGTCGGGCAGAAGATACATGCATAAATGATGTTAAGCTAGTAAGATACAGATACTTTTCAAGTACATTTACTTCGATAAATGGCCAATGGCCAGATGCTTGCGTCAGGTTTAGTTTTCAGATATAAATCGATCTATTCGGTTAGGCATTCTATCTTTAAAGTAAAGATCAATTCGTTCCTGCTAAAGTATCTTTATTTGTAACTACCCCTAAAATGAATTTCCATAAAAGAAAGATCCACAAGGTGCCCTTTCAGAAAGTATCTCCCGTTAATACGTAATATTCCCTAATTGAGATACAATAACCAATTATAAGGTTTAACTACCTTTAAGCTTCCTTTAACTGACTTCATGCACCCCTGAAAGTATCTTAAATGCACCATTTTGTGGTTTCCTGCGATACTTTTGCTAAATTTATTCGAGTTTTATGTGCTCTGCAAGGCGGGTAGGCGGGCTACCTGATCATTTTATGGGCGGTTTTTACGATCAGCAAAACGAAAAGAAAATTAAGAGAAGAGAAGAGGACTTGCCATAATTGTAGCTGATTTTACAGTCAGTCGGCTAAGTGGCAGTTGGGTAAACAATAAGACAGACAATGCCCGACCTTAGACACTTCCCTACATTGTCACTGCACTCGAACTGAATCGACTCGAGTCGACTCGGCCAATGCCGCCTTTGTCTGCCCCTTGCATTGTCTTGCATGATGATGTTGATGATGATCCGTATTTTAATGCCAGTTTTTCCATTCTCTACCCCCCATTGCAGCCCCGCAGATCTTCCAGTATCCGCCGCCGCCGAGTCCCTCCTGCAACTACACGGGCGGCGATGTATTCTTCCCCCACGGCCCACCGCCAGTGCCGCCGCGGACTCCGCGCACCAGCGTCAGCTTTGCCGCCGGCGAGGAGTACAACTTCTTCCGGCAGCAGACACAGCCGCCATATCCGGCGCCTTCTACGCCGCAGCCAATGCCACCGCAGTCGGCGCCACCGATGCACTACAGCCACAGCTTCCCGCAGCAGTCTCCTCACTTGCTGCAGCACCACCATCCCGCCTCCGTTTACGGCATGGGCCAGCATCAGCCAGGTCCTGGGTCCTACTTTGCCACCTACACGCCCCCCCCTACACCGAACACGGCCAATGCCGGCACCTCGACCTCATCGGCGGCATTTGGGTGGCACAGCCATGGCCCCCAGCTGGCATCGACGCCACTGACGGCGCCAATGGGCTCCAAGATGCGGCTGCAGCGCAGCCAGTCGGATGCAGCCAGACGGTGAGTGAAAGTCCAATGATTTTGTAGGGGATTCCAGTCCTTAAATATCGAATCAATAGTTCAACATGTGGAGGGAATATAAATAAAGGAGAGGGAGGATTTTTTATCATTTCCCCATCTATGAGAAAAAGAAAAATTAAGCTTAAACTTTGCGGATCTGTCATTGAAAACATTAAATAGAAATATTAATCAATCGAAACTGTCACTAAGAATTGTTCCTTAGCTTACACCAAGCCAAAAGCGAAGCTTACTGATAGTACAGATTCGATTGGCATTATCTCTGTCAGTAGTGAACGTAAACCCCTACGAGTAGTAGCCCCCCACCATACACACATGAATATCAATTCCCATGACACAACGCAATTTTTTTAATTAATGAAAAGGCAAAGTTGTCGCTGATAATTGCTTATGACGTTCCCCCACGTCTCCCCAACTACAACCATCTAAATATTAATGTGTGTTCTACTACTATAATGTGTTCCTATCTCTTTCTCTCTCTCTCTCTCTGTCTTCCCCCACAGCAAGCGATTGACCTCGACGGGCGAGGATGAGCGCGAGTATCAGAGCGATCATGAGACCAGCTGGGATGATGAGTACGATGATCGTTATGACAATTTTACGGCCGGACGCGAGCGTCTGCAGGAGTTCAACGGACGTATACCACCACGGAAGAAGAAGAACAGTCACAGCAGCAACAACAACAATCCAATCAGCCAAAATAATTTCCAACTCCATTCATCGAATGCAGAGTGCAGCAGCAGCAGCGGCGGCATTGCCAGTCACAGTCACAGCCACAGCCACGGCAACAATAACAACAACAACAACAGCAGCAGCAACAGTCAAAGAGAGCGAGAGCGAGAGCGGGAGCGGGTGCAGCGAGCGGAGGCTGAGAAGAAGGTAAGCAACGGCACCCACAATGGATCACTAATCTCTGAATCTCTAGCAGACTATGTCATACCCAGTTATTTCGAGTTTTTAGAACTTTTGTTTTCCCCCCTCTTTCATTATAATCTCTCTGGTTTCCTTACTTATTTCATCCCAAACGAATACAACACACCCAGGGGTACGGCAAGTGCCATAAAAATGCACAAATATATAAGTTCGGGGAGTTCATTAACTTGAAGGCGCAACATCTGTTAGCTACCCCGCCGCGCTTGTGGTGTGTGGCACGTGGCAAACATTTTTCAAAGGCTCAACTAGTTGAAAATGCAGCAAAAATGCTAAAAATACAACCAGAAGGAATGACAAATTGCCGCTAGAGCGGGAGGAGTACCAGAGTGCGAGCATGCACATTCATGCACATGCATGTAGGTGCATGCAAATGTATAACACATACATATAACACTTTTTTTGCACATGCTAAAAGTGTGATAAAAATTAATTGCGCAGTTCCTGGCCCAGGGGCCTGTTGGAGAGTCTTGTCTTTCTGTCGCTCTTTCGCTCTGTCTCTGCTCTGGTGCTGCTCGTCTCTTGCATTATGTTAATCGTAGCAGGCGCCTGCACTGCGCCCCCTCTCCCTGCCACGTTCCTATAGTCTCTCTGTACATATGTATCTGGCTCTCGATTAAAGTCGTGTAAGTCGGGCCTTTGTGTCAGCTGCTGCTGCTGCTGCTGCTTCTACTGTTTCTACTGTGTGCCGTATGGCCTCATTAAGCCTCAATTTTTACGCTTTTTTCTTAGTTTTTAGTTTTGCGTATTTTGCCTGCGCATTTAAAAGAAATGTAAACTTGAAGAAATTCAATCACAATCGCATGACACACACACTGACTCAGACCCTGATACCATTCCCATTTCATTTGAATACCCATTAATCGTCGTAATGGAAGGGTACACTAGTTACCAGGGGTAAATGTAACTGGCAGACAAAAAATCAATACAATTCTGAGACTTAAGGAACTAAAGGATGAGCTCAAATGACAAATGGATTGACCCTCAATTATTCTGGACAGACTTCTGCATATTTTTTGTTTTTTTGTGGGGTCACATTTTTGTCACATAGTCGGTAGAGCAACTTTATTAGCATTCTCCCTTGTTTCTATTTGCTTTTGTTTTAATTCATGCTCGTCGCTCTGTGACGCTTATCGCTCTCTGAAGCCAGCCTTGTGGGTGCCCATCCTTGGGGGACGCTGCGAACTGATCTGGAAGCTGTGGAAGCTCCTCTGCTTTGACCGAGCACTCTTTCAGCTGCTAAACGAGAGCGTGTGAAATTCCATAATCTACAAAGTATTATTCATACGAGTACGAGTATATGTATGTATATGCATGCAAATACATATATGTGCCACAGACATGGATCGTCGATTGTGATTTGAGGCATAAAATTGCGTGTATTTTTCCAATGGTTGATAAATGTGAAGAATGGAATGTATGGAAAAGAATTGTATGCATTTTTTATGGCGTACTGCTGCTAAAGAAAATATTCCATTCCGTACTAAACTCTCATCAGAATCGAAATACCTCTAGATTCTCCCATCCTTTCCAACCAAATGGAATCGAAATTGGAACACATGTTCGATGGCCTTTTCATACCATTAACCGCAAAAACAATGACACAAATGTCCTAACCAAATAGGGCCTAAAAATTCGGGGCTAAAATAAGCGAAAAAGTGAATTTGCATAATAAATTTGAGGTCAGTTTCAGTCGGGTTGGTGGTTGCCACCATCCACCACCACCACTTGCCACCACAAACAGACATGGCCAATGGCCATGCCATCCACACGTGCCACACTGCGACCATTCAAGCGTGGAATGTTGAACAAATAAATGGTGTAAATTATATAACCATTGATGCGGGTGTGGTGCTGTTGCTTTTGCTTTTGCTGTTGCTGGGGTGGAGGGAGAGTCAAGTGTTCTGTATAGAAAAATAATTACACCATTGACCAGACAAAAATTGACCGCCCATTCGGGTCGCTTTTGCCAGTCAATAGTTTCGCTTGATTTACGGTTCGAGTGCTTTAGAGAGGGTGGATGTATAGTACAGGGTCACGTGTGTGGTTTCGGATATTTTATGCCACGCAGGGGAGCTATAAGTTAGAGGGATTGCTGGGGAATAGATTTTGGGGATGCTGAAAGGTCACTTTATTGATTTAAATATACATACATAAGTACAATACAAATAAACTATTTCTAATCTCTTAAATTTCCTACCATTTTTGTGAATCTTGCAGAAACCACAGAGCTTCACCTGGCCAACCGTTGTGACCGTGTTCGTGCTGGCCATGGGCTGTGGCTTCTTTGCGGCGCGATGAAACCCCTGAATACATGGATATGTGTAACCGAATGATCTATAGTGAAATCAGCTAGTATATAGGATATATAAAACGATCTATACATAGATATAGCGAAACCGTAACATAAGTGCAACGAATTTATTGAAAGCAGAAAGTCATTAATTCGTAAAGCGATTGTTAAATATACATACTTACATACATACACACACACACACACATATATATATATATACCGATACCGATAAGATTAAGAGGGTTGACGGGACACAAGAACAATATTTTCTATCTGTCTAGGGTAGTAACTTTTGCATTTGTACGAGTATCTCCAGAAACAGGAACAGAAATTTCCTCCAAAACTGCTTAAAGTAAACGAAAACTCTCAGACTGGCAAAGTGACTAAGAATTAAAGCCTATTTTTTATTGCGGATACATGTATTTTTGTACAACTTTTTGAACACTTAAATATACACACAAATTATACAAGTACAAACACAAACGAACGAAACAAACAAAGGAAAACTGCCAATTCTTGAGATACTTTTCGATATGATTTTCGTTTTTGCATTTAATTATTTGATATTCCACCTGCATTTTCTTCCACTCCGAAACA
Source organism: Drosophila subsilvestris (assembly GCA_035043285.1). Classification (NCBI taxonomy): domain Eukaryota; kingdom Metazoa; phylum Arthropoda; class Insecta; order Diptera; family Drosophilidae; genus Drosophila; species Drosophila subsilvestris. The sequence goes on along the minus strand of JAWNNB010001728.1, from coordinate 2,133,879 downwards.
ATTTCAATGTCTTCGCTTTTGTGATTTCGAATCGCAAGCAAAATGAATTATATATTTTAAATATTTGTTTAATTAGTAGAAATTTTTAAGCATAAGCCCCCACACAGCAAAAAGATCACACGCCTAGCTTTAATTGTTAAAAAACAAACGCAGAGAAAAATCATAAAAAAAAAACACAAAAAATGTTTAAGTTAGTTTTTATTTGTATATAGTTTTTATGCCATTTTTGTGATGTTTTGTGTCTACGGTTTATGTCATGTTATTTTAGTTAAATTTCGTATGATTTATGTTTTTTTTTGTCATTGTTCATCATTGTCTTCAAATTGGTCTCACAATTTAGTTGTTTAAGCCCCAGGGCCCGGGTAATGTCCAGCGGGTAAATGTCCTCTGAAATACGGCGCCATTCTCTAACAATCTTTTTTGGAACACGCACACAAATGATCTCTCCCAAATGGAAATTAATGGAAATTGATCTCCAACGATAGCCAAAGTAAAAGAAAAAAAAAAGGAATTCAAATGAAAGAGAACACAGGCCAAGCCTTTATCAGAGGAGAATCTTCCGCATTTGCTGGTATTCCCCGGGCGTTTCAATGCTAATTGAATACACAACGTGAACATGAAAGCGAAAATAGTGAAAAAATCAAAAGAAAAGTAAAAACAATTCCCAAAAATCGCATTGATCTCATGGATTTATACAATACACACAGTTTTTACAATGAGAAAAAAACAATACAAAATAAGAGAAGAAAGAAGAAAATGAAAAGTGAAACAGAGGAAGAGAGAGAGAAACGGAAAACAAGAGTTAAGTGTAAGGAAAGTCTAAGCTTAAGTTCGCCAAGCGTTTTAGTTCTAAATTCTACAGCGTTTAAGGTAGATTTAATGAGTTTTTCATGCGTTTATTTTGTACATATACCTAAAGCAATATTATTCTGTGTAGCCATAAGCGATAGCCCAGACCCCAGATATATACCCGGATTCATATCCATACCAATTTCCAACCCCAGCCCTAGATATACATACACTTTCAAGAAAAATAGAACACTACACTTCTCAACTCGTGAATTAATCATGACACACACACACATACATATGTACACCACTTCCAAAACCCAATGAAAAATTATTTTTGTAAATTTGTTGCATCAAATGAACCGGAAAAGGCGGGAGCCTGTCTTCCCCCTCCGGTTCGTTGCCAATTAGTTTTCACAATGATCTCGGTAAAGTTTTGTGGCCTCGCATGGCCCAGAAGTCAAGATAGAAATATTGATTTTTGGCCTGCCATGAATACTGGAACAAAAAGTTAAAGGAAAGCAGAAGCAGAATCAGAAGCAAAAGCAAACTATATTTTTGACCCAATGCGACTTGATCCGTTTGTTAAATTTAAGTATCTTTACTCGACCCTGTACATAGCGCGCAGTTCGAATCATAGAATCAAATGCCATTTTTGTATAGAATTTTGTTTGGTGCCAAAACAGTGACAGATAATTGTCTGCAAACACATTATATACACATACACACACACACACACACATATTATACATACTAGAATTTATTTATGCTAAGCTCTATCCTAAGTTCAACAATTCAGCAATTTGTCATTTCAATTCAATTCAATTTAGCAAATAATTTTATGTTTTTGTTTCGTGTTCGAATGAAGCGCAACACTTCGTTTAATTGTACATTTTACATAGTATGCTGTAATATTTTAATATGCATAAATAATATCATTATTGATCTCATGAATATTTTCATAAGACAAAATAAGCAGCAACCATTATCTGTATAAATACGATTACTCGTACATTTGAGCCTCCATGTGTGTGCTTATGTGTAATTGAAATACAAGTGCATAAATTAAACATGTAAGATTTACAGAACAAACAAAATAAAATCCAAAACGCAAATAAAAAAAATTTGAAAAAGAAAAAAAAATAAAACATTTTAAAATTAAATTTATTGCAATTTCTATTTGAGAAAAGGTATTTATGTATTATGGATTTATGTATTTTTATATGATGGCATACTGTAGGGTATGAATGATATAGCAGAATGATAGCAGAGAAACCTGTACATATGACTGCATGTGAAAATCCCTGAGAAGGACTCCATCAGACGAATGACATTTTTCCAATCACAGGAATCTCACGTCTAGATCGGACCAGAAATAACCGAGAAAACAAGCACCTCAGGGCAGCAAGGATATGCCTTTTTAACGCTATTTCGTAAAAGAAAGGCCTGGATAGACCAGCCAGAAAGTATGCCAATACATTTTTAATAAGAACCGAGGCCAAAAGTATGCCATTGGTTTGTTAATATATTTGTGGTGTTTTTTTCGAGAGATATCCTCGACCGCTTGCATTCAAGAAATTAAGAATACTGCCGTTTTAACGGCATTTTTAAATTGATATGTAATTAAAGTGCTATAACTATAACCATTGATCGTCCGAATTCGACAATTATGTTCCCTACAAACCTTCGATGGACAAAGGCTGAGGAAGGAATAACAAAATTATGTGCAGTGAAAGAATTTTACATCATGTCACTGATACAAATCTGATTGCAATCGATTCTTGAACGATTGGGACGCAAAAAGCATGGCTCTGTAGTCGTCGTCGTTGATGTCAATGCCAATTGGCGAGATCTTTTAGTATATTGACTCCGAATTGGAATAACAGACATTAAATCGGTGGGAGAGTCAGTCTATGAACACACTTGCCTTCTGCATTTTATTTATTGCCAAAGTCAAAAGTTCGTGGCGCTATATCTCGGACAAATAGGCCATATCCTTTCTATATTGGATAGAGTCTTGCCATTGGATTGGAAACGATTGGTTTGAAGGAGTTTGGCTGGGAGAAACCACCCCTTCTGCTGCCATTTTCGGTGGAGAGTTAGTGAGCGGTGCGTGTGATTCAAATGGAAATTGCTGGCCACTTAGCCGAAAAATACCCCCGGCGAATGCCTAAACCAATTTGTAGTTTCTATTCCCTTTTGTGGTTGTGGATTAAATGGCCATAATTGTTGCTCCTGCGGCCAGGGACACGCGACTCGGTAACGGGATACGGAACCACGTGGGTCGTGTCACAAAAATGATGTGTTATTAACGGCTTAGGGCAGGCAATGGCGATTATAATGATGACGGCCACGACCACTGCCACGGCTGGGCAATTATGTTAACCTGCCAATGCCCTGCCCCTCTCTGACATCCGCATCCGCTTCCGCCAACAATCCGGGGCGCATGCAAGTGTCAATCAAAGGTACATTTAATTTGAAACTGCGATTTCCATTCAATCTGTGTCCGAGCGTGTGTCCGCCTCGGATGAATGGATATCAAATAGCGCCCACTTCTACAACGAACCCTTTTTTAAAGCTCTAATTTTGTGGATAAAAGATTGTTAAATATATTATAAATCTTGGAAATATATTCGTTCCTTCAAAATCTTTAATTATTGAGTAGTTTCAGATAAACTCAACTCATTCTTAACTTTACTGTTCGCCGGCCACAAGCTAGCAATTAAATTTGAAAACAAAACAAAACCAGTAACCGCAATCGCAATTGCATTCCCATCTTCCCAGGGTTTATGATAATTACTTTTTGGCTCAACACCTGCCAACGGCCATAAACAAAGGGGAGCCACAATGGGGTATGGGGCCAGGACATTGTGTCATGCGTTGCCAGATTTTATTATCAGGAATGACTACCCCAACCCTTCCATTAGGAATATTATTAAAATTATTGAGGGAGCAATTTGCCTTGAATTAAACTTAATTAACTGTGGCTTCTATAAATGAATGTCTGAAATTTGATTTTCTATTGATTTGGTTTTATTATATTGATTGTTAGAAAGTCTTTAAACTCTATAGATATTCCTGGCTTATAAAGACTGAATTTTAATGTTGCGCTGAGAATTTTACAGGTAAAAATAGACTTAAAATAAAATGCTTCTCTTACATCTACAAATATGAAAATCTTCAAAGGGAACTTAACATTTATAAACAGTATTTGTCGTACTCCTATTCAATTAATTTGTATCATCATCTCATCACATTTCAAGCCACCTTTGAGTAAATGTTTTCATAGTATGTTTTAATTAGATTGTGTTCTGTCCTGCTTAACTATTCGCCACTCGAAAGCCACTTAAAAGTAATTCAATTACAAATAAAACGCATCTACTTATTTCAGTTTTTCGCCAAAGTGAAGGAAAGAAAAAGTTAATTTCATTAAGCGGGAATATCCCTCAGCCCACCCCGATACCCAACCACACTCCCACTTCCGTCCCAGATGATGGTTGTGTGTAATATTCAGGGGCAGCAGAAAGGCATTAAAAATTCATTACAAAATGCACACAGAGGACAAATCTCTCGATGGGTGAACAGGGAGCTACAGGTACTCGCATGAATGTAAGTGGCTCTTGAAACATGCACACAAATGTAAGAAACTTGTCGGCGATGTCACCCACTCCCAGAAGCGATGGGGGGATACATTTGCTTGCAACACAAATTTGCCACAAATATTTTCACATGTTTGCTTACTTGAGTTAGAGATGCGAAAGCAATCACGCTGGTGAATAGGTCACCGACGAAAATCTATCTAAAAGATTCAAAAATGTAAGATTGGAGTTAAATATAGTTGCACCCCAAAGGTGCGAAAATTCTACGAATCATTGATTTTTTTGAATAGTTTTTCTGATTATGTAGTACTTTGTTTTGGGAATTTGTGAATCAGCTCTCAACTATCAATCTCTAATTATTTTCTTACAAGTTATCCTATATCCTACATAATACATAAATAAAGGAATGCTTAGCACAAGAAATTTGAGTGATTTCTCTTTGATTCTGTTTCTGTTGGTAAACTTCTTCCGTTAGATTTGTATTCGCTTTGTGCAAAGGTTTGCTAACACGGGGAGTATTTGCTCAAGGCGCTGTTTGCTCAGTGCCCAGGCCAAGCCCCCCAACTTTTCTCATCTCTGAAAACTGATAAACTTGTGTCACTGCGCAGACTACAGAGGGATGTACCGGGAGATAGGGATGGGGGCAAACACACACATACACACACACACACAAGAAGAAGCCTGTGTCTTTGGTGCAAAAAGGTTAAGAAGGATGGCGAACGGAAGGACATGAGTAATCTCATATCTCTCAAATGATATGGGAATGGCAAGCTGGACAAACTCGTAAATATTCCTAGCCTGCAGGCCATCATCTGGAGAGCTCAGACGATGGCAATATATGGCGATCATAATCAAGGTCTTTTGGCACTTTATTGACAAACTAATAAAAGCCGAGAGGGCCGACAAGGAATGGGATGGCCCCGAAAGCAAACGAAAGATGGATGGACACTCGTAGATGGAAGCAAACGATTTATTAAAATCCCTCTACATGGCATACATAATAAAAAGCAAATGCTGAGACGATGGAACAGGGACGGGGCTCTGACTGACCTGGCCGTTGATGTGATGAGTAATTTGCTTTTGGCTTTTAATGGTGGCCAACCCACCCAGGAGCAGGAGTCGGAGCCGGACCAAAAGCCAGACAACGAATAGTTGCAGGACACGGAAATTAGTGCGGAAACGGTTACTACGCTTAGCAATCTGTCAAAAAGCCAAAATGTAATAAATGAGTTCCCAAACAGAACAGAACAGAAGAGAAGAGAAGACTGGGTGGACAGTCTGGGGCCCATCAACATAATTCATACGACAAAAGCTTGACCGGAACCAGCACCAGTACCAGAAGCCGAACACGGACAGAACTGAGGGACAAAGGCGCCAACTACAGGACACTACACAGGATGGCTGTCTTTTATGGTAGCAGATGCACCATATTTCATTACACGTTGATAAGTGGTCATTTGTGCCTGGACCTGGAACTGGACCCGGTCCTGGAGTTGCTGCTGGAATGGAATGGAAGGGTCTGAAGTTTGTCTCCTGCATGCCAACAGGCATTTCATAATAATTTTAACAACCTTTTTTACGCAAGCTTGCAGCCAGTGGCAGCGCTTCGGGTATGCCCCGGTATCATATATTAAATGTACGGATAAATGGCAGTCGGATAAGTGACTATTCAAATCGTGAGCAATGTGGAATGAGCAAACATTCATATGTTTATTAATTTATGCACAATTTACCGCAGGCTTTCATTTGAAGAGAGGCAGAGTGCAAAATGAAAGAGAAAGCAAAGCGGTGGTTCTGGGAGCATTTTCAAACGTAATGGAAAGATAGAATAATAGTATGAGAGTTATTATGGATTAGTGCTTTAGAAAATGATTTAGGAAACAGGAAATATTTACTGCCCCGTCAAGTCGGTGTCCTCATCATCGCTCAAAAACTCGACCACCCCTTTCTTCCTAATGTGATTATCAACTTTCTTGCCGCTAGGCCCCACAGCCTTAGACCGTGTCGATGGGCCTTCCCTTAGAGTATTGGACTTCTGCGGCAAGTAGGACGGCTTGAAGCGTTGCAGATACTCCGGAGCCGGGGGAACATTGCCCGTTGAGTGGTGTAGTACGATGCCCTCGATATGCTCGGGCCGAAGCAAGCTGCAGAGTTGTATGAGGTTTAATCGCGTGGGCTGCGGCGACCATTTCAGGGAATCGATTGGCAAGACATAATGGCGCTCGGCCTCACTGGTCTGGGCGACACATTCGTTGGAGCTTAAAACATGCACCTTGACCACGTAGTCGGACTCCTCGAAGCGCTTCAAGTCGCTGACGAGGGACGCATAGCTCTCGGCATATTCCCCAATCAGTCGAATGTGGCCGTAAAGAGCAGTGTGCCCCAGTCGTCTCACAAGAGGCTCGTATCCATAAAGGGGTAGCTCCAGGCGAACCTCTTTATTATTCTTCTTTCGCAGCGTTTCGATGTCAGCTGCCAGTTCATTGTGGTCCACATGGACAAAGGGCTGGTCAGCACCGGTGAGGTTGAGGAACAGCAGGTCCGTGCCCTCGGCGATCCATGAGTTGAAGACGGGGTTCGCCATCGCCCTGCAGAGATCGTCTTGCTGCACCGCCGAGTAGAAGTACAGCAGTTTGCCGCCCTGCACATTCCGGATGAGCAGCATCAGACTGCTTCCCAGCGCATTCCCAGAACAGAGCATGGCCTCCACATGCCTGCCGTCGCTGAGTCGCACCGTAAAGGGTTCAAAATCCCCCTGATACGGAAGTCCGTTGTGGAAATGTCGACCTTGTGCGATTTCAGATATCCCATGAGCTGCTCGGCCAGTGGCTGAGTTGTGTATATCGGGCAAAACTTCTGCGGCGGCGGCAGCAGCTGCTTCTCCAGCTGGTAGAGGTGAGTCACAAACACGCTGGTGGTGCTCGCGTAGAGCTTGGGTATTACATCGAATATCAGGTCGGGATGCTTCTTTGGACGCATGGCGAGTCTGCAAATAAACGTGCACTTTTATAATTATCGTATAACGAAGAGTATACCAAGTTAAGTGCAAACGGTGTCTCGATCATACTCTCAAAAAATGTTCTTTCTTAAATGTGAAAACATGTAAACAAAAAACAGCTGACTGACCTGTGCTCAATCGGTTTCTGTTGTCTGGTCACACTCTCTCGTTTGCAGAACAATTGGAATAATGGAATAAATGCATATTTTTGTTGTTTTCGTTTCTTTCTGAAATTTTAATTTTAAAAAAAATTACGATAGACAATATTTATCTGAGTGAGTGAATTTTGTATGTATTTTTGTGTGATATCTTATGAGTTTTTTTTTGAAGCAGATATCTTGCAACAATATCTGCGAACTTCGAATGAATCTGCTGCCTGCCTTTGGCAACCGCACGCGACCTTTCATGGTCACACAACACACCTCAGCACGCCCACAACACAAGCGGATATAAATGCTCGTATCAATGTTTTGCCATTCATCAATCATCAATCATGAATCACGACCCAAAGACGGCATTTCACGCTTTGCATAACTCAGCCGAATGTAAACAAATTGCAAGACCACAAGCTGCGAAAAAGCTACAAAATAAATGGGTTGAATGACAGACATTGGCACAGATTCAGATTCGTGGGCTGAGTTTGGGGAACTGCGGAACAGCCCACAGTCTTTGCACGGCCTGGCTGTGGTTTCCCTTTCGTTTGACCGCCAAAGCGTGTCACTGCTCTGAGCATCTGAGCAGAGCATCTGCCATCCAGGCTAAGTTACCTCATGCTCGTACACCCCATCCTCAGAGCCAGAGGCCACCACTCGAGTCAATAAAACGTGTAAATTATTATTACGTTTGCCTCTCTGCAGCCACAGCTGGAAAAGAAAGCGGCGTGGGGGGGCTACTGACCGACTAGAGCAGAAAATTACTCAACTAAAGTCGGTTGAAGTTGAGGTTTCAGTTTCAGATGGAGTCTGAGCGGGGTCTGCGGCTTGTTAGTCGCGTTGTTAGCCCGCTATTTTGGGCTTCAACTTTCACTCGGCGGCTCAGACGACTAATTTGCTGCCGCTCGCCGATTGCCGCTTGTTGGCTCATTATAATTAAGCCATTTTGCTGGACAAGTGACTTGCAGCAGACGGGCGCAGATTGTAAGCGCTCATTGTACCTATCATTTCTCACACGAAAAGTGTAACAAATACGCCCATTAGTCCGTGTAATGCCACTGTGATTGTAATTAATAACGTCATGTGGACAAAGGTTGAATGAACACGAGTCGAGAGAGAAGAGAAAACAAGGGAATTTTAACCAACAATATGAGAAAAACTATTGGAGAATGAAACTCTTAAGAGCTCACTCAATAAACTAAAAATGGTCCATGCTTAGTACACGATCTTGAACGCATCCTAAAAACTTCTATATTTTGTGGAAAATTCTTAAACGAACCGGACAGGGGTTGAGGTGGCTGAACAAATTATTTTTCAACCCCACGCAAATTGTAGCCGAAGTTATAGGCCATAGACCAAAGCATAAGAAGACCCATTGTTCAGACCTTTTCTGGTAGTCTCCTAAATATCTTGGCATTAGCTTTTTTTTTCTTTATGTTCTCTTCTTGACAACTGAGACCTACTTATCCTATTGACCTTCAATATCAATCATTTCTGGGGTCACATATCTCACTCTCTTTCTCTTGCCTCTTGAGCATATTTCTCATCTTTATTGGCTTTCATCGAACTCTGCTTGCAGCTCTCTTTCACCGTTAATCCCTGATCAAGCACCGGTTTCTCTTTCCCGCTCTAGCAAAAGCAAAAGCACATGCCTAGCCTCTGCTGGCGGCAACTTCCACTCGAGCCATGGCTTGGCGCATGCTCATCGGCGGAGTCGCGTGTCAAACGAGCACCGCACTCAAAGCCGGAAAGACGTCGTTGGCGCATGCGCACTCCCGTTTCGTATTCGAGTTCGACATCTTTTGTGAATTTTGTTTGTTTCGGTTAACCAGTAGACCATAGCCGAGCCGAGCAGATCAAAGCCCACACGAACCTGTGCCGAGCCGAGGCGAACTTTTTGTAGCAGTTTCGATTTCATTCCCGCTTTCGGTTTCGTTTTGTTTCGAACACCAACAAAGTACCGCGCACGGAAGACCCGCCCAGAGGGCAAGCTGAAGAGAGTGCTCAAAGTGCAGTGAGTAAGTGGCAGCCGAGAGAGTGCGGGGAAAAGCCCGCGGCGTAGAAACCGAAAGTGTGCAAATCAAAGCCCTGCCCCAAAAGCCCATCCGTAGATGTCGCAATTGAAAAGCCAAACAATGCGTGGCAATTGTGTCTCGACAATTTCCGAGCTCAGCGAGCCAGGAAGAAAGAAAAGAAAGTTGTGTTGCCAGAAGAGAATTGCGCAAAAACTGAGTTACAGCAATAATAAAATAAATGACTCATTATACCCGGTACTCGTACCGCACAGAGGGTATATTTGTATTCGTGCAGACTCTGTGTACAAATAACTTTATGCAAATGTTCGGAGATTCCTGCTAGTGGAAGAGTCTTAAATTCCCGAGTATTGAAGGTTTTTCTGATGAAACCAAGACACTCAAATCGAACCTCAGCACGCCTTGGACATTAAGGCTAATTGGAGGGGAAGTGGCAGTGGTAGTGCCTGGTGGAAGGAAGTGTCCCCCAGTGTTGAGTGGATTATGTAATTTGACAAGCTGGATGCTCGTGTGCCACCCTAAAGAATTCCCAACACGTCCCAGTCGTATCCGTGCCCGTCTTTGGCCGCAAATTTTGGAGAACGCATCTCGAGCGTAAAGTGTCCTTTCGTGTTGCCACCGCCTCCTCGCTCATCAGGCGACGACTGTGTTCCCTTGTGCGTGGCATGTGCCCCAGCAATACGAGAGCAGTTTTGTGATCCTTGCACCTGCTGCATTTGCACTGCACTGGAATTAGCTGCCATTTCTTGCTGTAAACTTCCACTGTCCACCGTCTGTCGACTGACGTCTGTCGTCTGCCGTCGATTCCCGATGCTGCTGTTGCTGCTGCTGCTGCTGCTGCTGTCTTTGCCTTTTAGTGCGGAACCCTCTGTTGCCTCTCTGCTAGCGGCAAATGCAATTTTCTAGTACTTGCTCGAATGTTCCCTCCCCTTCTATCTATTCCTGGCATCCGTACGGATGGGGCTATAAAATTTTGGGTGCAATTACATCTGGCTGTGGGAAAGTCTGTTGCCAGTCTGTACTCAGTCCTTAGAACTGCAGTGGCAAAGCATGGAATTTAAATTTTATATGCAACAAGACATTTGGCATAGTCGTTTTTATATTACAAAAAACATAAATAATAAATTTCGTAGCCCTCACCGGCCAGATGCTGCAACCAACAAGCAATCGGGAGTGTGTGTATGTGTGTGTGGCTTTAGCTCCGACTCCGACTGTCGGATGTCGCACCGTTTCGAAATTTCTCGTGCGTCATCGCTACGGAGTATTCCATTGGTAAAAATAACACAATAACCTTGACTTCGTTTAAATGTAAATGCAGATCGAACAGCCCTAAATGAGACACTGAACAAAGCTCGAAGAGCTGTGCATAATTTATGGTGAAATTTAAGGCGAAATGCGCGTGTGCCGAATCCCCAAAATAAATCAATAAACCGATGATCGAGTGAGGTTTTCACAAAGAACATAAGACACACTTTCACTGAAGAAGAGAAGGGTGTGGTAGAGGCTTCCCAGGCTAGAGGAAACCCTCAGCTCATTCTAGATAGACCTATCCTAGTCGCATGAGTCACTCAAAGAAAACTATACCCCGCAACACAGAACAGCCATCATCTCAGACTGATGAGAGCTCAAACATAGTGCCAGACACTTGGTATAACCAAACTGTGGTGTATTAAAATAAACCCAGAAACTGTGCGCATTAAACTTTTAAGGCCTGTCAACGCCCCCAACCAAATAAAAACTTGACAATAATACGAATAATTTTTGCACAGAAACGGAGCCAGAGACTGAGACAGAGATGATGATGGGATATGATTATATATTATGTCGCAGTCGTGCGGCTGCATAAACACGGCGCAATCATAAAAAGCGGAATTAAACAAATGTTGCCAAGAACGGCAATGAGAATAGGGGATGGAGAATGGGAATACGGCTAGGGGGAGTGCACCACCTCCACTCGCATAGAGCACGTGAGAATTGCATTAATATGAATGCAAATGTGCATCCCTCGGGGGTATGGCGGAGACAAATCTATAAATTTATGTGCAAATGTAGCAAGAAATTGTCGAGCAGAAGTCGCGCGAAATTCTTTCTCTGCCGCTTCGAGTTGACAGCAAGTTTTTACGAGTATTATGATTTTCCTTGCAGTCGGCGAAGACGTGCAAAGACTTTGCTTGGCTTAAGCTTATGAATTGCTGACGTGAGTTTGGGGACTTTCAAGAGACAGACAGACGGCGACGAGCCCGTCCCATCCCCGAAATGCAGCGGCAAATTGCAATTCTAATTATCGTATTAGCCGGCAACGTGTCGTGCATAAGAAATGCAAACGGAAACGACGGGGGCAACGATGACGGGTGAGTTATGCAAATTTCCCAACAACAATAAGTAAGTGCTACCTTCTTTAACCCCCAACCTTCCCCACTTTGTCGTTTCTTCGCAGAGAGGAGCAGCACATTTCCGTGAAGCTGAAAAACTTCTTTCCCTCGGAGCCGCTGAACGAGGGCGCAACTAAGGAGCCGCCGCCACAAATATCTGCCCGCGTTACCTCCAGCTCGGGCTTTCGACCCTCACAAATGGTGGACTTTACGCCGTCGGATGTGATGTCCAGCGGTGGCCTCAATCGCTATCCCCCCAGCTATCTGGCGCCCAACTATCAGCACCAGTTCCCGAGCTCCCAGCATCAGTCTCCCCCGGTCATCAGTCATCAGGCGGCGATGGACAAGCAGTTCTCGTTCCCCGAAGAGTCGTCGGGGGTCTACCACAGCCTGGGCAGCACTCCAATACCTACTACGCCGGTTGTTAGCTACCTGGATCCGTACACCCAGCAGAACTATGGCTATGTGCCTACGGCGACCCCACCCACCCTTATACAATATCAGAGGGAACAGCCCGAAGACGATCAGGTATATACAGTGCAGTCCTCGCTTCTTGTGGGCAGCCACCAGCAGCAGCAGCAGCCTCAGCGACCACGTCCAGGGTTTGTGGACGATGTCTATCTCAAGCGGCCTGGCTATGTCTTCGATGAGAGCCCATCGTCGGTGGTGTATCGCAGACCCACGAAAGCACCGCCAGCTCTGCCAGCGCCACCCACCACAGCGTCGCATAAAATTTCATACGATTCGCATGATTACCCGCCGCCGAGCTATGCAGCCGAGCAGACATCCAATTTCGTCCCCCAAGCCGTGCCTGAGCGGCCGCTCTACAACCGCCAAGACATCAATGACAATCGACCAGCGGTGCAGGAGGCCCATCGACCCCATCTGCATCCCCAGCCCAGGCCTCCTCCCTCGTCTAATTATGCAAACAACTTTGATAATTATTTGCAGCGGCCGCCACCCAGCTACCAGAGCCAGTCCTATGCCCAACCCCCAACGCAGTCTCAGTCTCAATTGGGGTCCAGTCCTACGCACTATCAATACGAGCCGCTGGCAAGACCCCAGCCAGGAGTGGGATATGGACAGGGACAGGGACCAAGACCAGGACACAATTACTACGAGTATCAAATTGGTGAGATACCGCCACCGCAATCCCACCCAGGACAGCGACCGAGCCTGTACCCCAGTCAACATCAACAGCAGCAGCAGTTCAACTATCGTCCTGGAGCAGCGCCAACGACATATCGACCCAGTCAGTCGTCGTCGTCGGGCGGCGGCGGTCTGGCCACACTGGCATCGCTGTTCAGCTCAACGCAGCAGTACGCACCGCAATTTACGAACCTCCTCCTTGCCGGAGTTGGCGGAGGTGGCACAGCCTCCCAATCGCAATCCAGCCCATTAGGCAGTCTCCTCGGCGCATTCGCTGGCAATGGATACCAGCAGCCGCAGCAACAGCAGCAGTATCAGAAGCCTCAGCAGGGACGACCACCCAACACACAACTCATTAGAGCCCTGGAGAACATCGCACGCAACGACGATTTGGAGTGTGTGCCCAAGGTGCTCTGCCAGATGATTGCCGGTCAAACGTTACGTGGCCAATTGCCAGGCTTCATTACGTCCCCGGCCATAGCCAAGTGAGTTTCACGAGGGGTATAATGAATGGGGGAATATGGTATGGGGGAATGCAAAATGCGGAATGAGAGTTGGGGGTTGGGCAGTTGGGCGAGTGAGAGTTGCGGCTCAGTTTGCAGGGGCTTTAGTTGTAAGTAAATATTATTAAATTTGCATTTTAAGTCTGGGAGGGCGGGGTGTGGTACTGAAGGCATCGTGTTGCCATACCGAAGCGTTAACTGGGATTAGACTTCATTAGTCCGAAACCATATTGATTGTTCCATTAAATGAGCTACGTTCAGGGGTTGCGTTGCACTGCAGTACGGCAGTTTGGCAGACGTAGACGTTAACGTGAACCATCTCCTCCTTCGATGGTAAATTGAAATTGTTTTGGCTTTGGCCAAATTCTTGGCTTCGAGTCAATTAAGTTTTATAAGCAGCTCAAAATGAGGTCCATAGGCAGATGGCAGATGGAGTCACATTAGTTAGATAATGAGATGAAGGCTTGCTTCCCTTGATACCCAATACCCGATACAGATTGGTTACGACCCCAAAGAAGGAGTTGCTGGTGATGTTCAAAGAAGAGACAGCCATAATGTGGAATATTTATGCGCCTTTAAATTTTACAAAAAATAACCTTATACAACAGAAACAACATTCTGGTTGGGATCGTGGCATTATTGTAGCCAGAGTGAATTAAATGGGTTTTGCCAGCGTGTCAAATTGTCCTCTCTCCCAGTGTGGATTGATGTTAAGAAACCTTTGCGCATCGATATTTTTAGCATGAACTAAACCTTTTCTATACCTTTTTTAAACAGTTTCCTCACTGGTTTTCCCGTGGCCTCACCCGCCCTCATCTATGGAAGGGCTGCTCTGCTGGGACTCAGCGGTGGAGAGCGCAGCTGCCTCCAGAGCTATGAAAAGTGTCCGAAGAATGAGGTAAGCTCCGCACTGCACTCTCCAACGTGAAGCAGGCTTAATGATTATTAAAAATAAACCCACTCTCCCCTGCAGATGGAAATCATTCACTATCTGAACAATCATCGCGGGGGCTTTTTCAAGTTCTTCAGCGAGCCAGAGGAGCAGCCGGTGGCAGCGCAACAGAGCGAAGGTGGCGCGAGTTCATTCTTTAGCATCCTCTCAGCCCTGACAGGAGGAGGTGGAGGCGGCGGAGGTGGCCAGAGCCAGGTATACACAACACCGCGACCTGTGGCACGACCACGACCCACCCAGCGGCCCAGCACGGACATTGCCAGCGGCATCGGCAGCTTCTTCAGCCAGGTACTGTCCGAGTACCTGAATGGGGTGGAGTACCAGCGCAGGAGGAGGCGGAGGAGCCTGTTGCCAACGGAAATTAAACGCGCTATTCAGACGGATGATGCCCGCCTGATGCCAGTCGACTTCCACGACGAGGAGGACAGCCTGGACACGCAGTCGGGGCGGGTAGTCAAGTTCCAAGACGACGACGAGGCGGAGGCGGCCCAGGCCCACACCGAGCTGATTGGAGTGCTGCAATTTCCCGAGGACGAGGGTCGCGTTCTCAACTTCAAGGGTATTGAAAGTGAGGAGCATCAGGACGGTGCTATCCGCTTTCCGGACGCCACCCCGTCGGAAGCACAACGCGACGACCAGAGTAAAATTATCCGCGAGTTCAATCGCGATGCGGCCCAGCGCAAATTGAGATTTCCCCAGGAAACGGAAAGGGAGGAGGATGATGGAGCTGTCAGACAGGCTAAACACTTGGCTCTCATCGAGGGTTGGCGGGCTGTTCTGCCCAATGGCCTGGGCGAGGCGGAGTACGGTGTGGACAAGCGTCGAGGCAAGAGGATTGTCTTCAAGGATACCAACGAAGAGCTGAACGAACAGGCAGCTAATGAGGAGAGATACAGGGAAGAGCAGCAAAGGGAGGTAGAGCTGAGGGAGGAGCAGCTAAGAGAGGAACAACTGAGAGAGGAACAACTGAGAGAGGAACGAATCAGAGAGGGACAGCTGCGAGAGGTACAAATCAGAGAAGAACAAACCAGAGAAGACGAGCTCAGAGTCGAACGCATCCGCGAGATACAGCTGAGAGAACAGCAACTTCGCGACGCACCCGAGCGCTATCCACTGAATGCAGTCTACGAGGAGGCAGCCCCACCCCAGCGAGGAGCACGGGTTATCTTTCCCGATCACTATGAGCGCTATATCCGTAAAGGAAAGATCCTGAATCG
Organism: Drosophila subsilvestris; assembly: GCA_035043285.1. Classification (NCBI taxonomy): domain Eukaryota; kingdom Metazoa; phylum Arthropoda; class Insecta; order Diptera; family Drosophilidae; genus Drosophila; species Drosophila subsilvestris. The sequence goes on along the minus strand of JAWNNB010001728.1, from coordinate 2,118,115 downwards.
ACCCACCTATGCGCCCAGCTACGAGTACAGCGACAGGAGAGAGGAGGAGGAAAATCGTCTGGTCCTGAGCAACGAGCACAGGCCTGGTGCACATTACCGCCTGGAGACAGGCGACTACCCGAACCCAAACACCCTAAACTACGGCGAGTACATGCCCAGCATGCCCAGTACGGTTCGCTTTGAGGAACCATCCAATGAGCGACCTGCCCCACAGTACAACTATCCCAATGCGAATTACATCAGCGACAATCGGTATGGCAGCCGGCCAAGTCAGAAGCCCCGACACGAGGATGACAAGAACATCTACGTGACGAACTCGCAGGGCGTCAATGAGTACTACATCCGACCCGATGGCAGCAAGGTCTACCTGAGGGCTGGCTAGGGTTAGGGTTAGCAGGTTAGGCGGTGCTCGCACCGAAACCCACTTAGAGGCACGCCACAAATAGTCATAAGTCTGTAAATATTTAATACTTTAGAGGAGTGCATCCATACATACGTACATATTTATTAATAAAACCCAATTCAATCAAAGAACAACAAGTGAAATACGCTCGGAGCGCAATTGTCGCATAAATCTAGCGGCAAACGGCAACATCTAGGGAATATGTTTGAAAAATTAAATGTGATAAACCCCAAGCGAAAGAGAACAAGAAAAGTAAAAAAGACAAACCCCTGTGGTGTGTACTCCGACTTGACGTTACCCATTATCCAGATGTAATACTTGCAAGGGCAACGATAAACAATAGTTATTTGCAAGCAAGAGCGCAGTGGATCTTATGCTCTTCAAGATCTGAGCGTTACCATACAGAAATTCATTGCTAGAATTTGGGTATTTTCCAATATCAGCACTCAACGAGTACAGGGTATAAATAGAAAAAACAAAACACAGCGGAAACCCGTGAACCCCTACCGAACAGACACAAATTTTTCTATTTTTTCTGTTTTTCCGTCAGCGTTTTCCCAAATGGTCGAGCGTTTGTCAGTGGGAAAATCACACAGAAATGCGAAAGTGCACGAAAAAAGTGCAGCATACTCTTGTGCGACGGCCGCAACCCGCTGCCCGATTGCCAGGGTTGTCATTGCCAACCGAAAGCTCAAAGCAACATTTGCTGCTGTTGCTGCTGTCGTTTCATTTTATTTACAGCACTCGGGACACTGGCAGCGACACAGACGACAGCAACGACAGCGACGACAGTTTGTATGCAAAACCATATGCAGCTGGATTAATAAATGGGGAAACCGTGGTGGTGTAGTGGGTGTCTGGGAGGGGCATGCTGTAGCTGGGAGTCGGTCGCTGGTTTTGGAGGCTGAGACCGAGACCTGAGTGTTGGTTTTGTGTATTTTGGCATATTGCAGCTCTGTTGTTGGCCATTCAACAGTGGAGCAGTGGCAGGTGCAAGCAAGAAAAAGTAGAATTGAAAGGAAAATCACAGACTGAAACGAATACCGACTGATCTTTGATTGGCAATAAAATGAAATATATGAGAGATTATTTTTCAAAGCTTTTCCATATCATAATTAGTATTTAGCACAAAAAATCGTACTATTCGTAGAGGTTTTCATAGGAAAAATACAAGTAGAAGCCATGGACGCTGACTAGAAATCCTAGAGCTCAGGCACGACCGCTTGTGGGCTTATATCGAACTCCCCACTCACATACCCTCGACCACAATCAGTGCGGGGTATCAGCTCGCTGGAGCTTAATGCTTTGCGTCAACAATTTTCAGACGGCACTGCATGCAACCGAATTTTTTGTTGCATGCTCTTTGGAGTATCAATTTTTTGTTGCTGTTGTGCTGTGGAAAGTAGTGTGCATTGTCCGATGCGGGAGTCCCCAGACATGTCCGAGCATGTGTAGCCACAATTTGGAGATGATTTTTACTGGTTTTTGTTGATTTATTTGCTTACTCGTAAATCTAAGCGCCTACACATGCCGCCTGTTGGCGGACGTTCATTTAAATTAAAACCCTTAAAAGCGACTAAGGTACAACGGAATGATGAAATGAAGTAAGGACAAAGAGCATAGAGCATAGATACATATGTAGATGTGTGTGGATGTGGATGTGGGTAAGAGTATAACAAAGATGTCCAGAGTGACTGACTACGGGCGCACACTCAGCCTCCAGCCTCCAGTCTCCAGCCTCCAGCTCCAGCCTCCTCGAGTCCCCGAGGAGTCAGCTCCGCCCCAGAGCTTCATGCGGAGCCGGATGGATGGTTGGATGGGCTCCTCAGCGCGGCTGTGGTGGCGGCAGGGGTCCAACGCCCGGACAGGGCATCCGCTTGGCCAGGTGCTTGCACAGCGGCACATCCCGTACCGCATCCCCGATAAACAGCGACAGTAGATACCATTGTTTCATCCCGCCGTCGTTGCTCGATTGCACTTTGTAGTTGCTGTTGGTTCAGTGGTTGGGTTGGTACACAGTTGCAGTCGAGAAACAAAAAGCGGATTACAAAAATAATTACTTATAAGTAAGCGGGTAATATGGAGGTTCTGTAGAACAACAGAGTAACCCATCCTCCACCACCTTCCACCAACTGAAAAACGAAAGCAATTTACAGTAGCAGACACAATGCCGGAGGAATGCTGTGAATGGTGTGGGTTTTACTTGGCTTATTTGTGTAATGGTTGCATGCTACTTATAAAGGGGGGTAATGGCAATGCCTTTCTGTGGACCTCACCCAAGCCCATGAAGGTTGTGGTATGGTTGGGATAGCAGAAATCGTGTGATTCATATTAGTCACCAATGTTGTAGGTTGTAGTAGAAGCAAATCTTAAACAGTAGCTTATTAGTTGGCATTCATTTATCGCTAATAAAAATTAGTATCGATTGTTGCTTGATAAGCAAACATTCCTGATTTATCGTTAAATATTTTCGCTTTATATTCATATTAAAGTTTATCCCTATCCAAAGCAAAGCCCTACCCTTTGTGAACATAAAATATATTTAATAAAAAATTCATGCACATATATTCCAATATTATCCTCCCTGGGGAGTGGACCCTGCTGATTACTTTGTGATATGCGCTGCTCTCTCTTTATTTCATTTTTGGTTTCTCTGCACACTTTGGACCTTTGGTCACACCTATGTACGGACAGATGGACTCTTCACATTTCACACGTCTGCAATGGCATAATTTAATCAACTCAGTAACAAACACATCTGCATTCGCCCTGCGGCATGGGGAAACAACAAGGGCAAACAAGAAACAGGACAGAACTGACCGAAGCCCAGACCAAACAGAACCAAACTGTACTGTTGGCACTCCCCACTGTGCACTTGCATAAATTTAATCAAAAACTTTAATCATATTTTATTATTACAAAACACGTTGTTGTCGTTGTCGTGGCCCAAACGTGGCAAAAGTAGAAAACTTCTCCTAATGCCAATTACATTTGCAGCGCAACGAAAACTAAACAAAACCATCAGAGAGAGACCCAGACCCAGACCCAAACTCAGACTCACATCTCAGTTGTGGGGGGCTAAAGGTGAAGGAGGTAGGTGTCTTGGCAGCCACAGACAGACGAACATTTCAAAAATAATTTTGAATATTTGCTCTTGACACGTTGGCCAAACAACTTTTGGCCATTTGCTTGGAGGAGGGGAGAGGGCTAAACATTAAGTGTGAAAATGTCAGATGCATGTGGAAACCTTTTTGCGATATGACAAAATATTAAAATGGAAAATCCCTTTTCAGCAGTAACAAGTAACCCGAACAGAATAATATTACTTATACGACACGTCTGACCAGGTCCTGACCAGGGCCTGCCCTAAGAAGCTTTTCTTTAATCTCGCCTTTGTTTGTTCCACTCTGCTGTACTCTGTTTCCTTCTTCCTCCGTTCTCTTTCTAAATATTTTCAAATGGAATCAACAGTAAAAATGTTTTACTATCACTGACCAGTCAGACATGCCAAGCATCCGCCCTTTTATTGCATAAACTCGAATAAAAATTGCATGAAAGCCATGGAACTTCGATGCACCGAAAGTGTTTGTACCCTTGCGGTTCCTTCCTATAGATCAGAATGGTTTATCTTTCCAACAGGAACAAGATGTAGCACAGAAACAGAGGGTTACCCTATCTAAAATTAATCCCTATATTAAGTGGATGCACCAAATGACAATATACCCTCCGAAAGAGTAATGAAAAGAGATATTCACGAGAAACGAAAGAAGTACCAAGAGACAAGCGCATTAATTATGAATCACAGCAGCCCCTTGGCTGGGTGGAGGGGCGCCGCTTTTGATGGTTTGGCAGAATAATTTCCTTCCTCATAACATTACCATGACAATGGAGGGGACGGACCGACAAAGAGGGCAACTAACTCATCAGGAACTGCGGAAAGTTAAGAACAAATTTATGTAAACTTACAAATTGAAATCCAAAACTAAACTCAAAGCCAAAGTCAAAGTTAAAGCAATGACATGCACATTTAACTTCAAACAGAGAGCAGGGAGAATAGTAGCAAGGAAATGCATTAAATTATGCACAGATGAGTTAGCAATGCCAATGACAATGGGCAATCGGTAAAGAAGAAGGATCTGGAGTGGAGACAGCGTCAGCGACAACAAGGAGAAATAAAAATTGATTGGAAAACATTTTTACCCTGGCTAAAAACAAGCCATTCATTTGCCAAATGACAACAACAGCAGCGCCAAATCGCAAGCGCAGCAATAAGCAATGCAATCGGAGATACTCTCAGTCGGAGATGTGGTTGGAGGGAGAGTAAATGGAGAGTACGGGACCCAGAACCAACAATAGTTCAAGTTGTTACTGCCAGTTTGGGGAGTAGCCATAAAGTCAGCGCTGCACTTGAGCAGCAAATGAGCCAAGACACTCGTGGGCAATGGAGAAAGTCGCACTGGAAACACCCTAAAATGAGATTGTGAATGAGAGCACACACCTTTCTGCGACCATAGACGAAGCCCAGCCTGTTGTGTACAAATAGTTGGAAGAAGGTTTTACCCTCGATGGTTAATTCTTTTAATATATTTACATAGTTCGGTTAGTTGGTTCCTTGCCACCGTAAACCTATAAAACACTTGCAGGGTATATCGCATCCATGGTAACCCACACCGACCTACCTCAAGACCTCCGACCAGGCGGCATGCGGCTTGGCCCTGCCGTCGCCGGGCGCACGGCGGTCGCTGCCCGAGGCACGTGACGCATGCACACGGCACGGCTCCTCCAGGATGCAGGCCCGTGGCCCGAATGCGCTCAAGATCTGCTTCTGGGCCAACTCAGCATCCAGGGCCAGCGGGTGGGCGGTGTCGCGTCTGCTGCGCGACCTGTAGGTGCCTGTGGCAACGAGAATGAACAAACTCAGAGAATGACAAATGCAGCCATCAGGAGGGGTGTAGCGAATGCGGGAGTAAGTTTCGTTTTTTCTTTGCTGATTACTCAAGCGCCCTCTTCCTTTCCCTCTCTCTCTCTCTATCTCTCTCTCTCTCTCTCTCTCTCCCTCTACCTCCACACGTGGCTTTAAAGTTCAGCGAAGAGTTCAAAGCAGTGATGAATTTTACAGTATTTTACTTGGTTACTCATCTTCAAAGCTCATCACCATCGTAATCTCTATCTCTCTCGCTCTTTTGTCGCCGAAAGCTTTTCTAAGCGACTCAAGCTAACGGTTCCGCCTCTGTTGTGGTCTGGTCTCTTCCATCCGCAGCTTTACTCAGTAGTTGGGTTTTTTGTTAGCCGGCAGACAGCCTTGACCCGATTTTTCATTTGTCGCCTAAGTGGACGTGCACGATTCGGATCGAGTTTCTTTAACGGACGAATGCCCCTCATTGGAATGATGTTATTGTCGGGGGTTTGTCAACCAAATATTGCAATATGTAGGTACATCCCTGGTTTTTTCCGAGACTAGTTTGTGCTCTGAATTGGACTTCATGTGGTAAGTTTTTGTCTTTACTGAAGGAGGGCATCCTATTGCTCAGTACGGAACGAATGGATACGGATATTTTTACACGAAATAAATGCTTCAAGGAACATTGCACTCAATAATTAATTCATTATAGTTCATATAAAAAATCAGAAGATGGAATGAATGCACCTTCCAATGAAAAATAAATTCGAATTTCTATACAACTTTCGATGTCTCGTCTCCAATTTTTCGACTAAATTCCTGCACTTAAGTCAACAATGCAAAACACTTAATTTATGCACAACATAACCACAGTAACTTTCACTTGAAACCAAAGCCGAAATGTAATAAAAATATTGATTTCCAAGAGGGCCAAGACTTTCACGCACAGAGTAGAAGGGTGACCCCGAGCAGACCGACGACTTACTTGGACTCAGGGAGTAGGCCAGCTTCCTGGCGAACTGCGAGAGGCGAACCGAGAGCACGATGACCGGGAAGCCGACTAGTTGGACGGGCAGATCGAAGAGCGGCTCCCCATTCTGGGCCAGACCCTCCTCCACAAACTCAAGCAGCAGCACAAGGAGCACGCACAGCGTGGGCACCAGCGAAAGAGTGCAAATATATCGGAGATTCATGGTCGTCGAAGTGTCTCTGGCTGCTCTGACTGACGAATAGTTGTGTAATAGTCTTCAATACGAGATGCACGGGCAAACGATTCGATTCGGCCAAGCGGCAGGCAACTTGGTGTGCTTAAAGTCTTTAACTGACTGAAGCGACTGGGATCCGCTTGGGGCCGCCAAAGCGCAGCATAAAAGACAAAACTTAAACTCAAACAAAATATAGAGAGGAGACAGACAGACAGAAAGAGAGAGAGAGAGAGAGGTTGGCCAAACCCCAGGTGTAAATTCACCTGTTGTGTAAAGCGTCTGTACCCACGGTACTCGTCGAGCAAGGGGTATATTTTATTCGTGTAAATGGATATGTAATGGGGAGAAAGAGAAGAAATTGCTTCAATTGTTTGACAGAGAAAAGTTATATTTTCTAGGTTTAAAATCTGAGCACTGGGTATCCCATAGTCGGTATAAAGACAACAGCGTTCTTTCCTTTTTTTTTGCAGGCCAAGTTTATTTTGCATTTTGACCAAGTTTTGGTGCGGAAGCCGAAGACAAGTGAAAGTGCGGTGCGGCAAGCCACAGAGCGGAGGGCGCACTCCTAACTAGCCAAACAAGCTTCCACTGCCAGGCAGTATTCACTGTACCACACAGCGCTCTCTCTCTCTCTTTCTCTCTCTGGCCGCTCTCTGTGTCTGTGTAATTATTAAAAGTTATGAAATTTGCCACCTTAAGACTCTCATTAAATGTCTTAGCATTGCGACTTGGCTCATTTCGGTTTCCTTTCGGAATTTGTTTGATTTTTTCGCTATTTTTACTGTGTGTTGCCTTGCATATCAATTACTTCATTTACTGCTACAGCGGTCGCTCCATTTCCGTCTTTGTGGGACGAGGTGTGAAGTTTCCTATATAGAAATGCAGTTTGCGGGGGCTACTAATAAAGCAATTTGTTTTGGGGACATTAACGTATTGGTTTAGGGTCAAAAGTTTGAGCCGCCCGACTAGCAACAGATGGAGGTCCCAAGTGGAACCAATCTAAAAGGAATTTGCATAGTAGAGCCAGTTGGAGGAATATGCATCTCCGACCCTATATATTATGTATACATACTTATATATTATTGATCAGAATAAATATCATTTCTGCTAGAAAAGCAATGGAAAAATAAACAAATTTATAACCAGAATGAAGAAAATATATTTCCCAGCGCTGCTGATCTATGTAAATAAATAAATTTCTCCCCCAGAGTGGCTGATTGTTTTTATGTCCGGCATTTACTCGAATACCCTCTCTTTCCCTACCGCAAAAATCCCTCTGCTCCACATATTTTCAAACTTTTTGGTGATTTTCCATAGCGATATTTGCATAAATGCATTTATTAAAATTGAGTGCCGGTTAGCTTGATGTTGAGGCACGTGTGGCTCTTAAGAAAATAATTCGATAGGTTTTCTGCTGGTATGTATTCAAAATAATCCAATTTTAGTGTACTAAAATTCTAATGATATTCTGCTTGTATTTTTTTATTTTATTTTTAAGTATTCCATTAACTCGGTTTAAAAAGAAAAATAATAAAAATTAATAATATCTCCATAAACTCTTTCGATTTTTACAAAGTATTCCCTTGCCATAGTTTCAAATCTAAACTTGTGGCTGCTAAAGCTTATCGATCGATAATTCCTATCGAACATATCTTCTAGTTTTTGACTCTCTTATTGAATAAATATTTTCAAGATGAGTTGGTCTTTATACATAAGTCCTGTGCAACTTTTCTTTCACAGTTCCAAGAAACCGTTTCGTATTTCTCAAGCGATTACGAGCAAGGGGAAACCGGCAGTTTTGAAAATAAAATCCAAGCACGACTCTTCTTTCCGTATATTCACTATTACAAGCGGTTCACCACAAGTTCTGCAGAACATTATATTCAAGCAACCATGGTTTGAGAATTTGAGCCCACATCCAGTATTACTCGAGTGTCACTTCTCAAGGGATAAAAAAGGCGCTGCCGAGCCACCAGGTGAGTAATATCTTAATAATGCAGTGAGTCTTTTAAGACTTCAAATTTTTCTTTTGCAGATGAGGTTTCTGATGAATCAGATGATGATGAAAACTATCAAAACTAAAAAAACACACACCAATCACAACCTCATCTCAAAATGTGCATAGTCAAAGAGTACAAATAAAATATCCCATTTTCATTGTTCCAAACCCAATCTTGCGACAAACCACTCGATTGTACTGCTGCTGTTACTGTTGTACTGTTGAAGAGCCATCGACAGCATGCTGTTTATTTTTTTCTGAAAGTTCAATTGATATAGAAAAAAACTTTTCCCAAAATGGATACCTTGATTATTTTGCTATTTCCTGGCATACCAGCTACATTCAACTCGCATTCAAAGAAGCCGTCCGTCACTCTGAAAGCTTTTTCAAGGACTGATAAAGCGACCCCAATTGAAAGGCAAGGCAAGCCGTATGGTTACAGTTGCAAATGATTGTCTAGCAATCAGGGGAAAGATTCTCAACAATCAAATATCATTTGAGAATTTAGGCAATGACTTAATATTCATCTATTGTCTTTAGTTGACTGAGGAACAAATCGCTAAACGGGCGCAAAAGTAAGTGAATTAATACCGCAATGATCTGTGAGGTTTCACCTAAAACATTTTTGTTTTCTTTTCAGAAACAACGCCGAGAAGGACATTGTAACATTAACATCCACATTTGTGTATGTACAGAATGTACCAATACGAATTCCAATTACAATTAAACATTTTGCATACAAAATACATAAAAACTTGTTATTCAAAGTAATAAACATTCAAAGGGAACAATATTCACATATTTATTAGACACATATGACCAAATCTTCAGTTGGCCAATCCCACCGTTCAACTTGTAGTATTTGTTTGCCCAGCTATTTAGCACCCAGCTATTTATCTGTGATTCGGATCAGTCAGTCAGTTGTCCAAGCCATAGGCCGACAGACAAAAAGAGAGAGAGAGAGACTTGTCCGACAACCTCTGACGACTCGACTCACGTAGGCACCGCCATCAGAGTTATGCAATCGAACGGAGGAGAGACTCAACCAAAGAGGCACTCCACCCCAACTACCGCTATAGCAAAATTGCTCTTTCAGTGAATCAAAATTGTGCCTTACATTTTATGCAGACTATTTTTCGCTTTACCGTTGGCGTTTCGCCTCTGTTATGATTAAATTTAATTGATGCAGACTGGGAAATGGGGCTTCGCCAGCTGCTGTGGGATACCCGGATTTGGTGAAGGTTTTTACATTTTTGACTCGCCAAAATATGCGGAAGTTATTAGTGAAAAGAAACACCGACACAGCTGACAGAAGTCTGGGACAATGCAACTGCAACAGAAACTGGTGCCCGATCCGTCCCCTCTTCGGCCATTGCATAAGCCAAACAACTTGTCAAGAGTCGGGCCAAAAAGCAGCTAGCAGCTAGCAGCCAGTCGCAGTGAGAGTCCGAGTTTGAGCCAAACATGGGATGGATTTGGGCCAGGCCAAACAATGAAAGTTGCGCACAGCAAAGGCACGCAAGCAGCGTAACAACTACAACTACGAATGGAATGAGTACATATGTACATAAAGCAAATCTGACCCAATTCCCGATTTCATATTACACACAATTTGTTTGCATTTATTGTTCAGTTTTTGTGCAAGTCTGTTGCCAAATTGAACGTGTTTTTGGCCGGCAGGGCACTCTTGGAATTTTAATTAAAATTCAATTTTCTTTTATTTTCACCTCAATTATTATGGCACCCTCCCTACCCAAACACTGACTGATTTCTGAATAAATAAATTAAAATAAATAATAAATAAAATGAATAAAATAAAAATTCCAGTGATTTTTAATTCCACCATCAATATGTTTTGTCATAATTCGGCCATTTCGCTGACATTCCCATGGCATGCATTTTTTTTTTTCTGCTGCCAGATGTGCCCGGCATACCCAATAGATCGATAGATCGGATCGTTGAGGTGTTTGTAAACAAAAGCGAAATTTATTCTAATTTTTTTGCTCATGTCATTGGATCCGTTGGATTTGCATATAAAGTGCTCGATTCTCGATCCAATCAACAAAAAGTTTGCGTGTTTTTGTTTATCGCATTCAAGGTGTGTGGCGTGGGCAGTATTTTCGTACTACGCCTGAAAGTATGTGGATGGAATCGTCGGAGGCAAATGAGGGTTAAACTTAAGAGTGGATGAGTCGTGGAAGATGTTACAGAAAGTGATTGAAGTCGTAGAAGGTTTACAGACTGAAGGCTTTGCCGTTTTTTCTTATGTTTTCTTACGTTGCGGGAAGCCTGTACAAATAATTTCACAGATATTGCCTAGATTCATTCTACTATATGTCTGAGAAGAGCATCATAACATAACATGGATTGTGGAAAGAGTATAACTCATTTTCAGTATTTCTTTATTATAATAAGTTCTAGGGATGAATTTTACCTCAATTTAATATTCCTTTATGTTCAGTATAGTTTTCAATGATTGTATTACGTTCTCTTAACATTTTCTCGTTTGTTTGTTTATTCGACTTCCCTTCACGAAATATTTCCTATATGTGTGTTGCATGCTAGCTACCAATTGGTAAAACCGATCAAAAATTATAAAAGCACGATCAAATTTCGCCCCGACACGCGGCAATATCGAATGATTCATCTCAGTGCTCGCTCAAGTAAATGATTTGATTGCGGAGACGACCTTCCATTGCATAACAATTTCTATAAATAATACAATTTCAGTGCCAGCAGCAGGTTTATTTGATCGCTTCCTAGGCAGTCAGAGAGATGCACTTGAGGTAGCGATTAGCAAAGCGTTTCACACAAATCACCGAAGGGTGACAGGGCAAAAAGAGGACCGATGACCGACCCCCTCAAGATCATTAGCGGAAACTCTCAACGCAAGCAAACCCACCCCGAAAGTAAGTGGAAGCAATTTACATTAAGGGTAATTTATTAACAATTAGAGGAGCGTCGAACTTACGCCTAGACTGTGACTAGAGTCACACTTAACTACTGACTACACCTAGGACTCGCAGCTAACAGCAGCTACAGGGGTTTGCTCTACAGTTCTATTGTCACATCAACATCAGTCATGCCTTGGAGTGTTTACTTAAGTTAAGGTCTAAGGGTCTAAGGGAAGTGTACAAGGTAAGCGGCGACAGTGAAAACATATGGTACAAAAGCTGAGGTCACTATCTCTAATACTTAGGATAAAGACAGATGACAATGATTGTAGATCAGATCACAACGGCTGGCCGTAAGGCCCTAAGGCCTAGACCCTGACTTTGTAGCTCAGCTTCATGAGCTTCTTGGAGCTGATCGGGCAATTGGGCCACAAATTGGCACAGCCCATGGGTCCGCTCAGATTGTCCCCAGTATGGCGCATCAGTTCCCCCATGTGTGCGGCAAAATACCATTTGCTCGGCGGCATATTCATCATCCAGGGCATTGTCGGTGATCTGCGAATAAACACAGCAAATGTTAGACGGAAGTTTCAACTGAACAACTGAACAAATGTTAAATATTATAATAAGGCATTATCGTTTCACGCTCCGGTTGGCTTTGCCGCTGGAGTCTCGTTTCTAGTTTCGCTTTCAGTAGTCAGTATCTATATCTAGAATGCCTTTATGCCATTCACCTTGTTGACTGATGCTGTTGTTTTAGTGTATATGTTGCTAAGCTTTTACATCGGCCTCGGCTCACCTTCGTCTCAAGTGCGAGGTTACATCTGAAGTTGACTGGGTTTCTGTGTTGCCTGTCTGTCTGTCTGTCTGTGAGGTAGGTTATGACTGTTGATCTCTCTCTCTCTCTATCTCTGTCGTTTGTATGCTTATCTTTAGTAAACTTAGTGCTGGGGCTGCACTTTAATCAGAGATTTTGTTAAATGAAAACCTAATGGCTTTCAATCAGTCAAACCCTTTGCAAAACCTGTTGTCCAAACAGTTTCGCAAAGCAGTAAATAGTCAGTAAATCACTTAGGACACGAACCGGTTTCATTAGCTGCAATTTTCTTGGCAAACACTCATCTAGTTCTGTTAACAAATGTGAGTCAGATGGGAAACGCTTGACTGAGGGTTCTGATTTACCCATTTAAAATACAATTTTCCCCCATTTTACGTTCGGAAATCAATATTCGCTATATTCCCCACGACAGTATACTTTTATCAGGAACTCTGCTGTTGCAGCCTATTTATCTTTTGCTTGTTTGATTCAAAATTATTCAAATGTTTCTGCAAGTCACTGACAACTGGTTTTGTTTTTTTTTTTGTAGCTATAAATTTGTTTGTTTTCAGTCTCTGCTGACATTTATGTGCCATGAATTCACTCAGTTAAATATATGTCATAGAATTCTAGCCATCTGAAAGTCTCTTCCAGAAACTCACCTGATCAGCCTGAGCAGCTCTCTCTCCTTCTCGCTTAGCTGGTACTCTGGCTTCGAGGCCAGTTCGCACAGCATTTTGGGCAGACACGACTCCTTGATGGTGTCCGTCAGCTGGGATTTGGTCTTCAGGCTTGCCCCAGTCACCACGGCCATGCCTGGCTTGAGGGCAGCTGCTGCTGAGAACTCATTAAAGTCGTGCTCTAAAATAAAGTACAACAAAAGTTAGTTGTTTCCATAGAACGATCAATTACCCCCTGATTTTGGCATTTGCATGGCTAATTCTGCTCTCTAATTAAGATTTCGGGAACTGCGCAAAACAGAAAGATTAAATAGGAGGGGTAAGGTGAAACCAAACAAATTAATAATGACTATAATCAAAAGACAAAACAATACTTTGGCATTCCAAGAATGACTAATTTATGGCCACAACTTTGGTGTCAATCGTTTAAACAAGTTTAAAAAGTCGTCTCTCGTACAAATACAAATAAATATAGAAATTGAGAGTGCTAGCATCGCTAGTATTATTATTCCTGTTCACTTTTAGCCGAGTGGTCATCAAATATTTGCCTGCCTTTTCGCCTAATCAGCTGTTGCAAATTTTTCAACGTTTTCTTAATGACTCCTCCGCTTCGCACCGGAGAAGGCCAAGCCAAAGCGTTGAACTTTACTTTTGAATATTTGTTCAGTCATCCAAACACTGGCTTTATTATTAATTATGGCCTGTGCTGTGGTGTGGGGAGGTATCCGTGCGTCCGTCCAATGAAATATTCATTCCCATTATGTTTTAGCCGGCTAGGCGTCACGGCCCGTTTTTGGTCGGAAACTCTTTGGGATTTTGAACTTTGAATGCGGAACCAACAATGCAAAAACCCTATCTATCGTTGTGTGAAAATCCAAGTCTTAACCTCTCCGCTTGGTGATAACACGTTTTGAATTTATGGGGCTCTTCGGCTCTTAATTATCCAGTTTCATTATTGAGAAGTGCAGTCGGGCATGACTCGACTGGATTGGTCGTTAGTTGGGTATAGAAAGGGATTCTACCAATAGTACCTATGCCCATTTAACGTTCATAATTCGTTTACTTGGGTTATGGGAAACAAACATCAGCTGGAAATTCCAACAAAATGATAAACATTCTTGCATTCTGGGAATATTCTGCCCATAAATTTAATTGAAGTGAAATATGTACAGCAGCTTTGGGGTCTCTAATTGGACAAACCTGTTAGTTAGCTAGTCAAGTATTAACTTTAAATTTTCAGGTTTTCGGACATAATAAATGGTTTTATAATTGAACGAATGTAATTCCTTTTATTTCATTTCTGTTGAAGTTTAACTATGATTATTTATATTTTATTGAGGAGGATCTAAAATTGGATAAACCTATCGAAAATGGTGTAGACTAAAGGGTGAGTGACTTGACTTCCACAAGGCGAAAGCCCTGCTGACAGGGTGTCAGCTATCAAAAGATTTATTCTTTAGCTGTGGAGTTCTAATTTAAAAACAGATTTATCTGCAGTGGATTGGCTACATCCCAGAAGTCTGTTTCGATGTCAATTTCTTGTTGGGTCCCATTGCACGTAATTGAATGGAAATACATACAAATTGAAGTACATGTCAACCACGTAGCGCATTCATCAGCGAAATGTTGTTGCTTGTATTTTGTTGGCCAAAAATCGAATACGGCAAGAGTGTGGGGCGGGGGGAACGTGCTCTATTCGCTGCAGAGTGAACAGAGTGGCGGGCATTTACCACCGATTAACACAAATATCCAAAGCATAATTACCATGAGGGAACCTAAACACTCACTCTCGATTTCCGTTGAACTCGTTTCCATTCGAGAGACAACATACTTCTTCAGTGGTGGCGAACCGATTACGTGTGGATCGGCGAACCGGTTCTGGTCCGTTTGAATATTTCCCAAGCCCAAACCCAAACCCCAAGCCCAAGCGGACGGAGTAATGTCTTGCCTTAGTTCTGTTCAGTAAATTAAATTAAATCAAGTCAAGTTTTCTTCACTTCCTGGTTGCGTTGGTCAGTTAGAAAAATTAAACGAACTTTGGAATACATTTAGACCGGGTGTATATGAACACCAGATCTCTCCGTCTAGACGCAGCAGCGTACGAAACTGGAATATCAAGAGCCAAAATGTAACAAAATAAAAGAGTACTCCCCCGTCTTTCCTAATGAACTGCGATACTCTCCGGGAAAGTTGAGATGCAATTTAAGAGACCCTCCCTCCCGCTAGCCTTCTTCTCGCTCCCTCCATCAGTACTTTGGTATCTCATGCAAAGCGAAAACTTGTTGCTTGCGACGGGTTTTATTGCGTCAAGTTTATTTGCCTGGGGTTTTTCCACTTTCACCTTACCAGACAGACGAGCACAAATGAAATACCAAGCCAACCTTCATTAACTAGCAGATGGTTCATCTAACCCAACAAACTGCCGAATGGTCGAGGGGTTAAGCGCACTCTTGAATGAAAGACAGTCAAAGAACTACTCCTGTATTACTGCTACTGCCTTGTGGTTTAGTACGAGTAGTAAACCCCTTCATCAGTTGGGTTGAAGTACGATACAAAGGAAACCTTAGAGAAACTGTCGGGGGCTTAGGCGTTGTTTGCACAACCAGCTAGCAACCGCTTTAGCTTACCTAACCCATTTAGAAATCAGGGTACCCCGTTTGGAATGACTTCTTTGAGGTTTTTTCTCAGGGGCTAGGACATAGATCTACGCTGCTAGTCTAGCTAGACCTCACAGCGTCTAAAGTATGATTTGGAGATCAGTTGCAACCAAAGATAACACAGACTCAAAGCAAAAAGTGCCCAATGGTTCTAGATTAAGACGTATAAACTTCTACAGATCTAAGCAAGTGACTTACGACCTTTGCAGACCTGCAAATGCATTCAATCCCAAACGCTTTACCACTAATTTATCTTTCTATTTGCATGCAGCGCGACTTTAACCACTAAACCCTCGACTTTCCATTGATTCGATTTCTGGTTTATTGCCTATACTATACATTCGTAAAAGTATCTTTTCCGGTTTGCCCTATACTCGTGACATTCGTTGCGTAATGCCTTAACATGTGTTTTGGTCGAGACTCTTATGTCATTCGGTTTTGTTTTATTTATGAAAATGCAAATCATTGAGAAAGTGGTGGCACAGAAGTGTCTTCAAGCCATTCAAACCATCGCGATGGACATGAACTTCGATTGTGTTGAATAATAATTTGCTTCGTATTTGCATAGGCAATACATCAGTGCTATGCAAAGAACCCAAAAACACGGGGAAAATGAAATTTATCGAGTCCATCTCGATAGAATAAACCTTTCCACGCGTCTAAGATAACAAGGTATCGGATAATGCCTGCTATAAAAATGTGAGATGTGTTTGGGATGACTTCGGTGGGTACATTGTACCTGTATATTCCCATACAGAACACTATACCAAGCAATGAAGTCATAGGCAGCAGACACATAACATGGCTTAGTCATAAAAAAAAAAGAAACTTAATGACCCCGTAATAGCTAATGGAAACTTTTTGAACAAACTGTTTAATATGCCAAACAACATTTGAACTCGTGCTAATGTTTTTGGGTACTTATTAGTTCTCGAAACATTGCCCACACGGATCATTAGAACGGCTGGGAATATGTTTCAGAACATATTGAGGCAGTCACTTTGGTATTTTTCACTTAAAGTGATAAAGGAAATCACCAGGAAGGGATCGGAGTAAGATGTTTTTATCTGAAGTACTTAAATTTCGAATTACTAAAAGAAAATAAAGGCATACCCCCAATGTAAACAAAAGAAACGCCTACCTCCAATATAAAAAACTGTAGGGCATGTACCCTTAATGTACTTGTGGAATGCTCGACACATTTTAACGACTACAGGCACCTACACTTGCGCATTAATCTCTCCCGTACATTGGTCTCCCTCGATTGTGGTTCCGGTTTTCACCTACCAACCAAAAAATATTTTTTGAAAAAAAATTGAATGAAGCATAAGAACGAGTTGTGGCGTACACGTGCTTCCAGGCCAATATAAGTAAGACTCCATTAACCTTGAGGCGACCAAATACGAAAGCGAATTGAATAACAAAAAATATATACAATAAAATCGAAAAAAGTTCACTGAATTTTGCAATGCAACAGCCATGTGAGTAAAACGGTTTGTCAATCAAAAAATCACCAAAAAAAAAACAGAAAACAGCGAGACATGCAAGGCAATATCGATGCACCGAAGCCGATATACACTCACACTTTTTGCAATACATTTTTGAGTCTGTTCAGTTATTATTTTAAACACGATCATATGGTCGGCATCTTCTTTTTTTTGTAACTATTACCTCAAGTTTTTAATTTTATTGTATGATATTTTCTGTGTTCCATTTCCAAGTTCCAAAAAGAGTCAATTACTGGCTCAAGTAAATTTATTTTCCTTTTCTTCTGGTAACACTGAATTGCATTTTAGTTCAATAAATGCTCCCAGAAATTTTAAAAACTAAATCTCCCTGAGAACTGTAGTATGTTTAGCTACACAGATTAAACACGTATCTTTATGTATATATGTATATTATGCTTGAATCACAATGACTTAGAAAAGGACTAGAAAGTCTTTTGATAAAAAACAAAAAAATAATAGATAATTTGCGGGCCTTAGATATGCTTTTGTCTTCTTGTTACAACAGCCTCAGCAAATTAAAAAAAAAACCTTTGCCAGTGTATGCCAAAATTGTAGGGGAATTGCAAAATATAATTTGATTTGCCACTCACCTTCGGTTATATCGATTTCGGCACTTTTCGACTGCTGGAACTTGCTGGCTGCCGCAGCCGCTGGACCTGTTGGGGCACCACCACCACCAGCTCTGGCCGCACCAGCGCCGCTGCGTACGCCCACCGAATGGGGATCGCTGTGGTCAGACTTCATGCCACCGCCGTATCCAAAGAGGTCGCCCACCAGCAGCAGGGAAACGATACCAAAGATCATCAGGCGGCAACGCCAGGCGGTGTCCATGAGGGCCATAATCCAAAAATTGACAACGAATTCACACACGCGTTTCACAATTGAACAAAATATATATTTTAGTTCGACTGACTGCTTGACTTATTTATTTTGGATCTGTTAGCACCTTTTTTATTTTGACACTTTTTTCAATGACAAGCAAGCAATCGAAACGCGAACGAAATGAAATGAAAGTCGGTGGAAAAACGAAAGTCGTATTTTCCAATGTTTTTAGATTATGTTGGAGCTGAGCATGCAAAGAGCGGCAATTAAATTTGGCATTCAAGCGCATATAGCAGCATATGGCTTGTTAGTAACTGTAAACCCGAAATACACGCCGCACACTATTTTATATATGTATATATATTTATATACACGTAGAGAGAGAGAGAGAGAGAGAGAGAGAGGGGCACGCGATCGATGAACGTAGCAATATATCTCCGGTTTGTATGGACACGTCCGACTCGACTCTCAGGCGGCTTGCCACTGAACCAACCCGAGCTGCACAGAAGAAATACGCCTGTGGTTTACCAACTGATCAGCTGTTTTAGAGACAGAGAGTCGTTGTACCTGTGTAAGCGTTCGCCCAACAGCTGTTTGCGAGAGACGGAGAGAACGGAGCTACCTGAGCGAGAGACGAATCTATCTCGGAGAGAACAATAGTGATTACCTGTTGCTGTTGCTGCGTACGCTCACTTATCGCACTCACTGTACGCAGTGGCTGTCCATCATCATATGAAATAAGGTTTGATGCGAGTGAACGTATACTAGTTGGACTGGACGACTTGCAAGTTCGACCACCCGAACAGGCCAATGACCCACAACCATAGGGAACAACATATGGGGGCATTTCTTTCGACTTTACTTAATTAAATTCCAAACGTTTAAGACCCTTAAAGTAAGCACATACTTGAACAACAGCGTGTGTGACTAACAATAATATTAAAGTCAAAGAGGACATTTCTCTTTTTATTCACGCTTATCCTCGCTCAAGTTAATTTTTTTGCGAAGGATTCTAAAGTACAGTCACAACTCTTCCTTTGTTGATATGCAATACAGAGAAGGAGCAGCTACTGTATTCAATTACCTGCCCAGGGAATAACAAAGTCAGTCGCGTGTTGGTCACGTAGACCACTGACAGAAATGGCAAATATTTGGGTGATTTTTTACAATTTTATTGCAGGTATGACCCAAGACAGCTGCCTATAGATCGCTTGTCGCAGCAGGCAGAAAGTTCATCGATAATGATTTATGATCTTTGCGATCTGACAAGGCCCACAGTGCGTAGAGCATCTCAACTGCAACCAGTCGGACTCTGATTCAAAGTCGGTGAGGTGCCGTGAACAGCCACATGTTGCAATAACAAAAAAAAAAAAACGGAGCCACAACCAAGAAAAAGAAGCCAAACCAAGTTAAGTAATCGGACTGGTTAACTGCGCAATCGGAACGTGACTTAGCAGTGGCCAGTGGCAGACACCCAAAAAATGCATGCTAAAATTAAAGGTAGCAACGACAACTTTTTCTCTGCCTTTTCTGGCCAAATTGCAGTCAAGTGTGTAGTGCAGTCGAACGGCAATCTTGAGGCGGACCCAGCCAGGCCCAGCCTAATGGCCAAGTTTTGGGTGTTGGTTGGTCTGTGTGTGCCACTGGAAACTCCATTCGGAGCAGCTGCAATAAGTACTACATACACGACTCACCTCGCTCGACTCACGGCGTGCGGCATTCGTTTGCTTTGCTTGCCTTCAAATTGCCACCGTGGTTGTCCTTCAATTGCAGCTACGCCCTGGCCCCAAAATTAAACAACAACGAGAGAAGCTTAACAGCAGCTGGGAATACCCTACAATAGCAAGTCATCTCCTCAACTGCACTTGGAGAAACTACAAATCAAATGAAAGAACCAAATGAAAAAAGCTACAATACCTTTTTAAACTATACAAAATCATTTATTTGTGCCATCAGTGTACAAGTAAATTTCAAAGTAAATAGCCCTCTCATTGGGGTAGAGTATGGAGAGAGAAATAAGTACTCGTTTATACAAAAAAAAAATAAATTTTGCGCCTCGAAGGTTAAACAGCGCAAATGAACGCCCAAAGAAACTCAGAGGAAAAACAAAACAAAAAGACTTTGACTTCATTGCTGTCTGTCTGTGCAACGAAGCATGGGTCGGGGGGGGTCTTGAGAATGTAATTTAAATGTATTATTTATACTTTATCAACACCGGTCACATCAACATCAACAGCGGTCCAGATGGTACAGATTTCGTAAGAGGGTTAAGAATTAAACATGGATGCACAAGATGTCTTCAGAAAGTCGCAATTAAAACTTAATTAAGGCCAGATATGTTGTCAGTTGTTCTTTGTGGATTTCCCACCCGTGAAACTGGTTTTCCAATCTAAAATTATTTCGGTCATCATTTCGTTTAAGCTAATGTTCTCAACTTGAATAAAAAGGAACCAAGAAATTCGATTCAATGGGTTGAAAAAAGTGTCTTCAAATTGAGACCCAACTAAATCTCTCAGAATCATGCGGATAGCAATGAATTGTCATTCTGTTCTGATTCTATTCAATTGATCTAAGGTTTATTCTATTTTTTTTATTGCTGTTCAACTTTCGTTTTGTGGACAAACCCCAGTTAGTTTTCAATTCAATCAACAAAAACAAGAAAAACTTAACTATGATGTGATTGGTCGTATTTGGGAAACCTGAATACATTTGAAGAGCTTAAGATCGTTTTTCCCCATTACAAATGTGTATCATTTTATTAACATTTGTTTTAAATTAATTGTGGTTTATGTCTAGCTAATCAAAGATGATAAATTGATGGCTTTTGGTACAGCTCTTTGCAATTCACACCCAAAGTGATCAACACCTCCTCCGCGTCCATCTAATTAAATTCCACATTTCGGAGTCTCTGTTTTCTTTCCTCTGCAATAAAAATGGTTTCCATTTCGTCAAACTATCACTTCAACGCACACACACTCAACAATTTTCGCATCTTTTTATCGACCAATTTAGAGTCTGTTTCCAATAAAAAAACGATTGTGTTTATTGAAACCATTTGCCTTTAAAATTTCCATGAAGGGTTCTAGACTTGTGTAGAACACATCCGTAATGTGACCGTAATGACATCACTTCCAATAATATGTTCTGATAATTGACTATAATCAATACGAGAAGATACATATGCTCAACCGGGTTAGCTTCAGACAGGTTGGCAAGACTAAAAATAATTTACAAAGAACACTTCTCAGCAATTTCAAGTTAGGATACACCCAATCCTGTTTCTGATATTCGCAATCTGTGTGCTGGACAGAAAAAAGAATCAAGGCATGAAGTTTCTTTAAATAGCAACATATTTCAAACATTTGGATTAGGGTATCGAGGTGAATCAGTCTTAGTAAATGGTCGACTGCAACTTATTTAAAGCACATTTAAACGAAAAAATAAGGGAAAATCTTACCCTGAGAGTTTAAAGTATCTTCTAAATTCAATTATTTGCAGTTTAATAATAAATTGGTTCAATAATAAGAACCTCCGATAATTTATCCGTCACTTCGAAATGGAAAACAGAGGATCCACATAAGGAAAGACCGAAAACAGAAAAAAATTACATATGTACATATGTATCAGAGATGGGAGTCCTTAAGTGCATTTTCGATTAATTATATCGATATTTACTCTGGTATGTATTACTGGAAACAGCAGCCCTCAGTAATTTACTGAACAGCAGCTCTCAGTAATTTACTGAACACCCAGCTACGAATTTCTTCACAATACAATAGTATGGAAAACGGCTTCCGGATATTAGTGCTGTTTGTTCGCCAAAGGAATGAGAAGTGTGGCTCTTTTAAATGGGTAATCTGTGTAGAAGCTATGTTACAATCACATAAAATGTAATACATTTGCAGGAGTACCACTAATAGTAAAGAAATATTGACAACAATCTTTTTTGTTTGCTGTAGAAAATTCAAACCAACATTGCCCATAAAAAAAATCGAAAAAGTCTGTGCGAGTCGGTCTGACAACATTTAAGCGAAGAGACATTGACTGAATGAGTATTAGAAGTCGAATTCTGTCCAAATGTTATATATAAATAAGAGAGGTTGAGGATGAAATTCAATTCTAATGAATTTTCTATTATTTATAATGTATCCTGAAGACTGTATATACTATGTATTTTCTTAATCGAATTCTGAATGGTAATGAAATCTAATTGCATCAAAGTTTAGTAATTAAAGACATTTAATTCCCAGATTAAGAAACGGTTAAATTGGTTTGTCAATTAAATTAAGTTAAAGCAATAAATAGGCGCAAAATACGAAGCGATTGAACGAACACCCACACCGCCCGAGCGCAAAACGGAAACGGAAGCATCCACAACATTGGCTGTGGGGGTTTTTTTTACACGGTATCCATTTGCATCAAGGGCATGACTATTGTTTGTGAAGTATGTAAGGCAAAGTGATTCCTAACCATCGAAATTGAAATTTCCATGTGTCTTATAATTAATTATATTTTTCTTTTGTATAACAGGTATCCTATAGTCTGAAAATCGTCCAAGGCTTACATTTCTCAGGATGGGATGGGGTTAGAGGACGCAACACCTACAGAGAAGGAGCCTCAGAGCAGGAAAAACACCGCCCGCGGCGTTCCGTTCGTCCATTTACATCACATTTAATTTATGCTAAACGCGTTGCGTCTTTGCATTTAATTGTAAAATTAAATTTGATGCGATTAATGTTGACACAACATGCGATTAGTGTGTGCACGGGCTAGTGCTCGGAATCCTTGTGGTTTGCCCCTTGGGTAAGTTTTTGGTTGGGAGAGAGAGAGGAAGCGATAGAGGCACTCCCAGCATCTCCCTCTATTAGCCAATCGACTTGCATTTGCCAAATTATCATTGTTGATAATATTGCAATATTCGATGGCAGGCGATGTCAGCGTGGACAGGCCCTACATAAACAATAATTAAATGTAGCCAAATTAAATTTTACACAAAAGCTGAAACCAAAGTGACAGCTGGGCGGGCCCGTCCAGAACCTCAACCCCAGTCTCAGCCTCCCGGACTTGGAAATGTCTGCATAATTATGTGGTGCATGTGGGTGGTTGGGGCTGCCGCACTGAGTGGTTGGGTGGGTTGGGGTTGCTTGTGGGTCTGTCGTGGCTGATAATATGCAGTTTAATTACAGAACACCAATGCCCACAAACAACAATAATAAGGGGATAAGTGAGGGCCCAAGCAGTCGTTGCTGCAATACTCTTTCTCAGAGATTGAAATGTTTCAGGTTTTAATGAACCAAATTAGAGCTCTTTGAGAGCAGTACGCAAACAACTCTTGCCTTTGAGCTACTGAGCTACTCTGTGAGAGAGACATTTCTTTATATCTGCTCAAATCGAAGAGTATCTAATAGGTTTGTTAGCATTTTCGTGCATAAATTCAAATTAGATTGCACTGCCTTACCCATTCATAGCCCAAAGGAAGGAAACCCAGCACCCGCCCTAAGAACCAATTCAACCCAAACCCTGGAAAGGGGCCACGCATCACTTTTAATTTTACATTCGAGACAATGTTAGTTCGTGGTCCTGTCAGGTGCATAAATGTATTATATCCACATATACGAGCATGTACATGGGCATGTGTGCGCATCACTGTTTATTGGCATCCATTAGATAATGGAATTTATGTGAAACATTTGTTCGGCTTCTCTTGGACTTCAAAGGGTTATTGTGGCACTTTGTCCAGTTAGTTGTGATTAGTGCCATCGAATGGCAAGCCAGATAAGGGAAGGGGATTACTTTGGGGTAACGAGATACGTTTAAAATATAGTCGGATAAGAGAATTCACTCTACATACAAAAGTGTATTCCATTTGCAGTTGTAAGAGTGGTCTTGTTTCATTTCCACGTTCGACATACTTTAGGTATCTTAGATTTTAATCACTCAAAATGTTTTTGTCAAAGCTCATGCAATGTTTAAAATATACTAGGATAATAAGGTAGAATCAATAAACAAAAATATACAGTTCTATTCCCATCAGAATTTTATAAGCCACAATCATATAACGCGAATATTTGTAAGTTTCTATAATTTCAAATGAAATTGTACTTTGGCAGAGACTTCAATAATTTTAATTAAACTCATATTTATATCATTCATTTGCGCTTTTCATTTTGAAAAATTTGCTGCTTCCCACAGAGAGACAGAGGGAATTGTTGACCGACAGAAATATTATTTTTCAGTCGAGTCCCATCCGTATTAATTACAATTGTTCATCGTTCATCGTTCTCTTATTTTATTTTTTTTTTACTGTCCGCTGTTGACTTTTTGTGTTAATTAGTGTAAATATATGAATGTTGTGTGGTGGGCCAGGAAAATTCTCCGCTTTTTGCCATAGTGCCTCTCTATTGAAGTGGCAGCGAATTGAATTGGCAGCTGGTCGAGAGGAAGACCAGAAACAAAAGACCCAAACAGAGTATCAAATGGAGAGTTTTCCCTGGCAGGAGTATAATTTTCATGGACGTGTGTGCTCTATGCGTGGTGAATGACAATTAAACAAAACTTTATAATTAACAAATATGACAAATTGACAGCTGATTGGGGATGTCATTCTTTTGGTATACTGAGTGTTTTTTTTTTACAGTTTCAAGTTTCAATTTTTATTTATGAAACTTCTGACAGTCGATTAATTTATTAATTTTTAGTAGCTTCACTTTAAATAAACACCCACACGTTTGACAAATATATATGGAATCCTTTAAATATGTATGCCAATGAAATCCCGTGATGAAATAGTGGAAATGAAACCAATAAAACCAAGTTTCAATAGATGGGGTTTTTTTTATTTATGAATAAAAGGGCTTCTTCGAAGAGGTAAGACACAAAAATGATGATCAATAATGGCTTTAAATAAAATATAACTAAGGTAAGTGATCTTATGACCAAATTAACGAAGGGAAACCTTACATGTAGATCGGTCCTAAGACAACCTAACAAAGCTTTGGAAAATCACCACAAAAATTCCATAATTGTTCTGAGTATTCCCACAATCTGATCCGAATAATTTAAATCTCGATTTATCTCCACGTATACCCGCAACAAGTTGGGTGGTTGCTTTTATGAGCAACTTAAAGAAATTTGTATGCAAGAGACGAAAAACCCGTTGAAATTATAATTTGGTAAATAAAATAAAAAGTGTTGGGGAATACAAAAAATTATTGCCCAGACGGAACCGAAGCTGCACCGAACATCGCACCGAATGCGTGGCTTAGTAAGACGTAAATACAAAACAAAAATAAAGGAAAATAAAAAAATACAAAAAGAAGAGTACCTAATCGTAAGTTCTACGAATACGGCACGAACAGTGATCATTCAGAACTCCTAAACGTGTTTAAATGATGAAGATCTCTAAATCTCTGTGTGTTTTCCCTACTTCCTTTTCCTTTGGTTAGAGTATTCCTCGTTTCGACTTGGATCACTGCTCTATTACGATGCCTAACATTTTGTTTACATCTTCGATCTTTCTGATCTCAAGTACTTAAACGTCTGTCGAGCGGGCAATAAGAGTCACTTCAATTTCGCAGCGGCGGTGATTTGAATATACTTGAAGATACAAAAATATAGACATAGCCGCCACATGCAAATATATACGGGTAGGAGCTGTAGTACGGCCATATATATGCGCAGTGTTAATAACGTGGCCGACCTGACAGTTTGAGCTTAATCGGTGCACGGTTGCACAATACACAATATACATAATATAATACACGAAAAGCGGATTATTACTAAGGGCCCCCTGGGTGACCCCTGGGGCTGGTGACCCAGACCCATTGGTTGTCGCGCTTAAAACGGTTAGTGCGCGATCCGCTCGAGGTAGTGCAATTAAGAACTCCAATCGCAATGGTTCTCTGGCTGGGGATTTGTCTTCTACTCATCGCTCTGTCCCTCTATTTGCTGTACGCGTTCGAGCGCCAGACGAGGATCGATCGCCTCACCCAAAGCTGGCCGGCTCCGCCCTCCCTGCCCATCATCGGCCACCTGCACATACTGGCCCAGCTTGTCGGGCCGCATCCCTTCCGCAAGGCCTCGGAGCTCGTGAACACCCATCTGAAGGATCATCGGGGAAAGCTATGGCTGGGCACAAAGCTCTATCTGGTCGACTGCAACCCCAAGGACATCCAGGCACTGTGCAGTGCTCAGCAGATGCTGCAGAAGACCACCGACTACAAGGTGTTCGAGAACTGGCTCTGCGAGGGCGTCTTCACCGCCGACTACGACAAGTGGGTGCATCGTCGCAAAACCGTCGCGCCCGCCTTTAACCACACGATGATCAAGCAGTTCATGGAGGTCTTCGAGCGGCAGTCCCGCATCCTTTTGCCCCGCGTCGCCGAGTATGCAGAGTCCGGCAAGTCCCTGGACTTCCTGCATCTGATCAGCTGCTATACCCTGGACGTGATTTGTGAGACCGCGCTGGGAGTGTCGGTGGATGCTCAGTCGGGCAAAAGATCGGCGTACCTTGAAGCGGTTAGGGAGTAAGTGCTAGGAAGAAGAACCCTTTCTGCTTTATTCCACTCTTATCGAATTCGGGCCATTCCTTTGCAGGATCCTGCACGTCATAGACTGTCGCTTGAAGAACATATTCTACCGCGTTTCGTTCATCTATCGCAGGACCTCTCTGTTCAAGCGTGAGCAGGAGCTGCTGAAGACCCTGCACGGCTTCACCAAGGGCATTGTCCAGGAGCGCCAGCACCAGTTCAATCTGGATGAGGTGAATCGGAATACAATGAGCAGTAAGGACGCCGAAATGGACCAGCGTCCGGTTCTCTCGTTTCTGGACACGCTGCTGCAGGCCAAGACACCAGAGGGTCAGTCGCTGACGGTAAAAGAAATTCGCGAAGAGGTGGACACAATTATATTCGGGGGCTTCGATCTGACGGCTACCGCCCTGAAGTTCCTCATGTACAACATGACGCTGCACACGGAATACCAGCAGCAGTGCCGCGAAGAGATCTGGCAGATATGTGGAAAGGACACCAATGAACCCATCACCATAGAGCAGGTCCGTCAAATGGAGTTCCTCGAGTGGTGCTTGAAGGAATCGCTGCGATTGTATCCCCCGGCTCCACTGCTGACACGAAGGGCCACGGCCAATTGTCAGATCAGTGAGTAGAAAGTCCCCTAGTAACCTTTATCATGCTTAACTTTAATCCCTTCCAGACGATTTCTTCATACCTAAGGGCAACGACGTTGTCATCTCGCCCATGTACATGGGTCGCTGCAAGGATTTCTTCCCCGATCCT
Source organism: Drosophila subsilvestris (assembly GCA_035043285.1). NCBI lineage: Eukaryota > Metazoa > Arthropoda > Insecta > Diptera > Drosophilidae > Drosophila > Drosophila subsilvestris. The sequence continues at coordinate 2,090,937 of JAWNNB010001728.1, read as the reverse complement.
CTGGTCTTTAAGCCCGATCGCTGGGCCAGCGACGCCGAGCACAAGATCGAGGCCACCACTTTCATACCCTTCATGACGGGGGCCCGCAACTGTATGGGCCAGCGCTATGCCATGGTCATGATCAAGCTGGTCATGGCCCACCTGCTGAGAAATTACCTGTTCGAGCCGATTGGGGAGCGGCAGGTGAAAATGAAGCTATGTTTCGTGGTCACCCTGCACACGGTGGAACCCTACTACTGCCGCGTAAGGGCCATCGAGTGAGGCTTTCGAATCAAACGATTTGTCCGTTGTTCTTCTAGGAATATGACATTAGTATTCAGTTAACAAAATTGAGTCTCTAATCCTCTTCCAAGGGTCTGCTGTAAGTTTCTAATGGTCTAAAGGACTATCCAAAGTAATTAAAATCATTAAAGTAGATTGTTAAATGTTTATTTGGTAGAAAATTAGGGAAGATATAAGAAAGAATGGAAAACCCCGTTGTAACTATAAAAACCTGAAGTGTACGTCGTCTCTCTCCCTCCCAGAGCGTACCGCCCTTTCTCCCTCTTTTGATATTGGAAACCCCTAACGCCACCACTATTAAACCTATAAGATTGTCTAATAGGACAAAGAAAATGTCAAGAAAATGCTATCATATTCTGGAGTTAGCTGGAGTTTAAGCTTCTTCTTACCAATTTACCGCATTACCCTCCCCCAGAACTCTTGCTACAGGACCATATCAAGCCGTTTCACTTGGTTCTATTCAAATTGGTTGCATACTTCGTGACGCAGGCAGAAACATTTCCGTTTTTAATGACGCTCATGTCGGGGATATCCACAAAAGAAATTCTGCACAATTTGGATATATTTTCTGCCTGGCTTTATATTTATTTTTTATTCGTGAAAGGCGCGTTCGTCTAGAAAATAATTTCTGGCTGGCGTTGATTTTTATTGTGCCAGCGGAAAATCAGCAAACATTTCCTGGCGCTGTAATAAATAAAAATACATAAAGCGCGCCACCAAACCGTCGCCAGTCAGTCACTCAGTCAGACCTGCCCCATCCTGGGGCACACACACACACACAACATACTCGCATTCTACCCGCATCATCATCCTCGTAGCCATATTCCGGTGAAAATTATGAGCGTTGCCTGCTTATTATTACCAAGTAGAGAGGAAGGAGAGCAGAGAAGCAGAGCATATAAAATGCAATTTATTTAAATAAAAATCAAGTTTAATTCGCAGTGTCGTAAATTTTTCTTTTCTTTTTTTTTATATATTTTTCCCCGTTCTGTTGAGTTTTGTTCGTCCTGGGCATTGAATTTCACGCTTTTGTTAACAAGCGCATAAAAGTTCATTCTATCTGGGAAACCGATATGATATGGCTCTGCGCTCGCGGAGTGGAACAGGACGTTGCCAATGGTCGATGGGTGGCTCGGATGGGAGGAGGGGAGTTCGAAGATTGTTGAACTCTCTGGCTGATTGGTGAAGGGTGGTCGGATGGGTTCAATGATGGGTTGATTGAAGGCAATGACGGCAAGGGAGATTTCCGGACAGATTTCGAAACATATTTAAGGCCAATTTTTTTGTAGGCTTGAAATAGATTTTAGCCGCTTGAGAGACAGCTTTTCTGGAACAACATTTAAACAGATCCATTTAATAACTTTTTTAAAACCCAAAAAATTAAAAACGCTGCTTCTTAATTAAAAAATCATAAAATATAAAAATGAGTTTATATAAACAAATAATGGCGAGACCTTTTTAGTGTCCACTTGGACCTTTTATGACCCACCACCACCCCCCACGAGTATAACCCTTTCCAATTCCATCTTGAAATTAAAATATGCGCCTTAGGAACATGTTTTCCGGGAGACTTTTTGAGTGCTTGGCCAAAAGTTTTACGATCATTTTATTGGCAGTGGCAGGGCATTTTGGCTGAGGGCCGAGCCCCATCTGGGAACTTTAACCCTTCCTTTGGTTTGCACCAGCCCATAACTTAATTATCCATATGAATCCTGGAAGGTTTTACTGCCTTCGCAAACTTCGCTGCAGCCCGGCGGCATTAATTATGATGAGTACTTGGTGCGTCGTCGTCGCTTCTTTTAGTGTCAGCTGTCATATTTTTATTTATCTTAATTTACAGATCTTCACGGTGGTGTGTCCCTCCGTAGAGGATTCGTGTGGGTGTCGTTGTTGCTCATTAAAATGATGTAAAATCCACGACCAGGTCCAGAGTTGATGTTAATATTTTATTGTTGCTGACTGGGCGCAACATTCATTTAGACAATTTTATGTCCACCATCCCGTACATCACGCCTAAGTTTATTGTATGGCATAATTCACGGTATGTACGCCTGGGGCAAGGCTCGGGTAACATAATTATAATGGAAATGCCTGCCAATGTTATGTTTTTGTATGTTTCGGCTTATAAATTCCTGTTTTTGAATGTTTTACATGTAAGTGGACTCGAGAGCATCAAAAGCAGTAGTCAAAAACAGTTAGTGTAGTTGTAAAGAGCTATGAGAAGCCAAATGTTTACGCAGCGCAATTCATGGAGATAGGACACTCCCCTCTTACGCGCACTTACCCACACAAAGGCTCTGATTGCCTCTCTCTTACGAGCATCTCTATGAGCGTACATTTCCCCAGCACAGGTACAGCAATAAAATAGATAAATGGCAAGTATAGCAGAGCAGAGTTTGTACTTTGGACTCTGCCATATGTTTACACAATGCAATTCATGGAGCGCACACTTCCCTCCCACTCGCTCTTACGATCCACTCTCTCTCCCTTTCTGAACGTTCTCTCACCAGCACCAATAAGTAAACAACAATAAGTAAAGCAAAATAAAGGAAACCAAAACAAAGCAGCAAATCGTATGTATAGCCAACAAGAAAGCACACTTAGAATAATTTCGCTGTCAACTAATGCACTGAACCGACAAATACATTTACATATGTAAGACACTTATTGGTTGTCGAAGTTAAAATATTTTTCGAAAGATAAGTAGAACATTAAAAAGATAAAACGACAGCAAATCTTTCCTGTAGGGTACGAACTGTCATGGATCGTATCCTGCTCACTTGAGTAGATACTGCACCTTTTTTGGGCTGTTGTAATAACTTTAACTCGCAGACCGCAGCCTCCAGAGACGCTGCGACCAAATGTGGTTCTCCCCAACTCGCATTCCGGTTAGTGCCTCCATCCTATCGAAAATTAATGCAAGCAGTCCAACCCTCCTCCCCGTGCGGTTAGGTGCGGTGAGTTTTGGTGGGTTGTCCTCTGGTGTGAGGTGTGTGGGGTGGCCGAGACTTTGAAGTAATCGTCGCCAGGGACATTGCCTTATGGCTAAGCCTCATTTGCGGTTGAATTGTGTCGCCGGACGGCAGCTGAAAGTCGATTATGTCAATATTGTCGTGCGGGACCCAACGGCTAATGGCTAATGGATGGGCTGGTAAGGGGAGTAAGGCGGAGTCACGCTCTCGGGATGAGGAATGTTTGCGATAAGCTGCGGACAACCGCTGGCTGCTGTTAGATAGCCGCAACTCATATGCTAATTAGGGTGACATATATGGTACCTTTAAGGATTCTTGGGCGCCCACCAAAAACTCTTATGACGGAGAGCCTTTCCCTCCCCGAGGCTCGACGTCCACCCACCCATATGGCAACGCAGACGAAATAACAATACGGCCATAAAACAACTGTAGAAAACGCACATAAAAATCAGTTGGAATACATTTAGGAATCGAATTACATTAAAGGGGTGGCTGCGTGCTGGAACGGAACGGTATAAAAAAGGAGTAGCTGCTGAGCCATTTTACACATTAAAAACGCATAAAAATTGGAAAAAAAAAAAAAAAACAGGAAGAACAAGCAACAAATAAAGTGGCCAAGAACATAAAAACCAAGTTGGGATTGCAGAGCGATTCAGGGGTTCTGCACAACAAAACCAATTGAAGCAATCAATTAAAATTGATGAACGAATTGAATCACGTGTTACAATTCTGTGGAGTTACATCGCGCTAGTATATATGTACATACGTATGTGATTGGAAAGAGATTGAAGGAGGTAATAAAGTTCCCATTAAAATGGTATCGTATTTGGGGGGACAAAGTGCTTAGATTCTCCACAATAAAGTACACTAAACCTTAAATTGAATATACCAAAAAGATGTTTTAAAAATAATAAAAAAGACTTACCCTTTAAAATGTCAATTGCAAGATTCCGGAAAGGTTTCCAAATCGAAATGCAAAACAGAACCGTTTCGCTAATGTAATTAACCAGTCTGCAAAGAAAATGCACAAGGAAAGGAAATTAGTACACAAACAGAGCAATGTGAAAAAATTCAAGAATATTAAGAAGAAAAAAAAGGGGTAGAAGCAAAGCGAGGAAAGAAAATTACAAACTGTTGCTGCAAAATGTCAACCTAAACCTTTTATGCACCAAAAGAGACAGGGGACCTGAGAGCAGCTGTCCTGCCCAGAAGGAGGTGGCTAATTACACTGCACAGCAGACAACAGAAAGAAAAATACAATCTGCGGGTGCCGAAACTTCAGATGCTCTTTTGTTTGCCATTACTATGATATAACATGGTAAGACGATCAAAGAATCACAGAGAAAACTAGTTAAAGAAACAGAAGTGCAGGAAATGCAAATGGAATTTTGATATTTTTGCTTGCCACAAACGACGTCTGGCCAACTTCGAATCAAAATTATACTACCCCTGCAAGGGTATACAAGAGCAAAAATATAAAAAATTAAATGCAGTCCTAAGGGGGCGACTCCAAGCTGGCCAAAACGGAGTTTGTTTTGCTGAAGACATTAAACAGAAGCCAACGCGGGGGTATTCCAGGCACGTAACAGACACAAAAGAGTAATACGGAATTAATTAAAACAAAAATTGCTTAAGAAATTGTATTTTATCTATATTATTGCAGTTCATGTGGATGGGGGGCCCAGGCCCCAGAGCATATCGAAGACTGTCAGCGGCACATGAGGCAGAAGCGGTAGCGGCAGCGGCAGCAGCCACAGAAAGACCAGAAAACATTTCTGCAAAGTTTCGTTTGCATAAAGTTTTGTTTTGTTCAAATAACATTAAAAAAACAAACATTGCTACATGGCAGCAGCCACTTAAATGTAACAGGCAAAAGTTCAAAACCCAAACTTTAGCCCCACACTTCCCAGTACGGAATAGTGATGGGCGCGTGAAGGAACTACGCAGGATTCTTGCTTATGCTGCAGCTGCATGGGATCTGTTTAGTTTACGTAATGTTTTTCTTTTTCTTTTTATATTTTACTGACGCTATTCCACCTTTCTTGTTTTAATTGAATTTAATTTTAAAAATCTCTCAAATTAATAACACATTTTATATTTGCACGTATAATGGGCACGCTTCCCGTGCCAAGTTGTTATCTCTTGTTTCCAATAGCAACACTGTTGCGCTCTCGTATCAAACATCTCCCATGTTCGTGTACTTCTGTGTGGGTCTGTGTATGTGTCTGTGGTCATGGTGGCGTAAGTCAAACAAACGAAAAGTTGTGCTCGCATAACTGCCTGAGGTGCCACTCTCTCCCACACACTCTCTTTTCCTCTCTCGCTCTCTGGAAGTCCAGCAGTTTGTGCGGATGCTTAGGGTGACGCATGCCCTTTCTCCTTCTGCCTAGTGCATTGTGTGGGAGAGCGCCCTGTTTGGGTGCGTGCACTGGGATGTCATACGGCTCTTCTTTGCGTCACCTTCCTGATATGAGCGAAGTGCAATTCGAACTTTACAGTTAGGATGAGCAAGAAGACATTGTTGCTCTCTGCGGCTGCAGTGTGTGTAGGCGGAAAGAGCACCATGCTCTGCGGTTAGAGGGTGATGGAAATGACTTGAAAGGAGGCTTATCTGACTAAAAAATCTGCCTGTTATGTGGTACAAATTTATCCCAGATAATTCATTGGTTTTCTCAAATGGAACTAAGCTTTACAAAGTAAAATACTCGTTTTAAAGGAATAATGATATTACATTCGTAACGATAATAAGTAATTTAGTAATTCATAAAATTTTAGTAATTTAAGTGAAATATCATAGAGATATAGCAAATGGCACCCAATCCACTTGAGGTGTATTCCACTGTAAATCATCGAATTAACCGCAAAGTGTTTCAGTTTTAAGCCTATTAGGCCGCTAAAAAAGGACTTGCCTTTGAGGATGCACAAGATTAGGGATTTACCCAGGCAATAATTGGATATAAAACGAAAAAAGAGTTGCCATTTTAATTACTCCAAAAGTGAACACCGCCCAATGGGGGAATGGAGAAGCCATTAAAAGGGAGAAATGAGTTAACCCAAACCAAACCCAACTCCGGCATCAGAAAAATGTGGTGGGGTGGAAGACAACAAATAAAGATACAAATAAAAATAAAAGAAATCTCAGAATCTGTCTGTCTGTCAGATTTCAAGCTCAACTAATGAGTGACCAAGCATAAACAGAAATGGGGGAAAAAAAGAGAAGGAATTTCGACTTAAATCCATTGCCATGGACGAGCACCTTGCCGAGGGGCCGCACCGTCGCCCACGGACAGACGGTTGAATGTCTCAAGTCAAGCGGGTCCCTCGGCCAACACTTATTTTAATGAGAAATTCTAATTTCACCAATAATACAAAAGCCTCACGACGACGACGACGACGACAGCCAGAAAAAATGCGCACTGAAGAAAAACGAGAACAAATACTAGAGTGAAATGTGGCTAAAGATATTTTTGCTTTTCTTGGCAAAAGGAACTCTCGTCGAGCTCTGGGCTCTGATTGCTTTCTGCCACTCGTCCGTGACGAAAACAAAAGAGGCCAAAGTCACCCAAGTCTTAGTCTTTTCCCCTATCGAAAAATGGGGAAAACAGGAAAAAATACGAATTGCCTGCATAAAAATATCTTGAGTATTTGCTAGTAGTCTGCAATTAAATGGGGGCTGGGGCTCCTGATGTGTCCTCTCTCTGTTTTTCGGGGGGGAAACGGAGCTTAGCAATAATAATTACAGTAAGGTTGAGTCTGGGGGCCCATAACTGAAGTGTTGGCAGGGCAAAAGTTCTTCTGTTTCCAAAAGGATGGGCGAAGAAAAGGCAAAGATGAAGGTTTGTCAGTGTCAGTGCTGGGGGATTGAAAGATGGATAGCGTTACGATTTTTGGAGAATTATGTAAAATTGGGAAATGGTTTTTTAAAGGTTTCAAAGAAATAAATGATCGAGGGCTTAAGGTACGTTAGGAAAGTTTTTCGTTTACGAGTCTCAATGTGATAGAGCTGTGTGGAGAGACAGCTAAGCCACACTGGGAGCGACAGAGCCAGAGAAAGAGAGATGGTTGCTCCTCATATTCTCTGAGCTGTATGTGCCTTTTTGTACTTATTTTTAATGCCCTTATTTCCATTTTCCAAGAACACATTCAAACTAAAATCGAAAATCAAATAAGACAAACCCAAAAGACAAAGCAAATACACCAATACCCAGGGGAATAATCGGACATAAATTTAACTAATATACAACACAAGAACAGAATTCGCATTCGCATTCGCATCGCAATCTCTTAGAGGCTTCCCCGTTTTCTCTTTTTTTTTTTTGTATATTCCAAAGTTAAGAGGGTGGAAAAGGGAAACCACTCGACGTCATTTTGACGCCATCGAGCGGTAGTATTTGCCGAAACAGAGTTACCAACAGAGCGACAGAGTTACGGTAACGGTAACGCATGGCAATGTCCATAAAATGACACTGAGTGTCAGTTTCAATTAAACATGTTGACAGCTGTAAGGACACGATAGGACACAACAGGGCAGGACCCCAACCCCAACCTCACAAGAGAGAAATACTCATGCAACGAGCCAAGTCCTGGGGTCAGGCGGTGGTTGATTTTCCATGGCAAGTCGAGGCAATTTCGATTTTAATACAGGAAATTCCTGGCATTGTCCTGCCTGCCCATAAAGAAAGTCAACGACGACAAGGAAGAATAAGTTAAAGGAGCCTGAAGCAACACTCATATGACAACTTTATCGGCCAGAAAGTAACACGAATCTGCTCAGAATTTGGAGCTCATGCTCGCCCCGTCGGCATCTTGTGGGACATTCGGTATTTGCATTCCCAGCATTCGACTTTGATTTTTGTGACAGAGAACCCAAGAAACTCATTGCAATTTTAAGTAATTTTATGTGTACGAGAAGTATTTGTTTTAATTTACATTCGAAATGAACGATTCGATTCGATTTGATTTTCTTTTGGCAATTTTCTGCCCTGTCCGTCCATTGACAACTTGTCAAACATTCTAATATCCTGCACGCTGCTGCTGTGCGCTGTACACCGTACACTGTACGGTTATTGTGCTGTGTGCATCTGTGCGTGCGATGTCCTGGGCTGGACGTGTGTGCACCTCCATGGGTGAATTTAGTTTAATTAAACTGCCCCGTGACACACGCACAGGGACAAGCAAATACACAAAGATCTCACTGTTTGCATATTAATTTCCATGTAAATCTAATTGAAGTTGACATAAATTGGTAATATTTTTACAAATGCAAATATTTCAGACAGCAAACTACATACAATTGAGGGAGCGTGTAATTTAATAATGGAATGCATTAAATAAAATAAATAAATATATATTTATTGATTACATGGGTACGGTGGAGGGTATTTTAAGGAGATAGTCATGTAAACCAGTCAGCCTTAGGGATATAAATCTATCTGTTAGGAAGATTGAAAACACCTTTTTAAATACGTATACTAAGACTACCTTGAGGGCTAATCTTTCACTCTTTCCATCCATAGATTTTAATTAATATTTTGATCAGATTTTCCTTTCCACCGCCCTTGAACGGCGGCCCAACCTCAAATGCCTTGTGACACTTCACCAAGTCAATCTCTTAGAGGCTTCCCCGTTTTCTCTTTTTTTTTTGTATATTCCAAAGTTAAGAGGGTGGAAAGAGAAACCACTCGACGTCATTTTGACGCCATCGAGCGGTAGTATTTGCCGAAAATATTAGCGTAATGCCTTTGACAAATCAGTCGAATCGGCAGAAGGCTGAGTGCCATTCGCATTCTTCGCACTCTCTCAATGGGCGTTGGTCACACCTCGTGCCACAATTATTTGCACAAAAATGTGCGGGCAACTGAAGAGAACAAAAACTTGTTGACGGTTCGGATCAAAGGCTTTAAAAGAATCATTCAAAAGTTAAATGTTAAAGTCAACAGAAAAACATAATTTGAAATCAATTTTATGCAAAAATCACCGCGTCAGAAATTGAACCACATTTCGTGTGTGGCAACCCTTTTGGGTCCCGTACCGTCCCCCCATCCATTTATCCATCTACCGCATAATCAAAGCCAATTCCTTTCAGAACGTAAGTTTTATCCCTGAGTTTTGGCAACACATGGTCTTGGCTCGACTTTCAAGTTCCTTTGGGAACAGGAACAACCAGAAATTGATAAAAAGGTGAAGCGAATCAAGGCTGTTATGCTTTTTGAATCTGTTCTGTCAGATGGCAGGCAAGATTGATTCAATTCTATCACAGAACTCAAATCACAGAGCTACAGAGAGTAGCAGCAAAATAAATTCAGAACAAAAATGAATCACGAACAGCAGCAATTGGTACAGCAGGAGGAGGAGCACGAGGAGCCACTGCCTGCTTGTTGCAACCGGAACGGCTGCCTTGTGAGCGAACTAAAGAAATTGGTCCTTTGGTGTGACTGGCGAAAGAGCCTTCTGGCTTTTGTTTTTCTAAACATATTCATCGATTATGCAGCAATGAAATCAGTGGTCTGTGCCGTGATCCTATTGGCATTGGCAGTACTATCGATATGCATGGCCTATGGGATATATTTGCGCGGTTGCGAATTTTACGAGGAAGATCCCGTTCGGGAATTCCCCAGCATGACGCTGTTTATTTGCTCAGAGTGGAGCGAGCGGGTTACCAACATTCTCAACAAGTTTCTGGCCAAAATGGGATTGATTGCTGGTATGGAGCATCCCTTCGAGGCCTTCAAATGGGTGAATGTGTTCGTGTCCGTATTTATTGTGGGAACTTCATTCACTGGCGTTACTCTGGCTAAATGCGGTGAGTGCTTTTGCTGCTGAATCTATGGTTCTGTATATCCTTTACCCTCATGGGTTTTTTGTGTCCAAGGTTTGTTCTTGCTTTTCGGCGTACCCCCGATCTACGTGTGGAAGCAGCACCGAGATGATCTTCAGCTGTATAAACTAAAGCTACTCGAAAAATTCCATATATGTGGGAAAGCTGCGGGCGATTTGAACACCCAAGAGACCTTTGTGCTGAACGATACCCTAGAGTCGCTTGAGTCAAACAACACCGAAGAGTCCTTTTTGCTGAACAAAACCCTAGAGTCCCTTGAGCCAAACAACACCGAAGATTCCTTTGGACAGAACGATACTGAAGATTCCTTTGGGCTGAACGATAATGAAGAAACTTTTGTGCTCACTGATACCCTAGAGTCCCTTGAGCCGAGCAACACCCAAGAGTCGTTTGGTCTGAACGATACCCAAGAACTGAACACCCCTGAAAAGTTTCAGGCGAACAAGACGGAAGAGTCCTTTGGGCTGGACGATACACAAGAGTCCCTTGAGCCGAAGAACATCCAAGAGGCGGTTGACCCGAAAAACACCGATGAGTCCTTTGGGCTGAACGATAGCCTAGAGTCCCTTGAGCCAAACAACACCGAAGATTCCTTTGGACAGAACGATACTGAAGATTCCTTTGGGCTGAACGATAGCCTAGAGTCCCTTGAGCCAAACAACACCGAAGATTCCTTTGGACAGAACGATACTGAAGATTCCTTTGGGCTGAACGATAATGAAGAAACTTTTGTGCTCACTGATACCCTAGAGTCCCTTGAGCCGAGCAACACCCAAGAGTCGTTTGGACTGAACGATACCCAAGAACTAAACACCCCTGAAAAGTCCTTTCAGGCGAACAAGACCGAAGAGCCGTTTGGGCTGGACGATACCCAAGAGTCGGTTGACCCGAAAAACACCAAAGAGTCCTTTGGACTAAACCAAACCCAAGAGTCTATTGAACTGAACTCCACTGAAGAGTTCTTTGATCCGAACACCACTGAAGAGTTCTTTGGGCATAAGAACACCCAAGAGTCCGTTGAGTCGAACAACGCCCAAGATTTGTTTGCTGAGACAGCCCAGAAGGACGACAAGGAGGAACCAACCAATGAGTTTGACATAATTGCTCCATCGTGGGATGAAGCTTCCTATTTGTTGGACCAGGACAAATAGGCTCTAAGGAGCACACGACATATCATTAGTCAAAATCAAATTTTTGTCACAAAGAATAAAAAATTAAATACAAATTTGTGAAATGAAATGAAAAAGTTACCGCCCTTGTATCGTAGATAAGTTATCGACAAATCGGTAATACCATAGAGCCTAATAATAAGCCTTTTATCATAAACGAGTAACGAGGAAATCCAAAATGTTGCAATAAACCCCAAATTCTTGCAAGCACGAAATCTGCAAAAATTTTGTTCGGTTGTTTGTATGCCGAAGAGAGCAATTACGCTTCTTAAAAGAGAATAGGCCAATTTATTTGTGATGCAAAAAAAACCATCCTTCGAGTTTCAAACTAACTTCATCCGCCATCGAAATACGAATAATAAAAATTAAACCCAAAAAAATTAAACTTTCAGACCATAAATTCACTGCCGAAGTGTCGAAAACATTTTCACACATCACTCAACTTCTTGCAGCACAGAATGCACTACGAATAATATTTGGCGACACGGCGCTTTTACGGGCCAACAAATTTTCCGCCTCGTCTCCGACAGGACCGAAGGAAAGTCCCATAAAACCTTATTCGAGAGGGTGAGCTCACAATTTCATCGATTGCAGTATTCAAATCGTACGCAAAGATGACATTAAAAATTATATTGAAAGTGCCCGAAACGAAACCACACACCGACGACCATAAAAGCTGCTTGGTTTGAGGTAATTAGTTTTTTGGCTCATGTCTGTGCGGATCGTAAAAGATAACTTTGGGTCGCCTGGTTACAGCTCCCCCCCAAACCCACATCCACGTCCTCGAACTTATCCATCCACTGCGGGACATTAGCATTTAAGAGAATAAAAAAAAACCATTGAGGATTTGTTTAGTTTTTATTGCATCGCGTAAATGTCATAAAGAAAAGTGTTCTGTAACGAACGGAAAACGTTTTCAAACAATCACATGAGGAATATGTATATCTGTTTTATGGCTAGAGAGAGAGCTGTTTAAGTAATTGCATTCGATTTGTTTGCCACGAAAATCTAGAAAGGAGAGGAAACTTCTTTGCATCGAAGTTTGTTTTTCCATTCCCATAGGGAATTGGATGTTTAAAATGTGTCTCACAGCTACCCACAAACATTGGAAGTTCTTATACATACATAATTGACTTAGGAATCTAAAATACCGAACACTTCTTCCTGAAGATCCAAAACATTGATATTCGAAGCAAATCAAAACATATACTATTTTAGTAGTCCCCTTTAAGACCTCTTAGCTGTTTACTTTCTATTGTCCCATAATCACGCGTAGATAGGATACTAAACCCAACTCGATTCGAACCATCTATAGTTTATTCGGATGGAAATTTCCTATATTTTCGTTCTGAAGCCGTTTAAATTGGATAAATATTCTGAAAATTGTGTGGCTAATGGTTGTAATTTGATGCTCCAGCTTTCCCTTGAGCACCATGACCATCCCTCAATCAATGTAAATGATGCCCAATAAATAATTTGAAACAGACAATAGAGAACAAAAGGACACACTTTGTTGCAAGTCAAGTTGCCGTAAAGAATTTACATATGAATACTGAGACTATGCGTAAGATTAAATCACAAATACCACCCGCATTCCCACCAGAAAGAAACGGTGCACGATGGCTGGGGGTGGGTGCACACACACACACACACGCACATGTGTTGTGCGGGGTTGTGTGGCCAATGACTAATGATCCTTCCATTTATCCTCCAGATGATTTTTGGGAAAAGTGTTAATGTTTGAGGACCACGGACCACACTGCTTCCACCCGGTGATGCCATGTGTGCATAATTACTTGGATTGCTTGGAAAAGCTTTTGTCATCATTTCTAAATTTATTTAAATTTCGTTTCACACACACAACAGATACACAACGTGTTGATAAATGAGCCACACAGCACCGCTGACGAGTGGCATAAAAGCTACAAAAAGAAAAGCCTCGACTAAATGAAAAATTATCGCAATTTCAGTGTGTATTTTTCAGCTTTTCTTTTTCACAATTAATGGGGGATGCGTGAATGCAGATACTTGCTGATAATTATTAGGGATTTGCATATGTAATTTTCCACTTAAGCAACAGTGGAGAGCAGCCAGTCATTGAGCGGAGGATTTCATGTGGAAGAAAGTCATGCCATATGGGAGAAGGTTTACATTCAGACCAGAGCACTACCTTTAATTAGTTCTGAAAATGATTCAGCATCTCAAAAACGATTCATTTGGGATTTAAATGTCTTGAGAACTCGTGAATTAGATATTTAATATTTTAGTTATGGAACAACATTTGTTTAAAATTTAAATTTGCATTTCCTGGAAGTTATCAGACATTTTTTAAGGGTAATATTAATTTTATAGTATTTATTGATAAAAAATCTGGTTCTTGCTCTAAAGATTCGCATAATCGAATTTCCACATTAAACTTAGTCACAATTTGTCCCAAAACAATTGACCTAATCCCAGTAAATCCTTTTAATGTGTCTAATTGAAAAGGCCAACCAAAATAAGAGAAGCCTAACCAAGGAATACAGAGGGGAAGAGCAGGGCAAACCAAAGCCCCACAGCAAGCAGCACAGATTTAGCCAAACGAAAGATTTATGGTGTGCCAAGAAAAACATTTGTGTTTATATATCGGTTTTAGTCGGCATTCCAGCAGCTGCTGGGTCGGGGATATGTGGAGTTTTGCGGCAAAGGATGTGCCGAAAGTTCATTAATTATGATTGGAGACAGTTGTACAATTAATAAACGAAGCAAAGCAAAGCAAAGCGAAAGCGAAGCGACGACTCCTCCGGTCCGGATTGTGGTGGAACTTTTGGGCAGCATAAATGGAGGAAGTTCTGTAGCGGAAGCAGAGTGTTTCGCTTTTGGGATTTTTCTCTCTATTTGTTTGCTTGGGGAGATTATGATCGGACTTTGATTTATGGTTTCATGTGCAAATTTATTGCTTTTAATTGTATGCCCCAGTGGCATCGAGAGAACCCTCCATGGCTTCCAGTAGTTTCGCCGGCTAATTGATAAAAGTTCAAGCCAGAAATACTAGTGCTGGGATGGATAGATTTAATCGCAGCAGAGATCCTTCCCTCTGGGGGGCTTCCCTGAGCACCAAATATCTTACAGATCAGGTGTTTGCTCAACGCAACGTCAAGGCAAGGCACAAGCCCATCTCATGCCAAGACACAATCCACACAAATCGTTTCAACTGTCGCTCAATTACCACTCCCAAACTCCCAGCCCCTTGGCCTGTCCCATGGGTAATTGTAAACCTTAATTAACATTTGAAAACAAACACGAAACGGACCAAAACCAAACAGAAACAGATATCCATGCGATGGTGAGGCAGGTCAAAAGAAAACCCATAAATCAATTTTGAAATGCATTAAGGCGACCTTCCCAAATACCTGTCCTGGCACTGCATTTGTTTGCACTTTGAAAGAGAGAAGATGCGCAAGGAAAAGGAAATGGGGCTGCCAAGCAAAGTGAATGCAATGTTGCAATGTGTCTGAGGGTGCCGGTGGCGGTGTCCCCAAACCCAACCCATACCCAGATCATCGTCACCTTCCAATTAATGCGTAGAAGCTGGCTTCTTGCTTTCATCTGGGGTTGCATTTACTTAACGCCTCGCCTCAGCACTTAACTTCCGTTTCCTGTTACATCCTGGCACTGTCTGGTGTCCGGAAAGAAGCTGGGGCAGACTCCAAATTCGAGTCCGAGTCTCAGTCAACGTTTGAGGCATTTGCAACTAATTGAAAGTGCAATACGATGCTGCAGAATGCAATTAATGCCTTCAAGCAGTAACCTCTCTCACCCCCCAGCCTAAGTCTCAGTCCCAAAATGTCTGCCAAATGCAATCGGAGAAACAAAAAAAAAAACCTTGTCCAAAATGGATGCAAACATTTCGGAGCTTAAAGTTAAGTAATTTTTGAGAGGAAGATCTGTGTAGGATATGTGATGTGTACCGCTCCCATAGAGTTCCAGGAGGGTATAAACAAATCCAAACTAAATCTCGGCTCAAGGTTCAACTGAGGAATAAACGCATGATGGAGCTTTCTATGGGAATGGTTGGATGCTGCTGAGCAAGAACAATAAATTGCTTTCTAAACACTTGCAAGGAGTACAAGTTATCCGAAGTAGCATTGGCGTCAAATGCACTTTCTGGCTCCCACGCTCCGCCTCGACTCGACGCTCCTCGATGCGCTTCGCCTGCGCTTTGGCTTCGGCTTGGCTTACACTTGGCAGCTGACAAGTTTCTAAGAACAACTGCAAAGCGATTTGCATATTTAGTGGAGGCAGTCGGGGAACAGAGCTACAACTTTATCGCACTCAATGCAGCCATGCATTTTGCATCACACACGTAAATCTTGGCCCCACACTCCCTCGAAACTTTCGACAGACAACGAAATTTATTTCTAAACACAAGTAACACTTGAGTGGAGGCACAGGCAGCCCACTGGAGCTGAAGGGAACGAGTAGAGTGGAGAAGGAGTGCATATCCTTAATGAATCGATAAAGGTAATACTATTTCCATTTAAATATTCATATGTAGACATGCCTGTAGGAACAATCAGTGAAAAATGTACATTAAAACGTGAACAGAAATTGAGCAAACATTTAAGAACATTTCTACAACAGAATACACTACAGAAACCTACAGAATAGCATACGCTATTCATAATACATTTACAGCAAACATTTTCTAAGGCATTTCCAGTATTCCCTGCTGCTCGAATGTCAGCAGTGCAGCCTTGACCGTCTGACGCACTCGCTCGCTGGCAAACAGCTGGCGTCGCTTCATTTCCATGGCCTGTGGACTGGCAAAGGTGTGGACATTGAAGTCGGCACTGGCCTCGGGGGAGGCGCAACAGATGGGCAGCTCACAGGCAACGGCATAGTAGCCATAGTACAAGCAGCGCTTCATCTCATCCATTAACTGATCAAAGGTGGGCAGAGAGCCGCAATAGCCGCACAAGTTCAAGGTCTCCGTGAGGCTGTGGTAATAGTGCTGCAGCAGTGCATCCTGCTGGTGCAGCAGCACCTCCAATTGCAGGCTGGTGTAGAAGAAGAAGTGCAGATCAATGGCCGGACTGCCCAGGAAACAGTTTTGAAAGTCCACCTATGGGAAAAGGTAGTTCTAGGGATTATTTTGTTGTCTGATTTAAAGGTCATTCTACTCACGAGTATTGCATTGCCATTGCATCGATCGAGCATCATGTTGTTCAGCCACAGATCGCCATGGACAATCACATTGAAGGCAGAGTTCTTGGGATCGACCACGGACTTTATTCGCTCCGAGTATCCCTCTGGAAGCTGAGCCTTCATTTTCTGGGCTATCTGCGGCAGCTCCTGGGCAAACACATCCGCCGCATATTCCGTTCCACCGACCACAATAACTTGGGCAAAGGGATCCGACACTCCACCGGCATAGTGTGAGGGCGAAAGTTTAGCCACAAGTTCCGGTTGTTGCTGGCACAGGATCATCGAAGCGGCATGAAACTGGGCCATCTTTCGCAGACAAATCTGCGCGTCCTCCCGACACAGACCCCGAAAGCGATCCATTGAGGCATAGCCCAGGGCGCCAAGATCCTCCAGTACGTACACCTCCTTACCGTTGGCTGCCTCGGCCAAGAGGCAACTTAAGTAAACAATCAAAGTTATATAGAGAAATCACAGCAGGATAGGATATGGCAGAATTACTCACTCAGCGCTCAGCTTGTGCTCGCCCAGACTGGGTGGGCCTTTCTCAAGTATGGCACCCATGGCTGGCAGCAGCTCCTCGAACATGGTCTTCTCATTGGTACCCAGCTCCGCCACGACGGGCAGCAGATCCTTGAGGATGTAGTGACCCGTCTCCAAGGGGGCGGCGGCCGTCTTGCGAAATTCCACTACCACGCGGTAGATGACGCTGCAAAAGTTCTCGCCATTTTGGCTTAGAACCTCGATGCGAAAGTTTTCCACGCACAGATTTGGGCTTTGGTTAGCTTTGGCCAGAGCTTTTTCGAAATATTCCGCGCTGTAATCTGACTTCTGTTGAGGTTCCATGGTCCCATCCGGTTCTGGCAAGCTGCTCCACTCGACTGACACACATTGGCACCACCCACTCGCGTTACGAAAGTTACCGCGTAATTTCCTCCCTCCTACATATGTTTGCGGCTGCTTATCAACGATCCCCACTTAGTCAGACAAATAAAAGCACCAAACATAGCGACATTTTGATTAGAAAATAGACTATGAATGGGTGAAGAGGTTCCATGACCAAGGGGCAACAAGTGGCAAGGGGAAAGAGCGAAATAATTGGGCCAATCATCCAGGGGTGGTGGGCACTGCATTCCATTTATAAGAGCACGTGAAATTGCCATAATCTCAATTACTGACCACGAAACAGGCCCCTCGCAAGCTAACTACTTGTTGATTTCAACTAAAACCCACCCAGGTACATAGTCTGGATATAAAAGTGCATGCTTTGACGCACCGCACAATAGCAACAAATGTTTGTTTACATCAACTAACCTTTTGTGGACGCCGCAATAGGAGAAGCGAAGACACTCTCGGACACTATCATCTATGCTTTTGAATAGTACTTCAGTTGAATCACTTTTCACACACAATACGTCACGGGCAACAAACCGATAAGGAAAAGCACTTTATATATATGTTTATCAGCGTAATTTCAAAATTATAAACACAAGATTGCGAAATTTGCCGGCTTCGCGTCAGTGTGACCGCGGACTTATAGCTGACGAAATATACCGAAATATACCGGCTCAGTTTCAAAATATACTGTAAATGGGCTGCTAGTCGTTTTTTGTCCATGATTAGATATCATATTTCTGGATTTTGATATTCGGATTAATGTTACAAGCTAGATAGGACTCACAGCCCTGAAAATATAATTTTATGCAATTGATGAATCAATTTTCCACAATATTGACTGATTTTTAGGACTCGCTTTAATTGGATTGCTTACAAAACAAGCTTCAAACCAATAAGGTCAAATCATAGAACGATGAGTTTTATAAAAAGGGCGCGAAACTTACAAAAAATACCTGCGTACGGAAGTGTTGACACCCTATGTTCTTTAATTAACCCTAAAGCCTAGTACTGAGACGCGCTACATTTTCCGTCGACCGAAATCAGGGATGATATTCGTATGAAACCGATAAGAAATCATCCCTGTTTTTCGGTCGACCGAAAATTTCGCAGAAGGCGTTTCGCAGACCGGTACTCAGTTCCCTGCTAAATGCTAATCGATACATACTAGAAAAGTAACCGATGGTATTTTCCCATCTCGATCGGAAATGTGAAATATTTCCATTTACGTCGTCCAAATGACACACATACACGCACACACACACTCTAGAAATGGAAAGCCAGTTACAAAAGGGAAATAATGAAGACAAATGTAATCTAATTAGGGCAGTCGAATGAATACAGATTTGTGGATATTATTATTTATTAATTTTATAACCGGTACTCAATTTAACCAATCCAAAGGAAATAAAAACAATGTTGATTGCATATCTGTCCTGCAGGATCGGATCTATACAATATTGCAGTGTGCATTATCGTCCTCCAGCTCCACAGCGCCCACAAATAAGACATTTCTGCTTGCTTTAATACAACATTTGAAATTTCAACAGATTTCTGTTTGTAAACAAACACAAAACAGTGTAACCGTAGAGCATGCAGTTTGACCACTTTGGTCACACTAGGCACCGAGCGGAATATACAGCATTTTCGGTCGACCGAAAATTTAGCGCGTCTCAGTACTAGGCTTTAATATTGAAAATAAATCAATTCTGGAAAGCTGAACCGAGGGAGAACTTAAAATGATTGAGTATAACAGCTCTTCCGGGAAAAATATCATTTGAAATATCATTACGAATATATTGATTTTAAGAAATAATTTCATATGTAACAACCCTAAAAAGGGTGATCGAAGCTTGAGCGCCAAAATTTTTGATATTCTAAAAAATGTATGGAGACTCCGCAACGCGCCGCGCCTGAGCTTATTGATATGATATATTAGGTACATTACTACTGGTACAATACTAAAACTTACAAACTAAATAAATACAGACTAATCAAATGTGTAATCCACTCGCTTGAGGCCGCCAAAGAAGTCGGTTTCGAGGAGTTTAGACGCATCAAGAGCATTCGGAGCGACGTTTTCGGGTCGGGCATCCGCATGGTTGATAATGCGAGTCCACTCGACCAGATCGTTGCTCGGATTGCTGTGATTCGCCTCCTGGTGCAACGGCTTGAGCATGAAATGGGATTTCTCCAGCTGACTTAGCAAACGCACTGCAATAAAACAGCAACAAATAATGTAAGAGCGACTATTGTGGATCGTAGTACTTACAATGTATTGGCTGGAATCCCAGCAGCGCTGCGTACTCCGTCCACCAGTTGCAGATGAGGCTGAGGTAGTGCTTGGTTGTCTCCTCGGAGTCACGGAACAGGCAGGTCAGATAGTACTCATGAAAGACGAGTGTCAGCAGGTGCACCGCTGTACGAGACATTTCCGCCACTTGTTCGGTACCTGGAGAACACACACACACACAGGAAATTCAATCTAATCTCAATCGCTAGCAACAGCAGAGTGCATTTACCTGCTTTCCTCTGATGCAGCATCCACTGGTGCATCATCTGGAAGACAAGCGTGACCACGCTGAGGCAGAGCTTCACATAGCACTCGCAGTTGGTGCGGGAGGAGCTAGAGTTCGAGTCGGAGGCAGTCAGCGTGCAGGTTCCATTTGAGGCTGAACCATGCACCGCTACTGTGGAGCTGCTGCTCAGCTTGTTGGTCAGTGTCGCCTCGTTGGCTTCCGCCTCCTCGTCGTCGGCAAAGTACGGCAGCATTTCCAGTATAAAGTGCGGCGGATTCTTAAAGCACTCGTAGGCGAAGCGCACGTGGTTGCAACCAATGGATAGTAGCAGATGGAAGTGGGACGCCTGCAGCGCAGTCTCGCTGAAGAAGCACAGCTCCAGTAGGCCGGCGTACACCTGCAGCAGGCAGGAGCCGGGTCCGAAGCGATAGACGGAGCGCACACGGTCTGAGATGAAGCAACTCCTGGGACTGTTTACGCACAGCCGCGCCAGCAGCTGCGGCCGCTGGAGACAGGCCAGCAGGCAGGCGCTCAATTCGCCAAAGACCCAGGGACTGGGCCGGGTGAAGATCAGCTGCTTGAGTAGCTCCACCAAAAGCTCTTCCACGCGCTCCTCCTCGTGCTGCTGCTCCCGCAGTAGGCTGTGCAGCAGCGAGGCTGTGGCCTCGAGCAGACCAAAGTGCTCGCTGACCTCGTAGGAGAAGCCCAGCTTGACAATCGCATCGATGGCCAGCTCCAGCAGCCAGAGATCCTTGTGGCGCTGCCTGAGTAGGGCCCGTGCGATCTTTCCCTGCTGCCTGCAGATCAGCGCCAATGTGGCCATGTAGCGACGCAGGAGCATCGCTCGCTCCTTGGCGTACAGAGCTCCAGGCTGGGAGAGGGAGTGGACGCTGGCGCTGTGATGCGAGTGCAGGGTGTAGGGATTGTGGGGATACAACATGCAGTTGTGGGGGAACTCCAGGCTCTGGGCATACGAGGCGAACTCCGAGAACACCTTGCACACAGAGGAGACGATGCGCTGGACCAGGCTGTCCACAGATTCCGGCTGCGATTGCAGCTGCGCGTAGTTGAGGAGCAGCTGCTTGAGCTCCACTTCGAACAGAGTCCCCTGCTTCTTGCCCTGCTCCTCGTTGTACTCGTAGACGCTGGCATTGTTCGCGATTAGCCTGGGCACGGCTTGGTGAATATTCAGTTTGTGGAGGCGCAGCAGAGTGCGCTGCACCGAGGGATTGGGGGCAGCCGGAACCGTACTGATGCTCATGTTCATGGTCCTATCGTGTGCATTGCGCGCCAGCTGCTGGATCCTCAGCTTGGTGTTCTCGGCATTCTTCATCTTCAGCTCAATGTCCTTGGCCACCATCTGCTTGACCGCCTCGGCCACCTTCTTGTTGCAGTCCCTGTTGGTCTCGTCGGCCAGCGCCATCTTCTCCATTTTGCTGGCCTGCAGCTGCTGGCGCACGTACCTCAGTTCATCCCGCAGCAGACTGACCTGCGAAGACACCATACTTGATGATGTGGAAGCACAGGATTACGCGCACTCACCTCTCCCGACTTGATCTCCGTGCGCTCGTTGCTGTCGCCCAGATCCTTTTGCATCTTGGAATTGTCCTTCTTTAGGGCCTCGATGCGATCCAGTAGGAACTTTATCTGGTGCTCCTGCTGCCGCGATTGGGTCGCAGTAGTCTGTGTCATCGTTTGCTGTATGGTGATGCTTTTCGTAGACGATTGGGTCAAGCCAGCCATTGCCTGTGGCGGGGGAGCGGGCAGTGGAACATCCTCTGTGAGGGCCACGGCCAGGAAATCGAACTCCTCGTCGTCCCCGAATATTGCTTCCATGTCGATGTTCGAAGTCTTCTGCTTTGGCTGTGCTGCGGGTGGAAACATCTGCTGGGTGCTGGTGGTGCCTCGCAGCGGCGCAAACTCGCTGAATGTGATGTCCCCAGCCGGGACATTCGTGGCTTCCGCCTTTCGCTTCTCGATTTCGGCTTCCGCCAGCTGGGTCGCCATCAGGATAACATCGTCGTCTTCGTCCCAATGGTCCCAGTCGATTATGGGACGGGACGAGGACCTTGCAACGCTCACATCGAGACGCGGCTTTTTGGCTGTTGCGATATCCTTCATGGCCCCGAAGCGCTTAGAAGCCATGTTCTCGTAGATTGTTTATTTGGTCCGGTTTTTGGTTACATTTCGCGTTTGTTTTGAAAAACTACGACAACGTTCTAGTGTTAACCCACTTGAGCCATCATTAAAAAATCCTCTATTTAAATAGAAGAAATACTTGAGAAAAGCACGGAAAATAATTTAGATATGTAGATAGATATTATCCATCTTCTTTACTTACAAAATTATGAAGATAATTTTAACCAGAACTGCGCTAAAATTCTTCAAATTTGATCATTGTCGTGGATTATATACGCACTGGTTCGAAAAGGGTTAATCGCTCGTTGTTGTTATTTCCTCGATTTTGATATTCGCCTTTGAATTACTAGCCAGCTAGGACTCTCAGCATTGAATATTTAGTTTCATCCGATAAATGAATCCATTTTCTATAAGATTGGCTAATTTTCAGTACCCCATTTTTTTTGATTGCTTATAAAATAATAGCATTTTATCCAAAAATGGTCTACAGCCATTTCTACAGAACACATTTATTTTACATGTTTCGGTAACTACTCTACATGATTTCTACATGCTGGATAAGCACAACGAGGTGAGTTCATATTCGGTTCGCAAGGTGTGTAACCTAGAGAAGGAACCGAATCGGAATATTGATTGTTATCAAACCGAATATCAAAATCGGAGAATATGATTTCCGATCATGGACGATCACGTTTGTAAGTAAAAAGGAAGGATTTATCTGCAAACAGTATTATTTACCGCGGTCAAACTCAAGTTGTTCAGCTGTTTAAATAGAGCGGCGTTAAGTGGGTTAAGTCCGTTTTTTTTCTTGGTATATTTACGGTATATTTTGATACTGAGAAGGTATATTTCGGTATATTTCTTAGAGTGCAAAAACGTGGTACGCATCGCTGTAATTATTATTAATAAAATCCACACACGACGCCGACAAAGGTTTTAAGAGGCGCCTTTGTTGCATTGCGAAAGGGTCGCGGGCGCACATGGGACACCATGCCAGCTAAGCGAATGACCGCCACAACAGCAACAACTACGAGGCCACCCCCACCGCCAGTCGCTGGTGTTAGCAGCCACAACAGCACCAGTGGAGGAGGCGCGGCACGTCCGCTAGAGATGCTGAACGGCATGACCCGCCTGACCCCGGCCAGAGACCTCACCCTGGGCGGACGTGGGGCGGGAAACAAAAAGGTCTTTGCCCCCAACTTGAACGCAGTGCGGAATAAGAACGTGTGAGTAGACTGCTCTGCTGCCTTCAAGATCCCCCCAGTGACTATACTGTCTCCTTGTGCTCCTCAGAAATGTGAAAACATCCAAGGACTTCACGCAGGGGCGCGGCGGAAAGCGCGGTGGCCGCGGCACTGCGTCGGGAGCAACACGTGGTCGTGGCGGCAATTCCACGCTTATCCAGACCACGGGCCTGTTCTCGGAAGGCGCTGGAGTTGCACAGCTGCGAAGGTCCACGGGCAATGGCACGGCATATGCGCGGGCTAGCGAGGAGCAGGCGGTGGCGCGGAAACGCACCGACCGCAAGGACGACAAGGCCCAGGCGCTGCGGGTGAGGGCACTGCTGGGCGAATCCGATGCCAGCGAGTGCGAAGCTTCCGACGCCAGTGATACCGAAGCTGATAAGACTGAGCTGGCCCTCAAGCCGATCCTGCTGAGGGAAGGTAAGTCTGGCCTGTCCCTGCTGCGTCCATGACATCATGCTAATCCCCTGTCCGTCATGACCAACACACGACATTCCATTCCCCAGGCCTGTGGCTCACCCAGAAGGCCATTGTGAAGCAGGAAGATGCCAGTATAGGCTCAAATCAGCAAGGTAACCGGCCGTACTCAAGAACTTTTAGTGGCTAATGCTGTTCGCTTGCCTTGCAGACCCACTCGCCGTGGCCCAGCACTTGCAGCACCTCCATGTGACCGCCCAGACGGCAGTGATGGAGGAGCCACCGCCCCAGTATGGCCGATATCCACGCAGCATCGGCGGATTTCTCGATGTACCCCAGTCGCAGATATTTCTGATGCAGCTGCCCGATGTCCTGCCCTGCGTGAGCGACGAGGCGGAAGAAGGCTCTAGGGACGCACCCAAAAAGGAGGAAGCCTCCGCAGCCTCTGAGACTGAGCCCAAAAGTCCCGCAGCTCCAGCCTCCACGGGTGCGCCCAGGCCAAGTGTGCTCAGGCAGCTGGAGGAGGGGCAAATCGGCAAGATCCTCAGGTATCGATCGGGACGAGTCAAGCTGCTGCTGGGCGACACGCGCTTCGACCTGGACATGGGCCTGGACTCGGGCTTCCTGCAGGAGCTCATGTCGGTGACCGCCAATCGCGAGCAGCGCAGCGGCAACATGATCAACCTAGGCCCCATCCAGGCCAAGATCAAGGCCACACCCGACTGGGTGCATCTCTTCGAGCAGCAGGAGGCATCCAAGCGCAGTGCCAGCACATCCATGAGGCCCCCGACCACGTAGCATTGCTGTTCCTCGCCTTCCCCTCGGCTATCTTCCTGTTTATCCCTTTTAGTAGATTATTATGTTATAATATGTATATAGGCCGTGCCTCAGTCTTAAGTTAATCTAAACCCCTTAGTTGTGCATAAAAGGTAACTATATTGAGATTTTGATTGTGAAAATGAATGAATGCAATTTCTGTGGGCGGAGTTCAAGAGCTCTCGAGAAAGAACACTGCGGATGTTTTACGAGTTTCCAATGGAAATTTAAAGACAGCTGAAAAAGTTCTGCCTTTGCATGACGTGCAGACAGTTCTTACAGAGAATGGCGCGAGAAGCCTTTAAAGTAATCAATTATGGAGTTTTTAATACAAAATTGTATGGGATTTCCAAGGAAAAGCTATCTTTCAGTCCTGAAGACTTTCAAATTAATGACCTAAGCAGTACGTTTCGAATTATGGAGAGAGATTAATTAAGAAACTACGCTCCTAAAATTAATTAATTTCATCGATCAAATGTGAAGTTTTGTATGGTGGTTCAAAATCTCTTAAATTAAAGCAAAGATTGGGCTAAAAAGCTGATTTTTTAATGTAACAAGAAACTAAGACAATGGGGGCTAATTACTCAAGGCCTGCTGGTCGGGCTGTGGGGCGTCATCCGGCAGCTGCGAGCTGGTGCGTCCCTGATAGAGGTTGCCGGCCATGTCAATGGCGAAATTGGGATCTATGGGATTGGCCAGCGCCGTTTCGATGGCAGCATTGAGGCCCTCCCGCGTAATGTATGTCTTTGAGCGTTCGATCTCGCGTAGAACCGCTTCGTTGGCGCTCTCCCGACGCTCCTCATCACGCAGTTTGCGAGCTTCTAGGCGCTCCTGGACGTAGGCCACCTTCTCATCGCGCTCCCTGGCCAGGCGTTGTTCCCGCTCCTGGGCAATGGTTGCGTTCCATTCCGAGTTGGCGGCCACCAAGGCCTGGTACTCGGCCTCCTCCTGCTCCGGTGTGAGTACTATGTGGTCCACCGTGGAGGTTTCCTCGTGCCGTACGACCTCCTCGCGCAGGAACTGGCGCACCGACCGCAGCTGGGTTCTGCAAAGGCAAGAATGAAAGTTAGTGGATCCACGGAGACGGGGACTTGCTAAGGGAAACGACACCCACTTGTACTGGTTGTGCAGGCGCATCAGCTCAGTGCGCTCCTCTTCCGTCTGCTTCGTGCGCTCGGGCACACGGAACATCATTTTGCTCTTTGCCACCGGCAGCCAACGAGGCTTTCGCCGCCAGCGCACAAACTCCAGGGCAAACCCGTTGCTACCCGTCTTGGCGGCGGGCAGGGTGGACTGCGTCAGCAATTGGCAGCCAGCACGCAGCATATTTTCACCGATTTAATTAACAAATTCTTAAATTTTTAACTTGTGTTGTGCAACTTGCGTTCAGTCGATATCGATATATCGAACGAGTCTTCTTCGGCTGATGGCTTTCTCATAGTTGCGCAGCTCAATGGAATGGAAAGCTTTTGGTATATTACGGTATATTTCTGAGGGTCAGACGGGTATATTTGATCGATAGGTACGCGGTCACACTGACGGAAAGTAACGTAAACTTTTGACGCGGCTGCATTAACAGACGGACACACGGGTCGCTTTTGTGTTATTAATGAATAAACAAGACAGTACAACAAAATGTGCTCGAATTCGGTGTGAGTGTGTGAAATTGTTCAATCAAAAGTGCAGAAAGTGTTTTGCTAAGCCCATGTCCATGCCCTGGCCCCTGCCGCCGCAGAGGAGCGCCTGAAGCGACGATCATTCATTATTGCTTCTTCTTCTTTGCGACGTGTTTCGCTTACCTGTCAAAACGCGAGTGTATTTGTGCGCTGGCTCTCTCGATCGCCTCTCTCGTGTGTGTGTTCTCTTTTGCGCATGCAAAAAGGCGGCGGCTTCAACAAAACAACAACACAACCAACAACGCAAGCTTTCAAGTCGAAGTTCTTGAGCGTCGGCGTCGCCGTCAGCGGCAACAGGTTAGCCCGCGCGGACAGCGCTGCAGCCGAGGCAGGCCGTGTACAGGTTTGTTGGCATTTTCTGCCTTGCTTTTGACTTTGTTTACCCCTTGCCAACCCTTTTCCCCTCGCCCCGTGTCCACTCTTTAGAATCGGAATTTCTGCTCGGGACCGCAAATATCGTTTCCCGCTTATCCGATGACTCTCGAGCGCTATCTACCATATCTCTCAAAGACCATGCCCCCCTCCATTCCCAGAAGTGTTTGCATCGCCGATTCCGATCTATTTATCCATGAACGTGACTCAGATTATATTGATACGGCGGGATGTTGATTCTAGATGGGACGGTGCATGTCAGCTCCATAAGTCCCAAACAAAAATTGAAGACATTTTGAAATTGCAGCATGTTTACATTCATCTTCGCGTACTTTATTATCAACTTTCAATAATAAACTACGCTTTGGTAAATAATTAGATGGTTTTAATTACTTAGAAGCAAGGAAATAAATGTTAAATATGAACTTTAGAATTCGAAAATCGATATCATAAATATTTACGTTCGATAATTGTTTTTAGAAAACCTATTCGTACCGAAAAGTGCACCTATTACATTTATTTTCCCCCCTTCCTATTACTTACACTTACCGTTTTTCCCACACAAAGCCCCAACCCAACCCCATTTGAACGTCTTATCAACGAAGCTCATTAAGAATTCCGAAAACAGAATTGCAACTTCAGTGCACCACATACACTGCGCAACATAAAAGCCAGAAAAACTTACCTTAAACGCCTCTGCAAGCGCAACATTTGCTTGCAAATTTATTTTCATAACTTAACTCTCACAAGACTCTGTGCGACAGCGAATAGAATGTATGTTCTTCGACTATCTGAATACCCACTATGCTCTCAGAAAATATAGTTATTGATAAAAGTTTCCAGTTGACTTTACGTAATACGAGCTGCTCAGAAATCTGTATGACTCGAACTCTTATGGAGATTCAAATGGTGAGTCTTCATTTTCCTGAATCTGCATTTACATTATGTTGAAGATTAGTTGCGCAATCTCTTATGCTTTCCAAGATACTACACGAATACAGTATACCCTTTTAACCCTACACAACTGGGTATGGAAATTCATAAAAATAATTATGCCAGCAACAACAGCAGTAACGAGTGAAACAGTTTAAATGACTTTCAGTCACGTCACGCCCCATAGCCCCCCCCCCCAGCAGGTATCGGGGTGGCTGGCACGGGGGCGGGGGTTTGTTAGGGGCAAAGTAAGGTTTGCAGACTTTAACTTAAATATGCAAACTTTTCCCTCGCTTTGAGAAAATTTCGCAAGCTGTGATAAGGGTTACGTCTCCCACCCCTTCCCCGTCACACAACCCTCTCCCTGTAAAACCTAATTAGCAAAATGTTGTGGAGCAATTAAAAAAGTCGCAATTCTGCTACAGCTTTAATTTTGTTTGGGCATTTTTTCTTGGGTTGCAAAGAAAAACAAAGTATTGGTCACAAGAGTGACGCAGTGCAGCTGTTTGACTTTATATACATATTTTCAGATCACCAAACCAAACATAAGCAATAGTTGGATTTCAAAGTTAAATGAGGGAATAATGAAAGCTTAGAAGAATATTTTCGTGGGTGCTTGGGATTGGGTTCTAAATTTTGTTAAAAGGTTTCAGCACTTTGCGGGGAAACAAGTTTCACAAATACAACCTGTAATGCTGACATCATTTTGGTCAAAATCCACCCCAAACCAAAAAAAGGGAAGGAGTTTAATTCTGTTCTGTTTGAGAAATCCCTTTATGAATAAAACCCGCAAGCACTTCCGTCGTGTGGTGTCCAACATGTTAACCTTCCCTTGCCATCAGAGAGCTCAGCCAAGCGAGAGATTGACAAACTATATTTACGACTCCCTCTTCTGATGATCTCAGGGAGGGGAGGCAAACGATGACAATCAGACACGCAAGGGACCGCTTCGCGTGCTCTTAGATAAAAAGCTTTTCACAAACCAAACTCGGGAAAACAGAAACAGCAACAGCAACAACAACCACGTTTAGATATCAAGACTGAAAACTGACCTCAAACTTAATTACCAACTTAACCTTTTTGGCCAAAACAGCAGGCAACTGGGTGCAGCCCTGTCGTCCTGTGACCTAATCCGCACTGAAGTGACCTATAAAACGGAGGAAAAACTAAAGTTAAATACGGGAAATGAGGACATTTGAGGACGGGACGGGCAGCGCACTTACGTAAAATCATCCAAAGAAAGAAAAAGCCACTAACAAAGTGGATGGAAAGTGTTGGCTTGCTCAATGAACATTTGGGAGAGCTGTTGGCGCTTTCGATGGAGCATTTTATGACCTCATAAAATCCAGGATAATAAAAAGTTCCTAACGCACGCCAAGGTGACTATTTTTGGAATTGTGGAACCCAAAAAAAAGCGACAAATGAATAAAACCAACAAAAATGGCAAAGTGAATGATAGAAGGGAATAAAAATACACACTTATATATATGTACATACATATATAAATATTTATTTCCCAAAGCTTTTCAATATACTAAAATTTGCATTCACTTTTCAGAATGTTAGTTAAATTCTCGTATATTCGGGTATTCAATGAAATTCGTTGACGATTTAAGCTGGTCACCTGAATGTATGCTTATCCATTCCATAACCCTCCTTCCATGGGCAATGTACAGCTTGCTTAGATTGTTTTTTTTTTTAGACACTTCCTTAAGATGCAAACATAAACTAATGTTTTCTATGGCGACCATTAAAAGCGAAAGACACTGTCAGAGATATGAGCAGGAGATACAGCTGTACATGCATACATACACATCTACTGGTATGTGTGGACTTTAGTTCTGAACCCTTTGCATAAAAAAAGATCTCTGCCTGTGAAGATCATCTTTCTCTGGACGTTGATATGCAATGACTGCACCATCAAGTGGCCCATGCGACACAAGCCGAAGCCTGTTACGCGCGGAACCCAGGCTAGAATCGCAGCCCCTCCTCCCGCCCAACCGACTGGGCGCTGCCGAACCGACCGGGGGCGTCGCATGACGCGCGACGCGTGTTACCGAACCGATCGCGAACATGCAGGAAAGATAGAGGTTACACTAATATTCGAGGAAAATTAGAGCTAAACACAACTCAAGAGCTAAACATGCAGAGATAGTTAAGAAATAGGACTAATTACGGGAAAGGTATGTTAATATTAGTGATTTAAGAAGAGGAAGGGAATTAGTGGTGGATACTATAAGGTAGAGAGAATTATAGTCCGAGCATAAGACCCTAAACGGTTCATGCAAGGAATAATTTGATCTACAAAGTGGAAGGAACAAAGGGGTAAAGTTTCTAGTAGATCTAACAGGAATCGTAAAGTTTATGCGACTCAACAAGTCAGGGCTATCTACGTCACCCTTGATCAGGTTGTGCATAAAATCACACCAAGCATTTTTCTACGACTAACTAAGGTTGGAAGGTTTATTAAAAGCAGTCTACGAGGGTAAGATGGCAGTCTCACATCTGCATCCCAGTTGAGGCCACGCAGAGCAAAAGGCCACGCAGAGCAAAAAGTAAAAGTTTTTCTGGACTGATTCTATACGGTCCTGGTGTACTTTGTACTGGGGGCACCATACACAAGAGCCGTACTCTAAAATCGGACGAACAAGCGAGGTATAGAGAGTCTTCGTTATGTAGGGATCGTCAAACTCCTTTGACCACCTTTTATAAACCCAAGCACGCCCATGGCCTTATTTACCATGGTAGAAATGTGTTCAGAAAACTTTAACTTGGGGTCAAGTTTAACACCAAGATCATCAACCAATGTAATTCTCTCAAGAGAACCACCGCAAAGGGTGTAAGGAGCTAACATGGGGCTGGACCGATGAAATGTCATAACTTTGCATTTCGAGGCATTTAGGTGTAACATATTTGCACAACACCATGACTGAAAGTTATTGAGATCGGATTGCAAGCGAGAGTGAAATGAAATGTCCTTGTACTGGACACAGAGTTTAACATCATCCGCATACATGAGTACTCGAGAATTTGTTAATACTGAAGGCAGGTCATTAATAAAGAGTGTGAAAAGTAGGGGCAAAGTGGGGGCTAGATGGCTGCCCTGTGGTACTCCAGAAGTAACCTTAACAGGTGAAGAGAAGGAGTTTTTGAAGAGGACTCTTTGAGACCTTGAACGAAGATAGCTAGAAATCCATCTCAAAAGATTAGGTGGAAACCCTAAAAGGTCAAGTTTTTGTGCTAGAAGGGAGTGGTTTACAGAGTCGAATGCTTTACTGAAATCAGTGTAGATAACATCCGTCTGAAAGTTACATTGGAAGCCTTTAATGATAAAAGAGGTAAACTCTAATAAATTTGTGGTTGTTGATCGTCGCTTTATAAATCCGTGCTGAGATGGAGATATAAGGGATTTGCGAGATGTTGCAAATGCGGAGTTAAAATTTTTCAAACATTTTAGGAATAGCGATAACTTAGATATACCTCTATAATTATTAGCATCAGACTTGAACAATGACCTTTCTTATGGGGGGAAGCAGGAATAATAAGAAGGGGATTCGCTTACAGTCAGGGGATCATGAAGCGGGAACTGGATTAAGGGGTGAATAGTTTACGGGTCCACAAGGTTGGCACGGTACCTGAGTACACAGCCGGGAACTCCGTCAGGACCTGGTGAAAACACCGGCTTAACTAGTCGAAGATCATGAAGCAGTGAACTTTCATTTAACAAGGGGCTGAAAATGCCATTCGGACCTTGGTAAACTGTATGGATACGGCTGACCAGAGTAGCTGTCATGGGAATAGGTTGTTTGGAAAAATTGGGCGAAAAGATCGGCGATTGCCTGATCATTGTTTGCCGTCATGTTTAGAAATGATAGCGAGGATGGATGTGCGGACGTTCTACGCTTACTATTTACGAAGCTGTAAAACTGTTTAGGGTCCTGTGAAAAGCGTATCCCGCATCGAGATAGGTAATTTTTATAGCATTGAGCATTAAGAACGGAGAACTTTGACCGAGCTAATACATAGCGAGAGAGAGAAGTCGGAGAACCAACTTCTTGAAATTTCTTGATATAGCTGATTTTAGCTTGAGGTTTTAGCTGATAACTCTTTGGTAAACCAAGGAGGCTTCCCAGATCTAATCGGACAAGAAAGTGGGACACAAGAATCAAAAAGTGTATCGAGTACATTGTAAAATATGTTTGTGCCTTTCATAACGTCTGTGCACACGTACAGAGCGGACCAATCAAAATCCCTAATGAGGTTATTAAGCTTCGTAAACTCGGCTTTGCGAAAGCAACGGACACGTTCAGACAGCCTACCCGTTCGATCCAATACAGTAGGCCCAATATCAACCGACACTTCGAATGTAGGATGGTAGGAGTCTTCAGGCATAGTGAGCGGTAGGGCTCGGGTTAGCAACGCTATGGTCGGATCTGAGACAAAGCAACAGATCAACAATCGACCCAAGGAATTTTTCACATGGTTGACTTGAGACAGGGATAGGTCCAACAAGCCGTCAATAAGAGTCATGTCGTGACATGGGCACAAGGTTATTAGACTCGTTAACCGAAGCCCAAACGTACCTGGCAAATTGAGCCCGGATTGAAATCGCCAAGAACTAACATATGATCTTTATCTGATAGCGAGGAAGAAACAGTTTTTAAAGCGTGATAAAGTGATGCTCGTATATTAAGGTATCCGAGGAAGGTGGAATATACGAGCAAGTAATGAAAATGGAAAAGCCTGGGGAGAATCAGCTTTACGCACAGGAATTCCAGGTCTTGTTGAGCCTGGACTATGAAATGTTCCGACGTAAAGATTGAGTCCACTGCAATGAGGACCCCTCCTCCACGTCGAGACGAACGGTCATTTCTAAAGATTGTGTACCGACCTGCCAAAACTTCGGAACTAAGGATGTCCGGCTTTAGCCAGGTCTCGGTAAACACAATAACGTGGGACGAGAATGCGAGACTCTCAAGAAAAAGAGTGCTGAGCTTACTACGCAAGCCTCTAGCATTCTGGTAGGTAACTATAAGAGAGGAAGTTAGTTTTTTGGATGGGTAGAAGTAGAGCGGGAAGATGAGGGTGGAGATAGAGATGGCGCACTGGTCTGAGCGCGACGGTCAGCCGGAAGAGTTATGGGGGGCCTATTCTTCTTCTTAGCCTTGTATTCTTTCACCTGACCAAATGCTCCCGGCCAAAATGTTGGCCGACAAATGGTGGCGAAGTGAGTCGAGGAGACGCTTATTTTGAAGGAAGCTATCTCCCTGGCATAAGAGAAATTAAACTTCTCCACTTTGCCATCGGCTTGTATTCTGCTTAATACAAGCAGTTACATCGTTAGATGTGAGGTCAGGGGCAAGCCGCGATACAAAAATTTGCCGTTTTGGTGGGACTCCCACCAGCGGCTTGAAACCACAGGTCTGGGACCTGTGATGGCAATATCCGGTGGTCCGGGACGTCTATTAGCTGGTGGGGGCGAGACTGATGGGATAGTTCTGGAGCTGGGTTCGGACTCGACAGACACGGACGCTACTGACATATCTACCTGCATACTTCCGAAGTGATGCATTCGGGTCCCGAATCTGCTTCACCAGCAGCGATCGTTGCCCTTGGAGTGACAAACGTGATCACCTGCGCATTGTACAACTGTGCACTGAAGTGGTCGGAGTTAGTTTTCCAGATGCCGGCGGACGAGAGGCAGTCGGCACTCGCAAGTCCCGCGGAGTGGACTTCTTGCGCCTCGGAGACTCAGCCAGCAGCTGCAAACTGCTGAACTGAGTTTCCATGGCCAAGAGCCGATCGTATTGCTTCTTTAAAGCCCACGATCAGCTCTTTGAAGCCACTCCGCGTCTGCCTCATGAACGATCGCATCTCGTTTTCCACAGCACGGCATTCCTCACAACTATAGTGCAGGCCATTGTTTTGGGAAATGGCATCTCCTACAGCGGCCCGGATCCCTACATTTTGCGTGCACTACGCTTTCGCAAAGCCAGCAAGGGATATTGGGCTGGTCATGGGTAATCTGCTTCTTGCAGGTTTTTTGGCACAGACAACAGCAAAATCCATATTGATGTCTTTTAATTCTTTTTATCGAGAAAAAAGTTCAAAACAAAGTAGCAATCAGACCACTGTGACTGAAATGCACTCCGGTAAAGCTATGTTAAAGCAAAAACGGAAAAACTGAGAGGAGAGAGGAGGGTTGCAGCAGCAGCTTATAACTGAGAGCGCAACGAAACAGAAAGAGCGAGAGAAAGAACAGTTATTGGGATTTAGGTGATAGAAAGAGAGTGATAGAACTACGACAAAGAGCGGCTAAAATGTAATGAGAGTACTTACGAAAAGCAACAACACAAACACACGATTAACCGACGCACAAAAATTAATTAAATAAGTTGTGTTTTTACACAATTCTAAGGCATGCACCCGCGGTTAAAGATTGAGTTTAAATAAGAGATAGTAAGGGAGTTAATTTGAAATTAATTTTAGAATAAAACACCGGCTGTTTAAGCAAAATAAAAGGAAAATGCGGAGCGCAAAAAAAAACACGTCTGGTCACTACGAAAGAGAACGAACGTGATCATCCAGAGAGATGCCTGCTTGCTGTTTGGCCTGGCTCTCATATAACATGGCTTGACTTGGCCCTGGCACGCGTTTTCGGTTTTATTTTTTTATTATTTGCCCCACCTTTATCTACTTCTTGCAGTTGGTTATGGTCACGTTTGGGCGTGCTTATCGCTTAAATTACTTAACAAGTTTCGGAGAGTTGGTTGTCTCTGCCTTATGGCGTGCAATATGCAAATGCGGAATGGAGCATGGAAGTTGAACAACTGGTTGCTTGCAGTTGGAGTCAAGTTAACAAATGGAAAAATTTTTAATTTTTAAGGAAAATACATACTGAAGTTTTCAGATTTCATCACAAGTTTCATTAGATCATAAATGGCAGAAAGTGACAGAAATCAAATTTAATAAATTAAATTTATAGAAATAGATCTTTAGCTGTGTATGTATATAGTGTGTCCAAAATAAAGGTATTTCGAATGCAAATGGAAAAATGTAGCACATATTGTAAGATAAACCCCAAATAGAACTACCAAACAATATTAAAATCCATTAAAAATCCTCTTAAAAGAACACCTGGTTCGAGGAATGAAAACTCGGTCAAAACTCACTCCACAGGGCATTGGAAACCTCTCTCACTCTCACATCTTCCATCTTCCACCTCTCGGAAACTCCATTTCAAAATAAATTTCGTTTTCAATGCATCACAACGAAAAAAAAAACAAAAACTGAAATAACAAAAATCATAAACCGGTTTTAACAGTTAGAGAGGGGAAATAAAACACACAGCGCACACACACACACTCACACACATACGAAAGGTATTTGTTTCTACCAAAAAAAAAAAACGTAGAAACCGAAAAGCCCAAGTTAAAAGTAGGTGACGTTAAGCACCGTTAGCCCTCCAAACTGGTCGCTTCTTCTTCTTCTGCTGCTGCAGCGCTCCTCTTGCTTCTTCTGCCGCCCCCTCTGCACTCCTCCTACCTGTGTGCCACTCGCATGTTTTTTGTTAGCTGCGCTTCTCATTGGACTTCGCTGCTGTAATACAGGGTTTACGGGTATGCGTGTACAAGAATTTTGTTTGTTTAGCGGCCACGCCCATCAGATATTTCAATTTTATTTTACATAACATGGGCAGGCCGACGACATTGTGTGTCGAGAGCTTTGGTTGAGTGGCCAAAAAGCAGTTACAGCACCAACAAGAATAAATGGAGGTTGGCTTCGGGAATACCCTTTACCCTTAACTTTTGAATATAAAAACATTTCTCACACAAGGGAAAGTTTTTCACCGTACCAGCTATTTGATATAGTGATCTGATTTTTGGTTGATTTTTGTATACACATGTCTGTGCACCAGCAAACCAGAATGCTCTGTGAAAGGGTATTCAAATAGAGATAACAGACGCAGTACAAGCAGCGACAGGCGACGTCACACTTGCGTGGTCAGCTTTTTGTGCCATGCCAAGCTAGCAAGAAATAAAGGCGGAGAGAGACCGCATGCGCAACAGGCATTGGCTAGAGCACAGTGGGGCTAGACTATGTCAAACTGATGTGCAATGTTCTTTTGAAAATCGCGTTATTTGAAAAGATATTCTTCCTTTCCCTTTACTTTCTCAGACTTTAATAAATGTTTAATAATCCATTTAGCACACTACCCGACCACAATAGCAATCCAGTGACCCACTGTTCAGTCATGGTCAACCCAAGCTTTATTGCTCGTCTTGTGTGAGAATCTAAATTTTGCATTCTCTCTTGCAGAGTTCTCTTTCGATCACATGTGTGTGTGCGTCATTAGTGCTATCGTAATTGAGTTTTGTCCACTCTCTCAGCGCTGGCCGAAAGTTGCTTATTGCTACTCTTAGTTTGCTGCATTTTAATTGAAATTTATGCAGCTATTTAAGTGCCGCACTGTCCCTCTCCCACTCTTGCCAACTGTATGGGGAAGAGCGTGGGAGAGGGAGAGCTGGTAGGAGGCTGCGGTTCAGCGATTCTTTTGTCCATGTATTGAGTCTGGCTTTGCTTTAGCTTTGATTACATGGATGTTCTCCATCTCTCTTTTTATAGCCAGTACTCGAACTCGTAGGGTATATTTAATTTGTGAAGATTTATGCAACATCCAGAAGAATGTGGGCTCTATCTGATAATGAAATGTGTACTGTTAAAGCTATAGAACCTTCTTTATGGTGATCACGCAAAGCAACGACGTAACAGTAGCGCAATTATAGAAAAACAGCAATTGTTTACAATTCTGAATAGTGGGTATGCTTTAGTCGTAATTTCGCGTATTATTTTTGTACATTTTTATGAAATGGACTTGGTGTGAGTTACCGGTGCATTGATTCGAAATTGAAGCTGCTTCTGCAATTGTCGGACAGGAAATT
Organism: Drosophila subsilvestris; assembly: GCA_035043285.1. Taxonomy (NCBI): domain Eukaryota; kingdom Metazoa; phylum Arthropoda; class Insecta; order Diptera; family Drosophilidae; genus Drosophila; species Drosophila subsilvestris. The sequence goes on along the minus strand of JAWNNB010001728.1, from coordinate 2,054,540 downwards.
AGTTACAAAATCGAGCGGAAGCTTTTAGTTCCGTATAGTAAATGGGGTGAGGCTTTTATCGAAAGTGCGGCATTCGATTTGTATGGTGATTACTCTATTTAATGGACTGCCCAAATTCTTTCGTTGCAAACATAAAAAAAAAATAATGCTCTCAGCTGTTCTATTCATTGAGATCTTTCTGACAAAATGATTATTATTTACTTCCTGTTTCTGACGGGATTACACCTCATTTCTAGTTTCCAGAATGTGTGCCATATAATTGGTGGATCTTACAAGTAATTTGAATTTAATTATATTGTTTCCCTTATGACATTTGAACATGCCATGCGGTTCTTATTTTTATTTATTTTGTAAGTGTAATGTAAGGAAATAATTAAATTACATTTTGGGAACTATCAGTAGATATGTACATGCAAACAAGATTTTCATTAACTTAAATTCTATTGAATTGAATTTAAATTTGTATCTTTCTTAGATTTAGCCAAATTTGAATTTTTTATTTATTAACAACTATGTACATAAGTACTTTGATTTTTATTTTTATTACATAAATTATAATTATTCATATAAAACATCAATAGACCCATCAGTTTGCCGTTCCTATGCTCCGATTACAAAATCGTTTGCCCAAATTGAAAGAATTTCCCAATTCTACTTTTCGGGTGGTTCCCAATTGCGCTCAATCGACATACATAAATGTTCGAAGAGGTCAAGCCTAAATGCTTCAACTTGCACAACACTAGACCCCTCACACCCTCACACCATACTCTGCTTTTCTGTTTCGGGGGGTCAATTATAATTCATATAAAGTGCAAGACTTTAATTAAAGTGTTTTTTCCTCGGACAGAAATGGATGTGGCAATGAGGAAATTAGAAAGCCATCAACGGAGCAGTTTCAAATACTTTTGGTACTTGGTCTGTCAACTTTCTGTTGTAGAGTTTTAAGTACTTTTGATTGCGTTTCACCCATTGTCACGGCTGTCGACTAACGTGATTCACGCAATTTTGTGGCTTGTAGAGACTCTGGCGGGGGCGTTCCATTACCCAAACCATTGTCATTGCTGTTGCGCGCAACTTGGCATACAAATTTTGTTGAACATTTTCTTAACCGACTCCCGCTCTAGTCTCTGGGCCTCCCTGGGGTCTGGGTCTCTGGGGTAATTGCCATGCAATTTCGACTCTGACAATTCAAGGCACGATTGCCGCCATCCCTGCCTGATAAGAGTTGTTATTGCAGTTGTTAGTTTTATCGTTTAACTAAGGGAAGGGAAGTGATTAAAGATGATTTCAGTTTCAATTATCCAACGATCATATTAAAGTTTACCTATGGACTCTATAGGGAGTAAAGTCTCGGATAAATAATAATTGTAATCTTCTTTGAATCTCTGTAATGTACAGAAAAAATGACTTCAATATTTCTTAGATCTAATCTCCCACTATTTATCCTCAATTTCAGATTGGAAAACTTTGGAATCGTAACAATTTGCACAGCCATGGACCATAGCAGCATGAAAAAAGAATTTCCTTGATTGAAATGGATTTATAAAATATAATTAAGGTAAGTTTAATATGTTCTATAAGACAATATTACAACCAATTAAAAGTTGAGGAAAACGCAAAAAGGCTTACAACGAAACCGAACCCGAACCTTTAGCGGATCATAAAATATTGTTGCCCCACTCCTCCTCCGCCGATTCTTTCACCAAAAAATATTCGCGGTCAAGTTTATTGAACCTAAGCCGCGCCTGAACTTTGTTTTCAATTCTCATTCTTTTTAATTTTTACGCATTTTATGGGCGAAAAGAATGTGACTTGCCTTGCGACATAATTAAATTATGTATACGCACCGCGGTCTTCCAAACAACACAGAAGCAGAGCATAAATTAAAATATGCCAAAAGCTGAAATGAAAAGAAAAAAGAGTTTTAACGTCAGTGTTTCGACTAGGAGATACCTGGTATGTTGCATTTATTATATATTTCAGAGTAAATGTGGGAATTCTTATCGATTTGATATCTCATTTCCGCAGTAGTTGATTAAATTTAATTTAGTGATTAACACGTTGTGATGCATTATTTTCACTGAAATGTTAATAAATATTGCTCGAGTTATAATGTAGAATGTTTAATAAATTAGTACCTACAATATACCCCCTGTACCTGTACGATTACAGGGTATTCACAGTCATCAAGTAAGTGAATGAAGAAGCGCGAATAACGAATACTGGAGACAATACGCGTACGAGTACGAGTGGCAACCGGTTCAATAACTGAATAACTGGAATGAGGCATAAATTGAATTACATTCAAAAGGGCGACAATATGATCGTATGACTCAGCCCAATGATACAGATGTACGAGTTTGCATAAATATGTATCTTATGGATATATGTATGTATGCACACATTCAATGGCTATTTAATCAAGCTAGAAGTCGAGTTCTTGGGTATTCTGCCATTTGAAGTACTTGCGGCGGCAGCCTCATTAGAGGCCTTTTTCTTTTCTTTTATTTTCGCTAACCTTTGGCTCTCCTCTCCCACACAATGAAAACTTGTTTTTCAACAATACTCTGTGACTTATTAACGTCATGCCTGATGCCATTTGTTGATGTGGGAGTTATGTATATTTATAACCATAAAATATCTGCATAAAGCATATCTGATTTTCCCCCAAGGAGAAACTTGTCTGTCAGTCGATTGTTTCGCTGCTTTTCGGAATAAAATTGGAATGTATTGTTGGTGAATATAATATATATATATAAATCCATACCTGTATCGATCCATACCTTACTTAGCTTCTGTACTGTTCCCTGGCTTATGCCAATTCCCCCCATTACCATCCCCAGAAGGGGTTTTTCTTCCACCCGTGCACCTGTCATTCGATTTTACGAAAGTGCTTCCCCAGTATAAACGCGACTGTAATCGTTAATGAGAACATAACAAAACATTTGTCTATTTAATTAATAAACCAAAAATGCTTGAGCCATGGCAACGGCAACATTTTCTCTGTCCATGGTCCCTCTGACGCTTTTAATCTCAGAATGAAGGTGAGCAACGCACGTGATTTATCGACTATATCGGCAAGCAGTTTCCCTTTCCCCATCCGAAAACAGAAGCAAGCCGCAAAACAGGCTTCACTTAGGAGTGCCGCCATTCATCAGAATCTGAACCATCGGAGGGTTCTCTCTTCTCTGGCTAATATATATCTTAAAATCAAGAAAGCTATAAGGTGATGGTTAGGAAAATGGCAACGGGATTGAAATGAACTGACAGGCAGAAAATAATAGAAGAGGATACATATAGCAAATTATTTTTGGTGTTATCCTTTAATTGCCACAGTATTTTGTGCATTGCCTGTTTCTATGGGATTTTAATTGGATAATTGTCAAGCTAGTTGCAAACTAGTTTCGGTGCACACAGACACACACACACAAACGTCTTGACACGTTCTACTGTATCGCACGTTCTTGCAACATTCAGCAGGCAGTGCAGCTTTGCAACATCAGCAGGCAGGGGAAGTGGAACCTAGCAGCACTATCATTCGACGCCTCGTTGCACTTTCCATTTGCCAACCCAGTGAACCGCAGGTCGGTCGGTCGTACGGTCGCTCTCTCGCCTGTCCCACTCTTTCTTATGGCTGTCCCACAGGGCATTGGCTACTTTAGCTAATGACTTTATTGAATCGACCATAGGCATCATCATCTCTACTCTCCGCACCATCTCTGTCTCTGTCCATCTGTTGACTCTTCGTGTGACTTTTGCCGCATTAAAGCGAAAAATTAGTGCAAGCAAATTTGCTTGTCGTAAAGGAATGGACCCGACAATGGTCATTAGACGCCATCCCGATACAGTATCCAACGCCTTGGGTGGCGTCTTTAAATGAAATTTCAATTGAAGAATATTAATCCTCAGAAAAGAGATCGATTGTCGAAGAGGTAGCCCACTTTTTCACACTTGAATTGTGGAATTATGAAGAAAGGAATTATGAATTGTGGAATTATGAAGAAAGGAATTCCGTTGTACGGACTATACATTTCTGTGGTTATATCCGTGCTTTTTGCTACAGCAACAGCACAGATTTTGATTGTGGCTCAGTCTGGTTTATTTGTTGCAAGTTCTGGTTGCAATATCTCTTCCTTGTCAGCTTTACTCATAGCAATTAGAGGCTTAATCGTTTGACATGGATGGTGCCCATCCAGAAGGGGAGGATGGTTGTTGGTTAGATGGTTGGCTAGTACCGTGTAAAATACAGCACATGTTATGTAAATAACGGTCTTTACTATGCAACATAACAGCGAAAAGAGGTCTGGGGTGGGGTGGTTCTGGAGAAGAAGTAGAACTGAAGGAATTGTGAAAGTATGGCCCAAGTTGAACAGACAACAGCTGGCCGCAGAACAAACTTTTGAGAGAGCAAAGAGGATACTCTACCCCAACCCCTCCGTTAGAGGAGTCCACTCACCCCCTCCACCCAACAATGACCCCCTTAATGACAATGTCTCATGACACACATATGAAATGCAGGAAAAAGAAACGGAAGAAAGGGTGGGGTAGGAGGGGTTCTACTGCTGTGGGTGGCTAGGTATGGGCTCTGAGGGCGTTGGCAGTTTGATTGTTGTTTGCACAACTTGTCGTATTTGCCGCATGTTGCACGGTGGCCTGTCACAACGCAAAGATAAATACCAACTGCAAAATACAGAGAGAATACAAAAAAAATATACCGCTCATAAACTCACAAATGTGAAAGAGACAAGAGACAGGGGAGACAAGAGTTTGGGGCTAGGCAGAGGCAGATAGACCCATATACATAGATTGGGTCTAGGGCTTTTGTCAGGCGAAAACTTTCACCAAAAGTCGTGTAAAGAAGATGCAACAAAGTAAAAGTTTTTCACAATTCAACGAAACGTGAAAAGAGCTGCAGCCACACAGAAGCGAGTGAGAAAAATAGGGAATCAGACAGAGAGGCAGAGAAATAGACAAAGAAATGAAATGTGTTAACCACAAATCAAACAAGAAGAACAATTATAAGAGCAGGAGGCACAGGCAGGCAGTATCAGTAGCAGCCGCCACAGCAGCAGCAGCAACGGAAGATCTGAAGACAGTTCCCACTCCTTCATTTCCATTTCCATTTCCATCCATAATTCCAAAGCTCTCTTCTGTCTCCCAGTAAGCACATGTCTGACCCATTTCCATGGGCTGTTTTCCACCTACCTGAGAGCTGGGAGCCACAATTTGTATTTGCCCGACAGATTAGCAGTAAGCTAATACACTGAGGAAAAGGCTAATACATTACACTAGATGAGATCATTCTGGAGGGAAGGGTGTCTAACATTTATTTATAAAGATAGGTAATTTTATCATTTAATTATGAGGAAACAGACTATTAAAAGATAGATCTTCAATTGATCCAAAAAGTTTCTTCTCTTCAAAAATTACTTCTGTAAAAAATGTTTGAAATCTGTAAATATATTACAGAATTTACATTCCACTTCTATCTTTTTTATTCCACTTTTTTATAGTGTATTTCGGAATCTTAGAGTTTGTTTTTCTCTCCAGCTTCTAAATAACTTGAAGATCTATGGTCTTGTTGTCTTGTCGGATTTCCATTCCCATTTTGAGAGAGAGTGAGCGGAAGTTCTCAGCTGCTTAACTTAACGGATGGATGGATGGGTAGCGGGATAACTGTTCTGCTCTTCGCCATAAAAAACAAGAGGCTGCGAAAAACAAGGCAACGTAATGGGCACATCTCGAATTTGATGTACGTTTAAATATTGCCCAGATTTAATTTAAACAAAATAAATATGGAACACAATTTGAGAGCGAAGGGAAGTGTTGTCTATTTAAGGGTATCAACAAGTTGCTAAATACTCCATTCTGGCTTTAATAATACACACAAAAAGGAGACGCGGGAGATAAACAACTTTGATCGATTCAAGGTATCTTTTGCCAGAAGGCAACTTAATTAAGGACTTGATGCAGGTAAAGTTCCTACAGCCATCCGAAAACCCAAACCAAGTCAAAGCCTAAACGGATTACAACCCAAATTTTTGTTGGCTTCAACACTTAATTAGGAAAAGTTTTGGCCTAAATTGTGGCTCTTGGCTTTGAGCGTGTGTGTTTGCTGCTGCATTTTGGCCTCTGGGAAATTGCATTTTCCAGTGCTCCCCATTTTCCAAACAGAGCGAACGCCTTGCCAAGGCAACGGCTTGGCTTTGGCTGTTGTTGTGGCACTTATTCCGTATTGCTCTGCTCCGCACTTTGCCATGGCAACAAGTGTAGCCAATAGTCAACAGCAAACAGCCAAAACAGTGCGGCGTTGCTCCTCGTGTTGGCAACTTAACAAACAGAAATCAAACAATAAACCGAAAATCAATATCCCCCAGTCCCCCCTAAACCTTCACCTCCCCTACACACCTAAAAACTATTAGAAGGGAGGCCGCGACACGTTTTGCCATTCAACTGTTGGGCCAAGTCGAGACGGGCCGCCCGCCCGACAAATTGAAGGGAATTTCCTGTCTGGCAGGGCTTTTTCATTTCCCCAATTCCAATCCCAGCCGAGCTGAACCCAACCGGTGACCCAATTTCCGCGGAAAAGCGACTTTTCATTAGTCCGAAGTTCTCTTTTGTATTTTGGTTTCAGTTGAGATTTTTTGCACATATTTTTTGTGGGATTAAGTGACTGGGAGTGCACCTAATGGGGGTCTGTGGTACCTCAAAGGTTGTTAGCCTCTCACCTCTATCTCTCTCTCTCTCTCTCTGTCTCTTTCTTTTTCAGTCTCTGTCTCTTTCTTGGTCTCTACTTTGATCAACGTTAAATTACTTTATTTAGCGTTGCTTTCGTTTCCCAAGTTAATTGATTTGGTTTTTTTGTGGCTTTGTTTTGCTCATGCAGTAAAAGAGAGAGAGAAAGAGAGTGAGAGAGAGAGAGGGAAAGAGGCTTTAAAATGCTAATGAAAGTAGGGTTTGAGCTGAATTTAGGAGTTGTGTTGTGTCAGAGATAAGTTGACTCCCAAGCGACGTGAGGCATTATTTATGGCAGCGCGGCACGAAGGACTGAACGACTGAGAGTTCAACGAATGACTCAAGGCGAAAGGCTGGGCGGTGTAAGAAATTCCGCTAGATTCAATAAAAGTTTAAATATTAAAAATAGGAACAGGAACTAGGTCAAAAGAACAACCTCTAAGCGAGAGGAAAATATATATACTGAATGAGGGTGCTAAAAGGTATGGGATCTAGGTAGATTACAGATGGTAGTGCAGCAAAATAGAAGAGTTCGCAAGAGCTAGAGAAAGGTAAAAAGAGATAGAGAGAGGTAGAGATTGAGATTGAGAGAGACAGCCTTCAATTGCATTTTTTTTTGCTATGAGATCATGAAAATAAAAAAAAACCCAAAAGATTAGACACAATGATTCATGGTTATCGGTTGGGATTTTGTGGCTTTGTGGACCCCAAGAAACCCACACGATGTGGCATGCCCCATGGCTAGGGATGTGTGGCTGGCTGGTTGGACGGCCCGCTGGCAATTACACTTGGTGGCATGGCATGGCATGGCTTCACCATCTCACACTTGCTGCCTCGCCTGCTCCTCCCGGCTCCTCCCTCTGAGCAACAGCATCGCAACGCTTGGCTTGGCGTGTAAATCATATAAACATATGCACATCACCTCTGGAATCACGACAGGAGCCTCTATAACTCATTCCCTTACCTCCTCTGTTCTGCCCGCAAGTCCACTCTCCACTCCACTCTCCACCTTTTGTGACCACCTACACACGATCACAGATGGGACTCAAGAGAGAGAGAGAAACGACAGCTAAACAGAAATTTATGCAAGTTGAAAATCGTGACACAATTGGTAAGAGTTCATTTCGTTGACTTTGACTCTTGGCCTGACTTTGGCGTTGGCGTTGGCTTTGGCTTTGGCTTTCGGCTGGGTTCGTGTTCAGGTTCGGGTTGGAGGTTAGCACCCATTTGTAAGAGCCACAACAATGTTGCAGAACGAGGTGGGAATAGAAGGCAGATAGAATGGATAATAAATGGTTAGAATATTTCTTCAATGATTTAAACAAAGATACAAAAGATTAAAGACGGGGCAGCCACCTTGGGGCAAAGATACCAACGATACATTGGTATCTGATCAATGATAAATGTAAAGCAGAGAGAGGGTATTAAAGATCGAATTAAATATAAATCTTTGCTTTTCTGGCCATGCCACTCTATGCTCAGTGAAGATTCTCCACAGAAGCATTCCCCATCGCGAGAGGTGATGTCGAAATCTTGGCCAAGTCTCCACAGAACCCACACACAGAATGTTCCACTCAACGAAGCGTAGTGGAGCATAGACCAACCCAAGCGGCTTTCCAGAGTCACAGAAGCAGAACCATCTGCAGCATTCGTTGGGTAATTTAAGCTACTCATATAACCCATCCGCCCCCTTCCTTCCGTTCCTGAGCTTATTTTCGTACTCTTCCAAAGAGGGAGGGTATAATCATTTTGATAATATGTTTGCTAAGCAGAGAATTTCTTGTAATACTCCTAGTGATCTATTTCTTGTTACATATATCTGTTTTAGGAATGATTGAGCCTCCCAATAATCCGCTATTCCGCAAGTGTATCTAATATTTTGGCTTTCTAAACTGGCTTTATCTGGTTTGCATTTTATTGTGTGTCGCTGTTGTTGTTGTTGTTGTCTGTTTACCGTTAAGAGCAACAAACAGCAGCGTCTGGCGTCCGAAGCATCAACAGAATTGGAGTCTCCACTGCGCCATCAGATGATGCCGACTCGTTTCGGCTTTGCGGATGGAGAGTGTCTCCAGTTTCTTGTTTCTAGTGTTACAATGAGCCGCCGGCGCGATATCTCTCTCTCTCTCTCTCGCTCTCTCTCTCTCTGTGTGTCTCTGGTTGTCATTGAGGACTCTCCGCTTACTTCTATTTGATACGAATTATGGCATAATGACTTGAGAAGGTTGTTGGTTGAGTTTATTAGCATGAAATGAAGATAGAATGCTTTTGGCAGGAGGGTTTCCCTCCTCAGTTGGATGGAGAGAAGGAATGCACGAGGAATGTAAAACGATGTAGGAACAGAAATGAAAATATTTGATATTTATTTCTGTTCTCTCTCTAGTTTCAGTGAAAGCTCTCTTGGCTGAAATACGAGTATGTACATACATATCTATTTGATTCCAATTTACACCCTCAACCATTTCGCCTCTTTTTTTCCACAGCCTTTCTTTGTGGTCTAATTCATTCTTTAGCCTTTCCAGTCCATTAATTGTTAGCTGCTTACCATAATGCAAACCAGATCTCATGTATCACGTATACGCCTCAGTGTTGTTTTTCCTTTAGCAATTGGCTCTTAAATTCCCCATCAATTAGCCGAAAGATGTCAAAAAAAAGCTCAAACTTGTCTCAGAGACATGAAAAATGTTTCATAAATTGCCATTTAATTACATGTAAAATGAATTCGGCTTACAGAATCGACAGCTAGTGTGTGTGTGTGTGTGGGTGTGTGTGTGTGGGTGGGGGGTGTGTGTGTGTGTGTGTGTGTGGGTGGGGTGTGTTTCTTATGGATACATCAGCAGCAGCGACACACACCCAGAGCTGCCAACAGATATATTTTCTCTGCGTAAGCATTATTTTTCCAAGGTCGTCGACAAGTAGCTCTTTATGTATGAATGAGATCTAATTGTTCGTGATGTGAGAACGAACACTGGCGAGGCATTTTTAGGTGGAGGTGAGGGTGAAGGTGGGTGGATGGGTCGTCTCGGAATGGGGTTGATTGTGGTGTAGATTCGAGGGTGCTCCTCCCAGATGTATGTACATACATATGAACAAATGCTAATGCTAAAGATAATGCCTGTGAGAACATTTGTAGAACGGCTTGCGGCATGTCCCCGTTTTTGTAATGCACTTGACAGTGCACTTGATGAATGTGGCTCAAAGTCAGCCGCAGAGCCATCCGCTGAGCAGCAAGCAAATGACATAATTGAGCAGAAACTGTATTTAAAATTGATTCAATTGTATCTCTATATCTGTATCTGTATATCTTTCTTTCTTTCTTGGTTGTACTTTCCAGTTGGTTTGGATCTCACTCTTTGAATGTTTATCGATCGTTATGCTGTACAGTAAAACATGGCAAAGTCGACACTTTATGCTGCTGGTGTGACCTGTCTGGGCTTCGTTTGCTTCGCCTTGGCATCTGTGGCCATTGGGATACCCATCTGGGGCTACTACGACAGTCCATCGGGTGAGTTTTCTCTATCTTTTCTTCAATTGGATTTCGAATTCTTATTAATGTTTCTATTTACAGGTGGCTATGACTTTGATCGGGGATATTTTGGCCCGTTTAAGGTATGCAAGCAATTGACGTACAATCGCGAGAAATGCGGCAACGATGTATCCAAGTTTAGGTTAAGCAGTGAGTATCGCACATATATTTAACTCTATTAGCAGTGAGTGAAGGAACGGTTTTCCCACCATTTTCCAGATGCCGTCTTTGTCAGTGGCCTGCTGGCCGTTGGGAGCTCAGCCTTGCTGGGCATCTTTTGCATTCTGTCGGTCATTCAGCATGCGATGATCTCGTCTCGGGAGAAGGTAGTGATGCCCTACACAACGCTGGTTATAGTGAAGCTGATATTTGCCCTGCTGGGAGGTGAGTCGAAGAGTCCAACAAGAGTCTTTGCAATATCTAATCAAATCGGAATCCCCTTAGGTGTATTGGCCATCATAGCCACTATTCTGTTTGCTTTGCAAATTGACGAACAGGAGCGTTTCGGTTTCAAGATATCGCGGGGCATTTCCTTCTACATACAGGTGAGTGGATGGAGGGCTTACCCTGCCATGAATTAGAGTTTAATATTCTCTTTCTGCTTGTTTCAGATCGTTGCTATCGTGCTGTCCATAGCCCTATTTGTGGCAGCCCTGTACGATGTGATCTACTCGCGCAGCCCCGGCGGCGATCCCACTATGGGCATGGACGCAGCCTCGCCGGCCAGTGCCACCACCTTCAATAATCCGGGCTTCAAGGAGCCGCGCAGTCGCAATGGCGTCTCGGTGACGGATGCTTCGGGCAAGCCGTACAGCGGCATCAGAAACGGGGCCGGAACTGCAGGCAGTGTGGCCTCCATGAGCACCACGGTGACGAGCGTCTCGAATGGCTCCACCCTCGAGTCGGTTACGCGATCGCCGCTGCGGTCAAGCCTCAAGAAACCCCGACCGCGGCCCGACCCAACGTTGGGCATACAGAATCCGGGATATTCTGGCTCTGGGAGCTCGCCGCCCATGCGCCGTAACGGCAGCGTAAAGAAGGTCCGCATTCAGACGCACAGCACCGAGGTGTAGGCTCCACCTACATTAAGTGGATGGGTGGAGGGGCAGGATGGTTTCCCCACCCAATTAAAATGAAGTTCACACAAGCAAAACAACAACAACAACAACAAAACATTTACAAAGACTGTGTACAGTAGCAAAACAAAACAAAACAAAAAAGAAAAAAAATAAGGAAGAAAGGAAAAGAGGAAATTGTTGGATTTCCCCTGATTAGTTATGGAATATTCCTTTTCATTTGTCTTCCAAAAAGATTCGCATATGCAGCATTCGATTTGGCACAGACGACAGTTTCTTCTGCAAGCAACGGTTTCCGTCCATGGGCATGGCAAGAGTATTTAACAGAGTTCTCCCCCCACCCCAGGACTTTTTCTTTATATGCGAGTACATATAATTGCAACTCTCCCCAAGTGCCCTTACGACCGCGCCCAGTCCCAGTCCCCCCTTCCCCGCACCCGAAGGGAAGAAAGTTTCCCATTTGAATGGAATACCCCGAACCCTAAAGATATAATCCATTTGCAATATTCTTATTTAACGAAACCTCTCCCCCCCCTCCCTCCCTACCACATAAGCATTATAAAGCAGCATTTGTAAAATACATAAACATTGGAATGACACAAATTGTTATATCTAGTTAAGTTTAAGTCACGGATAATTGAAAAAGTTTCGAATGCATTGGTAGTAGTGCAGTTGTACACGTATGTTATTGTTAGCAATACTTTCACGATTGTTGCGACGAAATTTCACTACTGGAAGACACTTGGATTAATTAAGCTAAGCTTTTGTTTGTTTAGTTCTTTGTAAATCCAATTGGAAAATGTGTTTCGTGTTTTTCTCTATAAGCTAATTACTAATTCGAAGGCGATAATAAATAATACAATTGAATTTAGCGGAAATTATTTGAATTGGTTGGGCTCCCCCAACACAGAAAGCCATAGAGCGTCCGCATCGAACCACAAGTAGCTAAGAAAATTGAATATTTTGTGCTAGAAAAAATGTCCTAGAGCTTTGATAAAATCTCCATAAAATCAGGGATATTTTTCCAAAATCAGGAAGCCAACGCACGCCCAAATATGTTCTCAAATAGAGGAGAAAACATGTTTTTTTGAATTTTTTCGATCACAGGAAGATGTCACACGTCCCGATTGACCCACAAACAGCGAAGATTGCTCTGTTAAGAAGCAGCTTTTACCAGTTAACAGCGCCGTGTTATTTGACACATCACTGCTATCAAGCACTTCCAGCATTTTGCTTGCTTACAGTTTTCGAAACACTATAGCATAGCACAATGATACTCAAACTGTAGCGCGCGCTGTTGTGCAATTTGGTTTCCTTCCGTGCTAAGTGTTCAAGTAACTAACAACAGATGGCGCTGACTTGGCGCAAGACTTGGTAGGAAGAAAAAAAGACAAAAAATATTGTTTTAAATGAAACTACGCTTTTGAAATTAGCCCATCTTATAGAAAATTTCATTAATTTACCGGTTCAAATTATGGACGCTGCTAAAAAGCACGTAAAACATGAACAGCCTATTCGCTGGGCTTGCTAATCATCTTGGAATCATCATATTATATTAATTTCTTAAGCATTCCATTGCCCCTTGAAAAGAGCAGTCTTTGAAAGGTTTAGTTCTTGTGGCCTATATAGATGTAGCTCCCTGGATAGGTCGACTCTGCTGCATGTAGATTGATGCATAGTTTCACAATTTGCGTTAAATCTGCTCTGGAGATCTACGATTGCCGGGTATTAAAGACTCGCATAAGTATTTCTGTCAATTACGAATGTGGGGCTGAGCAATCGATGACCCCACCAGCGGTGCCTGAAAGACTTTTCCTTTGTTCGATCGAAACTTATCAGCTCGGGACTCGTGATAGAGCCATTGTTTACAAATCGTCTCGGCTCAGTGCTTGATTCATTCAGAAATAAGGGGGCGGCCCCGAGTTCCAGGTGATAGCAGACCCAAAGAAGCTTCTGATGGGGGGAGAGCAATGCCTCAGCAGCTGGAGCTGCTCAGATGATCGCTCAGTTTGAGCTGAGAACGCGTAGTGCCAAGTCGTCGTAGTTGTCGTCGTCGTCGTCTCCGTTGATTAATAATTGATAATAGTCGTGCATCTAGTATAGGGGAGCCAGAGCCACAAGCCACAAGCCACAGCACAGTATTTGTTTATATTTCCACACATATAAATAATTATGAAATCAGAGGCATTGCACAAGCTGCTGCTGGCATTCTGTGCGCTGCTGATTGCCTGCGCGTGGAGCCAGCCATGTAAGTTGAAGTGCCACGACAATCCTATACCTAACAACAAAGCCTGCTTCCAGTGGCAACGCCCCAGCAGTTGGAGCAGCAGCAGCAGCAACAGCAACAGCAACAACAGCCACAGCCACAGACAATCAATCGCCAACTGCTGCTCATCGAGAACAATGTGAGCGCGGAGGATGCACAGAACTACCAGATCACCATACCGAAGAAGGCCAAGGCGGGGGAGCCCTGTCTGACCATCACCTGGAAGACCAATCCTGATGGCAGCGGTCCAGACTATCCGCGAATCTACATGGCTGATGGCTACTTCAGGATAGTGCCACCCTTAATGTCCAGAGATAAACCGCAATAAACGTATGTGCATCTGCGGGGGATCTTCTCTACCTTTCCGAGTGGTCTCCGGAAGGTAGAATACATCTTTATCAGCGCATTCCATCACACAGATCCCCATGCAGATGGACGTGCTCTCTACACATATTTTTTTTTGTTTGGTTCTACAGCATAATTGTACACTGACCCATTGCGCTTTTGGGGGAGAAGTTGAACACTTTGCTCCCTTTTCAGCGCCTCTGTGTGTGTGTGTGTGTGGCAACACCCAGTCTGGACAGAGTCCAGGGACTCGGCAAGGGTGCCATGGCGGCAGCACTGGAATGGAATCAGGTTGTGGGATGTGGGCATGTGGAGGTAGAGCCCAGACAGTAGAAACTCCAACTCCAGTGAAATTTGCCAACTGGCTGACTCTACCCCCGACTCTGCCAGTGTCTGTGTGTCTGCAAGGGACAGACACAGCGACAGATACCGAGAGAGAGAGAGCGAGAGAGATATGCAAGAGAGAGATAGAGAGCGAACAGAAACTCGAACTCCGTGCAGGGCTGCAATTTTCGGGATGATGCCGATGCCGATGCCGCCTGCAAAAAAGTTTCGCTTTTTTCCATGCCCAGACTTTCGCTGCAGTTTTCATTTCGGAGCGAAAGCCGAGCCAGCAGCAAGCCACCGACAAAAAAAATGTGGCGTGGGAGTGTGTTAGTAAGGCTAATTGACTTGCCACAAACTCGGGATCGGGTCCATGGCAACTGCATCAGGGAACATGTGGCAGCACACAGCACACATACAATCATAAATACTTCACTGGCGATTCATCTTTAGCTTCTTCCTTCGACATTCTCTAGGCAAGATTTACATATTTGACAGCTGTCAACAGCTAAAAGGGGCAAAAGTCAGTTAAAATTTGTAGTGTTAAATAAATATTTATATCTGGTTCAAGTGTGTGTGTACAAAGTAGCCCCAACCCCCCAAGATTTAGGCATTAATAATGCTGTGGATAGTGTCTGCTTGCTTTTGCATTTGTTTCTTATTTCTGATCCTCTACGTGATGTGCCTCTGCATTGTGATATTTATTTCCATTTTATACGGCTATGAGATTGAAAATTGGAATGATTAGGAAATCCACAAGGTAAGTTTACAGCTAAATTCACGCATCTATGATTGAGTGAACGAATGAGTGGTATCAGGGAAAATTAATTAACTAATTAGAGTTGTGGGTAGAATTAAAAGTAGAAAAACCTCCCCAATCTGCAAAGTATCTTTTTGCCCTTGATAGCTACGATATTTTTAATGGGTTGTTAGATAAAGACACATACACAGTCTTTCTGCTGCAGATTGAACTTTTACTCATTTTCTCTGCAATAATAAAAAATTCACAAAATTCTGTCTTCTTTCATCAGCGATTGGTTAAGTTTTCACCACTTCCACTCCACTCCACTACTGTGCCAGCCAAAGGGAAATCATAAACCAAATCAAATGGATCTCTGTCTCTAGAATGCCATTAATTTTTTGCCATTTCCCCAAAAACAGCAACGATAGCAACCCCCAGAGCTCAGACAGACAGACACACAGACAGTTAGTTCAGTTTCAGCTCTAGTTCGCCCTGAAACAGAACCCCTTGTAAAAGTTGACAAAAGTTGTATGCATTACCTTTTTGTCTACATCTTGGCAGAGTTGGCTTCGGTCAATGTGGGGGATGGTAGGTTTGGGGTAGTGGCTCAGACAACAGTCTATGTATTGAGTCCCTCCTTACATTTTGGGGGTTGTTGGGTAAATGCTACTCGTAATGCTATCGTTATATCAGACACCACTAGAGTCACCGATCAACTGGCCACACTCCATTAATAGATATATGTATATAAATATATAACATTTAAATCAATTGCCAGCAGTGTCTTATAGTCCACATATCGTGTATAGTATTCCAATGTGTTTTATTTTCCGCTTAAGTGCATTTAACTCTCTCCCCTGTCTGTCTCTGTTTTTGGTGGGAATGGCTGGCTGTTGGCTGTTGGCCAAGACTATTAATGCTTTTTTTGAATGCGTAGTTATTACCCACCTGCCCACCCCTTTGGCATCCTGTTGAATTTTTAATCAGCCTTTGGCCTTTTGGCTTCCGTGATTTGATTGAATCGAATAAAGTGTGCGAGCTTCACTCGCTCCACTTCCCCTTTTTCGGCTGTGCGATGGTCTACAAATTTTAGAAAGTTCCAGGGCGGCTGCTGCTCCAACTTCAACTTCAACTCCTCATCCTCTTCCTCTTGCTGGTGCTGCTGCTGCTGCAGCCACCTTCACCTTGGCTGGCAACCCCAATCCCTGCTTGCCTCCCGGTCTGTCCTCCTCCTTCTCCTCGACGTTGTCTGCACTGCGTCACGTTCGCCGCATGCTGTCTGCCATTTTGGCTTTTCCTGCAGGAAGCTTGCATATATTTTACGTGCGCCATGTTGTTTTTACCTCTGTGTGTGTGTGTGTGTGCAAGGAGTGTCTGTGTTGTTTTTGTGTGCAGTGTCTGCTGTGTGCTGGTGCCCCAACTCTTCACTTTTATCGATTGAATTGTGTCTCAGGCTGTGAAATGCAGGTCATTGATCTGTTCGTGCCTGCTAAAAACGACGAAATGCTTTTTCGGTGTTTTTTTTTTTTTTTTTTTGTGTCTCTCTCTCTCCCATTCTCTCCGCCAAAGTGGCGCCCCTCCACAGACGAATGCTGGGGGCGAGGATGGCACACTCTCTGTGTGTGGGGTGCAACTTCTGTTCTGTTTGGAGTTTTTGGGAGAGAACTTTTGGGTTTCCAGCTAACAGGATAATAAATCAGATTCCGATTTGATAAACGAATTTTATGTTGTGCTAATTTGGCTGGATTTGATTATGGGAAACGTCTAGGAAACAAATAAAGGGCTGGCGTGGGATGGGCGTTTGGCTTATGATATTATTCGATTAGCATCTAAAAGGGTTTGATCTACGAAGAGAAATGTTCTCTTCAGAGTCGGTGTTCGGTAAGTGAGGTTCGAGAAGGACATCGGACATCACAAAAGAATAAACCTACCCAGTCTATACTGATGGATATTCTTCCAAGAACTTGGAAAGTTCTCGCTGATCGTTTGTTGGGTTTCATTTCATCTTCTTATTGGATTACTGCAATAGCTGAATGCCCCTCGCTCGTGCCGTAGATCCACTGTGGATGTCCAATTCCAGTCTTAGCAATACATTAAAAATTCTACGTTATCGTATCCGAACTCTTAAACGATTATTTTGGTGTCATTTTTGAAGAAAGATGCTGATGCTTCTTTTCTTGCAAACCTTTGCCCTTTGCCTATATCCGATGTGTAGCAAAATGACAATTCTACATAGATTCTACATGATTTCTACAGTAATTTGGAAATGTGATAAAAGTATGCAACAAGAACGACGGCAGCTCTCCACTCCACTCGAAAGAAAGAGCGCCCACTCACAAACAGAGAGCGCCACATGAACAAATGATCTTGACAGCTTCTGAGGGGTGTCCTGCCAGTGTTCCATGTTAGTTCGCCATACTTGGGACACACTGTAGTTCCACTCAAGCAATAGCCACTGCAGCACATGGTTGGAATGCCTCGCTGTGTGCCCTGTGCCAGCCCAAAACCATCAAACATTTCGGAGAAGCATTTCCTTTTAGCCAAAAACTTTTGGGGTAGTGGAGCAGAAGTAGCAGCAGGAGCAGGAGCAGGAGTCAGAGCCAGAGCCCGAGCCCGAGCCAGACAGCCAATCCAACAAAGTGTCTGGCTACGATGGAACGACACTGTACCCGAGGAGTAGCAGCAGCAGAAACCACGAGAACCTGCCAGACATTGGTAGAAAGGGAAACCAACTGCGACTTATGGCACTGCGACGTGTATTTTGTGTGCGCTGGAGTGTTCGTTCCTGTTTCCTCGCTTCCCCGTTTTCACACAACAAAATGGAAGATTCCGGAAAATGGAAATTATAAAAATAGCAGAGAGGATTGTCCGGCACGGCTTGGCTTGGCTCGGCTTGGCTCGGTTCAATGACCAGGCAATGGCCGCGCCGATGCTATCGGGACGGGGATCCCAGGCAACTTCCCACACAGCCGCATGCCGGAGAGCCTCTGGATAATAGAGCTGTCCAGAGCCCGTCCGGCTCACATTCAGCTCAAACACGGAATGAGTTTGGGGGGGAAAAAGCAACAATAAATGCAAATAATTCACAGAACGAGTTGCAAGGTCGACGAACGTTGAATGCGCTTGCAGTTGACTGCCCGCTCGCCCGCCCGGCCAATCCCGGCGAGCGTCAGGTGAGCTAATGCCCAACGCACAGAGCCAAACACGTTTCACGTCTCTCGCTGGGGAAACTATCGCATAATTTGTGGATAACTTTTCCAAGCAACGCCCTCTGTGGGGCCTGCTACACTCCTGCCTACACTCTCTCTCTCCTGCCGCTGCAGAGCATGCTCAATCAATCAATCAATCAATCATCAACCCACCGGAAGGCAGGGCAAACTTTCACATCAAACTAATTGGCGTAACCCTGGCATTGGCTCTCGGTTTGGCCACCGCTGCCTATGATTCCTACGATACCTGTGGGCTAATCTGCCTGGCCCCATCAACGACATGTGTTCGATGGCAATCCACACATTTCAAGGAGAGAGACAGAGAGATTTTGTTTGTCTTGGCAGAGATGAACTTGTGGATGCTCTCTGCCAAGTAGTTGCCAAGTTGCATGAGGTTCAAGACTTTCACAAGAACTGCGAGCCAGCGAGCCAGTCTCTTTTCATGTAGAATTCGATTATTGATATTCATTTATCATTATCTTTAAGATAAGAATCTTACGCTACAGCACTCTATCAACGATCTGCAGCAGAGCTATACAGCAGATTTCCTTACACCTAGAACGGACATTATTAGGGTAAAGCAATCTCCATCCATTTCTATCTACCGTTCTCCTCGAATGCCAATCCGCTATGCCCCTCGCTCTGGGTTAGGGTGCGCTCTACGGAAACTTCGCGGTCATTGCAATTGCAGCAACAGCAAACAGCAAGGGAACTCCACTCAAAGCTCGCTCAGCGCAGGCGTCGGCACTAGACGAAAGCGGAAAGGCGCAAAGGGAGAAAGAGTGAGGAGAGGCTTAGAGGGAGAGGTAAGTAGGAACCGAGACTCAGTTAGAGCGAGAGCGTAACACTCTCTGGCTAAGCTTCTGCCTCTTCCTGCCCACCTACCACCCGTCCCCCCCTTCAAAGTGCCATCAGTAGGCATAGGCTAATGGCCTCTCGAGTCGCTCACTGATGCTATAATCGTTGGCATTGCTATTGCTGCATTCCACAGGGCTGAGGTGAGGTGAGGCTCTTCGGTTCTCCGGCTCTCTGTGGCTCCTCTCTGCCTCCTCCCCGCCCACACTCTCACCCAGTTTCCCCTTGGACTCGTCTCGGCTCTATCGTAGCTCTGCTGGCATTGACACTGACACTGCGCCACTTCTGGCATTGGCCCTGGCACTCCCAGTGCTTCTTGCAGAATTGCCCATCTGCCCTCCCCCTCCTAATGCTCCAACTTGACTGAACTGGTCTCGCATTCATCATCGTCTGCCGGAGGAGGGCGTTGGGACAGTGTACGTACAGTGGGGACTGGGCAGAACATAATTATTATTATAAATCTCAGTGCAATCTTCGCCGTGTTCCAGCCTAGCCAGGCTTCACTGTGCTGGCCGATTTGCCTGATGCATTGACAACTCCTCCGATTGTATGCCAGGACATGCTCGGACTCGGACTATGGCCCATTGCATCTACGGTTTGTCTACTCCATATCCCCCCTCAAGAGGCTACTCCTGATGTGTCTGAACTGGACTTTTAATTGGCCTAGTCCATTGAGTGCTCCATTTGCCCCAAGTCCTGGTCCAGCTGTAAAGCAGGGGGGCAAGGTGAGAGTCCAAGGGGTTACACACAGAGTGGAAATGCCGGCACACGCACTCTAATGGACAGTTGGACAAGTGAAATTTGCACTCAGCTGGGAAGGCAGGGCAGACACAAAAAAGAACAAGTTACAATTGCAAAAAGGTTCTGGGAATTTCGAGAGCCTAATGGCATTTTCTCGGGTCTTAGGCTGTTTATCAAGTGAGCAAATTGTCATTCACTATACACCATGGGGGAATATATCAAATAGATAACAGAAGAAGGTGCCTTTTGCGGTATGAACTTTATGCATGCAACAATTAATCAATCCAAGCGGATCAGTATTAAGTATAAAGCAATTTCCGAGAGTGATTCTCTCTCTTCTGCCTGTCTGAGTTCCAGTCCCAGTGGCATCCATGCAAACTCTGTTGTTCTCTTCTCTCATATGTACATTCACTTACCCAAAACTCCTGCTCAGATAGTATTTGTCACAACTATTCCAGCAACATATGAACACTGTAAACCTAGAAAAAAAGGAGTACTAAATGAATATATTTACATAGAAAAAAAGGGACACGACACCACAATTAAAATGAAAATCAACGAAAAGCGAAAACTTTTTGTCACATGAATACGTGTGTATGTATAGGTGGTATTTACATATATGAGCAGACAAAACACACACACACACACACACAGACAGACAGGGGGAGAGAGAGAGAGATATATATACAGATAGAACAATAACAGACTAACCTATTGTAAAGTGGGGGAAATATAAAGCTTAATAGCAAACAGCGGTACATATATCGTACATCCAATATTACATACTTTCATCTACATATACATATGTACATCCAGTCATGCATACATATGTACATCTGTACATCTGTGTGAACTGGCGACAACATTTTCCAAAATGGCGTCCCACCATGTCTAACAGCCCTGCCAACATGCAACTGCCACTGGCACCGGGCCCACACACCACACCACACTAGGCCATGGCATGCTACCAGCAAGACTCCTGCCAGCCACCCACAACATGCACACACACACACACACACACACACACACACACACACACACACACGCAATCATGCAACCAAAAGTGGGAGAATGGAGCAAAGCAAAGCAGAGCAGAGCAGAGCAGCTTTTGTGCGCCTGCACAACTCCCCCAGAGCCGCATTCGAAGTTGGAGTTGCAGTAGGAGTTGGAGTTGGAGCCGGAGAGCAGGTCAATGATACCAAAAGTTAAGCCACCCAAAAACCCAAACCCAAAGCCCAAAAAACGCACTCACCCCCCACCCTTCCCAACGCAATGTCTGCGTCGCACTTGAGCAATTTTCACAAACAAAAAAACACAAAAAGGAACAACAAAAACGAAAGAACAAAACAGAAACCGAAACACAGAGGAGAGAAAAACAGCAGCAGCAGCAAAAGCAGCAGAAAAAGCAGCAGCAACATAGAGCCGCACCCTTGGGCCATCACACCAGAAAGGTGGGCGGGGGTGGGGAGGAGACGACACCCACTGCTGCATGCAACATAACTGCCAGCGTCAGTGTCAAGTTTACGCTAGCTCCCCTCCCCGCTCCATTTCGAACTCCATTTTC
The DNA here is from genome assembly GCA_035043285.1 of Drosophila subsilvestris. Lineage (NCBI taxonomy): Eukaryota > Metazoa > Arthropoda > Insecta > Diptera > Drosophilidae > Drosophila > Drosophila subsilvestris. The sequence continues at coordinate 2,033,160 of JAWNNB010001728.1, read as the reverse complement.
AATGGCAGCCATAGGAGTCGAGTCCCAGGGCCACAAAAGCACTTTTATCTTTTGTGCAGTGGAAAGCGGCGTGGGTGGGTGCTAAAGGGGAGTTGCACAAACAGAGGACCGCCCCAACTCTTGGCTGCCGCCTCATGCATCATTTATACAGCTCCCCCCCTTCCATCACTCTGCCATGCTGGCGCTCTTTCGCTCTTTATCTGCATCTGTTTTTGCACAGCTTTTCCTGTTTCTTTTCTCTGTGTGTGTGTGTGTGTGTGTTGTGTATATGCAACGCCAGCAGCGGCAGCGACGCAGCAGCAGCAGCAACAACAACAACAACAACCACGCCACAACTTGAACAACGCGGTGAAGGTCATTGCTACCAAAATTGTGTCTCCCTTTTGTCCTACTCTACTCTCGACTCGAATCGACGCGACTCTGCCACGACTCTGCCTCGACTCGCTTCGACTCCATTCGACACAGACACATTTCCCTGTCTCTGTGTGTGTGTGTGTGTGTGTGTGTGTGTGTCTCTGTGTGTGAGTGTGTTCATGCTTCTGCATGTGGCATGCCAATCCATCCTAGTGGTATACTCCACATCCAACATAACTCCGACCATGAATAGTCGCTGTTGAGGGAGCTTGAGCTTCGCGCTGGAGTTGGGGCAATGGGGAAGCTTGGGCTGGAGCTGCACTCGTTGTTGGGGAGTTTTTCATTTTCTTTCGCTTGATTTTTGCTTCTTTTTTTTTGTGGTTGTTGTTTGTTGTTTGCCTTTCGCTGTTTTCGCCTGCCCAGCCCTGTCTTTTCATCCAAAATTGTACACATAAAGCAAAGAGCATGGGTGAGCGGCGTGGCCAGATGGTGGAAAGTTAACAGGAATTAAAGGACAATTAACGGAGTTACGCTGCCTATCTGGCAATGCCTTTTAAGTATTCGTTTAAGTATTCTGCGAGGCATACTGGTCTCCTATTCTCAGTCCTTGTTCAGGAAATTCTGACAGCTGATATGAAAATCATTTGAGATTGATTTTAGCTGGCAACTCCTTGGACTCTGTAGTTACATATTTGAGAGCTTTTTCTTTATCTAGATCGAGTATTTCCCCACAGTGTATTTCACACTTTGTGCCTTGACCTTCTGGTAAGCTTACACAGATTCTTTTGCACTTCATCGTTGCATCTGGCAACGCTTCGCCTCAGTTGAGAAGCGATTACAAAATCGCTACGTCGCCATTACCTCACCGCACCCCTCCCCCTAACACTGCACCAGCCCACTCTCAGCAGCCCAACTCTACATTTGCAAACATCTCCCCTTCTGCCCTTCACACCTCCGCACAGCGCACAACCTCTACCCAGCCAACCCCCTCCCCTCTCTAAACAGAGAATTTGCAAACTTGTTCGTTCGCTTTTCTGCACTCTGCACACCCCCAGGCCCCCTCCCCCTCGCAGTCGCTCGACGTCTCGCTCTGGCCCTGGCCACAAACTGTGTCTGTGTCACTCAACCCACTAAACTAGCGCACAATGGGAAATGCGATGACGACAACGACAACGACAACAACGACGCTAGGCAACGGCTCACACTCGTTTCTCTGCTTCTCTCTCTCTCTTCACTCTTCTCCCTCTCTTTACATTCTTCCCCCCACCCGAACAGAGCGCAGCGCAGACATTGCATTGCTTCTGGCTCTGCGACTCCTTTCCCTGCCTCTTCTTCTTCTTCTTCTTCTTCCCCTTTCCACCCACTCTGCCAACCTTCGTCTCTCTCTTTTGCTCGATTCACGTGCTGCTTGTCGTCGTCGTCGTCGTCGCACGCTTTTCGTGTGCGCTGTCGTTTCGCTCGTTCGTTTCGTTTCGTTTCGTTTGCTGCTTTGCTGCATGCAACATTTTCCGCACGACGTTGCCTGCTGCTGCTCCTCCTCCTTTACCCCTCTGGCTAGGCAGCCAGCTCTCAGCGGAAGTTCTCTCTGTGTGCGTGTGTGTGTGTGTGGCTCTGGCTGTGTGTTTGGGTTCAATGTCTGGTGGTTGACCTACCCACACTCCACTGCAAGCGCTTTTCGCAAGGCAGCAGGGAAGAGAAGAGGAGCAGGGCAGGACTCTACTCCGCTTATTTGCACAGCTTCTCCTGCCGCTGCTTGGGGTATTAGAAAGTGCCCCGCCCCAAAAGACAACCCATCCCCACCACAGACGTCGTCTCCCCCTCTCTCTCTCCCTGTCTGTCTGTCTGTCTGTGTGACAAGTGAAAACTAGAAAATTCCACTCCTCACTAAAGTAAAAGTGTCTCATCAGGAGTCCAACCCCAACCCATCACACACCCTGCCGGAGTGTGGGTGACAGCTGTATTGGCGGCGTCGCCAGGACTAGACAATAAGCTGCTTCTTGGAGCTGCATTCCCACCCAGAAGAAGCGATTGTCTTGCATCAATCGCCCAAGACTTGACCAAGGGCATGGCCACAAGGGCAGAGACAGAGAGAGGAAAACTCCGACTCAGACTCAAGACTCTGGCAAGCCAATGGGGAAAACCACTTCTTATTCTACTGCTTCTGTTCTGCCACCAGCCAACTGGTTTTCCACTTGCAGTTTTCCCCACGGCTGAGAAACTTTAGAACATTCAAGGCTAAGCCATGGTTGGGTCATTGCCATTGCCATTGCCATTGCCAATGCCATTGCCAATGCCAATGCATTTTGCTCTGCTGGAAAAACTAGTTGCAATGCCTATGCCCATGCCCATGCCGATGCCCCCCAACTGCAACTCCAACTAACAGCCGCATTGTGCAATGTTTGATTAGATGGATTACCGAAGAACTGAAACTGGCTGGACGGGTTTCGTTCCAGGGAAAGTTCTAGGTGCCTCTTTCAGAGAGAGCGAGCGCAGGTAGCAGTTGTAGTGCTAGAGAAATGGAGAAAGTTGCAATTGGCAAAAGAGACACTTGCCAGCAGCCAGCCAGCCAGCCAGCCTATTGTGCAACAAACTTCCCTGCTGCTGCTGGTGGTGCCGCTTCAGCTGGGAACTAGGTGAGGTGAGTCACAGTTGCAACCCTTCCTGGATTACTCCCCGTTCCCGGCTTGCGTGAACCATTGGCGAATGACAAATTATCCTGCATAACCTGCTGGACAGACATGTCAGGAACAGCGACACAAACACAGACAGATACTCCCTTCTGTAATCAAACAGGAGGAATGGCCTCGAAACCCACGGGGCATACTGGGCACAGGGAATAGGGAACAGGTGTGCTGTTTCCAGCACATTGTGACATGCGTCCCCCGGGGGTAAGCCACTGCCACTGCCACTGCCACTGCAATCTGTGGGGCGTTGAATGTTGTTGTGATTCTATCCCTAAAATGGTCCCGTATAACCATATATCCAGTTGGTCTTGGAGCTCCAACCCTACCATCAGATTTTCAACTGCTTTCCAATATTAAAAGTACGAATTTCTAAGCCCTCAAATCTTTCAAATTGCACCCTCGATTAACCTTTTTCGGAGTATTGCCCATGCCCCTTACCTTACCGTATTATTTGCTTATACATTTCGAATGTTGGCGTAGCCTTTGTGTGTCTGCTGTGTGCCCTTCCCGCAACAAAGGACCCGTATCCAAGGGCGTGTGGCAAGCACAACCCTTTTTGCGAGTCCGACAACATTCTCCTTGGTTTATTGACCTCCATGTTGCACTGCATTGCGTCATCGGCTCATCTGTCCGCGGGGCACGTACCGCTCTTATCACGCAACGGGCATCAAAAGTGTCAGCCCAGTCGAGTCGACTCCTCCTTCAGCTCTCATCCCATACCTTATCGCTATCTCTCTGTCTGTCTGTCTCTCTCTCCCTCTCTTGGCCAAGTGCAATTGCTGTTTTCTGCAGCAAGCAACATTACAAATTAGCGAAAGTTTTGGGCTGGAGAAGAAGGAGAACAACTGTCTGGGCCCTGACATCGTCGGTTGTTTGTTTGTTTGTTATTTGGAGGAATGGCAGACGCAGGGAATGAGGGAAGATTGTGGGATGGCAATGGGTGTGTTGCTGCTGCTTAAAGGGGGGTTGCAGCACACACACACACACACACACACCCACTCGTTGCGTGGTGGCATAATAGCCCTGTAATCTATATCATTTTGCACAGTTTGCTGGCGTCGCCAGTGCTTGATGTTTTGGCCAAATAAGTGGCCATAAAACGCAGCCATAGACGATGCCAAGCCGCAGTTGGGGCAAGGGGAAAAGGGCATTTTGGGAACTAGGGTGGAAATAAGTCAAAGGGTTAGCTTGGGGATTAATGATGGCACAACGGGCAAGAGAGAAATCATCTTTGATGTCATAGAGCTGCTGAATTTTAGTTTTTTAAAGTACGATCACTGGCATATGAAATATCTTCTCTGAGCCAAGACTAATGCAATAGTGCAGCCAAGTAAAATTATCTCTTGGACGGTGGCCAGTGAGCCGCACTCTCTCAGTGCTATCTATCTCACTCCACAGCTTACTCTCTGGCTGGGGAGCTTCAGCTGAGGTTCTCTGTCTGGGGTCTCATCAGTTCGTTGCTGTTTGTGCTCTCGGGCGTTAATGCTTGGTGACGCAGAGAAAAGAGAATTCGATTTTCCACCTCTCAACAGGGAACGATGGAAACGCAACGGAATATTACGAACGGTAAGTTCGAGGTGCTTGACCTGATATTCAAAGCACTTCCCATAGAGAAGGATCAATTGAACTTGGGGGGGGGGGGGGGGCAAGCGCATGAGGTTCTGGGCAAAGCATTTGCCTACGCGCTTCATACTTGCGATGAATCTTTAGTCTTTAGTGATGGTGGTGTTCGTATCACAGGAGTATGAATAGGTCCAATTCCGATACATACAAATGAGTTACTCTTTTCAGTATATCATAGACAGAGTCGTCGGCACATGGACATCATGCCTAACTTAGAAGCTGCCTTGCTGCCATGGCCCTCCCTGGAGACGCTCAGAATGGAGAGATGCTCACTTGCCACATGCTTGGCCACCCTGTCCCAAACTCAAATCCCTGACGATAAACAGAAATTGCGAGTTGGCATCATTGCCAACTCGGTCTACGCGTTTCTAGTCGATCATGCACCATGAGCAACTTTAGAGCGAGTGCAGTTTGAATGCAATCGCGATCCGTTCGAGGGCGATGGTTTTCATCTAAGATTTATTTTGATTTTGTGTCTCCTATGGTGGTCATTCTAAGGCAGAACGGCATCACGTCAGACGAACCCTTTTAACTGATAATACCCGGGTATCGAATTGGGTAGCGAATCGTACACATTTCTAATTTGCAGACTCCTAGGACTTCGAATCCTGAAGAAATAAAAATTTGCATTATAGATTGACGGAGCACTGGGCGAAGCACACGCAGCTCCGTCTAAAAATAGATGCAGTGTTCCACACTTCATCGTTCCATTAATGCAATATTTTGTGTGTATGTATGTATGTATCATTGTGTAACGAAAGCTATCTGTTGCGCATGGACCGCTGCCGGAGAGCCATCCATCCATCCCATTGCAGTGTTGTTGCTTTACGGAAATACAGTAATTCTTCCACCGCACACAGTTATTTGATAGTCAGAAATTCAATTGAAAAGCAAAAGCAGTGTCTACGAGTTCGAATTTCCAATAAATATTTGCTTGTGGAGTACAAACAGAAACTTAAATGCAGCCTCCCCCCCGCTGTTCCAGTGCCACTCAGAGATAGAGAGCAAAACAAAAGCTCTCCTCTCCACACCTCTCGTTTGCTGTTGCTCTCTCTCTCTCTCTCTCGCCTGACCTCGTCTCTCACCGCCATTGGGGCCCGTGCATTTATCTCTGTTTCAGTTCCGTTTTCGCTTTTGGCGGCGGCGGCTTTGGCCCAGCGAAAAAAGAAAATGGCGACGGCAGCTGCAGCTGCAGCGCAACGGAATATTTTGGACCTGCCGTTTGAGGTTCTTGATCTGATTTACAAGGAACTCAAATACCTACGCGATAGAATCAATCTGGCCCAGTCGGATGCGTATCTGGGCGAGGCGTTCGCCTACCACAGTCGCCAGCAGTTCAAGAGTATAGCCGCCTGGCAGTATATACCGAGGGATGCGTGGCCCGTGCTGCTGTCGCTGTGCGGCACAACGGTGCGTGAGTTCCTATGCAGCAACAGTCACAATTGGAGCGACACCCTGGCAAGGTTGGTGGAGCAGCACTGCCCCCACCTGGAAATAGTGGATTTCAATGTGAATGCTGGCAACTGCAACAGCGTCAGGTCGGTGATTGCAAACGCTAGGGCCACAATAAGGCAAATCAGATTGGATGTGGATAGTCGCGTCACAGTGCAGATACCACCAATGATGCTGCATGAGTATCCGGAATTGCCACAGCTCCGAAAAGGTATCTTTGTCCGGTTTCCCAGCGAGGAAGGTTAGTGTCCTTCGGGCCACAAGAAACACAAGTCGATTTACCTCGAGCCCTTCCTTCAGTCTTTCTTATACAGAAATTCAGCACATTGGAGGAGCTAATACTGGATACAGGCAAGCCCGACCACTATCAAGCCATACAACTATTCGAGATTGCCGCCAATCTACCGAAATTGCGCTCCCTGAAACTGTTCCGCTACAATTTAGTAGAGTCCGGGGCTGCTCCTTCGATGCCATTTCCGTCCCTGGAATCCCTACAAATCAGCAGATGTGAGATCTCAACGGAGATGCCGCATTGCCCAAAGCTGATATCCCTGGACATTCTCAATTTCAAGTCGAGCATCGAGAATGTGCTCAACAGGTGCATACTGAAGCAGGGCGACACCTTGGGAATCTGAGAATCGACTGTCGGCCCTCGTTATGCGATGGCGACGGTTTTCTCGACATTCTGCGCGGCTGCAAGAGACTGCGCTTCTTTTACGCACAGGCACAAAAGGTCAAGTTCACCAGGAATTTTGTGGCCACTATGATGGACATTCTGCAGGATAATGGCGTCACAGCGGATAGGCCACTGCGCCTAATGATCTACGGCAAAGCGAAGGTTAGCTGGATCGCCCAGTGGGTGAGTGGGGGAGACTGGTAGCAAGAGCAATAAATGTCACAAATTTCACACTCTGCCTCTCTCGTTTCTAGGTTCGTCTAACTTCTAATCCGAATTTACTATCCTTGGGCTATTGGTGAAAATTATCATGGATAAATAAAACATTTATAATATATATTTTATGTGTATGTATGTATGTATGTTGCTGTGTATTGTTGTATAAAAGAAAAACCTAAAATAAAGTTTATTTTGTTATGTGTGCTCCAAATGTTGCCTCTTATGTTGCAGCTCTCTTAGGAACCCAACGCATTTAGCGATACGGCATACCCATAGCCCTTAAATAATGCGCAGCACATGAAGCTGCTGCTTTTCAGAGAGCCACAGTCAGAGAGTAGGTAAAACGTTTACGTTTCTCTCTCTCTGCCCACCGCAACTTCTAGCTTGCTTGCAGAGGAACGCATGGGAACACAGCGAAACATTAAAGACCTGCCTGTCAGCGGAGCAGCTGATAAGACCCTTCTGGTAGATAAAACTGGCCTGAAATTAATTATATTGGCACATAGCACATGCCCTTCAGATTCTTCAGATTTTGAGCCTACAACCATAAATAAATTCCAAATAAATCGCTTTTGCTTTTCACCATCTTCAGTTTTATTCGCAGCATAAAGATCTGCTCAACTCTAAAACTGATGCAATAAACCGGAAAAGCTTTGCCCCAAAAAAGGAAAACCACAGGGACAGCGAGAGAGAGAGAGAGAGAGAGAGAGAGCAACATTGAGAGCTTTGGCTGTGACTCTCTGCCGTCTGTGGTACGGGACGGGACTGACTGACTGCACAACATTTTGTGATTCGCTCAGTTTGGTTCGTGCTCTCTCTACGGTGGGGAACGATGGAAACACAACGGAATATCACGGATCTGCCGCTGGAGGTTCTTCACCTGATATTCAAAGAAATTGATAATCGAAATGAGAAATTTCAATTGGCGCACGCCCATGAGGTGCTGGGCAAGGCGTTCGCCTACCACAGCCGCGACAGATACAGAAGCCTGGCCATTAATTCCCTCAGTAACCACGACAATTGTGCGCTTATTCTGCAGACCTGTGGCTCCACTGTGCGGCAGTTGGTCTTTCACAGTGGTAGCGATGAATTGGGCAAACTAGTGGCGAAACATTGCCATCACTTGGAGTCGATTGATTTCCATGTGACTGAAAGCAATGCCCACGTCATGGAATCCTTGATACGCCTACTCAAGGGTAGAGATACGATAAAATCGATTACGATATACGTGGGCAGAGATGTCCCCGTTACAGTAATTCAGGGCCTGAAAGAACTTCCACAGCTCAAGAAACTGGATTTCAGTCAAGGCGCTGGGGATGCAGGTGAGTTTTCTTTGTTGGTTCCTTTATGCTTTGTCCCAGCTCTTGAGAATGCTCCTTTTCAGTCTATGAGATACGGAAGTTGGTTGACTTGGAAGAACTGAAAATAAAGTCCCATTCGCACCATGAAAAAATCAAAATTCTTGAGATTTGTGCGCCCCTAAAGAAACTACGCCACTTGACGTTGTACAGCATAGATATTCAACCCCATGGGGATGCGGAAACTCCACTGATGCCGTGGCCCGCCCTCGAGTGTCTCAACCTGAAGCAGTGCCAACTGTCAGCCGAGTTGCCCCACTTCCCAAACCTCACATCCATGGCCCTGTGGTCATGTAAATGCAACATCGAGAACTTGGTTTGTGCAACTATTTTGAAGCATGCAATTAGCTTGGAGTGCCTGGAAATTGACTGCCTGCCGCCGCCCTTGAATGGGGATGGTTTCCTCGAGGTTCTACGTGCCTGCACCAAGCTCCGAGAATTTTGTGTTCCCATGCGAAAGGTGCCCATCTACAGGGCGTATGTGTTTGCCATGGTAGAGATTCTGCGGGCGAATGGCTATACGCCAGAAAAACCATTCTCATTGTGGCTCTTCGATCGTCCAAAGATGAGGTGGATTAAACGATTGGTGAGGCTTCCACTTATGACCAAATACAACATCTCTAAGTCCCAGTCTTAAGTCTTAATTTACATTTCAGGTTGCCCAGAGTTCTTGTCCCGGGATAATTGACCTCAAGGTTGCTAAAATAATCTGCTAAAAATACATACCTCAAATATGCATTTAAAGTGCTCCCATCATATTTATAAACGGAACGAGAAAGGTACAACAAAATCTATTAAAATCGAATAAATATTATTGACAGAATGAACATAAACCCCTTTTTTTTGGCTCTTAGTGCACCTGGCTAATCGAAACACTATTCAATCGAGAGGCAAGACGGTGTTTAGAAGACTGAGAATCTTTTGATGGGTAATGGGTGGTAACCTTATTGTCAAGCCACTCAAACGTTTCGACTGGCTTACTGCTCTTCTAATCCCTTGTCTGGCAATAGATTTTGTCGGGGCAAATATTTCAACAAGTCGAGCAGGAGCAGCAAAGGTGACAATTTAACCAGCGTTCGCGTCCCTCACTCCTAAATATGACTAATGATTTGCACAGAACCCAAATCCCACACGAACTTTGAACTTGCGGTTGAACCTATAGCCCCACCCACGTCCCAGAAGGACAGGTGCAATGGACACACGACGGCGCCACCAAAAGTCGCCCGTCCTGGCTTACTCATCGTGGGAGTTGAGGGGAAGAGATGATTCACCTTTGCCTGCCGACTGCAGAACGGCATAATAAAGCAGGATAAGCGGCAGCAAATATTGTAGGTTCGTGGGGGGAAACGGAGGCCAAGTGGATGAACTTTGTGCCTGCCGAATACCGAATACCGAATCCCGTATCCCAGTGAGTGTGTGAGTCATCGACCGCGAACGGCTGCTCAGCCGTAAATAAAACAAAGTGCTCGACTTTATCCATCCCTACCTCTGACTATCCTATCCCTGAGTTTCAGCTCCGATGAAAATTAGTTGTCAATGAACTCTGGAGACGGGCGGCGACTGACTTATAGCATACTTTCGGCTACTTTTTGGGCCTGGGCCTGCCCGAATCAGTTCACTGCACGCACATTGACCCAATAATTGGCTTTGTTGCCGTTGCTCGACTCCTCTGGATAGAACACCGCGGGTTGGCTTTGGAACTGCTTGGCCTCCTAATGAACGGGGCCAGTCCGAATGCCCAAAAAGGACAGATGTCGCACCCACTTTGTGGTTTGGGTGAGGGATTTGGTGTGGTGTGGTGTGGTGTGGTGTGATTGTGGCATGTAAATGTCTTCTCTTTTTTGCGGCATTTTATTGGACATTAGTCTGGGCGACTGGAGCTTGGCTAATTGGCAGGGATATTTGCCAATCTATTTATGACTTTTGAACACAGACAACAAATTGATGCGAAAACTGAACAGGCTAACTGATGAAAATTACTCACTCAAGGAGGAGATTATTTATCTTTAATGCGCTTAAAGCAGGATCCCACTTACCCCACTTCTGCCATCAGAGTTCTGAGTTCGAGGGCTGTGGCTGGGCAAGGTCTGAACGTTTGACCTTTGGAATGGACCATCAAGGTTGCAAGCGCATCAGCGTGGCAATGTCAAATTTCAATGTGTGTGTGTGTGAGTATGAGTGACACGTGTGTGCCACATATCCATATCCTTGCCCTGGAAGTAAAGACAGCAAATTTGGTTAAACAATTGTCAAGGAAATGCAAAACAAAAACCCGAGGGGAGAGGCAACATGGGGGGGCCTCCTCCTGCTGCTGCCACCCACACTCAATGTCATTTGCAGGAGTTTGGCGGCGGCGGCAGCTGCATCATCATCATCCAATCAACCCGGCAGCCGGCAGAGGCAGCGCCCCAGCAGGACCTTGGCAATGGAAGGACCCGAGCCGAGCCAAGCACCCGAAGTTGAGCCCGAGCCGGAGCCGCAGTCGGAGCCAGGGACCGACTGCAGCAGCAGCCGCAGCCGCCTGGCTGCATGCAACGCTAATTATTCGAGGCGATGGCGATGCGGAAATGCGCATGCTTGCGTGTCCTTGCCCTTGGTCCGTTGAGCAGGAGGGCCTGACTGCTGTGTCGTGCCGTGGCCTGGCGTGGCGTGGCTTGGCCTTCCACCCATCGTGTCCATCGGTCGTAGTGTTTGTAATGCCCCTGAAAACTCTGTTAACCTTCGTGCAGGACCTGCAGCTGCAGCGAAGGACTCTCTGCCTCCATAGCATGTGGCATGTGCAACGACGTTGCAGCTTCGAACCATGCGCCTTGCATTTACCGCGCTCTCTCTTTCTCTCTACAGAAAGAGAGCGCTACGAGGCTACGAGTGGGATACCGGCACATCCCCAATCTATGCTGCTTGGGGGTGATGTCTAGCTGCCCCTGCCACGTGCTGCATGTTTGCCAATTTCATGGCGCTGTCATTGACCATGATATTTGGCCAGAACGAGTACCCGCTAAACGGACACCCGCAGACGCGTGGCTGGCTAACCTTAGGCAAACTTATTGCCAGTGCCATCAACTCAATGCAATAGCCTCGCCCTCGCCCTCGCCCTCGCCTGGACCTGGACTAGCACTTGGCAGTGGTTTGTCTGGACAAGCGAGAGCTGAGACTAGGTTTATGGGGGCAGATGTGGCAAGAACATCTAAAGGATTCAGTTAGAAAAGATTCGATTTGCATGGGTTATGGCTGATGGATCAGGTCGGCCGCACAAAATCAAGGTTACGCGTCGCACTTCCATTAAAAACTTCCCCCGCACAAGGGCAGTCGCAACTCCATTAGATTGCAACCCCCAGACGGGCAGAATTCAAAGCTTAAGGCGGTCTCCCCAGTCTCTGGCAGTCGGGCGGACAAATAAATGTAAAGGAAATATGTACTCGTATCTCTGCCCGACCTAACCAAACAAAATGTAAGCCAGCGGAGTGTCTAGGAAACCATCGTCTCCTGCCTGACCCCCACCCCCTCCTTCCTGCCTAAACTCCTTGGCAAAGTTTCCTTTCATTTCATTGCCCGAGGGGTTGCAACTCCAGACAGACAGATAGACAGACAGACAGCGGAGAAACGCTGAAACAGAGAAGCAATCCACCCACTTCGGGCACATTTTGCAATTATTTTTAACTTCTATGCGGCGACAACACTCCCGGAATGCCACAAAACTTTTGCAACCCCAAAAAGAAGTACGACAAAAGCCCTCGAAAAGGGGCAAACTGCCTTCTGCCTTCTGCCTGCTGCCGCTGCTGCTGCGTCAGAGGAAATCTGCTTCCGACGTTCATATCCATATCCACATCCACGGTCATGTTCATGTTCATAGCACCCGCACCCGCACCCACCCCCAACGACCGGCCGCCCATTGTACATTGACTTCTCTGGGCTATGCTTTGCTTTGTTTTCTGCATTCTCTTCTGTCTGCGCTCTCACTGAAGCTCGCTTGCTCGCTCTCCCACTCACTCACTCTCTCTCTCTGTCTCTCTTTCTGTCTGACATTCCCATACCACGACCTACCTTACCCATACCCACAGTGGGCTGCCTCTGCTGGCCCATCCATTCTTCCATGCACAACTCCTGCCGCCGCGGCCGCCGCTGCTGCAGTCGCAGTCGCAGCCGCAGTTACTGTTGGCGTCGCTGTTCGTTTTCATATTGAAAGTAGAATTTTTCACTTTTGCAAAATTTCTGCCGCGCTTCGGCCACAGTCTCGTTAACGGCGTCCGTCATGTCGTACGCTGTGTTCTCTCTCTCGCACGGTTAACAGTGCTCGGTTCTCCCCCCCGCGGCACCACCTCTCGCTTTTGCCGACTACTCGGCTGCGCACTCGTCTTACCAAGCAACGTGTTTTGTTCTTGTCCAGCCAGCAAGCAACTTTCATTTGTTGCAACTATTTCAATTGCATATCGGTCGGTGCCAGGCATGCCCCAAGCATTCTCTCCGATTTTGGTCTGCTCCCAGTGGCAGCAGTATCAGTGGCAGTATACGACGAATGCGTAACACGATCAAGTGGAGCCTATGCCCTCTGTATGTGTTGCAACTTGCAAGTGTTTGTTTGTGGAAGCTTTGTGTAAAAATTCTACAAAAAAATCCAATTAACTTTATAATTTTATTCAAATTTTAATCGAATTAAAGTTCTAATTTTAATATGACTCATGAGAAATGTGACAACTTCCTATAAATATGAACTAAGCGATGCATTTCCATTAGAAAGTGTTTGAAGTTTTAGGAATTTAAATGATAAAAATCAAATTACTATTTGAAAAAGTGTGAAAACCTAGGAACAAAATGTTTTAAAATTGATTAATTCGCTCAAAAATAAAACTAAGAAAACCAGAAATGATGTTAAAAATAAACAAACATTTTCGATTAAAAATAACTAAATTCAGTCCCAGCTGAGAACAAACAACAACAAAATCGTTTAAGTGTTAATCAAATGTGAAAAGTACAGAAATAAGTATGAGAAAAAACCAAAATCAAACAGGATTAATTATGTGAAAATTAAAAAGAAAAAAAACAACTTGAAAAATATGAAAATGTTTCAGAAAAGTTAAAATGAATAATTTGTGCATGCACCAATTAGAAAACTCCTATGCAGCTCCCATCAGGATGCTGTCCTGTCCACTGACCCACCTGACCTTTCACTCTCGGAATCACATCGCCAGCAAATGCCACAATTAGTGGGTGGAAAGTGGAACCACTCCAGTTCTCGAAGCACTAGAAAAATTGCTTCGATCCGGGAAGGACACACACACACACACACACTCTCATCCTTTCGGCTCATTAAGCCTTCATGGGCATCATCCCATACCCCAACTGTCTGACTCATTCCATTCCAGTTTGAAAACTCCGAGTGGAGTTGCAACCCTCATTAGAATCTGCCTGTCTGCGCTGCAACTCCACGGTTTCGCTCCCCCTCAGTTCGCAAACTCCACTTATAGTTTCAACAGCGCTTTAACAGTGCCCTGTTGTGGCAGCGGCAGCACTGTAGACGCTCTGTTGGGCTAGCACTGTAGACGCGCTGTTAAAGCGAACGCCGACTAGACCTTCCTTGGTATTGGTGAACTTGACAAATACACGCGCCGCCACTTGCTCTCGCCGCTGACTGCTACGGCTCTCTCTCTCTCTCTCTCTCTCTCTTTCTGTCTGTGTGCTCTCCCTCTCTGTCGTTCTGTTTCTGTTTCTATTTCAAGTTCTTTTTTCGCAATGTTAAGGTCAATACATTGGCAGTGAGTGTGTCTGTCTGTCTGTCTGTCTGTCTGTGTGTGTTTGCATTTCCACATGGCTGCAACTTGTGCAGCGGTGAGGTTGCATTTAGTTTGTTGATTAGTTCGCTATTGAATATGTTGCCATGCACACACGCCAACACACTCTCCCAATCTCTCAATGAATGTCATCGTGCCGTGCCGCTCATTTCGCATATCGCATATAACGGTTTTTATTTTGTGGAGGATTGCAGGTCTCTCTCTCTCTATCTAACTGACTGACGTTTGCGGAAGCTTTGGCCCCCTCAATGCTACCCACCGCATGAGGCATGGAAGCAGGGTCTCCGGATGGAATGATGTTGCATTTAAAGCCGCTCGGTGTTGAGGGGTCAAGGGGTTGTGGGCGCAATGAGTGAAAGTAAATGAAATTCAACAAATAAGTCGTTTTAATCAGGCTGCATTAAGGATTAAGGTTGGAATTTAATTTCGTTGGATCCTATTCGAATGGTCTTCATTTTTTCTTCATAAAAGCCTCCAGGAAAAGCATAATCCCCACCGTTCTACCTCCAAGCTAAAGTGTCCCTTATGATCCAACAATCGAGAGCAACTTCCACTCCAAATACTTTCAACACACACACACACACACACGCACACGCACATAGTACACGTACATATGTAACTTCCGCTCTGGTATCATTTGCCACTGCTGCCCCCCATTCATCAATTTAGGGCCAAGGCGAAGGGGGCTTTAGCTCGCAACGAACCTACCTCAATGCATGCTAAGCTAACCGAAAATCCAGCCCATGCCCATGGAAATTCTTCATCCGCACGCACATTACTCATACGCACGGAAGTCGAGGGCTGAAAAACTCAAACTTCGAATGGAATGGAATATACGCAAGCAACCCCGAAAAGTGTGTGTAGCAACAACAACCCCCGTGTGCGGAAGGGAACGAACTCCTCCAATGGAGCACCCCATACCATACACACCACACACCACACCCACCACATCCACCAACCCACAAAGAGCTGCCCCAGTCCACAAATTGTTGAACCCCACGGAAAAAGTTTGTGTGCGTCGTCTTTTTGGGCTTTTCATTCGCATTTATTTTTGTTTATTTATGTTTTGCTTCTTGTATTCTTGCTCTCTTTGCCATCGCTCTCTCTCACTCTTTGCAGCAATGCTCTCTTTAACTCTCTCTCTCTCTCTGCGCTCTCTCTGCTCAGCTTTTCGTACGGTTTTCACGGTTTTCACTTTCATTGTGCAGCTTTTGCTCTCAACGTACAACAGAGAACAACAGCAGCGCTCTCTCTCTCTCTCTGTGTCTGTCTGTCTCTTTCACTCTTGCCATCTCTTTCGCACAGTGTTCTGTTACTGTTTCTGGTTCTGGCCTGTTGGGAGCTTTTGCTTTTGCCGATTCATTCAAAAGTAGTACGGCAAACGCAACGGTTGGCGAGGCTTTCATCAGCCGCGCGCAAAAAACGAATTGGCCAACAAACAAATCCCCAAAACACCCGAAAGGGATAGACATATATACATACACACACACACACACACACACACCCAGTGAGAGCAAGTGAGAGAGAGTGAGAGTGAGAGCAAGTGTCGAATCATTTTCGAATATTTATTGAAATGTGCAATAATTATATGGGCGACCTTATATAAGCCCCAAAAGGAAAGCCCATTGTCAAGGGCAAAGAGTGTGTCGTCTAACATTGAGCCGTGACCGTGTCCCCCCCGTGTCCCGTGTATCGTTTCGTATCGCATCGTATCGCCTCGAATAGTGCCCCCCACCCCCCCTTCCCGTGTGTGTGTCCTTGTCCTTGTCCTTGTGCAGCGCGTCAGAGCTTGGCCCGAACAGCTGCTTGGCTCTTGGCTCTGGCTCTGGGCTGTGGCCCTGCTGCTGGTCGTCTGCTGGGGGGCGTCCTTGTCCATGTCCTCGACGACGCCTTGCTCTTGAACCACGACACGACACAACACCACAACGCTGCAGCAAGGCAACTTGAGCTCGGCTCCAGCAGAGGACACTCGTCGCAGGACACTCGTCAGGCACCCAGCTGTTGCTCCACACCTCCCCCAACAGCCGCCACACCCAGCTGTTCGTTCGGTCAGTCAAATAGTTATATTCTGTATATACATATTTATGTATATGGGGATATGTAGAGGCGAAAAAACCAAAACGAATCCGAATCCGAATCTGTGTCCCGGACCCGAAACAGCTGTGAACGAACAAACATCTCGCTCTCTGGGGGCAAGCAAGCGTCTCTGCATCTGTGTCGCAATGTGTTTCAACAAGCTATTCCTGATAAACAAATTCCCCAATCACACAAACAGCACAAAGGTCAAATGTCAACAGCAGAGACCAATAACAACAACAAAGGTGTAAAAAATCACACATAACAACCAAATCCAATCAAATAGTAATCAAATCAAGTGACAAATGATCAATCCTGAGCTTTCAAAAGCTGCAAAATATACCGTTAATACCGTTAAAACATAAACAAAGCTCCCCCAGCCCCCCAAAACAGTCAACTAAATAAATATATATTTTTCTAGAGGTGTTTAAAAATCTGAAAGAAAATACTCGTACAACAAAATGAATTGAATTGAATATTTAATGCTCAGGTTTTACAACAACAACAAAATAAAAAAAAGGGATAAAAGGATCTGCAACGCGTTGTGTTTCATGTGCAAAATCTTAAGGAATATATAAGTATACTACAATACTAAACATACATATATTTTTGGAAAAAAATTACTAAAATATCTTGTGAATCGTGTGTAAAATATTACAAATATTATAAGCAGCAAAATAAGCAAAAAGAAAAATATAATACAAATAATTATTAAACAACAAAAAATAAATTGAAAGATCTTAACTATACATCAGATACGCGATCATCAAATATACATATACATATATATATCTATATTCTTATACATATTAATCAACGATTTTCAATCAATCAATCCATCAATCAAGCCAACAATCAATCGAGCATACATGCATACATTACATATGTACATCTCTATTTATAAATACAAGTAAGTAATATAAAACCTTATAAGATTTATTAGGCCTTCTGTAGGACTTTGCACGGGTGTAGAGATCTCACAATTTTCCCCATAAATTTTCACGCATGATATGCTGGCTTTTCGCTCTCCGAATTTGTAGTCTGTGTGTATATACAAAAGCCCTTATTTAAGCCCTTATTTAAGCCATTTTTTAGAAAGTTTATGGGGTTTATAGTTGGAAATAACATTCAATAAATGTATTACGTATAGATGAAAAAACAATAAAAAAAAAGGAAAATTCAATATTGTAGGGCTACTTTACATACTTAAATAAATAGTATAAATTCTTAGTGAATGCAATATGTACCTATGTATGTATGTACATGCATATAGCTAGAGTTTGAGTCTGTGGAGTATACTTTCTCTAGCATTTTCTATGATAACCAATGTGTATCTTTGAGATCTAACTATATATATTTTATCATTTCTATTACTTTAGAAACTTCGAAAAAAAATATTTAAAAAAACATACTCAGAAGCTGCTGTGGAGTGGTCGTATAAGCCATCAAGTATTATTAGCATCTAACAACAAAACAAAACGAACTTAGACTCGGAAATCAGCCTCAGAAAAACTCAGTCGAAAAACTCATCTCATCCTCAACGGAAAAAGCCTCAAACAACAGACACATACATACATATATATATATATATATATATTTAAAGAGCAAGTGAGAGAGAGAGAGATATATATATAGTAAGGATCACTGTGTGGCAGGTATATAGCTAAGGACAACGCTAAGGATAACGTAAGGACTAAGGACAACAACTCTAGGCTACAATAGTATACAGAAATAAATACAGAAAATAGAAAAACAACAAAAAAGGGAAAAACTTTTTCGCAACTTTCAAGGCTGACAAACAACAACAAAACACACACAACAAACAAATTTTTTGATAATTCAACAAAAACAAAAAGCAGAATACAACAACAACAACCACAACAACCACAAAAGCGTAAAGAAGAAGAGACTGATTTTTAAAACTAAAGAAGAAGAAGACGAAGAAGAAGAAGAAGCAGAAGACGGATAACGGATAACGGATAAGCAAGGAAGAATACGAAGAGCATCATTGAGGCAAAAAGTGATTCAGGATCAAATCCACAAACAAAAATATAAATCAACTTTCCATACAACAACAAGAAGCATACACCATTATATTAATCGATATACGATATATATAAATATCGAAATTTTTGTGCGATTTTCCATTTGATAAATAATACCAGATGTTGAAGAAACTAAAGTGCATGGAGGCGGCACAGGCAGCAGCAGCAGCAGCAGCAGCCGCCGCCACAACAACAACAGGTGGAGGATCGTCTTCGGGTACCCCAAAACTGATCAAAACCGAACCGATCGACTTTGAGATGCTCCACCTGGAAGAGATCGAACGGGAGCCGAGCAGCAGCAGCAGCAGCAGCAGCGGCGCAATGCTGCAACAATGCCACAGAGATACACCCACGTCCAGGTGCAGACAGTGCCGCCACGCCAGCCCACGGGCCTAACCACGGCTGGGGGCACACAGAAGGTGATTCTCACACCGCGAGTGGAGTACGTCCAGCAGCGAGCCACCAGCACTACGGTGGGTGCCATCAAGCACATTTACACACAGCAGCAGGTGGCAACGAGCGGCGGTGCTAGTGCCGCACTTCAGACACAAACAGAGGCCAATACCGTGGCCCTGTCGGGGTCACCGCAGATCATTATCACACGAGCGGTGCCCAGTCAGCATCTGTCGCGTCGCCACTCGGCCAGTCCATCCTCCCTGCATCAGTTCCAACAGCAGCAGCAGCAGCAGCAACCACCACAGCAACAGCAGCAGCAGCAACGTCAGCAGCTGCAGTCGCCCCCGCCGCTGCACCACCAACAGAATCAGCAGCATGTGCGGGTCATACGGGATGGTCGGCTGTACGATGAAACCACTGTGGTGGTTGGTGGCGCACGTCGTCTGTCCGTGTCGCCGCCACCCCTACACCATCACTCGCGCTCGGCACCCGTCTCCCCAGTCATCAACAGACGCGGTGGGACAGCAGTATCCGCGGGTGGCTACATGGATCAGCAGCAGCAATATCAGCAGCGGCAGACGCCACCGTTGGCGCCGCCACCACCGCCTCCACCGCCACCCCCTCCGCCTCCACCGCCCCAACAGCAACAGCAGCAGACGCAGTACATCTCCAGTGGGGCAGCACCCACACCCACAGCGGCTGCACGCAAATTTGTGGTCAGCACCAGCACGCGACACGTGAACGTGATTGCCTCCAACCACTTCCAGCAGCAGCAGCAGCAACATGTGGTGGCAAGCGTCAGTTCTAGCAGCAGCAGCAGCTCCTCTGCCATCTCCTCATCGGCGGCAGCCAGCTCTTCTTCCGCCACATCGCACATATTTCGTACGCCGGTCGTCTCCAGCAGCAGCAATATCAATCAGCAGCATCACCAACAGCATCATCACCAACAACAACAACAGCAACAACAGCAGCAGCAGCAGCAATCGAATATGGGCAGCTCTGCCATGCGTCCACCACCGCCTCCGCCGCCGCCGAAGGTCAAGCATGCCCCTGGCTCTACCAGCAGCAACAGCAGCAGCAATTGCAACAACAGCAATGGCGAGGAGCCGTCTAGCTCGATTCCTGATCTAGGTAAGTCTTTCCCTCCCCAATACTATCCCCTATAGTCTACACGCCCCACCCATCCCATACAAACTGTTGCTCTGGCAACCTGTTGACCCTGAAGGCACTTGTCGATCGTGCTATATATGTACAATACATACAATGGCCAAGTCGGTTGACAGGTTCTACAATATACATATCTGTTGACAAAACACTAGCCAACCAATATCAATTTTTATTTTAAAACTTACGCAAATCGGATAATTATTATAGCCAAAATGAGCGACCAAAACAAGTTGAAGTGCGCTTGTCGTTTGGATATTTAAACACCTGACTGCTCGACCATCATTTATGCTAGAGCAATTATACTATTATTCATCTGTAGTCAGAATTTATAGCGTATGGATAATGACGAGAATTCACGATCATGTCACACAGTGTAGAGTTAGAGAACCTGCGGTGTATTGTTGAGCCATTTGTGGGCCAGACAGTCTGTACGGCATGTAGGAAATCGAAATGCATTTGTGGTGTTATGTGGGTGAGTCATTTCTTTATAGAGCTGTTTATACAGTTAGACATTTAATGTGTCTACGAGTTAGTGGGTGGGGGGGGGGGGGGGGGGGGTGCATAACGGTTCGCTCTGCACTGAAAGGTCAACACTAAAATATGAGTAATTTTACTTTCTATTCTATAATATCAGAGCACTAAATGAAACTTCTATACATTAATTTTCAAGCACGTTTCAGCATGTGAAGTGCAATTACGGATTGGATCAATGGGTCTGCCGCTTGCAGATATGTACATTCTATAGGAATGTATCTGCTTAAACGGATATGAAAGTCGTACTGGAAAACGCCACTCGCAAGACATTCGAATTGGTTTCAATTCCTCATTGGATTACCTCATAATTTGGTTTAGCTTTTTGGGAATTCTCTACACATGCATATATTTATTTTATTATATTTGTGGCACTTGTGTTTCCATTGGAATCAGTGCCTGCTGCTGCTGCTGCTGCACCTAAAAAGTCGAATTATTTTTATTTAAATTTAATTATCTCCCTCTCCATCTCTTTCTCGGCATTCGCGGCACACTTTTTGGCTTTGTCAAGGTTGCATGATGCTATAGGTTCTATATACATACATATGTTTGTTTTTATATACATACATACATACATATATACCTTTACAAACATTTCGTGCATACATATATATTTGTGTTAATTTCTGTATACGATAATTCCTTCTCTCTCACCTTGAACTTCAACTGGAATAAACTTTGCCGCTCTGTCTGGTGCGGTCTTTTCTCTCTCTGTGTCTCTCTCTCTCTCTGTGACGTGATACCCCCAAATGTCGGTTGTTATTGTATCCAAATTGGAACTACTACTTCTACGTACATGAACGAGTATATGCTTTATATGGAATAAAGAAATGGCGCATAAATTAAATATATATACGAGCACTCGTATTGTTTGTGCCCAACAAATCATTGTTGATTTTTGATTTTGTTGAACAACTTTCTCAGATTCTCGACTGCACATTTGCATTGGTGATTTCGTTTTCGTTTTTGGGAAGAGCTTCCGTTTTGTCTGCCACACAAGTTGTGGGGAATGTCCCACACCCCCGCTCGGGAATTAATTATATAAATTTAGAAATTAATCGTACTTCGCATTTCAAACTCACTTACACATTTTATATAGAGTTCTTCTGGAATATACGATCCTCCTGGGCTATTGGGTATTATAGGATCGCAAATACTTAATTTAATATATCACTTTTCCTTGTGGCTAATTGCTTATGTTTTCCATTAATTAATGGAATTTAATTAAAAGCCTAGATCGAATGCATTATAAATTCTACTATACTATATCGATTTTGTATGGGTATAATGGCATCTGATTTCATAATTAATATTGAAATACATTTTTAAATCGTTTTGTTTATTCAATAAAAGAATTGTTTATTTTATGGGATTCTTTAAGCGAAAATAGATCTTTTATGTGGCATATGTAAATTTATATTTATACTGCCAATCATTCTCATATAAATTATATATAATTATTGTTTTTTGTTTTATGTTTTTGTACTTCCTCAGTTTTGTTGAAGATTCTGAGGATTCTGGCTATTTATAAAATAATATTATTCTCTTCTGTTCTGATAATTTCCATAATTTATTCCACTTTCAATTTTGTTTTGCCAACCTACCCAAAGCCTTAATTAATCAAACTTTTGCTGGTTTTAGTGGCTAGCATTTTAGTTTGGATTAAATCATATGTTTTGCAGCTAAAGCATGAGGGAACCTGTTCCACGAATCCCCCCCAAAACTGCTGATGAAAGTGACAGTTGACGATGATTTTTGGTTTTTGGAGAACTTCGAATGATTTCATTTTCGGGGTTTTATTTAATTTTTTTTTGCTGCTTTGTTTTGTTTTGCTTGTGTCTCAAGATAGATGTATATACATATATATATATGTATATATGTATGTATGTGTGTGGAGCGAATGCTCGTTCTGTTCTCCTTTTGTTGCTGCTGCTTGGCCAATAAATAAACGAGTCTGCGAGTAGTCAA
Source organism: Drosophila subsilvestris (assembly GCA_035043285.1). Classification (NCBI taxonomy): domain Eukaryota; kingdom Metazoa; phylum Arthropoda; class Insecta; order Diptera; family Drosophilidae; genus Drosophila; species Drosophila subsilvestris. The sequence goes on along the minus strand of JAWNNB010001728.1, from coordinate 2,010,822 downwards.
GCAAATAAAAGTCAAGGCCATCCGCCCTGATAGACTCTCGTACTCGTAGATTTATTTGCCTTTTTTCCCCATCCCCTCCTCCATCAGAATCACAGAACCACTGTGAAAGTGGAGGAGATTCGTCGAAGGGGAAATAAAGATTCCCAATCAGCTACCTGTTTTTTGTAGCATTTTTTTATTTTTTTCGGGACCCAAACTTTTTCAATGTCAATGCCAGAATCCAAATTGGGACTGTGGCACGATGATGAGACCTTAATAATCTCACGCATCTCACACGTATACACACGTATCAGCGTATGGCTCACAAGTATTCGCATTTCGTGTATGTATTCCCCGAATGAAAAGTATTTTTATTTCTCTGTTATTCATTTTGAGCGAGTGACAGACACTGAAAGCAGTAAGAGAGAGGGAAGGAGAGTGCTCAGCACACGCATACTAACAGACATCTATTGAAATTAGAGCTTGGTGTCAATCAAGGAAGAGAACTGCGTTGCTCTACCATTGGCAATTGGGGGAGGGGAGGGCAAAAAGTCTCCTCTTGTTAGCGGGTCATATTTTTATACCCGTACTCAAAAAGAGTTAAGGGGTATACTGTATTTGTGGTAAAAGTGGATGTGTGTAACGCAGAGAAGGACAATTTTCCGACCCCATAAAGTATATATATTCTTGATCAGTATCAATAGCCGAGTCGATAGAGCCATGTCTGTCTGTCCGTCCGTCTGTCCGTCTGTCCGTCTGTCCGACTGTCCGTCTGTCCGTCTGTCCGTCCCGATGAGCGCCTGGATCTCAGAGACTATAAAAGCTAGAGCAACCAAATTTTGTTTCCAGACTCATGTGATATCACACTGTTGCAAGTGTATTTCAAAATTTTGCCCCGCCCCTTCCGCCTTCACAAAGGACGAAAATCTGTGGCATCCACAATTTTGAAGATACGATAAAACTAAAAACGCAGTATCGTAGAGAATGACTCCCATACCTACCAGATTGCCAAATCTGGTACAGATCGGATCATTATTATGGCCAAAATGAAGAAATTAATTTTCAGTTGCTTCCCCCACCTCCTCTGGCGATGCTGACGCTATTCATTTTCTGTCTCGCTCGCACACACTCTGCCCTGTGCAATGCGCGAGCAACCCTAGCGGAGGAGATGTAGAATCTAAATGGTAGATGTCGAATATCTGTTCTACATGTATAATTTACATTTTAGATGTAGATGTAGTTAACAGATGTAGCAAAAATGTAAAATGTAAAATTAAAATTTTTTTTTTAATTTCCATTATAAGGTCACAAATTTATATACTGACTGAGTACGGGTATAAAAGTAGAGTCGCGACTAGAAGCGACTCACGTTCCTTCTCGTTAGATACAACAAATGTGCTTAGAAAGCCATTTAATTTATTAGAGGAATTTCTGGGCTTGGGGCTAAGACTGCGTTTGGGTGAGTTGTTGAAAGAACCGCTTAGTAGGAAGTGTTTACTCATCAGTCAGTCATTTTGTGAGTCCCTGAAAAGTGAAAGCCTCTGTATTATTTTCCAGCGAATTATTTACCCAAAATTCCATTGAAAATCCAAAATCCAGTCGTAACGACGATAATGCGATTAGCGAAATGAAAATAATTGGCAAATGCTATAGAGAATGAAGCGGAACAGAGTGCTGCAATCGGTCGACTGGTTAGAGTGACCTATAGGCCGATGTGGGGCAATGCATCTGCATCTGGCTTATTGCGTTCTGGCCAACATTCAATAGAAATCAGTGGCAGTGTTTGTGACTCGATTTTTCCGGCTTTCCAGCCTACGACCTTGTCGTGAAATCTCTTACATAACATCCATAGTGAGGGGCTAAGGCTAAGGCAATTCCTACTACTATACTCGAGATGCGAGTGCGAGTGCAAGTACTTTACTTTACTTATATTATTTCATAGAATTACAAGCAAAAGCAAAGGCGTAATTTGTTAGGGCTTTTATTTGAACTATGTATGTATGTATGTATGTATATGCCGTAGGTTGATTGTGGCCCATAAACACCGATCAACGATTGCTGTGTTGCATGCATATACAATGTATGTTTGTATGTATGTGTGGAGGATTATTGGGGGGACTGACTACTTGGGTGCTCTGATGGGTGCTACGACCTTGTGCTTATGCAAAACTAACAATTAATACACGTATTTGTTGCTCATTTCACCGCAATCACAATGTGCAAAGGTTCTATAATCGAAATGAATATTGATTAGGCATTATAATGTACTATATCCGAGAACGAGAAGGGGGAATACCTACCCCCTTCTTATCTAACATAATACAACTACAGAAGTAGAAGGTATCAATGAAATTGCTTAAAATGTAATGGGAATTCGGACTGAAATTGCATTCGAAATACAGATTGCTTGGATTACTCGTATACTTAATTTTATTAAGTAAAAAAGTATACATTTTTTTATATTTTTTTTATTTAAATTTTTAAATATTTTTTTGGTTTGATATTTTGCATAGAATATTCGTTTTATTAAATTGCAAATGCAAAAGATCGGAACACGGATATACAGATCCGCCATCCAAGATCCAAGAAAATCGGTCTACTATTTAATCTATTTATCTATCTGAAAAACAATTCTTTGTTTTTCTATAAACAATAAAGTTTAATTGGAGAAGGAACCACAGAATGTATCTAATCTATATCTTTCAATTGATAATGTTTAGCCCCCATTCCGCTCTTGCGAATGAAATTCCAACCAACTGGATGGCCCTGAAAATATGCCAAATGATTTTTTTATGTAATTACCCAACACTTGATTGATTTATAACCGTTGTTCTAACTTAGTTATGCTTAGTAGTTCTCCCTTGGATCCGATCACCCGCAACCCAAAGCGATTTCAATCTAAATCTAATTCGAAATCTGTTAAACATTGACACAAAGTCACGCCAATTCCAAGTTATAGCCATTTATTGCAGTTATTATCAACTCGTTCCGGGCACAGGCATGGCGAGAAAAACAGTTAACAAATGTATCTAGCGGATAAAATGCCACACAAAGCACACAGCCATAGACATAGAGACAGAGACAGAGGCAGAGGCAGAACCTGTTTGAGTGCAAAAGCCAAAACGTAATGAAATGAAAAGAACAGCAAAACCAAAACAAAGTGCAAATAAAATAAAGAACGAGAAGGAACGTGAGTCGCTTCTAGTCGCGACTCTACTTTTATACCCGTACTCAGTCAGTATATAAATTTATAAGATTATGATTAAAATATAAAAAAAAAATTTACATTTTTACATTTTACATTTTTTTGCTACATTTGTTAACTACATCTACATGTAAAATGTAGATAATACATCACGAACAAATATTCTACATCTACCATTTAGATTCTACATCTCCTCCGCTAGGGGTTGCTCGCGTATTGCACAGGGCAGAGTGTGTGCGAGCGAGGCAGAGAATGAATAGCGTCAGCAGCGCCAGAGGAGGTGGGGGAAGCAACTGAAAATTAATTTCTTTATTCTGGCTATAGTAATGATCCGATCTAGTTCAGATTCGCCAATCTGATAGATATGGTCATTCTCATCATCGATACTGCGTTTTTAGTTTTATCGTATCTTCAAAATTGTGGATGCCACAGATTTTCGTCCTTTGTGACGGCGGAAGGGGGCGGGGCAAAATTTTGAAATACACTTGTAACAGTGTGATATCACATGAGTCTGGAAACAAAATTTGGTTGCTCTAGCTTTTATAGTCTCTGAGATCCAGGCGCTCATCGGGACGGACAGACGGACAGACGGACAGTCGGACAGACGGACAGACGGACAGACGGACGGACAGACAGACATGGCTCTATCGACTCGGCTATTGATACTGATCAAGAATATATATACTTTATGGGGTCGGAAAATTTTCCTTCTCTGCGTTACACACATCCACTTTTACCACAAATACAGTATACCCCTTAACTCTTTTTGAGTACGGGTATAAAAAATATATTATACAATGTACAAATTGTATAAAAATGCGAATTGCAAGTGGGAGAGACTGAGACAGAGCGAACAGTAATCAAAATGATAGAAAAATATCCCCATCACCGAAGTGCAAATACACTTCAAGATCTGTGGATCCGAAAAATCTACTAAGTATTTTATCTACTCAAAGCCAAAAGTAATCTATGTATTTGCTTACTCTGAATGACGAAACTCGGGCCCGAGAATGCATTAACAAAATAAACGGCGTGTGTGTGTTTTAGTTTCTGTTATTCTAGAAGTGTTTCCAAACTCAAAAATCGTGCTTACCGATGTTGTACGACTATCATAGTCACTTTTATGTCTCTCTGGAAAGGGTATCAACCAATACACATACCGTTCTAACCCAAAAGCACAAAGCAACAACAGAAACCAAGCGCAAGGTCATTCCCGAGTCTCTGGCATTAGAAGCGGAAGAGAAATAGCAATAGCAATAGCAAACACACACAATAAAAGGCAACACAAAATGTGACACACTGAAAGCGAGAACAGCAATTACAGTTGTAGCTGTGTGTAAGAGAGATAGAGTGAGAGGCAGAAGCAGAGGCAGAGGCCAGCGGCAGCGTCAAGTGCAGGCGTAACGTAAATCTAGAACACTTCCTGAATGACAGCCAGCCGCGTGAGCGGGCAAGAGAGCGAGTGGGATAGGCAGGCGAGAGAGCGTAAACAATTAGCCAAAAACGAATTTGATTACAGTTACATGATGATGATGATGATGATGAGCCGCGTGTGTGTGACGTACTTGAGTCGTCGCCGCTAGCAATGCGAACGCACTGCCCTCGCCAACCGTTAGAATCGGATCGGTCATATTTTCCAAAAGCTCTCAATTACCGAAGGTCGAGCAACGGGGACGGACCCTGGTCGGACTAGACCTCAGTTTCGAGGCCCAGCTGTAATCCAAAACCCTCTTAGCCCCCCCTCACCCCACATTTCCATGATTATGATTCGACTAACGGCAATTACAGCTATAGATTACAGATATCTGGCCCTGCACTTGAAGTTTGACTCTCTCTCTCTCTCTCTCTCTGCAACTATTATTTTTACATTGACACGCGCCGTGCTTCTCGGTAAGGTCAAGCATCGGTTTAGTTGAGTCAGTTGGTAAATAGCTTCGGATTTCCTATAGCTGGCATCAGACTGAATCATCTCTGCTCTGAATTAGATGCGGTGATAGCTGCCCCGGAAACCCCGAATTGTCACGCAGACTTCTCAGTTCTGAATCGGAGCTTCTTGGTAAGGGATTCGGGTTACACACACACCACACAACATTGAAGTTTGGAAACGTTGGAAAAGCAGAGAATGCTGTACTTAGTCATAGCTTTTTTTTTTTATTTAGAAGAATAATTTTTGTGAAATAATGATAATTTTTTGTAAAAAATTTCATAAAATTGTGCATTCCGAATGCCATTTTGATTCCCTTTTTGAGTCATAACCATGGCAGCAAACAGACTGCCTCAAATGACTCGACATCCTCACTGTTCTCTTTTCTGTTTATGTAAATATATCAACACCAGTCCTATATGGCACCCCTTCCGATCCGATCCGCCAATCCCCTGGAGCCCTGCAGCCCCTGGAGTTGCACTAAATTGCACATTTAGGTCATGAACCGGAAACGTCTTAATTACATTGAATAAGCGGGAAAAGAGGCTCAAAGTCAATTTAAATGCACCACAAAAGTGAACAAAATTCAAAATGACTAAAGAGAGAAAATCAAAAGTGGCAGAATGAACGAGAAGAGTGAAAAAGAGTGGGTACGCAGAGGGAGCGGAAAAAAAGAATGCAGACAGAGAGGAGGAGAAGAATTGCATACAATACTGGCATAACAACTCGAATCGAGAGTTAAATAATTAAGCGGGCCAGCAGAGCAGAACAACAAAAGCAGACTAGCAGAAAGGCCCGCCAGGAGTGGCTAAAGGCGGTAGACGGGGGAAGAGACAAAGAAGTGCGAGAGAGTATTAGCAGACAATGGGCCAGAAGGGCGGGAAGTGAAGAAAGGGAATGCAAAAAAGAGATAAAAAACAAATTGGAACGAAATCTGTGCAGACAACAAGAAGAAGAAGAAGAAGAGCTTCCAGCACCAAAACAACAACAACAACAACAGCAGTAAGAAAATAAAAAAAAAACGCAGCGCTGCGACGCCGACGATGAACCAAGGCATCCGAAGACCTTGAACTTTGGCAAACAACAACAGCAGCAGCAGCAGGAGCAGGAGCAGCAGCATGCAGAACAGTTCAAAGAGTAGACGAAGAAACGAAACAGTGCGAAAAAATCCAACACAAGCTGGGGAAGAACAAGAACAAGGAGAATTGGCAGCAGTAGCAGCAGCGCAGAAGCAACAGCCTTAAATCAAACCCTCGTCAGAGAGAGCGAGGATCCAATGTAGGGCAGACAGAAAGAGAGAACAAAGCAGCAGCAGCAGTAGCAGCAGCCAAGGGAGTGGAGAGAGGATATGTCTGGTTATTAGCAGGATCAGCAATAACAAAACTGGTTGCCCTCTCTCTCTCTCGCTCTCTGCTACTCTCCTGTGCCAGCAAGTGCCATTGACCTACAAGCAAATGTCGTTGGCTTCTTGTGGATCGCATCGCAAAGAGCGAGTGCCGCGCGCCAACAAGGAGAAGCAGATGGAGGATGAGAAGACAGCAGTGGGCCTGCCTGTCGGCAGCAGCGGCAGCGTCCCAAGACCGAGACCTTGATATTGTCAACGACATGAGCAGCAACAACAATTTAAAAATACAATATCAGAAAAGGGAACGGGAACGGGATCGGGATCGGGATCGGGGCGTACGAGAGAGAGAGAGAGAGAGAGAAGGTGGGTGGAAGAGCAGAAGCAGGATGGGCAGAGGAAGCGAGAATGGGACGAGGACGGGGTCGTCGGCGGCGTCACGCTTCGGACATGGGGGGCGCTATTTATACCTTTTTCGATTGCGCCTTTTGTGTGATCTGCTTTTGTTGTTTTTCGTGCGCGCCCAGAAACGTCCACAGATTCTGGCCTACCCTACCCCTTCCTACCGCTGAGTAACCCACCCATGGAACTCTGCCCCCCCCCCCCCCCCCAACTCTCGATACGAACTCGAATCGCGCGGCTGTACTCCACTCCCCATCTGCATGGCATGGCATGGCATGGGCCCTCGGTTCGACTCCGCTCTGGCCACCAATGGGATGGTGGGGCCTGGGCCCTGGGCCCTGGGCCTCAAGTGCAGTGCCCTTGACTTAGGTCAATAACACGATTGTTCCTGTTGTTCTTTCCCATTTGGGGTAGGGATCTTATCGGTTTGGGGAGTGTAGCCTTTTGGGTATTTATTCAGAATTTATTCAGTTCTCTACAGTTATTTCCCTGTATGTATTTCATTTATTCAACAATTGATTACCCCATAGAGAGCGCGCGCATACTCATGAGTGTCAGCCGGACAGGACAGACAGGACCCGGTTAACCCAAACGAAATTCCAAAAACAGTCACCGTGCACACGGCTCAACCCCCTCAATGGCGTTGCAGCGCCCTTTGGCATGCCATTGCCACTTGACAGTGACCTTACAACAGCTGAACGGTGCCTGCCAGCCTGCACCACCCATTGACCATCACAGAGCTCCCTAATATGCCCCAACCCCCCACCCCACCATCAGTGTGCCCTTCATACTGCTGCTGCAGCTGCATAACCTTTGCCTTGCATTTGAAGGCGAATCGACGCGCATGAACCTGACATTGAACGTGAATTGTGCGCTGGCTGGCAATGAAAAATTTCTTCCACGTTTCCGAACTAGAGAAAGAGGAAGCAGGCGAACAGAGGGAGCACAGAGGGTGGCTAGAAACTGTTTTACCCCTCAATCGGTAATACTGGGGCAAAAATTTCTTGATGGCTTTTCTACTTTGTAGCCTGCTCTATATACTCTATGTGTGTGTGTGTGTGTGTGGGTTGGCTTGGGGAAGGGTTTGGTTTGTGGTGGGGGGCTTTGATGGCGTGTATATTGGAGGTCAGGTCAGGGCCAAAGCACTTGACATTTCTCATAAATATTCAAGAGTAAAATAGTTTCACTCTCGTCTATCCTACCCTCCCTCCCTCTGTCACTGTCTGCCTATCTCTTTATGGGTTAGTGTGTCAGGCAAAAGTTTGATACAAAATTTCTTATAAACAAAATTGGATCGGTAGCGCCAACCGGCGGCGGACACATCCACCATGTCATTGACCCACAGCTGTTGGACAATACGCATATCATTTTTATTTGTACGAAATGGGAATCCGATCATTGATTATGGAATTGGATCTCCGGGCAGTTGTTTATCAGATGAGGAAATACAGACATTCAGACATATTTACAGGGACTTTTCTTTGCCTATGGATTGTAATTAATGTGTATTGATTTCCCGCGAATATAATATAATCATTTATGCTATGTTTTATTTATTTTTTCAAGCACACATTCCACCAGTTAAATGGGGATATCTGTTTACGTACACTTACGTACAATTTCCCAATTATTTCTGACTCATTCTCACCCCATAGACCCATCATAGACCCCTTAATGCCACTTAACTGTTGACTTTTGGAAGGGTTCGTTTCGATACTTAAATCATAATCGATGTGATCTATAGTTCATCAAAATGTTAGTGCAATTTTATCATTAAGAAGGGGAACTTGGTCCACACCGACACTTTTGTTTGCCTTCAATAACTTTCATTCAAGGTCGCTGATAACGAATGAGAGTGAAATGGGAGGCAGAGAAGCGATAAAAGAGAAGGAAAAGCTTTCGTTTCGACTAGAAGATACCCTGAGTATTTATACTTTGAAATTTAATTCTTTTGAATATTATTCTTTGAATGAAAAGAAAAACAGATACGAGATAGGAACAACCGCTTTTTGCTGGTAAAATACTGGATGTACCCAACATACCCTTTGGCACTACAGCAGTACTGAGTATAATCAAATTACGTTGCCTGCTCTCCCACTCACAGTTTACTCTCGCTCTCTCTCTCTTTCTCTCTTTCTCTCTCACTTCACCTATCTACATACATATATGTATCTCTCTCTGGGGCTGACAGGCAGGCTGCTGTGTTGTGTCTGCTGTTGCTGTTGCTGCTTCTGCAGAAATTGACAAGTTCTTGTTCATGGTCAGGGCTTTGCTGTGGGCTGTGGGTGTTGTGTGGATTGTGTGGACTGCAAGATGGCAATGAAATGTGCATGCGTTGACAGTGGCAACAACAAGAACAACACCGGGGCTTGCCGGGGATTGTATAATGGCACGCACAAGGCCAAGGATAAGGACAGACACACGCAGACGTGCCACTCTCCTCCTGATACTCCCCTGCCCTACTCACACTCTCTCTGTTGAGTGTGTGTGTGTGTGTGTGTGTGTGTGTGCGATAAGAAAAAGTGAATGTCAACTTATAATTGCCATTTATGCTTCAATTACCAACACTGGCTGTAATCAACATTGATTTTTCACCTCTCTCTCTCGCTCTCTCCTAAGCTCTGTTCTGGCCTCCTCCTCTTTCTGACGCCTCGGTATCTTTAGTGTGCAGTTTTTCCTAGTTTTGGGGCCCAATTTTCACTTTCATTGTTCCTCTATGCCCTTTCACACTCGGCTTTTGCATCGTCTTTTGTTTAGAGAGTTGGCCTGCTTCTGCGGCTAGAGAGATATGAGATCGAGGGAGCAGACCCCTAATGAAAACCTAAGAGAACTTTACACTCGTTAGAGCTGCAGATGCTCTGCCCAATATGGATCTGTCTGTTAGTTATGTTTCGTTTGCTTTCACTCTATTGTGAAATTCTCTTAGCCAAGGCCTTGGCTCACTTCCGTGCCTTGAGTAATTTTTTTGTTCGCTGGCACATTGCCCACTGTGCTGCCAGAGTTGCCACCACGTTCCCTCGCTCAATCAACCAACCATCAATTCCGCTTTGACTTAGCGATGATGCGTCGTCCCATATTGACCTCACCCCACCACCATATGAGTACTCTCCATATAGTACCACCTACATACATATATACATATCATATGTACATATATATATATACATATATAAATATAGATTTCCGTCTTCTTCTGATTCTTTTCGACGACATTGAAATTATATTTGTATGCCCGAGTAGGCAGAGGCAATTTAAATGAATTCCCCCGATATATCGGTTAGCCAGTTTCCGCATTACGTTTATAGTGGAACCTTGGGGGCTCGGTAGATCCCATGTGAGCGGAAGAGAGATGAAAGGCTTTGCGGAAGCTCCCGGTTGTGTACAGGTGCACAAATGAATACATACGAACACGAATACAAATCGAAATCGAAATCGAAACAGAATTATTGAAATAGCAATAGCAACTCAAATTCGAATATCTACATAATATGGTATGAATTTTCCTGTACATCTATTGGAAACCGTTAGCAATTGTTTATTTATATTCGCATTTAAGGTATATAAATAATTTGGTTTTATATAAAAACTACTAAAATGTCGCCATTAAATGGCGCCCTTAAAGCAATTATTAAACGAGTACTTTGTTGTATACAAAATCGCATTTAAAATGTGCCACACACACAAATACACACAGATACAAATGCAAACACATGTAAAAAATACAAAATATAATAATAAAAGTACACAGAATGGTGGTAGAAATAGGCTGTGAGTGGGGTGGGGGAGGGGGCGGTATAGGGAGAGAGGCTAACCTTGCCCGAGGTCTTGTATAAGCGACTAAATGGGGGGACCTACGTAATGTGTGTCACTTGCTCCACACACACACACACAAACACTGATACAAGCGTGAGGCAGAGACAGAGACAGAGAGAGTGAGGGAGAGAGCGGCGGGCGAAAAAGTAAAATGAAAATAAATTGTGATGGTCAAGGTCGTTGGCATGTGCGCTTTGCGCAATAACAAAACAGAGGCAGAGGCAGATAGAGAGAAACAAACAGAGAGAGAGAGAGAGAGAGAGAGAGCGACCAAAGAGGAGGCGAGGAGGCAAGAAATGCTGCAAAATAAACAGACACAAAACCCCAAAAGGAGACCCGACAGAATGTCTACAAATCTAAGAGCCCGACCAACCAAAAAACTGACCCACATTTAAAGTATAATTAATCTCTACATCACTTTCTTTCCCCCTCTCTCTCTGTCCCTTTTGTTACAGGTATGTACTATATGGGGGAGGGGGGCTTGTTGTGTGAGATGTGTCAGGAGATCCAATTAGCTGTAAGTCACCAGCGGACGCCGGTTAATGCCACTCAAAGTCAATTAACGGGCAATTAAGCTGCAGTTTACCTTTTACCGTTAGCCCGCATCACAGCAATTTAACTTAAAGCTCGGCCTTAGGCAAGGACACACGCGACATTCATACAACGTCCTTCGCGTGATGTGTTTCCTCTTCCGCATTGGAGAGCAAAAGCTTTTGGCTGTGCGAAGGGGGAGGGGGGGGGGTAAGGGAAGTTTACTTCCGATCAAGGGCATGGCAGTGCAATGTGTCCAATGGATCCTTGAGGAAGGACCTTCTGTTGCACTCCTGCAACAGCTGTATGTCTGTGGATGCAACTGTTGCGCCTCCGCCAATGTAGGCGGCAACTTGTAGCTTCCAAGCAAAGCTCTTCCTCTCGCTCGCTCTCTCTCTCTCTCTCTCTCTACAAATGCACTCTCTCTTCTTTTCCTTTGACTAGAGCTTTTGCCTATTGCAATAGTTGCATTTATTTGCAAGCTTTTTGTGGCTGCAGCTTTTAGTTTCGGCTGCAACCAACCAACGCAACAAAAAAGTGCAAACTGCATTCGGAAACGCTTTTTTCTAATGCAACTGCTGAAATCTGTTTGGCCAAGCTTTTCCATTTCCACTTGCGTTGCATTTGTTGCAATTTTTATTGAGTTTGTAGCAACCAGATGGCAGAGGGCGACACTTGGCCGCCTCTTGCTGATTCCCTTTGATGCCAAAACTTACTTTTGATGAAGGTGAACTGGTGAACCAGTTCGGTTTGAATTTGATGTGCTACCACTATGCATCAGTGTGTACATTATTATTACTGTACATAATTAGTTCTGTTTTGCATTATTAATCTGTAATTTTCTATGATTTACCAATGCCACATTATCCCAAAAATATTCTCCCTCCTATATCCTGTTTTTTTCTCTCCCATTGTAAACAACAACAACAACAAAAAGAGTTTCAGGGCCTGAAACGACCTTAACCTTGAGGCAAATACAACCATTAATTTTGGATGTTTATTTGACGTCGTCTCTTACTGTTTTTTGGGGAATTTAATTAAGCGTTTCCACCAAACAAACACACGAACACACAAAAACAAAAAACCAACAGAAATATTTGAAATATTTCGCATGAACTTTTTTTTTTTGGCTTTCGGGTCATAATGTTTCCTTACAGCCATTTGGGTTTGGTTTTCCTATCGAGGTGTGGACAAGAAGGCTCTGTGGGCCACAGAGTTGATTGCTTTCCCGCAGCCCACTAGAGAAGAGAGAAGAGAGCAAAAGAGAGGCCCATAAATTTCGCACATAACCTCACACGCATTAGCACTTTGTCAATGTGCCCAGCCTGTTGTCCTTGTCGCACGTATTCTCCTCTATCCGTCTCTCAATCTCTCTCTTTTCTTTTCTTTTCGTTTATTCGGTGTGTGTGTGTGTGTGTGTGTGCGTGTGCGTTTTGTCGCCTTTTCCTTTTGCCGCCCTGTGGCATGTGTCGAATTTCGTTGTTGGCCTTGACTTTTAGTAACCTTTTCTGTTCGGTTAATTCTAGTGTTATTAATGGAGCAATTCACCGAAATTGCTGCGCGGCCTGCCTGCCCTCTCACTCACTCTCTTGAGTACTATCTCTGTCTTTCCTTGTTGATTTCCCGTTTTTTTTTTTTTTGGACGGCTTAATTGAATTTGTTTTTGTTTTCGGCTATTGACAAGTCTTAAAGTTGTACAAGTGTTTAGGGAAGGTTCGGGTTCGGGTTCAGGTTCAGGTTCGGAGCGATGATAAATGATGAACGAAAAAACATTGCCGGCTGTCAGGATGTACAACTTTTTGGGTCTGCCCACGTGGAAAAGTTGCTCCTGTAATTTTGTTCCCCCTACTCCTCTCTCTCTCTCTCCCTCTATTAATCTCTTCCTCCTTGTGGCTTCCCTTCTTCTGCACACAAATATTCTTCCCCGTAAATCCTAAAAGCAAATTCATGGTCAATGTGTCAAACCCCCTCAAGAGCGCTCCATAATCTGCTTGGTATATATGTATGTATGTATGTTTGTATGTAGGACTGACAGGGGGTGGCTACCCCTACACAGCCACGCACAGCCACGCACTGCCACACACCCACTCCCACTTGCTCTCCCAAATGACTGTTCAGCCCCAAGTCCATCCCTGTTGTGCTAGGCCTAGGTAAGCATCCTCTCTCTCTCTCTCTCTCTATCTGACTCTCCCACTCTCTTTTTAAGCCATCTCTGGGCTAGAGCTAAAAATAAACCCATACTTCTCCCTCCCCTCCTATACCCAACCCACCCGCATGCCATTCCCTTTCATTTGTTTTTGTTGTTGCCTACTTTATGGCTTACGCTCTCTTTGTCGCTCCCACGCACTTTTTTCGTCCCTTTCTGATTTTCAGCTTGGAACTAGGAGGATATATTTGTGTTGGCGAGCGCGAGAGGGTTCCCTCTCTCTATATGTTTCATGAAAATATTCCTTTCTTTTCGTAAATGGAAAAGTTTTTTCGTTGGAAAAGAATAACGCAGCCAATGGGTGGAGATGGGGAAGGTGCACGATTATTGATTCATAGCTGCCGCAGGAAGCAGCACGGCTGTTTTAAAGTAGGCGGCTCCCCGAGTTTCCTGAAATATGCGAGTCCTCCAGGGGTTACACCCAATTGTTTTCCTTCTTGCAAATAGATTCAGGGGGGGGGGGGTCACATTTTTGTGCTTCCAGGAAGCTGTACACCTGTCCTGTCCTGTCCTTTCCTTATCGTCGGTACATAACTTTCTTTTCGGCATTTCTCTTTCTCTCTCTCTTTCTCTCTCTGTCTCTCTCTATCTGCTCCCATCTAACACTTCTATCTTCTATTTCTGCCATGTATTTTTTTCTACCTCATCATCCCTGTTTTATGCGTGACCCATTGACCTATCTGTATACGAGCTTTCGGCGACCTACTGCCCTCTGCGATCCAGTGGCCACAGCATCACCTGTTTTTCCGCCCTCAAAAAATCCACCCCTAAATGTCACCTACTTTCCCTCCCACTCTCTCTCTCTCTCTTCTCTTCCCCCGAGCCTCTCTCTGTTGGCATCTTCCAGGACAATAAACATTTCGTATTCCGCATATGTTTTAGCTTATTAAAAACCTTCTTCCATCCGCAAACTCAGCACCCCATTTCCCCATCCCACCCCCTCCCTACCCTGTGCTGTGTGCCACCCATGTGTTTATTAACCTTTTAGGGATATTATCATTAGTATTTGTAAAGCGTTGCGTTTGTTTTTCGCCTCCGATTCGATGCCTTCACACACACACACACACGCACAACACATGACATGGCATGGCATGGCATGGCATCCCTCCTCCTCCAAGTAATGCGCATTTCCAAATTGAAAGCAAAACGAATGCCCAAAATGAAGGAAATTTTCGAACAAAACGTCAATCCATCTTCGCGTGTGGGTGTGTGCGTGTGTGTGGGTGTGTGGGTGTATTGTTTGCGGACTGCCTCAATACTTCCTCGAAAGCTTTTCCGCATAATTTTCTTCGCTTCCTGCCCGCGCCCACTAAACAGAAACAAATGTCGCACGCGCCACTCAAATCGACCAACAAATAAAGACGAACTGCTGATTAAATATAACGCGTACGAACACCTACCTAATGCCATGACAGTGGGGCGGGCGGGCTGCTCTGTACATACAATATACAAACAATAAACCAAAATATGTACCAAAATATAACCACAACCATATGTACACGTTTGCTTGCTACATTCAAACCAACAGCTGTGGTCAAATTAATAGTTGTAAAAGTTGTGGTTTCTTTATTACGAATTGTGATACCATTTTCGTTTCATCCATTTTTTCTATAAGACTTTCTCCCAATTTGGATACAAAAATATCACTTCCCCAGTGAGATTTTAGCTGCATCTTAAATGTGTGTTCTTTTTGCTGTGCCACTGCTATTTTGTTGGCCGCAACTGTTGCATGTACGTGTACGGGCAGGCAGGCAGGCAGGCAGAAAGAAAGAAAAGAAAAGAAACGAAAGCTAAACCGAAGCGAAGCATTCCCGAGCGAACGAAGCAACCGCAGTCGGCGTCGCAGTAGCTGAGCGAGCAAAATAGGTGAACGACCGTCGATAATGCGCGACCTTCAAAATAATCTGGGCCAAGTGCTGTCCCAGTGTGCGTTTGTGTGCGGGGTCTCTGGGTCTATGGGTCTCGCTGTGTATTGTGTGTGTGTGTGTGTGTGTGAGCACGCACTCTCTCCCACCCGTACTCCCACTCTCCCTACAGAAGGTGACAGGCAGCCCAACCCAACCCAACACACGCCCGAGTGAGAGTGCGAGAGTGAGTGGCAGTGGCAGTGGCGTGGCGCTCTCTCTCTCTCTCTCTGGCTGCTGTTGGGTTCTCGCTTTGTTGTCTGATGATTGAGGAATACAGATGATATTTACGAATTATATTAAACGCATATTATATTATATTATAATATATTTATGCCGCTTCCTAACATAACTTTTGCAATGAATATTCGCCTCGGCCTGGCACTTTTATGCTGCCATATTTATAATGCGTTAGAATTTACAATTGCAAATGGAAAACAATTCAAGGAAATTTCTGTGGTGTGGTTCCTGGAACAGTTCATTGAAATAAAGAAAATAAAGAAATATTTTGAAAGAAAAAGCGTGGACTTTAACCATTTTAAATATGTTTCAAATATCATTTGAGTTTATAAATATTTCATATTTTCTTTACATTTCTCGTTGATGTTCGTTTCTAGTTGCATTCTGAAAATGTTCACTTCTTCTTCTTTAAATCTTCAAATTAAATATCACTGAATATTCAATCAAATTTTCCAGAGAAGCCTCCTGCTTTTCTCTTCTCCTATATCTCTTTTATTTCGAAGCCCACAATTCTCGAAAGCGCCGCTTCAAGTTCGTTCTCCGAGAGAAAGCTTTTCACTCCTGTTTGAAGGGCCAAAGTCGTTGCACTCTATCCAGGACAATGACATGGCACACATAAAGGGCGCCAGCACACACACACACACCCTTACAATTTTCCAAGTACCGTTAGTTGGCTTTGGTTTTTCTTCGCTTTTATTATTATATTTTTGGGCATTAATTAAGGAAGAAATAAATAAAAATGCTTGTTGGAAAGCATTTTTTCCCTTAAAATTTCCACGCTGCAGTGTGTGAAGTGGAAGGTGGTTGGGTTGTTGGGATGGGAGGCTCCAAATTGCTTTGGAGCCGAGCACAGTTCATGTCCTTGGTCGATTTTCCACCCAGAGTTGAATAGACATTGAAGGTTATGTGTGCGCTCTGCTCTCCGGATTTGTGTCAGCGAATTAAACTTTTTATGTGCGGGCTGGGGATCCATCATTTGGATTCATAGAAATTAATAAATATCCTTTACAAAGAGCTTCCTTCTTTCATTTTTATTATGATATTATAGGTTCCTATTTTCAGTCGAAATAGTCCTAAAAACCCAAAGAAATTATTGCACTTTCTGCTCGATTACTTTCCAGAATTCTTTCATGTAGAAGTCTCCCAAAATGCAGTTAATTTTCTTCATACAGGACCTTAGTCATAGACCCCCTCGCCTCATGTCATCTCTAAATCCGCGAGTGCAACCTTTCTGTGTATTTTCTTTGTATTTCTCCATTAAGCGGTCCAGCAGCACTCTCGCACCTCTCGCAAAGAGCTCTCAACGGTGTTGGGACCTAATCGAATCAACAGAGAATTGCTTGTGGGCTAAGTGCTTTTTATTCTCACACCGTTTGGCGCCTAACACGTTTAATGGAGCACCACCGCCAGAGCCGCCAACAGAGCGGTGTTGCCTGGGCGCGGGCCCAACCCACACCCAGAACCGGAGTGCAGCTTGGACGACTGACCCTGAACCCGTGCAACGACACAGAAAACTCTTGCCTGCCGCGCGCGATGCTGGCTGGCGATTGTGCAACATGCGGCGCGCAAGCTTGGCAGTCAAATTGAGGGCAGACCCAGAGGCAGCAGCAGCAGCACCCCGAGTGGGCGGAGATAACCCAGGCACCCCCCCGGTTTCCCTTCTCCTCATTGCTTGTGTGGGGAGTTGCAGCAATGAAAAGTTCAAATGCGTTCGCTGACATTTTTGCCACAGAGAGCAGAGCTCAATGTCGCTTGTCAGAGAAGGGAAGGGGCAAGTGCAGGGAGCGGCGAGGAGGAGTGGTTGGTGGCAGGACAATCCCTATGTAGCTCAAGGATCCCCCCCTGAGTGTATACTCGATGCAGAAACCACAGACGTAGACTTATCTAACCGAAACATTGACTTTTGTGTGCTGCCTTCGTGGCTTCCCCTGCTGTGGCTGCTGCTGCTGCTGCTGTTGGGGTGTTGCTGTTGCCATTGGATTTCCTAGAGATATTCGTGCGACACATTGCTGCCCTAATGGCTGCAATTGCAGGTTGCTGTTAATACGATTCCTATGGATTTTCTAGGTGTTTGCAGTTAGAGATATACCAGAGATGTTGCTGGTATTTTCGTTTTGCTTTTGCCTTTACGGCTCTCATCTCTCGCTTCTTCAGCATGCGGCGCGGCCTTGAATAATATTCCTCTGTCATTGGCATTTTTATAGTTCATTTAACTCTCGGTCTCTCTCAGCGGCAGGACAACGTCAAAGCTGCTGCCTCTGTTTGCCGCTCTGTTGCCAACCGGACCGTGTCCCCACCCCTTCGAGGCCAGCAGCAGGCAATCAGACGCTAAATGAGAGGTTCTTCGTTGCGGCCAAAAGAGCTTTGATTTGGGTTTATTTTAGAACCTGATAGTTTCCCATTTGGCTAAATGTTTGGCCTCAGACCTAAGCCAAACACAAAAAATGTTGTCTGGGGCCATTTGGGCCGAGACGATAGCCATTTGGGATGGAGTTAAGGCTGAATTGCCTGATGTATTTTCTATGGTAATTTCGAAATGGTTTGAAGAGAGATACTCGGCAGATTTTCATTAAGAATTGTTTGGATTTTAGGGATAAATACTATAAATACTAGAGTGGAAATTAAAAGTAGTACATAGTCCCTCCAATATATTTAAGAAGTCGATTTTTCAAGTTAAATATATTAATTAAATATGAATATTCATATTAAAAATATAAAATTTAGTGTATACTCGCATAATATAGAATTCTGCATTTTTCCTTAATTGCTGTTCTATTTAGTTCCATTTGTTCATTAAGACTTCATACGAAATCCTTTAACTTTCAAGCCAGAAAACAAAAGCTCTTTTTTAAATTAACGCGCCATCATCGTGCTATCCCTCTCATGCCTACAATATCAGATGAAAGCTCAACGCAACTGCTTGCAAGCTTTTGCCAAGCAGTTTGCCGTTTAGCCAGCGCCACATGGTGGTCCCCAAACCGGCGCGCTACAGCAGCAGCAACAACAATAACAAGAAACACAGGCGGGGGGCGAAAGAAAGCAGAGCAGAGCACAGCAGAGCAGCTGATAGAAAAGTTGTTGCTGCTGCTGCTGCTGCTGCTGCTGTGGTGTGTGGTTGTTGTTTTTGTGTTGTTGTAGCGGTTTGTTCTGCCTCTGCCTCGCCTCTGCATTCGGCTTTGGCCGCTTGGCGCTTTGGCGCCTGTTGTTTTGCTTATTATTCTGCGTTCTCCACTCGCTGCGCGTGTTCGTTCCTTTCCAACAGACTCTGCTTTGGCGCTCAAAAACGACAACAAAATTTTGGTGTACAATTTCGAAATTAAATCAAAAATATTTTTTTGTTCGAGAATTCCTCATATCCAAGTGTCATAAAGAGAGCGAAGCGAGCGAGCGAGCAAGAGAGAGAGAGAGAGAAAAGTCTTTGAATCTGTGAATAAGCGGTGCATAATGTTTCATCAAATTGTGGCATCCATCAGATGAAAATGCATAAAGACCTGTCCAAAAATAAAACACGCAAAAAATTCTCCAACATCTTGTGATATTTCCTGTGCACAATCAAAAGAACAAAACAAAAAACAAAAAAACAAAAAGTTAGCCCAAAAGTTGAATGCAAAAATCGATTGAAATTAGTGGAATCTTACGGGTATCTAAACTATAGACTATATAATACTAGTTAGCTAAACAATTCTCACAAAAGGTGCCATACTAAGGGAGAGAGAAAGAGAGATATACATAGAACATTGCCTTTACTCGTACAAATTAGAGAAATCGTGTGAAACAAATTTATAGATCAATCAAGCAATCAATCAAATTCCAAATACAATTTAAAACGTAATTAGTAAATCCCGAATCCAAGTGGATTCAATTATCCTCGAAACCCCCCTCCAACAAACCAAACGGTAGCAATCAGGCGCCATGACGGTGGGCAGTCGGGAAGATCTGTTCCAGGCCAAGCATATCGATGATACGGAACGTCTGATTGGACGTGTTCTAGCTGGTGAGTGTGATTCACAAGCTGCATTGAATAAACTATTGTGTATACGAGTATGTACATATGTATATGTATCTAGTATTTGAAGATCGAGCAAATGGTATTGCAATTGAATGGGTATGGTATGGAAATTCAATGTGTGTGTGTCCCCCCATCGATTTGAGTGGGTTCATGGTTCAGTCGATTGTTTATATTGCAAATTAGGTTACTGTTCGATGTACTGTGAACCAGTTCCAGTACTTGAATAGAAGAGTTCTTAAGTATAATTAAACTTGAGCCGTATTGGAACCAGTTCCGCAAATGATCCATTAAATTCCCCAAGGCATATTCATAATTAATAATCTCTTTTTGAAAATAATTCAATCAGCGTTAATTAATCTCATTTAAAGTCCTTTCCCTCTTGTAAAAGGATATCAAATTAATGGTTACGCATGGTATATCCCTCACCAATTTGGATTCCCATTGCTGGTATCTCAACCTGTAACCCTCCATCCATTCCAATTAGCACTCGCCCCTGTTTTCGGCCCACCTACACGCCTACACGCCCACGTCGTGTTTTTATCTTTGGCGAAAATAACACCGAATTTCACTTTCTATTTTTCTAATGGGGGGTGGCAGTGGCTCCTTCATGTATTATATATTTTTGGCGCTTCCTCGGCGGTCGTTGAACCCATTAACCCAAATTTTTTCTTTTGTGCAAAAACAAAGAGCACACGCAACAAGCTATTGAGAGAGAAAGAGAGACAAATAGAGAGAGAGAGAGAGAGAGAGAGCCTACGTCATGGCGACAGAAATTACGTATTTACTTTGCTGGGTATGGTATGTAATATTTATCTATCCTTAATACATACATAATTCAAGGCATTCTTTCATGCAAATGTGTGTAGAAATTATGATTAATTTTTGCAGCATAATCAAATTACAAAATTTATAAATGACAAACCAAATGCGTGTATGAGAGCGTCAGAGCAGAGCAGAGGCAGCACTGGCTAAACCAGGCGGCAGTTGCTTTGATTGGGTTTCTCTAGTTAATCAACAGCGACGCAACGGCTTCTGCTTCGTTTAGCCAGTACTCAAGCGAGAGAGCCGCCAATAAAGAGCAAAGCAAAGCCGAACGAAACGAAACGAAACGAACGCAACGACCAAACGAAAGTAAAAGCACAAACGACAACAGCCGAACAACAACCGCCGAACGACGACGACGATATCAGCAAATGTTTCTGCTGTAAAATCTAGGCCAGGGACGCTGCGGTCGTTGAACTTGGCAAATGTACGGGACTCAAACTAGCGACTGTAGGCGACCATTTGAGAGGAAGACAGAGAGAGAGAGAGAGAGGTAGAGAGAGTGCAGATGAGATGGAGAGTGTGTAAGAGAGTGCAAAAGAATTTCGCTTTCAATTGATGGAATTAATAGGTCTAGGAATTAACAGTTAACTGCTTGGGAATGACTTGGGATGTTCTAACTGTTGCATCCATCGACTGATTCTGCTCTGCCTATGGACACACACACACACATAATCACATACACGTGGTGTGACATGTATTTAGGGCATTTGTTGACATTTTGTGGCATTTATTTGTTGTCTCTCAGAGATTTATGGCCTGACGATATTGTCTGTAGTTTATTTTTTGCACTTGGCTACTTTTTTTGTTGTTGTGTGTGGGCAAATGGGTGCCGTTTTGTTAGAAATACATATATCTACAATGCAAACACAAACAAAGACACATAAATTGCAAATAATAGTTAACTATGTATAAAACATAGAGAGCATAAATTAAATTAAAAACCAGATATATAGAAAACAAGAACATAAAATACGCTCAATCAATCGAACTTAAGCTTTAAGTATCTAAATCGATATTATGATGAATCGTTTTCATATTCAAAGCATTTGAAAATTCATAGAATTCAGAGAATTATCTAATTTGCTTATGAGGCAGTAATGCTTTTACTCCACATTTAAACCGATAAGATCTAGTGTACTCATTCGTACATATCATATTCATATAATTTTTAATAGCTGATTGTGGAAAATCTTGCTTCATTTGAATATTCTTCTGCAATAAGATCTCAGAATTGTTTTTTTGGCATGCTAATTAATGCGAGAGTGGTTTTTCCTGCACTGCAAAATATTGTACTTACATTTCTGCTGAAGTTCTTTTAAATTTCTTCTCAGTCATCATCCTAAAAATAAAAGAAATACTCAATGTAAATAATAATACATACATATGTACCAATCATTTGTACTATATATCATTTCTAAGGAAATGTATTGTATAGTTTTTTATTTATCTTTTGCCTTTTTTTTTTTTGGATTTTATTTATTTCTAAGTTTTTTTAAAACTCTTTGAGTGCTCCGATTAGATAGGGGAAAGCCGACAGTTGACGGCAGTATGAAAGACCCCAATAAGCTGCGTAGTTGATACGCCCCCCTCTTGCTCTTCCTGCTTCCACTTCCCTGCTGACTATCATTTGAACTACTTGAAACTGTCGAAAAGAGAGAGAGAGAGTGACTGGGAGAGATCTACTCGCGTATTCATTCTGCTTTAACCCCTGACCTGTCCTGTCCTGCACTGTCCTGCCCTGTTCTATCGACAATTAGGTGAAGGCAGGCCCAGAGCTGAGCTTTCCCACCCCCAGGCCAGGCTGTATTCTCTCTCTTTCCCACTCTCATACTCTCCATTTCTCTCTCTTTGCTCTTTCTCTCGCTCTGCCACGCTTATCGCTAAGCCCTCTCTCTCTCTCTCTCTCTCTGTCTCTCCTCCCTCCCTCGAGTGGGTTCTAGGCATATTGTGGCTTTGGCCTTGGAATCGCTGTGGCGTTCATTGACCTGACTGCCGCTCCTCACAGCTAGCTCGGGTTTGTTTTTCATTGCTGCTGCCTGCTTGCCGCCTGCCCCCCTCTCGTATCAGTATCTCTGTGTGTGTGTGTGTGCGCATTTGATTGTGTGTTTATTTCTATTATCGCGATAGTCGTCGATGTACGCGGGCGATATGATGCCCAGCCAGCCGCCACATATGACCTAATAAAAGTTTTGTGCTGTTTTGCTTGCCTTTTTTTTTATTGCTTGTCAGCTCTGCCAACATTTGCGTACAGTGGAGGAGGAGGGAAAGGAAGCAGGAGATTGGGAGCTTAGTCAAGGGGCTGTTATGAATCAACCATCCACCGTCATAGCTACAGATATTCCCTTCCACTGCATATTCATTGCACTTTCAATGGGATACCATTTTTCTGTCAACTGCAGCGCAGACATTTGCCATATTGGCTGCTGACAGGATGAGCCAGAGAGACAAAATACAGAGATAGAGAGAGGAGCACCATATTACTCATTCGCAGTGTTGCCGCGAGAGAGAAGTGCAGTTTGCTTTGGTGAATGCATCATCATTCGCTTTTCGTTCTCTTCGGTTTTTTGGGCCAATGTACGACCTTCAATTTGGCCCGACACTGGCGCCCAATGGAGGGGTTCCCATTCGCCTGCCGCAGCATCGGACGCCGTTTCACCTTGAGGCGCTCCTGTCAGCGCACAGTTGGACGGGGGCTTCTGTATTGTGTGGCATGCCCCTGAATCACAATTTGCTTAACTGTTTTTTGTTTTTGTTTTTTTTTTGTTTTTTTTTCTGTATGCCAGACCAGATTGTGAGTGGTTCTTGGCCTGCTGGCGAAAAACGAAGGCTAAAATGGTTGGCTATGGATTTAACAATCAAAATTTATTGCAGATCGAAGATTTTTAAATGTTTGAATCTATCTATCTATATATACATACCTAGTATATATACATATATTCTCTTTCTAAATCCAATTCCAATAACTGATAAAAAATTAAATTTATTTTCATTTTCGTTTCAGGTAAGTCAATTGCAATCGATGATCAATCACGTCTGTAATACCTCCGATCCCTGCATGTAAGTCAAAGTCAATTAGCTCTCAAGCCACACCGTCACCCTCCGCCCGACTCTCAATTGATTGTTGAATGTCATTAAAGGTTTTTCACCTGTCCCAGAGTCGCATTTTCAGCCTTGCCACAGCTACAAAACTAAGTCAAATAACTCATAAAAATAAATATGTGTGTGTGTGTGTGTGTGTGTGCCTGATATCTCTTCACATATATGTATCTAGCCTATAGTGAGACATTACGAGAGCCGAGTGGGCCCCACACGATTTGCATTTTGCATTTGAATTGTTCAGTCAGCGAGAGAGCGGAGAGCGGAGAGATCTACATTCTGTGCAATAAATAGCATAATTTTGTTTAATGTCAGTTTTGTGCATTATTCGTTTGCTTTTGGCATACCTTTTAAAGGTGTACCAGGGCAGGGTATATGCCCAGGAGAGTTACTCCTTCCGTTGCCAGAAGAAAGGTGAACAATCTAATTACTGTTCTAGTAGTTCTAATAGAAATATTTACTACACCAAAAGCTGCTCCAAAATATTTGTTCATCTTCTAAGTGAACAAATATAACTAAAATAGCTGTATCTGTTTCTATAGCTGAATCACAAGTATCTAATAGTCGCAATCGTCAGCTAAAGTGCACTTCCATATGCATTTGTTAAGCGAAACTGAACTCGGGCGAGAGTTGAATGCACGGGCAGCATTGTAAAGCAATAGCCTCGATCTAAATTTACACATAGATACAAGCCACACACACACACACAAACACAGACACACACACAGGCATACTCGTATGCACCAGCACCAGCACCAGCAGCTGCAGCTAAACATTTTGTCATAGTTTCGTCTGTGGGGCTGAACTTGCACTCAATTTGTGTGGTGCTAGACTCAGACAGACAGACAGACAGACGCACACACATCGTAGCATGCAGCATGGGGCAAAAGCTTTATTGCAAAGCTTTCGGATTGACTAGGGAGTAAAAGCTGCAGCTACCTGTCTCCTTCCCTCTATCTCTCTCTTTGAGAGCTACCAAGATTTTGGGATTGGTCTATGTCTATCAATTGGGAATGTCCCTTGAGTTAACCCCAAAATTTTGTATCCCGATCGTTTTTCGTTAAATATTTTTGTATTAGAAAAGCTTGGAAGTCTTTAGACTGCAAGACACATAGTCCCACGATAGTCCCAGGTCCTCATGTTTGGTTTTCTAGTTTTGGTGTCTCTGGAGAGCTTAAAAAGGCATCAAACAGTAGCTAAGGTATTAAAAACGAATGTGGCCTCAAAAGAGAACTCAAAAACCCTAAAAGAATAAATCGAAAAAAAAAAATAGCAATGGAACTCCCAGAACTCCAAGAGCAAGCCGCACTCTAACCCAAAATAAAGACCATGATGATAAAGTTCAAGGAAGGACCACAGTTTACACCCCTAAAAACCATTGAATCTTATTCTCTACCATTACCCCCAATCACCCTAGACAATCAGCTAAATGCAATTTCGTTAGTTCCCAATATTCAAAGAACTTCTTGCTTGAATACAAAAAAGAAATCCCGTGCACACACCCACTGCAACACGGCCACTGACTGCCACCCACCGTCGTCTCTTGGTGACTCTCAGAGCGGCTCTTTGAATAGAATCTCTGAAAAGTAGAGGCAGGCACACAGCCGCCATACACACAGATACGTGCATACTCGTGCATGTATAATTTTTTAGAGGTTATTTCGAAGCGGGTCAATTCAGGCCATTCGCCCTGCCAGCCAGCCAGCGACAATGTCTCACAAATGAGCTTGTGGATCGGCAGGGAGCGCTGTCAGGGGTGGGGGGCGCTCGGGCACAGGCAACCTTGCAGTGCATTTTCATAGAGCGGAGAGCCGAGTGTTATCTCTCAGTGTGTGTGTGTGTGTGTGTGTGTGTGTGTATAGAGCGCCAACTGCACGTGACCTCGTTGCATGTGGCGACCGACTGTTTGCCGTCTCTTTTACACCCCATTTCTATCGTCTATCCTTGTCTCTTTCTTGCATTGGCTTGAATTTTATGCACATTTTTTGCTGCTGCTGCTGCTGCTGCTGCCTAGCCTAGCACACAAATTGAAGTCGACAAACGTTCATGAACTCAATTTTGGTTTTCCTTCGAAACACTGCAATGACGTCAAAGAGCAACTGTAAATTGTTATGGGAGAGCTTTTGTGGCCAGTCCAATAGCTTGCAGCATGTGGTTTGATTATGAATATGAATAATATTTAGTTTCAAGTACTATGTATACTCGTTTTAAATAATTTAATGAAACAATTTTTACATTTCCAATTTGAATTTAACGAGCGGTTGATGGTGGCGCGCTCTATCAGCTTTGGGCGGAAGCTTTTTGCTCGGAAGGTGCGTCTGCTCGCCTGCCTGGGGCGCCTTTATTAAACGCTGTCATACCGGGCAGCCTCTGATCGAATGTACTTTGATAATTCTATGATAGCTCGATAATTATTTATCCATCTCTGTAGGCGCGAAGTTCAAAGTGGACAACATTTTGTTTTCTTTCTGGGTACTCAAAAAGTACTGAGAGTATACATATATTTGTTTTATGAACAATTTTGTACAACCCTGTAACATATATCATACAAATATTTTTCACAGAGACACACATACCACAACGACCAAACGAGACCCATGAAACAAATATATATGTGCATATGTGCAGGTTGTAAATCAACCTGATAAAACAATTCAATTGAACATTTTTCCCTGGATTTTACTCTGGGGCTTATTCACTACTGCACTTCACTTTTCATCTGCACGACAATTTTTCGGTAGTATTTTTCACTATTTTCCGACATTTTACGACCCAAAACACGACGCTGACTTGCAAACGCTTCTCCTTGTGGTCCATTTTCTAATTTCTAGAACTTTCCATGGTCCCCTCAGCGGCAGCTACTCATCCGAATTGTTGGATTTTTTCTTCCTTTTTTTCTCCCTCTCCCAATGCACTGGACACCTGTTGGTGGGTGTGTGACGGAGAGGGGGACTGAGACGATTAAAGTTCGTACGCGGCTTAAGTGTTCTCTCAGTCCTCTGTATGTACCTTTGTACCTAATGCAATTCTAAACAAATTCTGTGACTAAATTTTTCTTTTCTGATAGCTTCATTCAACATTCTGATGACTACACTGATCTCCAGGTTAAAGTCTTTTCCGTATCTAAAACATATTTAAATGTACATAGATCGAAAGTTTAGATTCTAAAGAATCATTAATGCTTCTCTAGTCGTTCCCAGATCGAGCCCTGAAGCTCTTTCAGCGGATGGATTCCCATTTCATATTCTTCACTTTCCTATTCAACTGCGCATTCGGATCGGATAGATCTGAAGCTGATCTCAAATTCAAATTGCTATTCGATTGAACCCTTTTAGTTGGATTTATTTCCTTTTTTAGGGGATGGGGGGAGGGAGGGAGAACTTTATGCGCATTGCAAATTCTGTTTGGTTGGGCCCTTACACTTAAGTGATTCTCAATGCGAGATCGCATCGCTCTACCTTTACTCTCTCTTCCTCTCCCTACCACTCTTTCACCCTCTTCGATTCCCCTTGGCAGCTTTTCTCCTTTGGCTTCTTTCAAGGTTGTTCGGACATTGACATTTTCATTATTTTGTGTGGTTTTTTTTTTGTAATTTTGGCAAAATAAACGTTTGGTTTTTGGCTGTGCTGGTTCTTGCTCTTCGGTTTTTTTTTTTTTTTGGTGCGTATTCTTCTTGTTCTTCATCTCATCCTCTTCCACTTTTTCTTTGTATTTTTTTTTAGTTTTTTTGTCTGTTTTTTTTTTAATGTTGCCCGCATAAAATTCGAAGTTGATCCAAAGTTGTTTCCATACCCTCCATTCTTTTTTTTTTTTGTTTGTGGTTTTTATCCGTCCGTCTTTCATTTCTCTTTTCGTTGTTGGGCAGCTCCAAGCTCCTCCAAAATGGCGTCGGACATGGTGCCGTGTGCCACGTAACTCCGCAACATTTTCTAGGGCACTCTGTCTGCCTGCCCACCTTTACGCCTTCCGCCTTTATCTACTCGGCATGTGGGAGGGATATTTTGAGCATTTCCAACACGTTCTAGCCCTTGACTTTGAAATCGAGTTGGGGTTTGGTTAGAGCGTTTTTTTTTGGGCTGCAGCCCATGGTTTTGGGTTTGCTTTCGATTCGGGTTGGGTTGGGTTAGGCCTAGGTAGTAGATACATACATTTTGGATGCGTGCGTGTGTGTGTGTGTGTGTGCGTAGACTTCCTCCTTCTTTTGTGCCGAAGTTCAAGTTCGTTTTACGCATTTTAATCATTTGAATTCTTTTTTTTTGTTTGTTTTTTTTTATTTGTCGGCGCCCCTGAGGCAATTGTAATTGACACTTGCGTATGCCACACCAGACAGAAGTGTTGGGAGGGGGAAACTTTGCCTGGCAACTGATCCATGACTTGGCCAAAAGCGCACACAGAGACACGAAAAATTTAAACAAAAAGTTACTTGAACTCGCGTAATTACGCGAATTACGATTGTCTATGACTATGCGGAATATTCTCATAATTTTTAATAGGCTTTTTGTGCCATTTGGAACTTTACTTCTGTTAAAACTTCAAAGTCCCCTGGCCAGATGACATCATCACCCTCCACTCTCGGCCAACAGTTCAACAATTTAGGCTTCTCTTTAATCACATTAATCATTAAAAATAAAAAAAAGCTCACGCACAAATCATTTACCAGAACCTAAACACACAACTGCCATTAGAACCGACAAATTGAGCAGAGTCTAAGCGGTAGAGAGATCTGACAGCATCTATTCTGGTTTAGATCAATCTCCAGCAGAGCGTGGGAGGAAAGGCCATCGAATGATCATCTGAATATTCCATATTCTGAAATAAATAGACATATTTGTGATCTACAATCTATTTGGAAACCAAAAGTTTCCCTGGAACAATGATATTGCAGATCCTTGATAATAAGATGACAAAACTTGTTTCAGACAAACAAAAATCAAAACCAAACCCGAAATTCCTACCGAATATGCCAGTACATACTTCCCCTTCCCCCACCACACCCATCGTGACTACCAAAAAATAAAAACAAACAAACATTTCCCCGAAATGGGGATGCGATGCCCATTAACCCATTTCACTTGACCAAAACGCAGACGAGGGCCCAAATAAAGAAAGCAGGCCATGGCCAGGGCCAACGCAGCGGCTGGTTACATAACCAAGAAGAAAGTAGCAGAGAGAGAGAGAGGAAGTGAGAGAGTAGAACACAAAGAGAAAGCAGAGCAAGAAGCTGTAGAAACAGTGGGAGAGGGAGAGGGACCCCAGCACTTACATACAGCGATCTCAACTTTTGATTTCAACATCAGCAAAGAAGAACAGAACGCATTGGATATTTGTTGTTGATACCCTGTAGCCCTGGGAGTACAAGGGGCATACTGGGTTACGGTGAATCTATCTGAAAGGTGGAGGGAACTCTTAACATCAGTCAACACGATTTTGTATTACCTTAATTTTAATTGCTGCATAGACCCAAATCCGTGTAGAGGGTATCTTCTAGTCGTATACTAGTTTTAGTATAGTTTTAAGGTGCGACTTCGGTTCTTGGCGCGTGAGAAAGAGATGACCAGAGTTGGTTGGTGAGATAACAAAAACCAAAATAAAAAGAAAAAGTCGTTCAACAACTTTCCGTTTTTTGGGCAAACATCAAAATTTGAATTGGAATTGGTGTAAGAACTCCGGCATCGGCATAAAAAGATTGTGTTTCGCACACTCTAAGGCTGTGGATTATGATAGGAAAACCATATGCCATACACCATTTAACTTTAACCTTCGCGGCGTGCTCTGACCCCTTGGTGGTGTGGGCAAATTATGGTTTGGCTTTGGCCTCCCTGTACCCCCGTGTATTCGATCATCGACAGAGTTTTGTTTGAACAAGTTTTCAACAGTTTGTATGTTTCTGTTGTTAATTAGAGAAGGCATAAACTGGTTCTCTAAGCGGCAATAAGATCATCAGGAGTTCTGCTTCTAACCCTCAAACGAAAAAAAAACAAAAAAAAAACAATCAGGCTAATACTAGTATTGCTTTTACGCCCGCATAACAATCAAAGGGTTAATGGCGATGTATTTCCTATGGGATTCTTTCTAGCTGTTCTCTCTGTGGCTGGCTCTCTTTTGCATTCGTTCTAGTTGTATGCCAGAGAGAGAGAGAAGGAGCAGCACAGCGCGATGATCGTGTGAGAGCAAGCATGACTTCGTGTGCGCGCGTGTGTGTTTGGTTCCTCTGCCAACGTTTCGTTTCGTTTTGTTTCGTTTCCCATTGTGCGTGCACATATATTTGTGTGCGTGTGCGTAGCAAGTTTACTGACCTTGAACTTCGAAATAATTTGGTGTGTATGTATGTACCACCGAAAATGAGACCAGGCGGCACACAAACACACACACACACAAACATACATACATACATACATACATATTTATTTACGCACATTTTCTAAATAGAGAATTGGTTTAATTTTTGGGCTGTTCAGGCACACACTGTACATACATATGTATGTACATATGCCCCTCACCCATGACTTGAGCAGAACTTTGTCTGCCTGGCATACATACATACAACAATGCTACATAGCATTGTATGTATGTACATGCATATGTACATTTGTATGTATTAATATATGAAAGTACAATGTAGAATAGAACAACGCACAAAATAATTTTGATTGTTTTTCTAGCACTCACACACACACACACACACACACACACTGACTCACTCACCAAAATATGTATATCTGGCTAAAAATAAGCTAAATGTATCTCATGGATACACGCTTGCCCCCGCTGTGAGCGCGCTCCAGACGGCAAGTTCAATGTAGTTCAATCATTTTGTACTGTAACCTTCTGGCCACGATAACGATCCCCCGCTTATCGATTATTGCCCATTAGCAACCTTGCCGCAAAAACTGAACGAACGAGATAACATGGCCTGGGCATGGGATGGGATGGGATGAATATCATCACTCTGTATTATTCCATGCATAAAAATACATATCAAAAGTTCTCTGAAAGAACTTCCTCAATCAGCACTCGGTTATTTTCCCTTCAAGTTCTATTAAATCGTAGTTCCATTCGTGGGGTGGGTTAAGCTAACCTTCTAATAGGGCACCCAACCCACCTAGGTCGCACATGCCCGCCCCATTACGTTGCCCCCCTCCGTCTGTACACACATCGACAACATCTTGTTTGCCCATTCGGTTCACGTGCGTTTCAATGATAAGATAAGCGACTGCTGGCTGGGGTTCCGAGCTGGTTCGTGGAGCTCGCTGAACTCTGGCAAGGGCTTTTTGCGCATTTGGCCCCCAGCCCATGATGGGGCGGAGTACGATCGTAAACCCGAAAGGTACACGGAAGTGATCCGATCCAAAGCTGCGCCGGCTGGCCCTTCAAATGAGTTAGAAACTGTTTAGATTATGCGATTTTTATTGCCTTACATTGTGTGAAATTTGTCGACTAATTTTGCCGATAATTTGTTCTCGGCTTCTCACCTTACCTTCGCACTCAGAAACCGAAACCGACACCGAATGTTTTTTTTTTTTAAATTGAGGAACTCATTTGGTATGCCGTCGATCGCAGCGTTTGTTTCATGCCCCAAGGAATACCCTGGCCTGGCGGGAATCATTAATTTTCTTTCTACAGGTGCCTTGCGGGCCGCCGGACTGTGGTATACCGTTCTATTCTAATTGGACTCTGGAACCCACATGGAACCTGGTCTCCATGTGCGTTAGGTTATGGTTTTAGAATCTAAAGGCAGGTAGAAGACGAACCTTAAAAAAAAAAAGGTTTTGTTCGGCTGATGAATGAACTGTCAGTCGGATAGCCTTGTTTTTTGTACACTCCCTTTTTTCTTGGGGCTGGGCTTGGGTACCTGTTCTAGGATTGAAACAGAACAGAGGAAGCGAATAAAACACTTTGAAGAGAGTTTAACCCGAAAGTTGGTCAGTGGAATTGGAAAGGGAATTGGTTAGAGAACCAAAAAGAAATGTACATATATAAAATGATTAGAAGGGGAAAAAAACAAGTGGGAAAATACGAATGCTCTCCTAAGAACTAGTAGAATAGAAGGAAATCACCAGTACGGAGCCCAGAGAAACCCAAAAGTATTTCCCGCAAAGTGTCATTCCACTTTACACCAAAAAAATCCACCCAATGAACAGGCAGAAAAGGCACAAATGAAGAACAAAAATGGCGCTGGACAGCTAAAAGAGAATCGCTGAAAAAATGTAAGAAAGAAAAGGTAAACCAAAGCAAAAAGAAGAACCATAATTAAGGAAAAGGTAGCATATGTACATATGTATGTATATGTATGTACGTCACTGAAAAAACAAACGACCAAGTGAGTGAGCAACCGACTCAGGAAATCGGACTCGCGACTCGAACTCACTCGGTTACGGACTACGATCTCTTGTTTTTCGGAATCTAGGTTATTACGCCGAAAATAATTAAAAATACAACAATAATGCCTGGAGCAGCGGTAGCTGGGGAACAGAGAACCAAGAGGAGACTCGCCACTGACATTTCGTAAATCATGCAAAATTATTACAAAAGAAACGAACGCAACGCTTCCTCTTTCGGCTGCTCCTCTCTCTCTCTCTCTCTCTCTCTGCCTTATTGGCCGCCTCTTTGGCTTTCTTTGTCTTGGCCAAATTATACAGTCCAGTGTACACGTGTTTCAAGTTCATTGCCAAATTTCGGGCACGACCACAGAGCGGTGCGCCGCAGAGATACCAAAACTTTACACAGATACATTTTTTTGTTGTTTCTTGTGGGTTTCTTTTTCGGTTTGGTTTTCGCTTTTCTGGTTTTTATTTTTTTATTTTTTTGGCTTATAATTCTGCACGCTGATTTGGCCGTAAGCTGACTTCAGGCCGGTCTTCTGACTGACTGACCGATCTAGCGATTCTGCTGATATGGCAGAAATATATGTACATATGTATGTATGTATGTACATATATGTATTTCCAATATAAAATCGGTTATGCA
This sequence comes from Drosophila subsilvestris, assembly GCA_035043285.1. Taxonomy (NCBI): domain Eukaryota; kingdom Metazoa; phylum Arthropoda; class Insecta; order Diptera; family Drosophilidae; genus Drosophila; species Drosophila subsilvestris. Next base: position 1,978,379 of record JAWNNB010001728.1, on the reverse strand, counting down.
GATGGGATGGTCAGGCGTAGAAAGTGATTGGTTGATCTTAGAGAAGAAATCAACAGATTTTCGATGGAAACTTTTGTCATGCTTCAATTTTTTTCCTTTATATTTCCCCCTTGCCATATTAGAGGCCTATTTACTGGCCTGCGTCTGAAGTGTTTGAACCGTTTGGTAAGCAAAATCCCACGCCTCGAATGACGCATTTATGCCCACAACGTCATCGTCAACTGCCACTGCCCACCAAATCTGGCCTGCCCCACGTCCCACTCCTCACCACACCACTGCATACTCCACTCGATTTGCAGCCTCGTTGCGATCATTGCACTTTGCGTCTGCGGTCGAGAGTCTCTTGCTGTCGCTGTCGCTGTCTCTGTCTCTGTCTCTCTTTCGGCATGTTGCAAATTGTTTGACTAAAGAAAAAACCAGTTTCTGTTGCTGTTTTTTGCTGCACTGGGAGTTGGGAGTTGAACTCGCAAAACTGGATACGATCGTGCCGCGCGCGTTTGTGTTTGCGTCTGCGTCTGCGTCTGTGTTGCTGTGTGTGTTTTGTTGCAAGTTGCATTGGATCGGCATCGTCGTCGTCGCTGTGGCTCTCTGGTCGGTCAATGGTTCTCTGGTTCATTGCCATTGCGCTGGGGGTAACTAACCCAGAAGGCAACGAGGCATACCACACACCACACCACCACAACAACAACAACAACAAACTACAACACTGCAACAACAACAACAACAACAACAAGTTTTGCATCGTCATTGCCCGCCTGACGATTGTCGTTGTTTCGGAGGGCTCCACCGATGCTCGGCTCGGCTCGGTTCGGTTTGTGGCGTCTCGTACGGTGCCTGATCTGGCATTTTGTTGTTAACTGAAGCAAGGACGTTGTCGTTTGTCGTTGTTGTCTTTGTTTAATCTCTTTTATATGAGTGTGAGTGTTTTTTTTGTGTGTGTGTGTGGGGGGGGGGGGGGTATGGATATGAGTGTTCCGCTGGGCCATTCATCTGCAAAAAGAAAACCTCCAATGACTAAACCGATAGATAGATAAATAAATGCTAGGCCATAGCTCATAAGATGCTTTTGCCATTGCTGTTGTTGTTTCGGGTTTTTCTTGTTGCTGTTGCTGTTGTTGTTGTTGTCTATTGCCAAATTTGTTGGGGCTTTTTCTTTTCTTAGCTGATCCTCCGCTTGGTTCGTTGACTTACAAATGATTTTTGTCGTTCGTTTTTGTTGCTTTTGGCGCAGAGAAAAATGGGAGCTTATGCGGTGACACAGCTTGTGTTTTTTTTTTGGGAATATAATGAACGAGTTAAATGAAGTCAAAATTTTTAAGATTAAACAAGAATAGTGTGAGTTCCAAGCAGCTGAAAAGGTGTAATTATGCCCCAAATAGAAGGCAAGCAATCAAATTATTTTCAAATATTAAACACATTTCACTGCAAAACCAGCTACAACTTTATCTTTAGTTTGATGGAATTTTAGCTTGTGAAAGTTCTTAATTATTATCCAAAATTAAGTCTCCAACTTACCCTTATTCCACACAGCAACTTCCCATTGTGACTCATCCTTTGCTTAGTTCCTGAACTTCTCAAGGCATAAACGATACATACATACATATATCGATTCATTGCCCCCTAAACATTTCTTTCGCAAGATCTTCTTCCGAGGAACAGAATGAATTGCGAAATTGAATCGCTCAGCGGTAGGACAGATTAATCAGAGCAATATGTGAACGCCCCGTTACTCCCTCCACCCAGCTTTGCTTTGGTTTACATATGAAATTTTGGCATGGCTCATTTGTTCTGGTTTCAGTTTTGGTTTGTTTTTTTTTTTTTGTCTCGTCACGATTGTACAATCAGGGCTACATACATATGCATACATACATATGTATGTATGTATCGGCTATATACGAGTAGTATGTATGGGGATTGGCATTCGTCAGCAGTGTTCGTCGGAATGAAATTTCATGAGTTACCCAAGAGGCGATTGACCCCCCCAAATGCGAGAGCTGGGGGAATAATACTCCACGCCACTTCACTCCACTCCACTCCACTCCACTCCACTGCCGTGTGTACACAATCACAATCCTGATGACATTCACCCCGTTTACGAGCTGCAACAACAGCAACAGCAACAGCAAACAACTGCAACATGTGCAAAAACAACGAAAGAGGTAACGAAAAGAGAGCAACGGATAAAAGGCAAACAAACGATCGATGAGAGTGCAATGCAAAAAACAACGAAAAAAAAAACAAAAATGAAACAGCGCATAGCGCAGCGACTGAGTTTGTTAGGGGGGTAATAGTGACAATTGAAAATGGAACGCCTAGTTCTTCTGGTTAATCCCTATTTACCTTTTCAAAACTCTTTCCATGCGAACCCCCCTACGACTGTGCCACTGTCCTCCCACAGAGACGACGATGCCCGGAATGCAATGCTTTGCCCAGTCACCTCCCTCTCGTTCTCCCTCTCTGCTTGCATTCGTCACTTTTTTGTTGTTGTTGTTGGTGTGACGTTTCCAAATACACTTTTGGGGCGGCTGCTTAAACGCTTTCCGCGTTATTCTGAATGCAACAAAAAAATTAAAAAACGAAACAAAAGAAAGAGGAGTAAAGAAACAAAAGATTCGTTTGAACTTGTTGCGCGTCGCCTTTTGGAGATCGTTTTGGGTTATTTCTGTTTTGCTTGTTGTTGCTCTGATGGGTTGGGGATGATAATGATATATAAGACACATAAAGGAAGCAATATTTTCGGGCATTAACAAAGTCGGAGAAGTTGCTTGACTTTTTGTTTGTTTTTTTTTTTTCGTGCGTACTCCTGCCCTGGTCTGGTTGTTTGAAGAAGGTTCTTTTTCAGTCTGTAGGGTGGGGGGGGGGGGGGGTGGAGTGGAGTGGGGCTCCTTGGTGGGTGCTCTTTAATTGGGTTGGCCCAAGAAGGGAGCTGCTGGCAGGCCACACTGATATAATCAAAATTGCATCCGCTCTTTTATCTTAAAGAGATTGCAGCTGCCCTGCTATGGAATTGAAAGTGCTTCAAAAGGATGGTTTGGAAATGCTATGTAGATATGGTACACATTTCGGTAAGGATTGTTAAGGATTGTAGATCGAAGTGGTGTGACGTTTAGGTGCAAGTAGTGCTAGTTTCTTTTCTGATGAGTAAGTAGCAACAGACCCTCAAATTTAAAGCTTTTAATCAAATTTCCAAGCAGTATTAAAGCTTAAGTATTCCATTAAAAATTGTATTAGATATTTCTCTCTTTCTTAAATTTTTCTAACAATTTCAAATCTTTATTCTCCGCAAAAAAAAATCTCGCTTCAATGCGCAAAACTTTCTTCAAAATTTTCTGCGCAGTTCTTAAAGCCGCTGCCAAGCTAATTACCGTTACAAGACAACCAACCAGACTCTCTTCCCCACTTGCCTGTCTTTCGTTTGTGGTCAAAATACTTAAAATTGTTTACGAAAGCATCGGAGAGCAAACAAAAACAACAACCACAACAACAACGATTCGATTCGATTCCATCAAAACTGATTCCCAAACCAAATTCCATAGACGGGCGGCCAGTCAAAATAACAACAACAACAACAACAACAGCAGCAACAACAACAACAAAATGTGGAGACAGAGAATCAAGTATTACATAAGCCATGAGGATGACCGACCATTCTCTGCCCTTCTCTCTAGGGAGGGGTAGGGGGGGTTAACAAAAAGTAGAAAGTCATTAAGTAAGCAAAGTGGCACAACAGCAAAAGCAACAGCAAAAACAGCAACACAAACTGAGGTAAGGAAGGAAAGAAAGAACGAAAAAAAATCAAAAGTTGTAAACAAATATGAGCGTAAAGGAAAATGAAAATGAACTCATGGGAAAAGGGCGGGGGAGATGTAGGGAGGCATTACCCTTTCCCCCACACTGTCCACACTATCCACACTCCTCCACCTTCCATCTCTCCACAGCCCGAACATTTCGTCTTCGTCTGGATGATTCTACGTTGAACTTGTCCCAAATAAACAAAATTCCAAACGGTTCGCGTAGCTTGTAGCTCCCCCCTGAGGCAACCACCATTTTTGTTGTTTCCCCATCTCTCTCTCTCTCTCTCTCTCTCTCTCTCTTGCTCTTTCTTTCTTCTTCCCTCTTTCTTCTTCCTTCTACCATATTCCTAATGCGTTGTTGTTTCCATTTCTTTTGTTATTCTCGTTTTATTTTGTTATATGCCAAAAAAGGTGTCCGTGTCGGTGTCAATGGGCATGGCATTGTGGGGGAAGTACAGGTGAATCTGGGAGGGGGGGGGAGCATAAGTTTATATGTACCACATTATTGTCATAAGATATTTCCTAGAATTCGAAGCTTAAGCAAGTTCTTTGACCAGATGCGTGTCATTACAACAGAGATATGAGTAGCGAATCTTCTGGGAGTACATACTCAGGTTTTATGGGTGAAAAGATCATGAAATGAGTTTGGAAAATGTACCCAAATGTATGAGGTCACACAAAGGGTCTTTCCATTAACATAAAGGTAAATGCTTTGGAGACACTGAAGAATAACGAGCACGTAAGCTTTTTGTATCTAGGATCTACATGCACATTCTTCACCATCAGATCACAAGATCTTGTTTAAAAAATATTTACAAAAAATTTGTATCTAAAATATTAGATTTTTCTCCCTTCAAGTGAGTCGTTTCCACATCTAAAACCTTTTAATTTAATGATTCGCCTGGAGGAATTTTAAGCTGAACCAGTTTCCTTTTTCACCCAAATTAGTCTTCAGTCTTTTCATTCCTGCCTGTTTTTTGTGGGCTATCAACCTCTGCAGATCTCACTTTCCTTTCCTTTTCGACACCCACTCAACCATTCAAACATTCGTCCGGTTACCCTTTTTGATCCAAGTCTCCAAGTCTCTCAAAGAGTCAGTCAACCCAACAATCAATTCCTTGGCTTTAACCGACTTTCACTGCCACCCACGGCATTTAAATGACCTCCAAAAACAAAAATGAGTTAAAGTTGGAGAGGGAAAAAACGAATTTTCCCTGCAATGACCCCTCCCCCACATTGTGGCAAGGGGGTGGGAATGGACTTTCCAGTCGTTGCACTCGCTCTATAAAGTTAATAAACTATAAATTACCATCAAAAGCCATCGAAGAAAATGCCGAAAAGGAGACTTTCACAACTCACACACACACACACACACACACAAACACACACACACACACTGGAAAATTCGCTGTGCTGTGTTGTTTGAGCCAATTTGTGTGCGAAAATGTTCGTGCAACACGTGGAAAGGCATCCCCATTCCATTGCAACTTGCAACTTGCAGCATTCAACTTCGACTCTGGCGCTAGCAGCAATTTCACTTTGTGTTGTTGTTGTGTTGGTCTGCCTTTGGGTTAAAGTCCTGCCATTGCAGTGTCAGTCAACTTTCCTAGCTGTATGCTGCATTGCTGTCTGCTGTGCCTGCTGCATGCTGCCTGCTGCCTGCTGCATGTGGCAAGTTGTTGCTTTTGTTGTTGTTGCCTGGTATCACTAGCATAGTTGCTAGTGCCCAGCAAACTCACTCGAATGCTCCACTGAGTTGTCTTGCAGCCAACGCGAGTCGAGTGAACGCTCGATCCCAGGCAAGGCAGGCAGGCAAGGCAGGCAGGCAGGCAGACAGAGAGAGAGAGAGAGTGCAGCGACCTGCCGGCGATCGAGTCAACACACTCACCGCATACTGAATCATGGATGGGGTAGCCATAGCCAGGAGAGACGAAGACTCTTTGACTTGGCAACGTCATCAGCTGTTCCCCTCCCAACCCCCCCCCCCCCCACGGGTTGCAGTTGCATACCAGTTTGTGTGTGTTTTTCGCGCTATTTTGCATGCCAGTCCCAGAGAGTCGAAGCGGAGTTGCAGCAGCAGCGGAGCAGCGAACACCATGTGGTAGAAAGCGGCAATGGACTCGTATAATGAACTCTCGGATCGGATCGGATCGGTTCGGTTCGTCACTTGGGGATCGGCGGCACACACCACACCACGGGCATCTCTTTGGGGTGTTTGACTTCTGTGTCAGTGCCAGGCACGGGCAGCGATTGAAAGTGCTTTAGGGGGAAGGGCTAGGGTGGGCCAACCCAGGTACTCTGGAAGGGTACACAGAAAGAACTACTCCATGGGCGATGGCCGAGCTTAGAGCTTCAAATTATCGTAGATTAAATTCCAGATGCATCAACTAGTTAGTTCCCAAAGTTATTTCTCTTGAGCCTCATAATTCGTTCTCTAATTCATTTAATTCTCGAAGCTTTTAAGTTTTAGATGCCACACAGCTCTAATCCCAGTCCAGCGCCTTCTCACTTATTGATGATAAATGGTGTCCCCACATGCGAACTTCCTATTTGATAATCATGCCACCCCAATGAACAGCCTTGACTGTTTTACTAGCCATCGACCTGCCTGCCTGCCTGCCTGCCCGTCTGCCTGCCACAGGCTAAGAGACCTCTCTTGGGTCTCTTCCTGTATTGGCTTGGCTTGGATTCCTCACCTATTGAACGAATGGAACGGAACGGAACGAAACGGTCGTCACCAATCTAATCTCAAACCAGAAACGCGTTTCGCGATCCACTGATCGACACTCGCGCCACCTGTTCTCTGACTCTCTCTCTCTCTCTCTCTCTCTCTCTAGTATGTGGTGTTCTATGACCGCCAGTTCGTACATTAAACTCAACTTCCTAGTGCGGGCCCTGGCGCTCATCGCATTAATAAATTATCAGGCAGAGACTGCAAAAAATAAAGAAGAAACAAAATTATGCTAAACACGTTCAAACGTTGTCCAAACAGGTTTCAAATTCCCCGACGATCAGACCAATTTCGGGCCTGGTCTTGCTTACGGATACGGACGGACGAGAGTCACTCTTCCAGGGCTCCAGATCTTCTCTTCATTGTTTTTTGTCTCCACTAATTATTATGCTAAGACCCGGGGGCCCCGAAATATATGTATACATATAAAGGGGTTTCATGCTCAGGCGAATCTTGAAAGAAAAGAGAAGTGAGAAGACCGAAGGAGAACGCATTTTTCTACATGAGAGACAAGTCTTCTGGTTGCTGGTGGCTCCGTCTCTGGCCCCCCGCCCCCTCCACCCCTCTGCGCTTAATGGCGGTTAATGGAGGTCATTCACTTTCGCACGAATTGTTCTTTGGAGTGGAGTCAAGTCCAAGTCCAAGTCCGCGAGCTCTGCTGCTGCTGCTGCTGCTTTTCGAGCCTCATCTTACCGTTTACTCCCTTCACCCTACACACGTATCGCATAATCTTATTACGTTGCCAAATATATGTACATACATACATACATACATATGTATGTATGTATTCCTGTACATGCTCGCATTCTGTTGTCTGACTTTTGATTTTGTATTTTTGTCGTTCTTTTGTTTTCTTTTTGGTATTATTATTTTTATGGATTTTCTGCACTTATTACCAACTGAGATATCAATCTGGTCTGCTCTGTTCTGTTCTGGTCTGGTCTGAGGCTTTTTCCATCCATCTGTTTGTTGTTGTCTTGCTGTACGGCAGCTGTCAGCCCATTGACCAAAACTTATAATTCGGTTTGAATCGTTTTTTCTTTGGGCCCAAATCAAGTGGCGAAAGCTTAGCGCCCCAAAAGAGAATCGAAAGAGCAAAGAATCGATCAATGAAAAGTGTCCAAGATTCTTTAGAGAAATCAAATGGATTAGAAACTAATTCTAAACTAATCTTGGAAGCGAGTGAGAACTTTCTTTTTCTTATTTAATTTGATTTTTGTACAATTTTCATTTGGCTACTATACAAAATATTTATGTATCGTAATGCCAATCTTTCTATCCCTCTATTTCTTTTTCTCTCTCTCTCTCTCTCTCATTCAAACACCTGTGGTTTTCGAATTCTCCTTTTACTCACTCTCCTCTTCCATTAACACAGAAAGCTCTCGTTCTGCCATTTTATGGCTGGAACATCCCATAAATCATCTGCAAAGAGCGCTTCTGAACCCTCCACTGGGCCATTAGGCATCCATTTCATGTATCTACGTATCTACGTATCTCCGTATCTATACCAATCAACTACCGTTCGAATCTATCTGTTGGTCGGATGCAAAGCTGTAATTCAGGGGACGCGCGCTCAAGTGCCTATTACACACACACACACACACACACACACACATAGAGGAGGGGGACGGGAGTCCCGTCCAAGTGCAAATTGCCAATTAAACGGGAGTTGCCAAAGGAGAGAGAGTATTAGAGGGGAGCTATCGCTGGGGTTAAGGTTTTGTGTCTCTGTTGCAGCACTGGACGGGTCGGGCCGGTCCGGGCCGCTGGCATAATCATAGAAAGCACGTGCGGCAATTACCAATTTAGTGTGCAAAACATGGCAAAAAGTGCATTCAACCTGGCCAACTGTGCACATGCGTAGCCGCTGCAGAAAAGAGAGAGAGAGAGAGAGACAAGTCAATAAACTGCAGAGCAAAAGCTTATCAGGCACACTAAGCACGATCAAGAGAGAGAGAGAGAGAGAGAGAGAGCAGTGCAGAACCGACTGCCGACTGCCGACTGCAGCTGGAGTGGAGTGGAGTGCGAATAACCCTCAATAACAGTTACAAAACTGTAAGCAGTTCCCACCTCTCCACATACCACTCTCCACTCTCTCTCTGTGGTAGAGTCAATGTACGCAACTAGGCATAGATACGGATGACGGAGAAGGAGACAACGACGACGACGACGACGACCACAGAAGAATGTGCAAGAAAAGAAAAAAAAAAATAAAAATTGCACACAAGACAACGCAAGGAGGAGGGAGTGAGGGAGACAGTCAGTCAGACTGTGAAGTGGAGTGCATTGCACTGCCCAAAGGGTTAAAGACCCTCAATGAGCGATCTGTCTCTCCCCCTCTCTCTCTCTTTCTCGCTCGCTCGCTGTCTCTCTTTCACTCTGCTCTGTGTCTTTGTGTGTGAGTGGAAAAATCCAAAGATCCGATCCACACGCAAACACAAATCTCTGCAGCAGCAGCAGCAGTGGGAAAGCAAAAGTGCAGTCAGCAGAGAGGCAGCGCAGCAGCCGCAGCCGCTTTGCCATAGAAAGAAACGAACCTACATCAACATAGCAGAGGCAGAGGCAGAGCAGAACAGAGCAGAGCAGAGCAGCAAAGCGTGGGAGAGGAGAGCCAGTGCAGGGGCGGGAGGAGGAGAGATCATAGCAAGCAGAGCAGTGCAGTGGCTTTGAACTTCACACAGATTTGGCGCTCTCTGCGCTGCTGCTCTCTCTCTCTCTCGCTTGCTGCGCCATGCATGCTCTGCTCTCGTCTGCTGCTTTTGCTGCTCTGCTGCATCTTGTTAAAACTTTAAGGTGAGGTATAATGGGTTTGATATGCGGTTTGCAACAAACAAACTCATATTTGGTATTCTTGAGCAGCAAAATAGCTTACAAGCAGTAGAATCGCTCAACTAGAATCACTCAATAGAAACAATCGGTAAAAAAAACAAGTCTAAGTTCCACTCCATCCGCAGGTCACATCCATAGGAGGGTATCCCCAGGGTCTTTACCCCTGAACAGAACCTTTCTTTCTGGTTGATGCTGCTGCAGCGCTGCATCATGCTGCTGCTGCTGTTGTTGCTGTTGCTGTTTCTTTTTCTTTTCAATGTCGAGTTCACTTTTCAAAGCGGCGCATAAGCATAGCGGCGGTGTGGTGAGGGGTTGTGAGGGGAGCATGGTCATTGCTATTGGGATAGATCATTGAACGTTCAATGCGCCATGATTGCAACGAGCACTGCTGCTGCCTCAAGTGGAGGCAGGCGTCTGCCTCAAGGCACTTTTGATTAATGCTCTCCCTGCCTGCCCCTGATAAGGGTGGGAGGGGGGGGGGATGCATTTCCTGCCCGCTTCCCGACACTGGCCACCGTTGCATGTCAGCACAGATAATACGAGTAACAATGGAATAAGCTGGAACCCAGAGTGATGCTGGGGGGTAGCATTAGAAAATAAACCAAAAACGAACTCCAAGTGGATACCATTCTAGAAGCAGATAAAGAAGAACCAGAAGAAAACACTAGAAAAGGAGTGGAAGAGTGGAAAAACCAAAAACGAGTTCAAGTACATGAGATCTAAAGAGTTGGAGCGTGGGGACGGGACAGAGGGGATCCAGTGGGAAATAATAAATGCTGTAGAGCAGACAGCGGGAAATTTTACTAGAAATTTCTCTGGAGTCCAGCAAACTGGAATAGAGCCACAGCCACTATAAGCCAATGGAAACGGGTAGAAAATTCGAGAAGATGAGGAAAGGGGAGCTATGCCGCTATCGGTAGGAAATACATACCTCGAGTTTGGGGTAAACAAATACAAATAATATGAAGAATTCCAGCTGAGAGCTACAAATAAATAGATCCACATTGTGCCCAAAAAGTGTTCTCCAGTTGCCAAGCTCTCCATCTGCAGTCCAATCTTGATTATCATTCGCATATTTGTTTCATATATTTTGACTACCAAACCATTTTATGTTTAGTTTCCTTCATTTTTTGGCACTCCCACCCAAAAGCTGTTTATTAGGCAAACGAATTTTGGTTGGGAACGAACGGCAGGGAAGTACAGAAAATCAGTTCAATAGACCCCGACCAGGCCAGGGTCAAGAGATGGCTTGTTTGTTTTAGAATTTAGCAGCGATACCAAAAAGAAAAAAAGAAAAGAAAATAAAACAACACACGCGCAAACAAATATAAGGAAAACAAATAAAGTTCCAACGACCTTGGCTAATAAAAAAGCGTGGGCCGGCCAGTGACAGAGAAAGCGCTGCAGCGATTATGTAAGGACCAGTACCCGAAACAATATCAGTGGTTCGTGGTGTTAAGGGGACCTTGAAAGCCCTTATCGAATTTTCACCTTTTGCGCGAAAACTACAAAAATACCCCTGCGCACAGGCAAGGGGCTCGGGAGTGAATACAAATAGAAATCAAATGTTGTTAAGAGGAGAGGGAAGGCAGGGATACAGCCAGCCCCTCTCACACCCACTTCTCCGCCGAGTTGTTCCCTTAGCTATTTTTATCAGAAACCAGAAAGAGGGAGAGAGAGACATATAGGAACAATGATAAGCGGACTCTTGGGCCGGCGGAATTTGTGCTGCTGACCTTCATTTTGGTTTCGTTGCTGATAACGGTCACCGATAACCGACTAACGTGTCACTATCTCTCATTTCTCTCTCTCTCTCTCTCTCTCTTTATCTTTCCCTGTCTCTGTGTGGTTCGTGTTTATTATGATTATTTGAGTTTTGCGCTGGCTACGTCGATAAGAGGCCCACTGTTGCTGCTGTTGTTACACTCTACCCATACCCATACCCATACCCATGCCCATGCCCATAACCATTGCTCGTATGCCCGATTATACGATAAGTTCTCAAAACTATTCTATATTACAGCATTTATCTGTTTGCTTTACTTTTCCGATTTCTAAAAAGGGAAACTGCGCAGGAGAGTCGGTAAAAAGTTAAACATTACGTCAGCCACACTGATTACATGTTTTTATGAGGGAGTAATTATTTGATAGACGTTATTACAGATAGACAGGGTACTTTGAGAACATTTTTGGGACAGGTGGGAACTTGTAAAATTATGTTTGAAAGGTATAGAATAATATAGGAAGAGAAGTAAGGAATATAACAAGCAAATGAATAAGGCATATATCAACAGATCTTTACGATTTTTTTGAAATGAAAAGAATCTTCAGCATTCAGCCCCAGTGATCATTAATCACCGATTCAGTCAATAAATTAACACATTTTTTCCTATTGGAATAATTAACATACAAAAATTATTGCTCTTTGAAATAAACTCTTACCTTTATTAATCTTCACTTTGTGAACCTTAAAATTCCTCTAATATTTTCGTTTACCGATCTATAAATATCTCGCCCCAAAAGTAAACCAGACCAGATATCTCCTTTCCTTCCGCCACTCTCCACTTCCTATCGCAGACACATACATACGAGTATTCCTTTTTTCTCATGTGGAGGCAACCTTTACCAAAAAATCATACATACATATTTATGTATCTCCAAATCTCAGCTGCTCCGTCTCCTGCCTGCCGTCTCTGACATCATGAGCAGCAGGGGCCTACAAAAATTATGCGTAATCAACGACACAATCCTACCAGAACCAGAACAGAGAACAGAGATCAGAACAGAACAGAACAGAGAACCAAAACGAATCCGAATGGAACAGCTAAAAAAGAAGCCACGCAAAAAATTAAATTGCCCGCAAGAGTACACAAGAAAAAAAATCCCCAAAAAAAAAGCGTTCGACAAAAAAAGAACACAGACAGACACAGGCGCAATTTTGTTGTAGTGCGTAAGCCGCAAAATGAGTTGGCCTTCAATTTGACCGAGTTCATGAACGCGCGGACCAGACGGACGGACAGACATACAGACGGACGAGCGAACAGACAGAGCGCACGCACCTTCTCATTGTGCGTTAATTATATAGATACAGATACAGATACAGATACACAGATACTCATGGATGAACCAAAAAGCAATAGATTGGCGGGAGGGGCAGAGGAGTAGAGCGAGGAGCGAGAGAGATCTACATACATATGAGAGCAGACAAGTTCAAATGTTGCGCAATTCAAGACAAGAGACCAAAACTGGTTTCAAAGTTCTACAAATTTACTTTGCTTTGCCCAAAAAAAAAATTGTTAACAAGTTATCAAGGAAGTTTATATGCTTTAATACCCTGTACTTTGGCAGTTCTAGGGAATGCTCGTATTTGTGGGGAAGGGATTGAGAATTGATAGAGTAGATCTATAATTTGGGACGTAAGCGCATATTATGCCAGCTTAGATTAATAGTTCCTGTAGAAAACTTCGACTTTGCCTACAATTTCACAGATTAAATACTCTCAAGCGGCCGAGTATATCATACACATATTAAATACAGACTTACTATTTATTATTATTATTAGAACTAACGAAACTTAGCAAAAATCATTCAATGAGCCGTGGTGCGTATGAGCAGCGGTACTCGTGCTTTCAACTAACATTATGTACATCCATTTCTAAATAAATAAACATAGAAATATATGATAAATATACGAACAAAATATACAAATTAATAATCATAAATATAGTCGTAATGATCTTAGTCTAGAGTTATTTATTTTGGCAAATTAAACTCCAGCCAACAGAAGCTACAAGGAAACATGTATAAAAGAGTCGTTCAACTGTCGAGTGGAGTGATGCCGGAGCGGTAGAGAGAGAGCGGCGACGACTGAGCTGTTGTAGTAGGGGCCTTCAGCTGTCCGTGAGTGCCTCGGCCGATTAACAATTGTCAATGATTATACAATAAATATAATAAAAAAAATTTGATGCCACCACACACTGAACCATTTCTCTGTCGGCTGTCGACTGTCGACTGCCGGCTCCGGCGTGTGTCCCTCATTCTCAATTTATCGGTCAATTGAGTGCTTGGAGGCGGGTTGAAGGCGACTCCAGGCCTCAGCCCCCGGCCTCAGGGACGCCGCTTCGTTTCTTTATCTGGGCATGCGAAGAACTTTGATTTCACTGCAGTGACTAAGTGGGGAGCTGGAGCTGGAGCCGGACCCGGTTCACTGATAAACAAAATGAAAATTTGTTTCGCAGCATAAAAAGAGAGCTGCGGGAGATACAGAGATGCAGATACAGTAGAGGAGGAGGAGGAGGAGGAGGAGTCTCCGCCGGGGGCAAGCAGTCAGCGAAAGCCAATGACATTTCCAAGGAGTTCACTCGCCCCTCGTGATCATGGACGATGACACGGCGAAACTCTTTGGAAATTGGCAAGAGAGTACGAATGAATACCAGAGAGTATCGTTTTCTGTATGGGAAAGCAACAATAATATGGATGTACATATGTATGTACATATCTTCAAACAAATAAAAATAAAAATAATAATGACAATAATGATTTTTGGGCTCTGGCTCTGATCTCTTCGGCCGAGTTCATTTTGCACTCATTGCACTTGACCCCACCGCCACTTGAACCCTGGGTCGTGCATCTTCCCTCCAGTGGGTTTTGGGTTGGGGTTCGATGTTCCGCTTTCGTTTCAGACTTGCACTTGGACTCTGACTCTGACTCTGACATCGTCTGTTTGTCATTATTGAAATTGCATTAATAAGGAAGTTCCAATGCTTATTTTTGTTTGGGCCTGTGGGACCGAGGAAAATGTGGAATCAACGTCAGCAAACAAAAAAAAACTGATGTGAAAGTGATCATTGATCATGGGGGGGGGGATGCAGGGGAATTTCGGTATTGAGTGCTTCAGCGATCACTAAATAAATTTCTTTATTTGGTTTTAAAATAAAGTCTTGTAGAACGAATTCTTTGGGAAATACTTTTTAGGTTTTTGAAAGTAAGAATTATTCATAGATCGTTTTATTTAAGCCAACTACGAGTACATCTACTACCCATAAAAAAATGTGTGTTTTACGCTTCATTTTCTATCATTAACACCTAATTTACACAGATCTCCCACTAGAAATGCCCCCCTCCTTATCCTGTATATAGAAGATATATATTTTTGTTTTTGTTTAGAGAAAAAACATGTCGTGTTCGGGAAATGCCATAAAACACAACACACACACACACAGAGGCACAGTCACAGTCACAGTGGAGAAAGAAAAACAAACCCAGTGAGCCCCCTTGTTCCGCACCCTTGCACAGCATAGCCGAAAATTTCTGTTGAATTTTCATGGACAAATGTGCCGAAATGTTCAAAATGGAAAAGCAAAAGATTATTTTTGGGTTCTATGAGCAAGAGAGAGAGAGAGAGACAGACAGACAGAGAGAGGTGGGAGATTCTTCTGTCTGAGTAGAGTCTCGCCGTAGCCTTGAATGGGTCATCTGTGTGGGGCTATGAGGGTACTCTATGGGGGTACTCTCTGCACAGCGTACACACGTGTGGGGTAGGTATGTACATACATATGTATCCAGGAAATAAATTTAGCATTGACCTAGGCGACGGTTTTCATTGGTCGGGTTTATTGCCTTGTAAATATTTGATTTACATTGCATCCGTACAACATGTTTTTCTGTTCCCCCTGGCCCCCCCCTCACCCAGTGTCAACGACTCGCGGGTGTCAATGATCTGCTGTTGCTGCTCCTGCTGCTGCTCCCGAACTCCTCATTATAGCGCCGGAGTGATATAATTGTTAATTGTATCGACGGGGCAGGCATGTAATTTCATAAATTTCACTCCACAACTCCGGACAAGTTTTATTGAACCGAACCCCCGAACGAACCCAATTGCGGGTACACAGCTCGCTTTGGGCTCTGCTCTGAGCCACATGGTTCGGTCTGGTCTGGTCTGGTCTAGTGGTGGTGGTGCCCCAAGGCGATATATATATATTTTTTTTGGGGTATGGGGTATAGTCCGTGGCGTTAACCGGGGATAGATAGATAGATAGATAGAGATACCTTGAGGCGAGGCTTGGGCTCTCTCTTACGCTCCCAATCTCACTCTCTCTCCCTCTCTGCAGCTCTAGTTCGACATGTGTTTCGCTCTCGCTTCCAGCTGTTGTCAGGGCGAGCAGCAGCAGCAGCAGCAACAACAACACCCTCACTTGCACACAAACTACACTCTCTCACTCACTCTCTCTCTCTCTCTGGGGTTGGTTGGGATCCCTCACACACACACACACACCCAGGCACACACACACGCAGACAGCCTTGTCATCATCCGCCACATGTTTCGTTTTCAAGAGCACCAAACGTTACGCTCTCTCTCTCTCTCTCTCTTTGGCTTACGCTCATGCTCTCTTTCGCTGCTTGCGTCAACAGCACGGCGCTCCACTCGCAGCGCTCAGGGTCGGCTGGCCGAAAAAACTGAACAAGATCCAATGCGAATGTTGATTTTCCTCGCAATCATTTTCAGCGCCTCGCAACGTACAGATCGTGTGGCATTGTCGCTCCGTCTCGTCACTCGTGTCCGTTCCTCCAATTGTCGTGTGTTGCCCGTCGCCCGTCGCCGTCGTCTCCGTGTCGTTTCGTTGCGCCGCGACTCTCCCTGCCGCCCCCCTCCTGCGTGTGGTGTGCAATCCAAAGGATATACTTCCAACACAAGTGAATGAATTTAGTTGCAACAATGCCCGTGTAGGCGGCCCCCAAACCCACAAAAAGGAATTTATTAAAAGAAAAAAAATAAAATAAATTCCACCAAAAAAAATACTTGCAAAAAAGTGAGACAAAATGCTAATGTCCGCGGACAGTTCCGATTGTCAGCCGAGCAGCAGTGCCGCCTCCATGGAGTGTCCCTCCACGAGCAACGGCAACGGCAACGGCGCCGGCGCCAAGACCTCAGTGATCTGCCTGGGCAAGGCTCCCGTTCCCACAACCACCACCAGCACCACCACAGCCGTCACAGTTGTCCCCACAGCGGGCACAGTGAACACTTCCCCAACACAACAGCAGCAGTCGCAGACAGTGGCCGCGTCCAGCACCACGACCAGTGGATCCCAGCTCTTGGTGGGACGCTCCCATCTGGAGAATGCCCTCAAGCTGCCACCCAATACGAGCGTATCCGCTTACTATCAGCACAGCAAGCTGCAGCAGGGGCTGTGCCCCCCACACTTTCCACAGGACTACACCCAACACACCGCAACACATCTCGGCCGGAGCCTGGTCGCACCTGTCACAGACATGGATACTGTGCCGCCCACAGGTGTGGCCATGGCCAGCAGCAGCAGCAGCAACAACAGCAGCAAGATGCCCCACAGCAATGTAATCTACGTGAGCAAATCGTCGAGTGCCGCCGTCAGCACTAGCGAGGCCCAGACGGTGTCACACTTTGAGTCCCTGCCCCATCCCCATCAGCATCAACATCAACATCATCAGCAGCAGCAGCAGCAGCACCAACAGCAGCAGCATCTGGCCCAAATGGCGAGCCCCATGTACCACCATCACCATCAGGGCTCTGGTGCGCCACAGGGATACGCTCCAGCAAATCTGCATCATCCTGGCGGCATTGTTGTGGTGGCGGCCGATTCGCGTCCACAGACACCGGACTATATCAAGTCCTACCCAGTTATGGATACAACTGTGGCCAGTTCTGTCAAGGGGGAGCCCGAGCTCAATATTGGTGAGTGAGTTGTACAGGGGAAGCATTGTCTAGAGAACACAGATCACAGATCTCTCTCTCTTCCGCAGCGACCCCAAAGCAGCCAAGCAAAAAACAAAAAAATACCTTGAGCAAAGCCAAAAGTTTGCCAAGCAATAAAACAAAAAAATGTTAGCGATCCAATAGAAACACAAACACACACTCTGACCTTCCGTAATACTTAGCATTAGGCCTAATCGCCAGGCGGAAACCGACACAGAGAGCAGAGCAGAGCAGAGCAAAGCAGAGAGAGAGCAGCGCTATAGTGACGTCACTTATTGGGTGGGGTGGGGTGGGGTGGGGGAGTTTAGGCATGCGTGAGGGGGGTCATTGGCAATCGTGTGACCATCATTATCATTACCAATATCATTGCCATTATCAGCTCGATCATCGCCCCCACCACCACCACCACCACCGCCACCACCGCCAACAGCATACCGCTCATTCAGCAAGGTCGTTCCGCATCTGAAATCTGAAATCTGTTTCTGAATCGGAATCGGAATCGTCTGAGTGTGGAGTAAGGGGAGTTCAAGTGGGTTCAATTAACCCGAGTGTCGGGTTTTTTTCGTACGTTTATAACTGTACCAATGTCAGGCTTGGCTTTTGTTTTATGACTAAAGGAAGTGTTAATGCACTTTATGAGTAACCGGTTCAAGTCCGAGCAAAAAGACTCAATGAATCCCATCCCAGCAGTTCAAGCGATGAGTCAAGGTGGTTCCTTCCTTCACATAAAGAGTGTGGGCAGGGGGGGGGGCAGTACAATCTGTTTACTTCCCATGAAACTCATTTAAGTAGAACCTTGGACAACAGCAAGTCTCGGTAGCCAGCTTTTGAGATGGGGTCAGAGCAATGTGTCTCCAAAAAAAAGGTGTTGTAAATGTTTACCCACTAAATAACTGGATATTGAATTTATTTTTGAAGGAATTTCCCCACACATTTACCCAATAAATTGTATGGGATTGGGATTGTATATCCTCATTTTATATCGAACTGTTTTCATTTGTAGATTTCACGCCACAAATCGAAACGAAAGTGAAACCAAAATAAAATTATTTTTTTATGTGGCCACTCGATTATGTCCACTCCGATTTCCATTATTTGCTTTACTTTGCAAAATAAAAAGCAAAAAAAAAGTTGTTGTTTTCACTTGGATGGAAAACTCGACCAACGGCGATATGCCTGGACAGAGTATAGCCATGGCCAGGCCATATCCATTTCCATATCCATATCCAATGGGGCGATGGCGCGGCGGCGTCGGCGATGACAAGAGTCTTTCCAAGTTCATTGCTACCCATTGCTATTTTGCACTCGTCTTTCTCTTTGGTTTATTTTGTTTGTTATTCATTTGATTTGAATTTCTGTGCCTGTGTGGCTCTGCCTGTGCCGCCTGTGCCTGTGCCTGTGTCTGTGCTCTTGGCCAGGTCGGGTGCATCCGCTTGCCAAGAGTCGGGTTTCAAACGAACGAACGAAAGTGAAAAGCCAACTGCATTTTGCGGCCAAATTCACTTTTCACCGACGCCGACTGCAACCGACTGCGCATGCGCGGCCAATTTACGGGCAAAACCGGGTCTAAGCAGCTCCAGCCCCAACCTCATCCCCCAACCCCTCTGCGGACTGTCAAATTGTCTTTGACATTTTTACATAGCAGCAGTCGCGGGGGTTATTGACTCCTCCAGGTGCCGCCTGCCCCCACGAACCGTCCCCGTCCGTCTGTCCGTCTGTCCGTCTGTCCGCCTGCCACCAGCGTTGGCTGAATGTCGGTGAAAGTCAAGCCTCGCTACAATTGTCCAAGTGAAAAGTTTCGTTTGCTTTTGCTTAGCTTTTATTTATGTTTTCGTTTATTTTCTTTTTGGCTGTTTGCCGCGTTTTCCTTTTGGCCAGGCTTTTGGGCCGAGTTTTTCGTAGGCGGCGCAACGGGCGGGCGCTTGAACTCTTGCGAAAGTTTCCTTTATGCGATTTTACGAGCGGCGCATTTCGCATTTGACTCTGGCTCTGACTCTGACTCTCGTTCCGATCGTGTTTATTTTTTATTGGCACAATTATTTGTGCATTTTAGAAATTTATTAGGCGGCCAAAGACCTGCAGAAAGTGAAAACCAACCAAATTGAAAGTCACAAAAAATGGCAAAAATGTACAGCGATGTGGGTACCGAGAGTATTTATTGAAATTTATTTATAAGCTAAATCTTGTACTTTCGGGGGAACTTTTACTTTCGCTGCAAGAAAGATCAGTGGGAGGGATCAGGTTAAGATTAGGGTTAAGGCTAGACAATAGAAAAATGCTTCAGCTATCCCTTAAGCAAATCTGATTTAAATAAAAAATTTAATAAGAAAGGAGCTCTTGATTCAAATTTAAAATTTTTTATTTATGATTTATGATCCCATATTTGTGGATATTTATAAAATAATCTATGCGATTCTTGGAGCTCTTCATTTGGATATAAAAGATTGAATCATTCTCTCCTATATTTTGGAATTTCTTGCGATTCAGCTGTGACATGATCTCACCCTTCCCTTCTTGTTGCGAAATCTTCCACACTTTTCCCTTTTGCACCACACACTCCGCACCAAAAGTAAACGTTCCCACGCCACGAGCAACAACCTCCCTTCCCGTACATGTGTGTGGGGTTCAACAGTTTTGATCCAGAAAGTGCAAGGCCCTCTCCCTTCACTCCCCCCACCCATCCATCCCAACAAAAAGCGAAATTAAACCAAAGATCAATGCACTTCAGAAGCAAAATAAAAAAAAGGAGCTTCTGGTTCGGTGTCGTGGGGGTCATTAGTATCCATTAATTCCAGCTAAAAATATTGCATAATCGAAAGTCAACAAATGACAGCAAATTTCATTTAGCGATGAACTAAGGCTGAGCGCACACGCCCACATTTTACAAGGCGTCCGCCCCCAATCCCCCCTTAGATTGATTGACCTCAGTTGCGTTTTTTGAACTTGACGAGCAAAAATTGTGAATAATTTTTGTTGGTTTTGAATGTTGTTTTTTTTTTGTGTTTTTTTCTTTGGTTGATTAAACGATACATTGAACTGGGAGCAAAAAAACAAAAAATTAAGCGAATAAAAACGAAATGAAATGAGAAATAAAAACCTGTCCGAACATTTCCGCATTGAAGTGTAGTCAGCAGCAGCAGCAGCAGCGCAGCAGCAGAGGCGAGAACGAGAACGAACACACGCTCGGTCTCGCGCTCTCTCGCTTCCACTTGATGGCTGCCTGCACGCGCGCAAAACTTTTATTGATTGAGCTAGAGCGTGCGTGTGAGTGAGACAGAGAGCAGCAGCAGCAGCAAAAAAATTTCAATGTCAAATTTTAATTTAGAGTCTCTTTTGTGTGTACCCTGTTTAGCGGTGGGCTAGCGAGGGTATTATGATTTCTGGCAATCAGGATAATATCTAGCAGCTGTTATAGGTACAGTCTATGTCTACAGTTTATGCACATTTGAGATATTTCAACAAATTTTAGTTTGATTTTATTGAATGTTATGTAGATCTGCCAGGGTATTAACATGTTCGTCATGGAAATGATCCTTCCCTTTCATTCTCATAACTCATAACAGAACATTGCCAATATGGCAGGGTATCCGTATTCCCCTGCATTACGCTCCCTCCCCCACACATAGCTATTTAGTGGTTCCTCGCTCTCGCTCTGTCGCTCTGCTCTCTCTCTTTGTCATATCATATTTTTGAGCGTGTTCGTGCCTGTGTATGTACATATGTATGTGTTTGTGCGTGTCTGAGCATGTCTGTGGCATTTGTTTGTTTGTGCTTTTTGTTGTTGTTGTTGGCTGCTCTGGCGTATTTCTAGCTGATAGTGCCCCCCTCCTCATCGCTACCAGCACACTCCTTCACCCAGACGTTCCTGACTATGCCCCCACAATCTTCCGCACTCTTCCTTCCTTGTCACTGTTCGTGTGAAGTGAATGAAACTTTCAAGGTCGTCTCTGTGCATGTGTTCGTGTGCGTGTGTGTGTATGGTGCGTATTAGATAATGCTCATAGATTTTGGAGGCGAGATTATTTGGTTAGCTAATACATAAATATAAATAAGAAAATTAGGTGGAAATACATTTATATGTAGAAAAAAAGGTTCTGCAGAAAGTCCTGAACAGAAATTAGGGAATACCTTGAACAATCATAAAATCACTGTATAGTCATGGCAATCATAAGCAAACAAAACACACATAAACTAACACATTTTAATTGCTTCATACAATTTATTTCCAAGCACATGATTCATCATCATTGTTCTAGCCTTCTAATCTGCCAACAATAATGCTTAATGAATTTCGTGATACCCCGTAAAACATTCAAACAAAGTGCCATCATTATCAGAAAAAAAAGAAAACCATATCAATACACCGCCATTCACATTATTATTACACAAAAAAATGGAAAATAGAATAGAATATTTATCAGGCCGTTACACGTGTCGCCGATTAGCGGAATGCCAGCAACAATTTAGTCAAAAGTTCTCAAGGGTAGACAGGAGAGAGAACAGGAGAGAGATACAGACAAAAAGGCAGACGCAGGCCTCTTCACTGGCGACCTTGTCGCCTTTTGTTTATAGAGCACCATTTGGTAATTCCTGAGTAGAAACCATTACAAAAGCAAAGTTCTTAAACAAATGAAATATTAATCACAATGGCAATGACGTAAGCCAAGCCGAGCGAACGAAACCCCATAAATTCGGAATCCGAAACAGAATCGAAATCCGTAGGTGAAAGAGCGAACGAGTCCGAAGCGAAGCGGTTGTACACTCACTCATATCTCTGCGTACACCCCCAAAAAATTTCAAAAGCAAACTTTAAACACAAATTTTCCTGCCATTAATGCATGTATTTAACTCATTCTTTTTTCCAACTTAACTTTAGTTTATTGTCTTTAATGACGTATTTTATTTAGAAATATTCAACCATGGATTACATTTTAATTTTAATTCTAAACTTAACACTACGAAAAAGTGTACACTCAAAAGTCTGCGTACAGCTGTTTGAAACTATGTGGAATGCAAGATTCTGCGATTACCGTTAGGATTTTTGGCGACGATCTTCTGCAGGTTGTATAAGCAAGTGGGTATTGCATAGTTGAAATTAAAATTTTGCATCAAATGCCAGTGAATTTCAACATGGAACAAAAAGGAAAAGAAATTTCTGTTGAGGAGCAAAAAATGATTATAGCATTTTTCTTGGACGGAAAATCGTATGGAAACATTGGTGCTCTTGTTGGTAGAGCCCACTCCTCCATCCAAAATGTTATAAATAATTTGAATTCGACTGGCAGTATCTTGTCAAAGGCTCGTTCTGGCCGTCCGCATTTGCTAACCAACCGCGAACAGAAGACTATTATGAAATATATTCGGCTTAGTCCCAAGACTACAGCTCATCAGACACAGCTTCAGATCGAGGATGGTTTTTCCAAAACAGTTTCCGAAGAAACTGTACGCTGTGTCATAAAAAAGGCTGACTACCATAGTAGAGTCGCCCGCAAAAAACCTTTGATTTCAGAAGTCAATAGGCAAAAGCCCATAACTTTTGCTAATGAGTTTATTTCAAAGCCCCAAGACTTCTGGAATAAATTTATATATTCCGACGAAAGTAAATTCTGCATATTCGGCATCAAGGGAAAAGTTTTGGTATGGAGGAAAAGCGGAGAAGTCTTCAAAAAAGAAAACTTAGTTGGCACGGTGAAACATAGAGGAAGCGGAATAGTGGTGTGGGGGTGTATGACGGCAAGCGGCGTGGGAAAATTGACATTTATCGAGACAATCATGGATCAAGGAATCTACATCAACATTTTAAGAAACAAATTTAAAGCAAAGTGCTGAACAATTGGAGCTGGAAAGTGAATATTGGTTCCAGCAAGACAATGACCCGAAACATACTGCACAAAATACAAAGCTTTGGCTGCTGTATATTGTCAAAAATCAGCTGCGAACACCTCCCCAGAGTCCTGAACTCAACCCTATTGAACATTTGTGGGATTTTCTTGAGAGAAAAATCCGAATACAGACAAAAACATCAAAAAAATTGCTCAAGAATGTAACTGTGGAGGAATGGGGAAAAATCACTCTGGAGGAGACAAAAAAACTACTCGATTCCATGCCGAAACGCCTTTCGGAGGTACTGCAGAAGAAAGGATACCCTAAAAGCTATTAAAAAGGATGATTTTTGATGTTAAACCAAACTGTACGCAGACTTTTGAGTGTACACTTTTTCGTAGTGTTAAGTTTAGAATTAAAATTAAAATATAATCCATAGTTGAAAAATTCTAATTAAAATACGTCATTGAAGCAATAAACTAAAGTTATGTTTGAAAAAAGAATGAGTTAAATACATGCATAAATGGCCGAAAAATTTGTGTTTAAAGTTTGCTTTTGAAATTTTTTGGGGGTGTACGCAGAGATATGCGAGCGAGTGTACATATGTAGATCGAATCGCGAGGCAGGCATTCCTATTCTTTTGACGCCCCCCAAAACGAAATGTGTGCCACGAAATGTGACCAAAATAAATAACAAAATCAAAGAATACAACAACAAAAATGGATAATTTAATTGAAATTAAATCTTTCAACGAGTGTCCCCATTCATGTTTTTCGATTTTTCGAATGTTTTTCGATTATGTTCGCACGAACAGATAAGAATGGAACGTGTGCTTTCAGTTCTACTCTTTAGATATTGGAATAATTGAAAATCACATTGCTTGATCATTCAAGTTACTAATTGTTGAACAAATACTGAATTAAAGGAACATTTAGTACGAGGAATCCATTGAAGATTAGCCATTGGATCATGTAATTTCATTTGTTATCAAGATCTACTCAGTTTCCCAATTGGCGGCATTTCGGTATCAATCTAATCCAACTGCATGGAGAAGTAGATCGATCAGTGATCGTCAGCGCAGCCACATTGCATTTACCATATGATTTATGTATGTACATATGTATCTGATTGCAGCAAATCTACAAAGAGGTACTTCAGACATGGCAGCGACTCAGTCGTGTGGCGCACACGATCCCCTACTTCTACCCTTCCCCTTCCCTCAATGCTTGTTGTTCAATGCAAAAGTGCAACGATCTGCAGTGCGAAATGTCAGTGAACTTGCAGATACACACACACGCACACGCACATAGATGCACAGATGCTGATGCTGGTGTTGCTGTTGTTGTTGTTGTTGTGTGCGCGGGGTCTGGCACAGAAATAGCAAAAAAAAAAATCAACAAAATACAGAGATACAGATTGAAGATGATGATGATGGGGATGGCCATGGCAGCGTGAAGATCATGAGCATTGTTTGCCATTTACAATTATTTACAAAGCGTGTGGCATGTCTGCTATCTATGTACGTTGTGCTCTTGCTCTCTGTCACTATCTCTCTCAGATTGTTACAGGGAGAGCTTATGAGAGAGAGAGAGAGAGAGAGGGAAAGACTTTCTTCAAGACTTGAAGCCAAACAAAACGAGAAGGAACGTTGAGTCGCTTCTGGACGCGACTCTACTTTTATACCCGTACTCAGTCAGTATATAAATTTATGAGCTTATGATTGAAATTTAAAAAAAAATTTTAAATTTTACATTTTTAATTTTTTTGCTACATTTGTTAACTACATCTACATGTAAAATGTAGATAATACATCTAGAACAAATATTCTACATCTACCATTTAGATTCTCCACACTCTCCTCCAGCTAGGGGTTGCTCGCGCATTGCACAGGGCAGAGTGTGTGCGAGCGAGACAGAGAATGAATAGCGTAAGCAGCGCCAGAGGAGGTGGGGAAGCAACTGAAAATTAATTTCTTTATTCTGGCTATAATAATGATCCGATCTGGTTCAGATTCGGCAATCTGATAGATATGGTCATTCTCTACGATACTGCGTTTTTAGTTTTTTCGTATCTTCAAAATTGTGGATGCCACAGATTTTCGTCCTTGGTGAAGGCGGAAGTGGGCGGGTGCGAAATTTTGAAATACACTTGTAACAGTGTGATATCACATGAGTCTGGAAAAAATTTCGTTGCTCTAGCTTCTATAGTCTCTGAGAACGAGGCGCTCATCAAGACGGACAGACGGACAGGCAGACGACAGACGGACAGACAGACAGACAGACAGAGACTCGGCTACTGATGCTGATCAAGAATATATACTTTATGGGGTCGGAAAATTTTCCTTCTCTGTGTTACACACATCGACTTTTTACCACAAATACAGTATACCCCTTAACTCTTTTTTGAGTACGGTATAAAAACATGTTTGAAAGAAAGTCTTTCTCGAGAGCGATCAAAACTTGTTTTAGCCGTGCTCTCTCTCTCTCTGTGAATTCTTGTTCTGCCTTTGTTTACTTTCTTCTTGTCGGACAGGTTTTCTTGTTTACCTCTCCCTCTCTCTCTCTTGCTCGCCGGTGAAAGTTACATAACATTTCCCCCAGACCAAGAACGGGCTCAATTTCAGCGGACAACAAGTTTTCGTTTCCCCATTTCGTTTTGCTGCTTTCTTCGCCTCTCGTTACGACTGTGTCTTGTCTCTGGCATCTGTAGCCATAAAGAAAGTATTACGTTGTTGTTGTTGTTGTTTGCTTTCTTTTTGGACGGTAATGGGGAATGGGAATGGGGAAGTGATAATGAAAGTTGTTGATTGTTTTGATCTTGAGCAATGCGGCGTTCAAATTTCAATGCCAAACGATAGATCTGATCTGTCATTTGTTGATTTATTTATTTACGGATCTTAAAAATGAATTTTTGGCGGAACTTTCATTAACTTAATAAATGATGACAGATTTGTAAACGATTATTCTAATGGTATATAGTTTTTTTTTCCAATGTTCTGCAGATCTTTTATCTTTTTTATCCACGAAGGAAAACCACTTCCAATCCAATTTCTGCCTCAAGTCCTCTTTGATTTTCCACATCCCTCACACCAATTTATCCGCAATCTGATTAATCTTTACATTCCCTTTTATGTTTTTTTTTCTTGCAGAATTTGACGGTACTACGGTGCTGTGTCGTGTTTGCGGAGACAAGGCCTCCGGTTTCCATTACGGCGTGCATTCCTGCGAGGGTTGCAAGGTAAGTTAATTTTCAAGACTCTTTCTAGACTCTAGACTGGTGAGGGGGCGGGCTGTAGTCGGCTGGGTATAAAGTGTGCACTGCACCACCACCACCACCACCACCGAGTGCGACTCTGAGGCCTGACATTGAACTCGTTTGACCTCCCGGTAACAGCGAGGGTTCGCTTTGTGTGCAGTGTAGGGTTGATTTTGCCCTCGCTCTCGGCTAAATTTTCCGCGTTCCTCCCCTCCCACCTTCCCGCACAGCAACAGGCTCCTGCCTGCCTGCCTGCGTTGCCCTTCAAACCTGCCGCGGACGTCTGTCCCTCCCTTTCGCTCGCTCACTGTGTTTCTGTCTGCGAATTGTCCTTGCATAAAATTGCGTCGCAATAAAATAAATCAAATAAGCAACAACAATGCAAGGGGGAAGAAGGAGAAGGAGGAGAAGTCCTGGGCAAAACCAAAAAACAAGGAGACGGGAGAAAAAAAAAAGCAACCACCAAACCAGAACGAAAACCTCATCTGCTCCTGCTGCTGCTGCTTACTCTCCTTCCTGCTGCTCCTGCTACAAGGTATATTTCCATAAGGTGAGGTCTTGCTGGTGTCCCGTGGTGTACCCTTTGGTACTCGGGCAATGCCTCACCCTACATAAATAGATCTTGGCTCTGCTGCTACTTCTGCAGTCTGGCCCTCTGCTTGAGCTTCATCTCAGCTTGAGCTGCGCTGCTCTTCTTCTGCTTCTCCTGCTGCTGCTGCTGCTGTGAGAGAGAGCCCTTTGTCGTCTGTGACATTGAAAATGCCGGCAAGTTCATTCGCCCAGAGCAGAGGAGTGAAACCAGGAGTAAGAGAGAGACAGAGAGGAGTCGGATCTGGCCAGAGTCCACTGGTGGGTGATCCGTCTCGTTCTTGCTGATTGTACCCTCTACCAGAGATGACTGCGTGACCAACACAACACAACACACGATAGGCGCTTCCTCTCAATCCTCTATAGCAGACGACGCCTTCCCTCCGCTGGAAAGGCATCCTCTTGGGCGTGTGGATCGTGTCACGAGCGCATACACAGTCTGGCTCTGCCTTAACCTTGGCAAAGTAGTTTGCCCTATTCCCTTACATTCGCAGCCACTTCGCTCCCGGGCGAGTTCAGTATTAATGTCTCAATGACGTCCTTGAATTGGGTTAACAGCCACTCTCCCTCTCTCTCTCTCTCTCTCCCCCTCTCACTGAGCTCTGGTCTCCTGTGTTCTGGACTGTCTGCGCGTCTGAAATTTCAGACTTTTGCTCACAGAACTAAAACCAAAACCCGAATTCGAATCCAAATCGAAAAGGAGAAGAAGTTCATTGACTTTTTTGACCAGTTTTTTTGTTTGGCTTTTCTCCGCGTGGTTTCTTGGAAGATCATTTGGCACCTTTAGTATGTTGGATATGCATACATACTCGTACATACATATGTACATATTATCCAAACGTTTGTATAGCTAAACAGAATAGGCCTCTAACTTTTTTTACCCTCGCTTTTGTGTGAAGTTCAAGGTTACAGATCTACCCTCCCTACCTCTCGCTCACTGTCTCTCCAGCGTCTCTCAGTAGGAAGCTAGTTTTGGTTGGAGATTGCTCATACGCCGCATTGGATTGTGGCTGGTTTCGGTTCGAATATTTCCGCCCAGGCCATTTTTGGATACGAAACATTCTGCCTACCTGATCCCCAGGCCAACCTTCGCTTTGTCTATTGACCTCAATTTTTTTGTTTTTTTTTTTTGAAATACTTTGTATATTCCGCGCTTTACTTTGTGTGTGTGTGTGTGTGGTTTTTTTATGCTGATGAATGACTTCATCCCGGCGTTGAGTCATTTTGGACAGTTTGTTGGCCGAAAATAGTCTTACGAAGAACCCGCTTCTATTCGTAATTGGAACTTGTTTGTACGGGGAAATCGTGTTTTATTGTCTTTTAAGAACGGCTGGAGAACGGCTCTTCAGGTTGATTAATTGATTGATTATGGCGGAAAACATCGGACAATGAATAATACATATTTAAATACGATTGAGCCTAAAAACTAAAGTCTTTAATTTATGCTACATATATGTATCAATCATTCGTGGCTCTCGCTTTCTTTAAATTGGCGTTCGATTTTGACGCTATTCAAATGGTTGTGCATAGACCTATGTAGCTTATAAAACTGGCCACAGAAATGCCATACGAAAAATTAACTCCCTTTACCCGTAACTACTCCTCACATTCCATTCCTTTTTGTCTCTCTGTCATTTGTATCATTCTCTTCAGCTTTTGTCCCTTGACTTCTTATTACCTCTCCCCGTAGAGGTGAGTGGTGTCCCTTAGTGTCCTTAACCGCTCTACTACAACACATTTGGTTACACCCCTAATTAAGGTCTGCCTTAATGACCCAATTCCACAATTTCGTAAAGAACAAAAACAAATTATAGACAGGTGATATATTTGGTGGATAGAGCAGCAGCAAGAGGGTGAGACGACAAAGCAGGGAGACAGAGGAATAGTCAAATAGAATTTTGTTGTTGATTCCCAATTGCCCATTTCTCTTTGTGTTCGGCTTTCTCTGTGTCCGTCACTCCGATTATTATCTAACTTGTTTGTTATTCTTTTCACATTATTTAACATATTTTTATTTATTTCTTTACTCCCCCTCTCCCTCTCTCTCTCTCACTGTCTATCTCCCCCCGTGCACACACATGCATAAATTGCTGCGTTCTTTTGCTGTCGCTGCTTTTTTTCTCTCTTTCTCTCGCGCTTGCTCTGCTTCGGCCGTTGTTGTTTATGCTTCGTGTAGTTTCCCGTGCTCGTGTGTGCGTGCAGCAAATGTGAATGAACTCGTTCAATGTCAAAGCAAAAGGCGGCAGAGAGGCAGCTACGCACGCAGCATAGCACCGCAAGAAAGCAAGCAGCAGAAACAGCAGCAGCAGCAGCGAAGAGCATAAGCTGTGAGAGAGCGCACTCTTGCACTCAACTCTCGCTCGCTCTCTCTCTCTCTCTCTCTCTCTCTCTCTGTGGCTCTCTGCGTCGCGGGTGCTTTGTTGTTGCCCTGCTTTTTTTTTTTTTTGATTCAATGCAATCAAAATATGAGAGCGAGATGGGGCGAATGTGAAAGAGGAGGAATTTGTTCGATGTTGAGTAAATCGTATACTTTCGTTGATCTATCCGTAATAGAGGGGGGACACGGGGGAGACCTCTGTAATCTGTGTTAGCCTCAGACCTAACCTGCATCAATTTTGAAAATGCCTGCCACACAATCAATGCAACCACAAGACGGCGGATCGGGGGAACGGGACGGCACTGATAATGATGTTTGAGGTAGAAACAACAACAACAACAACAACAAGCAGTTGATAATCCGCCAATAGAATGCAGGCAGAATGCTTAGAATAAACAGGGAAATACAATTTGGAGTTGAAATTATCAGTGAAATGTACTCTCCCATTCCCCCATTCCTGCCTCTCCCTTTTTTTTCTATTTTCACGATTCTTAAGTAGAAAAGACCTCAATTCTCTCTTTCACTTTATTCAGTCATTTTCCTTTCGATGTTTTCCACTTGCTTGCACTTCAAATTGGAAAACCAAAGGAAAAACGAGCACAGCGCAGCACAGATAGAGAGAGAGACAGAGATAGAGAGAGGCACATAAATGTTAGCCTAGGACCCAAACACACACACACAAGCACACAGAGAGCCATAGAAAGACAGAGATGGGGAGAGAGAGCGACACAGAGGTTAATGCTCTGAAATGCACTTGAACGACTGACTGCAGTCGCTCTGCCACTAGCTCTGCCACTAGCTCTGCCTCAGCCAACAGCGACGCAGCGTAGCATGAAATTGTCTAGGCGTGAGAGGGACACAATCTCCCTCTAGCATAGAGTGGGCAGGGCCGGTTGTGGGGTGTGAATGTGTCAGTGAGCATAAGGAGGAAAAGCCTAAGGAGGGGGAGTGAGGAGATGAAGGTGGATGAGCATGAGCAGCAGCAGCAGCAGTGTGATAGTGTGGAGGAGGAGGGAAAGCGGAAAACGTATTTGGGTTGTTTGAGCGCACTGCACAGCGCGGAAAGGGAAAGAAAATTCTAGAAAATGCATTTCCGATTGCTCTTGTTGGCTAAGCAGGGAGGAAAATGTATGAAACTACGGGAAAATGCTTGAACCTTTTGGGAGAGACTTTGATTACTATCATTTTAGGTCACAATTGTTTTAATTTTTGTCTACTTAAACTTTTGTTTTATGTAGTTTTTGATATACATATTTGCTTAAATATTGGATAATTTTGTCCTAATTTGAGCACACAACTGTGCTAAGTTTTGTATCTATGAGAGGCGCTTCCTTACCATTCCAATTATGTGCAAAACTATTCTCTCTCTCTAGCTCATTCTCTGTCGCTCGTTTACGCTTCACTCCCCCTGCTGCCCTACCCTCTGCCCAGTGTCCCTTCCTTTGACCATCAAGTAGTTCATTGCACTTTGCTATTTGGGTCAACAACCCCAGGTCCCAAGCGTATTTGGGTTACGAGAGAGTAAAGCCAAGGCGCCTAGATAACGGGCTGTCTAGCTGCTATATATAGCCATATACAGAGGCTAGCAAAGAGATCTTAAGGCACCTCGTCCCGTAATTAATCTGACTCTCCAATACTAGCACTGTAGCGGCCTCTAGCGCTTGAGAGTAGCGAAAATTTCAACACCAAAGCACCATCTATTGGCAGGCAATATACGAAAACAGCAAAAAGTATGCAATGAAAAATGTAAGGCTGCTTCTCTTGTAGCAGCCAGCTTTGGAGAGTGTCTATGTGGTGGTCGGTCGAGAAATCCATGTAGAATTCATGTAGAATTGTCATTTGTGGGTGCAAAATAAATTAAAAATTAAAATAAATTTAAAGCTTAAATAAATATCAATCAAATAAAAGTTTGAAAGCCACAAAATGCTTAAAATTATTATAAATAAAACATTTAAAATAGAAATGAAAATGCACATACAGAAATCAATGAAGCAACATAATTAATGCTGCCATAAAAAAGTTCGACAATTAACATTTCGATAGTATTGTTTTTCCGTGTGCCCCTCTTCTTGCCTAACGCCTCCCCCCTGCGCATGACTTGACCAAGGCCACAGAGCGAATTCGTTTATTTGTGTGGCACGTAATTAGTGTTGCAAACAAAAAAGAATCAAACGGCGGGCAAATTAATGGCCAGCAACACGCCCACCCAGGCCACACTTGGGGGCTTATCTCTGCACCTTCAAACAGCCTGGACTGCCTGCCACAAAGAGAACGTGCAACCGAGCAGCTGCAGCAGTAGCAGCAGCAGCAGAAGCTGTGGCAGCTCGTACTACGAGCAAATGCTGCAGTTTTTATTTCCATTTTTTTTTTCTTTACGAGCGATAGTAAAATGTGTATTTGTATTGTAGCTGCTGTGTGTGTGTGCCACCCCCTCACCTGAAACTACCCCCAGAGATGGGGGAGCTGGGGGCCGGCCACTTTTGCTGACCCAGTTAAGAGTCATTCGCCCGGGGTCGTCCGGGGCCACGTGCTGGCGCTACGACTTTGCTTTCATTCGAGGTTACTTACCCCTTTATGGAGAGTGTGGCAGGGGATGTGTGTGTGCGCTTCACTTCGAGTGGGTGGGTGGGTGCTGGGTGCTGGGTGTTGGGCAACTTCTGCCTTCATTCCGTCCATTTTGTGGCACTTTCCCCCAGCTGCTTCTTCTTGGTCAAATAATCTGTTTGTTTAGGCTGCAAAAAGAGGGTTTGGAAATAATAAAATATTAAAATCAAAAAAATTAAATTAAAGCTAATGATAAATGTTAATTCAAAATTCAACCAAAAAGGGACGAACATAAAAAGACAAGATGCAAAAAAAATCTTCACCTTTTTCCGTAGTTTTGCCACCATTTATTTCCATATGAAAATGTTTTAAATTTCTTTATTTATTGCAATGCAATTTTTGTCGTTGTTTTTTTTTTTTGCTTGGTTTTTTTTTTATTTTGTTGCCGTTTCGCTCGCTCGTCTCTCAACATGTTGCACAAGCTGTTGCTTTCTCTTTCTCGGCTGCAATCTAGCTGGAAATTTTCCCCCAGTTGAGAGGCAAAAACATTCTAGAACACTCTGCTGCACACACACACACACACTCGCTCGAGCAGCGACGGCGAACGTCAACGAACTTGCAACAAACGCAACGAGTTTTTGTTTTTGTTGTTGCTGTTTTTGTTTTTGCTGTTTGAGCAATGAAAGTACCGCAACTTGCACAGAGAAAGAGACAGAGAAAAAAGAGAGGTGGGGGGGGGGGGTGCACATAGAGTGTGTGGCAATGTTGCAACAAAGTGCATTGACTCTGCTTTCTTTGCCAAGCCAAACGCTGGTTGACTGACGTCAGCGTCAGTCCCGCTCTCCCGAGTTGAATGCACTTTTGCAATGGCGGGAAAAAGCAGAAGGAAAAGCAAAGAAAACAGAAAAAAGAGAGGAAAAACCCAAGCCGGAGCCCATGCCGTAGCCCGAGCCCGTGCCTGGCCTGGACACGAACTGCGATCATCCACATGTTGCGAGAGCTGCAGATTGGTTGGATGTTGGCTGTTGCTGCTGCTGCCAGTGGCAATTGTTTGTGGCAAACATCAGAGCAGTGGCAACAGAGTTCAATGTGCTGCTGCCTGTCTGCCTGCCTGCCTGCCTGCCACTTCTGTTTCTGCTGCTGCTGCTGCTGCTGCTGCACCTTGGCTATAATTGTCTTATGTCATAAGTCACAAACAAAAAAGAAAAACAACTGCCTGACATTTTGCGTTGACAGTTTTATGCTGCTGCCCCCAAGACTGGGGCCAATAATTAAGAGCGAATTATTTATGTGATTTGTGGGGGTGGGGGTGCCGGTGCCAGTGCCCGTGCACGGCCAGAACTTTTTGACTGGCATCTGTGGCAGGGCGTGGGAACGCCTCACGATGCTGTTAAGGGCAGGGCAGGGCTTCTGCAGCTAACAACTCTAAAATAAAATTAAGTTGTTTAATTGAACCTTTTACGAGTGGGAGCCGCAGATATTTGAAAATGATTGAGTGGAATTTGGGATTGGTCTTTGCCTGCCCATGACATCTCTGCTTATTTAGCTTTGCATTTATTTATTTTACTAATAATCAAATTAAGAAGTTGACTAAAAAAAGAGTTAAGTTAGGTTTTTCATCGTTTGATGAGACTTTTGCCATGACATTTCGTATAATTAAACTCTAAATTTCTAAAGAATTATATTAAAAACAAACAAAAATCGAATGGCTGGATTCTTAGCTCCGTTACTCTTGGGGCATAGCAAAAACTACCAGTTTAGTTGCACTCAAAGCAGAGTTACTTGGGATCCTGCCTAAGTTGGTTTTAATATTTGTTTTAGTTTTATTTACTAGCAGCCTATAAATGCTGAAATTTCCAATATATTTTATATGTATTTTGCTTTGATTTTGAGTTCTTTCCCATACAAAACTATTTTCTTAGAAGTTGCCACCTCAACTAACCCTCAATTATCCCTAAAACAAGCCGCCTGCCGCCTGCCCCTGCCTGGCCCCTCACCATACCCACAACTAATTGATTTATGGAGCCTGAGCATTTGAGGCGCGATAAGCAGCACGAAATACTATGCCCCAGAGTGCCCCCCAGCCCAAAGAAATCCGAGCCCAATCCTAACCGAAACACCACCACCACCACCACCACCAAGCACTAACAATGCAACATTGTGAGGCACGCGAGGCGAATGGGGAATGAGGTTTTTGGTAGCCGAAAAACAACAACAACAACAAGAAAAAAAACATTGCAAGTGCCCGCAAGGCGTTTAAGTTTAACTGATTTCGTTGCTGCCTCTTTGCTGCTTGCCACTTCGCTTGCCTTCTCCGCTTACCTTCTGCGCTGCTTTGCTCTGCTGTGCTCTGCTCTGAGAACTAACCTCGGACAATCAGCGGCACGTTGCGGCCAGTCTACGTAATCCTTCTGGCTACCTAACGGTTACTCGCTGCGGTCAAAGACCGCACAAACGTGCCTCCACCACCACCACCCCCCCCTTTCAGTGGCTCCAGTAGCAGTTCAGCCATGCAGCTGCTTCGGTCCCTGTTTGGGCCAGGTTTTTGATGGCAATGGTCATGCCACGCACGTTCCGTTGTTTGTTGCCAGGCAGTTCAGTTGCCCCGTCACTGCCACCAAAGTGGAATGGAGCGGGAGGGTTGCTCCAAGAGTTGTGGGGGAGCTGCCATGGGAACCCTTCTGGCCAGGAAACCTCTCAGATTCTGATTTTATTGCAGAAACATGGATGGTTTGGTTTTCTTCTCTGGGCTTTTTCCTGTCAGGCTTTTCCAACAGGTTGTAAACTTTTCCAATTTTCCATGTGGCAGCCTGAGGCAGGCAACTATCTCACTGCCACATCTCGCCATGCACTGGGGAAGAAACTCTTCAGTCGAACGCCAAATGGAAATTTTGTGCGTAAAATGCGTGACTAAGCCGCTCTCTCCGCTTCTCTCTCTCTGTGGCCGCCTCTGCAACCCTCTCAGGCGTTAAACAACGTTTTGTTTTGGCCACAAATCTCAGACACTCCATTTCATTGGACTGCCGCATGTTGCATGATAATTATGCAACCCGGCAATGCTGCAGGCCTAACAACGGGTCTGCTGCAGTGGCAGTGGCACTGCTCCTGCCCTGCCCTGCCCTGCCCTGCCCAGCCGCTCTACTGTTTTTTTTTTGTTTTTGTAGGCAATGCACGCGCTTTCCGTTGCATGCGTGTGTTGCATAGCCAACCCCCTTGCGGCGCCGAAAATTCGGTTGGGGGCATGCCAAATGGCACTAACTCATTTCCGTCACAAATTCTATGAGTGTGTGTCCGTCCTCCTCTGCCTGCTGCAACCACTACCACTGCATTCCCTTCTGCCTGCCACTATTTTTATGGCAATTAATGTGGGACAGGCTGCTGGCCAACGCTGCGTATGAGTAATCCAATCCAATATTTTGCCTAGGATTTCAGACGCCTTTTTCCGACTCTCAATTGGTTCACAAGGCAGTTTCGAGTGCAAATTGTGGGAATTTTTGAAAGGGTTGCAGCAGTCGGGATACAAAATTAAATGACAGGGCGTATGAGTAATATAAGGAAATGGCCATAAAGGATCATTGAAACAGGAAAGAGATCAACATTAAGCAGGGGGCGGGCAAATATAATTGGGCATATCCCAATCGAGAAACGTTGCACAAGCGGCAGCCTCCTCTACAGTTGCAACACATTCGGTGTCCTTAATTGTGCATTATGTCATCAGCGACATTTGACATATTTTTGTATTGTATTGTTTAATATGGAGTGAAGGAGAGACAGGAGAGAGACCCTTGAGGCCCACGAGGGACGAGCCTTGGATCGAACAACACCTTGCCTCATTTAATGGTGTCGTGCCGCCTGTCGTGTCGAATCGTGTCGCCCCATGTCACTCAGAGGCTGCCTGCCAGCCCAGCCTGCTGTTGTCATAACCTCAAACATGCAACACAAAACAGAACCGCAGAACAGACACACAAAAAAACAAAACAAAACGAAAAAAAAACGCTAACGAAAATGTCAAACTAAGTGGAGACTTGGGAGACCTGAGCCACAAAAATAAGATTAAGCCGCATGTAATTTATGTTGACTCTGAAAAATCGAATGTACAACAATTTGAAATAGATTTTTGAGTTGCAGTTTGCTGGCTGCTGTCTGTTGGCTGTGCGAAACTGGTTCGTGGAGTTCAGCCTTCAGAAATCTGCAGCCAGTACCTTGTTAGCCCGGGCCCGGGCTCGTACAATCACCTCAAACAGAGTTGTCCAAGTCGAAGTCGATGTCGATGTCTCTATGTCTATGTCTATCTGGGGGCCGAAACGTGACTCGACGACGACGACGACGACAACGACAGTCAAGTATATGGAATTGCATTTAATGGGCCGCCACCATCGCACCGAAAGCAATTCTGTTCAGGCATTGAGATCTCTTGTTGTTCCGCTCTTTACAATTCAAATTGGAAATTGATTTTGTTTCGGTTTGGGTTTTTTTTTTTGTTTGTCTGAAACTGAGGCTGAGGCTACCAGCCTGCAAGCCTGCAAGACTGCAGCCTGCCTTGCAGTTACGTTTGATATTTGAATGCGCGCCCGACACCAATCCATAGGCATTAAGTCCGAATAAAATTTGTATTTTTCGACAACAAATTGAAAAATCAAACCGGCGACGCCGCCGCGCTCTCAAGTAGGTGACAGATATGCAACAAGTCATTCAACTTGAGAGCAGATCAATTAATTCATTGAAAATCGACTGAAAATGCTCCAAATGCACCTAAACAGACTCAAGTAACTTGGTTTCTATGGCTGCTATGCGAGTGTTCTAACCATGGAAACACTTCTCAAGAGTTCTCTTTTGTGATTTACAAAAAACCAACTGACTCAAGTAACTTGGCTGCTACGTTAGTTTTTTTGCATGGATCTTAGCCGCAGATGAGCTATGTATGTATGTATGTATAAGAACACATTTGAGACTTGGCTATTTTTCGCTTTCTTTAGACTAGCCACATAATAAATTACATAAATTGCCGGGCCTAGTCCCTCAGACACTCAGTCCGCTGCCCATTCCAACACTAATTATTATTGTCTAACCCATTTTCTGCGACACCACGACACCCAAAAATATTCCGTCTGAACAAGATTTCATTTGTTTTCTGGTCTCTATCCTACCTACTCCTCCTCCTTCGTTTTTGTTTCC
Source organism: Drosophila subsilvestris (assembly GCA_035043285.1). Classification (NCBI taxonomy): domain Eukaryota; kingdom Metazoa; phylum Arthropoda; class Insecta; order Diptera; family Drosophilidae; genus Drosophila; species Drosophila subsilvestris. The sequence goes on along the minus strand of JAWNNB010001728.1, from coordinate 1,941,534 downwards.
AACATACAAATTTGATCTAATAATACGAATTGTTGAGTGCGCGAGTCCGGCGGCAACAAATCGTTTTTCAAATGCCTGAAAATTTCGTGTTTCCGTCAGAGCTGTCAGAACAGGAAAAACAAAAAAAAAAGGCCAAAAAAAACCAAAAAGAAGACAAAACGTTCAGGAATTCTCTAGAGTCTAGAGTCTAGAGAGGCAAAGACTATTTTGAATTGCTTTTAATTAACAGAACCTACAAAATCTTAAGTGACAGGCATAATAATTCTTTCAGTGCATGTCCCTCGCGTTGTCCCTGTATGTGTGTGTGTGTGTGTGTGTGTGTGTGTCATTAATGCAATTATTTCGACGGCACAAAATGCAAAAAGGAGACTTTTTGGCCCTCCTCTTGTGGGTCATCGTCATACCAACAAAGAGAGGAATAGAGAGAGAGAGAGAGAGACAAGAATGCGAGGAGTAAAAGGCAGTCAGTCACTAGAAACAAGAGTGAGCGAGCGAGATGCATGCAAAATATGCCGCTATACCAAGTGCAATGAACTTCGGGTGGGCGCCTGCCGCACTGCAATATCTTTCTCTCTCTCGGTGCTCTCTCTCTCTCTCTCTCTCTCTCTCTCTAAAGTTCTCAGAGAACGAACTAAATTGAAACGAAACGACTACGACGACGACGACGACACGACGATGACAATAACAAGAACAGCAACAAGAACGAAAGAAAGAAAGAACATCAGAGAGAGAGAGAGAGAGAGGCAGAGATCCAATGTGACGACGAAGTCAAGCAAGTTCTAGTTGAGGCAGTCCGTCGAGGCACACACACACACACATTCACCCATGCACATGCACATGCACATGGCTGCATTTGCATGGTTGTGTTGGTATGACCACAGGAGAGCCGCCAGCCTCATGCATGTCATTATAGAATCTAGAAATATCGTTTGCATGTACAGTGAACGCTCTCTTGTGGCGATACCGCACACTATGCGAGTGTTTTAACCATAGATTAGTTGGAAAACCCCCCCACTCCACCAACTATATATGTCCTCTTGTGCCACTTGAACCCCTAGCCTGTGTTCCGCCATAGAGTTCACTCACTGTGCAGTTTATATTTTTTGTTGGTTGTTTTGTACGTCTGCTGATTAGGCAGGCTTGAAGATTTTTACAGCTAATCTATATTTTAGAAATGTTTCGTGTAATATGGATATGGAGGCATAACCCCCCCACCCCCCCTAATCCAGCCAAAACACAGCAACCCCCCCACCACCACTAGAGCTCTCTTTCCTTTCCTGCTTTGCGCGCCTTGTGGTTTGGGTTTATTGAACCCCAGAGCCGCTGCCGCTGCCGTCGCCGCGTTGGGGGGCTCTCTGCTTCGAATTGGGTTAGCGTAGGTTAGGTTAGGTTAGTTACTCGCTTTGCTTTGCTTTGCTTTGGCTCTGCTCGTCGCTCTGTTGACGCCGCTGCCCTCTGCCCGCTGCGTTTTGATGGCCCCTCTCTACGTGTGTGTGTGTGTGTGTGTGTTCGTTCGTTCTAAAATTGTGAAATGCGATAACGACGCTGACTAACACCGCATGAAGTTGTTGTTTTGATTCAGTTTAATTGCCAAAGGAATGGATTGAGGAAGGAAAACATTGGTTGAGCTGATGCAGGGGGTGGGGGCGCAATGAAGGTGTAGCCAGGGCACAGGTGAAGTGGAGCAGCAGCAGCAGCCTGTTGAGAGGGTTCATTCCCGTTCCCGTTACCCTTCCCTAGTGCTGCACCGCTCCACACTTTTGATGAGGCTCTGATAAGTGTTGGGTTCTGTTCTGTTCTGTTCTGTTCTGGGCTAGCTTGGCAGCCCATGATTGAGTGCTTGAAAATGGTGGAAATGGCTGAAATGCTCCAAGATGGTTCAGATTAGATTGCCCCACTGTTAATTGGAGCTGGAATGGAGTGCATTTCCTTTGGCGTTTTGGAGAGGGTGGAGTGGGCTTTGAAGTTTCCACGAAGATGGGTTCTCTTTCGTTTTGTTTTGGGTTGGTGTGGTGTGGATTTGGTTTCGTTTAATTGGGGTTAGGTATGGGGATCTTTGAAGCTTGAAGTACTTTTAGTGGAGGTCTCCAGATGGGGTTATACGATGTTGAGAGAATTTCGTTGCTCCAAAAGTTCTTTAGCATATGGCATTGGCTTGTTTCAATGAGAGAGTTTATTTGGAGAGTTTTACTTCTACTACTTCTGCATAGAGTTCTCTCAACCTTCTTTGTTCAGATTTCTCGACTATACCTATTCCATATACCGTTTATAATTTATGCTAATATTCTCTCTCTTTCTTTGTCTCTTGCAGGTATGATTCCACTCTCTTACTCAATTGGGTACCCACTTTAAGGCCTAGCCTAAGCTACCTGTGTAAGTCATTGGAATTCTGGCATTACGCATAGAATCCTACACCCCTCACCTTAATCCCCCCCCCACCACACTTTAGGCCCCCTCCCCTGATGTCCACTAGAAATCCCCATGAAAGCAATTACCACGCAACGTCCAAACAAGCGACGAGCGACGACGATCCACCGAAAACAGACACGAACGGACTCGGCCGATTAGTGCGCCTCTATGCATGCGAGAGAGTGTGTGTGTGTGTGTTTGTGTGTGTGTGTTTGTGTGCATTGTTGCTATGCTCGTTGACTACGCTGCAATTGCAATTGCGTAGCTTCCACCCTCCCTCCATGCCGCTAGCACTGCCTCTCCTCTACTCTGACAAGCCACAAACACTCGAGGTTATTGAACGGCAGCGACCTCACTTTGCATCAGCCGCACACACACACACACACACACACACACACACACACACACACTCACATGCGGACAGACACTTAGAACTCGCCACAGATTTTCTGTGCAATTTTCCTGTTGCTCTTGTCGTCGCAGTCGCAGTCGCCGTCGCCGTCGCCGTCGCAATGGCCATTGGATCGCGGCAAATGCAATTTATAAATTAATCAAATAAATTATTGCCATTCGACGCGACGCGGCTGTCAGCACACATTTTTGATAGCGTCTCGCCCAGCATGTGGCTAAACATTTCAGATTTGGATTATGTTGCGAAACATTCTTGATATTTTGGAAAATTATGCAATTACATATATGATCTGGTTACAGTTCGCCCCAGCCTCAGCCCCAGCCCCAGCCCCACTGTTTGACCCACAAATTTGGGCCAGTGCTGGTGCACTTCAATCAATTTTAGGAGTGGGGAAGGCAGGCAACCTGGATAACAGTTTTCAGTTGAATTTTTGAGCTTAAATGAGATTCAAAATGTTCTTTGATCAGTGCAAAAAAAAAAAACACAATGCAGCACCTGTGGGGTGGTTAGCCAACATCCTCAATAAATAACAATAAAATATTTCTGTAAAATATCCCCAAATATGGTTACCCAACCCGAAAAATTTGCTGTAGATTCCTCCGCCTCAATTGAATAAATCTATGTAATTTGATTGTAAATTGAAACTTGAACGATAAAAACACGATTGAGATATCGATCGGTGGCAGGCAGGCAGGCAGGCAGCCAGGCAACTGTACGAAATTACTATATTCCTGGCACCTAGAACTCTGAACTCGATGCAGCATGCATGTACGAGTATAGCCTCCATTATAGCCTCTAATCTAGAGCTTTGACACGCCCATTTCCTGCCTCTGAACAGAATACAGAAAACAGAATGAATATGAAATGAAATTCAGAATATGACTCAATATTGAAAATAATTTGCAATGACTTTTGTCATAAATTGTTCAAACTGTTGCATAATCCAGCTGAAAACTGCAGCTGCAGTCCCACCCCACCCCTCACTCGCACTCTGTGTTGTGTGTGTGTGTGTGTGTGTGTGTGCATTTAAAGCAGAATGCTGTCAGTGGAGGCGCCCACTTATCAAAGCGGTAGCGCTAGAGAGAGATGGCGATATAGATCTCTCAGTGCGAAATGAAATCAAATTCGAACGCAGCGCAGCGCACGAACGCCCATATAAAGACAGTCAGCGCCTGAAGCTGGGGGAGGGGTTGGGGCAGCACGTGAGCTTATGAATGTTGTTGATCATTTGGGGAGTTTATTTGGTTTTTGGTTTTCGGTTTTTTTGGTTTTTGTTTGGTGGGTGAGTCATTAAAAGCGCCGCCAAGAAGAATTTATATGACAGTGGAGCAGCAGCAGCCAAAAAAGGCTGCAAGAAGACAAGAAAGGAAGCAAACGTAACTGCATACCGAAGCTATAAATACCCTCGCAGATGGATGGTTACCATACAAAATATAGAATAGAATATAGTCAGCCAATCCGACTAAAATTGAATTTATTTACTGATAAAAGATTTAAACAATTGTAAAGAGATCTCATAGAAATTGGAATACCCCTGCCTTCCATCAAGAGTACAAAAATGATTGAAATTACATTAATGCGCGCCATTAAGAGAGGCAGCGACGCAGGCAGAAGCAGCGGTGGGGACCGAATCATAGCGGTCGGGGGTGGAGGCAGAGAGTCAGAACAGAGCCCCAAAGCCAACAGGAGTGTGTGAGTGGGAGAGCGCGCGCCGCACTCTCAGCCAGTCCGGGCTCTGCCAGAGTTCACTGCACTTTGGTCAGCTTTGAGGCCTTCACATCACCTGCTCCCTCTCCCTCTCGCTCTCTCCCTACCTACCTACCTACCCACTCTGTGGCTTTTGTCCTCTCTTGTGCTCTCTACCTCGCCCTCTTCTCCCACTTGGCTTTCCAAATGCCAACGACCTGCGCAGAACTGCAGTTAGATTCTGCTCTGCCGCTGTCGCCTGCCTGCCTGCCTGCCTGCTGCTGCTGCTGTTGCTATTGTTGCTGTTGCATTTGCACGCAAAAGACCTTGCCTCTCTCTATTCAACTCGAACATTCGTTTTTTGTTGCTGCTGCTATTGCTATTGCTGCTGCTGATTCTTTTTTGTTGGTCTCTCAAACAAGTTCTATTGCTTTTTGCAGTTGCTGTTTGGTCAACTGTTTTAATATTTGTTGCAATTGCTCGAACATGTCGTGGAGTCGGGGGATTGTGGATTGGATTATATTTGATTGTGCTTTATTTTTTTTGTTTTTTGAGATTTTTGCGAAATTGTTTTGTAGAACAATGCAAGATAAATGAGGACTAATATTTAGACGCAAGAAAAGGTGTACATATGTGGGGAGAAGTCTGTACAGTAGGTGGAGCATAAAGTATGATTGAGAAATCTGATAGAACACAAAAATGTCACTAAATTTGATTAAACAAATTCGAATTTTTGGCTTCTATCCGAATAACTGCAGTTTTAGAATGTGTAAAAATTCACAAAATAATAGCTAAAGATTCAAACAAAAGCCGTTTATTATCAACGCTCAACTGAACTATTCGATAGATTAAGCGCATTTGATATTGGTTTGTTGCCTAAGCAACTTTCTTCGTATTTTTTAGGGTACAGAGGGTACTCCCCTATTCCATTCTCTTTTTAGTTGAGCCTCAGCTTGAGCTTAGCCCAGCCGTGTTCTCTGGGGGCTTAGTGTTGTTTATCTATTGATAGATCATAAACCAGAGCCCACAAATAATCGCAAAATAATTGCCACAAGTTCAATGAACCCGTGTCGCCCTCTACCTCTATCCATATGTATATTCGTGAGTGTGTGAGTGTTTCGAGTGTGAGTGTGCGAGTGTTTCGAGTGTGAGTAAATAGACAAACTAAAATGGGGGAACTGACAAATAAATAGATGGCAGAGACAAGTACTAATGCCAGAGAGTGTGTGAGAGAGAGAGATGAAGAGATGTGCGAGGAGATGGTGCTGCATGTGTGGATATAAATATTTCGCTTATAAATATGAGCTAAACGGAAAGTGGAACGGAACATGTAGTGTGACCAAAAAAAAAAACCAGAGAGAATTATTGAGATATTTAGCTAGCCTCTCCATCTCCCTCTCTCTGCCTCTCTGTCTCTCTCTCTCTCTCTCTGTGTAGCAGTTTCCCTTGCATTTATCCTTCAACCTTGCCGAGCTCCGGTCATTGCTCCAGCTACCAGATTTTCCACAGCTCCCGCCCACACCAAAAAAACGTTGTCACATGACGAACAAAAAAAAAAAATCCAGCTCCATTTTAAGGTTATCGCTAGCGCAGCGCCACCTAGCGGGAGGGAGACACCAGAGAAGCGCAGACATGAGAGAAGGGGGAAAACACTTTCGTTGTACATAGAGCGTAACCCCTAAAATTTTCAACCACCGAATCCAAACCCTCGTCGAACACCCGACCCGAGCATCCGGTTCGGCTTGGGGTTCGGGCCAGAGCTCTCAATGCTGCTGCTGCTGCTGCTTGTGCTGCTGCTGCTGGTAGCTTGATGGCCAACAGAGTTCAGTGCCCGGAAAGTAGGTCAAAGCAAAGTATTCGCCCACCCGCACCCCTCATTCGAGGAAAAGTGAAATGCATAAGGGGTGGTGGCTATGGCTGTGGCTGTGGCTGTGACTGTGGCTGGGGGTGGGTGTCGTCTGACAGGGCACAGGTGTCTTCCCTTGCGCCAGAGAATTTTGCGCCAATTTCGGTAGCTTTGGATGTCGCTTGCGCCTTGCTTGGAGTTCATTGGACTCGTTCGAGGACAGAGCTCCACTTTGGACTGCTATTTCTTCCTGCTCTTCCTTTTGCAACGAAAGTGGTGCTGTGCAAAAGGAGCTGGATGAATGGGTTTTTTGAAGAGCCAAAGGAATGCCAACTGGAGTGGGCTTGCAAAGGGAAAACCTTTGACTTTTGTTCATTGTTGGGTGGTACGCGTACTCCAAACTCCAAATGTCAAAGAATCAAAGCTATGCAACTCAAGGAGCGGAAATTCCCTACTGAACTAGCTGTAGCCATAATAAAGATTTGGGATTCGCAGTTTATTGATACAGAAGCATTAAAAACGTTCTCTGACTTTCTGCAATGAGTCATCTGCCTCCACTCATGTCTTGGGTTTGTCTAATCACACCGCAGCCCCACCCACTGCCCCTAACCATATTGTGCACACATTTTTGACCAATTAAATGCATTGCCTTTCCTTCCTGAGGTCACTTCCTCTGCCAGTGCCTCAGCAGCAGCAGCAGCGGCAACTGTTCCTAGGCACACAAATAGCTTCTCATTGTTCGCATTTGCTTTGCCCCACCCCCCCTCTCTCTCTCTGTCACTCTTCCCCCGTACACATACGTAATGCGACTTTATGCAAAACAAGAACAACAAATACGTTTTGCTGAGCGCCAAGTCAAGAGAGCACACACACACACACACACACACACACACACACATGCCAATGCACAGACACTCTCTCACACTCTCCCAGCACTCTGATTCAGGCTGCTGTTCTGCTTCTTTAAGGTTATTGCAGTGCAATGTCCTCAATTGTTGGGTTGCCTTGGCGCTGCTTGCCTCTCTCTCTCTCTCCCTTGCTTTCGCCTCCTTGGTTGTCCTTTTTTTTTTTTGTTTTTTGGGAGCTCAGATATCCCTGCGCTGTTGTTGTTGTTGTTGCTGCTGCTTTGGTCGCAGCAGTTGGTGTTGCAGTTGCCCTTCGCAGTGCAAAATGTGAAAGGTATTTCCGTTTTCGGCAGTAATCCATCACTCCATCTCTCCCTCGCACTCTGGAGCCTCCTCCACATATTGAAATATTAATTTGTCATTATCATTATTATTAATGTGGCATTAGTTGTTTGCTTGGCACTAATGCGGCCCCCTGCTCAACCAATTATCTTGATTAGTGGATTACTAATGATTGAACATTCGGCAATTAGGAGGCAGTACACATGTTCGATTGGATCCTTGTTACAACAGAGAGCCACGCAATGGCCGCCAGCCCAGTGCAAGCCCACCTCCAGTTCCAATCACACCACACCCCACCCCACCCCAACCAACCCACTTCCAAATTGAATTCCGCCCAACTCGAACGCAAACTCAAACTCAAAGCAACAACAACTATTGCAAGGCGACCATGAAGCCAGAGAGTTGAACGAACTGAGCAGAGACGCAGCAGCAAGCAGCAGCAGCAGCAGCAGCAGCAAGCAGCGACTGCGACTGCACAAGTGACGTCAATGAGCGCGAGGCCAAATGGAAACGACTGCATGTATGTGTGTTGTGTGTGTGTGTGTGTGTGTGAGTGTGGGGGAGGATTCAGTAGCCCCTTTGCCACTGTGCCTACGTGCGGCTGACCTCGTGTTGCTTTTACTACGCTTAAGGAGTGTGAGAAGGAAAGAGTGGCTGGAGGGGGAGGGGGCAGAGAGAGTAAACGAGCATTATCCTTGCACAGTGGGTGTCTTGGCCGGGTTGGGCAAGGGGAGGGAAGGTACCACCGCGAGCATTGAACTCTGACCTGAATGGGCAGCCAGGCACAGCAGCAGGTCGGCAGAGAGGTTGTCCGTACGTACATACGTACATATTCGTAATTTGAGCATAATTTATTTATGCCACATTTAATATTTTTGTCAGCTCCATGTCTCTCCCCTCTGCCTATCTCTTGCCCACTCAATTAGTGGGCAGCGGTGTAGAGGGGGCAGATAATAAATAAACTTCAATTCGAGAACCGAAAACAGAAAATTTTGGTACCCGTAGATCGCAGATGTGATGTTCTTGCATACCCTTGCAGAATCGATTGTTCCTATGGTAGCCATACATAGCTATTGCTTGCCTCTTCCCCTGATCGAAATCATAGTGCTACCCGCCCTGTAGTAGGGTACGAAAAACACTCGAGTGGCAAAGCCTAAGCATGACGAATGATCGTTGAAAGAACAGAACTGTAAAGCGCCATAAAGTTCCGGATCTGCGTGGAGTGTGTGCGGCCCTCAGTCACAGTCACAGTCCCAGTGCCCCTTACAGGCACGTGCTAATTGCTTACGCATCGGAAGAGAGTAATGAAACGAGAGAGAGAGAGAAAGAAGGAGAGTGAAGAAGAGGGCCCACAAAAAAAAGCTTAACAAACGATCGACGTTATGACAGCAGATTAGGCACTGTTTGAGTAGGGTCTGTGGGTGGCTGACGCATGAGAAAAGAACCAAAAAAAAAAAAGCACACAAAAATGTGAAGCAAAGAACAACATAATTGAGGGAGTAGTGATGATTATTTTTGGTTAAATTCCAAACAGACAACATTTCAATACGAATGTGAAGAAAAACTAAGAAACTAAGGAAAATTCAATATGATATTCTGAATAGAATAGATTTTCTATTCAATTGCCCTTTTCATCCTCTTGGTACCTTTGGAGACCTTTTTCGACCCACTTCAGGTTCGGAAATATTGTACCTTCTGGGCAGAGAGAGAGAGAGAGAGAGCCCCACTCGACGACAACAATCCACCGCGGGTGCTTTACGATCGTATTGATGTCAAGTTCTGACAGTAGCCCACCGAATGGCACTTCAGCGCTCCCGTCGAGTGGCCCAAACAAAGCAGAACAGAAACCAAAAGATCTTGGTCAAGCAGTTCCAATGGAACGAACGGACGGGGCGATCGTGCCAACAGGTAGGCGTTTCGGCCAAAATACAGGAAAGAGGGCAGCAGCAGCAGCGTCAGCGTCCCGCCCCGCGGCATAGATCCATTCATGAGCCAGCAGCCCCATCGATAGAAACGGCCAAAAGAAAATTATTTAACAGAGAGAATGACGCTGCGGATGACGCTGCGGATCAAGCAGTGTCTGGTAGGAGAGAGAGAGAGAGAGAGGGAAGAAGTAGAAGAAGCAGCAGCAAGTGTGCGCTGCTGTGTGTGTGTGTGTGTGTGTGTGGCTCTGCTTTGGACTGCTCTCACTTTCTTTTCAAACTTGTTATTCGCTTTGGCCGCTGACGAACATAGTTCATTCACATTTGGCAGCCAGGCAGAAGAGAGAGAGAGAGACAGAGAGTAAGAGAGCTGCAGAGAGTCAACCGCGCGAAATGGGCACAGCTGTTCGTTCCCGAAAGTTCGCTCCAGCTCTTCAGCCTGGTTCGAAGTTTGTTGCACTCCATCGCCCGGTTCGCTCCCTCTCTCAGCCTGGTTCGAAGTTCGCTGCAGAAATGAGTGCAAATTTCCTGTAAGCCGCCGAGTGCATTGAACTCTTCGCTGAGCAAGCACCAGCAAAAAAGGATTTTCTGCACACTTTTAATTGCCAAAGATCTCTTTCAACGCATTTCGACAGCTATGAGTCCCCACACCACCTCCATCCCCCTCTTGGGGGCAGGCCACCTGAGGTTTCTGTGTCGTTGACCGACCCTCAGCCGCAGCAGCAGGCAGCAGCAGCAGAACCAACCAGAGAGAGAGAGAGAGAGAACAGAATTTGCATGCAAAATGCATTGAGAGCAGAGCCAGAAAGCAGCACAAGCCGAACGGAACCGAACCCAATACTTTGCTCTCTCGTTCGTTCGCTCATTTGTTCGGCTCGCTTCGGCTCGCGCGTTTGCTCTGGCAGCTCCACATTTGGAGGTAGCTGACCGAAAAGTGGGTCACGACAATGGCGGGGTTCGTTGAACTGAACTGCCAGCCAGCCAGCCAGCCAGCCAGTCCAACCTCTGCCGCAGTCGCTGCTTGCTGCTTGCTGCCTGCTGCTGACGTTGTTGGCGTTTTGGAGGCTTTTATTTGTTGTGTGTGTGTGTTTGGTTACGTAGAACATGTGCCAGAGCGGGAGGGGGGCGAGGCGTGTACTTTTTGGCCTCAAAAAACGGAACAACAAATATTATTTAATATTTTTGATAGAGATTAAATAATTCACATACATATGTATTAACGGTGTGGGGAGTGGGGGGTAATCACTTCGGGAATAATATTTGCACACTTTATTAATTAGTCGGGATTGTTGGGAGATACATACATATGTACATATATGGGTCATCCGATCCAACAATGGGGAGAACCATCTGGAAAGAGTTCTATACAGAAATTAACCCAATTTTGGAGTACTTCTGCCCACCCACCGCCCCTGCTACCACATCTAAGATCCTCTTGGACCTGTCATACTTATAGATGGAGGTCCCCCACCAGCACACACCCACACACACACACACACACACAATGCCTATCAATTAATCTTATTTGTCACTCATTTATCAAACACCCGACCAAAGAATAGGGGGCGGGTGGGGGCCCTTATTTGTTATCAAACAAAGCGGATCAGTCAGGTGGCAGTGGCAGGAGGCAGAGCTACCTGAGAAATCTGCTGTGGCGCGTAGGTGTTCCAAGAACTATGTACAACATCAACGGGGGCGCCTGCCACCGCCCCGCACCCGACAAATGCAGCGCTGCTGACAGAGGCCACATCTATTGTTAGCTGCGCTGCGCTGCTGCTGCGTCGCTGCTGCTGCTGCTCGGAGTGAATGTCCTCTGTTGGCACACAAAAACAACAAGCAAAACAGAGACAGAGCGGGAGAGAGAGAGAGCGAGAGAGAGAGACCCACTGGCAGAGAGAGACCCACTCTGATTCGGCTGCTCGCAGGCGGCACGAAGCTCCAACGAAGTTCGTTTCGGCGTGTGGTCGACGCTTGTCTGTGGCTGGGGCTCCAACGCTGCTTTCATTCGCAAATCGCTCGTCGTCGGCATCGGTTGTGCAAAGAGCAGGGAAAAAAGAAAAGAAAAGAAAAAGAAAAGAAAAGCGCGCGCCAAGAGCAAAAAGAGAATTGAGTTGGAAATTGAGCGCTAAACAAATGTGTGCAACACCAGCCAATATAATCACCTATTTTTGTGCGTGCCAGTGAAGTGCAATCTATACAGAGAGAGAGAGAGAGAGAGAGAGAGATCTGAAGTGAAGTGAATTATACTGAGAGCAAATGCAATGTTCCTTATTAGCAAATTGTAGATCCGCCAGCAACAGTCGAGAGTTCAAGTGTCATTCGGAAGCCAAGCCAAAAAATACGTAAATCTATAGGGGAAAATGGTTTGTGCAATGCAAGAGATGCAGCAGCAGCAGCAGCAACATACACAACAGCAGCAGCAGCAGCAGCATCAGCAGCCTATGCAGCAGCAGCATGGCAGCACCACCATAGTGCTGCTCTCGGGCATTGTCCCAGCATTGCAGCAGCAGCAACAACAGCAATCGCCCACGCAGCAACATCCCCAACAACAACAACAACAGCAGCAGCAGCAGCATGCCAAGAGCCAACAGCTGAAGCAGCAGCATTCGGCCTTGGTCAAGCTGTTGGAGTCGGCGCCCCTCCACAAGCAACAGCAGCAGCCACCGCAACGCAAAAGACTGAAAAACGAAGCAGCAATCGTGCCACACCAGACACCTGCAGCAACACCAGCAAAGACAACCACCAACAACAATAGCAACAACAACAACAACAACAACAACCATAGTATTAGTCAGCAGCAGCAGCAGATCGTGCTGCTCCTGCAGCAAACGCAACAGCCAGCAGTTTCAGTGGCAGTGTCAGTGGCAGCCACACCAAAGCCCTGTCCAGATCTGAGCGCCAAAAATGACAGCGAATCGGGCATTGACGAGGACTGTCCGAACAGCGATGACGAGCCCCTGCTGACCACAGGCACTGGGCCTCTGGGTGTGCCACTGCCCGCAGGTGAGGAGGGATACGAGCAGTATCAGTGTCCCTGGAAGAAGATCCGTTATGCGCGGGAGCTAAAGCAGCGCGAAATGGAACAGCAGCAGCAAGATCAGCAGAAGGAGAAGCCAACAGCAGCAGCATCAGCGACAGCGACTGTTGTCCCGCCGACCGCCAGCAGCAAGCGTCATCCGCTGCACTGTGATAGCCCCTTTTCCGCGCAGACCCACAAGGAGATCGCCAATCTGCTGCGGCAACAGTCGCAGCCCCCCCAGCAGCAACATCCCCAGCAACAACAGCAGCAGCAACAGCGCCGCGACAGCTCCGACAGCAACTGTTCGCTGCTGAGCAACTCCAGCAGCACCCATTCCGCCGGCAATGGCTGCACCTGCAGCAGCGACGAGCAGCAGATGGAGGACCTGGAGGCCCAGGATTCGGGATGCGATGATGAGCTGTGCGAGCAGCACCACCAGCGCCAGGACTTGGACTCGTCGCAGCTGAATCTGCTCTGCCAGAAGTTCGACGAGCATCTGGACACGGCCCTGGGCAATGGCAGTGCGGGGAGAGTGGCGGCAGCCACAGAAGATGCCGATGTAGGTTCACAGGCCAGACGGGGGTATTAGTTTTATGAGGGGGCTAACCATAAGAGATTGAATATTACTTGTAGATTTATCTTTGATTTAAATTTCTATGATTGCTAATTATATTTCTTTCATTTAATTTGCAGGGCTTTTTCCGTCGCTCCATTCAGCAGAAGATCCAGTACCGGCCCTGCACCAAGAATCAGCAGTGCAGCATTCTACGTATAAATCGCAATCGGTGCCAATATTGTCGCCTGAAAAAGTGCATTGCCGTCGGCATGAGCAGAGATGGTAAGTGTCCGCCCCAACTACACCCTACACACATTACCTTTACTCTCCATTTTACATACGATACGATACGATGCGGTACGATGCGGTAGTATTAATTACTACTACGCTCTGTACTCCACTCCACTGTTGTAACAAAACAACTAAAAAGTGGCGAAAGAGAGTGCTGAAGAGACAGGCGAAGAGAGCACAAAATTGAGTCAAGCTCAAAAGCAACAACAACAACAACAAACGGACAAACAAATTAGATGGCCGAACGAAGGCAGAGAAACGAAGAGTAACGAGACACGAGCCGAGCCGAGCCGAGTCGAGTCGAGCATAGTTGAGTTCATTGACCAGCCATGAACGAAATTTCAGCTCATACACACATGTATGAGTGTGTGGTGTGTGTGTGTGGTGTGTATGATTGTATTGCAACATATTGGCCCCACTACTCATGATGTTTTTTTGTTGCTGCTTGATTTCACGGCAAAGTAAAAGTTGTGCGCGCTGGCCACACAGCACAGCACAACAAAACACACAAACATTTTGTTTAAACAAATTTCCATCCCACATAGACAGTCGATTCCCCCACCCCCTTCCGCAAACCCACCCGCATGCATGATAGATTGAGAGCAGCCAGCCCAGCCAGCCAGGCCCGCCAGAAGAGTGTGCGCCATTTCGAAATTGTGCCGAGAGTTGAATGAACGCACTTAACCCAATTCCATGAGCGAGGCCAGCCAGCCACCCACCCACCCGCTCTCTGGCCATCTCTCTCTCTCTCTCTCTTCTCTGTCCTGCTCTTGCAAGCGTTTGTCAGTTGAGTTTTGTAATAATTTGTTTAAATTAGGCCTGCCCGGAAAATATTTACAGGAAATAGCCAGAGACCAGCGCGTCAGTGGCGCAGCGATTATGAAAGCATCGTTCGTTCGTTCGCTCTCTCTCTCTCTCTCTCACTCTCTATCCCGCACTCGCGACGTTCATTGACTTCTGCTGCAGCGCAGCGTAGCTCTGCTTTCGAAAACGAAAGTGGTTCATGCGATGCGTGTGCGGTGCGGCGCGAAAGAGTCGGAGATACTTTAGCTGGAGCTTGTAGCTACATAGGCGGGAGAGCGTGAAAGACAGGCGGGGAGAGGTTGAGGCTGAGGCTGCTTTGTAGGCAGCAAGCAGCACGCAGACGCGGCCTTTGTGTAACAGTTATATTGTCGGTGGGTTTTTGGGGCTGCCTTGCCTCACTGTGTTGTAATTGATGGATTAGATTTTGGTATTTTGAATGTGTGGAGCGCGTATGTGCGGGGCCCATTGGGCGAAAGTAAAATGGTAACCAAAAATATGTTTCTGGTAATTCCAAAAACCGCCCGCACTAAGTTCCCATTGAAATGTTTTCGTATGACCTCCCATTAATTTTCAAATTTTAATGGATTAATTTTTGTTTGTTATTTGTTGTCTGTATTTTGTTATGGCCGATGATTTATTAGCTGCGATGCTTTGTCACCATGAAAATCTCACCATTCGAAAGGTGATTAGTTTTTTAGCAAATCCTTGAACTAGTTCTAGGCAGCAAAACCACTGACAAACCCGAGCTAGTGCCAAAAATACCATCGCACAAAAATGCGACCGCCAAGCAAACTCGAACTCGGCAACAGGCAATGAAATGAATCGAAAAACGAGGGGAAAAAGCAACAAATTTCGAATTGTTTATAATAAAAATGACCGTGTGCTATTTAAGCGACGCCAACTGAGCAGTCAGCGTCGTCGTCGTCGTCGAGCAGCGTTTGCCTTGCCTTGCCTCGCCTCGCATTGCTTGCCCCCTTATCTTTCAAGGAAAATTCAAATAAAAATTTACCGTGAACGCTTTTTACAGTTATGTATGTATAAAACGAGCGCGCGGAGACTGACCTAGAAAAAAGAGCAGCAACGAATTAATATTTTATTTCATTTAAAAATTATATTTCTCCAAGACTGTTGCGGAGACTGCTTTCACTTTCAGTTCCGAAACGCAACGTAATTGGCGGCCATTTCGAAACACTTTCTTTTTTCGGCTTTCATAATTTCTCGTCCAATAGTAATAGGTGGTGGTGGGGGGGCCATTTTGTTTGTGTGCTTTGTCGCTCTTTTTATTGTTGTTTTTGGCTGTTGTTTTTTTTGCTATTGCAAAGACACGAAAATACAACGCAAGAAATGAAAACGAAACCGAAACCGAAATTTGGAGCGACACCCCCCGAAAAAGCGTCACCCCACCGCCCGTCCCTTTCCTATCCCCCCCACACACACACTGTCGCGGCGACGAGCAGTAGTTCAATGACCGCCGTGCCGAGCCGCGCCGCTGACGTGCAGCGAAACTGGGTCACCAGAGGCAGCGCTGCCGGGGCAGTGAAGGTGGTGGAGACTGTATCTGTATCAGTGTGTGTGTGTGTGTGTGTGTGTCTGCTCTGCTGATAGTAAACAACGAACAATGCACACACACTCACCCAGGGAGCGGTACAAATATATCAGTATTTTATTTGTATTTTATTTGTATTTTGTTGTTGTTGTTGTTTCTCATTTTGCATTTGATTTTTGTGGATTTGCTTGGAAATTTATTAGTTCGCTTTGCCGTGGGCAAAATAATGTTGAACTTTTTTTTTTACGAAATCTTATTTTATTTTTATTAGTTTTCACATGCACATGCACATGAACAAACATACACACACACACACACACACATATACAAAACATGGTGATTTTTAATTGAAATGAACTTAAATTAGCGCGAGGTTGGAGGCAAATTGAAAGTAAATACATATGCAACACGAGCAACGGCCCGGCCCCGAGACTAGAGTGCTGGGGAGGGTGGGAGAGAGGTAGGCAGGCGCAACGACTGGGGTTTGGATACGATTAGAATATTCGAATATTCTCGTTCGCCGAACTGAATGGAAAAAGCAGGAGAAGGAGAATATGTATGTAGATAGTAGTTTGTAGTTGTTGTTATGTGCAATTCTTTTTGTTTTTGCTTAAACCCAATGTGTTTGGTATTTTGGTTAGGTATTTATTAATGC
The DNA here is from genome assembly GCA_035043285.1 of Drosophila subsilvestris. NCBI lineage: Eukaryota > Metazoa > Arthropoda > Insecta > Diptera > Drosophilidae > Drosophila > Drosophila subsilvestris. The sequence goes on along the minus strand of JAWNNB010001728.1, from coordinate 1,925,201 downwards.
TACAAAAATTAACTAAACAAATTAATTTAAAAAAATTTAATTTTTGTAGAAATAAAAAACATTTACTACATATATTTTTAGTATAGCATTTGTACGAGGAGTAGAAGCCCTTTTTGTCCACTTTTACAGTAGCTTATCTGTCAAGTTTTCTTGTTCTGGTATTTCCCCCCTACAACAACTGACATTGTCTTGTATCTGAGATCTAAATCATAGCTAAAGAAATATGTAAGCCCATAGATAGCAGCCACACCTACAATAGCAGCAGCAGCAGCAGCTGCAATAGCAACAGCAACTTTATGCACAAGGAGGGGGCAGCAATTAGTTGCTTGGGTGTTCCACAAGCACATAAAATAATCAAACAATTGTCAATTATCGAAGGCACAGCATTATTTCTATTTAGACACACACACAAACTCGTATATGTTTATTTGTATAGGAGTGCTGCTGTTGCTGCTGTTGTTGTCGCAATCATTATTATTTTGAGGCTACACACACACACACACACACACACAAACAAACATAGACTGAAACAGCAGCAACAGTGGAGGCAACATGCATGTAGATTTCGCCTTGCCTCGTCCGAGTCGCGGCTGCGAGAGTGTTTTGAACTTTATTCAGGTCAATTACAAATACATTAAAATGCCAGTGCTACACACACACACACACAAACACATGCTCGGGGCAAGCTGTTGACTAAAATAATATTGGAGGCTATACGAAAATTTACAATAAAAACGAGAACAAGGAGGAGACTTGTATAGCATGGCAGGGAGGGGGTAATGGTCAGGGGCTGGGACTGGGGGACTGGGGCAAGGAGTCCAACACTTTGCAACAGTTCAAGGAGCCTCCTCCCTCTCCACACAGCATGTGAGTGGGTGGTGTGGGGTGGTGGGTTGGTGGGTTGGTGGGTTGGTGTGTTGCGCTGCAGAGAGCTTCAAGTACAATATGCTAATGATGATGTTGTTGCTGGATGATGATGATAAGTGAGTGGGTGACGTATGGTGGCTGGTGGGGTTGGAGCGAGGTGACTTGTGCTGCTCGAGGCTGTTCCAGTTGGTGAAGGTTTTCGTGGGGATCCACTTAAAGGTTAAGCAACTGCAGGAACGGACAGCAACGGCTACCCTTGAGGGACACAGTTTATAGTCCCACTGGGGAACCTTGGGAGAGCCTTTAGCTTATTTGTGCGCTCCCCCTACTTATCCCTTCAGATCGTTTCTATCCCACTCATTATTATACAATTATCGTTTGCTCCCGATTTCACCCACTGCGCCTAAGTGAAATCATTTCACGCGTGTCATACCATACCATCCGTCCGTCGCTCACAAAAGATAGAAAGAGTGAGTGAGTGAAAGAGAGAGAGAGAGAGAAAGAAAGAAAGATAGAGTGTGGAACAGAGGGAGAAGACTGCATCAACAAATTACTTGAGCAACGGCAGCTGCTCGACAAGTCTCTGTGGTCTTCTCTCTCTCTCTGTCTCACCTCGCCTGCTGTCGCTTCTTTTTTTTTTGGTTACATAAAGTTACGCGTGCGTATGCTTTTGTCTGTGTGTCTGTGTGTGTGTGTGGGACTGCCTTCACCTGCCACCAATTTTAACGGTGAAATTGCAAAAAGAAAAAAAAATGATCGCCAAGCAAAACGAAGCCAAAAGAGATGCAAAGCAAAGAAAAGAGACACAAAGAAAGAAAAGAAAAAGAGTAGCAAACGTAACAAACTTGTTTTACACGACGCTGCTGCTGCGGCGGCGGCTGCCGTTGGCATCGACGCTGGCGTCGCCTACTACGCAAGTTGAACCTTCAAAAGGTTCATTTACCTCGTGCGATGGATGCCGAGCGCCAAAAGCCACCGAACGGGCAACAACGGGCATCGGGCGCCCGACCAAACACGAACCACCAGCAGCCAGCAGCAGCAGCAGCATAATGTAGGAGGAGTACAGTAGAAGGGGGCGAGACCAGAGCGGGAGAAATACAAAAAATGTACTTTCGCTTTTTTCAATGCCTCGGCGCCAAAAACTAGTTTCGAGCCCGGAGCCGAGAGCGTAGCGTAGAGCAGGAGCATTGCAGCAATGTGGTGGCTCTGCTGACGTCGTAGCGACGTTTTGGGCCACAGTTAAACGACCGAGCAGCGGCGGCGGCAGAGTTCAACGACTTTTGTAAAATTTCTCGAAGGTTTCGCATTGCAACATCAGCGACAGCGACAGAGGCAACTTGTTCGAAGCTGCATTTGCATTGCTCTCTCCCTCTCTCTCTCTCTCTCGCTCTCTCTCTACCTCTCTCACTCGCTCTGCTGTGCTGTGCTGAATGCTGTTCATTGCACTCGGCCTCGTTTGGGCTCTGCTCGGGCTCGCTGCAATTTTTGCACGATGCCGACGTCAGAGCCAGCCCGAACCGAGTGGTGTCTGAGAGCGAGCGAGCGAACGGTTCGCATGCATTTGTCGCCGAGTGCAGCGACTTCTATTTGGGTCAGGCACGGTCATTCGCCTCGCTGCGACTGCGGCTATAGCTGCTGCTGCTGGCAGCGCAGGCAGCGCAGTCAGCGTCTTGCATTTGAAAATAATTATCCACGAAATGGAATTATTTGCGTTGCGTATGCGCCTCGTCTGCCACTGCCGCTGCCTCTGCTTTTGCCTCTGCTTTTGCCTCTGCTTTTGCCTTTGCCTTTGCAATATGAAACGCAGCTGGAGCAGATGCGGATCGGATCAGTGTGACCCCATTTCGGGCAGCATGTTTATTTAGTATATTTTGTTGTTGAACTTGTCAGAGTGTTGGTGCTGTGCTTTCTGGAATGCCCATGGGGGTCAAGGGTGGTGGATCGAACACAGATCAATAAATACCATTTGGTATAATTTTTTTAGTATTTTATTTAATACTTTTCTTGATCTGCTGTAAATTTTCCGATTACGCACGTTCCCAGCCCCCACAGCCCAAATCAGACCGCAACGAAAATTCCCTTGAAACGCAGAATTTTCGCTGTGTGCGTTTTGCCTTTTGTTTGATATTCCATTTTGTCGTTTTCGTTGTTGTTTTTCACTTTATTGATGAGCATGAAACGAGCGCTGCGACCTTTTCAAGTAGAATTAATAATGTGGCACAGGGGCAAACGGCAGACCCTCTCCCTGAACGATCCGGCGGCGAGCGGCTATGTCATTTTGTTTTTGTTGTTGTGGTTTTTTGTGTGTGTGGTGTGCGATATGACCTCCGCCCCACGAGAGCGACATTTCATTGAGGCATTTTCATGACCCACAAAAATCGTTGCACGAAGGCTTCACCAAAAACCAACAGAAAAAACAACAAAAAATATATAAATAAACATACTCGTAAATGTGGAAAATGTGGTAATGTTGATGGGGTGGGGGACGGGGGAGGAGGGGAATACGTATGTAGATTTGTTTTTCCTTTGTCTCTGTAGTTTCCAGAAACTTCAAAACAAACAAAATGATGGCTTTATTATTATTATTATTATTACGAGTATTACTCGTTGTCCCCCTTTCTTCGGTATCGTTTCGTTTCTGTGTGTGTTGTGTGTCTCTCTCTCGCTCTCTTTCTTTCCACACTCTTCGATCGCTTACGCAAGCAGCGACACAGACTGAAGCAACAACAATTGTGTCTGTCGCTTATGTGACTTTACGTAAAGCCCTCCCTCCAAAAAGATGTTTGTGAATCACCTTTTTCTACCCCAAAACCGAAAGTAGGCCTATCTGTCTCCGTCTCTTTCTCTGTCTCGCCATTGCTTCCTGATTGCAACTCTGGCTTTGGCTCATCGCAGAGTGCAATGAACTCTTCTGTCTCTCCAACAAGTTTTTGGCTTTTCTTTACTTAAGTTTAGTGCCTTTTTCCGTTGGCTACAATTAGCGACCATTTCTCCGTAATTCAGGAAGTCTCTGCCAAAACAAATGCCCCCCAATAATAAATAACAACCAGAAATCATATGTATACCCCAGCGCGTTGAGAAAGCAACTTGATTCGGGGCTTTGTGTGGAGTCTTTCTCCAGGGGGATTGAGCAGGGGGGGGGGGGGTAGCACTGCCAAGAGAAAGTGAAACTTGTTAATTGGCTTTTAATTGCTGGCATTGTGCGGGTCTTTATTGTGAATGTCAATTATTGTCAGAGACAGAAATTGAGTAGAGATGGGGGAAAAGATGCCCTGCTATTTTGAACTGGTTTCTACAGAGATTTTTGGCAGAGACTTACATAAGTCTTGGGCTGCATAAAATCAGTAGATATTTTTGATTTAATTTTGATTTATTTTCTGTTTAGTTTGATCGCAAATTGGGCTGCAAATCAGTCCCCAAAGTTACAACTAATTGAGGCCTCCCACAAAATTTGTTATCAAATCGAACAAATTTTCGTGTTTTTTTCCAGTCGGGTCTTTTGTGTCTTGTCTGTTTGGTCTTTAGCCCCAATCATTTGGTGGGGGGGGTCTTATGCAACTTGAGTTTATAGGCCTACTACCTTCCCAACCTACCAACCAACGAACCAACAGTTGGTCAAGTTGCCCAATCGTTGTGGCCCGCTGTCTGCGTCTGCATTTCCACAACACACGCACGAAAATTTCTACCCGAAATAAGCAAAACAACTTTCACTTTTACTTTCGTCCAAAGCAACAGACAAACAGAAAAACAGACAAACAGACACACGGAAAGACCTCAATGGCTCATCGCTGAAATGATTATTAAATTTTGTTGCTTGTGTGTGTTTCGTTGCTCGTTGTGTTGGCCCCATTCCAGCGGCTAAGTTCATTGACCACAGGGGAACTTCCCCATACCATTCGTTTCGATTCGTTTCCAAAGCCATGACAAACTCGAAAAGTTTGAATAAACAAACGAATCGGAGTGGAATGGAGTGAGAGCACTTATGAGTCAGTGGTGTGGTGTGGTGTGGGGGAGGGGGATGGCGAAGAGGTGATGATCAGTGAGTCATAAGTCAACCGAATCCTTGACTAAATGGACTCTAGGGCAGAGGCAGAAGCACAACGTGACTCGCAGCAGGTTAGCGCAGGAGGGTAGTGGGAGGAGTCCGACTGTCAACCCTCGACTGTCGCCAGACGGGGCCAGCGGCGTCATAAATTAAACACTCAAGCGTGAAATCATTAAGATTCATTTAAATACATACATGTGTATCTCTCCGTACTGGCCTCAGCCTCCAGAGACCCGTAGACCAGCCCAGTTTTTCCACCTGCCAACATGACGTATCGTATGAGTGGATGCACTCACAACTCGCAACTAAAACACTCATACGCACTGTTAGAACAACAAAAAATGCATAAAACCAAAAACCAAGTATGAAAAAAGCTCTCCCAGCAAGCTTTTTGCGCTCTTAAATGTGAAACTCAACACACCAGCGCTCTTTGAGGTGTGTTGAAAAGCTTTGCACAGAAGCTTAAGAGAGCTTTCTAGGTGAAGAGAATGATTGCTTTCTGTTCTCTCTTAAGCTCTCTCTCTCTCTCACTCTCTGGCGAGTTCAGTTTGTTGTCTTTTGGTGGCGCGAACATTGAACTTTTGTGGTAAGGCAGATGTTGTTGCAACCAGAAAGGGAGGGAGAATAAAGAAAAGAGACAGCAAGCTTATCAGGCAAAGCTTATCATATCTTGAACTTGAACACACGAGAATAGAAAAGGTTAACACCGAGAAAGGAATTTTAGTTTATGATAATTAAAATAAAATCAAAGAAATTAAATATAAATATAAATATAAATAAATTAAAAATGCAATTGTAAAAAGCGATGACTAGCCTCGCCTCTCGCATTTAAACCTTATCACACTCGCTTAGAGAACTGAGCAAGAGAACATACAATTCCAAGCTTTACTCTCCCGCTCTTAAGAGCGCCCGCTCTCTCTCTCTCTCTGGCTCATTGTTTTGTGCTTCTTCGCGCTCAGAGTTGCTTTTGCTGCCGCCGCCGGCTGCCTTTGCTTTGCTTTGGTATATTCGGTGACGTGCTGCGGCGTTTACAGTTATTCGCGTTCGAGATTTTGTCGAGTTTTGTCATGTCAGCGGAGGAGCACTCACATTCAGATACAGATTCAGATATTTGAGCATTGAGCCCGCCCGAGCCGCCCCGTGAAGAACGCGAGTGTTGACCAAACCAAAAAGAAATATATATTAAATAAAATAATAACTTAAATAAATGACGAAAAGTCGACCAAGTCTCACCCAATACACACGCACACACACACACACCAAAAACCCACATTACCCACACCCGTTTGTCTGGATTACGCGCTAAATGAAACAACAACAACATCCAAATCCAAAAAATCTTAAATTAAATATTTACAAATATTTAATACAAATTCCAAAAATTAAAATAAATTGTGAAAATTGAAAAAGTTCTTACAAGCAAACAAAAAGCAAAGAAAGTTCCTGCAAAAAACGAAACTAAAGCAAAGAAAAATAAATTACAAATATTTGAAATTAGTGGCAAATATCTAAGAAAACATAATCCAAAATAAACATAGTGTATGTCCAATCCTCTGCTATACATAAGGCAAAAAAATATAAAAAGTTGCAGTTTTTCCCCTCCCGAGTGTGTGCCAAACAAGGGAAAATCATATACCAAGCCCAGAATTATTCATGAATACTCGAATGAGTGCCCAGCAGAATCTCATAGGGAGAAAAGTGTAAACCAAAAAACATTTTTGGGAATACAAAACACACAAAAATACCCATAAATATTCACATACAAAAATACCGCTAAAAATGGGCGAAGAACTGCCAATACTGAAGGGGATACTCAAAGGCAATGTCAACTACCACAATGCGCGTAAGTTTCCATACAGATTTCAGATCCGATCCGATCCAATCCGATCTCCATGGAGTTAGAAAGTGAAAGAAATTTCCCTAATGCTTCGACTGACACAGTTTCCCTGCCCCATACCCCCCACAAACACCTCAACGCTTTCGGTTTCCAAAAATAAAAATAAAAACCAAAAACATTAACTCCCCATAGATGCTCTCCGACTCGGTTTTGACTTTGATTCGCTTCTTTTTTTTTTTTTCTCGCGCTGTTTACCTTTTTTTCGAGCGCCATTGAGTGTTGACCTCGTTTTTAAACAGACAATAATTTGTGCGGAGCGGTGCGGTGCGGCTGCTGGCTGCTTTGCTTGCCGCGGAAGAGCTTTAAACTTGAAACGCAGCTTCGGTGAAGTGAAGTGAAGGCTGGCAACGCTGCTGCGCTGCTGCGCCGCTTGCTATTTTCTAAAAGAGTGGCAGCAGCGGCAGTGACAGCGCCGCATGTTTGACCAACTTTCTTGGAAAGTTGGGACGCAACGGCGGCGGCGGCGGCGGCGCAGCGCGCTCTAATTTCTACGCGCAGCCGCAGCGACCGACTGCCGACTGACTGGCAGGCAGCATTTCATTTTCCATTTCATTTGACCTGGATTTCGCCCTGCCAGTCAAGTGGGTCAATTTCTCGCAGTGTAGCAGCTAGCTGGGAAAAGTGTATTGAAAAATCAGCAAAAGAGTGGTCCAGCCTCTCGTCTCGTGTTGTTTCACTTTTTCTGTGTTGCGCTAGTTTTTGTTTTCTCTCTTTTATTTGTGGCTGAGTGAAATTTTGTAGAAATTTCTTTTGACATTGAAAAGTTGGCCAGAAAAAGGAAACACCCAATGGGAGCCCACACCAAAAGAAAATCTTTAGGACTCTAGAAAATATTTAAGCTCTTGGAACACTCACTTTTAGAGCTGGCAATGCTCTCCTCCATTCCACTCCCTAAACTCCATTGTTAGCTTTATTTTTCTGTGGATGCTGGCAATGCTCCTCTTCTGCTCTTGGTGCCCTCTTTTTGTCTTCTTTTTTGTGGGTTGGTGCGAAAAACGTGACCGCAAACGTGTCGCAAATGTGTCCTATCTCTGTCTCTCTTACATGTCGCCCTCTCTCTTTTTTTGGTTTTTGGTGAAATGTGAAAGTTCACCCACATACAAATGCTGTTGTGTGTGTTTTTGTTTTTGGTTAAAAATCTAAAAAGAAAAGAGAAAGTGTAACAAGCCAAAAAAAAACAGCCAAAGAGAAGAGTGGAGTGGAGTGGAGCAGCAGAGCAGCAGAGCAGAGTAGCAACAGCAGCTGAGGCAATGACCCACTTTCAAGGGCACTAAATTACAGGAGAGACTGTGTGGCAGCAGCGGTACAGGGATGGGTAGGCACTTCCTGTGTGACAGACAAGCAGGACAACAGCAACAGCTGTCCCCTTGCACCTGCCAGCCACAGCAATGAAGCGTGTAATTGATGGCAGGCAATTGGCAGGGGGAAGGGAGTGCTGGCCCTTTTACGTTTACGTTTACCTTAAAGTTTAAGTTTTAAGCAACGATTACCTGAAACTAACCTCCATCTTCTCTCTCTCTCTCTTTTTGTCCATTTGCAGCTGTGCGCTTTGGTCGCGTGCCGAAGCGAGAGAAGGCGCGCATCCTTGCCGCCATGCAGCAGAGCACACAGAACCGAGGCCAGCAGCGTGCTTTGGCCACAGAGCTGGACGATCAGCCACGTTTGTTGGCCGCCGTCCTGCGCGCCCATCTTGAGACGTGCGAATTTACCAAGGAGAAGGTTTCGGCCATGCGGCAACGGGCCCGCGATTGCCCATCCTATTCGATGCCAACATTGCTGGTAAGTTCCCAAAGATCAAACTCCACATTTGAATAGATCTGTCATAGATCTGGCATATACATATGTAGCTCGGAAAAGGTTGCAGCGGCAGCGTAGGCAGTAGCTCTGAGACAATTCACATTTCCGGGGGCCACTGCGACATGTATTGACATCCACGGCGAATGAGACAAAAAGAGCGCGCGAGATCTCAGAGATCTGTCAGTTAGAGCAACAGCAGAAACAGTCGCGGCATTTGGTTTGGGTTAGTCATGCGCCAAGGTGAACCTGTTTGAATGATTCTAAACCAGGAAATCGGTGGCATGGCTCGCACGTACCGCTCGCAGTTCTTGCAAGACCTCCAAATGGCCATTCGGACAGACATTGAAAGTGCGGCAGCGGCAGTGGCAGTGGCAGCGCCAGCGGTTTGGGGTCAAGTTCTATGTGAAGAAAAACCTGTCAATGTCAAATTTATGACGCTCCAAAACAAACGTCTGATGGACAGGCCCCGACAGTCTAAAATGATAAATGGTTGGCGCTCGGTTGTAAAAATTCAACTTTTGTTTTTGGTTTTTGGTGTTTATCTAGCGAGTGACGTCACTGTTTACGTGCGCTGGTCTGAGGCGGGGGTCAAAGCAAATAGATCGTGGTGATTATGGCGGGGGGCGGGCGGTAACCAGCTATGGCTCTAGATCTGCTAGATTACTAGATTGGAACAGCAGGCAGCAGCGGAGGGTGGTCACTGGATGGTGTACAGGGAAGAGGAAGTCGTAGCCATATGAGGGTTACCACCCACCTACCGCCTGGGTACCAGGTGGACGGTACATAGATCTAATCCGATTTGTATAGGGTATACTTATGGCAAAAAAATTCCCCCCCCCCGTTGAAGGAACGATCGTTGTGGAATGGCAAGCAAAAAAAAGCGATAAAGAAAAACGTGTCGCAACAACAACAAATGTCAAAGCAAACAACAACAACAACAAAGAAGAAAGAAAAAACACAAATTATACAAATACAGTTCTAAAGCTCAAGGTCAAGCGCAGCGTCATTATTAATGAAAGCACACACACACACACACACACACACACACGAAGCATTAGATAGAGAGTGCGAGTGGAAGCGAGACGGAGACAGAGAGAAAAAGAACAGACAGTCGATGAGTGGTGAGGGGGGTGGTTAGGGGGCTCAGACAGGCACATGCGTTGGTCATTTAAATAAATTATTATTAAAATATTTAAAAGCGCCCGGGACAGCAACAAGAGGCAGATAGCGAGAGACAGAGAGAGGGAGATAGAAAAAAAAGAGTTAGAACAAGACAGAACCAAAGAGGTAGAGGTAGAGGCAATGTCAAGACAGAGTCAAGTGCAAGGCCAAAAGAATTCGAATTCGAATTTGAGTTGAAGGATTCAATACACAAAAAGCAAAACAAATAATGGTAGAGGCAGAGTTTATAGAGCGGCAGTTAGGATAGGAAAATCATAGTCCCGCAAGATAGGGCACAAGTTAGGGCACTGATTAATGAAGTCCAAGTCTGTGTCTGCGTCTGCGTCTGTCTCTGCAATTGTCGAACATTCAGAACATTCATAGAAAGGCGCACACACACACATATGTACATACATACATATGTACATATGAACAGACCCCGCTGCGCAAACGACCTTCGGACAAGCTATTTTTTAACCTTGGTCAGAATGAAACGAGCGCGCGTTGGTTTTCCTTCCCCCCCCCCCCCACCCGTTTACACCACCTACAAACAGCAGTTGATATTTCCCCTCCCCAACACCGCTACAAATGAGTAAACAATAATAACACTAAAAAATGCACTCAAATATGCATAAAATGTGAGGGAATAGACAGACATACATACATACATGTTTATGAGGAAGCAAAATATGCCAGACGACAGACTGAGAGAGAGAGCAGCAGCCATCACAGATAGACATAGATAGCGAGAGAAAATGTCAGGTGGTTCATGGGGTGGTGGGGGGAGGGAGATGATACGACACGTAATATGCGACGTATGTAAAAAGCAATTGCGTAATGACGGAAGGCGGAAAACGGAAAACGGAAAACGAACGCCGACTAGCAGAGACTAGCAGTGAGTGCAAGGTGAGGGTTAGGACTGAGAGATGATCATCACATCACATTTCTTTGTGTCTGTGTAATCCTCCTAGAAATAGAAAATTATACGCAAAAGCAAAGCTGATTAGCCCTAGCACATTGATTATTCAATCCATTCCCTCGAATTCATTACTCTTCTTTGCCCCCCCCCCCCCCCCCCCGCCCCATCCACGGTCGATGCAAAGAGAATTCTGGGGATTATTTTTGGCAAACAAATTGAAGGTCTTGTGATATGCCGGTCCGTCAGAGACATGGGACGGGGAACGACGCCATACGGGGCGGGATATGTACTGTACTCATAAATAGCCGCGTTTTTATATAGCCTCCCCCCCCCCGCGCTCGCAGTCATTAGTATTTTTCGCTAAAAACCCCAAAAACTATTTCCGCTTTTGCGCACTTGAGAAATATATTTCTAGAAAAATTAAACAACAGAAAGGCAAAGGCTAGACACGAAGGCTTAGATACCCTGGGCAAACAAAAGAGCAACACAAAATATGAAAATAAAACGACTTTGGATGCTGATTTAGCTGTGCCATGAATGAAGGGTATCATCCATGGATACGAATCCTACGATGCTAAGGCCTAAGGCTGACGTTGACGCAGACGCTGGCGCAGACCAAACGACGACGTCAAAGCGCCGACTGAACCGGCAAAAAAGAACCGAAGGGAAAAGAAAGCACACGCACACACACACACACACACACACACACGAAGGAATAGCATTGTCTTGTTCTTGCGCGCTTCGTCGCCGGTTGCCGGTGGTGTCGGCATTTTGTTGTTTCTGAGAGCGATAGAGAGAGAGGTGCAAAAACACTTTCAAGGTTAATCTGCAGACAGATTTTTATTTCTTTCGTTGTGGATGACGAGGAGGAGGGGAAGGGGGCGCCGCACAGAGACACGTTTGTGCATGTAGTAAGAAAATCAAACATAAATTAAAAATTTAAGTCGATGAGAAGAACAATAGATAGAGAGGGTGGGGGGAAAGGGCAGAGTGTGTGTGTGTGTGTGTGATATCGGGGCACGTTCACTGGGTGGTTAAGTTTGTCTGGTGGCGCATGTTCATGTAACTGAAAACCCGGAAAGCCAAATGGCGGAATAACATGAACAACACCCCACCCCCACCGACTGCTTCTCCTTTCTTTGCGAGCGAACACGCGCCAACACAACACAACGGCAACCCGGAACCTTGAACTCTAGTTCGTCGACCTTGGCGGGTAATGTCAGGCCACACACAGGCAGGCAAGCGTATGAAAGCTCTCCCAGAGAGCGGAAGAGAGAGAGAGAGCACTAAAAACCGCCCCTAGAAACTACAAACAGAAAAAAAAAAACTAATAGAACAAACGCAAGCTGACGTCGTTAGGTAGGGCGCTCTCTCTCTCTCTCTGTCTCTCTCTCCTTTGGTTTAGTAAAAGCTTACAGCGTATAAGGAAATGCGACATAAGATAAATGAGAAAGAGAGAGAGGAGCAGAGAGAAGAGAGAGGCAGAGTGGGCGTTGCGGAAGTCGAAAATAGTTGTTGATTATTGATTTAAGCCGATACAATGTAAGGGAGCAAGAGGGAGCAAGAGGGAGCAGCAGCAGTTCGCTGACCTTCGTGTGCAAAAACGAGCGATGACGTGAGAGAAAGAGAGCGAGAGAGAGAGAGAGAGAGCGAATCGAAATGTGTGTGTGTGTGCGCAACAGTTATTAACGGTTTCTCATTTCTCTTCTTCTTATTTTTTTGTTTGCAGGCCTGCCCCTCAATCCCGCCCCCGAACTGCAATCCGAACAGGAGTTCTCACAACGCTTCGCCCACGTCATTCGTGGCGTGATCGATTTTGCGGGCATGATACCCGGCTTCCAGCTGCTCACACAGGACGACAAATTCACGCTCCTGAAGGCGGGCCTCTTCGATGCGCTGTTCGTGCGTCTGATCTGCATGTTCGACTCGTCGATCAACTCGATTATTTGCCTGAATGGGCAGGTGATGCGTCGCGATGCCATCCAGAATGGGGCCAATGCCCGCTTCCTGGTTGACTCCACCTTTAATTTTGCTGAGCGCATGAACTCGATGAACCTCACGGACGCCGAGATCGGCCTCTTCTGCGCCATCGTCCTGATCACGCCCGATCGCCCGGGTCTGCGCAACCTCGAGCTCATCGAGAAGATGTACAGCCGCCTCAAGGGCTGCCTGCAGTACATTGTGGCCCAGAATCGGCCCGATCAGCCCGACTTTCTCGCCAAGCTGCTGGAGACGATGCCCGACCTGAGGACCCTCAGCACCCTGCACACCGAGAAGCTGGTCGTCTTCCGCACCGAGCACAAGGAGCTGCTCCGACAGCAGATGTGGAGCATGGAGGAGGGACAGGATCCATCCTCGGGCAAATCACCAGCCGCCAGCTGGGCCGATGCCATGGACGTGGAGGCGGCCAAGAGCCCCTGGGCTCTGTGTCCAGCACAGAGTCGGCGGATCTCGATTATGGTTCCCCCAGCAGCAGCAGCTCCTCCATGCAACAGCAGCAGCAGGTGGGTCAGGCCTCTGCCTCACCGCCACAGCCCTCGGCATTGGTCAGTTCGGCTCCCCTTTTGGCTGCCACCCTCTCGGGCGGCTGTCCTCTGCGCAATCGCGCCAACTCCGGCTCCAGTGGTGATTCCGGTGCCGCCGACATGGACATTGTCGGCTCGCATGCGCATCTCACACAGAACGGCCTGACAATCACGCCCATTGTGCGGCACCACCTCCAACAGCAGCAACAACAGCAGCAGCAGCCCCATCCCCACCATCAGCAACAGCAGGCGCACGCCCAGCAGCAGCAGCAGCAGCAGCAACATCCCACGCAGCAGCATCAGCACCAGCAGCATCCGCAGCTGCACCACCACCTGACGGCGGGGGCAGCGAGTCGCTACCGGAAGCTGGACTCGCCCACGGACTCGGGCATCGAGTCGGGCAACGAGAAGAACGAATGCAAGGCCGTCTCCTCGGGCGGCAGCAGCTCCTGCTCCAGTCCCCGTTCCAGTGTGGATGATGCCCTCGATTGCAGCGACGCGCAGGTGTCCGCCGCCCAGGCGGTGGCCTCCGTCAATCCGCAGCTGAGCGTGGTGGCCGTCTCTCCGGTCCGTTCGCCCCAGCCCTCGAGCAGCGCCAATCTGCATCTGAAGCGTCAGATTGTCGAGGATATGCCCGTGCTGAAGCGCGTGCTGCAGGCACCGCCGCTGTACGACACCAATTCCCTGATGGACGAGGCCTACAAGCCGCACAAGAAGTTCCGGGCCCTGCGCCACCGTGAATTCGAGTCCGCGGAGGCGGACGCCAGCAGTTCCACCCACAGCCTGGGCGGCCTGAGTCCGCGCCAGAGCCCCATCCCAGCCAGTGTGGCCACGCCGCCGCCACCATCGGCAGGCATCACGGGAGTGTCCGGAGTGCCGGCCCAGAGCCAGCTGCATATGCACCTGACACGCGGCAGCCCCAGCAGCAGCCCCCAGGTGCAGGGCCCCAAGGTATCGATGGCCAGCTCCCACTCGGTTCTGGCCAAGTCGCTGATGGCGGAGCCACGCATGACGCCCGAGCAGATCAAGCGGAGCGACATTATCCAGAACTATCTGAAGCGTGAGCCGGGCACCACCGCGCTGGCCAGCAGCACCACCTCCTCCACGGCAAGCATGGGCGGACGCAGCCCCAGCAGCCACTGCGCCTCGCCCTCGACCAGCAGTCCGCCGCCACCGGCACCGCAGCGTTGGGGCAGCAGTTCGGTGATCACGACCACCTGCCAGCAGAGGCAGCAGTCGGTGTCGCCGCACAGCAATGGGAGCAGCAGCAGCAGCAGCTCCTCCAGCTCCAGCTCCTCGTCGTCGTCCAGCTCCTCATCCAGCAACAGCAACAGCAACTGCAGCTCCAGCTCTGTCGGCAGCTGCCAGTATTTCCAGTCGCCGCACTCCACCAGCAGCTCCTCGGTGGCAGGCACTGCCGGCAACGGCGCAGGCGCAGCCACCGCCTCCTCCAGCCCCCTGCTGGAGCTGCAGGTGGACATTGCCGACTCGGCACAGCCCCTCAACCTGTCCAAGAAGTCGCCCACGCCGCCACCCAGCAAGCTGCACGCCCTCGTGGCAGCCGCCAATGCTGTGCAGCGCTACCCCACTCTCTCGGCCGATGTAACGGTGACTGCCTCCAGCGGGGGTGGCCCGCCCTCGGCGTCGGCCAGTCCCGCACCGAGCAACAGCCCGCCGGCTGTGGCGGCCGTGCACAAGGTCATGTTGGAGGCGTAAGCTGGCAGGCAGTAGGCTGGCGGTAAAGAAGGTGAGACAGAGACTGACACTGGTCCTTAGGGGGGATGATGTGAAAGAGAGAGAGAGAGAGAGAAAGTGCGGAGTGGAGAGGGATTTAAGTTATTTTAGAGAGTCTTGTACAAAAAGATTGGGAGAGGGAATGCAACCAGTTGATGGATTAAGAGGAAATACTATATTTAATGGAGGAGAACAACAGAACAACAAAAGAAAAACTAAAAGTTATTAATTTAAACCCAAGCTTGAAGGTATTACCACGAGGAAATCAGAGAGAGAGAGAGAGAGGAATATGCATATATATTTTAGCACTTAAACTTTAAAGTAGAGCGAAGAGATCCCCCCTTCCCCACACCAACCACCCCAATCAGAAACCCCGATTGTTTTTATACGTTTTAAGCACTATTGTTGTATATATTAATTATTTTATATTTAATTTATGCTTACGGTTTAGTTTTTAGGTGCAAAAACTACTTTTGCTTTTTGGATGTTTTTTGAAAAAACTGCAAATTATTATTATTATATTATGATTATTAAATATTAAACAAACAAGCAAACCTAAACAAAAACAAATGTGTGTGAAATTTTTATTGTGCGATCTCCGAAAGGCAGTTTGGGCAACAAATTACGATTCATTTTTTATGAATTTTGACTAATTTTATACGAAACTTGTTATAGTTTTTTCTCCCTCCCGCGCCCCCACCCCTCTCTATCTGTATCTGTAACTTTCGTTTTTGTAATTTCCCTTGGCACAAAAAAAACACCCCCTCCCCAATTCTTTGAAATGGGGTGAAAAATATTGTTTTCTAATTTTAAACAAAAACTACCACAAACAAAAATTACAATTAAATGGAAAAAAAATCAAACGAAAAATGCTTAAAAAAATTATGGAAGAAAAGAAGGAGAGCGGAAACCCAACGTTAAATATATTTGTTGTGTACATAGTTAAATGTTAAATTAAACAAACAAAAACAAAACAAAAACCATATTTAAAGCGTACATCTAGATACACATAAATATAAATGCTTCAACGATTCAATGTTCGATTGGAAAAACCAGGCAAAAAATACAACAAACAACAAACAAAAAAAGGATACAAACAAAACAGAAATTATGATATATTATTTAAAAAAGTTAAATATAAATTTATATTAAAAAAAAAAACAAGAAAAGAAAATGAAACACTTGCGGTAGCAAAAAACTATTACATTAATTGTCTTATAATTACGCTGTACTATTACGATTATGATTATTAAATGATTACGATTAATTAATTACTATTTTTATGCTTAGACAAACCAACAACAAAACAAACAAAAACAAAAACCACAAAAAAACAACAAAAAACAAACAAACCACAAAAAAAAAACCAACACTGGCGCAGAAATTTGTATTGTCAAATCAATAAAAAAAATTTGTTTAAAAAATTTCAACAAAACATCTTCAGTTTTTTCATTTCAATTATCTCTGTTTTTCAGTTGGGAATTTTCCCCATTTTCAGTTTTTACATTTTAATGATTTTCCACTGCTCAAAAATGGTAAGCTTTCGTTTCAGTTTTAATCATTTTTTTAGTTTATTTCTTTTGACTACCGCGTCTGTAAAAAAATACTCACCAAATTATATCTCAAGTATTTATATCAGAATTAAATCAACAACAATTTTATGTGTATAAATGAAAAAAAAAATACAAAAACACAAAAAAAAGGAGGAAACGAGAACTTTATAGAAGAGGTTCATAATTTTGGATGGGATGGAAAATCCGTTTAGGACGAGGTGAGGAAATCTACATACAAGAAATATTATATTCTTTTAAAATTTATGCAAAGTAAAGCAGGACGTACGGGCGGAAGAATGGCAGGAGAAATTATGAAAAGGAAAGGGGAAAGGGTTCTAACAAAAGAAAACCGACAAAATATTAACAGAAATATCACACTTCAATAATTGACTTTAGTACTATATATACAGATATGTATGTATGTAGATGAAACGATTTTGATGTCTGTGTGTAGTATGTGTGTAACATTGTCCGTAACTTTTAGCCAGAACAAAAAAAAAAAACGAAAAACAATTGTATTGTGTATCTAAAAGTGAAATATTTTATGTAAAAAATAACTACTTCAGCATGGTAGGATATAGGTGGGGGGATATAGGATCATCATCAGATGGGAGTTGGGAGAATGGTGAGTCCCTATCGAAACGACGACCCGCGCAGCGACAACTGAAACAATGAAATTGCGACAATTAAGCGTAAAAAGTACACGTAAATATGTAAACCGTAATCGTTAACAGACGTAAGAGTTGAACGTAACGTAACGTAACAGCCCATTTAAAGGGAAAAATCGAAATAGTAAAAGTGAAAGAAACTTGAACGTAGCTCCAGCTGAGGCATATGAAAAAAAAACCATATAAATAATATCTATAACAAAAATATATATATATATAAATATACATATACACACATGAATATATTTTCAAAAAGACAGTAACAACTCAAACTGCGACAAAAACAAAATAAAAAAAAGAGTTTTTAAAAATGAGAATTTTTGGCAAAAACAAAAAAGTCGAAAAATGCGACAGCGAATGTGAGAGGTTGAGAGAAAGAAAGAGAGAGAGAAGTGCGCAGAAATGTATCCAAAAATCGATTAAAATCTTCATAAAAAAGCAAACAATTAAAAAAAAACAATATTTGTATTTGTGAAATAAAATAATATTACAGTTTGTTTTAAACGAAATACACCCCCTACCCCCCAGAATGGAATATGTGAATAAAATATTAAGCATAAGTATTTAAAATATATCAAACAAAAAAATTATGAAAACAAAAAAAACTGATACCCTGTGTTCTTATTTTGGGAATGGTTTGGGTCTTGAGTAACCCTTGGCTACAGAAACACTCATTGCATTTGGCCACTCTTCCCCTTCCCCGTTGACCACCATCACTTAATCGGCGGGCTATCACACACACACACACACACACACACACACAAACACAACAAAAAATACATATTTGCGGTTTCTTCCTCTTTTTTTCTACCGACCAAGCGATTATTTTCAATGTCGCGCCTGTTCTATGGCGTATATTTGTATGCATCTGTGTGTGTGCGTGTGTGTGCCTGTTTTGGTATTTGCCCGTGACCTTGAGGCGATAAGAGTCGCGAAATGAATTTGCCGAAATAATCAAATCAGCGTTGTTTCTGCTGTTGTTGCTCTTGCGTGTGTGTGTGCTTAGCGGCGGGTGTCTAGTGGCGTTGAGGAGGGTGCGTCGGGCGAGAGCGTGAGTGCCGGCTGTACCGCGTGTAGAGATAATATTCATTTGGTCGATGCCCGCCGATAGGAAGACACTCATCCTTACTCCCCTTTACAACCGCCCCCCCACCAGCACACTCCTAGCAGCACCCTGGCAAATGCCGATAAGAGACCCGTGCAAATGTGTGTAAGTATATTCTAATTTTAAACAGAGGGATAGAGAGAGAGAGTCACTTGTATACAATCTCTTTGCTATCTTCAAAGTCAATGTCAAAGCTATGGAGACGAACGATTGCGCGCCAAAGAGGAAGGGGTACGGGCCTCAGAGAAGGGGAGATAGAACAGAGTCAGCGACAGCGACCAGGCGACAAATGAACTTTGTGCAAGTGTGAGCAGTGCAGTGTGGCGTATGAGTAATACTCGTAGGTGAAAAATGACAAGCAGGAACTGCAACGGGTGCATAGAGAAGGGGACGGGCAAGAAGGATGGGCGAGGGCTGAGCAGGAACTGCACAGGAAGAAGGCAGCAGGATGTCAATAAATATGAGAGTATCAACAATGGGGCATGAATTCGGCTAGTTATACTCTCATATGATTCCCTACTTAGGACATTTAACATTTTCCCACCCTTCCAGACCTTTACAGCGCATACAATTAGCTTACACATAATATTTACAGGGTATCCAACTGTCGCTTCTCCAACGTGTTCGACCCAACACCTTTCTGCCTGTATATTTTGGCAATTTCCTTTCGATATGCGAGTTTTTTTGTTTGGTAATATTTATTTGCGCATATTTCACCTTGAAATAAAACAAGCCTCAAATAAATTAAAGCAAAAAAAAAACAAAAACAACTCCAGAGTGTAGAAGAGTCGAAGAGCAGAAGAAGAGGAGGAGGAGCAGCAAGCACACAGTGGCGGCGGCGGCGGCGGCAGCAGAGCGGAAGAGAGAGCAAATTCCAATGCTTAAGTGCGTGTGTATGTGTGTGTGTGTGTGTTTGTGTGCGAAAAGAATGAAATAAGAATAAATACCCCGTGGGATGGGTTGGGTTTTGCTAGTGGTAGTGGCATGGGCAGGGGCAGGGACAGGGACAGGGGAATAAAACAAATATTCAAGGTCAACTGATTAGATGAAATTAGCAAAGTTCTAGCAGTTGATTGAACGAGTCGCACAAAAGCACACACGAACAGAGGGGAAACAGTTGTAGGAATCGCACAGATAAACAAGAAGAGAGAGTGCGTGAGCCAGAGAGGGCAACGGTTGATGAGAGCACGCGCTAAAATAAAGAACTCACGCAACCCAACGTGTTTTCGCCCCCAGTGCGTGTGGAGCTTCGTTTCCGTCGTCGTCAACCCGCCTCCCACCCTGGCCAAAACACAAGCACCGCTCGGCTCGACAAACTACACGCGTGCGTACGCATGTGATTGTTCGCTCCCTCTCCCTCTCACTCACACACCTCTCACTCTATCGCATAGGCTGAGGGGGGTACCAAACGAAAAAAACCATTGTCGTCAGCAGCAGCACATAGGCCTTTGGTTATTATACCGTACCCTACCCTGTGCTCAGTAGGTGCGTGGCGTAATTCAGTGACTGCTGGAAGGGAACGTTCTAGCACTGCTTCTAGCTACTCTTTAACCCATTCTAGGGTATTCCGCTGGACTCCTCTCCATGCTGGAGTTTACGCACTTTTACTTTTGCTTTTTACTTTGTTTTTCCACTAAGCCTTTGCCGATATATTCCCGAGGGGCGCATGGGAGACGGCTGCTCCCCCTCGCAACAACTAAATACACAAAAAAAAAAAAATAGAAAAATAAAAACAACAACATATTCGCGCCAACAAAATTATATGGCAAATGTATAGAAAATTTTTGCGCAGCATATAATAAATTTCATTTATGTGCCGCGTGTTCGGGCCACGGTCTAGCTAGTAGCTAACCGCCCCCCCTCTGCACCATGGCACCGCAGGCACATGGCTATACGTTTTATTTGGAATTATGCGCCAGTTGTCCTTGAGCGTGGGCCGACGACTCGAAAGGCCTGGCCAGGCCTGCCTCTGTGAACTTGAAGACGGGGGATTTCGGATTCGGATTGTATTCGGTTTCGGTTCGCGCCGAGTCGTTAAATATTGCGATTATTACTCGTATTTCCCTGGCGACAGTTTGTAGTGTAAGGGTCTTATATCAAAGTACTCGAATGAAGAACCAAACCCATTCAGCTTTTGTTTATATAATTGTTGATATTGGAAACGAAACATTGATACATTTGAATTCAAAAATATAACTTTTAATGGGTATAACATTCATTTCTTCTTCCCATATGGTTCGTTGGATATACATACATATGTACATATAAAGAGTCCATCCAGTCGATCACTTAATAATTTTCCAATGCACATTTCCAGAGTTTTCCCAGTCGTTCTCTACATTTTTGATTGATTTACGAAACATTTTAATAGTACTTTTATGTGCTCTGTTTTGCCAGACATTTAGTCATAAATATGAACTTTCAAAATAAACCAAATCAAAATTCATCAGCCAAAAAACAACAATTGAAATATCATTAAAAAATAAACAAAGAAATATGTAAAGAGTGAAATAAACGAAATAAATAATAATATCTGTACGTAAATGGCAGAAAAAAAGAAGAGTGAATACAGTAAAAACGAGAAGGAACGTGAGTCGCTTCTAGACGCGACTCTACTTTTATACCCGTACTCAGTCAGTATATAAATTTATGAGCTTATTATTGAAATTAAAAAAAAAATTTTTAATTTTACATTTTTTGCTACATTTGTTAACTACATCTACATGTAAAATGTAGATAATACATCTAGAACAAATATTCTACATCTTCCATTTAGATTCTTTATCTGCTCCGCTAGGGGTTGCTCGCGCATTGCACAGGGCAGAGTGTGTGCGAGCGAGAAAGAGAATGAGTAGCGTCAGCATCGCCAGAGGAGGTGGGGGAAGCAACTGAAAATTAATTTCTTTGTTCTGGCTATAATAATGATTCGATCTGATTCAGATTCGGCAATCTGATAGATATGGTCATTCTCTACGATACTGCGTTTTTAGTTTTTTCGTATCTTCAAAATTGTGGCTGCCACAGATTTTCGTCCTTTGTGAAGGCGGAAGAGGGCGGGGCGAAATTTTGAAATACACTTGTAACAGTGTGATATCACATGAGTCTGGAAACTAAATTTGGTTGCTCTAGCTTTTATAGTCTCTGAGAACGAGGCGCTCATCAGGACGGACAGACGGACAGACGGACAGACGGACGGACGGACGGACAGACAGACATGGCTCTATCGACTCGGCTATTGATACTGATCAAGAATATATATACTTTATGGGGTCGGAAAATTTTCCTTCTCTGCGTTACACACATCCACTTTTACCACAAATACAATATACCCCTTAACTCTTTTTGAGTACGGGTATAAAAACAAACACAAATACATACATACAGATACACGAAATACTTATAAATACTCGTACAGCACAAAAGCAGAATGCGCTTGACATTGAACTTGAACTGCACGGACTGCAGTCGACAGAGGCGTCAGCAGAGAGCAACAGCAGCAGACAGCAGACAGAGAGGTCAGCGGCACCGGCAGAGCTGATAGCAAAGCGGACGAAGCTTTTGCCTTGGCCCTCGAGAGTGGGAGGAGAGGAGGCTGCGACAGCGACTGCGACTGCGCTATTAAGGCGACTGCAGCTGGGCAAATGGGCAATGAGATTCGTGTAAGCCGTAATTGAAATTACAATTACAGTTACAGTGAGACAACTCTAAAGCGTACTCAACACTTACAGTATATAATTTTTCATAATTCATAAATTATTTAATCTGTATATTTCCCTCATTTGAGTTCTGAGCATCCATCTGTGAGTCTCCAATTGAATCAAATCTGTACACATTTCCACTAAGTTTATGTTTACTTGAGGCAGCTTTACTGTTACCATTGTATTAATATATATATATTTAACTCCAGATCGTAGACCTACGAGTACAACTTGTAAATAGAATGAGTAAAAATCATATTCGAATGCCTTTAGTGAGTAGTGCAATGAGTAATTCTCTTTCATTATAATTTCCCAGACGGCCGTGATTCACAAAGGCAAGCAGCCAATGGATAAAATATATATTTAGATGATCTTGGAAACTGGGGTTTTTTCCGATTAAGGAAATAGTCGTAAAAACCATTTCCAGAACAGATAGTGGCTGGGGGAAGAATAAAATAAATAAAATAAAATAAAAACAAAGCCAAAAATATTCCTATTAAAATGTATAATGAAACAAATTAATCACGCTGTAATAAATGATAAATAATAATAATCAATGGGTAATTAATTAATTGTAATATTATTTTCAAATTTATTATAGCTAATTTTAATAATAATAAATACAAAATAAATAAATAAATATTTCATTTTTCTCAAGTGGAGGAGTACCAAAAATGTAACTGTAAAAGCAGTAATCCCGTTCATTCCCTGTACCAAGGGGCCAATAAACGACCACCGCTTGATGAGTCGCATTGGGGCTGGCTGGTCGTAAAACCAAAGGGCAGGGTTGGGGGGCTGGCCCAAAAAGGGTGACAATAAAAGCGCTCAAACTTTGGTGTGCCTAAATATATGCTAAGCGCGCAAATTACACAAGCTGTGGGCGGAATGGGATAGGAGGTGGGAGACACACGAGGGAGCCTTGTGGCAAAGATGCTTTGGCCTGGTATTGGCTACAGTCAAGGTCACACGGCCACGACTGACAAGTGTTGCACGCGCCTGCCTGTCCCAAATGGGATTCGTTTCGGTGGGTTTCTGAAGGGTACTCCTGCTGCCTCTTTGCTTTTGCACTTGATTACGGACACGCGCCCAAGTATCCCCACCTCCACCTCCTCCTCCTCCTCCTCCTACTCGTGGGCGGCGGGGGTCTAAGTGATTTCTGATTTTAAGCAGATTTATTTAGAGAAATTTCCCTCGATTTGTTTTGTTTGTCGAGTGCAAACAGCACACGGCAGAATCCTCTTGGCTTTTCCCTGGTCGAACTTCGAACGTGTGGCCCAAATGTCCCCCAACCCCCATATTCCCCTGATTGAGGGTCCTCCTCGAGAACTCCACAAAAGATATCCCTTATCGGGGGTCACATGCACCATACGCGTATGCCTTTAGCCTAACCCCCAAACGAGTGCTGTGGCAAACTCTCCTTCAGAAAGGTCAAAGGCGAGGCCACACAGCATCCTCCTTGGGGGAGCAACAGAGCGTTGACAAAGGGAAAATATTTGGCATGGGGTCGTGTCCTTGACAATAACATTCCATGCCTTCAGCACCAGCCTTTCGCCTGGGAGCCTCCCGCATTTCGGTTATCAGCTCCCCTGCCTGTGGGCCGCACGTGGCTGGTGGGCGTTGGGGCGCCTCCCTTATGGGTTGTAGCATGGGCGTGGTTGTGGGTGGCTCGACTTGCTTGATTGCTTATTTACACGTGGCGCACATTCGGGAATTCGAGAGACCCACGTCTCGAAATTGGAAGGCGAAGGGTGCGTATGCGATGGAACTCCTACGCTCATTCAACAGTGCCTCTACGCGCTCGTATTCTGAGTATCCTGCGTAGATTTTGACAATGGCGTAGTAAAAACCACGTTAATGAGGTTCCCTTGATGGCCGCAAGGTCTATTTAGATGGAACGACGCAAGGGAAGGGCTGTTGACTAGATTATGCCGAATTGCTGAGCGACAGTGAGAACAGGAAGGCGTTATGACGCTTTATGCAAAGGTAAGAATATATAGTGAATGGATATGGTAATGGATTGAATAAGCAATGGATATATATTTTAAGAGCATGGATTTAAATGGTTTTTATAAGAATACGGTCGCATCGAGCAGGGTTGTGTTCAGGGTATAAAATATAAAAAGAAAAAATGTTTCATACATTGATATTAATTCCCTTTAATTCTGTTCTAATTCTGTTGAGGGTAAGCATTGGGGTGGCCATTACAAGCGCTCGTTGTGAGCTGGAAATGCAATAGATAATTTCAGTTGCCAGTACTTTATCTTTACCGTTAAATGTACCGTTCATTTCAGCTGCCTGCTGTGCGGTACAGTTAATGTAAATTCCTTACCAAGTGGGCCCAGCGGCCAGTCGTCTGACTGGGTACTCCACCACACCCCCCCTTGGGGGAATGTTGGCTATTCCAGTTAATTTTACAAATATTATTAAACAAACATGGGAGGCGCCGCAAACAAACAGAGGGCACCCCACCCGCCCACCGCCCACCCTCTCTGGCAGGGCAAACAACCGCATAGAAAACACGCGCTCCAGCCAGCGCCCAGCCCACACAAGCCAATAACCTAGAGCCGTTTTGCTATTTACACAATTACAAACAACCCCCAAAACCCCACCATCCACGGCACACCCCTGCCATCCCCATGGAAAGGAAATTGCGTCGAGTATTTCGTGCGAGAGAAATTTCACGAGAAACGTTTTGTTTGGCAAGGGAGCTTTGTGGTTGAAATCGGGGGGGGATTCAAGGTCAGAGTTGAGAGCTGGCCATAAAAACAAAAGCGGCTGACGAAAGCTCCAAAACGCAGGGGCAATAGGGGTATAGGTATACCCTTACCAAAAGAGGGAACAGACACGTTCATTCGGGGCAATGGAAGTGGATGAACCACTTGCCATAGATAGAATATCCCAAGAGCCACCCAACTCCCTCCACAACAACTTTTAACGCGCAGAATCCTCTGATATTATGACTTCAGAGTTGGGGGAGGCGGGCTTAGGCCTAGTAGGGGACGTGTGTACATAAAGTAGGCCAGCAGAGCCATTAAAGACAAGCCACCCCCACAGCCAAATGAGTGTGGGATTCAGGATTCCTGGCATGGACAGTCACCGACACTCACTCGACCCAAATCAGCGAGAAGGCAGCAGGAGAAAGAACTGGCAGCCATTTAATTGTCGAATTCCTACAGCGCATATCTGACTGATGAGGGTAGGAACTGCGGGTCTAGGACTGCATTGGACAGCAAAAGCGATAGAAAGGGGACGGGGGCAGGCAATGCAAAGTAGATGGCTGGGACACAAAGCTTACACAACCCGCAGTCAAGGCTGCCTTCCCATAGCCATATCCATGTCCATTTCCATGTGTGTGTGGGGCTACAATGTGGCACATGGATAAATGCGAAATTATAGTTCTATAATCGCATCGATGGGCGATGTAAAATAAATCAAATTACGCATAAAATTTCATTTCATAAGAAGCCAAGAAAACAAAGCAACAACAAAATGCTCCACATCATTATCGAAGGTTTACATATAAAGTGAATCGAGTAGTGGCGGCGGGGATCGGGGGTATACATATGTACATATGTATATTTAAATACGCCTCTGCGATCGGTCAGTCTCTTATTACGCCAAAGACCCCCACCCAGAACACAAGCCACTGCCGAATGATGATCGCTGATTGCCGATTCTGATTCGATCTGAAGGTGGGGGGAGATGCTAGAACTGTTTTTGCTTTTTGTTGCCTTGATAAATGGAAGTCACTTTACAATTGCCCCGATTGCCTCTGCCTGACTGCGTAAGTGATGGTTGGCTATGGTAATCTTCATTCGAGGTCGTTTATAGGAACATTCAAGGTGGCCGAATTTGCACTGGAAAATTCGCTTGGAAAGCGACGTCATTCCAGGGAGAGTTTAAAACATTTTCCGAGTGTATTTCCAGCGTTATCCCCATGGAAATCTCACCAATAATATAAAGAATAAATAGATTTTAATGGTATAGCCATCCAATAGCTTTATGAATGCCTCTTGCCTTCACGCTGATAATATTCATAATATTCCGCTCTATACCGCATACCAGGGTCATCCAAAACTCCGTGTGGGGGCGACAGTGTGGGGATGTGGAATACATTAAACCTCAATTTCTTTGATTTCTGCATTTATCGACAGCCGTTTCCTGTCTCCCAACGGAATGGCATTAAACATTTTTTCGGCAATCGATCAAGTGATCACCAGATATTCATTTTATGCAGTCCCATGGCCAATGAGGGTCCAAGGAGGGGCGACGCAGCACTGAGCACGGTGGAGAGTCCGAACCTAACCCTGACATTGAAAATTGTTTGCCCATAGTTTTGCATTGCAAAGCGAGCGGCCCATCTTCCGTTTGGAGCTAATGCCGCCGCCTCAAGCATTGTTGCCACGACACCCACCACACCATCCCCCTTCCGTGAGTGGTTTTAGGGCGGGGGGTGACTGGAGTGCTTCCAGTGCTTGTCAAATGTTATGCGCATTTTGGATTGCGAGTGAGAGATGTCCTTGACAGGCAGGCGACTGGAGACAGGCGGCGCCGGATCCTACCATTCCCCCCAGGCCCAACTAACGACTGCCGCCAGCCATTTATCGCCGGCAACAGTTGGTTGCCCCATTCTCCATTCCCCCATTATCGTCTGCCCTTGTGGCACAGTGACACGCAAAGGGAGAAGGAGGAGGAATCGGAGGAGTACACGAGCAGGCGGAGACACTATAAAAGTAGGCGGGCGGAGAGCTCAAGGACTATCATGACTGGGCTTATTTCTAATATTATTCTCAGAAGTCATAGCGGGGCTAGGAAAAATTCATTGTATACCCTACCATTTTGGGGGTGGGACACCAATTACAAGAAATTACCAAAATAAACATCAAAGTAAAGTCTTTGCTTTTTTGCTACATAAGTAAACGATAGAAAGTCGATATGTCAATAGAAATACTCGTAACTGCTGCAAAGTATTTGCCATTTGATTGGCTGTCTCGATGACATGATTAATTCAATTTTAAAACGATCATCGTATTGATTCGTATCGATTCCACAGCTGATTGAAGTCGATTCTTTAACGGTTAACAGACCACATCCGACAGCACAATTTGCAATAGCTGACTCCATTCGGGAATCAAAAGTAATTTTATTTATGAACTTCATGAATAATACGAATAATAATACCCAGAGACAAGACAAGATGAAGGCCTACCTACCATTAATATGAAAATATTTGATTTGAATATATTCAACAAATTTAATATGTATTTATTTGAAGTCTGAGGATTGTCTGAGCATTCGATAACATTATTTGATAATTCATAATCCTGCTATATCTGCCTTTAGCCGAGTATGTTCGGTATTCTATTGATAAGGCCGCCACAGACATCTTCTTGCAACCATTCTAACACAAGAAACGTCACGTCAGAACTTTCTACATAAAGCCAACGTCAGAAAAGCTTTTAAAACTACTTTTCGTAACAAAAAACCAATTTATGTCGCATGCATCTTCATTTCCAGGAACCAAACCCATGTCAGAGACCCCCTGCAACAGACACAAGACGCAACAGAAAGACTGACAATTTGCTCAACAGGAATTTTGATGGGTCCTCGGCCTCCCCCCCCCCCCATAATGACAGCACGAAACTGTACTGAAGAGAACCGAAACGAAACGAACTCAACCGAACCGAAACACCCACAACAAAATATACGCACGGCGCCATAAACATTGGTGTACGCCTACGCTAGATAATTACAGGCTATCCTATAAGAGGGAGAGAAACAGAGAGAGAGAGAGAGAGAGAGAGAGAGAGGAGAGAAATGGTATGGAGAATGGAGGTGCCTTGGACTGCGACGCATTTATAGAAGGGCTCTGAACGTGGAACCCCAAGTCCAAGTCCAACCCCAGCAATTTGCAGGGTAATGGGGGAATGTAGGCGACCTTGAAACCCTGCCCCAGACAGACAGAGGGCGAGAAAATTGATTGATGGAGAAGGATGAGGTTCCACCTGCACCTCCACCCACTAAAACCATTAACCTGCCATTACCTGACATTAGGTTGCATATATTTAAGCCAGCCCAAGCATAAAGGATAGGCCCGGGGCCTTAGCCTTAGCCTGGCCTGCGCCCTACATATATACAAATATATATGTATATGGATGTTGGAATATTCCATTCACTGATTGAATTGCGCATCGGCCGAGAAAGCTGGCTCTATCTCTGCCCATCACCCTACTCTACCTCCCTACCCTTCCTGGTAATGTTATTCGAGTGTAACCTTCAGATTATTTTGGTTCCTCCCGCTCTCATACATAAAGTATACGTGACAATTCCTTCAACACTCCCCATCCTTGGCACCATTTCCCCTGCCGGGGCGGGGCCCCGCCAGAAGGCAAAGTATCAACCCCCAATGATGGCACAAACGGAATACATTTTTGCCCTTTGTGTCCCGTGTGTCCCGTGCAAAGCTCGGCGTTTTTTATGCCCATCCAAAACATTGAAGCCCAGGGCCCGCCTGAGCTTATGAGCTTTTCCCATTTACATTTGATTGCAGATTTTATGCGTGAATTGAGGCCGATCCGGATCCAGGGCAGCAGGAAATGTGAGTTATTGCTCATCCTATAGCCAGCTACCCAAAGCCTACAATTTATCATGCATGAGCACAATATCCAGAGGACTTGCCATCATAATATGGGTAAAAATGGTTCGATCGGATTAGTTTTAATAAAAGCCCATAATAAAAGGAAAATATTTCAAGGCGAAATATATTCGTTTGATATTCGTATTACTTTTAGCCAATGATTCCCCGAAATTGGTCCAGGGATAGCGTACAAAAAAATCCATAATTAAATTATATATTCGGTTTTTAGATAAAAGAAAAGTGAAATTAAATATTTTGATTTGAACAAAAAATTTAAAAAAATAGATATATTTAATACGGCAAAAAAATGTGCAATATTTGTGCAAATATAAAACACGTTAAAATAAATATAATATATTTAAATTTATGAAAAATGTATTTATTTTAATTGAAAAATCCCACAGACATCATTTAGGATGATGTCCAATGTATAGTCAGCCATTAGTTATACTGGCTGCCTGGCCAATAAATTAATAAATATCATTTAATAACTTAAGCACAAATGCATACAAATAATTTCACTTTTCTTTGAACACGACACAAATCCAACAACAACAACAACCGACAACCGGCTCTAAGCGCCTATCAATTTGTTACAGCAACATGGTAGCGTGGTTGAAAGGGGTAACAACGATTGGGAGGAGATGCGACCCAATTGATGCACGAGTTTTGTGTGCAGACCGCAACTGAAATTCACTTTCTTTTGCCTTCAAAGTTGGAGGAAGTTTCACTCTTCCATAGGGTTCAATCAACTCCGACTATGAGATACCGAGACATGCCCCCTAGCCCACCTTGAAGCCCACGGAATAATAATTTAAATGTCCAAATATTAAAATAATTGACATTCGCTACCATTTCCCCCTACAAAAAAAACACTTTCCACTGCCGCTGTTGCAGATACAAAATACACACGTAAAAATACAAAAAAACTTTTTGTTGACCCAGAAAAAGCCGTTGAAAACAAAACCCAAACCCGTTTGGGGCCCGAAAGAAATGCAACAAAAACAAAACTTGAAAACGAAAAATAAATGGAGTACACTTTCGCTTATGAAAACGAAAGTCAACGGACTTTGCGGTAAAACAGAGAAAAAATGCGAGCGAGCGAGCGGGAGAAAAAAAGTCGAATCGAAGGAGAAATTTATAAGGCCCTGAGAGCGATTAAAATCGCCCGCGCGTTTTTTGCAGTGTGCGCGACGCCCCTGAAAATCGCCGCGAGTCGCACGCGACTTCTGCGAGTGACCCAATTTTCCATCATCCTCGGCAAACATTGAAAACGAAATCCAACCAAAAAAACTAAATGCCATAAATATTTTGGAGGTTTTTCCCTCTACACAATTTGCCACATTTGGACTCTGTATTTATTGTAAAAATCACCATGAATAAAACTCCAACCAAATGGAACTGAAATCAAAACTGAAACTAAAACTGCAAATTGTAAATGATTTTTGCCGCTGCCTCCCGAACGTTGTTAACCTTAACTCAAGGCGACAAAACATTGGCGTTAAATGCAAAACAATTTGTGAATTAGTTGTGGCCACACATTTGTTGGAGGTTTCTCTAATTGGAATGGGCTGGTGGTTTGGGTAGGGTAGGTGCGAACACATCTCAAGTCTACTTTAGAGGGGGGTGTCTATGTCTGAAGTTCAGGGTGTTTTGGCTTTGGCTATTCGACCATCAGTTGCCTTTTCGATTGACTTTTTCGGCAGTCCAATGAGCAGATCCAAATTTAATTATTGGGCATTAAAATGCACAGCCTCTGCCTCACGTGCGGTTATTCCAGAGAGTCCATTAACCCGCTACAAATTTCTCTTGGCTTTTAAGCAGGCAACGTAGGCAGCAGCGATGGCAAGATAAAGGGGCACAGTGGGAATACATAGATGGGGTTTTCAGGCCATAAGTCAAGGTTTTATAGAAGAAAATATAAAAATAAATATAAAAAAAAAGCTCGCTGATAAGGATTGGTTTTGGTTGTGGCTGGACTGCTCCAAAGAGCATTGTCCCTTGAAACAATGTTGGAAAAACTAAGTAAAATCGTTTATAATTCTGTGTGTGGGCCTCAGATAAATAAATCCAATTGTTCAATAATTAATAACAATATAAATTCTGGGCTAATTTTGAGTACCTTTTGGTATCATAATTTTTATTGGATTTTTGCCATTTTTCTTCCCACTGTACGTACGGTGTACGGCGGCTGAGACAGCGGCGCCTGCGCAACTGTAGACAAGCGAAAGTGAAACTCGAAGAGGTTTTTGAACTTTGGAAACTAAGCGCTAAAGGGGCCAGCTGCTGTGGGAGAGGAAAGACAGACACAGAGGGAGAGAATCGTGGAGAGCAAGAGGGAGCAAGGCAGAGAGGGGAGAGAAGCGTAACTGGAGCGGAACCAAAAATGTTTACTTTCTTTTCACATGCTGCACTCTCGTTAAGGGGGGAAGGGAGGGCACAGCGACAGCGACAGTGTGGCACAGTGCAGACGAAAAGTCAATGAACGCTGAAAATGAAAGCGCCGCCGTCTGCTAACCCAATTGACAGAGACAACTTTTGGTTTCAGTTTTGGTTTTGGTTTCGGTTTCGGTTTCTTTAATTTCGTATATTTTTTTCTTTTACTTGGTTTTTCGTGTATTTCCTTTGCTGACTTGGCAGCAGCGTTTTGTATGCGTTCGGCGTGCTACACACGGCTGTCACTACAGCCAAAAGGCAAGAGCCGCCTCACCAAAACTACAGAAAAAAAAAAGGTCAGAGACAATTAGCAAGTGTCGTTCGAGGCCCTCGTGCGGATCAGCAGCATTGGCAAAGCAAAGCTCCCATGAGCCGGTCCCAGTCCAGGCCAAGCTCAATGCTCAGAGAGCGCGACAATCCAACAACAACAGGCAGCAACAGTCGGCACAGACAGAGACACAGATACGAGTACTACTGATGCAGCATACAGCACTCGCACTCGCAATCACACGTACAGATATACAGATACAAAGATACACAGATGCCCGTACTCGCACTTGTACAGTGGAGGAGGAGGAGGAGGCCGACGTACGCGCTTACATACGTTAAAATAACCTCATAATTGCCGCTGAGGGTCTTTGCAATGAATTATGCGAATTAACCTCAAATATAGCCCATACCCGTACCCATACCCGTACAAAAGCGTTGGCTGTTCATGAAAATTAAACAATATTTGGTGACGGTGGGGGGGGATACTGCCTCTGCTTCTGTCTCTACCTTTTTTGCCACAACTTCAAGCACTCGTCGAGTTTGTTGGGCTTTTTTGGAGGTTTATCTGTGAGCGCGACATTCATGAATGAAATGACTTTCTTGTCACTGAGATTTAGTTACAGAATTTTGGGAACCATAGAAGCAACATCTCTACAAATAAAATATATGTATAAGTAAAAGTCTTAAGAAATAGTTGAAATCAAAATGGAAGGCTCCTCCTCTTACAACGTTAATGTACCGTCCTCGCGGTTGAGCGGTTCTGTTATTCAGGTGGCCCAAAGTAGCGCCTCATTTGCCATTACAACGACGGCAAAGATTTCATCGGATGTCCGTGTAACTTATACAAACGGTGGCGGTGGCGGTGGCTGTGGTGGCTTTTCACAGGCTCAAGGCATTGCCAAGACAACGATTAAGCTGGCTGTTCGGGCCACTGCAACAATGCCAGAGTGCCCGCCTGCAGCAGGCTTCTTAAAGCGCTAACTTGCCAGTAAATCAATAAATATTTGAGCAGACATTGATCGCTCAATTTCGTTTTCATCGATCACTCGGGAGGGTCTTTCATGGTTCGGGCTTACAAATAATTACGGCAACAAGTTCAATGGCCAATCATTAAGCGATTTGGACGTTTGAATTTGACAGCCAGTGGCCAAGTGTTCCCAATCAACGAGGAGGAGACCGCGACACATGGGCGAATTAGTTATAATTACTGTTTCAAAACAAAATCCATGGCACAGGCAAAAGAAGGAAGACTCGTGTCGTGTCGCTTATTAGGTTTCTGCGCATGCGCCACGGCCAAAGGAGAGAAAGAAGGAGGTAAAGAGACAACAAACGTTTGAAATGAAATTGAAAGCTAAAGCGAAAGTGTATTTATTTTTTCTTTTCATTTCATTTCTTTCTTTCTGGCTTTCTGGGCATTACTTTTTGTGTCACTTTTCTGCTTTACTTTTCTGCCGCCTGCCATGGCATGCCTGCCCGACGGCAACAAGTCTTCAAAATTTCTTTCGTTTTGTCAACGGTTTTCACTTTCTCTCTGTCTCCCTCTCTCTCTCTCCCTTAATCATTGTTTTTTTTTTTTTTTGTTATCATTTTGGTCAAGAGTCTGAGAAGACGCGGCAGAGAGAGAGAGGGAGGGGAGGAGCATTGTTAATAACAAATTTGTTAGACAACAATTGATGAAAGCCAGAAAGGCAGGGGGGGGGGGGACACAGCTCAATAACGAGAGTGAAATTTGTAGAATATATAGAGGATAGGGGAGAGGAGACGATACCTCTTGGCAGTGCAGACAAAGTGTGATTGGTGACCCCGTTAAATGGTAGAGCGGGTTCAAAAGTTGAAAAAAAAACATTCACATTTCGATCTCCAACTCGAAACTGAAGTTGGGGTTGAGGTTGGGGCTGAGGAAAGTGGCGCAGAATTTTGAATGTAAAGAAAAGAAAAGAAAAGTTTCTTTTTGGCTCTGGCGCTGCCATTAATAGAGTTAATTATGCCAGAAGTTGAGTCGAAGTGCTCATTTTTGCTTTCCTTTTGGGAGTTAATTTCGCTTCATTTTTGTTTTGTTTTTGTTTCTCTTCAAGTGAGAGTGTAGTGGAGGATTGGTCGAGTGGATTAACCTCCAGTAGACCAAGAATTTTCTATTTCAAAGTAAAAGTATATTTTCTCTGCTTTTTGTCTCCTCCTTCGGGGGTTAATTAGTGAGCTGTTCGTGACGAGGGGATGTGTTCTGATGTGGGGGCCCATAAGTGATAATATGCTAATTTTATGGAAATAATTCGAGAATGTATGAATGTATGAGAGAGAGAGCGAGCGAGAGAGAGAGAGAGAGTATGCTGTGCATATGGGAATTACGAGTTTTAATTGAAATCAGGAATATCCATGAAGTGATTTTATATAGAAAATGGTGCTGAAATCTTAAAAATTCATAAGTAATACAGAAAATTGACATGAATTAGATGTGAACACTCAGAGAAAAAGCACAATTATTTAAATTTAGTATTCACTTTGATTCGAATATATGTAAATGCATTTAAAAGTCTTTAATCTAAGTATTAAATACTTGTAATAAATATGAAAATATTTAATTTATTTTATATCATTATTATTAAATGTTCAGGTATTCTTTCTCTGGGTATAAATAAACATACAAAACAAGGCAATACAAAAATAAATTCCCACATTCCATCACATATTTAGATACTCTTAATAATGAGCAGTAGTACATGCATCGTATGTATTTAGTACACCCTGTAACTGTATATGTTCCTGTACTTTTAGTATGACTTACTCATCCATAAATTACGTACCCCATCCCGCTTCCCCTCCAGTTGCAGTTCCTGTAACTATGCAAAGCATTGCACCTTGTGCCCGCGTCTCGACTTTCACTGACGACGCCGCCGACGTCGCTGTCGCTGCTGACCCAGAAACTGCAGTGACACGTTGGCCTGGGCCAAGAGACATCCAAACCAATCCAACCATTCAGCCCAAGCCAGACCAACACGCTTGGACACACAGAAAATCGTTTATGCAAGCGCATAAAAACCTGCAACTGCAACTGCTGTTGGCCGCAAAAAAAGGATGTGAACAGGGCCATAAAAAATAACCACAGACTGGAACCAGAGGCCGATACGGAAATGAAGATGTCGACATCCTGTTCGTTCCTCCCTTTCCTGATCCCCAACACACTACACTGATCTGCAGCCGGCCAACTTTCTTAATGACCCTCGCAGGCCACTAAAAACATTTTAAATGACATTTAAGCCTTGGATCGCTTTCTGGCAGCTGTCGCAGGCCTTGATCCCAAATTGGAAGAGAAAAAAAAAGGAATCCCAAAGCCAATGTTTTGGCTCCAATCATAGACAATTTTCTGCGCTTTCCCTCAACCAAACAAACAAAAAAAACTAAACAAAAATCGAATCTTTGCATCTTGCGGTGTGCAGCATTTTTTCCATTAAAAGCAATTTAATGTTTGCTTCAATAAACACGAAAACGAACCCGAATAAATGAAATCTCTGCAGCGGCGAGTTCCAAACAAGAAATTGAGACATAGACAACGAAAGTTCAACACTTTCTTTTCCACCCAAAAGGGGGGCGGGGCACAAACAGTGGCAACAACAGTTCAAACTCTCGTTTTGGGTAGGTGGCCAGCAATTATCGGTAGGCCAGGCCCAGAAAGCAAAGACAAATCAGAAAACTATAACACAAGAAAATCATTGAATTTAGCTCTACCCTTTGTGGGGGTATATCAGTGTTATAAAATGAGTAACCAAGGCTCGAAACTGCACAAAATAATACAAATAAAAACATCGAAAGGCGAGTCTCTGATTAGATCAGTTTGTATTTAGATTTTAACACAATTCCAGTACAGAAAACGCAAAGAATGGAGTCTAAAAGCAGCTAGAGGAGACAATAGAAACAGATTAAATTCGTCTTTGTGTGAAGGGTATCGCGAAAGAAAAAAAAAACATTCAAATGGCAATTCCCCGAAAAGAAAGTGAAAAATGTTGCAACAACGGCAACAGCTCTACAGAGCAAGGGAGAAGAGTTTGGGAGAGTGGCTAAGAGATTGCTAGATGGATAAATAGAAACATAAAAGAAAGTGAGGTTGAATGCAGATCAAATCGTATGAGGGGGGGGGGGGACTCTGTCCGTAGCGGCCATCAAGTGTCATTGCTCCGGATCCGTAGAGTTCACCGAAGGTTTGTTGAACCTTTGGCTGTGGCTATGGCTATGGCTAATGCTCCTCCATGCTACACCCACTTCCGTGACTCTCGGATCAAATTTAAATGATTTTCACCGGCAGACGAGGCCGCAGTCGCAGCCGAAGCCCTCCACTGATCGGGTGCAAGAAAAAGTGAGAGTTTTGGTGGCTACAGCAAAAGAGATTTGAGTGCCATGGCTGTAGTGGCTCCCGCCTATTGGGGTCACCTCTCCGTCGTCGCTCTCTGAAGATCTCTATCAAGCGTAGATCCATGATGTATGAATAATTTTCTATGAAATACTTTTCACAGTTTGTTACTTTTGTCGGCCGCATGACGCATATTCAGTCGAAAACTTTCATTCGTTTGCCTCTCTCGAAGGAGGTCAGTGAACGGACAGCAGAGACCCCCAGAGGGGCGCCGTCGGAGTCACCCAGTGAAGACAGAAGGGCAGCGATATCGAATGACCAGCCATGGACAGGCAGCAGCTGCTTGAAAAGTGCACAAGACATGTCCCAAAAGCAGGACGAGACGGTATCGTGTTACACACAGACACAGCAAATACCGTTAACACGGACATGGGCCCTAAGGGTTGACGATCGGATCTGTTCTCTGCTGCCCAAAGTTGATTGGCCTTTAAATTGTGCATTGAAAACTTGTAAGGAACTGAAGCTTGTAGATTTCTTTACTTCTGTATTTACATACTCGTACATATGTACATATATTCGTTTCACCTTTCTCCTATTCCCATTTATCTTTTCAGCTACTCCTCCATTCATCTCGCATTTATGTTTTAACAACGAATCTACGAGTCACTAAATCTGCTCCCATTCAAGCTGTTGGCTAAACATCTATGTACATGAGTCCCAACTCCACACCTTTCTCTTCCAAGGAGACCATACATGCATTTTGTATGTATGTAACTGTATGTATGCATGCACTAGTTACCCTCCTATCCCAACTATGTATGTATTTTTATCTGGCTAGAGATCACAGTCCGTTCTAATGAAATTTAAATCCCACTTCCATTCCCTGCCACACATTTCTCACGCTTCTTCCCAAAAACGAACTCTGTTCAGAAGCGTTGAACTCGTAATATTACCGGGAAATGGCGGCGGCGGCGGCGTCCCACAGCGACCGCATGGACAAGACTCCAAGCAAAAGTGTTTGCTGATCTTTTTATTTTTATTCCGCTTTAATTTAATTGTTGCTGTTTTTTCTGTCATACGAAGCAAAGTACAGTTTATTTGTCCACAATACTCGTATGTACTCGCATATCGTATATTTATGTAATTTGGTGTCGAGTTGCCCAGTGCCCAGTGTCTCTGGATTTCAAGGTTTCAGCAATTATCCAAAGCAAAGTTAGGCATGGTAATAATTTCCTAGAATCCATCAGCCAAAAGGGTTCAAGAAGCTAGGGGGAGAGTTGAGTGCTGAGGGTAGCTATAATATAAATAAACTTCAGATCCAAAGAGAACAGCAAAAAAAAATACTGTATATTGAACACATTTTCACGCCTTCGATGCATGGCATTGGGGACCGTTTCAAGTTCAGTGGAAAAAAATAGCTTAACACACAGAATAATCGTATTGGGTGTGGTGGCAAGAGGGGTAGGTATAGGGGAAGGGCGAGTTGCCTAGAATAGGGGTGTAGAGAGTCAAATGACCAAAGACCAATGTCCGCTCTGCCATTGCAAAATCAGACAATTGCTTCGCTGATGGCACCCACACTACTGCATTTCCAACGTTAATGATGACGCATTCAGAGAAACGCTGACACGCCGATGGTGGTGATGGTGGTGCTGGTGGTGGTGTCCACGGGTCAAGCAAATGACCCAAAACTGTTCCGAATTGAGTCACAATTAGTCGTAGTAGTCAGTAGTGGGAGAGCAGCAGGCGGTGGTGTGGGGTGCGGTGCGGTGCGGTTCTGAATAGTTTTCTGTAAATATTTAGCAAAAGTTTCTATCTATCCATTTGTGTTTCTATTTCCATTTCCATTTGCTTACCCTGACCTTTGCCGTGGGCAGGGTGAGAGGGGGGTTGGCTGGCTCTCTATAGTTCTGACATTGAAATTTCACTGCCACTGCCACATTGTACATTATTCTATTCTTGCTCTTCGGGCAACTTTACGAGCATTGTTTTTGTCTTATTCTTTATTATTCTTTTAGTTTTGCCTATTGCTCGACTGTAAATTATTATTTCTGTTGTGGTCAAATCTGTTGTGTTGTAGCTGGCCTTTAATTTGATTTTATAGGAAATATGTATATGTACATCTATGGAATGTACAGGTAGAAACAAAATAGAACAAAGCAAACCTATACAAAATAATGTTTATAATTGCCCCGAATTGTATTTCGATTGCGATTATTTGTGGTTACATTATCAAATATTTTGTGTGGGTATTCGTTTGGTTATTACAGTATGAATCATTGCTTTGCTTTCGTTTAACAAACTATTTTTGAAATTAATCAAATCTGTTCTGAAAATGCAAACTGAGAATATGTGTGGTACATTTTTAAATTATTTATTTACAAATTTAGACATGCCAAATATGCCAAATTAAATTTAAGCGGTGTTTGAGTAAAGCTCAGAGTTTCTAGTGCCTGCACCAACAACTCGAATAAGAGTATTTTTAGTATATTAAAAAAAAACAAATGGGAGCATTTTGGCCTAGATTATATTTCTACACAAAAATGCACTCTAAAATGTCTACTTAAAGATCGTCATTTGAATAGAGAGGATGCCAAGATTCCAGTAATTTCTGCTATTTATTCCTGGCATATAATAATAATATATGTATAATAACTACATAATAATAAAAGCAATAAAATAAATCAATAAAAACAAAATAATAATGAAAATAATAGCTAAATATTCCTGGGTTTCATAAGTAGATCGAGTATATCTATTTCAGTCTCTTTATCCTGGAAATAAATTTGAAA
Organism: Drosophila subsilvestris; assembly: GCA_035043285.1. Lineage (NCBI taxonomy): Eukaryota > Metazoa > Arthropoda > Insecta > Diptera > Drosophilidae > Drosophila > Drosophila subsilvestris. The sequence goes on along the minus strand of JAWNNB010001728.1, from coordinate 1,886,755 downwards.
ATGATTTTCATAAAGGATATGCATATGTATTACATTTCATATCCATTAAGTTACACTCCTGCCCGATTGAAGCCAAAGGTCATGACCTTACCACATGATACCACACCCAGTGCTAATTCCAGGAACCCTAAAGGAAGCTAAAGTTTAACAATTTTAACATGGATACGATACACCTAATGTACAGACACACACACACACACACACACACACACAAACAGAAATAATCGACCCCATACATACATATTTTTAATGGAAATTCAGTTTGGTGGGAGCGTGCGGCAGGGAGGGAGGAAGAGGGCACCCAAGGGCTAATGCCATCGAAAGCTTTGGCCAATATGTAAACGTTAATTCATCAATTTAATGGCAGTGGCAGTTGCCAGCAACGAGAGTGAAAGAGAAAGAAAGAAATGTCCAGGCACGCCAGAAAGTAATCATCAGCGGAAGAAGTTAAATAGGGAGTAAGGAATGGGAGGGGGGGGGGGGGTGGGGTGCGGGAAATCAGTAGAATGTGCGGTTCGCAGGCATTGACCTCGCAGTCAACGAACCAGCAGGATGTCCTGGCCATAGTCCTGGTTCCGTCCAGGCTCTGTCCTAGAGGGAGATTTATGGCCGCAGAGCAAACGCGAGTTGAACGAACCCACAAAACGAACAGGAAGTGGATCCCTGTCCATTCTCAATCGCAATTTGTTTCCCGTTTCTGCTAGGAGTAGATTACATAATACTTCCACCCCCACAATAATATGACGCTTGCCCGCACAAGCGGCGACAAGTTGGGCAAGGAACAGGCACAGAGGGAGCGGAATGAGGACCGGAAGTTAACCTTGAAGTTGAGCAAGCCAGAGCGAAAGGGGAGGGACAGGGAGATTGGGGAGCAACAACAAACTGCGCAGCATCCGAAAAATCCAAAGCCTTAGTCGCAGCGTCCCATTCCCAGGTTCCAGCTCCCAGCTCCCAGTTGAAGCTATTCCATGCCCCACCAACACAGCATGCCCCCTCCCTTCCACCACCCTCAACCAACCGGGACACGTGTTGGAAGTGGGGTGAGCGTGGAAGCGAATGGAAGCTGGAAACGGAAAGTAGCATTGCCCCCCCCCCCCCCCCTCCCACCATTCTGGTTTTTGGGGTGACTTTCGGAAGCTGTAGATTGGGGAGTGGGGAGGCAAGGAAACCCACTCTAAAATGCAAAAGAAGTTCACGGCAAGCACTTGACATTGGAATCGATAATAAGTTCAAAATTTCTAAAAATAATACTCGACCCCGTGGGGATGGTCGAACTTTGCCTCGGAGAAACGCCTCTAGCAGCGGAGGGAGGGGGATGGCAGGCTAATGCCACATCGCATTGTCTTATGTAAATGTTTGTCTTGGTCCTTTGTAAACGATAACCGATAACGATGCCTGCCTGGGCCACAGATTGTTAGCCGAGCGGAGATGTAAGATGACAGATTAACGGCTGAGCATCCCGTCCTACTATACTTTAGTTTTATAATAATAAGTATAAATATTTGTAGTATCTGCTGCTTGTGTAAACCTCAACGTAAATGAGCAAAAGATTCCTTTGATATTGTTACAGGGAAGGGAGAACTGTGTTCCAGCACCTCTGGGGCTCATAGTTTCTGCAGTTTTTCATAGTTTCTCATAGTTTCTTCAAAATGCATCAAACTCTAGCCAAAATTCAATGAATTTTTGTGACAAACTAATACCTAATAAAAACCCAGGAAACCAACGCCCAAGCTGGCTCACAAAATGCTTTGCAGTTCCTCCCATTCAACTCCAGCGATCCAAGCAGTTTCTGAACGTTGTTTTCGTTGGCTAGGAGCTACAATAACTGAAAATCAGTTCAAATCTGTTCGAAACGAGAAACGAAATAAAATTTCCAAATATACAAAATTTCCAAATGGCTCGCGATCATCAGAAGATCCAGTCGCAGGCAAAGTCTGCGGAGAAGCAGGCCAAAATGAAGAAGCAACAGGGCCCCAGTGGCCAGGATCAAAAGAAGACCGCCCAGAAGGCGCTGGTGCATGTGTGTGCCATCTGCAAGTCCCAGATGCCGGAACCCAAGACCTACAAGCAGCATTTCGAGAATAAGCATCCCCAGAGTGCATTGCCCGAGGAGCTAAGGAATGTCTAGGAGGATAAGAAATCAACCAGCCCATACATACAAATGGAAACTATTTTGATTTTCGATTAGATTTTATTTTGAATTGAAATTGGCACAGAAATTATATGATACAACAAAGCCTTTTCTAGCCGCTTTTATAGCACCAAAAGCACTCGTGTTGAGCACTCCTCCTCCCTCCCACTCTTGGCTACAGTCCATCCATAACAAAAAGTTAGTAACGAACTCTAGAACTGGTTCGAGGCGGTGTTCCCTGCCAAGGTTATGCGTGGTCAAGGTTGAGCACTCCCCGTAGAATGGCATGTCATGAAATGACTTCTCCTGCTTTTGCGTGACGTGGAAAACTTCCATGAAAAGGCAGTAAACAAGGCAGCTTGCCCACGAATGGAAAGTACCCAAGTAAATGGTCAGAGAATGTTAAGGAGAGTGGCAGGAGTAGGAGGAGGTGGAGCACTATTAATAGCCAGGCAACTTTTCCTTCGACCCAGGAAGTCAGTTCTTCTGCCTCCTCTCCTTCCAGGCTCGAACTTTCTTCAAGTTCATTCACAAAAGCAAGCGCAGAGCAGAGCACAGCCAAAGGAATGACTGGCCATCCGAAACGGTTAACAAATTGCCACACAGCAGGGGGCTGTCGTTTTGGTTGGTTGGAGTTGCCACACGAGGCAAACGGTGGATGCTGGAAATCAATCGCCCTGGCAGATAAGTATGCTATAGTTTTCCTATGCGGTTGCTGAGGTTTCCCATTTCCATGAAAATGATTTCGAAAATGCAAATTGAATTTGCGTGTGGCAGCAACGAGTGGTAGGTGGCAGGTGGCAGGTGGTAGGTGGTAGGTGGGGAGGATGACGTACCTCTGAAATGCGCAACAGCGGGACGAGAGCTTTGCCACCCCAACCACCCTGCCCCCTACACAAGTGGCAACAAACTTGCGGTCTGGCCTTCGACGAGAGAGCGAGAGAGGGCGAGCAAGAGAGAGCGAGAGAGAGAGAGAGAGCGAGTGGAAAGTTCAAAAGCGTGCAATGCCAAGGAGAAAGTTCTGGCAATGTCACCCGAAGTACAGTCAACCCAAGCAAAGCTTTTGTACCGCACATGCCACTCCCACTCTGGCAACGTCAGCGAGCTTTCCCACAGAGTGAGAGAGATGGAGAGAGAGAGAGAGATGGAGAGAGAGCTTCCCCGTCCTGCCTGAAATGACAAAAACAAGAAAATTTCCACTCCGCACATTCAAGGACTCTTTGGGCAGCGTTTGCGTAAAAGCTCTGTGCGACAGAGAAAGCTCCCGCCACCCCCTACCGCCTCCCATTCGCCCTGTTCTGTTCTGCCTTGGCAACGGTGAAGTTCAAGGTTAAAGCTGAGCGAGGGATTCTCGCTAGCTCGCTGTGGCTGTTGCTGCCACCCACAGACACACACACACACACACACAACACACACAGCACACAACACACACTCAGTGAGAGGACAAGGTGGCACACACGTGGCCCCAACTGTGGTGTGGTGTTGAATGGGTATTTGGCTCCTTCTCCTCCCTGGCTTTGCATACTTTGCGGCGCGTGGAGCTGCTTATTGTTCAACGACTGACGGCTGATGGACCTTTCTTACGCACCTGATGCCCTGCTCTGCCACCGCCTGATCTGCCCTGCCCTGCCATCGCCTGCCTACCTATCCAACTTTTGACCTTGGGTTGCACTACGTTCGAGCGTTTGCCCTTCCACCTCCCCCCTCCCACACGTTGTCGGGCCCGGGCCTCGTCTGTTGATTACATTGCGGAGCGTGACTTTGATTTGATTTTTAAATGATTCTTTTAGCAGCTTGACTCTCTCTCTCTCTCCCAAACTGAGCTGCTGTCGCTGTCTGTGTCTCTGCCATCGTTAAAGGTCAACAAAAGGACGATGCTTCGAGGCTGATAATGCTGCTGCTTTTTATCACCGGAGGAGAGGCTGAGCCGAGAGGGATGCCAAACAAAGTTATATATTCCTTTAATGCAATTAAGCCACGTGTCCGTGTCGTGCCGTCAAAGTTTGTTTTATTCACTCTTGTCCCGCTTCTGCTTCTCTTTTCTGTTGCGCACAGAGAGAGAGAGAGAGAAAGACAGTGAGGATAGTGGGCTGTGGATATCGGAAGGAGAGAGGCAGAGTCCATGAAATGATTGGCTTTTCGAGTGACGAAACATTTATAAAGATTAAATGAGAGTGATGATGTGATGCTCGGGAATCATCCAAAATCAGCACTAAAAATGGGGCTAGGTGTCAATCTCTCTCTCTAGGGGTTCACCACCGAGTAAACCTCCGTCTTTGCCTTCATCCCACGCACAAGAAGGCCACAGCCAACTGAAAGCCAGAGTAAAGTTTCAATTAAAATCAAATAAATTTCCCAAGTTTCATCGGATGACGTTGATTGGGCGGAGGAGCAGTGTTACGACATCTCCAGGGTGTCCGCTAAGTGGGGGCAGGATGCTAAAAATAGTTTTCCCAACCAACCAACCAACCACTCAGCCGAACCGAACCGAACCGAGCCGGCCGGCCGGTATCAACCTCTTGGACCCACACTGAATTCTATTAAGCAGCAAGCGAATTAGGAAAGGGGGAGAGAGAGAGAGACACTTGGTGAACCACGACACCCACACGGTGTGGCCATGACCGTGGCCGGTACGTCAATGCAGCAAGGTCATACGTAATAGAGAGGAACGGCAGGAGGAGGTGCTAGATGGGGTGCAATGGAATGCCCGTACACACACACACACACACACACACCTACCCAGCCCCTGCCTCAGCCCTTGCCTTCATCACGCTTTGCCTTGCACTTGAACTTGCGCACGCGGCAGCTGCATGTGCCTCCCCTCCCCACTCGAGCTGCGGTGCATAGGGAGGGAGGGAAGGTTGTCGGAGGGGCTGCTATCTACAGTTGGGTGGGTTTTTTGACCTTCAGCCGTGAGCTTTCCAACGAAGCTTATTTTTAGTCCCGAGTCAACGGAGATGCAGCAAGCGGCAGAAAGAGACAGAGACACAGAGAGAGAGAGAGAGAGCGATGCATTGAAAGGTCATTCGTTTGACCGAACCACCGGAGTCCATGCACTGGATGAGCGTTCAAGGTCAAATCGCTGCAGCTGCAGCTACAGCACCCTCCTCCCGCACAACGATAATTGCCACCATGTAGCCCTATGTGGCATGCGGTTGGGGTTAGGGGGTTGGCATTGACATTGACGCAAATTGCCGAGGGTCAAGCGCACACGATGGCTGCAGTGGCAGTGGTAGTGGCAATCGCGCCATGACTGCGTAATAAGAATAAAAGAATGAATCAAATTAGTTAAGCGCCACTTCTGGGGAGAGCTTGGGGCTGGGGGCATGTTTCTGTATTGGCTGTTAGTGCTGTCCATTGGATTCCATTTTCCGAGTGTGTGGCATAATTGAAGTGAAAGAGAAAGAGTGAATAGGACAGTTCTCAGAATGTGACTAGAGGGGGCTTTAAAATAGAAATAAATATATAAAGAAATATAAAACAAAAATAAATGAAAGGAAATATAAATAAATATAAAATAAAAAATATAAATAGACATACAAAAATATGTGTAGAGATAGATTTCAACAGATAAGAACAGATAAGATGCGAAGAATTGACGTCTGAAAATATTCTTGTTTGGGATTTCCATTCCTTTCCAGTGATAATCCTCAAAGAGTTCCTCATTGGTATTCCGCCTCTCTCTACTGCAGCCTCCTTCCTCCTTCCTTATTCAAACACTTCCCAGGAATTTATTTTATTTTTCTTGTTCTTTCATTTCATTTGTACTTTCTTGAAGCATTGAAAGTCTTAAAATTTCCATTCATTTTGTATGCATGCGGACAATTTGTACGCATCCCTTTGGGTTTTTTGTTATGTTACAATAATCGGTTTAGGTTTTATATGGAAAAATATTGTTTTTGTTTAATTGGTCTGACGGCCTTTTCATGTTACAAAAGACTGCAAAGGTTGTGCGTCAAAAGAGTCAACCCCATCTGTAGCCAGAAAGCCGTGCCCCAGCTGGTTGCCATAGTCACAGCAAAAGCCTCTTAAGGGCCGACCCTTTACTCCTCCTACAATGCGAGAGGAAAGTTTGCGCATTCGCTTTGGTTTAATCATCGCAATGAAATTAATCAGAGCCCAGAACAAAAACAACACCAAAAGAGTCCACAAGGAATCGCCCTGAACCGCCCATTGTTCTTTGTGTGTTCCATACAATCCATACAAAATATATACATACATACATATATATAAATATACATATATGTACATATATACTCATGCGAGTGTACATATTTAATATCAAATGATATGCAGAGCACAATTAAAAAACGTTGACGCTCATGGCATGCAGGTCATAGACCGACCAATGGACGACGGATCGAGCCGCGAGCGCGGTGCATTGTACTCCGCTGTGGGTAGGGTGGCAGGGGGGAGTTTCGCGATATTCGCTTGGACAAAGACGAGAAGGAGAAGGAGAAGGAGGAGAGGAGGCCGACAATCTCGAACATGACGGAAAGAAGTACTTACACGGCCCTAATTAAGCGGTCAATGAGCGGTTCAAGCGGTTCGAGGGTGCAGCAGTGGCCAGTGGTCGCCCCCAGAGAGAAAGAGAAATCTCCGATTGTAGCCTTACCCTTGGTTAATGCGGTTTGTGCACATTTGCAATGAGCTAGTGACTCACGATCCCTGTACTGATACGAGGTTTGAGATCTGTGTGTGCCCTCGGTTAGTGGAACTGGGGTAAGAATAGGATGCAGCTGCTATGTCTTAAGAGTATCAGGGATTTGGATTTATTGCTCTAAAATTTTGAAGTTCTAAAAAATAAATAAACATTTTTTGATAAACCAAAAAGGTTTCTGCTCTGCAATGTTCTCTCTTGGCCAATAATTTCTTAAGTTGAACAATTTTCCATCTCTATCTGAATAACTTTATTCACTTCCCATCTGTAGTAAACATCTCTCTCTTTCTCTCTCTTGTGGCAGCACAAAGATCTCCAAGCAGTGCACTTAATCATCGGTTCACTCACTCAATGCAAGGCGCGGCACAATAATGTGCATAGATCCCAGACCCCAGCAGATCACCAAACTGCAGCAGGCGGGGAAACTGCAAAGGGAAGGCAAGGCAAGGCAAGGCAAGAAATTACAGTGGGGCGACAAAGTTCAGGGTCTGCCAGCTGTTCTCTTTCGCAGATCTTTCTCTGATCTTTTGTCTGCATTTCTGTTGCTGCATGGAGCCCACTGCTGGCTGCAGAGGAAGCAGCTAATAAGTGCAGCAAAAAGACAAAAGAGACAAAAGAGCTGGACAGCAGTGCAGCAGCAGCAGCCGCAGCAGCCGCAGCCGCAGCAGAAGAGCTACCGGAAATATTATGCGGCGACTCAATCAAGTTGTCCTTGGCGGCCCCAAATGGGTTAATGGTAGAACTCGTACATACATACATAAATACATACATATGTATGTATGTATGTGTGGTCAGATTTTGTACTCCTTCTCCTCTTTCCCCTCGTCTTATTTACTCTCCCTTCATCTCTTTTGTCATGCGGTTTTGTGAGCTGGCGAATGCAGTTCTTTGTCGGACAAATATTTGAAATAAAATAAAATAAAATAAAGCTATGCTTGAACCTTATCTGATTTGTGGTTTTAATGGAGTGGAATAACTAGTGTAATTCCATAATAAAATTCCATGAGAAGAGAAAAACTTTTCTAGGTTAAAAACTTCACTTAAATCTTTTTCTTTTCTTTTAAAAAATTCTACAATTAAGCAGATAATGATTGCACTTTCTGCGGCACTTTTGCTACGACTTTCCATTGAATTTTGTTAATTCTGAAATGCGACAAAGTTGCAATCTACCTCAGACATCAGTCGACAGTTGGCCTTGGCACGAATATCCCCTGAAGATCATATCACTCTCTGCACCTCTCTGCAGCTCCTTCTCGGGGCTTTGGCTTTGCCTTTTGGCTTTGGGTACTTTGGTGTGGTGTCCTCTTTCGAAGATTTTTTGCTGTTGTTTTTTTGGGGCGTGATTTACGGCGTTCTTTATGATGAGTTATGAAAACATTTAAGCTCGTTGAGTGTTCATTTCGTATGCGCTGCACGTTGCAGATTCATCCAAGAAACATAATTCCTGCAATTACAGGACATGAGACAGGGGACAGCAGACCCAACCAAGATCCCTCATCGGACACAAATGCAAATTGCGACTTTTGCTGACTCAATGCCTGGTATGAAGAAGGGTGCAGCCAATGAACTTGAGCTCCCGTCCCGTTCCACCCATTCCTCCCATTCTGCTATAAATAGAAATATCTTCAAGAGCAGTTTTCTATTTTCTTTGTGATTGACTCCGTATAGGGAGATTTCCATCCCCTCCCCCACTTGGAACTTGGAACACTGTTTATTATTGGTTGGTTAGCCTGGATTTTTGTTTACATCAGCTTTGGTTTTGTTTTGTTTTGCTCTGCTTTATTTTGCAATTATCGGCCATCTTATCGGGCACTCTATGGCCAGAGTGGAATGTACTCTCATTCTCATTGGAATAATAAACATGGCTAGCAGAAATGTCAACTCATGTTTACCCCACACAAAGTGGAATGAACGCAGAGACAGATCAGAGCCCAACAGTTTGTTGATCCCACCATGCGATCGGATCGGATCGGATCTGATCTGTTTGGGTGGACGTGGACGTGGACGTGGACTCTGGGGCCCAATGCTGAGATAGGCAAAACCGTAGCAGAAGAACAGATACCCAGCGGTACAGAACCGGAAACGCATTGAAATATGAAACTGTTTCAGCATCTTCTTTGAGTGTTTTATTTTCGGGGTCTAAATCCTCAAAACCTAAAATATAAATTTACGAATTTGATAATCCAGAGCCAGACAATTTTTAGATCAAATCATAAGCCGATAACCCTAAAAAGGGAGCCGCAAAGAGACAGATACCAGACCCACCTACAGGTCAGGGTCAGGGCGCGCACATTTAGGCCAGACGGACAATGGCAGATCGCCACTTAAATTGGGTCAAGTTTGGACCACGCTTTTCGGCAGCAGCAGACGAAACAACAACAACTACAAACAAGAGCAACAACAACAACAACAGCAGCAGCAGCAGCAAACAACAAACAACGACAAACCCAACAAATTGAAGTCAAGGTATCGTCGAAGGTTTTTCCGCACTCCGAACTCGCCGAAACGGCGACCGCCACCGTTGCCGCCGCTGGTCTTCGCTCGTATTTAGAGCGTCAGTCAATATTTGGATTTGGGCGTTGCTAAACGACTGACCTTAGGGTCGTACGAGTAGCTATAGCTACGAATATATGAGGTTTGCTTTTGGAGCGGAGCGGAGACACATATGTACATACAACCGAATTGGGTTGGGCGCTTGAACTTGAACAGAGATACAGACCGAGACCCAGACACAAATTGGAAAACCAAAACTGCGGCAAGCTTCCATTGATAACCGCGAATTATAGTATTACTCAGAAGATTTGACAATCGCCCGCATATACCGCATAGAGAGGTAGAGGTAAAGGTAGAGCGACACTCACGGCCGACGGACACCCCGGCCAGGCCAAATCGGTAACCAGTTTTCCTTCGCATATCATGATCTTTGTTTGGGTTACTCATTCCTCATTCATATGTACATATTATGGATGCACAAGACACCGTTAGCTCAGCTACTTCCGATATTGGAGAGCCGCTCTCGCCGCTCATTTATTTATCTGTTCGATTTATGATTCCGATTTCGATTTGGATCTTATTTTCATCACAGTCCTCAATGACAAGTGGGTACAGCCTTAGTCTCAGAGGGGTGTGTGTGTGTGTGTGTGTGTGTGCAACCCTGTCCAGCCCATCCATCGATCGAAGCTGCTGCTGTCGACTTCCTCAACCAATTAATCAACACCAAAGCAGCGCATCGAAAACCATTTCAAAAGATAAGAGAAGCCTCAACGTAAACTGCAAATGGCGTTAAGTGGCTTTAATATTAGATATACGATTTGGCAAATCGGTTTAAAGATAATAAACAATACAAATACAATAAATATCAAAACCAAAATATCATTAGCATTAATCACAGAAAATATGTTTGTGTATTTTGGCTTGGAAAATTAACTTTCGAAATTAACTTTGATTTAATTTGTTGATTAGGAACCTGGCAATAAGTGTACATTGGTCTGAGGTCTGAATCTGATTCATTTTTAAATAGGTGTAATCTTTCTAATATTGAAAACAAAACAAAAAGTATTGCAAATCAAATAAACAAGTTATTTTGGACATTCATTGTTAAATCAGTTTGGAATTATTTTTCTATGGTCAGGTACAGGTATCGATAATAAATGTATAAAATATACATATGTATGTATACATTTTTAAAAAGATTAAGTAAACATGTAAGAGTATATGCAATATTTCAATATTTTTGTAATTAATCAAGCTACAGATTACCCGTAGTTACAGTCTATCTAAAGGAGATGTCTTCCTTTCAGAGGTACGTTCCTGATAGTATGTAATAGAGCTATCGATGTATTTATTACCCTGTAAACATTTCAACCCACCCATCTGAATAGGTCTACGAGTGCATACCAGGTGCGCACAGCACAGATATTCCCGAATAAATCAGCATTAAGGAGCATCATCATATTATAATTATTACTTTCGTCTGAGCCAGTTTTTTATTTCAGAAGCTTTTTGCGAGTTTTGCAAAATTTATCGACGTTCTGTCTGGCACGGCAATCGTTGCACACCACACACACACACATACACCTAGCTGGAACTGACAAACGTCCGTCTCCACAAAAGAGAGAAGCAAAAAAATACATACAAATACACATATATATACATATGTATTCGTTTAACCTTGATCTTGGCAATGTGATAACCCTAACCTTGAACAACGTTTCGTGTTTGATTTTGTTGGTTTTTTTGTGATTTTTGTTGCTTTACTTTGCTTTGTTGTTTGTGTGTGTTGTTTTCTGTGCTGTGTGGCCTTTTGTTGCTGTACTCTTTATTTCTTTTGTATAAATTTTAATGCCTTTTTACTTGTGTGATTCGCTGCGGGATTTTTTTTTAGAATTTTTGCCTTTTACATACTCTTGCAATGTGCGTCGCTGTCTGCGCCTTCAATTATGCGAGGGCCCCTCCCTTCTGCTGACTCACCCTCCTCCACCTCATGCACCGATCGGATGAGGCCTAGTCTTAGATCAGATTAGGCCCCCAAAAGCTGTTCTGGCTTCCGCTTTGCAACGGCGGCTTTGGTTTGGTTGCGACCAAAGACAAGACAAAACCCGAAACTACTAATAGTCGCCTTCGTCGCTGTTGCCGCTTTCCAAGTTCAGATCATTAATTAAAAGCACGAGCGAGCCCCCACCGTTGATTATTCAGAGTTTTTGATTTTATTCCATTTGTTTTTTTAGTTAATTGGAATTGATTTGAAACGAACGAACCGAACGGAACGGAACGTCAGTCCGGTGTCGTAGGCGCCTCACAGATGCTGATCTTTTGACCCTCCCTCTATCGTATGATAAATTAACTGTAGGTTATACGATTTTAAGGTATACATACATATGGGCATTTCATGTGGAAAATGTCAAGTTCGGGCTATGAGTGGGTCTCACGTAATGATCGATAAACGGCGATTTGTTGTGCGGTTAAGTGTTTGTTTGAGTAATTTTATTATGGGGGGTATGACAGGGCTTTTTGACAGAATAATTATGACCAGGAAGTTAGTAGGCAGTCTAAGAGGCTAAGAGAAAGCGTGTCGCGTAGTCGGCTCTTTGCACAAATCAGTTCACCTTTCCTTCTGCTTTCCTTCACTCAAAATTTCGAATTCAAGTTCGACAGCTCGTCTGCCGCTCAATCAGTTTGATTTTATTCCAAGTTGTTGCTGCACTCGCTTATTTTTTTTTCTGTTTGTCATGATGTGTGTCCTTGACCTTGACCATAAACCCGCCGAATTTGCTTTGTTCCCTATTTTCTTCATATTTGTTTTCAAAGCTGTTTTCGAGCTTGTTTTGTGTGTGTGTGTGTTCGCTGTTTGCTAAATTATTGCTTATTATTCAGTTATTCAGTGCGACATTTGTTGGTTTTAATTTGTATACCTCGGCACTCAAAGAGTATCGGGGGTATGTTCGATTTGTGAACAATTTGTTACGTCCAAAAGCAATAAAAAAACTTACCATAATTATCCACTTTTTTCTGCAATCGATTCCCGTTTTTGCCGCTTTGTTTCAGCACTGAAATCCGTTCCGCGCACACACACACGTAAATTTATTTGAAAAGAGCACTTCCTATAAGAGCATATATTAGGAGTTCATTAGATAAGGTGAGGTCAGCCCACCCATGATGCTTGCACGCACTAATCGTAAGGGAGGGACATATTCCAAGACTTGGAATGCCTCACCTTTTACTATTTTAGCACTTGCGCTGAGAACGCTCTGTGGTTCTCTTCTTCTTTGCTCCTTTTACATGTCGGAGTGTAGGAGTAAGAGAAGGAAACAAAATTCGCGCCTTTTTTGCATATTTTTCACAGAGGCACACACACATTTTGCACATGAAAAAAATTAATTAATGCATAAATAAATATGCTTATGCGGCTTATTCCTTAAAATGCGCCTATTAAAACAATAAGTGAGATAGAGAAACAAACTTCGCGGCAAGTTTGCACTTTTTCACACACGCACACGCACGCACACTTGCAAGACAGAACGAAGAAAAAAAAATGCGACCCAGTGAACAGAGGGGTGCTCCGCACATACAACACATGAACAAAATTAACAAACGCATAAAATAATATGCTTATATCTATATCAGCTAGATAAAACACTTATTGCACTTCACTTGCACATATTTCCATGGACTTTACTCTGCCATCTGCTCTTTTCTGGGACATTTTGGCGCGGAGTTCGCCCCCGCACTTGATCACTCACTTTTTCTTGCACATTAAGCAATGTTTTGGGATGTATTGAATGTTTATTTACTTCTACACTTCACTGCTCGTTTGCGCAACAATTTTTCCGTACTATTTTCCACTATTTACCGACTTTTCACGGCCCGAAACACGGAGCTGACATGGAAACGCGCGCTTTGACCGGATGAAAAAATGAAAGTGGGAGAGGGAGAGCGTGATAGATGCGTACGTGGCTTAGTTCTTGTTCCAATTCCAATGCTTCCACGCTCTCCTTCTGCTGCCCGCACATTCCATGCTCTCCAGCTGCTGCTCATCCTAATTGATCGCTTGTTGGAATTTGTATTACATAATACAATTTTACTATTGTTATTTTGGAATTATGTATTTAATTAATACTCCCTCTCATAATGCAATGAAACGGACACCTGTTGTGGTAGTTCGTTGGAGAGGGGGAGTGAGACGGTTAAAGTGCGTACGCGGCTTATGTGCTCTCTCATTCCTTGTTCTCTTTTCGCTTGCTTTTGGAAAATTGGCACTTGTCTTTTGTCCCCTCCGTCTTCTATGGGAGTGTGTGTGTGTGTGTGTGTGAGATGGAGAGGGGAAATTTTCATTTGTTTCTGCTCGTATTTGTCTCCCTCTCTAATGCAAAGGAAAATCGAACGGAACGGAAACATGTTGTTGGGAGTTACATGCATCGAGAGGGGGGTGTACGAATATGAATCCTCTTGCCGTAGCTTTCCAAATATAAATATTACATGTTTTTATAACAGGGTTTTTGGGGTTTATTAGATTCAGCGTATCCAAAGTTCGGCGCTCGGAAGTTCTTGTTGTTGTTTGGCAAGCAAATCGCAGCAGCGGCGTCTACTCCAGACAATAAAAAAAAAAAAAAAACCAAGTGACGCGTCCTTGAAACCCGCGACAGGCCGCTAAACTCGAAAATGCCGACAGCGACAGTGGCGCGACGCAAATAACTCACAAAGCATAGGGCATAGGTAGGGTAAGAAAGGGGCTGGAATAATTTCTTATGCGTGAGATATAGAGAGTGAGCGAGTGAGAGCGGGGGAGGCGGCATAAGGCTCTCCTGTAAGGAGCAAGGTACTTTGGATCAAAGTGTAGAGAGCAGACAGCCTTGGCAAGGGCAAAACCCAACGAGTGGAAGCGAGAGGGATGGAGAGGTAGAGCCGAATGCAAAAAAACTGTATAAATTTGCATTAATTATACAAAAAATAATGCAAATATATTTACAATCTATAGTAAACCTTACTTTGTTGCAGGGTATTTCTATACGTATTGCAACTGAAATCCCATGCTAATTGTAACCCCTTGAAACTGAACCGATTGTGAAATTACACACGCTACCCTTCTCGGCCCTTTGGCTTGGCGAGGGGGGTATATGGGTTCTGTGGATCGGATCAGTAAGGTAACATGCATTTGGTTCGTAATATCACAGCCTATCATTCTCCACAGCTATACAGGGTATCTCTACAGTCTGATTGGCCTCCCCCGCTCTCTGCACTTGTTCCTGCCAACGTCTCTAGTTTCATTTCGTTATATTCCGTTATTCTTACGGCTTCATTTGGGTGCAAAGTGCAGGGGAAATTATAATGCGAGATAGAAGGGTTCAAGGATTTTGCTCAGCACACGTACTCCCCGTAGTTTTTCTCATGTTCTAGGCTGAACTTTCCCCTCTCTGTGTGATGTTTCTTTTAATTGATTGATTTGCAACGGATCCCAAGCCACCTCCCCACCCAATGCCACCACATTGTATGCATGAATGTGCACGTTCTGTTGTTTCCATGTCGAAACTTTTGATTTGCGGTTCGTTAATCGACACGTGTGCGTCTCAAATTGATTAATTCAAATAGTATGTATAATTTCTACTTGCAAAACCATGGAACAGGGCTGGGCAGGGGAGGGGTAGACTTAATATTTGGCGCGCGCCAAAACGAATCTCTAGCAGGCGGCAGAATCAACATCAGAGAATCAGAGAAACAGGAATGAAGCGAAACGATCATAAAAACAGCAGCAGCAGCAACAACAAAATTAAATTAATAAGCAATAATTGTTCAAGGTCGACGTGAGAATGTTAGAACAGCACAAGAAGAAGAGAAACAGCAACAGCCACTGGAATGAACGGAACCACTCTAACAGGTGCTGGAGAGGGGGCAATGGCGCTAAAGCTGTGGGGGGGGGGGGGGATATTATGACACGAATGTGCTTGCAGTTCTCCCACAAGTGTGAAAAGTCCAAAGGGGAATTTTGTGCCTTGACTGTCTACAACAACGAAAAAAAATCCCATTAAAAAGTTAATAGGAAATTTCGCTGAAGTAATTTTCGTCAAGTTTACAGTGCCATGAATACATATTGGAATGGAAATGGGATACCCAGCGGCCCCCCCAATCAGCTGTGACAAAACTATAAAATATCAAATAAATAATAACAAATAATTAAGGCAGACGGCAGGCTGGCAAACTGAGATAACATCGAGTGCGGGAAACTATAAAAGAATATCCAAGCAAATAAACATTAGATATGCAAAAATAAATCCCCCCTATATCTAATTTCATATTCTGCTTAAATTGCTTTACTCATCAGATTTCGAATCGCTGCAGATCCATCAATAGCAACAGAATTTTTTGCTGCTGTCAGCGCCTGCCGTCCTGCTCCCCGCCGGGATCCAAACATCCCAAACTAATTGCGCGCTATTTTTGATGTATTTACCCCCCCCCCCCCCCCATCTGTGCGAGTAGCAAAACTATTTTCGAATGATCTTTTATTGTATTCTTTTCTTTTTTGGGGTTACTTACACAAAGCTCTACAATACCCTCCCCCTGTCACATCCCACGTTTGTTGTGCTCGGCAATAGTAGATGTCCGAGCATGATCAGATTCTGCGGATTTAGCTGATTCTGCTGATTCTGCTGATTCTGTTGTTGTTTCGTTCTGGTCGTTATCCGATCCGAACCAGAAACGAGTAGCAGCTGTGCAGGGAGTGGGTGTGAGCGCGGCACGGGGCTGTCTGGGCAGAGAGCAGAGAGCAGACGACGGCCCCAAGGTCAGTTGAATAATTAAGTGCGAAATAAATTAATTTCGGTAGAACTTTTTAGTATGCGTTGTTGTATGGCATTTTAGTCAACAACAGCAAAAAGCAAAAGCAAAAAAAAAAAACAACAACAACAGCAGCAACAAAATATGAAAACTGACCAAACCAAACAAACAGTTAAAGCATCTCGAATGACAACAAAAAACAAAACGAGAAATGATGGGCTCCTAATACTGCGGCAAGGTCGAATCGGATCACATGATAATGATTCAGCAGAGTGGAGAGCGGTGCGTGGGCGGGGCACTGATTAAAACCTATAAGACATTCGCTTCAAGATCTACTAAAACCGCAGACATATGCTGGAAATATCGGTTATACATATGTAATTCTTGCCACCAAATAAATTGTAAAATAAAGACTGGCACATTGTTTTGCCCCCTTTTTGTTTGAATCATTAACATCGGGGGAAAGCAGAAATGAAATGGAAACTGACTGTCTGCTTGCCACAAAATGGAATGCAAAAATCAGTACCAGTACCAGTAGCATTAGCAGCAGGAGGGAGAGGCAGGTGTAAGAGTGTGCCGAGTGGGGCATAGTGGCGCTCTGGCTGTTGCTGTGGCTGTGAAAGTTGCGGCGCGAAAGTGAAAACTGATTTGAAATTGAAAATGTTGCGCCCCAGCGCCAAAGACATGGAAACCCACTGACACCAATTCGTTTGGGGACATGGAAAAAGCAGTGAGAAAAAAGAAGTGTAGGGGGGCTGTGTGAAAGGGGCATTGAAGCAGGCCAATGCTTGTGCAGCTGGAGGCGCCTTTGTGTCACGGGGCAATTAAATTATTTTCGCAACAAGCAAAACAAGTGCCCGAAACAAATTATATTTATGTATTTGCCATAACAAAAGCAGCAGAACAGAAAATAAAAGTATATTGAAACACAAACCCGAACCTGACCTTGAGTGGCAGAATGGGAACATAAAAGGTAAAAATTAAAAAATATAAATTAAACAAAATGCAATTAAAAAGGCAGAAAAAAAAAATAAAGATATATGTAAATACAAATAGAGACGACGGCAGGCCAGCAACTGTTTCGCTGTTTATTTGAAGTTAACTTCAAATTCAAACTCAAATTATTTATATAGAATAGAATATTCCAGTTGAGCAAATAAATAAAAAAAAAGCAAGATATCGTACATACATATTTTGGCAGTCAGACAATGCTCACCGATTCAGGGAGTACCCTAACTATGAAAGAGAAAAAAACTCTTATAAAACAACACACACATTTTTAGTTATACTTTAAAAATAGCATCAAATAACTTGAAAATCTACAAAGACGACTTTTACCTGTAGAGTAAAATAAGCTGGCAGACAAAATTTAGAGTCTAATGGAAAGTTTTTCTCTTTTTCAAATAATTTTTGTTTTGTTAAGAAGAGTTAAATGGATGAACGGTGACCAAGGATTGCCGATTTAGGTTCCTAATACTCCTAACAGAATACTCGAGAGATGTATAAAAAGGAATCCAAAATGCTGTTCCAATAGAGTCAGTGCAGGAGGATGCTATGCCTCTGCTGCAGCAAGAAAATATCTTTGAAGTTTAAACAGCAAGAAGGCAACTTTCCCAGACCGATGTTTTTGTTGTCTCTTGATTTTTCTTATTGGAA
Organism: Drosophila subsilvestris; assembly: GCA_035043285.1. Lineage (NCBI taxonomy): Eukaryota > Metazoa > Arthropoda > Insecta > Diptera > Drosophilidae > Drosophila > Drosophila subsilvestris. Next base: position 1,869,041 of record JAWNNB010001728.1, on the reverse strand, counting down.
TGTTACGCATTTATTTGCATTGCAGCTTTTGTGCTTTTGTCTGTGCATTATTCATGGCATGGCTGACGATCAATTTCATGGAGACAACAACAGGCCGGCAGCTGCCATTTTTGGGTCATGATGACGTTCAGACTGCAGCCGCATGCCGCGTGCTGCTGCTACCGGCGTTCCAGCCCCATGCCATGCAATGTGCATTTAACCATGCCATGCAACCCCGTGCCGGCATGCCATATAGCCCCTTCGAGGGGGGTACGTACGAAGCAAGCGCGCCAAAAGATGACTAAGCGAAAGAGCAGGAGAGCGAGCAGTGCAAAGAGAAAGAGTAGAAAAACGCAAAGAGCAAAGAACCAAAGAGAAAGAGAAGACTCAGTCAGTGTCGAAGAGAAAGAAACAATAAACAATGAGAGCTTTTAAGCAAAGTGGTGGAATACGAAATTTGAATTTAAAATTTAAAAGAGACCCTGCCTGGAAAACCGTTACAATTGATTGGCCAATTTACGAGTATTTTTGCAGCTTCAACTTAAAGGATTTCAGTCCATTCTGTTGTCAGTCCTTTCATCTTTATGCTGCATTTGGGATACGTAAATGCTATTATTTTACATGCAGGATGGGAGGAGGCTTTGCCTTTGCCTTTACATGGATTTTTATCATTTATCAGAGCTATTGGCAGGCAGAGATTTGAGCAGTTACCAAATGATAGCCTTGAACTCGAGTGATGTTAGAGTCAGATAACAGGTACCCGAGAGATAACAGGACCCACGAAACCCCACACAATCCCAATCCAATGGTAGCTATAAAAATGCCATTTACCAAAGGCACGGCCCACACACCAATAGTGATAAACTATAAATAAATAGTTTTGCTTCAAATTGCTTATTCCGATCTGTTTGAAAATGGCGCCAAATAAGAAACATAGCTGTGCAGTGTTGAGAAACTATTTTGGTGGTATTATGAAAGTTATCAATGAATGCTTTGGCCGCTTTTGTTTGAACCATTTTAAGCAAGCAATCCAATGAAAAGGAGTTCTGAAAACTAGCCAATCTTGTACAGAATTTATTGAGGAATCGGATAAAATTGTTGTTTTAGGGCTAAGTGGGCTAACTAGCTAGCAATAACAAACAGAATATCAAAATCGAGGAATATCAACGCACCTCGTCGTGTCTGTCAGTATATGTACGGTATTTAATGAAACAGAAAATGTATATTTCGGTATATTTCTGATCCGCGGTCAACAGGTGGCCTCACTAATAAAAAAAAACAAAACAAAAAAACAACAAGAAATAACATTTTTCTAGAAATTTAAATCGTTGGTTTTAAATCGACTTTTGCACAGTAATTTCGTCATTGCATGATCTGAGAGAGTTAATTAAAACTGCTTAAAGGCCTATTTAACCACGGAAGCTAGAAGCGCGCCGAAAGTGACCGCCTTGGTTAGCACGTGAAGCACGTGGAGGAAGAATCTTTGTTTTTCTGCTACGTTTATTAATTCTAAATTAAAATGTTGGAGGAGGACACATTTAGTGAACATTATTTATGCAATTTTAACGATGCAGTGCCACGTGATGGTGAGTCCCATCCCTCCCCAACCGAGTCTGCCAATGCTTATTGTAACTTACACCCAAAGATTTACCGGCGGATGAGCAACTGCGCCAGTTGTGGACCGGCAAAGAGCTGTGGACAGTGCAGGAGATACGGCAGATCATCAGAAACTGGCTGGATAAAGACTTTAAGGAGACTCCGACGCAGCTACTCAACAGCTTTCTGCGTCTGTTCTTTGCGTTTGTGCAGAACAACTGCACCGGACCCTTCGACAAAGTCGCAGACTGCACGCAAATGCTAGGCCAACTGCAGTTGGAGGCGTTTGAGCCACAGGAGCAGCTAAAAGCCAGTGGCGAGGAGTTAAATCCCAACGTCAAGACGGGCGAACTGTTGGTTGTTGCCAGGGAAATACTGCGAGGTTTGCTAGAAGCTTACCCCGCCTCAAAGGTAAGGATGATCAGAGTTTCTGTCAGCTGTGATTCCAATTTCCGTCCCTCCTATAGGTGCTGGCCGTGTGGAACATACGACTGATTTGCCAGCATCAGCTCATAATGGACGATCTGGCAGCCTCCCTCTACGAGCAGTTCAAGGCGGGCGCTGTTGTGCTGCGGCCCCAAGCGAAGCAATTTGCCAGCCGGGAACTGCAGTGTCTGCTGCTGTTGGAGCTGGCCAACGGCTATCTGCTGTTCCATCGCTCCGAAATGGCCTCCCAAGTTCTAGATGAGCTCTGCGCCCACCTTCAGGTGGAACTGAAGGTCGAGGGTTTGCTTGGCGTGCGAACAAAGTTCCAGCAGAAACCCTTGCCCCAACTCTGCCTGAAAGTGGAGCAGCTGTCGGAGGAGGCCATCAGTCCCGACCTGCCGGCGGCTGCCGACACCAACAGACACACAAAGCTGCCCAAGCTGCTGCTCCTGGAGGATGATACACGACTGGAGCGTATACGCTTCATTGAGCCAAAGGACAATGATGTGATGACTCTGCCCAGCGTCATCCAAGCTCTCGTACTGGCCAAGGTGTGAGTATAGATAGACCAGTACGACAAGATATAACCTCTTCTTATCCTTAATTTCTTCGACAGCAAACAGTTGAAGCGCTCGCAACCCAAGGACCGCCTGGCAGATGAGCAACTGGAGCCGTACACCCAGACGTTGCTCTACCAGGAGTATGGACCCCTGCAAGTGCGTCAGGCCGCCTTGCTACTGAACTGCCTGCAAGAGTCTGGCCAACGCCGGACTGTGGAGCGCAGCTGGAAGCAGTGCGAGGAGTGCGTCAAGCTGTTGGATCACACTGAAGAGCAGCAGTCGCTCCGGTCTAGGCTATCGTATGGATTTGCGGCCCACTTACAGCCCATCTGGCATGTGCAGCTTCAGCTGGTGGATCTGCTGCGCTCCCTGGGAATGACCAAGACTGCTCTGGACATTTGCCTGAAGATTCATGCCTGGCAGCAGGTGATTGACTGCTACACCAGTCTGGAGTTGCGTCACAAGGCAGCGGAGATTATACGCCAGGAGCTGGATAAGAAGCCCACGGCGCTGCTGTACTGTCTCCTGGGCGATGCCATCGATGATCCGCAGTGCTACGAGCAGGCGTGGCTGCATTCCAAGAAGACGAGCAGCAAGGCCCAGTCCTACTGGGGAAACTACTTCTATCGGAGGGCAGAATACGCGCAGGCCTTGGAGCACTTTCAGCTGTCGCTGGAGATCAATACGCTGCAGGAGTCGACGCTCCTGCGCTGCGGCTACTCTGCGATGCAGCTGGAGAAATGGGAGGCGGCCGTTAAGTCGTATCTGGCCTACACTCACCTCGAAGCCAACGGGTTCGAGTCGTGGAACAATCTGGCCAAAGCCCTGATCAACCTGGGCGACAAGCAGCGAGCGCATCGCGTGCTGGGCGAGGCACTCAAGTGCAACTACAGCAACTGGAAGGTGTGGGAGAACTACATGCTGGTGGCTGTGGACACCGCCCACTGGGACGATGCCATGCGCGGCTATCAGCGTCTGTCCGAGCTGAAGCAGCACTACCTCGACCAGGAAGTGCTCGCGAGAATCGTGTACGGCATAGCCAAGCAGCATCAGGAAGGATCCTGCCAGCTGCTGATCAAGAGGGTTGTCCAACTCCTGGGCCAGCAGTGCATTCAGCATGGCAACGAACCCCTGGTCTGGGAGCTGGCTGCGGTTGTGGCCGCCACACCGCTAAAGAAGGCCGAGCGGCTGGTCAAGTCGTATCGGGCCTACACGGCCAAGCATTTGGGATGGGAGGTCAAGGCAGAGCATGCCCAGAAGGCGCTGGATCTATGCCTGGAGGTGGCCGAGCTGTCTCATGCGGCGGTGCAGGAGCATGGCCCGGACGAGAGTGAAGTCATGATTACATCCACACTAAACTCGGCTCGCCTGTCCGGTACATCCTGCCTGAATGCCCTGCGGCGGGCCATCAACGTCAATGTGCCGGCCGAGCAGCAGGAGAAAGTGGAGCAGCTGGACAAACGGATCGCAGATCTAACCCAAGTGGTGCAACAACGGATGAACACGCAACGTTCGGTTTAGCCTGACTCTGGCCTAGTTTTAATCTTAGTGATACATACTAAACTGTGCATTTGTGTGTCTGCCTGGAACTGAAGGACTCAATTGAGTGTGGAAAGTGTTTCCATATTGTGTTGAAGTGTTGCAAAGTAAAGGGCATTTTAAAACAAAATGGTTTAAAGTACGTTCAGCTTGGTGGTAATCAGGACCCGAACGCTCTGATCGAAGGCCCCACAGACGGCCAGGCCCAGCTTGTCTGGATGCCAGTCGAAGCAGTGCACGGGCTGGGAGCTCAGTGTGGCCGCGCTGACCATGTGCAGAGTACCAGCCACGCCCGATTTGGTGCCATCCGCATCCTCGACGACTCGCTTGTCGGGGTACTCGTATTGCCAGAGGCGTATGGAACCCGTGCCACCGCCCGTGAGGAAGATATCGCGGTTCTGGGGCAAATGACGAGCCACCCAGACAGTCGCTTTGGGGCCACTGATGACACCGTTTGTGCCCACGCTACGGCCGGCATTCCGCTCCTCCACATAGCTGAATCCCTTGGTCGGATGCTGGTGGCGCATATCGTAGACGAGCAGTCCTCCCTCCAGCGTGGATACGGCCAGCTTATTCATGGGTATATCGCGGCGATCAAACTCGAGGCCACAAATGCCGTTCTTCATGGTCGCTTCCCAGCGCACGGAGAGCGCGCGAAGATCGAAGAGCTTCAGGTCGCCGTTGTCGTAGCCAGCCGCTACGATTCGCTCCTGGGCGTTGAATGTATTGCCAAAGGCAACGGCCCAGCAGTCGCGCCGGGCGCTGCTTTGGTTGATCCCGTCACCCATTTGTGGTGGCGGTGAGATGTCCACCACCGGAGACTGTCCCTGTCGTATGTCCCACACCTTGACGGCGCCATCACGGCTGCCAGTGACGATTTCTGGCGCGCCACAGTCGAGCTGGTTGCCGCCAATGGCATCGATGGTATTGATGATGGCGGTGTGGGCCTTTACATTGTACACCGGCAGTTCGGGACGCTCCATATCCCTAAAAAAAAACCCAAGGATATATCAACAGAGATCTAGAAAGTGGTCCCTGGTGTTCTTACAGCACTTGCAGCCTCCCCTCAAAGTCTCCAATGGCAATGTGACGGTTGCGCAAGGACGAAGCGCCGAATGTGCCGCATTTGAAGGCCACCTTCTTCTCCACAGTCTTCACCTTGACCAGCTCGTCCTCGTTCAGCTCGTAGATGTCCATAATGCCATGGCCATTTGCCTTTGAGCCCAGCACCACAAACTTGGCCGAGAGTGGAATCCATTTCGTGTCGTACACCGTGTAATTAACGGACGCGTTCAAGTGCTCAATCAACTGGGGCTTGTCCATTTTGTTGTTTCTCCAATTCAAGCCGAGCCTGATGATGAAAAGTGAACGGAATTTCACAAACAACTTGTTTAAAATGTGTTGCCATAGTTTTTAGTTCAGACATGCCGGCGGGAGTGTGCCCGTATTTTGTATTATCGATAGGTCGTACTAGGTATTCCTGAAAATGATTTAGATCTGTTCCAAGTATCGTTGGACTGCTCTTATGCGCAATGAAAAGCAAGGAATCAGTGAACAGTTAGCCAATCCTGTAGAAAATGAATGCACCAATCGAATAAAACTATACGTTAAGTGCTGAGAGTCCTAGCTAGCTAGTAATATTATACCGAATATCAAAATCGGAGAATTTGATCATTGTCGTTTACGGTATATTTCAAAATGTAGACGGTATGTTTCGGTATATTTATGCGAATCAGACGGTATTTTTGGCCGGTAAGTCCGCGGTCACACTGATCAGGCCCCAAAACACAACAACAACAGCCGGAGCAGCTGTGACGGCGTCGAAAGCTCCCCGTCACAAGCTCCACTGGTCTCCAATTTGACGTTCGCAAGCTCAGTCGTTCTTGGGGCCGTTTTCGCTGTCGCTGTGTGTTTCTCTTTACCGCGTGTGCAACTTTTTTTTGCGCTCGTCGCCAGCAGCAGCAAGCAGCAGCAACAACGACAAACTTTTACGTGTGTCGCAAGCGCGTCGTTTCTCGGCAATAAACAAAAACAAAAGCAACACAGCAACGTTCATCGGGCGGTTAAATAAGAAGAAATACATAGCTAAATAAGAGAATAACGGAATTGGTCGAAAGCACGCACGCCCAGCGCCAGCAGTCGGAGAAAATATAATAATTAGCTTTAGTCTGTTGGCTTTCATATGTGATAATTATGAAACAAAAAGTTCTTAAAGTTCGTAAAGGATTGTGAAAAGTGCTAATCAAATATTTTACTGGCAACAAGTGACACAGCAGCAGCAGCAGCAACAAAATCAGAACGGGCTGCTATCAAAAGTTGAAGGTGACAACAATCGACAACTGCAACAACAAAGACAACGTAATTGTTTGGCAACCGAATCGAATGCCAACCAAATTTCATTTACGAGCTGTTTCCGCACGGTAAAAACACCAAAGATTCCTACATTTAGCTCTATAGTTCGGTGTTAGTTCATTTCTGAACTCTCGTCTCTTCGCCCTCTTTCGATTTCTTGTCAATTTAGGCCAATCAAATTAATTGTACATTTTGCTCAGCTTTTTCATCGCCTTTATTGTTTTCATTTGCTTGGCTCTTCTCCCCCGTATTTCTCCCTCTTTTGCCCCTGACCACTGCTGTTGTCGTTTCTCTCTTGGGTGCATTCGCACTCGATACACGAGTCTGATTGGGGGTCTATTTATTGTTGTTGCTTTTGCATTCCCTTTCATGCATGCATACATACTACACATATGTATGCATGTTTATGTCGTTCTTCTCGTTTTAATGCTCTACGTCGTCAGACTGTCGCTCACTATTGATGCTGTCTATGAGGGTTCTGCCTCCTGCTACTGTACTCCTCTGATCATTATCTTTTACTTCTTTATGAACTTTCAATGATGTGGAAAAAGAGAGAGGAGTGGAACAGTGATGAAATGCAAAGATGGCAATGCAAATATTTCGTGATTGAGGCCGATCGTGATGATTGCATTGCCAATAAGAGATTCGTATGTATTTAGTTGTGAGTTCTTTGTATATTTTATTGATTTGCGGGAGTGATCAGACAGATCGTGATATGCGTGGGGTATCTCGATAAAGTTTGTGTACCCCTCTAATGAGTACTTCCAAGAGATGCTGGTTAGCTTCTAGATTGAGAATAAAATTGTACTTTCTTTTATGAGCAAGGTAATGAATAAAGTATAAGGTGTATAATATATTTCCAAAAAATGCATTAAACTGTCAACCAGTTAATTTATCAGCTGATTAGTCGATTCATTTATCAGACATACGTGAGTCTTATCTACACATTTGCTATTATCGGAGTGCAAAAACCCCTCTCCTCTGTGATCGTTACACCTGTTGTGCCTTATTTTATGAGAGTTTCTGATAGCAATTCGACTAAAGATTGCCTGGTATGAGTACCTACACCTACTAGTAACAGCTGGGATGGTGGGAATTGCCAGCACAAACTCTAAGGTCGGTCGCAACGAACGCTGATAACATGGAAAACTCAAACATTTTGCGTCCTATTGAACACAACACTGCTCCAATTTATTTTCATGTGTGCAGTGCGCTTCCACTGCGCTGTCAGAAGTGGAATTCGTGCGTGCGCAAGTGGCAAATGTTTCGTCCCACATATCCAACTTCTCTGCCCTCCCCCGGACCCCGCATTTATGCCCAGTCAACCCTCTGAAAGCTATAGAAAATAAATAAACGCCACCAATCGAAATCTAAACAAAGAGATATAAAAATCTGGCCACTACTTCCCTGTACCAAAGCGAAACAACAAAGTATCAAAGTCCAGTCCCCAAACTAATGCAATCTATATCCAACAGAAACGAAACGGAAGCAAACAGCACTGCAAAAAAACAAAAATACTGCATTATTGTTTGATTGAATCGAAGATACATAAGGCGCTCTCTCCCATGCAATAGTTTCACTCCACTGATAAGACTTTGAACCGAATCCAAGCCCCGCCGAACAGTAGCCACAATTTGTACACATGCCAGTTGGCAACAAGAGTTGGAGCTCATAATGATTACTTATAGTTTTTAGTGTTTGAACTTATTATCGCTTTTGTTTCTTGCCTTTGGCATGAACTTTGCCTTTCTATCGATGTCTGTTAACGTGAAGATTTCAGTTTTAAAGAGAAATTCCATACGCAACTGAACTGCTCTATGAAACTGACTCAGTCATATTCCCCCAACTACCCTTCAGCGTTTGAGCACATTTTCTTGGGCACTGAGTCAGAATCGCTTTTAGAAGACAACGCACCCCTCCCTAATCAAATTTAAACACTATTATTATTTACACCGCCGCACTCTCTGTTTAACTTTCATATTATATTATATTATTTTATTTGGATTTGTAGTAGATTAAAGTTTATAAAAACGAGAAGGAACGTGTGAGTCGCTTCTGGACGCGACTCTACTTTATACCCGTACTCAGTCAGTATATAAATTTATGAGCTTATGATTGAAATTTAAAAAAAAATTTTAAATTTTACATTTTAAATTTTTTGCTACATTTGTTAACTACATCTACATGTAAAATGTAGATAATACATCTAGAACAAATATTCTACATCTACCATTTAGATTCTACATCTTCTCCGCTAGAGCGCTGCGCATTGCACAGGGCAGAGTGTGTGCGAGCGAGACGAGAATGAATAGCGTCAGCAGCGCCAGAGGAGGTGGGGGAAGCAACTGAAAATTAATTTCTTTATTCTGGCTATAATAATGATCCGATCTGGTTCAGATTCGGCAATCGATAGATATGGTCATTCTCTACGATACTGCGTGTTTTTGTTTTTCGTATCTTCAAATTGTGGATGCCACAGATTTTCGTCCTTTGTGAAGGCGGAAGGGGCGGGGCGAAATTTTGAAATACACTTGTAACAGTGTGATATCACATGAGTCTGGAAAAAAATTTCGTTGCTCTAGCTTCATAGTCTCTGAGAACGAGGCGCTCATCAAGACGGACAGACGGACAGACGGACAGACGGACAGACGGACAGACGGACAGACGGACAGACGGACAGACAGACAGACAGACAGAGACTCGGCTATTGATGCTGATCAAGAATATATATACTTTATGGGGTCGGAAAATTTTCCTTCTCTGTGTTACACACATCGACTTTTACCACAATACAGTATACCCCTTAACTCTTTTTGAGTACGGGTATAAAAAAAGTTCGCGTGCCCCCATAAATTTCCAGTCAAGAGATTGGCAAATATATTACCCCAAAATAAGCACTCCACTCCGCTCTCTTATGTACTTGCACGTCCATCAACGCTTATCAAGATGAACCTGCGGCAGCATCATCCACTGAAAGTTAAATACGGAATATGGAATACGGAATAAGGAACCCTAGAGATCAGACAAATAAAGGCCCAGCTCCAAAATTAGTTTGCTTTATTCTATAGTCCAGAGAAGTCGCGTGGTTCATCTGCGGAATGGGCATACATACATACAGCAGAGAGTCAGTCAACATGATTGAAGTGCGTACACCTGAAGCTAGCTTATTTCACTTTCATTTCGACACTGTCTGGTGCTACTGTCTATGACGTGATTGGAGCTTACGTAATCACTAATGTGATATCAATTTTCCACGCCTGAATGGCGGTTCCGTGGCTCGGTTGGGAACGGAACGGTGTGTAGCTTAGTGCAGCTATGTGAAGGCCACTCGAGACCTGATAAGGACGGCGGGCGGCCCTCCGCTCTATCATTCGACACCCGTTTGGGGGAACACATCGATGTGGGTGGGTGGCCCAGAGGGAAGTTTTTCGGATAATCACAGCCACGTGATCTCTTTGAACCTATGCCCTGATGGTTCTGTATGTTAAAAACAATTGAATCATCCTCTCAATCGGATCACTTGCGGATTTTTGTCTCTGTTTCGCTGGCTAAAAACATTGATTTATGAGCGGCGATGGAAATGTTTGTGTCCTGCTGATAAGCTGATAGGCAAAGTAGACGACACTTTTGATAAGCAGCCTAGACGGAGAGGGACAAAATGTCAGCAAAAAAGCACCACGACAGCTGTCCGACATCCATCCATCCAACCATCCCGCCCCTGGTCATGTGTTCGGTTAAGGCCAAATGTTAGATCCCGTTTTTGTACTTTATTTTAACAGCTAACCGGTTCGCTGGTAGAACTAATGGGATCGGATCCCACAATTGCCAACGGCCCCAAGGGCATCCCAATTAAACTGGCTTCAAGTTGTTGGTACTCGTAATCGTGGCAGTATTACGTGTATTTGCACAGGTATATTTTATGGCTGGTAGTAGTTGTCATTAAGTTCTAAAAGCGAGGGAGAGAGAGAGAGAGTTACGAGTGGAGGGGCAGACGTTGTGTTGAATGTTTCCACTGAGCCTCAAGGCAATTCTTTTGGAAATTTTACTCTGCAATTTTCTCTATATCCATATCGTATCTTAGTTTCTGACTTGGTGGACTGAAGGTATTCAGTTTTAGGTTCCTTAGCTTGTTAAATATTCTTCCCACTTAGTGGAAATCTTTTCTCTGTTTCCATTCAAATAAAAACTCTCATTTGAAATGCAAATGCAACAAGTGGCAGCTGTAGATCTCAGGGCGGCCTGAAATGTCAACGACTTCCCATAAAGTCCACAACGATCTTGTGATTGATTCTACGCGTAGTTTAACTTTTGCCTTACTATACTCGGTACTCGCATATATTATATTATTTTCCCAGTCTCGTCTCTCAGTTTGCATGGTTTCCAATCAAAGCGTTGAACTTGACATTGCGGTCAAGTCCCCAACGGTTTTTCGAGGGAAAAAGTTGTGCAAATGTAGCTCTCGAAATATATATATATATATGTATGTTTTTGTGTGTAGATCCGGCTTATGAAGTTGCTTTTTTGGATTATGGAGTGCGATATAATGGTCACTTAGCGCAAAACTGTGTCAGTCGGTAAAGCAAACGGTAGGGCAATTATTGAGCACATGGCATTGTTAAGGAAATAGTTTGACGATTAATTCCAGTTTGTTAATTTTTTTTATAATGATTTTTAATAGTTGCAGCTATAAGTCTGCCCTTAAAGGTTTTGCCAAATGCCATTGGACTACATTCTGAATGATTTCCCCATTGCTTATGATACGTTCAGACTATTCCACAGGAGAAATTCCGTTTTGATTGTTGAGTCCATGGCGGCTCAGGGGAGTGGCAGTGGCGCCCTATTAGCCTCCCTGCCCACCCAACTAATGGACATATTCAAGGCACTGGCTGAAAATGACAAGATCATCTTCAAGTCGCAGCAAATCGATGATCCAGAACTGCCCCATGCCGAAAAGCAGCAAATCGCACAAGAATCCTTCGAAAAGAATCGCGAAAACTTTCTCATACGCTTTGGCAGCTACCTGAATGCCAGCCAATTGAGCTGCTTCCAGTCGCTGGCCATACAGGAGCCCATCAAACCGGATGAAAGCCTAGAGGAGATGTGCCTGCTGCTGGAGGACTTCAAGCGAAAGCTCAACACTCGCACGGTCTGTGTGAAGAATCGCCGGTATCAGGCGTTGCAGCAGCTCTTGCAGAAAGGGGAATACTTTAGCGAGCACGAGATGATGCAGCGGGCACCGGATCTGTATCAGGAATTGGTGGGTCAATACTTGACCGAACAGGAGAAGAAGGCCAGGGACAGCTATGATGTGAGAAACACAAGCTTCTCGGGCATACTAATGCACACGCTGGAGAAGAAGCAGCGGGATGAATTGCTTGAGGGCAAGCAGTCGCCACAGCAGGACGATATGGAACCTATGGCAACTTGTTCCAGTCGAGCTGCGCCACAGATATCCGCTGCTGCAGCTGCCCTTCAATTGGCCAATGAAGCGGAGGAGGAGGAAGATGGACTCCCACCTGTCGTTGCTGAGGATTTTGAGGTGCCTGCCGCTTGTTCTGGCTTTGTTCTGGATTGTCGCCATTCCACAAGAAATTCCCCGCTTTAGCGCTTATTTGTTCATTATATACCTTCCGCCGTCTGTAAAGTGTATATGCCAACTCAGACATTTGCCATAAAGATAATCCACCATTAACCGATTGCTGTAGGTGATTATAGCTTGGGCCAATAAAGGCAACAGCACGCCACGTACAATATTCACCCCTTTAATGCGAATTGCAGTTACTTTATTGAGCATTTAGCAAGTGGCTTTCGCTTAAAATTGGGCTGGCTTGGCCTGGCCTGGCCTGGCTGATTGGATAGAGGGGGACATCTTCAGCACAGACGTCAATATAACTATGCGCAATCAGACAACGACTACACGAGTACAATAGATAACCGAGGCGTAAATTGGCGGGCGGTTGGGGGGGGGGCTTTTGTACGTGGTCAGCCCTCGGACTCATGTTGATCAAATGATTTCATCAATTAGCATTCGCCATTATATCTGAAACTGGGCATCGGTTCGGTTGCGAACAATGGCTTCTCTTTGAAGATCAGTCTGCCGTGATCGATGTTTCAGTTGCTTTTTGTCTGTGCTGATAAGCTCAACCACACCAGTCCCGGAGTGAACGAAACACCCGACCGTTGAATTTGATGCTAATTGTTGGTTCGTGGAAGTTATCTAACTGAAAGGAGTGCTTTAAGTAGTGGGAAGCGTGTTTTGTCTTGTGAAATACTTATTTTTCTTATACCTGTATACTCTTGCCCGTACTATCTCTTGACTTACTTTGATTGCAGGGGGATCCATTGAGAGTCAAATAAATAATAGAATGAATGGGAATGAATGATTAAAATGTTGTTAAAAAATTTCCAGGGATCTAAAGGCAGTTCATGTCTTGATTAATCTGAGTTCTGTTGTTTAAAGACAGCAATTAAAGGTCAAACATAGTATATAGATAGTAAATACAAAGAAAATACGCATTCATTTAACAATATATTAAATATTTGTTCTACCTCCAATTTCAGAAACCCAAACATCATATAAAATCGGTGGGCAGAGAGGCCTGGAAGCGTTTAAAAGACTTGCACGATCGCCAGCAAAGGCGACGTCGACTACCAACCCACGAGAATAATCCCATTCTATATACGAACATCAATAGCGAAGACGCAACATTGTTAATACCTATAACTAAGAAGAGACCAAGTGAAGCGATACCCAAGCCAAAAGACGCACCCGAAGGGGATACAGAGGACACAGAAGACACCAACTGCTCCGTGTTCCACCTAAGAGAGTCGCAATTTCAGCGAGATCTACGAATCCATCCGTACACAGACACCAATGTGGCACGTGGTGGTCGTGGGAATCAGAGAGTCCAAGAAGTAGCAGAAGATATTGCCATCATGCCTAGTGATAGAGAGAGTCAAGAGTGAGTACAGGACGGGCACAAAAGCCATTGCAAAACAATCACTAATCTTCTCCTGATCTTTCCAGAACCAATCCCCTGAACAATAACAACACAAATGGAAATGGAAGTGGAAGCGGAAGTGGAGGTGGCAGTGGGAGTGGCAATGGGAGCACACAAAGTAAACCAAAAATCCAGCCAAAGTACAGCATACATCGGGATGTGCTCACCCACGAGGTGGTCATCAAGCAGACGGGATACGCGGCACGCGACAAGAGCATACCCTCATCCCTGCGCAGCTGCTGGCAGAGCTGGAACTTCTTCGCACTCTTCACGGGCGTGATACCCATCCTGCAGTGGCTGCCCAAGTACTCGCTCAAGCGGGATCTGGCTGGTGACGTCATTGCCGGCTTTACGGTGGCTATTATGAACATCCCGCACGGCATGGCCTACGGCCTCCTGGCCGGAGTCTCCGCTGGCAACGGTCTATATATGGCTGTCTTTCCGGTGCTTGTCTATCTGCTGCTCGGCACGTCCAAACACATATCGATTGGCACCTTTGCGGTGGCCAGCATGATGACGCTTAAGGTGGTCCAGACATATGCCACTGTGGATTCCACGGGCTCCCCTCTTGCGGTTCCTACGAATCTTACAACGACAGCGGCACCCCTGCTGCTGGCCAACGCCACTGCGGGGAGCCTCACGCCGCCGGTGGATGTGATCACAAACCTCGAGGTCGTCACATCCCTAGCCCTGGCCGTGGGCATTGTAAATGTGAGCATTCCTCCCAACTACTTTTGACTGCTTCCAAATTTACTTATTCCCCCTTTGCTTTTAGCTGTTGATGGCCTTCTTAAGACTGGGCACGTTGGCCTCCCTGCTGAGTGATCCGCTGGTGAATGGCTTCACGACGGCAGCCGCCTGTCATGTGGTCACGGCGCAGCTGAAGGATGTCCTGGGCATCGAGGTGGAGCGGTACAGGGGCGCCTTCAAGATCGTTTACACGCTGATCGATGTGATCAAGAGCGTGCCGCAGACGAATCTGGTCAACTTTGGCTTCTGCGTGGGCGTGATCGTCTTCATGGTGATATGCAACGAGTTCCTCAAGCCGTTCTTAAGCAAACGCTGTCGCCTGCCCCTGCCCGCCGAGCTGATAGCCGTGATTGGAGGCACCCTGATCTCGAAGTGCTTCGATCTGTATCCGCAGTTCGATGTGAAGCTGGTGGGAGTGATACCCAGCGGTTTGCCGGAGCCCGTACTGCCGCGCCTCGATCTGGTGCCGAAGGTGGCCCTGGACTCGATTGCCATTGCCGTCGTCACCTACTCGATCATCATGTCCATGGGCCTCACATTCGCCCGGAAGCACGGCTACGAGGTGCGTGCCAATCAGGAGCTCTTTGCCATGGGCATTGGCAACATTGTGGGCGGCTGCTTCTCCTGCATACCCATGGCCTGCTCGCTCTCGCGCTCGGTCATCCAGGACCAGACGGGCGGCGTGTCGCAGATAGCTTCCCTGATATCCGCCTCCCTGGTGGTGGTCACCCTCATGTGGATTGGACCCTTCTTCAGTGACTTGCCAAGGGTAATTATAAGTATTGAAATCTTCATTTTACTGATTTTTAACTGAATGTGGATTGTCTCTCCCTCCTCCCAGTGCGTTCTTGCTGGTGTGATTATAGTGGCGCTGAAGCCGATGTTCATGCAGGCCAGGGAGCTGAAGAAGTTCTCCAAGCAGGGCAAGCTGGAGATGTTCACATGGATATCCACCTTCCTCTGCGTGGTGCTCATCGACATAGACATTGGGTAGGTCTGAATTACAGATAGACTGGAATCTGATTAACATTGTGTTACCCTCCTCCATTGGCAGTCTGTTGATCGGCATCTGCATCTCTCTGCTGGCTCTGTACATTAAGGGCCTGAAGCCGTACTCCTGTCTGCTGGGCTACATGCCCGAGGCGCCCGGCATCTACATGGACCTCAATCAGCACCGCAACGCAATGCAAGTGCCCGAGACGCGGATCTATCGCTACAGCGGATCCCTCAACTTTGCCACCAGTCTGTTCTTCCGTCGGTCGCTATACGAGGCGGTCGGCCTGGACAAGATGCCGCTCAGCAGCCCGAGTCCGAAAAGGTCGGCCGGCAACAAGTCCAGCTATTCGCCTGTGTCGCAAAACGGGGGCAAGGCCAACAATGGCCAGCTCGTAGAGACTTCGGACATGTTCAAGATCCTCATTCTGGACTTCTCCATGCTGGGACACATAGATGTGGCTGGATGCCGCACGCTCAGCGACCTGAGCAAGGAGCTGAAGGTGCGGGGAGCACGACTCCTGCTGGCTAGCCCCGTGGATCGGGTATACGACACTCTGGTGCATAGCATGGCCCTGAGCGAGGGCCCCTTCGAGATTTTTCCCACCTTGCACGATTGCGTCGAGTATGCCAATTCCTGTCGAACTGCGTGAGAGTCGTCCCCACGTATGGAGAGCGGGGAGCACGCGTTTTGTGATATGTCCAAGTGATAGCTTGTGAATCGTAGCACCAAAACCCTTTTCTAGCTGCTAAGTCCTATTTTAAACTGAATGCAAGCAAACGTAACCGTCTACAATCAACCGGATTAGTCGTAAGTGCCTCCTCAAAGAGTTTACAACAACCCAAACCCAAACGCCGGATACAATAATAGATTTTGTACTTAAAGACACGATCAATTTATTTATTGATTTGCAATGCAATTTGTACCAAAATGAACACACAACTAGATCGTAAGGATATGTAAATTGTACATAAATATAAAACTGAAATTGTTATCACTTATGTATGCAGTGGGGTTTGGTCCTAAACGGTAGTGGTGAGTGCGACTCTTTCGATGCTATCTGCTGCATTCAAAGATTCAAAGAAGGCGTGGCAGTCGCTGACAAATGGCGGTGACAACAAGGCAGTTTTGTTTTGTTGTTTTCTCCGCTAGTTGTGTTCGGATTTGTGCCAACCCCAAAAGTATGCAGTGCTTTTATATATATTTGGCTTTAAAAATTCGTGGCCGTCGTTGATGGTGGGGCGCCACTGTGCACGAACAATAGAACTATCGATGGGAAACAGACATATCGAATATATTATTGCTGTCTGACAACAGCTCGCTGCCATGAAACGATGGGGTATCGATAAAATTTAAACAAAAAGGCGGCAGATGGCCGCAGCTAATATTAAGCCTGTAACTGAAACTATCTTTTTATTATATTCAAATTGTATTCATCCTCATTCGGATGCCTGTAAACGAAGTATCTAAGCATGTCAGATCGACAGACACATTCTGCCTGGCCACAAAAATCAAATATCACAACTGATTGAAATAAAATTCACACAAAATATGATTCTGACGCGGAAAAAGCTTGGTTTTCTCCTGGCGATCATTTCGCTCTACGCCCTGCACTGGCCTGGCAGCTCGAGGGAGACTCTGTTACCGGGTGGGAACAACTACAGCCGGGCATCGTTGGAGATGTGTCACCTGGACTTCACCCACTGCTATTCCATCTGCTGGCTCCTTTTCCAGTTGACGCCTTGCCCTTTCATGTCACTGCTGGTGCTCGGCCTGATAACAGGGTCTTTCTACTACGCGCTGTTCCTCGCCATTGGGTATGTCGTTTACACACGCCAGCGGCACGCGATTCGAGTATCTCAGATCTCGCACAAATGGCGCCTCAATCGAAGAGCCTCAAGCATTGAGGAGTGTTTGTTGATGGACATAGAGCTTGAGGGGGAAACTGGCACGCCACACGGGGCCTTAGATCCACCTCCTGTCCAGCCGGTGCCCCCGCCTCGCAATAAAAAGCGACAGGCACCCAAGCCACCAGCCCCGAATCCCCATCCCAGCCACAAGAATTCGTTTAGCTCCACATCGTCCCTGCAGTGCTTCACGGAAGAACTGCAGCCTGATCTTTACAGGAGTCTGCGGCAAAACTTGCAACGAGCTCTGGATGGATTGCAGAAACCCCTTTCAACGCCAACACCGCTGCCGCTGCCGCTTCCGGTGGCACTTCCGTTACCCCCAACCCTTCCGCAATTGGATGAGTTCCAATCCGGCAACTTGGCTGCCCAGGAAAAGATGAAATCACGTCCGAAATTACTGCGTGGGATTTTGAATCGGTTTGGCGCAAGCTCGAAGAAGAGTCAGCGAGACATAGGCTCAAGCAGCAGCAGCAGCATAAGCCTTTTTCGGCCGCTCCTGCAGAGACTGAGACCCCGTTCTAGTCGAAAGTTTAAAAATGATACTCCCCCCAGCACATCCAGCTCCAACTGCTCGTCCAGCTCTGATGAGCGTCACGTTATGTGCCCCAATGAACTCAGCCAGAGACTGGCTTGGAAGAGCAGCTACACATAGCTGCAGACATAAGCTTCTTCCTGGACAGCGCGACCTTGTCGCGCTTCTACTCAAATCTGTTTGATTATATTTTGTTACGATTAAAAGCAGTTCGAAGCAAACCTTGCTACCGTGTGCGGGACCTTGGGGCTGAATTTGGCTTTATTAGAACACATCCGGCCAACGGAGGTCTCGACCAACAATAGACTTAAGCGACATCAATCATGATCATGCAGGGGACAGGCTTGTGCGCTCGCCGACTGTTCGATTTGGTGGCAACGAAAGCAGATTGCTATCGTCGCTCCGTTTGTCTGGCAACAATGGCAGGAAAGAAACCGAAAGGGAAAAACGAAACCCTCATTTCCACGGAAATTAACTTAAGCTGATGTGCGCAGTTCTGTTTTTGGGTGTTCCATTAATGAAGCCACGCCAGAGAAGCGGCCTGCTGACAATTCCCAGAGTAGTTTCTGTTCTATCTGCCGCAGCTGAAATTGTGGCCCGCGTCTCTCTCTGCCCGCGCAAGGCCGTTGGAAAGTGAAAAGCAGCGAATGATTTTCATAAATTGTAGCTAAAAATTAAATCACGTTCCTTATCAGCGATGTGGCGCCGTTTGGTGCGATGCGATGCGGTGTGGTGCTGTGCTGTGCTGTGCGATTGTGAGTGCCTTTCTTTTTCAACAATTACCAAAATCGGAAAGGCGGCCAGCGGAATTACCAACCAGAGCAGCAACAGCAGCAACACCAACAATGAAATTTCACTTTCAGTTTGTGTGTGCGAGTAAATCTGATGTCGGAGAGGCATACAAACAAAAGACTTAAGGCACGAACTTGCCGCAGTGAAGGTTAAGCCATCCGATTTGATATTCAATTGGTACAACTTTTCTGTACAACGATTTCGAAAGCCAAGCCAATGCACTCATCACACACGTTGAGGGGTCCCTCGCCCACCTGAACTGCATAGCCAATGTCCAAATTATCTGAATGTCTGTGTGTCCGAGTCTTTCAAAAGATCACTTCTCATTTCGATCTTCCCATCCGATACGATGCGATGCGATCCGCTGTAATGCCTGGCCTGGCCGCTTTGGCAAACAGAGCGCAAAGAGTTTTCTCGTGAAAACTGGCACAGAATGGCAATAAGCAAAAGCAAAAGCAAAGCCACCATCAAATGGAAAATGGCACGCAATGCAGTCGGCTCGGCATTAAAATGCAAGCAATTAAGTCGCGACGAGCAAATGATTTACAGTGAAAGGCAGTGAAATTTATAGCATGGCAGGCGTGAGAAGTCGTCTGATGGCAGTTCTCCAGCAGTGGCAGAACCCAACGGATAAAGTTCCCGAATTCAAGCGGAATCTCTACTCTATCCAGTTCGTACGTTTCTTTTCCTTTGAGCGACGTTTGTGCATGTTCCACTGCTGCCTTTTGTAGGGGGATTATGACTGGGAATGTGTGGTGTCTGATTGGAGCTTAGGAAACCCTTTACATTATTCATAATGTAAACATAAGCACACACAAAAATTAACACCTATGCAAATGCTAAACGCTGCTTTCTATCGTGGCGTCTTAATGGTTATGCGCTCTCCGGCACTGCTCTGCTCCGTCTTCGCATTTTGTAAATCATATTCGGGATTTGCATTAACCGCAGCAGCGTTGAGGGTTTCGGTGTGGCTAAGATGGTTATGAGTATGGGGCATGGCCATGGGTATGCGGGTATCTGTGGCCAAGATGTTTTGCTGTCGGTCTGTGGTATTTTGTTTTTATGCTAATCAAAACGTGTTTCCTTACCAAATCCGTATCGAATTTGATAACAAATTGTTGGTGGTTGCAGCCATGCCATACCCAATTCCTATCACTCCCCCATCTCCCAGACCCATCCCCAGTGGACTCTGTCTGTTAATTTGTCTGTTAATGCCTAACAGAGGCTCTGGCTCTGGCTCTGGGTTTGCTCCGCTCCGCTCTTTCCATCAGAAAAGAGTGGACCCAACGGGAGCGCAGCACAAAGCTCATTTTCCATGCAGCTCACAGCGCCAGCTAGCTGCAAATTGAAACTGTAGTTTATGTTGCTGTTTTGTTGCTTGTTGCTGTTGTTGCTGCTGTTGTTGTTGTTGTTGTTGCTGGAGTTGTGGCTGCTCGTTCGTATATGGGGCCACTCGTACGTGGCGGGTCTGTAGCCTAAACCTGTCGATGTTGCCGTCGCCGTTGCCGTTGCTGTTGCTGCCCGTCGCCTTGTCTTGACAGCGTGCTGTGGCCGCAGCGCTCGAATCAGTCTCAGTTTTCCAGTCCACCGTGCAAGTACGCATCGCCAAGCGGTTCGCCATCCAAAACAAAGTGACTGTGTCCAGTGACAAAATGCAAGGCTAGCCCGAGCCCGAGCCCAAGTCAAGCCAAGCCAAACCTAAACCAAATCGAGAGTGACCGACCACAACCGGGTATCCATCCGTCCATTGTGCTGTAAATTCAGTCCTTCAACCGTGTGCTAGCCCCCCCAAAAATTCAATCAGTTATCGAAGGATCTTTCTAAATTCGATTCGATACGCCCCCTTGCCGTCGAAGGAGAGCTACTACTTGGTTACCTTGTGGGATAAGCGCGCTCTGAGTGCCGGAGACCAGTCGAAATGGTGAGTGCAAAAATGTGTGTCAGGCATCGGAGAACGAGAACGAGAACCGAGCCGTACCGAACCGAGCCCATGAAGCGAACTATGGAAAATTATCATATTCCCAGCAGAACACAAAGCATGCCAAAGAATATTGAAAGTCCGTTGACGCAACGGAAAAATGAATGTTTAAGAGGCAACAACAACAACAACAGCAAAAACAAATACAACAAATCAGGCAAAAGACTGGAACTAAGACAGAGACATAAAGTGGCAGCGACAGAGGACAGAGACAGAGGCAGTTATAGACAGATATAGACAGAGACAGAATAATGGGCCTGAAGTGTGAGAAACAGAAACACCAACAGAGACAACAACGAGTTCTACCCGCTGACCGATCGAAGTTGAAGGCAAACTTGTCAAAGACAATGGCAGGGAAGGGAAGGGAAGGGGGCTGCTTCAGGCTGGCAGGGGGTAAGAGAGGGAGCTTTACTTCGGTTTCGCTTTCAAAGCGATTCAAAACTGAATGGAAAAACGCTCGATAATTCCAATCCGTGTCCGTCTCTGGCTTCGGCTTCGGCTTCGGCTCCGGCTCTTACTTCCTTAGCTGCCTTTGAGAGAGATTTCCATTATGGCCGCAGCAGGCAGTCTGGGCACGCCTCAATTTGGCAGCAGCCGCCAACTGCCACCGCCGGGTGGCACCAGCAGCAAGTAAAAGTTGCAGGCAAAACAACAATAGCAATAGCAATAGCGATAGCGATAGCAACAATAACAAACAAGTTTTCGCTTTTGTTTTACCAACAATTAATATTGGCCAAAAGGAAAACAACAAAAAGAAAAGACAGACCTATGGCTGGCTGGCTGTTTGGTCGACGATTGGCAAATCGTTGGCAAAGCGGCCACTAAAAAAAAAAAAACAAAAATAACAACAAAAACTAAACTGGTCTCAAAAATGAAAAACCCGCAAAAAAAAAATTAGGTTTGACTCGCAGACTCGCAGGCGAAATCGAAGTCGAAATAGTCTCGAAGCGAGTGGAAAAGCAGCGAACAGCAGCGAACAGCAGCAGCAGCAGCAGCAAAAGGCAATCAAAATCCACATCCAAATCGAATGCGAACTTTGCGTAGTTTATAAATTAAACATTTTATGTTTGGCTTTGGCTCTTTCTCTTGCTACACAGTTGTGGTACAATGTGGTACTTACAGCACACAGATTGGCCATACCCCATTATACATATGTACATACATAGTACATATGTATGTATACATATATATGTACGTTTAAACTGGTATGTATATACAATGTGGAGCAGGTCGAAATTTAACTATTTTTCAAATAGGGGGAAAACAATGAGAAATGTTAATTACCAGACAGGGGGAAGGGGCTAGTCTTTGTGCACTTTCGCAGCTGTTTTTATTAGTTGGCAATGCTGCTGCCTGTTCGGCCGGCCACGCCTCTCCATG
This sequence comes from Drosophila subsilvestris, assembly GCA_035043285.1. NCBI lineage: Eukaryota > Metazoa > Arthropoda > Insecta > Diptera > Drosophilidae > Drosophila > Drosophila subsilvestris. Next base: position 1,847,252 of record JAWNNB010001728.1, on the reverse strand, counting down.
TCTCCTGAGACGCGGCATTGACAGCCCTCGCGACGAATGGGATATCGTCACAGACAAAACTCTCACTTTCGTTGGAACTGCTGTCTCTGTTGGTCTCTGCTTGCTGGTGTTCCAACACGACAATGGATTGGAGACACTCGGAATGGAGAATTTGGTTTGGAAAACAAACAACCCGAGTTGTACGACAAAGCTTACGAGTCTGTACGTATGTACATACGTTCGAAAACCCCCACTTTCGGCGGAGTTTAACATTATAATTGCACGCAGAGACAGAGGAGAGGCAAAGACAGAGGCAGAGGCAGACTTTCTCCCTTACGAACAGCAAGCAGCGCGCGCTTTTCATTTTCTTCTGCTCTGCCTTTTTGTACGAGACTTTATTTAGATTATTTTGTCGGAAGTCGATAATGCGGTGGCCCACCCGGTCGTATGCGTAATATGATTGGCAGATAAAGTATACCAACGGGTACCAAGAAGTAACAGAAGTCCTAAAAACCAATAGCAGTATCCTATATTTACCAAGAATATTAAAATTATCAGGGGAATCAATATATACTTTGGAGCCAGATCTTAAGATTGAAATCAAAATAATTCTAAATGAATTTTTGTGCATCAAATCTTAAATAGTTTTTAGCCATTTAATTGCTTATCGCAATGAACGCAGATGGAAGCCGTTTAACCAGAAGTTTTCTGTCAGCCAAGACACGTTTTTGCGGGCCATTAAGTATTTATGCTATTTCCCATGAAATAAATAAAATTAAATTTTATGTAATTCTGCACAAAATGGCAGCAGCAATCCACAGAGAGCTCAGCCTCGACTCGGTCTCGGGTTTTGGCATGCCGTGCCCCAATACTCGTAACAGTTTGTCTAGAATGTTCGTTCGTTCGTTTGTGAGGGGGGCGGTTCGAACAGCGGTTCTGATCGTTTGGCAGTCACTTTGGGGCCTAGCCCTGACAGGCAGCATGCAGCATGCAGCTGCAACGGTAGTGACTGATGCTGATGCTGAGGTGTGTGTGTGGGTCGTGGATTGGATGTCTGCCTGCATGCTGCTCATAATCAGGGCCATAAGGCACAAGTCGAGGCTGTAGATCTTCGCTCACATTTACGTAGATGATTTGGCTGAAACCAAAAAGCATCAACTGGTTATTGAACTCGCTGCGGCAGTCAGTCAGTCAATCAGACAGTCAGCTGGTAGCGGTTGCTCGCAGATTAAGTGAGTGGCGAATGCAAGGTCTGCCGCTGCGGAGCATTCAAAAGACTGAGACTGAGGCAACGAAGCTGGAACACATCCGCACATGTTTCGGTTTTGGTTTAGGGTCTGGTCTCTCTTGCAGGAAGTGACAGTGACACAAAGCAATCTAGCAGGCAAATTGTCAAAGTGAGATATGAGATCCATCATAATTAACTTACACCCCCAGTAGCAGTAGCAGTAGCAGTAGCAGCCGCAGCATGCCACATACATAGAGCCATAAAGTCGTAAATATCCACTCGAACACGGGCCATATCAATCATTTGTCAGGCGGCGAAGGTGACAAAAACCAAAATAAAATCAAACTCCAGGCAAAGCCGAGCGGCAAACTCGTTCAGAGTTTTGTCATTATATAAAGGCTGAGTATCTAAATTTATCTGCTGTATACTCGTATCCACACAGCCAAACATTCGGCATCGACAACGACATCGGACACTGACAGCGGCATAATCGAGCAGCTCTACGTCGCAGCCAAAATGTCAAATCATTATCAGCGAAACTTAGTGATCAGCCAGCCAGCTAGACACACGGACGATGGCTATGGCTTTAGCAGTCTGTATGTACATACATATGTATGTACATATGTATGTATGTATCTGATCGATAGCAGATTGCACAACATCTGGCTTCTCATATTATAATTGAAGCTAATTAAGTGAAAAAGTTCGGTTTTTATGCCACTTTTGTTGGCAGCCCTTCCGCTGGCCTTTGGCCAGTGGCCACAATTGTCAGCGACAGAGTATTTGGCAATAAATTCATCTGCCCAGCCATAAAGTGGCTCGACTTGAAACCGTTTTATTGTCTAGGCCATAAACATTGATCGAGGCTTTAAACAGCCAGAGATTAGACTTGTCTGGACTGTCCATTGGCCATTGGTCAGCGTCGAGTGGCAATCGAGGCATCGCATCGCATCGCATCTTTTAATTTTAATTTTAATTTGAATATTTGTACGCGTTGGACAAACGGGTTTCTGGTGCGCTTTATTTGTATTGGCCAAAAAGGTTAAAGTTGAGCACAATGCCACCTGCTTTCTACCATAATAATATGTACAACAAATTTCACCTTTTCCATGGGACTGTGATTATTTTTTGCTGCATGCGCTTCCCTATGATTTATTGTGTTGCTGGGGGCTGACTCTTTTCAGACGCTTTGTTTATAAATAAAAGCGCATGTGGGGGTTACATAAGGATGTTGCTGCTGCTGCTGTTCGCGTTGCACTTGCTGAACTGACGATGATGATGATGATGATGACGACGATGACATAATGTCCGCACAGTCAGTTCCTTATTGCTGAGCTCGAGTCTTGGGTGCACGACACGCCTCTCCACAAGAAAGTGCAAGTGAAAATATGAATTTTAACCAACATTTGACAGGGACAGCCAAGCCAAGCCAAGCCAGGCCTGAAACAGAGACAGAGCATTTTCCAGCCCGCTGGCTGCCATTTGCGGCCTTTGCCACTCGTACTACTCGTATGTGATGTGTGTCGGTCGCTTGGGCCGCCTTTTGTTTCGGTAGAGCGAGCGAGCAGCAAAAAAGCGACGAAAACTCCAATGCGACACACTGACAAATGTGCAAATTCTTGGCGAGGCCAGACAACAGCCAAACAGCAAAACAGCAAAACAGCAAAACAACCAAACAGCCAAGAAAACAAACGGACATAAATTTTATTGACATTATGAACAACTTCTTGGATCGTAGGAAATGCTTGGTGGTCCGACTCCATTAGCACTGGAACGGAAGTGGTGCGCACTCAACTGTTGAGATCTGGCAGAATAATGGCCATTATGGGTTCTTGTTCAATCTGTGCTGATGTTGCGACTGATGTTGCGACTCTTGTTGATATTTACGTGTATGGTGAGTCAGCAGCAGCAGCAGCAGCAGCTGGCTGGCATTTTATGTGGCTCACGTTTGGGGCATTAAAAAGTCATGCCAAAAGTGCATTTCGTTCCATAACTCACAGGAAACCGAGCCCGTGGCTGGCGTATCCATCAAAAATATGAGGATGGAGCCTAGCCCCATGGACTGGTTTCCAGAACAGCGACTCGTCCAGCCGGTTCAGGGCTAAGCTGCAGCAGGAAGTAATTGCCAGAACCCAAACCCCACCCCAACCGTAATTGAAGTCGCATATTTTTGTTCGCCCAACTAATTAGCTGAGCGGAGCGCCATTAAAGCATTATTCTGATTGAGCAGCAGTGGACCAGTTTCGGTTTAAGTACACAACTGAGTCATGCCACTTCACTGTCTCTTACACTCCTCTGTCTCCCCCTCTCCCTCTCCCTCTCTCTCTCTCTCTCTCTGAACTCGTTCATGGAGCGAGCCCGTGGCCAGATTGCGCAAGGTCGTCTGGTCAGGACAGGTGCTCGCGAATACGACTACGACTCGGCCTGATTGTGACGTATGCAACTAACTGGCTTGCAGCGCCAAAGCAGCGTAAATAAATAAATAGCTTGCCACAAAATCAAAGCCAAATTATTGCCGAAACAGTTATGACTTATGGACTTTATGGAATCCGTTAAGTCATCAGGTTTATAAGCAACTTGCGAGGTGTACAGCTATGACGCTTGTTTGCACAGTGCCGGTGCAGCGATTTTCCTTTTTATTTTCTCTTGAATTTTGTTGACTCCGATTGTCTGTATCTTGGGCTATCCATGTGCTTTATGGCGCTGTGGTGCCTCACCTTGAGCTTAATTTCGGTCAAGTCAGAGTCATTCAAAATTTTTAATTAAAGCTCAAAGCAACAAAGCGACAATAAACAGCCAAACAACATCGAGTCGACAGCCGCTAAATTGTCAAATGTGGGGAGTTGGGAGGGGGAAAGGCAATGGCAACAGCATTTTAATAAATTTGCAAATAATATTGGCTTCGAAATGCCATTTGCTGTGGCCACAAACAAAGGACTTAGGAGACGAACTTCAGTTTGAACTGCGCTCTCAAGCAGACAGGCAGCAGCTTATGCTCTTAAGTGCAACACTTTGCGCAATTTGTCGCGCCTCTTCATAGCACAAAGACGAAGCGGAGAGCGTGCGGCTCGGTTCGGTAAATGCAAATGGCAGCCCACAAATGTACGCAAATGAATTGCAATTTCTGCGCTTTCTTGCGGCAATCAATTCAATGCTTTCCATGCAAGTGAAATCAGCAATCGCACAGACAGACAGACAGACAGACAAACAGACAGATGGTACCCTCTGTTTGTGGTGCTATGGATGGGGTGGGTATATACGACCCTAGCTCGAAAGAGATTTAGGATACCGTTCAGACTTGATTTAATTTAATTTTAATTCTAATTCAATAATTGTTGGCATGTTCCCTGAAATAAGCATCTGGGTAATGCTCTTGGTCGAGACTCTTAACTGCATTAACTGCACTTTTCTTTAGTTTTTCTTTTCATTTTGCCATCTCCATCTCCATTTCTGTTTTTTGTTTTTGCGCAAGACAATTGAATAAATCGAATCATGCTGCTGGAATGTATGTACATATGTGCGAGTAGTTCGTTCGTTTGTCGTCCCTCTACTTGTTGCTCCTCCTCCTCCTCCTCCACCAACCCTACCGTCTCCCGACTCTTTCTATTATTTATCGACTTTTATTTGGTGGCTGTCGTAACCACAGACTTTGGTGCGGCTTTCAGCGAAACACAAACACACACACACACACACACACACACACACACACGCCAAAACGGAGACTGTAACCGAAGACTCGGCCGCAAATTTGAGCCAGAGCATGCGGCTGACGGCCCCACCAAGAAAGAAAAGCTACATAGCTCCTCCGCTCCCAGCCCCAAGCTACACCACAGTCGCAGTCACAGTCACAGCCCCAATCGACAGCCATTTGGCTGTGCTCCAGCGAGCCGTTAGACAACGCGGACCCTGGCTAATGATACTCACACACAGGGGCACACTTGCACACTTGCACACCCTCTCCTCTCGCATTTTTGTAGAAAAGCTGTGCAATGCGACTTGGACAACTGCCCGGAATGGAATCGAACAAAACATACTTGTAAATACTTTGCGCAAGGCACCTCACCTCAGCACATGCCTGGAGAATGCAACTGAAAGATGATTTGCCAAAATTGAACATCGACAGCCAGCCAGAGAGACAGACAGACAGACAGACAGACGGACAGACGGACGGAGAGACAGACACAGACAGCCATTCAGTCAACGGTTATGGCTTTGCTGATTGCTGACTTTCGGTTCTGGGATTTTCGCTTTCGCACAAGGAAAATGAAAGGCATTTTGGGAGCTTGTTTTCACTTTATGGTCATTTCGTTTATTTCCGCGCCCCGGCCAACGCCATCCACGTACTGCGTACTCCGTCGAACCAAAGCGAGAGCCAGGCCAAAGCCAAAACCAGTTGGTCCAGTCCAGTGGATGTTATGGATGTTGTGGATGGGCCTGATGGTTGGACTTGGGCCAACAGACTAACTGGTCGGGTCGCGCCGTGGCCACACGCGATAAGGAACTTTGTGTGCTGGCATCTCATTTAGATTTTATAATTTATTCATCACTTTTTTTGGCTGCTAAAACATTTAAACAAATAGCCCCAAATATGCCCGAACCAGTTTCACTTTTGATCAGCCTCAGCCCCCAGCCCCCAGCCCCAGCCCCCAGCCACAGCCACAGCGCCAGCCTCAGCTTTAGCCCCAATGCCACTGGGATTTGTCGTATTCACATCTTGATCAAGAGATCTGAGGAAGCAGCGATCCGCCGAGAACGAGCGGACGACGAACATGGAGATTTATGGGTTGGCCTGGGTGCTCGGGGATTGGGCTCATGGCGGAGACCAAGATCGAGACCGAGACTGGAAATTGGCCATAAATTAGACAAGCCTTTGTTGGTGACGCGACCTTGAGCCCTCGTGCTAGCCGATCGGAATGTGTTTGTGCGTGTACGTGTGTGTGTGTGTGTGGATAGATCGCCGCTGGCTTCTAACTGTATCTATTGTCCGTTAGCAATCGACTCACGCTTGGGCCAATTTGGGCCATTTCTCCGCTGTGCGACCGCTAACTGTTTTGCCGCTCACTCGCCGCGAGCATTTGCATAACTGCGGCATTGTGTAAGGTGTTCTTAATGGAGATGCCCACTGAATGCCTAAGCAGGCAATACGAACGGACAAGACAAAAGCTTCAAGCCTCAATGTCGTGGCTCTTCAAGTGGGTAGGGGCGGGGACCAGAGTGGGACTCCAAACCCAAGATGTCAGCCACTAATTGGCACATCTGAGCTGAGCTCAAACAATGACCGAACTGAGACAGTAAACTTGAATAATTATGAGCACTGAATTGTTTGTATATATGTAACTATAGTATGTACATATGTACATAATTAGTTGTCCAAGCAATCGACGGAGCAGCAGCTCTGGGGGCCATTGTTGAGGCCTGGCTGGGTCAGGTCGCGGCCCGTCTCTACTCCACTTGGGAACTGGGTCAATGTCGAGACGTGGTCGGGTCCGCTCATGTGGGATGTGAGTGCCCAAAGGGCGGTAAAGCGGTACAGCGGGACAAGTGGCCATCCGACTGACCTCTGTGTCTCCATCGCTAAGCCGGCGAAAGCGAGTGTGAAGTGCAAGCGACGAATATGCTCCGCCTGACCTTCACAGCGCCCCAATTTTTGGGAACTGTCCCTCTGGCATGCCTCTGCCTCCGCCAGCAGGTGACACGTAATTTGTTGAAAATCGACGTGCACCCCACACAAATCGCTGCGTGTCCAAGTTTATTAATCGTACATCAAAAGCATAAAAACTGTGATTAATAATTGCCTGTTTTTTTTTGTGTTTCTACTTTACAGTTACCGCCGCGGCTGCTGCAAGTCGCCTTTGTGATATGCCTGCTGATTGTCTTGCTATCACCATCCACTGACAGTGCACAGAGTAAGTATACAAATTTATGGAGTGGGAATAGCAGCAAAAAGGTTACTCAAGGGGACACCCGGGTTTGAACCGGGGACCTCTCGATCTGCAGTCGAATGCTCTACCACTGAGCTATATCCCCAGTTATAAAAAATGGGAGAATTTACAGAACAAAAGCCAACAGAACAAGAGTCAGCGGCATCGAGCCACAACTCGTTCGTTCTCCTTATGTGGGCGTGGGCGTCATACTACGCGCGTATCTATCTGCAGCCAGTCTCTGTTTCTTTAACTCGCACGAGAACGAGGGTATATTGTGTAGTGCAGCTGTATGTAACAGCGTACTAACTATATATATGTAGGTATATAATCTTGATCATCAGCATAGGCCTATCAATCTAGTCTTTCCTTTCGATTTTCTCAGTGTTTTGATATTACCGGGCAGATTATATTTGCTTTGAATGTTTACTGCTCTGAACTCTGTCGCAATATATATATATATATGTATTATATACATAATACATATACTATATCCTTAGTTTAGTGAGTCTTACTTTCGTCACAATATCAATCCCCGATTATACAACCGATTAGCGAGGTATCCTATGGTCGGAAGGTCGACTATGGAGTTCTTTCCTGTCAGTACTTTTTCATTTTGTGTCTGGCAGACGGAAGTTGATAAATAATTGTTGCTCTTTCTGTTGCTTTGTATTGTTCTGTGATTGCATCTATCTGATACTCTACTTATCTCACCGACAGCCACTCTACCAAATGGGTTTTTTATGTTGGCATCGATTTGTTGAGTTATTTAACCAAACCCCAAATGGGAAAAGGGAAAGGTTTCCCCAGTGCAAAACGTTAAAGTAATTAGAGCGATCAAATCAGAGTAAACAACGAGACAACGAAAGAGAGGACGGAGTATGATAAGTTAAACTAAATAGTAGCAACAGGAACCCCAATATATGAATTGGAAGATCCGCTGACTGCTTTATACAGAGTTATTCCTAGCCATTTTCTTCATTCATGTCAAAGTTGGAAAGTCTCCTCTCGGCTACAGATATAGTAAAATCTAAGCCCTATTTCATATTCAGTTATTGCATTACTTAAATATCGTGCACCTGGGTTTTGGCATTTACAGTTGCATGCTGAAAACAGCAACGTAGAAAATGGGGAAACTCAAATATAAAATAATTAGGAAATTAATACATAAATATTAATGACAACCAAATTTGGAATAAATCGTGATTGAACTTTAAACAGATGTGAAATATGTTTTCATTTTCATGGAAGCGCTTCATCTAAATTCTTTACAAGCTACAGGAAAATATTATTTTGATTACAAATCAATTAAAACTGTTACAAAAAAGAAAATATAAACAAAAATTAGGGGACACCCGGGTTTGAACCGGGGACCTCTCGATCTGCAGTCGAATGCTCTACCACTGAGCTATATCCCCATGTTTTAAAGTGTGTCTGAGTTTCTACCAGTACTTCAGAGCTATCAGTCGTTTGTTTACTGCAATTAAAATACATTGCAAGTGGAAATTATTTAACCCTGGACTAGACAAAGATTTTTATCTTAAAAAGGTGAATTGCAACCCCACTTGCAATTATTAATTATGAATTTCAATTTTCATATGGAAAAAAGAGAAAAATTCTACATTGTTGTAAATGTTTATCAAAGAATAGCACAAGATTAAATTATTTTAAAAAAATCTACTTAGGGGACACCCGGGTTTGAACCGGGGACCTCTCGATCTGCAGTCGAATGCTCTACCACTGAGCTATATCCCCATGCGTGTTGCACCGTTCCAAATGAGCCCCAATCAGCTAACTGCAGCTAGTTATTCTAGTTTTAGAAAACTAAGTAGCCAGTTGCATGCTATCAGAGCCAAGAAAAAGATAACAATTAATCAACACATTGTTGCAATAACTAAAAAAAAAATAGCAAAAAAGGTTACTCAAGGGGACACCCGGGTTTGAACCGGGGACCTCTCGATCTGCAGTCGAATGCTCTACCACTGAGCTATATCCCCAGATGAGCTTCGTCCGACCGAACATCAACTATACCCGCACAGCGAGCTGAGATTGCTATTAATAGTCATTCCTGCCCATTTATGGGGTCTCACGAGTGTGTGTGTGTGTGTGTGGACTTGCGCAGTGCCCAAGTGAGGTGTGGAGTGAAGTGGACTTACTGTGAAATGGAAAAGACACAACAGGCCATTAAATGAAATACGAGTATTTAAACAGGTTTAGCAATAATTTCGTATTGTTATTTCTGCTGCAACAATTCGACTTCGTTTAACGAAATTGAGCAGCGAGATAATGCCCAAAACCGGTGTGGGCAAGAGCCATTCCATGCCATGCCATGCATACATATGTATGTACTCACAGTGCGAGAAATCTGTCTTCGATATCTTTATTATTGCGATAGACAGAATTAAGTAAATCTTTGCATCACGACTCTTGGCTTGGCTCAATCAAGCCGCATTTTCCACAAATTGTCAGCTGAAGATGCCAATCTTAGCCACATTAATTGGAAACTATCGACACTCGACGATCCGACGATCACAAGTGGTTGAAATGGCCATTAGGATGGCGATTGAGATCAAGATTGCGACAGCCCCCCACCGTCATTACCATTGCCACACTGATGTCTGGGGATGAGGAGCAGCAACGTAGCTCAATTGACAGACAGGTGCCACCTCAACAGGCGTCGAACACTTATTTGACCAAGGTCAATTTATGATCCCATTGAGGGATAGCTGTGGGTGTGAAGATTTTTTGTTAATTTGTGGACTGTAATTACCTCTCTCCTATTTGGTCGGCAAAGTTTAATTGATAATTCTATTTTACTTCAGCCAAAACCCGAAGACGCTTGCGACGCCCCACAACAGCGGCCAGTTCATCGCGTAGCAATTTGATCGAGTCCAAGAAATCGACCGAGTCTCCCGTGGCGGAGAAGCGCATCGATCAGATAACCGCCTCCACCACCACAAGTGTACGCCGCACCCGTCTGCGCTCCAAGTCGAAGCTGGGCGGTGGAGCTGCTGCAGGAGTAGCAGCAGTCGGCGGAACGGCCTTGGTGGCCAGTGGATCCTCGCTGAAGGGCAAGAAGACCAAGGTGGAGGATAACACGCCAAAGATTGTCTGTTACTATACCAATTGGTCGCAGTATCGCGTCAAGATTGGTAAATTTGTGCCAGAGGATATCCCCGCCGATCTCTGCACGCACATCATATTCGCCTTCGGCTGGCTGAAGAAGGGCAAACTGAGCTCCTACGAGTCCAACGATGAGACCAAGGACAATGTCCCCGGACTGTACGACCGCATGATGAGCCTGCGCAAGGCCAATCCCAAGCTGAAGGTAAGTCGAGCACACAGCTCCCCCTCTGAACGAACAAATACAACTTATTGGTAAATTAAATCTTCGCTGCCAGATCCTGCTTGCTTTGGGTGGATGGTCGTTTGGTACCCAGAAGTTCAAGGACATGTCCGCCACACGGTACACGCGCCAGACCTTTGTCTATTCGGCCATTCCCTTCCTGCGGAAGCGTGGCTTCGACGGCCTGGACATGGATTGGGAGTACCCCAAGGGCACGGACGACAAGAAGAACTTTGTGCTGCTCTTGAAGGAGTTGCGCGAGGCCTTCGAGGCCGAGGCCCAGGAGCTAAAGAAGCCGCGTCTCCTGCTCTCCGCTGCCGTGCCCGTGGGCCCGGACAATGTGCGTGGCGGATACGATGTGCCCGCCATTGCCAGCTATCTGGATTTCATCAACCTGATGGCCTACGACTTCCACGGCAAGTGGGAGAAGGAGACGGGCCACAATGCACCGCTGTATGCGCCCTCCACCGACTCAGAGTGGCGCAAGCAGCTGTCCGTGGATAATGCTGCCAGTCTCTGGGTCAAGCTGGGTGCCCCCAAAGAGAAGCTGATCATCGGCATGCCCACCTACGGCCGGTCATTCACGCTGGCGAACACCGACAAACACGGCCCCAATGCCCCCGCCTCTGCCGGCGGTCGAGAGGGCGTCTACACGAAGGAGAGCGGCTTCCTGGCCTACTACGAGATCTGTGAGATGCTGCTAAACGGTGCCGTCTATGTCTGGGATGAGGAGATGAAGGTGCCCTACCTGGTCGACGGCGATCAGTGGGTGGGATTCGATGACGAGCGCGCCATTAGGAACAAAATGCAGTGGATCAAATCGAATGGCTTTGGCGGCGCCATGGTGTGGACCATCGACATGGATGACTTCAAGGGTGAGGTGTGCGGCGGCAATGTCAAGTACCCGTTGATTGGCGCCATGCGTGAGGAACTGTTGGGCATATCGCGCGGCAAGGAGGCCAAGGATGTCAATTGGACAGCCATAGCCGCCACATTCGAGGACATCGAAGAGGTTTGTCGCGCACTGCCAGTTTTTAAAGCTTCTTCCATCAGCTAATCGGTAATCGATACTTACAGAAACCGGAACCCATCAAAATCGAAGTGGACGAGGTACTGAAAAAGGTGCGCAAGCCCCAGGGTGCCAAGAAGCAGCGCATCAAGTCCGGCGCCAATGCAATCGAACAGAACAGTGAGTCGAGTCCTTCCCACCAAAAATGAACCTTATGGGTTGCATCCATTTGCTAATACTCAATTCCTTTTGCAGCACGCCCCGCCCAGGTGTTTTGCTATCTGACCAGCTGGTCCGCCAAGCGACCTGGTGCCGGCAAGTTCCAGCCGGAGAACATTGATCCCAAGCTCTGCACGCACATCGTGTACGCGTTCGCCACGCTGCAGGACTACAAGCTGACGGAGGCAACCGATGACGATCCGGAGAATTACGAGAGTGTCATAGCACTGCGTGACGCCAATCCTGATCTGCAGATTTTGTTGGCCATCGGCGGCTGGGCCTTCGGCTCGACGCCCTTCAAGGAGCTCACCTCCAATGTGTTCCGCATGAACCAGTTCGTCTACGAGGCCATCGACTTTCTGCGTGACTACAAGTTTAACGGCCTGGACGTGGACTGGGAGTATCCGCGCGGTGCTGAGGATCGTGTGGCCTACTTGAGCCTGCTGAAGGAGCTGCGCGTCGCGTTCGAGGGAGAGGCAAAGTCCTCTGGGCTGCCGCGTCTGCTTTTGACGGCTGCTGTGCCGGCATCCTTTGAGGCCATCGCCGCTGGCTACGATGTGCCGGAGATCTCCAAGTACCTGGACTTTATCAATGTGATGACCTACGACTTCCACGGCCAGTGGGAGCGCACGGTGGGGCACAACTCGCCGCTGTTTGCCCTGGAGTCGGCCACCGGCTACCAGAAGAAGCTCACCGTCGACTACAGCGCCCGAGAGTGGGTAAAACAGGGCGCTCCCAAGGAGAAGCTGCTGATCGGCATGCCCACCTACGGACGCAGCTTCGAGCTGGTCAACGACACTCAATTCGACATCGGATCGCCATCGTCGGGCGGCGGCAAGGCGGGAAAGTTCACCAACGAGGCTGGCTTCCTCAGCTACTACGAGGTGTGCTCCTTCCTGGCGGCCGACAACACAACGCTCGTCTGGGACTCGGAGCAGCAGGTGCCCTTCGCCTACAGGGGCAACCAGTGGGTTGGCTTTGACGACGAGCGCTCGCTAAAGACGAAGGTGAGTGGGAGATCCGCAAGGATGTTAAGGGAATACTTTTTAAACTTTTATTTGCTTGCAGACTGAATGGCTGAAGGAGCAGGGCTTTGGTGGCATTATGGTCTGGTCCATTGACATGGACGACTTCTCTGGCCGCTGCGGCAGTGGCAAGTATCCATTGTTGAGCGCCCTGAACGATGAACTGAAGGACTACAAGGTTGCGTTGGAGTACGATGGACCCTATGAGTCCCATGGCCCACGCGGAGCATACACAACAAAAGATCGTAGGTTTCCATTCCTCCTCCCCTCACTTATATGACCACTGAACACTTACCTTCTTGCCACAGCTCATGACGTGACCTGCGCCGAGGAGGAGGGCCACATCAGCTATCACAAGGACTGGGCTGACTGCACCCACTACTACATGTGCGAGGGCGAGCGCAAGCACCATATGCCATGTCCTGCCAACTTGGTGTTCAATCCCAATGAGAATGTCTGCGATTGGCCCGAGAATGTCGAAGGATGCCACTCCCCCACGGAGGCACCAGCCTAAGCTGCACCAACCCCGCCCCGCCCCGCCCCGCACCGAGTGTCGAGCTCGAGCCCCACTCGATTTGTTAATATTATGAAACGGATGCCCCTAGAACTAGTAATAATAATGCAAAACTGCCACGAAACTACATCTGTTGCTGCCCGCTCACATTCCACTAACAAAATAATCGAAAACTTGCTACATTTTGGCTGAATTTTTTAATATTATTGTATAAGGTTAGATAGTGCACCTAAGTAGTTTTTATGTCTTAGTAACATATGCGCGGTTGATCAGAAATCATTGCTAGAAAACAACTCCTCCGTCCCCCCCACCACTTTTCACGTCGACTTCAATGCGAGGTAACAAAATGGTTCATATGGAAGCGTCCCGAAACTTCTGTGTATCATACTGTGATAATCATAAGAAACACCAACAAGAAATTAAAATTTTTTATCGAAATCGAAATCAAAGCAAAGCAAAACCTTTTCCGCATTAATTTCACAAAGTTTTTGCTACCTTTGCTCCCGTCCTTTGAGCTCCTCCTCCTCCTCCTCCACCCCACCTCTTTCTTATCTGATGATGACAACAGAACAGGCAGGCGCACAAAGAAAATTGTACATTTTCAAGTTTTATCAATAAAATTTGTATTATAGAGTTGTAATTACGTAGTTTAAATAAACATTTTTAATTAATATTTTTGCGTATTTTACCTGCAATTATAATTATGTACTTTTAGGATATTGTTTGGGGAACGTTTTCTACGAGAAAAATCCACGAGAACAGATCGTTTAGCTGCTGTTATAATAATCACACATATTCTACTTTTTTAGCAACTCCATTTCAATTAAAATTCTTTTAATTTATCATTTATGGCCCCAAGTCTTGCGACAGGGCACTATAAAAAATTATTTTAGACTCATTAGAGTGCCCCTCTCCACGGAAATCTTTAGTAAAAGGCGAAAGATTTATTCGACAATTGAAGAGAAGCCAGAGTGCCGATTGATCGCAAAAATTAGCAATATCATGCTGGCCGTGCTAGAACCGATTGGGAATTGTAAGGGCATACGCAAGCGCAGTTCGATCGTGCATGTTCCGTTTTATGTGTATGTAAATATGTTCATATGTTTGTATGGATTTTAATGTCAATCGTTGGGCTTCAAATTTAAATGCATATTTTGGGGTTGCCAGTTTCAGTCAAACTTCTCTCCTCCTATATTACACATTTGTTACACCTGTTCGTTTCTCCATGTTTCTCCGTAATCCGATTCAGTCATTCTTTTGCCCTTTCAAATCCGCCCATTGGACTGGGTATTCCGTGTGCTGTGGTGCAGCGCCTGCAACCGCCTGGTCTGTCCCGCCGCCGAAGGGGTACTCAAAACGAATCCGCGCTGGCTGACCAGTGCAGAAGGGACAGCTGTGGAAAAGAATGTGAGTTATACTGCTGGCCTGGCTGAGTGTAAAACATTTTAACGGTTTGAATACTCACCTTCCTCCCCTCACAACACTCCCTCCTGCTACACGGACAATCGGATAGATTTTGAGGTACAAGCACATCAGACGATGGCATACAAAAAGTGCCGGCAGAAGGAGCAGGGCGCACAGAAGTATCGCTGCCCAAAATGCATTCTACAAAAGGGATGGGATGGGGCAGCATTTAAACAATATTGTGAGACATTCTGCAATGTGCAATCTCAATCTGTACTCACTATTGGATCCACAAGACGGGAGCAAACAAAGTGAGCGCCTTGATAGTAAATGTATGCGAGGGGCTGACAATGTCCGACGTTCCTTGTGCTCTCTAAGATCACCCTTTCGATATAGTCTTTAATTATTTCGTTGGATGTTTTGGTAAAGTTTTTCGCCATTGTATTGATATAATGAGTGCCCTTCTCCCTGAAAAATTTCTCGGACCTATCTGCCGCCTCCAACAGTAACCCAATAGACGCATTAAAGTCATTGTTATTGTATAGAATGAGGGTGTCAATTTTGTTCAAATTATCCATTATTTTTTCAACGCCCCTTCTCAGTGGCTCTTGCATTTTTTCAGCGAATACCAGGGCATTACTGTACTCCAATCTGTAAGAAATCAAAGCTGGCCTAACTTCATTTTCGGCGAGAAAAGAGGACATTTCATGTAACTTCTCGGCCAGAGCCTTTAAGTCTGTGGGCACAAATTTTGTGCAAAGTTTCTGTTTGAATAGGCTGCCGTGGTAATTCGATAGATTGCCAGAGCGCACTTTAGTGAGTTCGAGCCTCTCATCGTGCGTGAAAATTGTAAATATGGATAAA
Source organism: Drosophila subsilvestris (assembly GCA_035043285.1). Classification (NCBI taxonomy): domain Eukaryota; kingdom Metazoa; phylum Arthropoda; class Insecta; order Diptera; family Drosophilidae; genus Drosophila; species Drosophila subsilvestris. The sequence continues at coordinate 1,831,743 of JAWNNB010001728.1, read as the reverse complement.
TCATCAGCAAACAAAGGTGTATTCTCATCTTCACTCAAGAGTATTTGGCTGTTCCTCAATTTGTTTATATCGTAAATGTCTCTCCTGTTTAGCAGCGTAAAGATGCTTTCATTTGCCTGGCACAACTTGATTGAATTTGTCACTGCTAGCGTTCGCGACGACATCCCATTATCGTCCGGATTCTGACCCATATAACGATTAATTTCGACCAGGGAGTCGAGCCGGCGAGAGATGAGATCCGTACCAGCGCCATGTGACACGGAACAGGCGGAAACGTGTGTTACTATTCCGATCATAAAGTAGAAAAGTCCAACCAGTGCGATGAACGAGAACACACAAAATATCATGATAATGGCACTGAAATGAATCACACAAATTACGCACAATTACGCCAGATGCCAGATAGATTTTTCACTCACATTAGCAGGCATGAGGCGGCCATGCTCTTGCTACAAACTCCAGATCGTCCAGTGGCCCTTCGAGAGGACCCAACGCAGCCGCATGTCAAAGCCACAATGAGAATTAAGATAATCTAAGGGCGATGCAAATTATGACAAAGGTATTAGTGGGGCTGCTCTAGCTATGTATATTCCATTCCCGATCGAGGGGACAGCAGCAGCATATTCGACTCACTGTAAAGATTAATAAAATAATTATTTTGTTGATAGTACTGCGATCTGAGTTAAACATTTCGTATACATCGTCAAATGTCCTTGTGTTGCTCGCTGCATTAATGTGAATATCGCTGATGACTTTCTCGATCATGTCGCGTATATCTGAGGCTAATTCCAAATAGATAAGCCGTCCGTTTTCCACGCTTCGCAACATTCCCGGTATAATCTGTTTCAACTGTTTTTTGATCATTTCTTTAACTTCCCTGAGACGGACTAAGGCCCTTTTTGGTATAACATAATATCTCTTCTCCATAATTTCCTGAATTGCCACCAGAAAAACTGTAGAATTGGGAATCTAGAAAGGACATGCCCGTATTAGATAAGTTTCAGCCATTGAGTAAGTTCTTAGCAGGCCAATTGGCAATACCAAGTCAAAGTGCAGACAGGATGAAGTATCAATGGTCTCTATACGATTATCGAAGACGAATTGAGAGCAGCGCGTATAGGGGCATAGCCAGGAGGACGCGTAGGTAACGGATCGCTTCAGGCCACGCAGACCGTCTCTGAGCTGGGACCCAATCAGGCGCAACTCCTTCTCGAGATAAGCCACTTGCTTCATAAGCTGGTAGGCTTTTGGCATATTGTCCAAAATGCGCTCAAGTTCATCTATCGAATTACCCTCGGAAGTGTCCGCCAGGTCCAGAAAGATGTGTTGATGCGCATCTACAATGAGTAAGGAAGATGGGGGATGCAGATGGGGGGATGGATGGCGATTTCAGTGCACTTACTAGCGAAATGGTCATCGAAGTAGGCCTCCAGCTCCTGGTAGTTGTACACCATCAGGTGGTGAATGTGATCAGCCACATCCTTCAGAAAGACACAAGTGTCATCATTGCCACGTCGCAATGTCACCTTGGCTTCCCCGATGCCCCGATCCAAGAACTTGTTCGCCACAAACGCTGTGACGAGGCCAAAGCTACGGACAATCGCCAGCTAATTATTTTTGCCTGCCATTAAGGATAACTGCCTTCAAGCGGACTCACATCAGGCCAAGGATTATCAGGAAGAGGCATAAGCCGCAACAAATGCGCCGTTGGAAGTCTTTGTGACCCGAGCACGGACAGCTCTGTTTGCACCTCAGACAGCAGCACAAGCAGAAGTAGCACACACTGCAGAGAGTGGCATGAGAAGCGGGATGTTTTGGGGACCTTCAACTTACCCAATGAAAGGTATGACAAGGATCCACGCCAAGAGGAACATCACAAACAGCAGAATCAGCCAGTACCGATCCAACAGTGCAGCCCAATCGTTCTGAAGCACCTTGGGACCGAGCACCAGTTGGCCTTGGGCCGTCGCCACAACATAGCCTGCAGTGCGGGAGGCAAGGAAATGGATACCAATCCGAATCAAAAGCTCAACTGGCTGTACTCACCCGGTGGCATGGCTGGTTCCTCGGGTGTTACCAGATCGATGATCAAATGCGTTAAGTTGTAAACGAAATTCAGGGCCTTGGAGGTCGAGGACAGGTCCTTTGAATATGGCGGGTAACTCACATATTCGGTGTACTTTACGGGAGGCCAGTGCTGCTGTCCAAGCTGCTCGTGTGTCGTACCGTCGCCCACATAGCCTTCGCGCCAAACGATATCTGACGGATTAGTTGCTTCCTCGCCCTCATCACTTGCAGGTGTTGGTTCAGCTTCTGCATCTGCTCCGCCAGCAGCCCGTGCCAAGATTATCAGAGTTAGTGGGATCAACACAAGGCACCCACGAGCTGGAGCGAATGCGAGGCGACGCCTCCGTCGTCTGCCTGTGGATTTTCCCATACATTCACACACCAGACAATGGCAGCCTCCAAAGTGGTCCTTTCCGCATCCGCTTGAATACATCTTCCGACAGCGACGAATGCTTTGCACTGGGCACTCAAGTGCGAAAGTACCTAAGAGTGGATGACTCCTCAAAGCACCTGAAACAGCGTAAAATGGATTGTGTAGGTGTGTATGGGGGAGTCTGTAGCCTGTTGTGTGCTGTTGTTGTGTGTCGAACGGGACGTTTTGACTTGTATATGTCAAATATAACAGTTAAAGCCGTAACTGGCTTGATTGCCTACCTACCTAAGTTGAGTAGTCCTCTCAACGCGATCCTCAGAAATCGTTGCTATCATTATTGATGTTCATCTAACATGCAACCGCAATGAGGAAAACAAGTTAACGGTCTTGGCTGACTTTTATTCTCCCAGAGAGGGTTGGCAGCGTTGGGCGGCAGCTTTTATGTGGCGTCTTGTACTCCAAATATACCGCAGGGCCTGGCCTGGCCTGGCTTGTCTCTTCGTTTCATTCTGCCGCGATGCACCGCTAGCTTTTCCTACAAGCTTTGTACATATGTATTTATATATGTAATAACTGAGTACCGGGGTATTTTAATGTCGAGGAACGTGTGTTTTCTTTTTGTAGCCAAAATAATCACATTATTTCGAAATTTGTAAGTCCCCGAACTAAAATTGTTAGTGGTATCAGGACAAGAGTCAAAACTCCAACGCATGGACCTTTCGGACAACAAGGAAGGGCCCAGCTTATCAGAGTTATTGGTATCAACACAAGGAACCCACGAGCAGGAGGGAAAGCGAGGCGACGCCTCCGTCGTCTGCCTGTGGATTTTCCCATACATTCACACACCAGACAATGGCAGCCTCCACAGTGGTCCTTTCCGCATCCGCTTGAATACATCTTCCGACAGCAACGAATCTTTACACGATTCTTTACAATCTAAAAGGAATATGACTTCTCACAGCATGGAACATACCTGGTACTCATAGATAAACGGAAGAATACAACTAAAGCAAATACAACTAATCGATGATGTTCTTGTATCGGGAATGGGAACAACAAGACATCCCATCCGCGATTGTGTACACATCTTCAAATATAAATAAATATTTATAATTATCCGAATTATCTGAATCGATTATAATTATCTGCACATAAGTACGCACAAATAATAATAGCTCAGTGGAGATCTTTCAGCACAATTAGTATATGGTCGAGCGGTTCATATATGTAAAGTATGTTAACATAAAAGCATTCTGTTGATTTAAAATTTTTATTATTTTTTTATTGGTTTTCTCAAAAAGTTTTTATACATTTTGTTTTATTTTACTCGTTTTTTGTTTCAATTAAATAATTAGTCTTACGTTGATGTACACAGTAATTGAATTAAAAGAAAGTACGCGGTAATTCGGACAAAAATTATGTAGAGAATAGGAAAAGTACAAATTACTTAGGAAAGGTAAAGCAAAAAGAAAAAAAAATCAAGAAAAAGAATTGTAAAATTTGTTTAAAGCAGTAATCAAATCATCTGAATAACTCGAGTTTGGCCAACAACAAGTACAAAAATTATTATAAATCACACATAGCTGGTAAAGAAACCACAGCATCTACAGAATATTTTGTTGTATAACACTTAGGATAGAATTGCATTGCCAAAAATGGGAAACGTTTTGCTTAGAGGAATTATGAGTGGACTCTGTAAAATTGGATCCTTACGATTTGTTGCTTTGCTTGGTATTTGTTTTTGTCTATATGTTTTGTACAACAAAATAATGATATCGTGTTTTGAAGTTAGCAAGAGTCTCCAAATCAAATTTCACTTAATATGTATTAAAAATTCCTTGCCTTCTCCATTGAATACGTTTCTTCTTTTCTTTTCTTTTCTTTTCTGTTCTTTTATTTTGGTTTGTTTTGTTTGCTGGTGGTGCGGAGTAGTTGAAGCCTTTTAATATTTCTCCATTTCTTCGCGCTCTCTTTCTGATACGAATCGCGGATGTTTACGGATTACAGTTTGTCGGAGTGTGATATGCGTCCGCCCTGGCTCAACGCGACTTTTGGACTGCCTGCGAGTGGGTTTTGGGCGAGGAAGGTGTGGATTTTTGGAGTTGCGGAGTTCTGAAGTTTTAGAGCTAGATACAGACTTTCGTTAGTAAAATATTGTACTCGGAATTTCAGCGCGTTGCATTACAATATACATTTGCATCAGAGTGTACTCGATTAAGATCGTAAACAAATTATTCGAACGCAGATACAGTTGATCGAAGACTCGCTCAAAATGGATGTATGTACATATCACGCTATGGCCTAGACAGTTTCAGTTACGGTTACGATTACGGTTACGGTTTCACTGCCAGTACCAGTTTCAGTTTCAGATTTTGAGTATCGTTTTTTCTGTTTTTATTTTTTGTGGTTTGAGCTACTTTCTAAAGTCGCGCTGTGCGTCGCTTTTGCATGTTCCTTGAACCAACATATACATTTTTGTTTTTAATTCTTTACAATTACATACATACAATACATACTCGTAGTTTCACTTTGCATTTCGTTTGGTTTTGTTGTAAACGTTTTAAACTGTCTTTAGAAAATTTGTTTTTTTGCATTTCTTTTCTTTGTTTTGTTTTTTTTTATGTTAAAAATATTTCACTATAAAAAATACATAGTTGAAAAATAAAAACGTTTTCTCGGTTGTTGTTTCTTGTCTTCCATTTCCATTTCCTGTTCCTTTCCTCGTCTTCCGCTTCCGCTTAAGCTGTATTTTTTTTTTTTGCAATTTCATAATCTTCTTCGTTTTTTGGTAGCCAGGGGTGCGGGAGAGGGCGGCGGCTGTTAGAGGCATCCATCCGCTCATTTTTTAGACATGCTTTATAAACATTTGATGTGGTTCCTTGTCCTCATTTTTATTCTGCTTTCAAGTGGTTTTCTTTTTTTGTTGTTGCTCAACGCTTTTTCTGCACTGCCGCGCAATGTTTTTTGTTTGTTTTTGTTATTACAGGATTTTATTGTTGCAAAATTTTACAATTTTTTTTCTTATGACTTTTTTTTTAATACACACTTATAAATACTTTCATCCATTCCTCTCTCTTAGCTCTGTAAAAATAGATCCATGTTGTTTCAGCTCTTTCGCAAGTTTTTCTTTTCGTTTTCTTTTTAACTTTTTTTTGTTGTTTTTTCCCTTTTTTTTCTCTTTAAAGAATTTTTCAAGTTTTTTTGTTTACTTTTACGTTGTTGTTTTTTTTTTTCTTTTTTTTGTATCGTTTACCTTTTTTTGTATTTTGAAGTTTTGTCGTGTATTTTTTGTTTGGAGAGATTTCGTTTTCAAAAAGTTGCTTTTTTTGTGGTTTGTGGATGTGGTTTATGCTCTTCCCGTGATATCTACCGATTTGTTGTTTAAATTATTGTTTTGTTTCTTTTGTTTGTAGTGGATTTCGGTTGTTTAAATGCCTAAAATGTAGAGTTAAGAGCTAAACATAACATGGGGGATATCATCAGTTTTCTTTCTTTCCTTTTCTTTCCGTTTTGGCTTATCAATAAAAACTTTCGTATTTGAATGGTTGTTTAGGGTTTTTAGCGTTTTGGGGGTTCTGTTTTGATCGGCATGCGCCAAAATTTCTTAGTCATAATTAATGTTTCGCTTATGTTTAATCCTTTTAATCGTAGTCGTGTTGGGGGGTTGGGGAAGGGCTGGAGAATCGTTTCGGGTATTGGGTGGCTGGGGAGAGCTGCGCGTGTTTTCAGTTGCATTTTGAGGTGTTGAGGCTCATCAATTGGCCGCACTAGACATCAGTTCGGAGAAGGCGTTCTCCAGACAATTCTTGAGTTCAGCGTAGGAAACAATTAGGACAGACTGCTCGTCGCGCGACATCAGTTGCACCTAAGAATCGGAATTGGATTACTCTCTCTCTACGTCTCTCACTCCCTCTCTTCCTCTCTTGGCGGATCATTCGAACTTTTCCACTTACGCGCTCGATGGAGCCAGCATCCAGCTTATTGAGGGATTGTACAATGTGTGCGTGATCCATCCAGGGCCGGCCATCCTCGGTGACGGAATGAAACAAATAATCACGGAATAATTTCAACATGTATCTATCGCCAGTCTCCGACCAGGTGCAGTCCAAATTAAAACTATAGTAAATGGAAAAATTTGAAAATGTAATGGCATTCGATGTAGAATGATGAGACAGCGTAGGAATCGGCTTTGGGGACTTACTCGGGCCGTTCGTTGATGCTGTTTAGTTTCACCAATATTCGGTACAGGCGCCCGTTCTCCATCTCCTTGGCCAGCTCATCCTCCTGCATATCGATTTGGCTCTGCAGCGCATCCAGTTGAGTATAGAAACGGGCACCAATCATCGGCATCAGATCGGTTACAGATCGGCGGTTACCCGTGGTGAAGAGGTAACTGCAACGCGCCAAATCAGTCGGAGGGGATTATTAAGAATAGTTCTAGCAACTGCCTGTGGCTGTATTTTCTTACACAATAAAGTTACGAAGATCGGTGGAGTAGTTGCGCGTTACCATGTCAATGCTCGACTGGACATTGTCCCGCTGCACAGACTGAAGGCAGCGACAGGCCAGCGCCAATACCAAACGACCCAACGCGGTCAGATCGTCCTGTTAACATACAAAAGTAAATCAATTAAACTTCATATTAAATCAAATCGTGTTTCTATTTCTACCTGCTGATGCATGTTGACGAGCGCCAGGGGATTGGCCGCGTTTGGATCGAACTGCGTAATGTCCGATATGCAACAGGAGCTGAAGCGCACTCGCTTGCCCGTCACAATGATCTTCGTGGGATCCAGTACCCTGGCAAAGGAAAGTAAAGGATTAATAAATATATCTATCTATCGGTTTCTATCTATCAAACATACTTGCAGGCAAGCCCCGCCTGGTGTATGGCCCTCAGGCCAGCGGTTAGCTGCATGATTATCGACCAGATGGTGGCCTCCGGCAGCAATGGTCCGTTGCTGGTCCGCTGCATGTTACTCTTATGACTGCAATGGGTACATTTTAGTCATCTGACACGATCCTTTGCTTTGGTTTACCCACCTGAATGGGCGAGCTTCGCCTTGGAATGGATCAGTGTAACCGTTGGTCTCTGGCGCGGGCGTAAAGTATTTGGCCAGCAGTGTCTGTGAGCCGGGATAGTAGTCGTACACTAATACTAAGGCTGCAGAAGGCATGAGAAAGTCAATTAGAATTTGGCAGAAACTACAATATCCATGCATATGGGGATGGGTTATGCCCCGATTCCACTATGACACACATTCGACTGCTGAATGGAAAACATTTGTTTATGAAGAACACGAACAGTGAGCGAATATGAATGAAGTCTTAGTGGAACAGAGGGGTACAGTCGAGCGGCAAAGGAAGCTGTACATAGCCCTTCTCCGTTGCTCTATCTGATCCCCCCCTCTCTCTCTCTCTATATTTATATATATATATATTTAATCCCGCTAAATGTATGCTGAGAACGATTGTCTTATGTATTTGGCCTGATATTAAGGCGCTTAAGTTCTAGTTTTATTTGAAATCACATTCAGCCAGTAGTTTGGGTTCTCGCTGTCCAAAGAACTCACTAGGAGATGCGAGAAACACCTTAACAAACCCTTTTATGAAACGCCTGAACCCCTCACTCACAGTTATCACCAAATGCTTTCGTCGTGAACACCTCGCGCAGTTGCACCACATTCGTGTGCTGCAGTTTCTTCCACATCTCCACCAGCGTCATGCATTTAGTTGACTGCAGGCGGAACCCTAAAGTGGAGGCATACGATTAGCTCATGGCAGTGAGGAAGAGGGAGCAGCAACACCTACCGTGCAACCTTCGCAGGCAGTACTTATAGCCGGTCGTGTTGTGCGTGGCCCGGTACGTGCTGGCGGGTAGCGTTAGCTTGGCGTGCAGCGGCTGGGCCGGCGGCTCCAGCGGATAGAGGGCATGGTAGTTGTCCACTTCGTGTGGTAGGGCATGCTGGGCAGCCTCCGCTGCGTCCATGATCAGGTTGGAGATCTCGTTGCGGGCAAGAATGTCGGACCGCATGTCGTCGGGTATGAAGAAGGCGGACTCCAGATGCGTCTTCGGCTGCATGGTGATCACATTCGAGGCCGGACCCGGATAGACATGACCCGTGTACAGGAGCGTCGAGGATACGCCACCCACATTGCTCATCGCTGGCACAGAGCTGACCCCATGGTGCGCCGGATGTGCCGGATGCGTGGCATCCACCACCACGGAATTAACAACTGGCTGGTTGTTCTGCGCATTGGCAGTCGGATAGAAGTAGATGGTGCCGCCGACATTCTCCTGCAGGCACAAAACACGGGTTATTATCAGCCATCATAGGATCAATGGATCAATCAATGGTCTCACCTGATGTACGCTCGTTGGCAGCGTCGTGGGTATGGGCGAGGCGCCGTGCGGTGTCATGCCGTGCGGTGGTGACTTCTCCCCGGTCCGCCCGATAGCATTGCTGCCGTGGGCGACTCTTGTCGGAGCATTGGCCCCCTACCCTTGAGTGGTGTTTGCGCGGACATATTGCTCACAAAGGGGGCGGCGCCAGGATTCGGTGGTGCGCCGCTTATTGCTATGGGGGCCGATGGGGCAGACCCCGAGTTGGCATGCACCAGCGGAGACTGCTGTTGCTGCTGCTTGTTGCTGTTTCTGTTGTTGCTGCTGATGCTGTTGTGCAATGCTGACAATGGAGGAGGCGGACTTCTGCAGGGAGAGCATCGAGCTGCTTCCGTTCGCCGTCTTGGTGATCGTCACGGATACGGCGGCCGCTGCTGCCGCTGTGGATGCGGGTGTTACGGCTGCACCTGCTGCTGCTGCTGCTGCGGCGGCGGCGGCAGTTAACCCATTGACGCCATTGAGCCCGTTACTCAGTTGCATGGGCGTGTTTGGATATGGTGCGTAGAAATTGGGGGACGAATTGATGCGCGTTGGAATGAATTCTGGCGATTGCGGCGTGACCTGTGGAGATGCAAAAGGATCGAGGCATACGATTAATACATTAATAACGCTCTACACGGACTCTGACACTCATCTAAATACCATTCTACTCGCAGACACTGCGGGGGGCGGGGGCGGGAAAAGCACTATATGGGATTCTCTACTGTACGGACACAGGAATTGGGGCTTGTTCTACAGGCGACTTGTTCTACTTCTAATCGATGCTGGAATACCAACCCGTTACGGCAACACACGTTTTACGTTTACGACTCTCATTTATCCGACTCCTCCTCGTATTGGATACAGAGGGAGCGGCTGAGACACAGATCTCTGCTTTACCTGGGACTTTTTGTTCACTACTGCCAGGGGCGCATCCAGATTGAGTAGCGAGAATCCGCTATTAAGCCCAAAGCCACCGCCGCTCGGTGTGGCAACATTCTGTCGATTCTGAACATACATATATCGGGGAAAGCAGTGCAGTGCACAGATCAAAGACGGGGCACGGTGGCACGCATGCAGGGAGAGACAGAGATAAAGAGAGAGGAAGTTTCAGATCAGAGAGGCATTAAGGTGGCACGGCGGAAAGGAAATGTGTGCAAAGGAAGATTGGGTGAGCGTTCTGTTTCCAAATATCTTTTTTCTTCTATATGTACATATGTGTTTGGTACTCGTTCTATATCTTTCCGTTAATGTCTCCATGGTAATGTCAACTGCCATAGAAAACGGCCTAGGCGCTGGCTGGACTGACAGTTGGCCTACCAACTGCATCCATTAATCCGAGATTTATTCTTCGGACTGAAGGTCGGGCCCCAGAATGCAAAAACAAAATACAATTTTGTTTCTTTCCTTTGTACTGCTCCCAGTTTCAAAACGCGTGCCCATCGTATTTATTTTTTAGAGAACAAGATGCCGCCTATGATGTTATTAAGTCGAAATTTAATAAGCTGTGAGAACTTTGTACGATATGCCACGATCGGATAAATCGCTTAGCAGCCAACATATCCTAGTGATTTCTTCTACTTCTACTATTCTACTATACTTCTACTATTAGAGCGCTGATATCTGGAATTACTTTTATCGTTATGTACATTTCACAGCCCCAAAGCAAGTACATAAAAGTCGTGGTACGTCCACGAAAACTATGCGGCGGTTCGTCCCACTTGGAATATTTTATCGGTAATACTGTTCGAGAGAATTTCGAGCCTTGTGTTTCCCCCCGGCCGATATGTATAATAAAAAGCCATGCATTAACACAAATTGATATTTAACGTGCATATAGACGACTTATATGGCAGTTTGTGTGTCAGTAGTCCCAAACAAAAAAAAACGCACAAAAATATTAAGAAATAAAATCGCAAAAGTCGGTCAAGAGTACACTCAAATAAAAATCGAATTAGAATAAAGACCAATTACACAGCTGGGAGCTGTTCTCAAAGCTGGAATTTCCTTCTCAAACGGGGCCCTTAACTTACCATATAAGTTGCGAGTTTACTCTCTGACGGAATACCATTCGTGGGCGAGTAGAAAATTGGATCCATAGCAGCCGTATCTGTGAATACAGCGAGAAAAAGAGAGAGAAAGCATGAACGAGAGACCAATAGATAGATATGTATAGAGAGGGCCCCAACACATATGATAATTGATTAGAAATCAATTAAACAAACATCAACAGAATTCCATTTGCTGCCCATATCGCTCCTCTGGGACCCCTTTTAGACCCACCACCCCACATCCCACTCTTTCTTCTATTTCCTGTGATTTTCCACAACATTCACCATTTTCGGAGTATGCGCAATTTATTGTCGCTGACGAAGAGGCACAGAAACATCAACAGAACTGCTTCTTCTTTTTTATTCTGCTGCTACTGCTGCTGCTGTTTGCGTCAAAATAAACTAAAGCCAAGACGCAATTTCTGTTAGAAGCAGCCAGAAGGCAGCACCAACCACCACCACCACCTCCACTGCTCATCAAACTTTGGAATTCGAATTTCACACATTTCGTGGATTTCTAAAAGAACTCTGCTTTTATACGGAATAGAACCCCTTACGCTGATGAAAACCCAATGAATATTCTAGCGAAAAACGGACTTCGGAACTGAGGTTTCATAGAACAGCTTGGGTTCACTGATTCACGGCATTTGGGTAAATTTAAAGGCGCTCTAGTCAGAAGTGGGAGATAAAATAAGAATAATTTACTTCTGATCAATTAATCTGTATCCTATACAATTTTCTTTAGAGCGGGAAAACAGCTGATCTAAATCGATAGTCATTAATATGTGCCTTGCCCAATCTAATCCGCGTCTGATTTGTGCAACAAGTGCTCAAGAATTTAAAAACATACTAAAATGAAGATATTTTCTCAAATTGAAACATCAAGTCTATCAGTTGGTATAATTATAGTGTCACACGGCACGTCGACAACTCATTTGAAATGCATTGAAAAATTCGAGTGTACTGTAAAACAGAAAGTGAAAAGTAATTACAAAAGCAAAACATTTCATTCGTTTTTGTTTGTTTTGCACGTTGCCAGGTAGAACAAGCGACGACACCCAATGTCGAAGTCGGATGTCGGGGGGTACGGGCCAATGCCCATGGTTAAAATAACAAGTGATATTAGCCTTGAATTCTGTATAAAAATACCCAAGCTTTCGTAGATTATTACGAGCTGGCTATATTCACTTGGCCAAGAGCCCACACCAATCTATTTTAGCAGGTGGTGGGCAAATTTTAAACCTTTTAAAGGCGAAATTATCATCGAAAAAAATATTATACAAAAACAGAGTTAATTAAGTTATTTTTCCCAAATGAAAACTGTCACCAGAGCCAGTTTAACAGGGTATGCAGAGTGCGGATTGCAAGAAAATGCATAAAATCAAAATTTTATTAAGTATTTCTGGTCGTAAGTGCAATAATTTCTTGCCAGAGTTTATTTATTCGATTTTTTAATTTGAAAACAAAATGCTCTAATTGAATGTTCATTTTTGTTTTGGCATTATTTGGTGGGGAGAATGAGGCACCCAGACCCGTTCCGGAAGTTTGAGAGTCACAATCAGGTGTTGTCTACAGTTTGACACTTACTTGAGCATGTTCAGTCATTTCATTCTAAATCGGTTAGAACGATTAACACGAATCGAAAAACTGTTGCCTAGCAGTCTGTCAATCACTTTCCAACTGTATTTCTGTTGTTGTTGTGGCTGTTGCTTTTTCTGGTTTTCTTTTTTTTCACTTTACATTTACATAAATTGCCAGCCACTGGCTGTTTGTTGGCATGACGTCGGCAAAAAATTATATACGCTACACATATGTATATATGTAAGTATTTATGTATTTATACACATTTTTTCTGTTTGTATGCCTGTGTGTATATGTATATATAGACAACTGATTATTATTTTTGCTTCTGCTACGTTTCACGGCAAAAACGGAGACAGCTTTTGTTTTGCTTCAAAGATCACGAACGCGTTCATGAAAACGCCACAAACACACACGCACACAAGCATAACACGCTCACAGAAAATGCCCTGCACTCTCACGTAATACACACACAGGTAGGTACTCTCTTCTCTCTTATGTAGCAATTCTGGCACAAACAGAGAGTCAGGTAAACCACTCACACATGTTGCCGAAGGGGGAGGGGATGGAGGGGACCAAACAATAACAAAAAACCCGCTGTTACGTCACGTAATATGCGTTGATGTGGCAGCACGGACACCACTTCGTTTACCGTTATGTGTCACTTGACGGCACGTCGCCGGGCCACAAGAGGCGGTAAAAGCGTATTGAATATGCAACAATTTCGAATTAAAACGATCGCTCGCGAACCGACCGGCACCACAGCCCACCAGTGTGACCGCGAATTTATCGAAAAAATATACCAAACAACCATCAGAAATATACCGAAAATTACCTTATCAGTTTTAAAATATACCTTTAATATACTGACGGACACGATATTCCATGATTTGGATATTCGGTTTAAAATTACTAGCAAGTTAGCCATTTCAGACCTAACAAAAACAATTTTATCCAATTCCTCAATCAATTTTGTACAATATTGGCTAGTTTTCAGAACTCCGTTTTATTGGATTGTTTACAGAATAAGGTTTAAACAAAAGCGGCCAAAGCATCATACGTATGAAACGTCGCAACAATGAATCTACATTACATACGGTTCACGTTAAATACATGTTGGTCACACCACGAAAAAGAGGGAACTCACCACGAAATTTGCTCTCTTCGCCTCGGAAAAGAGAGAACATTTTGAAAACCCACCACGATTTGAGAGCCACAGCAAACAGCAACAACTGGCCAAAGAGAGAGAGAGAGAGAGATCGAGAGTGAGCGCCACAGAATTGGAATTGAGAGAGAGAGAGAGAGCGAGCCCCACAGTGTGTGTCAAGCTGTGTGACGATGGATAGACGAGAAGCAGGCAAAGTGGGCGTGCACTCATTTCGATTAACTGTAAATATGTGGCCATCGTTCTTGTTGTTGTTTGTGCTGTTGCTGCTGCTGCAGCCCCTTGGAAAGTTCGAACTTTGAATGCACACGCGCAGCAGCAGCAACAACAAAAACCACAGCCAAGACAGAATTTCGACCATGGAATATCCTGTACTCGAAAGTACGAAAGTAATGTAACACATTATGAGGATAGGCGAAGATTTTGTATGTCTATTGCACGTGATTTTAAGGCTTTACATATCTCTTATGTGGAATAAGCTGTTCTGCTTTCTGTTTCACACATCTATGTACACCGAACTGAATATACCCGACTACTACGCCACGAGAAAGTACTGGGTACACCAGTCTCTGCCCATCGGTTTTGTTTGTTTATTCTTGGGGCGGCAATAAAGCGAAGCGCGTACAGTTTCACAAGCACTCGTCTCGATTCCAATGACCCCTTTGGAGGGGACGACTGCATTCTGATCGTGTTCACGATCATGTGTTTGCCCATTGCCGAACCGACTTCCACCACCCCTCCTCACGCTCTCCCTCATCCACACTCGTTTAGAAACTCAACCAAATCGAGTATTTTGCGGATTTTAAATATGCAATGTGATGGGAGTGGGAAGTGGGGAGTGAGGTGTGAGGTGTGTGTGATCATCTGATAACTTCGAATGTAAATGGGATTGAGAGAGTACGAGAGCGAGAGAGACAGCACGCACACACGTGGCTCTTACTGTAATAATAATTTACATACACTGTCGCACACACATAAGCGAACAAACACAACACAAACACACACACACACACACAAACCAATCTGTAAGTACATTATAAATGAAATATTTATAGACAAGGCTTTTTGCTTCATTATCAGCACCAAAACAATTAAACAAAAGTACTCCAGGCCTATCTTTATACATAGTAAATTTTATATATGTATGTACATATGTTCATATTGTACATTCATATGAATATACATATGTTCGTAGCTGTAGGCTCTTCAAACAAATGGCCACCCTGAATGGATCAAAACCTGATTGCTTGAAACCGATCAGGGAGGGAAACTTGATACCTACGAGCATATGATATGATAGGAAGTAGGGAGAGATTCAGAGCTGCTTTGGCGGGAGACTTAAACCATACTTTTACGGAAATTTAAGGTAAACAATACTAAAAATTAGTTAGAGTTGTTTTGGAATACCTGTAATTTCAACTCTATTCGTTACTAGCTTAGAATCGAGATTAATGATCACTCGGCTTCTGTTCCGGGTCGAATCTCGCAAACTGGCCACACTACTCCTACACTACCCTGCCATGCCATGGCACTCGTTTATTGCTCGTCAATCTTTTTTCTGTAATTCTGATCGCAATCTCCGTTGCTGTTGGATAGAGACAGGGCCATGTGAGTCGAGATTTGAGCATTGGCCAAGACTAGTTTGTCTGGTCTCTGACTCTGCCACTGCCAGCAGTGGCAATGGTAACGGCAACACAGCAGCAACAGTGTGACCCAATTCCCCTGCGACGCTCAGCAACAGCTGCTGGAAATCATAGTAGCTGCCCGAACAGCTGTGCAAATGTTTTGGTGAACGCGCGGGCGGTCGGGAGGGCGGTCGCTGGGGGGTTGGTGTGTGCACTTCGAGCGTCTAGGCTCAACAATTGCGAAAGCGAAAACGTTGAAAAAATGTAAATTGTGTGGTAAATATGAACAAATGAAATGAGGCCTATACGCTTTTTTTTATTATTTATTCGACCATTCGTATGCGAGAGATTTCGATTTCGACAGCTTAACAGTTTTACATTTTTTTTTAAATGCGGCCAGAGCTGGGTCAAGCGTAGGCGGTGCCGGGGGCGGAGGACTGGACACCTAGTAGCGGAAGTTGTAAATGTGAAACGAGCCGCAAAATGATATGCAGAAAGAGATACAGAAAGAGAGAGAGATAAAGGGAGAATGAGAAGCACCCGGACCGACATTGGGAAAGTTCTTCCCCATCTTTGTGTCACTTTTTCTTTTTTGTCTTTGCCCCTTTACACATTTTCTGCTTCATCTCTTGCTGCCTGCGGGCAGAGAAAAGAAGAGAGCAAAGCTCAGTTTCAGCTACCTTTTTGGGACGTGGGTTAGGGCGGGTTAACACATGTCACGTACATATAACACTCCGATTCACAACATATCATCGCTACTCTGCTCATTCCCGTTCCACTTTACCAGCACGTTTACCGTTGCACGCACTCACTCGCCCCCATACGACGGACACTTTCAGAGACTCTCAACTTTAGCGAATACCTTACGACCGTGTGGGGTAACTTTCGTGGCCTCCGCCAAAGAGTGACTAACAGCGGCAAAGGTAGTGTGGTGGCAGTGGCAGCTCAAGCAACAGCAGCGAACGAAGGAGGCGAAGCAGAGACACAAAAATAAAAGCAAACACCTCAACACCAATAAGCACAAAAGAAGAAAAACAAAAAAACACGAAGCAAAGTGCAAAAGCAAACAACGAGCAATAATACAAAACCAACCCAACACACAAAAGCATAACACAAAAAAAAAAGCCAAAGCGAAGGGAAAGCAAAACACAGCAAAAGCGATAAATACAGTTTTGTGGTGACTGGGCGGTCGAACGTGTGGCTTCTCAAACTGCAGGTGATTGTTTTTTACATTCACGGAATGCAATATTTGAATCCTAAATGAAAATTAAAATTATGGAAAATATAAAAAAATCCAAATATCAATTATCAGAAAGGTATAGAAAATAACCAATATTTGTAGATAAGATTTCACTCCCGAGTGAATACAATTCTATAAATATACAGCGCTTCAGACTGTTTTGTTTGGGTCGCTATAACGTTATCTACCCAATCAGATAAACACTGTCAACACAAAAAGAAAATACGACTACCCTCGGCTCTTTTCTCGGAGACACTAAAAACCTATTTCCCCTTTTGAAAAAGATACTATACAGTTCTTACAACAAATAAAAAAAATGATTTGTTGATTAAACTCATTTTCCAACTACCATTGAGGCACTGCCAGAGCTACGTTATATGTATCTAATAATAGCTTAAATTACTTTCTCCACTTAAAGTATCCTTAATCCGTACTCAGCAGTCTAAAGCACTTCTAAGGATTAGAATATTCATTATCTAATGACCTTTAAAAATGTAATTAACAATTTAAATTGTTTAGATCATGAGTTTTTGCATATATCACACAATTTCATGGAAAGAACTCTTCCTCCTAAGAACTATGGAATATTTCGAACACCATTTCCCGCTCTTCTTTTGGGGAAATGACCACTCTCAGCTTTTCCTGCGGGAAACCCGTTGAGTGGCCCCAGCGCGGAATGGGCTAATGGCGGGACCCATTCCGATCCCTCTCCTGTAGGCTGGCACGTGTCCGGGCCACGCACTTGGGCAAATTGCTTTATGGCCACTAGACTTGTGGCACAGACCCAGAGGCATATTTGGGAGAGGCAAATGGGATGCGGGATGTTTGGGGAGCAGAAATGAGTAATGCGTGTGTGCAAAGCATTTCTACCCAAGGGCGCAATGAGATTTTGGCAAGCGAAAGCGAATGCGAAATTAAACAGCCAAAAAGACAGAAACAGACACAGACACACATGCATATGTACATATCTAGACAAGGAGGGAGAGGCAGACGAAGGCAAGAGAGGGGCTCGCACGGGCGTCATTATTAGCCGCTGGCCAAGGCAAAGAGGAAGAGCCATAGAGAAAGAAGGCAACAGACAAAGGCAAGACAGTGCCAAAATATGTAAGGCTCGTGCCACAAAAGAATGTGTTGCATACTTTGTTGCGTCGTGTGTTGGAATTCCGCGAGAAACAGTCATAGAGGGTGGGGAAACGTGAAGGGGAGAAAGCCGAGCCAAAACAAAGTGACAAACGTCGCACATTAGCGACGTCAGCTTGTCTGCGCCTGCCTGCAATGGTGCGGCGCCTCGCGCGATAATTAAATTATGGTGAAGCGCAAAATGAAACGAAACTGAATGAGTGACAGAAAGAGGAAGAGCACAGAGGACACCGAGAACGCCACCACCCCTTCGCCAACTGATATGACACGAAAAATGGTTAAAAAACAGGATCAGAGAGGAAGCGAAATGGGAGCGAAGCGGAGCTAACGATGATGCTCGTTTTTTGACGAAGAAAAGACGGAGAATTGAAGCTGGCAATTCAAGCTGTGTTGAAATAACTAGAGTGGATTATTTAAAGCTAATTTCAAGCTATGTTTGAGGAATGCTCCCTCCCCCTTTGCTTAGCTAATATTTCCATTTGGCTTGCATGATTCTATTTCTCTTTGCTTGAATGTTATCTGCTTCTGGCAGGCTCCCACATGGCACCCTCCTGCTAACCAAAGCCCTGCCCGCTCTGCAATTATCCATCTATATTTGGCGACAAAACAAAGGAAGCCTAGAGGAAATTGTTATGGCCCATTGATGAGAGTTATTTTCCAGCAATTTCCTCGAATATTTATAAACAAAGGGCGAATGGCAGACAAACCAATCGACTATAATCAATCGATAGTTATTGTTTTCGCTCACACCGACTCTGATCAATCCCCCACATCGCCACCTACATACAGTTCGCTACAGTTTCCATGGAACATGTTCCGTGCACTTGGTGGATAATAGAGAGTGGAGGATGGAATAACGAAATCCTTTCACGAATCGTTGGGCAATAAAAATTTGATAGAAATAAAATAAAGTCTCTTCTTGTCTCTGTTTTTCGAGTATACGCGAAATGATGGTATAGGAGAAAAACCAGGCGGGGGAGGGCCTTAAGGGGGCTTTTAGTGTGGGCGTCAATAAAATGGGGCCGAAAAATATTTGCACAGCGTTCGCTTTCTTTTTGCAGCTCTTTGTTTTATGTGCCATAAACAAAGGCCAAAATGGATTCGGTTCAGTGGAAAGCTCTGTTGTGCGGACACCCAGGGGTTATGGCGTTTCTCTATCATTGCCCAAGACGCGAGTATACACCCATCTAAGATGTTTCGGTAGGGAGTGTTCGCCCAAAGGAGATAAGAAAAAAATTATAATTTTTGCACTATTTTCATCGGGTAATTGTGCTCTACTTTTGTCTTTCCTTTCGTTTCTGGCAACTAAAGACGGTCAAAAAATTAAATTTAAAAACAGCTAATAGTAATAGAACCAAGGAAAATAATCTTGAAGGAATATACATAGCAACCTCAGAGAGGAGAGATGAACGGAGTGTGATTGATTTAGGGGAACATCTTTAATTTTATTTTCCAATAAAATAAACTAAGGAGGTGGAGGGAAGTTGCTAGATAACTCTTTTGGTGACCGTTTCAGATTTGGCAAACTTTTTGTATGAACCTCTATAGAACACATCTCTAGCTCTTCAGATTCGGCTCGAGGGGCTCATGTTCTTGTAAACACAGTTCAAAACAAGGCAGAATCAGCAGCAACAGCAGCAGCAGAAAGGAGCGAGTGGGAAACCAGTTATCCCAGCTGCACTCTACCAGAACGGACAGTATCAGTGGCAGCAGCAGCACCAGCACCAGCAGAAGCAGCGCCAAAGAAGGGCCGTCAACAGGTAACGTAACCCAGTGCACCACCTTCAGACACAACGCACTACTCTGCGCTGCAGCAGAAGCACCCGCCGGACCCGACGTTGAAGTCAATGTATTTCCGTCAGCTGCCGTTGCCCTCAGACCGAGAGGAATTGGTTGTTATGCCTCTTCTTGTTTTGACGCCACCGAGTGAGTCGATGATCGGAGGGCTGGATTTTCGGCTCTGCAAACTGGTTTGAGGAGTGTACATACATCCCCATCCCCCCACACTGCCATCTTTTATATGGATTTCTTAGTTTTGTATAGGAAGTGGTTTTCCAACAGGACAAAGAAAATGCCACAAAAGAAGGCTCACTGTTCCAGTGTGGAACTTGTTTGTGATCCCTAGATTGTCGATCCAGATTCCTAGCCTAGGGTTGCATTGGGGAATTTCCAAGAAGAAAGGAAAACAATAATCTATGCGTAATCTATTAATGGGAAACGTTCTTCCGTTCTCTGGATCTTGCGGGGCAGATTTGATTACTCGGAGCTACACCATCGCTCTCCGTTGGTCTCACGGTCACGTCCAGCGAGTGGGCCATGTAATTGCCAATAATCACACAACAAAATTCAATTTAAATGAGTGAGAGAGAGGGCGAATCAAATTACAGGATGACCCAGGCCACGGACAAGAGTAGAGGCTGGCTATGCCTGTATGACACTCGCTTGGCTAAAAATAAAGCATTCTCCCTTCGCTCACTTCTCTGGTGCGAGTTTCATACAGGCTTCAAAAGATATGCCAAAGGTGACTTTCAATTGAAGGGCCGACAGAAGCCTCTCATTTTTTTCTTTCCAGCATTCTTTGATTTTTATGTTTGATTTTGCTTTTGCTTACCTGCCGGGAAGAAATTGTTTAAGAACGTTGACATGTTTCTCTCTCGCGCTTTGTTGCGTTCTCCTCTGAGCCGTCACACCTGCGTTTTGTTTTTGTTTTTTTTTATTTGTTCCTTCTGCTGCGGCCTGCTGCTTCTTTCAGCTCTTCTAGCGGTTGTTATTGGTCCTTCTTTTCTGCTTCCTCCTCTCCTTTTGTTCCTCCGCTCGCTTTGATTTTTTTATTTTTATTTTAACTGCACTAATTGAACGTTTTTTTTTAATTTTTTTTTTTTCGTTTTATGGTTTTTGGGTTTTCTTCTTCTTTTTTTTATACTTTTTACTTATTTTTGTACAAAATGAAACAAAAATTTTAAATAATACATACAATTCGCGCTTAACTTCTAGAATTTCACATTACACAATTTCACATTGTACATTTGAATATTGGATTATACTTTTTTTTTATATTTGTCATTGTTTTCAATGTTTCATTCGTTTGTTTTATTGAAATGCATTTTAACGGCGTTAATTATTAAACATTGTGGCGTGTCGACTGGAATGGAAAGGCAAAAGGTGGATGAAAAGGGAGGTAACAAAACTCTTTTTAGTATTATTGTATTATGTATTATTACAGTAAACCAAAAACAGTCCGCTGCTGTTTGTGTTTGCTCTGCGGACTGTTTGTTTTTGCAAAAAGGGCGACAAAACGAAATCCAAAAAAAAAGCAACAGCCAACAGCCAAGTGGGGGGCAACCTCTGTCTGACTTTGCTCTGCTTGGATTTCATTTAATTTGTGCTCGTGTGTGTATGTGTACTGTCTGCTGTGCTGTATGTTTGCGTGACTCCAAATAAACAGGGACGCGTTTTCACACATATGTATACAGACAAAATTGCGCGCATATTTGTTGTTTTTCTTCTTTCACTTTATCATTTATATTTTCACACACGAACACGCACTCACGTACGCACTCCCACACGCGATACACATATACACATATATATTTAACATTTGCAACTCCCCCGTCCTCTTCCACAATTGAACATACTTGAGGCTGAACCTGCGCCAACATATTGCATGGCTGCAAAGAGAAGAGGGGGGGAGAGGTGAAGTGGCATTAGATTAGCAACAAATTGAGCTCGTGTGTGTGTGTGTTGCTGTGAGTGGAGTGCATTGGAGTGTTTCCTCTTGGGATTAGGGAACTTCTCCACCTCCTATTGGGGCTTACAGGCAATTATCGAACGGAGCAGCGAGGGGAGATAAACCGAACGGGAAAAGCGAACGGCGCGACTGGCGCCCCACGAAGGTACTGAAAAGGCAGACGACGAAGCCTAATGGTAGCCACAAGCGGACCGAATAGAGTCCACACACAGACCCTGTCTGTGTACGTGCGAGCAGAGCCCGAAGGATGATACAAACAACAACAATTACAGCTGTGTGCAACAGTGGAACGAATCGTGACATTGCGAGATGGTGGTGGGAATGTGTGTGTTTTGTTTGCTCCCACTGTAACACTGGAAGGGATATTTTGCAGGATATATGGATACACAAAAGAGAAGCCATAGCAATTGGCGTTGTTATACACACACACACACACACACTCTCAAGAGAGTTCAACAGGACCCAACAGCTGGCGCACACACAGAGCAACAATAACAAGCCAAACTACATCCACAAAGAGAAATGCGGACCCCAAATGGGATCCAATCCAGCCATATTTGTGGAACAGAAAACAGCTGGGCTGCAAAACTTTTGATAGCGACAGCGCTTTCTATGCTTGTGTGTGTGTGTGGTGTGTTTTTTCTCAGAGTGGGAACCAGCTGGCATTAATTTTGCAGTGCCTCTTTTCCGTGTACGGGGGGTCGGTTGGGCCACCCAACAAGTGCCACAGATACACAGCCGCCACTTTGGGGGCGGTGGAAGTAGCACCTCCACCAGCCGACTGGGTCTCGATCCGTTCGTGGTGCATTGATTAACGATTCAATTAATTGGAGTAACGAGGCGTGAAATAGACATTAGCAGCAGCGTACTGCTGCCGCAATTCCACAAGACGCAATAGACGCTTTCGGCTATCAGGCCGTGGAAATGTCCAGAAGCGGGCGCAGAACTTCTTCCAAATTTTTGTTGTTTTTCTCGTTCCTACAGCCAGACGCAAACCACACAAACACACACACCACACCGATGCCAACATGTCTGCTCGCAGTTTGTTTGGCTGTTTAATTGGGGAAAACTACGGAAAACCAGGTTCCACCAAATGTTAATACCCGGTTATTGAAATCACGTGTGTCATTTAAACTAATTTCTGCGTAATTTCACGATTAAATTTTTAATTCAAAATTTCTTACATGTATGCCGAAAGCAGAGTGACCGCATATTGCGAGTTAAAAAATATCTTCCGCGCCGCCATTATAAAAAAGAAGTTCCGGCTCATTCGGCTTACTAGTTCCAAAAAATAAAACCCTACATTTTGGTGAAAATTGTGGTGTATAGGAACATCCAAATTAAACGATTTATCATTGCAGTGGTTCTCCTAAGCAAATAGGGTATACCATACTCCATAAATATATTCTTATATGTAGCAAATGTGTAGTTACCGTGTAGTTACCATGTACAAAATTGATTATCGATGAATTATGAAAGTTATCAATGCTTAGCAGCAATGAGTCTACGTTTCATACGTTAGCAGCATGCTGAAAGAATTAACAGCATTGTTCTGCAACTTTGGCACGGAATGCGCAACAAGTCTGCATACCATACCTTAGGAAAATTGATATAGAATTGAGATATTGTTAGTAATTTCAGAATTCAATTAATGCAGAAACTAATCAGTCTCATTCCGGTACACACTTTCGTTTGATGCTTTGGCCGCTTTTGTTTGAACCTTATTATGTAAGAAATCCAAAAAAAGGGTTCTGAAAACGAGCCAATCTTGTAGAAAATTTATTGAAGAATTGGATGCAATTATTTATTTAGGGCTTAGTTGGCTAACTAGCTTGTAATATTAAACCGAATATCAAAATCGAGGAATATGATTTCCGATCATGGACATGGAACGATTAACCCACTGTCGACTTTTCAAAATGACCGCCAAACTCCATTTAGTGCAAAAAAACGGTAAAAAAAACTCAAGTGGTAGGTTTCAAAATGTTCTCTCTTTTTCGTGGTGTGAGCCACATGTATTTAACGGGATCTCGTATGGAATGAAGATTCATTGTTGCGTCATTTCATAAGCGTTCCCGTTAGGAACATTTAATTTGTATGGGAAAAATTTCAGCAGCATGGGGAAATGTATTAGCAGCATTGTTCTGCAACTTTGGCCCGGAATCTGCATACCTTGGGAAAATGGATAGTATCGAATTGAGATATTGTTTGTAATTTCAGGCTCCAATTAATGCCGAAACTACTTAGACTCTGATTTAATGATATAAACGAAATTTTGAAGCATATGGGCACCAATAATAGTATCGGGACCGGGATAAATATATACATAATACACCAATAACATGCATTAATGGGTAAAAAACATGTCAATCTAATACAAATTAATTATTAATGTTTCACAGCAGCTTGGAAAAACAAATGTAACACTAATTAAAGGAAATAGGGTGTACAAATGTCCATACGCATGCAGACACTTAATTGACCAGCAACATTGACCTGACATTCCGGTAAACATTCTTTGGCCGCTTTTATTTGAACCTTATTATGTAAGAAATCCATTAAACAGGTTTTCTAAAAACTAGCCAATCTTGCACAAAATTGATTGAGGAATCCGACAAAATTGTTTTTATTAGGTCTGAAACGGCTAACTTGCTAGTAATTTTAAACCGAATATCAAAATCATGGAATTCGATTTCAATCAATAAAATAGAACGTTATCCCATTGTTGACCAGGGGGGTATTTAGTATTTCCACGAAATTTTTGTAACTTTAACATATTTTACGCATTACAGGTCAAAGATGTCGGTGGTCATTTTTGTTTTGCAAGTAAAGAGGAGGATGGAACTACAAGGAACCTGAACAAACAGTATTATTTTCCGCGGTCTAACACGGGTGCTTCATTTTTTAAATAGAGGAGTGTTAAGTGGGTTAATTCTCGTTTCACTTCCTATCGATATCGGAATAGACGGAATGAAGCAGAAAGAGTGTTTTGTTTGTGCGTTATAAAGAGAGGAGGCGGACGAGAGAACGTCAATTTGGAATTATCAGTGTGTGTGTGTGTGTGTGTAAGATTTAGAACAAAAAACTAAACAAAAAATTGAAAAAGAAAGTATCAAAAAAAGAATAGCCATGTCGAATGTGGAATCTTCAAGTTCCGCGGCCCAGCAGCCCCCCACATCCACTCTGCCAATGCTGGGGGACAACCAGGTGATGCAGGCGTCCACCTCGGCTAGCTCCACCTCGAACAGCAACTCTGGTAGCAGCAGTGGCAATGGTGGGGGTGGCAACAACGTAGTGGGAGTGCCACTCGACACTCAGATCAGCGGCGAGCCGCCGTCCAAGAAATCATGTCTCGATGCCAATGCAGCCTCCTCCAGCTCGGGGGGAGCTCTGTCCAGCGCTGCCGCTGCATCGGGAACGCATACCGAAAAGCTGGCATACCGCATCTCCACAGCCCTCTGCTGTGCCGTTTGCCTGGATTTGCCCAAAACGGCCATGTACCAGGTGAGTGCAGCGTGGAGGCCCGAATTCTTTTCTTTTTCCCCAATATTTTAGCTACAGAAAAACTACAACAAAGGCCAGGTTTTTTCTATTTCTATGCGTGTGTTTGTGAGAGTTACAGTGTGTGTGTGTGTGTACCATTCTGTATACAAACAAATCGCCAGCTGTAAGAGAAAACCACCCACTCCCTACGTCGCCCCCCAGAATGCACTACTCTCACAGCTGTGCCAGAGCGAGACCGATAGCACACTATCTGCTGCGTGTATTTATTTGCTCTCGTTCTAGCTTGCTGCTTCGACTGTTACGTCGATGCTGCCTTGCACTCGCCTTGAAAACAACAAAACACAATGCCAGGCATCCGCTGCAACTGTTTCCCCCATACCCCATACACACGTTTTTGGTTATTTCTTACTGCTGCGCATATCAGAATTAAAGAGGGAGAGCCCCCACTGTTCGCTAACGTAGCATACATACACATATTGCTCTCGCTCGCACTCTGTGTCTAATGCACTTATTGCGTTTTAGAGACGAGCGACGACAGAACCGAACCTACCCCCGCCTGGCACTCATTTCCAATTCCGCGTTGCATTTGACACTCTGGGCCACTCTGCTCCCCCCGGCCCTGCCGCGACCCCACCCCGCTGACATTTGCGCAGTAACATTTACTGCAAAACTTTTTTGTATTGCGTCACAAAAGCCAAAATCGGAATAGGAATCTCTGCTGGCTTTCCCCTACAATCTATGATGTGGTCTTGCTCCGATTTGGCCTATTTTTAGCAGCAGCTACCCCGCCCCGCCCTTCATCAGAAGCACACAGCACAAAGTGCTTGCAATGCTTTTAATTTGAACAAGTTTGTGTGTGTGTGTCTCCTTGAGCGTCATTCCGCTTCTAAGGCCATTCTTTTTCATTCATGCGAATGCTTTTTCGCTTCTGATTGATTAAATTATCTGTTCAAATATTGAGAATTTAGATCTTTTACGTAATGCGTGGTTGACTTTGCTCTCTCTTTCGTTCTTGTCAAAACCAGACACACATGCATGCATGTGCCCACATGCATACATACACATGCATACATGTGCAGTGAAATACGATAACTGCGTCATTGAAACGTCTGTACGGTGGGCCTCGAATTGGAATTATTGGAAATACATACATATGTACATAAATAAATGATTTTATGAACAAATTCTTTTGTGGAAAATAGTTTAGCAATGCTCTTAGGCACACCTTTTGGAAAGAATGCCATGCAAGCAGGAAATATGTCTGCGTTCTCAGCCCCCCCCGCCCACAGTACCACTGAAACGTGACCAAGCTGAAAGGCAAATGAATCATATCCCGTCCAAAGGTCTTGTCTCGGCTTTGCTTGGGGAGGGAGAACAACCCGCACAAGTCGGCTAATTAATTATTTTCTGCCTGCCCGCTCTCTGAAGTTATAGAAAGTTGAACAGAAACCATCGTTCTTTTCCTGTTTTGCATTTCTCTATCTCTTTTGATTGACATTTGTATGCATGTGTGGGTGCGTGCGTACTACAACTACACGAAAGTGTGTGCGTGTGTGCACGCTCTCTGTTATTGTTTTGCTTTGCGTTGTTTTGACACATTCGTTGTCCCGCTCTTCCACACAGCGTGGGGCCAAATCAGCTGTTCGGCCCCTGGGGAAAAGAAATGGATTCCGGATTCGGACTTTGACAAAACAACGCAATATGAAAAGCACTCCAGGCTACGCTTTTTGGGGGATAGTTTTTTTATGTGAAACAATCAGAATGCTGTTGCAGGTTGTTGTTCTTTCTCTTGCTGATAGTTCCATAGACGTTTAATCTAGAATAAACTCGTTTTACCAGTTAGCCTGCCACATGTGCATGTACATGTGTTCTCTTGGGGTGGCAGAAGAGAGAGAGGTACAACAAATACCTGTAAAAGAGAATGCTCGTGCTAGTGTGCGAGATCTCTGCAGCGTGTTTTCGTGCTACCTACCTACCCCGCTTTCTTCATCCACATCGTGGCTACTTATCTACAAAAACATCATCAGCTGGGTTTTGTTGTGTCTGACAGAGAGGCCAGAGCTGGAGAGCGATGCCAGAGAGAGAGTAAACACGTTGACGGGGGTAAAACGGGTTGAGATTCTTCTTTTGTGGAGATTTTTCCTATCAAAAAAACAATCGAATCGGATCGTATTGAAGGCCTGCATGGTGCTGCAGTTGTTGCAGTTGCTCTAGGTCATAAATTACCCCTCTCTGCGGACCTTTCGGAGTTCGTTCAACTTGCAGGCGACACTGAATCCGAAATTGGCATGGGGATGGATGCCATTCCCTTTCCAGATGCATCTACATCTATACATTTATACTTATGCATGTATGTATTGGTTTGTGTGTCTTTAATTGAAGATACATGAACAAACAAAACGAACAATCACCGAAATGTTGGTTATCGCTTGAAAGCCTCTCTCTCTCTCTCTGTCTTTGGAATGGTCGCATATGTCGCCTCCTCTGACGTTGGCTGATTCCTGAAATAGAAATTCCAAAATGAAGGAGGCCCGCATACCCACAGACCGAAATAACTTACGCACCGTACAGATATATTAATATGAGGGCTGGCAACGTGGTTCCTGCGACGATAACTCTATTGACTTTAAATGACCGTCGTCCCGTCCCTTATCTAAAAACTCACCCACCCAAAAAATACTTGACCCAACAATATCCATCAATTTCTCCTCGAAAACCATTTTCAATACCAAAAGAAATACACATCAACTACAGATACAGAACTACACAGATACAGATACAGCGATTCCAGCTCCATTTATGTGGCCCCTATGGGACGCAATACACACACAAATAAAACGATAAAGAATTGTGACCTTTAATCAGGAATCTATTTTTATAATTTCGACTAGACCTTAACACCCTCTAACTATCGCTGCTAATGATTAATCCTAGTTAAGTTGATCTCCTAACATTTGTAAGCAAAAGAAAAGAAAAAAGAATAATGCAAAAAAAAAAAGTAAAGATTGTAAATGTAAATGCTAAGTACTTAGAACGACTCCATCGTAGTATTAAAGTAATACTCTAAAATGTATAAAAAAAGAAAAAAAAAAAGATATAAAGATGGGAAAACCTAAAAAGAAAAAGATGATTTCAATAAATTTGCAGAGGAAAGTGCAAGCTGGAAAATGCAATATAAAACCAAATACAAACATAGCGTTTTTATTTAAATCGGAAACGGAATCGTAATGAAACCAACGAATGAAACACAAGACCAACGGGTCTCTGTACTATATATATTCTCTTTCAATCCCTACTCCTTTCCTCCCCAGCCCACCACAACAAACAGATCACATTTATCTATCCGATCCACTCCATCTCACCACAAAATGTCGATCCATTAAAATCCAACCCACCTCCACCCACCAGACACTTACTTCACCCCACATAAAGGCCGTATTTATGACTAATAGCAAACTTTTCTTCTTTTTTCTTTAATTGCAGGTTAATTTTCATTCCACTTTTGCTTTAGTTTTTCAATCTACTCGTACATACCTACATATATATAAATATATATATCCATATGCATATACTACCCATCAATTGTCTTGACAAGAGATCATGCTAACACCCAAATCTTTCTCTACTCTGATCTGTTCAATTTCAGTGTCAGATGGGCCACCTGATGTGCGCCGCTTGCTTCACTCACCTTCTGGCGGATGGACGGTATGAATATCCCTAAACACACTCAGCCATCTCTTCTACTCATCAAATCCAGAAATACATCTAATTTGTAACACTCTCCATATTTGTTTCTCATTCTGCAGTCTACGTGATCAGATTGCCACGTGCCCCAATTGTCGCGTGGAGATATCAAAGAGCACTGCATCACGTAACCTGGCCGTAGAGAAGGCTGCCTCCGAGCTGCCCAGCGAGTGTCAGGTATGTGCCAAATTTGTCTCTCTCTTTAAACTCAATCTCTGACTTTTGAATCTTCCATAGTTTTGCAACAAAGAATTCCCATACAAATCTCTGGAACGCCATGAACAGCACGAGTGCCAGGAGCGTCCCACTAAATGCAAATATCATCGCATTGGCTGCCAGTGGCGCGGCCCCTTCCATGAGAGTGAGTGCCAACCACACAGTATTTTTGTGACCCAATCTCCTAATTCTGTAATTTCGTTATTCTCTCCAGCAACCGAACACGAACGCAATTGCTCGCACCCCAAGAAGTCCGGTTACGAGGTGATGGCTGCTCTCGAAGCCCACGATCTGAAGATCAAAGAGGAAAAAAAGATGTTTAGTACACTGATCGATTTGCTCAGCTATGAGAAGATCATCTTTAATGGTGCGCAGGAAATACTTTAGTTTAGTTGGAGTTCGTAATTGATATACATATATATATTTATTGCTCTTGTGCAGATCTACAAATGAAACCCTATCGCACGGACGAGTATGTGCACAAGTTGTTCTATGAGACGGCCCGGTTCTCGGCCTTCAATCAGCAGTGGGTGGTGAAGGCGCGCATTAACAATAGCCAGCGCGATCCGCATCAGTCGAACGAGCGCACCATCACCTATCAGCTGATCCTGAAGACCAAGACCAGCACGCCCATGAGCATACATTTCTTTGCCCTCAAGGGCCCATTCTCTGACATGAAGGTGTGCACACAGATCTACAAGCACGAGTTTACAGAAACGGTGGGGCCTAATCTTCTACACGATGGATACATTCTGAAATATTATCAATGCTAATGCTTGACTTTCTCTTTATATGTAGAACACTGAGAGCGATTATTATGTGCTGCCGCTGCCCGATGGCATTGGAGGCAGTGGTTCAAGTGAATGCAATCGTATGCTGGCCAACAAAGGCATTAATTTCCGGTAAGCAGATCAGTAGCTCAGCTCTATTTGTGTACTAATACGAACTAATTCTTGTCTCGTTTGCAGGCTGCTTATGTTTCTGCTAAACAAGTAGGACAGCGTCGATGAAAATACGCAGAGATAACCATATTCAAATTAGTATAAGATTCGTTGTTTCAACTCTAATGTGCAAAAACCTAGATATAGTTGATATTTTCTTCTACTGTATATGTGTATACCCCCGTGTATACCCACCCACCCTTCAACCCATCCAATCCAATTCCCAGCACAGAAACGACACATACATATAAT
This sequence comes from Drosophila subsilvestris, assembly GCA_035043285.1. Taxonomy (NCBI): domain Eukaryota; kingdom Metazoa; phylum Arthropoda; class Insecta; order Diptera; family Drosophilidae; genus Drosophila; species Drosophila subsilvestris. The sequence goes on along the minus strand of JAWNNB010001728.1, from coordinate 1,801,714 downwards.
TGCAATCACGTTCAGAAGAATCACAGTGTAACGCGTTAGGTTGTAACCTAAATTTAGTGAATAACTAAGATTAGGATCGATATTTGTCCAGAAACTGCTTTCAAAATTTTTGTACATGTGAAGAGGAGGGTAAGACGCTTTCAATAAGAATAACTGTTATTTTTGTATGTGCAGGCGAGGAGAGAATGCGAATAGGATTGATTGTTGGTGTGTTTTTGACTAGCTAGCTAGTTTAATGATCTCACAGGAAGGAGCCAGCCAGCACACACCCGCTAACAAAACCAATAACCATAAAGTTAAAGTAGATGTAACACTGTAAGAAGACAAAAACAAACAGCAAGCTAAACAGATTTACGAGCATGTGTCGTAGGCAGTAACCATTCTTTGATGTAATGCAAGCTCTAGACATAGCAAAGCCCAAGCCCCGAAATAACGTACTCCATTTGAGTGAAACGAAACCCAGACTAAACTACACTACAGAACAAAACACAACACACATTCAATCTTGTCTAATTCTAATTGCGTTTTGTTGACCGTCTACGTTTAAATGCTTACCAACTTACATTCGTATGTGTAATATTTATATGATATGCATTGTCGTTAATAATAAATGATAAAACTATACCTAATGCATATACATTAATGATAATTCTTAATTAATAAATAAATCAAAGTGCAAGGCATGTCTTTCCTCTGGGACTTTCAGGCACTCTGGTGGGTACTCCGTACTCCAATTCCAGGCTATTATTCGTCTTCCTCCATTGTTTGGTACTTGTTGCGCACTAGGGATCCGATCACGCTGCGTGGATTCTGCTTGAAGTTCTTGTCCTTGACGAGCTTCTCAAAGGACTTTACACGATTCACCATGTCAGCGCGCTTCTGTTTGATCTTCTGCTTGACACTTAGCTGTGCCTCGGGCTCGGTGAGTGCCTGCTGCTCGGGTGCATCCTTCGACTTGCTCTTCACCAGCTTGTACAGATCCGAGAGCGAGGGCAGGGCATCGCGCAGCGGCTTCAGATCCCCAACGATGGTTTTCTTTTCGCCCTTCTTGCTGGACTGGTCCTTTTTGCGATCCTTCCGGGAGTCGGCGAAGCGCTGTAATAGCTTCTTATGCTTGAGAGCAGATTTTTCCTTCTTCGTTGTGGTTTTCTTGGGCGTGAGGGTCTTGTGCAACAGTCGCTCCTGGCGCTCCGACTTGTTCAGTTGCGCCTGCACATCCTGGGCCTTTTGCTTGGCCACGCCCACGGCTCCTTTCGCCTTGGCGCGTATATTTTTCTTGGTTTTTGCCATTTTAGCTGAATTTTATTGAATCAAAACAAATGTGAAACGTGCTTGCTGCTGATAACAGTGTGACCGTATGTCGATAACGATACCGCTACTTGATATCGGAAACCAGCTGTTTTCCGGCATCTTAATATAAACAATTCGTTTTTGGCCAATTTTAGCAAAATGGACTACGACTTTAAGATGAAAACGCAAATGGAGCGCACCAAGGTAGAGGACCTATTCAACTACGAGGGCTGCAAGGTGGGCCGCGGCACCTACGGCCACGTGTACAAGGCCAAGTGGAAGGAGACGAGGTAGGACCAGGAGAAAGCATCCCCAAACACAAACACCGAATACTATTGTTTCTCTTTTGCAGCGATGGCAAGGAGTACGCCCTGAAGCAGATCGACGGCACCGGCCTGTCCATGTCCGCCTGCCGAGAGATCGCTTTGCTGCGGGAGCTGAAGCACCAGAACGTGATTACCCTTATACGGGTATTCCTCTCGCACAACGACCGAAAGGTGTTCCTGCTCATCGACTATGCCGAGCACGATCTGTGGCACATCATCAAGTTCCATCGTGCGGCCAAGGCCACCAAAAAACAGGTGGTTGTGCCCCGGGGAATGGTCAAGAGTCTGCTGTACCAGATTCTGGATGGTATACACTACCTCCACAGCAACTGGGTGCTGCATCGTGATCTGAAGCCAGCCAACATTCTGGTCATGGGCGACGGCAATGAGCGGGGGCGCGTTAAGATAGCCGACATGGGTTTTGCCCGCCTTTTCAATGCTCCCCTGAAGCCACTGGCCGACCTGGACCCCGTTGTGGTCACATTCTGGTATCGCGCGCCAGAGCTGCTGCTGGGTGCGCGCCACTACACCAAGGCCATCGACATCTGGGCCATTGGCTGCATCTTTGCCGAGCTGCTGACATCCGAACCGATTTTCCACTGCCGCCAGGAGGACATCAAGACCAGCAATCCGTATCACCACGACCAGCTGGACCGCATATTCAATGTGATGGGCTTTCCGCAGGACAAGGACTGGGAGGACATCAAGAAGATGCCCGAGCATCATACACTCACGAAGGACTTTAAGCGCTCCACCTACTCGACCTGTTCACTGGCCAAGTACATGGAGCGGCACAAGATCAAGCCCGACAGCAAGGCTTTCCATCTGCTGCAGAAGCTGCTGCTTATGGACCCCAACAAGCGCATCACCTCCGAGCAGGCCATGCAGGATCAGTATTTCCAGGAGGAGCCACTGCCGACGCAGGACGTCTTTGCGGGCTGCCCCATACCGTATCCCAAGCGTGAGTTCCTCACCGACGACGATCAGGAGGATAAGTCGGACAACAAGCGACAACAGCAGCAGCAGCAGCAACAACAACAGCAGCAGCAGCAGCAACAACAACAGCAACAGCAGCAACAACAACAGCAACAACAGCAGCAGCAGATGAACCCCAACGAGCCGAATGCCAAGCGGGTTCGCTTGTCCGGAGCCGGCACTCAGCAGGACTTCCACCATCAGCAACAGCAGCAGCAGCAACAACAACAGCAGCAGCAACAGCAACAAATGATGTTCAATCAACAGCAGAATTTCCAGCAGCGCTTCAACTGAGAGACTGAGCACCGAAAGCATTTTACTACGACATCTAATATTTTACTAGCCCCTAAGTAATTTAATATCTTTAGTGTACAACAAATAGAGAGTAATGCAAAGATTAGTCCGTCCACACGCCCCTAGTACCAGTCACTGAAGCGGTCTATGGTCCGACTCCACTTGTTCATGCGCTCAATTACCTTCTCGTAGACCTTGGGACGTGGCTCGAACACTCGCTCCACCTTGCGAAAACACTTGAGATCTTCGACATCGTTCCAGATGCCGTGATTGATGCCCGCCATGAATGTGGCACCCATGATGCTGGACTCTGTGTTCTCGGCACGCTCCACCTTCAGACGGCTGAGATCAGCCAGGAACTGACAGACAAAATCATTGCGCGAGACGCCGCCATTAACTCTGATAGAAGATAAAAACGATTCTTAGTGGTAGAAACTGTGAAAATAGACGGGCGGATCTATTACCTAATGATTTTAAGCTTTTGCGAGGTTTCCTTCTCGGTGGCATCGATCAGTTGGACCAGCCTAAAGACAATGCTCTCGAGCAGGGCCCTCACCATGTGTGCTTTGGTAGTGGACGGTGTCAAACCTATAAAGCCGCTGGCCGAGCGGTAATCGTTCACAGGTGGCTATAAAAAAACGGGAAATGAGAGTTCATCCTTCTTGTGTTGTGCTGCACTCACCCCCAGGCCACTGAATGCGGGCATAAAGAACACATCGTTGGTATCCGGCACTGACTCGGCAATAAGCGACGTTTCGTCTGGCTTCTTGAACAGCTCGCAGGACTGCGCCCAGGTCACCACAGTGCCAAAGTCATGTGATGCCCCCTCGATGCAGTAGACGGCGCCTTGGTTCTTCGATTTGTTCTTCATTTGCCAGGCAACCAGAGGATACATGCCGCTGATGGCGGCACGGCATTCGGAGCCCGTTATCAAATTAAGAAAGGCCCCCGTACCCATGGTGACCTTGACGTCGTTCTTGCTAAAGCACTGAGAGCCCCACATGGACGCCGCCTGGTCACTGAGCGAGGCGGCAATGGGTATGCAGGTGTTGTCCCAATCCGACCCAAAGGCGTCTGGATGAACATGCCCAAAGCCCTTGTACCCGTTGTCCACCACGCGGGGCAGAATCTTTGCCTAGAATGGGGGGAGATCATTGAAGTTAGTACTGTTCGGAAATTTCACTTTTGCACTCACATCGAAGCCAAAAAGCCAGTTAATGAGCGGCGACCAGCTGAGCGTGAAGGGATCGTACAATCCGGTGGCTGTGCTCGAGGTTATATCGGTGATATGATCGACACTCGTGTCTTTGTCATTGCCAGAGCGCAGCTTGTGGAGTATCCAAGAGTCTAGCAGCTCCACCCGAGCCTTGTTTTCGCGCAGTGCTTGCTTCAGGCGCTTGTTGTGCACCATTTCGTAGAGCAGTCGCGGCGTCACCTGGCCATTCATCAGTTTGAGCACACTGGCGGCCAGGAAACGAGGATTCCTGGTGACCAAATACAGGGCATAGGAGCCACCATTCATTAAGCGTTTGGTCCAGCTGGAGTTCCATTGATTCACCAGTTCGTCGGCCCGCAAATCCTTCCACGTGATGAAATTGTGGTAGTATTCCCCGGTCTTGTGGTTCCAGGTTAGGAATGTACAGCGCTGCGTCGAGATGGTCAGGCAGGTGATTTGCGCGGGCATCAGCTTGGCATCTAAAACAGGCACCACCCCCAAGAATTAGCAGGCATAGTGAGTGTCGGGGGGGGAGCGTAAAAGCCATTACCACGTATCGCCAGGGTTATCACATTCACAATCTTGCGCCACAAGCTCTCTGGCTCAATTTCGAAAAAGCCCGGCTGGGGATTTAATAGTTCCACCTAACAGCCAGCCACACAGAAAAACATTTTCATTAAAATTTACCACAGCCAGTTGGCGAACGATCAATTAACTTACCGCATCAACCGCCGACCCCTTGACCAGGCACTTCTCGTCGAGCACAAAGCAGCGGACACAAGTTGTGCCAACGTCCAATGCGGCTATATAAACCGTTGAGGCAGCATCATCGGGTGTGCTGGAGGTCGACATGTTTCTCAGTGCACGCTCCGTATTTCACTGAAATTCGAACGCGCCGCTACTGTCGCCCCAAGCTGGTTGAAATTGGCTTATCCATTTTGTTGTTATTGGGGCGTCTCATATTAGTCTGGTCTGGTCTGCGGGGGGTTCAAGTTTTGCTTATCAAATGCTTCGCCTCAAGTGTTTTGGTTTCAATTTTAGCTGATAACTAGTTGTGGGGGGAGTGTTGGAAAATGGAAAAATACAGAATAAAAAAACTACAAATAAATAGCTAGAACTAGAACAGGTGTTCCGTGGATATTATATTTGAATTATCTTATATTTTCAGTGGAAATGTTGTAATTAAATACACTTCATATGTTATAAATCCACAAAAACAAATACGAATAGCCATAGAGCAATTAAGACGTCAACAAAAAGCCGCTGCAAGTGAAGAGCACCTCTGGATCAGTGTTGATAAGCACACAGAAAAGCCCATTGCTGGCGCAAAATAACAAGCTTTTGAAATCAATGAATGCAATGCCACTTCCAATCAATAACACTAGATAGATAAGAATCGGATTATGATTGCTATCATTTTGTGGGTTGATAACCACTTGCCAAAATGAGACCACTATCAGGTTGCGCAGGTGTGCGTCATGTGTGATGTGTCGTCCCAATGCGAAATCTTTGCGAGAGTTTCGTTTTAGAACTTTATTTTTCTGTACACATCGACACATGCATATAAATATAGTATAGAATACGAATACAAGGTATATGGGGTACACTACTCATGCTATATACAATATAAATATGCGCATAGATAAACCTTTATCTAAAATAGTCGCTTGTACTAGTAGGTTGGGCAATAAAATACAATCAACTCTTGTTAAACACATCGATTTACACATAGAGTACACAGGGTCAAAACTAACAGAAGCCTCCCTCCGTCCACCTCGCTCGCTTTCCATTCGCTCACCGCCTTTAGGTACTGGTTTCTCTTTAGAGATATGTCTACGACTAAATTTTAATCAAACGAAAGGCCGGGCACGGCCACCGGCTTACATGTCCGTGGGGAGAATGTCGGGTATCAGGTATTGACATAGATCCACCTCATCGCTGACAAACTTCACCTTCTTGGCGGTGTTGTCGTCGAGCAGCACGCGAACGGCCGGCCAAACGGTGGAGAAGAGGCCCGGCGAATTGATTATCAAGCAGACGCCAAGGCGCTCCGGAAAGTGCTTGCCCAGCAGCCAGATGAGGTTCTGCACCAGCTGGTAGTCCATGCACGAAGTACTGAACTCGGCCAGATCGAACACGATGCACAACCGGTCGGTGACCTCCTCGAAGCACTTCTTGCACGCCTCCTCCAGGTTGTAGACAATGAAACGGGTCAGCTCATCAATGTCACGGGTGGAGGAACCGTGGTTCTTGGCCGGAATGTAGATAACTGGACGGCCAATGCAGTCGCGATGGCGCAGCAGACGGGCCTTGTTCTCCAGCTGGCTGCGGTCCATCTCGGCCAACTTCTCCACACCATATGTCTCGCGCCACTTGTTCGTCTTCAGTATGGCCTGTGTGGGTGGTTCAAACAAACGACGTAAGCTCTTCCGGGGGTGGTGGGCTCAGGTGACAACTTACTTGGAATGCGTCATCTGTTGTCTTGAATGCGCGCAAATATCGCCTGAGGGAGAAATCATTGTGATATTGCTTGGCATCCGCTTCCACAATCAGTTTCATCCGCTCCTTAAGATTCTTCAGATCCTGCTCGTTAATTGGCGCCAGCTCCTCGGACGACATATTGTTACTCTTGACGCTGCTTTCGCGGATGAAAACTCTATATCTTTGGTACTCAAGAGCCTCTGCTCTCCTCTCTCCTGGTTTGGAATGTGCTGACACAGAGCAACTGGCGTCTTTATCAATTTTTTTCCAACGAATTGGTTTTTTACAGGCGTTCAAGTGTCGTAAATATACCGAGGAAACGAACTTAACCCACCTAGCCCCGCTCTGCTAAAACAAGTGAACTACTTGTGTTAAGTCGCGGAAAAAATTATGTTTTTATATGATCCATCGTCCCATGCTTGTAGCTAAAAATATTACCACGATATCTATCACTATGTATGCAAAATAAATTTAAATTTTTCATAATATTCTTGCGTAAATTGAAATATGTACCCACAGGTCGACAATGGGTTAAGCGTTCTCTGTCCATGAATGGAAATAATATTCCCAGATTTTGATATTCGGTTTAATATTACTAGCTAGCTTGTACTTTCAACACTGAAAATATAATTTTATCCGATAGATACATCAATTTTCTACACTATTAGCTAACTTTGAGAATCCTTTTTATTGAGTTTCTTATAAAATAAGGTTTTGCACACAAAAGGTCCACGAAAAATAAAAGCAACAAACGTAAGTAGGAATAAAATGTAACGTAAGGGGAAATGGAATGTTACGTCATTCGAGCACTGTCAAACGGTATCATTAATGTTTGTATACCCATTTCCTTCAATTAATGTACAAAATCAATCAGCTTTTAAAAATGAATTATCTTAATATCTTAAGGTGACTTTCTTTTAACCTGTATTATCTGAATATACATATATCTCGATCTCGATAAATATTCTGAGTACCTGTAAATTAAAAAATTTCGTTGAAATACCCAAAAACAGGGACTCAATTTGTTTTTTACTAAATGATATTTAATATATTGATTAAATATACCGTTAATATACCTTGGGCCGCTGGCCCAGGGCTGTCCCAGCAGTTGAAGGTGGATCGACAGTTATTTTTTGAATTTTATATAAATGCCTATATATTTTTGTTTTGTTAATTTAATGTTGAAAATGTTAACAATATAAAGTTATGTATTTTGTAGAAGCAGGCAACTACAAAATTACAAAAAGAATGCACAACTTTTTTTCCTCCTAAGTACCAATAACAAATATTTGCTACATATACAAAATGCAGAGATTCCTATAAAGAGATTATATTGCTCCTGTCTGAAATTCTTTCTTCTCTTCGTGTGGATTCACTTGGGCACCATCACACGCGCTATGCCCGGCAGTACCTCGGCCTGCAGCGGTCCAAATTCGACGCGTTCGCCATCGATGGTGATGATGCCGTGATTGTCGTGTGGCTCCAGGCGGAAGGCACGCACCGGCAACACCTTCACGTACTCGTTGTTCACCTCGGGCAGGTGTGTGCCCGTGCTCATGTTGTACATAAAGCTGAGCAGTTGGGGGCGACTGATGCCGCCGCGTATGAGGATCAGATAAATGGTCCCGTCGTTCATTTGTGCCTTGGGAGCAAAGAGGCAATCTATGCCCAGATGCGTCTGATATACGGCATGCATCATGATGAATTCGCCCTCCTCGACAAGCCATCCTTCGTCCTCTGGCAGCGGCTCGTCCAGCTCAGGCAGGCTGCTCGTCGGCCCAAAGTTCTGCTGGCTATTTTCCAAGGCGATCGCCGCCTGAACAGCAAAGTCGCTCTCGTCCGCCAAACTGTGATAGATGCTCTCGGATATGGAATAATAGTAGCTGCGCCGGGACCCGCCCGATAGCCAGCTGTCACAGCGGGAGCGGAACGATTGATTGATAGACGTCTCCAGCGAGATAACATCCGCAAATTCATGCGGCAGGTACTCGGTGGAATGATGGAAGCTCGGGTTGTTGTTGGATGTGGACAGTTTGTCGATATGCGTGTTGCAGCTCCTACTCGTCTGCATCTTCAGCTGCGGTGTGTGCTCCTCGTCACCCGATGGTTCCTGCGGCTCGGTGAGCAGGTAACTGATCTTGCCGTTGTAGGTGCGCAGATTCGCCAGGCGGTACAGGGTCCAGATGGTGAAGCGTTGATAGCCCAACACACGAATGCGCTCGCTCTCAATGTCCACGTCCGAAATGAAGCCCCAGCCGATGGACAGGAAGGAGTACAATGATCGATTCTGCAGCTGCACTCGAACCACATCCATCGGGGAGCTGCAGCCGCTGATGACGGTCAATGCGGCACCGAGAATTGGCTTGCTAAAGTACGGTTCGCTGTTGGAGACACGAAACATGACAGTAACAAATGAAAACTCGTAACAAAAGAGACTGAACCTTCTTCACTCACTTGTATCCATGCGCAATGGACCTGGCCAAGCCGTTGCCGGACCCGCAGGGAATAATGCCGAGCGCTAATTTGGGCAGCACCTTTGCCCAGTCCTCGCGTTGCAGCAGTCCGTTCACTATCTCGTGGAAGAGCCCATCGCCGCCGACAGCGACAACGCAGCACCAGGCGTCCAGGCAACGGGTGCTCATGAATTCAATGGCAAAATTGGAATGCTTCGTTACGTAAAGATCGTACGGCACCTCGGCCTCGTTCAGGACAGGCGTCACATGCATGTTAAACACTTCGCGGGCATTTCCCGAGCCCGACTTTGGATTGAGCATGACCAGAACGCGACGTCGTCGATCCGCCTCGTTTTGCACCACAAAGATGCTCTCCAGCGTGCGATGCAGCTGCCAGCGCAGGGCGCGATACCAGCGATCTGCCTCGCGCATATTGTCCTCGAAGGTGTCAAAGGACCGGAAGCGCAGTGTGAGGACAGTGCGCTCCCTGTGGAACTCACTACGCAGGCTCTTCTTCTTCAGGACATAGGCAAACACGTAAAGGTAGGCGCTCACATCGCCGTCGCATGGATATTCCTCCTTGCTGGCCGTGCTGCACCTGCTGGGCGTGGCCCCACTGCGGTTGACCGAGGCTGCGGGAGAATTTGGATTACCGTTGCAGGCGCACGCACTGACCAGGCGGCGGGTCTTCTTCAGACGCATGCATCGTGCCCCAACAATGTCGCATATTTTCACAGTCTGCTCCTTGACAATGGTGCCGCTGGGCGATTCGCGCTGCAGTGTGAAGCCGCTGATGTCCAGCCGTACCCGAAACACGTACTTCCTCCCCTTTCGATGGCTGGTGTAGAAGGTGTCGCTCACATCGTGGCGTTCGTGCAAGTCCGCCCCAGCAGTGGGTGTGGAGCACGCTGTGCTGCTGCTGCTCTTCTCATAAGATTCGTTCATAATTGCTTGAGATTCGGATGCTTTGCAGCATTTTTAATTTTCGTTTTTTTCCTATTCCGCGTCTTTGGGACTATTCGATTGGTCAGTGAACGATTAACCCATTATTTATGGATTATAATTATGAAACTTGAATAATTTTAGCGTAGTTCAGGTGAATGATATCATGCTAATTTTTGTTGTGCAAGCAAAGAGGAAGGATGGATCTACAAGAAGAATTTACAGACAGTAACATTTTCCGCGGCCTAATTGAAGGGTTTTCAATGCTTAAATAAAGGGGGGCTAAGTGGGCTAAGTCATTTTTTCTTCGGTATATTTACGGTATGTTTAAAAAATGGAAGGTATATTTTGGTATATATCTGGGGGTCGTCCGCGGTCACTGGGAAAATAAACGTGGTGCGAATTAATTTTGTGAATTTGTTTGTTTCAACAAAATTTCAAAGTGAAGTTGGTGTTTTATGTAATAGACGTGCTCGTTTTGGTAACTGGGACGTCATGACTAACAGCCTGGAGTTGGAGGTACCGCTCAAGGTCGCGCGTCACCTAATCGAGCGCGTTGGCTTCGCCTATTTCAACGCACGCCGCAAAATCGCGCCAGGTGGTGTCGAGCGCAGCGAATCCGATGAGAAGTTGGAGGGCGTCGGCGAGGAAGTGGACATCAGCTACCTCAAGTCCCTAGATCCCAAGGAGTGGAAGGACCAAGATCACTACAGTGTCCTCGGCCTGGGCAAATTGAGGTAAGTCTCGCAGCCCCCTCCCTCCCTCCCTCACATCCAGGCCTGACCTGGCCTCTTTGTGTGCGCGAGTGTGTGCGTGTTAGTGTGTTGTCTGCTGAGCACGTGTCTGACTGTGGAGTGTGTGTGCGCGTCTGTTCCTTTTGCAGATTCGAAGCCAGCGACGATGACATTCGTCGCGCCTACAGACGCATGGTGCTGCAGCACCATCCGGACAAGCGAAAAGCCAAGGGTGAGGTGGTGATCAACGACGAGGACTATTTTACGTGCATAACAAAGGCCTACGAAATATTAGGTTCGTACCACAATTAGTTGTTTGCATTAAAAATTCTGTCTGTAATCCACATTTATTTCCACCGACCCCACTTCCAGGCACTTCCAAGCCGCGTCGCAGCTTTGACTCTGTGGATCCCGAATTCGACGACTCGCTACCCTCGCAGACAGACATCGACAATGACTATTTCGCGGTATTCAATAAAATGTTCAAGCTGAATGGACGCTGGAGCGAGAAGCAGCAGGTGCCGGTGTTTGGCGAGGTGGACGCTAAACGCGAGGAGGTTGAGCGCTTCTATAACTTTTGGTATGACTTCAAATCGTGGCGTGAGTTCAGCTACATGGACGAGGAGGACAAGGAGAAGGGGCAGGATCGGGACGAGCGTCGCTGGATCGAGAAGGAGAACAAGGCGGCGCGCATCAAGCGAAAAAAGGAGGAGATGAGCCGCATTCGAGATCTCGTCAATTTGGCGTATAACAACGACAAGCGTATACAGCGCTTCAAGCAGGAGGAGAAGGATCGCAAGGCGGCAGCAAAGCGGGCCAAGATGGATGCCGTCCAGGCTCAAAAGGCTGAGCAGGAGAAGGCAGTACGCGAGGCGGCCATGGCCAAAGAGCGCGCCGATAAGGCCGAACAGAAGCGCATCGAGCTGATTCGTATTGAACGCGAGCAGCAGAAGAAGGTGCTCAAGAAGGAGCGGAAAACGCTACGGGACAAGGTCAAGGATTGCAAATACTATGCCAAAAACGACAAGGATCAGCTGAAGCACATGGAGGGCACAGAGAAAATATGCGAAACATTTAACCTGGCCGAGCTGCAGGCTCTGAACAAGGCCATGGAGTCAAAAGGTCGCGAATCCTTTATGGCTGCCCTTCAGACAGCCGATCAGAAAATCGCCGCCGAACTGGAGGAGATCAACCAGACGCAGCAAAAGAAGCTGGCCACTGCGGCTGCACCCAAAGCTGTCGTCAAGGAGGTGAAGAAGGGCGAACTCTGGAGCAACGAAAATGTTCAGCTGCTCATTAAGGCGGTGAACCTGTTCCCGGCCGGCACTGCCCAGCGTTGGGACGTAATCGCAACGTTTATTAATCAGCACAGTGGCTCGGGAGGGGCCCAGGTCCTGGCCAGAGATGTACTGAACAAGGCCAAGGCCCTGCAGAACAGCGATCACTCCAAGAGCAGCCTCAAGACTCAGGCCAACGATGCCGCCTTTGCCAGCTTCGAGAAGTCGAAGAAGGATGTGCAAGTCTCAAACGACATAACCATTGGCGAGGAGGCGCCCTCGCAGGAGAGCAAGGAGAACGTCAAGCAGAATGGTGGTGCCCATCCCAATCAGGTGAACAATCAGAAGCCCAAGCAGAACGGCATAGCGACACCAGCAGCCACAGCAACTGCAGCATCAACAGCTGCAGCAGGAGCGCCACCGGCAGCTCCCATGACCAATGGCACAGGGGGCGGCGGTGGTGGTGGTGGGGGTGCATCCAAAACCTGGACCAAGGAGGAGCAGGCTCTGCTAGAGCAGGCCATCAAATCTTATCCGACCACGACACCCGATCGCTGGGACTGCATTGCTGCGTGCATACCGAACCGCAGTAAAAAGGATTGCCTGCGACGCGTCAAGGAGCTGGTCGAGCTGGTCAACTCCAAAAAGGAGGCGCAGGCGGCGGTCAAATGAGAGCGAACCCCCGAAACACTACACTACTCCTCTTCTAGCTGCTGTGTCCCATATAAATTTTATTTAAATAAAACATAAAAAGTTTTTGAACGTTTAGCGAAAAGTTACATCCAAAGATTCTCCTCCATTTGACTAGCTAGTTCCCACAGGTGTGTAAAGATATATATATGTATATATGCTATATACTCGGACTATGTGTATATGCCGACGCGATTGGGCCGGAAATTAAGCGCAAGCACCAATTTTATGTCTGCTCCGCCACGCTGCGTCCACCACTCATTTTCAGATCGAACGCCTGCGGATTGGCCAGGGGATCGAGATCGGCAAAGAGATCCAGCCACGGATTGTTGGTCGTCTGGGATTTGCTGGCAGCTGCCGTCGGCGCTGGGCCACTGGCGGCTGTCTTTGCGGCTGTGGTTGTTGGCATTGGCTTCTGCGACTGCTGCTGATTGAACATGCGCGCCCAGAACTTGCTGTTGGTGCTCGTGTGATTGGCATCCATCAGTGGGGATTCCTGCTCCACGGGCGCATCGATCAGCGGACTATCCTCCTCCAGCTGCTTGGAGAGTTCTATGAGCAGGGACTCATTGTCACCACAGACCGGGGGGGCAGGCTCTGACGGGACTCCCTCCCCACTGGGTGTCGGTTGCTTCGTCTCCAACGACGAGTCTGGCTTGTCTTGATATTCACTCTGGAAAAGAAGCCACGTTCAACTGGATGCAGCCAGGGGGGTACGGTAAGCCACACTCACAGCAAAGAACAGCGACTGATCCTTATCGACGGCCTCGATTGGCGGCACCTTCTCGCTGGGGCCCTCGTTTTGGGACAGTTCCTTCAGCACACAGAAGTCGTACTTGGGCTTGGCCATCAGCGCATTGGATATCGTCTGGAATGTGGAGGCGGCTTTCTGGGCGAAGCTCTTCAACTCCGCCACGTAGGCAATCAAAGCATGCGAATACATATTGCAACGAGCCGCGGCCAGCAAATCAATCTGGAAATAAAATAATCAATCAAGTTTCACTTGGAATCGAAGTGCCTGGCTCTGGCTAACCTTTTGGATGGAGTCCAAGGAGTAGCCATCGAAATTGTGTTTGGCCACGCGCACATGGGCCTGGGCAGTGCGAAACTTTTCCAGGCCCTTGCCCGTGTCGGGGTCCAGCTCCTGGCTGGCCGACTTCATCCAGCACAGGGCGGCTCGGTACTCCGTTCGCTCCTTCTCCATCGTCTGCAGCGTGACCTCCGTGTCCTTGATGGCGCGACAGCGAAACACGTCCACCTCGTGCTGCAGTCGCAGCAATGGCACCCGCACACACATCCGCTGCTGTCCTGCAAAGGACATGGCCTTCGCTGTGTGGTTGATGCTGTTGCCCGTCGTCTTGCTCCGCTTGCCCGCCTCCTTTAGAAAGCGCCCAAAGACACACTCCTCCTGCGACAGGATGCACAGGCGCTCCTGATACTGGTCTATTATCTTGCAAAGCTCCAGACTGGTGTCCGATATTGATTTGAAAACCTCAATCTTGGCGTCTAGTTCAGCGTCCGAGGAAATTATGTGCTTATCCTCCTTGGAGCCCAGCTTCCGTTGCACCGCCTTCTTGGTTATCCAAAATTGGTGTTGCACCTCGCTTTTTAGCATATTTTCGGGGTGCTGTGGCTGCTGCGTACGTTAAAAAAAATGGAACAAGTGAGTGAAAAAAACGAGTGAAGCAGCGATGTCGGCAGCGCTGCCCTCGCGGAAAGCGTTGATATTCTTCGATTTTGATGTTCGCTTTGCAATCTTTAGCTAATTAGAACCCACAGCACGGAACATATAATTTAATCTGATAAATTTATATATTTTCTATAAGACTGTAAATCATTTAAAACTGTCTCTTGTATAATTGGTTGTTAAATATGGTTTAAGCAAAAGTAGCTGGAACATTTCAACAAAATCGAAATTTGTTTTCTACATGGCAACTACGCAGGGATGAAATTGACACGGAGCCACTGCGAAAAAATGCTGGACGAATTAATGTTTAGTAGTTTTTAGTATTTGTAATACCTTTTGGTCCCACTGGCTTTTTGAATCTGAGTATGAAAAGCTTTAAAAAAACGTGGCTAAAAATAACAAATTTGGCTTTAAATCTGTTCTTTGTATGTTTTTAAAAACTGTAAAAATGTGTGTATTTTAATTTAATTCTGCAAAGGCAACACAACTGTATTGAAGAGAAGAGAATATTAAGAGCCGACAGTTAGAATGTTGGGAGAGCGCGAGAGACAGACAGAAACTGGCACTGGTCACACTTGTTGTGGGATTTTCTAGTCCATTTTTACCGCGGGAACTTATGCTCTTCATCTCTGCTCGCTGTCGCGTCAAGTGCATCCATTTCTCCCATTTCTCTCTCTGTTTTGGCGCTTGGCGCTGCGCTGGGGCTGCATTCAACGGGGATCCAGAATACGCTTCGTTTCGTTTGGTTTCGTTTGGTTTCGCGTCTTCACGTTTTATTCTAACCAAGACAAATATTTACGCAAGTGCTAAAGTCCGTGGCGTCGCGTTGCGAGTTTGTGCGAGTGTGTGTGTTGGCCGTGTTTGTAAGCCGGTGGACAAGAGGTCTAAAGTTCGAGTGGAGTCCGAGTCGAATTGCAGTTGCAATTGCAATTGCAATTGAAAGCGACACATATTTTGCGGTTTTGCTAATTTGCTGGACAGGTATGTACAAATGTATGAGAGTGAGTGAGTGCAAGCTACACACAGATGCACGCATATGTGGTTACAGTTACTTTCAATCCACGGGATGCTGTGGACACACACACACACTGTGGACGCAATGGTTGCAGCAAGAAGAAAGTGAACAAGTGTGTGCAAAAGTTTAGTTTTTCTTGCAACCAAAAACGGGTTGCGAGCCGCGCTGCCTGCCACCTGCAGAAGCCGGGGAATATGCGTGGGTGTGTGCGTGCGCATGCGTGTGTGTGTGTGTGCCCCAGCTATATAAATTGATTGTGTGCCGTACCGTGCCCCCAACTCTCGGTGGCACCAAGATAATGCCACTCTTCTCCCGTCTTTTAACACCGACGGCGCGTGACTAAAGGGGCTGAGGCGGGGGGAGCTGCTACCTGCCACTTGCGGCAAGCCGCTCGCGCAATTAGATTCGGTTTCTGCCCCCCTGAACAAATATACTCGTAAAATCCAAAAAAGAACTCGTATTGAAAGAAAGACAGAAAAAGGTCACGGCACTTGCTGGCCTAAGCTTTGATGGGCGCACAGCCAACAAAAAAAAACACAAAAAATAAAAGCTGCGGCTCTAAGGCCGGCTCGTTACCAGCCTCTCAAAGCCCCCTCAACGCCTTCAAAGCCGCGCTCCGCCTTGGGTAAACAATGCAACCGCACTCTGGCCCCCCGCCGCCAGTGCACCGCACTGTCCGCTCACTGCCCCATCACTGACTTATGGAAAACCTTCCTACTCGTGTATTTGTTATTGAAAAATGAAGATTTCTCTGCAATTGCAGTTGAATGCTGTTGCTGCCTGCCTGCCTGCCTGCCTGCCTGCCTGCCTGCCTGGCTCCACTGTGACACACTTGTGGCTGTGTGTGTGTGTGCTTGCCACACACTTATCATCGATAGTGCGGGTCCGTTGTCGTTACTGAAATCAGAACAGAGCAGCAGATCAGACAGATCATCTTTATCTACATATTTGTATGTATGTCCCCTTTTCCTATTGCACTTTTAGCCCGTACAAACAGTGGGTACTAGAACTTAACGTACAGTTGTTAAAATATGCTGAATAACTAAGGTATATCAATTGAAAAAATTATCATGGGGCTTTAGTAATACTTCCTAGTAAAAGAAGGCAGCATTTAAGCTCTTTGGTTGCATTTATTTCGTAGCTGCTGCATTGCTGCCATTGCTGCACGAATGGCGCTACATTTTTGACCGATTTCTATTCAAATTTAAATAGTTTAACAGCATCTACAGATCTTACTAAGCTACAGCAAAATGTGTCCTGTAAATTTGTTCAAAATTATGTGTTAATATGCCAAACTTTGTTCCATTCTCCTATGACTAAAACTCCTAGAATTGAATGCTACAAAAATACGTTTTTGCTTGAAGCAACTTAAGACCACAGTGAAACTGTGAGGCAAGCACGGGATTTATGGCTGCACTTAATGCCCCGAGGAGACCCACTATAAGACAAAAAGAAAAACTATCAAAAAGTTTTCTGTTTCAGCTGCTTTGCATATTTTCTCACAGTTCCCGCGCTGCAACAAAAAACAAAAAACAAACAAAAAATGTGACAATTTTTACAAATACCTGCATACAGAAGAAATACTCGTACCCGTACATAATTTTTGCCACTGTTGGCTGTGGCCTGTTGCCTGTTGTTGTTGGTGTTGTTTTTCTTTGCAAAATTTGTATCGAGTTACTTTTGTTGCATTGCTGCTGCTGCTGCTGCTTGGCTGCTCTCATTTGCATGCTGAGACGTTGCTCTCGTTGCTGTTGGCTTGCTGTATACCCTTACCAGAGGAGGGGTACTCCGACTATGCCCAGACCCAGATCCATAAAGAATTTCCGCAACCATGTGCCGTCTGTTTGTTTGCCAGTGTATCTATCTATCTATATGGATCCCTATTTATGATTCCTATTTATGACACACTTAGATAGCTGGCAAGGGTATCATAGGCTTCGGTTCTCCGTGAGGAGGGGGGGGGGGCACTATCTCTTCCCTGACTTGTTTCTCCACTGATTATTTCTTGTGTCGTTGCCGCTCGGCGTTGCTGCAACTAAATTGGCCTTAATTGGTTGCCTTTTTGTTGCCAATTTCGTTGTTGTTGTTGCCCTGCTCTGACCATATTTCTGTTGTCTTTGTCTGTTATCGGTCGTTGCCGGCCAGGCCGGCTGTAAGCACTTTGGCCACTTGTGGCATGCCATAGAGTGCTGCCGCGTGTGGATGTGGAGTGCATTTGTAGTTGTCTGCCTCCAGCCTCCATGCCCTTTCCATTTGAGCTTAATTGCAATGAAATTTGATTTGACTAAAGGTTAAGATTCGTCTAGAGGTAAAGTGCATTACAGGTGGGAGAGGAGAGAGAAAATATGAAAAAGGCAATTAATTTTTGGGACTGTATTTTGATAGAGGAATTTCGAAAGAGAAGAGCGGCGGATTATTGTATATTTTATTTCTGCCAAAATTCAGTTTATGGAGAAAATGGACAGATGAAGAAGGACCCTAAGGATGTTAGAAGAATTCATATTTATACAAAAATGGCAAAAGGATTCCTACGAATGTAAAGATGAAGATGTATTTCATGGGTAGACAGATGGAAAAGTCCCCTACATCGACAGAAATATATAGAAACTATAAACTAGAAAATGAAGCAGGATACCTTCTGCCCACCCACAGGCTATGTCCAGTTTCAGCTCTGTACGGCAAACAAATTTCTTTGATCGAATTGCTTAGATTTCCTGCTGTTACTCGTAGAGCATTCACCGTTCGGCGTGTGGCATAAATCTATTTTATTTCCCAATTTTTTCTTTACTTTGTCAGTGTCTGTCTGCTCGCCTTTTTGTGCATTTTTAATGCGCTTGCCTGGCTTATTTGATTTAATTAGCCAACCAGGCAGCCAACCAGGCAGCCAACCAGGCAGACAGCCAGCCAGTAAGCCAGACAGTAAGCCAGCCAGTAAGCCACGGTTTCATTATTGTTTGCAAATTGTGGGAAAAAATTCATTTGGCTTTGCATTTTCATAGTCACCAAAAGGTTTTTTTGGGGGGCTGCTGCTGTTGCTGCTGCTGTGCTGATATTATGCAATCGAAGCTCCAGAGCCAATAAATCAAAATGCCATTCTCAAGACTGCGATGCAAGTGCTTGCTGCATGCCACACAGCAACAGCAGCGGCTGTGACCGCGGGCAGCAGCAGCAGCAACAATGAGTGGTGTGTGTGGGGGGGGGGTGTAGCCCCCACAGTATTCAGAGCATGTCAATGTGGGCCTCTGGTAATGTTAGCCTATGCTACCCCAGGCACCTCAGTCCCCTCAGTCCCACACACACACACTTCCTCCATCCATGTCCGTGTCGGTGTCCGTGTCGCACATGGATCTGAGTACAACATTTACCGTTTTGCTGGCTTGGCCAGCTGCTTTCAGCTGCTTTCAGCTGCTCTCAGATTCTTTGCCACTTGTGCCACATGTGTGTGTGTGTTTGTGTGTGCCTGCCACCCATTGCACAATCGGTGCAAATGTGGCACCGTTCCTGTCCTCCAACCAATCCCGCTGCTGTCAATAAGCCAACAAAACCTCGTTTATTGAGTCGTCGTCTAGTTGGGTTAACCTGTCGAGGCGGCCCACGCCAAGAGGCCAAGAGTGGCCCGGAGAACAGCTAAAATGCATTCAAGTGGCGGCCATTCATTCTGCTCTGTCCATACCCAGCAGTGGAAGGGAATCGGATCTCCTACTCTCAGGTGTGAAGTGAGCTTTAGTTCTTTAGACATTCAAAGGGTATACAGAATTTCCACCTGCTGCTGCTCTTTCATTTAAAAATCCATCTCCCACATCCGCTTAGAGGTATCCCCCTAGTCGATAGACCCACTTTCGCACACACACATACACACACACACACACAGACTTCCTGTGGCATTGCAAGTGTTTTTTTCCTGATTAAGTTTCAATTTTGAATGGAAATTGTTCTTTGCATTAAAGGTGGAAGGTGTGCGGTGCGGTGTGGTGTAGGGTCAGCTGCAGGTGGGCTTTGGTAGGCCCATGGGTTGACCCAGTTGCTGCCACATGCCACATGCTGCATCCAACGCCTCAGAAACGTGCCTCCTACATGGATGGCCAGCCGCTGCTCGACTGACCCACAAAAGAGCCTTCGGGCGGCAGACACTGGCAGACTGGACTTAAATATAGCTATCAGTTTTTAAGTGGCAGCCCGCCGCTGCCTGCCGCCTGGGCAAATTTATTGAATCTCATTTGAACGGCAGGCGCAGCGCAGCAGCAGCAGCAGCAGCAGCAGCAGCAGCAGCGCGCAGCAGCAGCAGCAGCAGCAGCTTTCTATACTTTCTCGGCGGGCAAAGCAGAGATTTGTTTATTGGCGGAAGAAGTGAAAAAGTATAGCAGGCACAGGCAGAGGCAGAGGCGCCGTCGCCGCTACTGATGCCACCACCTCTCAGGTCTGTGCAAATTAATTTATCTTAGAGACATTTCAAAGGCATCTCACGGATGCTGCTGCTGCTGCTTCTGCTATTGCTGAGTTTGCTGCGGTTTTTGCGGTCATTCAAATATTTACATTTCATTCGGTATCGATATGGATGTGTGCCCACAACCCCCCCCCGCCCTCCTTTTGCAGTTAGGAGCCTCATCATCCCATTCGCCTCATTGACTTCTTCTTTATATATTTATTTCTTTTCTTTCCTTTATTCATTGGCCGCAAAGTGCGTTTTAATTAACCCACGAGGCGACCTGGCCAATTACTTTTGCCTGCTTCTGCTTAGGATTTGTTAGGGGGAGGGGGGATTCGCAATGACTTTCACTTTTAACCAGAGGGTTGGGTGGAGGGGGGGGTTAATGAGGATGCCACATTGCTGCACATTTCGTGCCGCTTCATTGTGATTATCTTGTTGAAAAAGATTCAAACTGTGGCAGGCAGCCAGCAGCAGCAGCAGCAGACGCTTTCATGTAATTTATTTGTTTATTGTCTTGGCCCAGGCGGCATACAGGGCATGGCCTTAGCAGCATGCACCATACACGGACAATCCACCTCACGGACACACTTAAACACACGAATCCCGAACTGCTGAGCCACCCACCACACCAGGAGGCACTCAACCCAAACCTTCAACACGAGAGCCCTGTCATGGGGATGGGCCAAATGGACAGATGATTCGTCGTGATTCTTAGATAAGGCGGAATGAAGTCGAAAATATTAAAAGATTATGAAATTTTAAGGATTCGGTGATTGGTTTTCCGAATCTTTATTTAGTATGGAAAAGTAATAAGTTTTCTAAGTGGCGATTGGTTGTCTTTCCTGCGATAGATGAATATAAGAGATTTAAATACAATATTCGGTTATCCTTGAAGTTATTGCCCTAAAATAACTCTGACAAAATTATTTTTCATATTTATTATATTATTTTTATAATATTTAACAGTCTTCAAATGTGCCAAAATATTTTCCCATTCAAAATTCTTTTAACTTGATCCATTAACTATTTGTTTTTTTTTGGTTATTTATATTTTAAAAATTATCCATCGAATCTACTCGTATGATAAGTCGAATCCACTCTACCAATTTACTCAAAATACCTTTCAACAATACTTCGTATTATATTAAAGTTTTTGTTATGTTTTTCGCTGCCTGATGCTATCGTGTTCGGTGGCATTGATCTTGCCACTTCGTCACGTGTCCATCTCTAGAGCGGCACTGAGGTTTGCTTCTGTGTTGCTGCCGCTTCAGCTGCTGCTGCTGTTGTTACACTTGCACTTGCACCATTTGCTACCTGTTGTGGCTGTTGTTGTTAGTTGTTTACCCATCGTGGAAACGTTCATCGTCGGTCCGTCCATCCATCCATCCAGCCAGCCAGCCAGCAAGCCATCCGTCTGCATTGCGCTCCGTTAGCTCGTTAGAGCTGAAGATGAACAAGTTTTTCCTCCTAGACTCATTTTCTTTCATGCAGCCAGGAAGCCAGAGATTTCTCATCTTTGTTGTTGTTGTTGATGTTGCAGTTGCAGGTTAGTGCTTTCCCTTAGTGCAACACCCCCACCACGGCTTAATTAGCTCAGTAGAAGAGTAGCAAAGAGAGAGGAGAGAGGTCTCTGGGCGGAGTCTCTGGAATTCGAAAGATCTGCCAAGCGTTTCGCTTTTTTTCGCTTTCGTTCTCACCAGCGAAAGAAAAATGCCCCCCTCAATGGGTTTTCCAATGTGAATGAGATTCTTCTGGTGCAATTTTTCACCTGATCCAAAAGAAAGTTTCTAGCGGGTTTTGGGTCCTCGAATAAAAAATTAAATCACCTTATTCCCAGAGTGAAAGAGAGGCAGATAGCTACCGCATGTGTGTAGAAAAGAGAGCAAGAAAGAGAAAGAGGGTAACATGCATTTCCTGGAAATAACGTTTCCTCTGCCACAGACACAGTTGCAGCCACAGACACAGGCACAGCCGCAGCCACACAGTCAAAGTTGCAACAGAAGCAAGCCCCCCTACCGTGCGTTCAGCTTGCCACGCTTCGTTAGCTTTCAACTTGTTTTGGGTTGCATCTTTGAGAAAAGATTTGCAGAGAGGCAAGAGTTGCACCTGAAGTTCTAATCCGAACGCTCAAGTCTGCTGTGTGACTCATGCGATTCTCATGACTGGATTGGGAGACATCTTTTGGGAGTGTAAGTATCGACAAGAATGTCTGAAAGATTCGAGAGGGTTCGCTTGTTGCTTTCGTACCAGAAAGCAGAGATTGAATATTGGAATACTTAGGGATTGTAACGCAAAAGATTCATTGTTTAAACCACATAAAAGTACTATAATCTATAACATAAAATAATCAAATTTCCTCTATAAATTACCATCAACAGATATCGATTAAAATCGATAAATTCCATGCAATACATGTATCTACAAAAATCGATGCAGTTGTTTTTTTTGGATTAGTTTAGTTTTTAAATCGCTTTAGATTAATCTTTTGGTTTGTGCCATCTTCCATCTCTAGCTGCTCGCTGAGTCATGCGAATTGTAAGTCAGAACTGGCCAAGAGAACCCGTCTCGAGTTAGCATCATCATCATCATCATCACCGTCACCGTCACCGTCATCATGATTATTATAATCATTATCTCTGGTGCTGTAAGTTCAGCGTGGAGCTAAGTCGAGTTATGTTTCGTGGCAAACTCGATTTCAGTTTGTTGTCTTCTTTTCGTTTGTTTTCGGCCCCTGCCCCTAAGCTACCCTGCTCGTTGACTGCTGCTCTGCTCTGCTCACATGATTAAGCCAGATTGCTTTCAACTGCATCTTGCAACTTGCAACTTGCAACTGCAGTATTTTCCGCAATTTCTGCATTTGTTGTTTGCCTATTTATAGCACTCGCACTCTTGGTTGGACTTTGACCAACCCAAAAGGTTGGCCAGGGAAGAGGGTAAAGAGCAGAGCCTGCAAGAACGATGCCACCAATGACGCAGCGTCTTCTGCCATTCACTTGAGGGGAGTTCAAGCCGTTTGGCCTGGCGCAGCGGTCGAATCCACATTGCAAAAATCTTAAGCAAACACACTCGAGAGATCTCGTACTATTCTTATGGACTGCAGTCGCTTATTGCTATTGCTTTGGCTTTTGCTATTGCGAAATGCAAATATCAACAAATGAGCCAAGTCTTTTCATTGCATCAAAGTGGGTAAACAAAGCGTGGAGAGCGAAGAGCGCAGATCGTAGAGGAGATGTTACCTTGGAGGCGACAGCACCCGCACCCGCACCCGCACCCGCACCACCCCCCGTCGAGCGTTGGGGCATGCAAAGTTCTTCGCTCTGATGAACGGTTGACCCAGTCGAGTGGATTTCGGCATCTATGGTCTCCATATGAAGATTCTCTGCCTCAATTGATGCTAATTGCTAATTGCATAATAATTCAATTTGGCTGCAGACGGTACCAGACGGGCTTCCGCATCGCATTGCCAGTGGAGGTGGGGATCATTCATTCTTTCTTGGCTCGGACTCTGCCAAATGCAAATCTCTCAACTTTTGCTGCAGCTCTTTAATTAAAGCCTAAAAGGATAATTTGGCCATTGCAAAAAACACTTTATTTGTGTCTTTCCCACCCTACACGTCCCACTCCTAGATTGGAAAAGCAAGGCGCTTAGATTATGAGCAGCCCGTGTGCATTACTCATACGCCCCGTATACGGACACGCCTCGGACACGAATCAATGGCCAAAGTTACGCCCCCTGGTTTACTTAACGGGTATTTTCCCTGTGTCATGCCACATGACTGGGCATTTTCCTTGCTAGTAGGATGAATCTTCCCAGAGAAAAATCACATACATTTTATTATTTTCATTTAGAAGATTAAATTAGATGAATATAAAAATATATTTTTTAAATTCAATAGCCATTTAACACCCAGAGATATTTGAATATCCCCTGAAATAAATAAATATCCCTTACAAGAAATATATTTAATTTTAATTATATATTCTAAAAATTTAATACATTTTAGTTATTTTTAGGGTTTTTATATTTCGATTTTCCACGTTGAAATTCATTTCTGTTTAAATTAAAGGGTTTTGTATTTAAGCTTACTACGCTTGCATTAAATACTCGAATATTTAATTTAACCTAACACTGCAGTGAAACTTTCATAGAATTCTCAATGAAAATTATGCCTTAAATTTCATTCCATTTTCCGCCACTGACGTTTAGAGTATTTCTCTTTCGTTTTTGTGCGTTTTCTTTGTTTTTTCGTTTTCCTTTTGCACTGGCTTGTTAATTTTCACTTTGTCCGGCACAACAAAAAAAACACTCGTACAGAAAGACGACGGAATCGAGGGTCGGTTTGGGGCTGCCCCACCCTCCTTTATTTTCAAGTTCAGGGCTAGAAGCGAACGACCAACAACATGGCAACGCGACGCCTGAGAGCTGCAATTTTTGAATTAGCCAAATTACTATTATTTGCCGCAACACAGACACATACATAGATACATCCATAGAAACATATATAGATATAAAGATATAGATACGAGTATAGTTCGTATGTGTTATGGCTGGATGGCACAGCCTTGGTTCTGTCTGACTGTCTGTCTGTATTTTGTCTCGCCTTGGCCCTGGCTCTGGCCTTTGGCTCCCTACTGCAACTATTTTGGTGCTGAATTCTGAATGATTTAATGTCCTTTTTGGCAGGAACCACACCCCAAAAAGCACCCTCCATGGATCTCCCCTGTACATCCTGCTGCAGTGTTAGTGGTGCTGCAAAAATGTTTGTTGTCTAGACTGCGGCAAATGAACTTTATTTGGCTTTGCTTTGCTTTTGTTTTTTCTCATTTCTCATTTATTTTTCGGCGAAAAGTGAGTTTAGTTTGTGTGTTTTTCGGGGATGGTTGTAGTAGGTTCCCGTGACGCGGATGGGAGTGTAGCCCTGTCCGTCCGTCAGTTAGTCAGGGGCTTAAGGACCTCGTTCCGCCTCGTTTCGTTTCGCTTTTTCCTCCTCAATTCAATTTATTCGTAATGCCGCGACATTTTGCACTTGGCTTTGGCTTCGGGTTCGGGCTTGCGTGACTCTCAGGTCTGGAGGCACCAACACCAAACCAGCAAGCAACAAAAAATTAGCCAAATGATAAAGTTTTTTTATTTGTATTTTTATTTCAATTTTAATTCAAAGCGGATTTTGGCATTACCTTGGCGGCGGGGTCTTTGTTTTTCGCCTTCCACAAACTGTGTACCCCTGGCATTACAGAAGGGGGCGTCGGGCGGCTGGCGGTTCAATGGAGTTCAGCTTTTTGTGTGATATTTGCGTGTGCCGCTGCCGCTGCCGCTGCCGCTTCTCTTGCCTTGCCACACACAGAAAAATGAAAGAAACTTTGAGCGTTTTTAATGCTGCACAACGATGCGCATTGCCGATAAGGTGCCTTTTTCCTCCCTCTCTGGGCAAGGGTTGCCATTGCCATTGCATAACACCATCAATCTTTTGACCAGACGAGCGCCAGTGCCAGGGATAGGAAGGTGGATAGGCTCTGCCGCAGGCCATATATCATTCACAGTGTCTGGGGCCTCGTCTCTCCCATCTCGCTTAACAACATGCAATACCAATTAAAGTCCATGAATTGACAACAAAACAAGAGACCGACCGCCATAAAGGCATATCTGCAGAAACCATTGTGATCCCCTACCTACTAGATCCCTTTCCCCCACCCCAGAGAGCAAGAGAGAGAGAGAGAGACAATTGGCCTTTTATCTTCTAGCAGGTTTTCAGGGTGAGGCTGGTCAAAATGTTGGCCAAATCTTTGCGTATCGTTTGCTGCCATGATTTGTCATTATTTATGAATAGTTTTATTCGATTTGGCAAAATGAGAAAGTTATGGGATGGATAGATAGACAGGGCTGACCTGTACATGACCAAGAAATACCGCGAGTGTCAAGGAGATTAATACAATAAAATAAATGAGGGATTGGTTTGATTTATAGTGGGTTAAAGCATGGGGCTAAGTATTTGGGAAGTATATTTTGTGCAATGTTCTCTGCGTCATCAGCTATGATGCTCTTTACAGAGAGTTTCGTACGAGTGCCCAAGACGGAAACAAATGTTCCTTTTTTTTATAGTTGGAAACATTTTGAGGCTTGTTCCTGGGTGTTCTTTGCAGACTCATTCCTATAGTGGTACACGCATTTAAAATAGTAAATAAACCTTTGCGTACTAGTGGACACATGATAAATCCGCTTTTAACAAGTATTCCTAGCTATTCCTTGCCTTAAAGTTTCTATATACTTTTCAAGTTGAGAAATTATTTTATTTTTCTGTGTGTTTAAACATCTTTTAAAACGTTTTTTTTTGGTTTACTATTCACATAAATATACTCAAATGATTCATTCCCATAAATTGCAAATGTAATTTTCAACAAAATACCTTTGCAAATTAATTACAAAAATTCCGTTTGAAATGATTTACAGCATTTTTAGCCGGCGAACATGCCACAGAGCAGAATATCTGTATATTTCACTCACAAACATTAAACCGGGTTGCACACAAACAACAACAACAAAAAAAACAGCTAACAAAGCAAAATCCCCGCCAGGTTGCACTCTCAGACTGTTATGGCCAAGGCCCAGCAGCAGCAGCCACCAAATTTATGAGCTCGATATGAAGTCACCGAGCGAGCTGTTGCAGCAGTTTTTGTGGCAGTTGCAGTTGCAGTTGCACTTGGAGCTGGAGCTGAAGCTGAAGCTGAAGCCGGTGTGGAAGTTGCAGAATCGAGAAACATTTGCTGTTAGTGCATTTTCCTGCTTACAGCATCGTCATCATCTTCTCTGTCAATTACGTGGCTCAATTTTCTGCACCGAAATTCGTTTGTTGCTGTTTCCGTTTCGTAATTAAATTGTGTTGGGGCAGGGGCACAAACATAGGTGGCGGCGCTTCCACAGCGGAAGGGTCAACAGACAGAGACACTGAGATATACTATAAAGCTGCAGCTTTAATCAGGTCAAGCAGCAGCTGAAAACACGACTCAAACTCGACCTTAATCGCAATTTGTGCGCAATTTATAATTTTTATATTTTATTTTATTTTACTTGGTTTTGTTTTGTTTGTTTTGTATTCACCTTCAGATTGAAACTGAAAAAAAATAACAGATAGAGAGACGGATTCACCTGTTGTCATGTAGTTTTGCACATAAACTGTGATCCATAAAAATATATCCATATTCAGAATTCTCTTATAGAAGCGAACCAGCGTACCCCTTTATAAACCTATTAAAACTCAAATCTTCCGATTCTCTTTTGAATGCAGGACTGTACTTCATACAGTGTCCTAGAGCTAATTTTTCTTCATTTAATATTCATTTTTATTTTTAAATTTAAATTCTTATAGTTAAGTAAAAATAGTTTCAATCTCATGGCTTAATGCCACAAAACTAAGAGAAGAAACAAAAAAAAAAAGTTTTCTGTGGCTTATTCTTTACTCACTTTCGCTGAAAAACCAACAAGAAGTGTGGGAAAATCCACAAAAGCAAATGAAATCCAACAAGAAAGCAATAAAAGCCGTAAAATAAAAAAATAACGCCTTGGGGCACTCCACTGCAGATGCATCCTATGGCTCCGATGATCCCCTCACCCTTGCCGTCGCATCACTCTCGATGGACCACGCCCACGCAACTGATTTCATCAAAATGCGCATAAATTAGTGCCACGGCAATGTTGGTGGGGCGGGCCACTCCATGCAGCAATGCGGTGCGGTGTGGTCTGCAGAGCAAGTGAGACGTTTGTATGGCGCCCACTGTCCCATCCATGTGGGTGGTCAAAACGGCAGATGGGGAGAAAAGACAATTTGCATTTATCTTCTCTCTTTTGGATACCCTACAACCTACCCAGAGATGTATGCTGATATTGGAGATACATTGAATGGAAGTTTGCATGGCAAAGAGGGGAAACATCTTAGAAGAATTTTGACACCTGTCTGATGATGCCTTTTCTAGGGTATCCCAAGCGTTGTTCAGCTACAAAGAAAGCCTTTCTTTTCAGTGCAGTTGGCAGTGTGTTTGGCATCGATTTCTAAAACTAGAAAAATTTGCATTTAATTGGGCGAGCGAGACTTTGGCGTTGTTATTCAGCGGCGGCGGTCTAGAGAGGTGCGACAAATTGTATTTATTCTACTTTGAAGTGCTGCCTGCCCAACCACTGCTGCCATTTGCTGCCTGATTGGGAGCCTGGGAAAGATGTGCTACAATACCACAATATATACATACATGCATATGTATATCCCCCCATCAATCAGCAAAAAAGAGACCCACAGATCTCTTTGCATTTGTTTGTTGTTCGGTATGTTATTTTATCTGCGACACGATGACGTTTTCAAAAATTGAATTGAACACAAAAAAAAAAAGCGATGAGTGAAAGTACATTTTCGTATGCAGTTGTTGTTGTCATTTCTTTTGCTTCGTTGTAATGTGTGTAATGTTTGGCAGCAGCAGCAACAGCAACAAAAACAATAGCAACAACAACAACAACAACGACTAGAGTTCCAGCTTCTCATGGCCCCGGCTGTCGTATCTTCGTCT
Organism: Drosophila subsilvestris; assembly: GCA_035043285.1. NCBI lineage: Eukaryota > Metazoa > Arthropoda > Insecta > Diptera > Drosophilidae > Drosophila > Drosophila subsilvestris. Next base: position 1,773,355 of record JAWNNB010001728.1, on the reverse strand, counting down.
TTCTGATTGTCCGGCGATAGCCAATTGAGATTTTCATTTGTCAGTCAAAAAGCTGCAAAGCAGCACAAACAGACAATTGGAGGCATTGGATACCCTGGATATTTAAAGCTTATATGCAACTTTGCATATAGCGTAGACTAGACTTTTATTGTACAGATACTGCGGAGACCGAAGAGCATTGTTAGGTAGAGGCTGATCCACTTTACAGCAGTGCATACCCTTTATTCCCTGCCTTGCATACAAAACAAACAAAAGCATCAGCGGCATACTCTCACTCTCTCACAGTCGCTCTCGCAAGGGTATCAAAAGGAAAAGGAAAGAAGCATCAGGCAAAAGAGAGACGGAACAACGACAAAAGACGAAGACTGTGACGACGACGCGTCTGTCAATGACATAGAAAGAGAGTTTAAGAGCTTTAAGCATGAGACATGATATGTACTTGTTGTAGTTGTTGTTTATGTTGTTGTTGCGGCCACAGTCTGATTAGACTTTTTGTGTTGTTGTTGTTGTGTTGCTGTTGCGTTTCACTTTCGCTCTCGCGCGGTTTTCGGTTTCGATTTCGTCTCCCGACAGATTTCCCCCGAAACCCAATCGCGTGGCACGTGCTTCCCGGCTATTTGTTTGGGTGTTCCACTCTTGCACGGAAAATAATCAAAATACGGAAATTCATTGCGTTACTCATTAGCAGAGAATCTTTAAGATAATTGTGACTAGAACCAGAAATGATAAGATCTTTTATCGGAAACAAATGCTCAGGATAAAAACGAGTATCGTGATAGATTTAGCAATTTCCTTGTAGTTCTGAGATATTCAGTATGTAAATATATAAGAAAGAAATTCAGGGACGTTCCTAAAACTTAAAAACAATAAAAGAACCAAAGAAAATTCTGTGTTTATCATTCAGATCATGTTCGTAGTGTTCTTTTGTGGTTCTCTTTCTTCTCAGACAATAGTATTGTCTATAGTTTTCACCTTTTTGCTTATATTTCTCTTGCTCTCTGTTCGTTCTCTGGGCTGGTCAAGCTCCGTTGAACCTTTTGGCTGTTTAGAGACTTTGACCTCAGTAAATTCGTTTTTAATGATTCCAAGACTTGTCCTTCAAAATTAATTACGCCCTTTACTTTGCATTGCATTGCTTTACTTTACTTTACTTTACTTTACCTTTACCCCATGCCCATGCCCATGCCCATGCTCATGCCCCCACCTGTGCAGTCGAAAACTTTACCTTTTTGGAGGCTTGAACTTTACACTCCACGCATAAATAATGCCAGTGCTGAACCAAACTGAACTGAAGCCTAAAATGTAGAGCCGGCTAATTACGTTGGCAATCTTTTAATTGTGGGTCCAAACAATTTGTTTGTGGAAAATGGAGACAAGAGCGAACCCAAAGCAAACAAAAAATATGCCAAGAGTTTTCCACAGGTCTCTATCTCTCTCTCTCTTTCTCTCTTTCTGTAGCCCTCTGGGGAGGGTCTACTCCATTCATTACGAACGGTTCTTGTCGCTAATAACAATGCCATGCCGAAGAACAAAATTAAGATAAAGACACAAATGCTAAATAAAAAAAAAATACAAAAACCAAAAAAAAAAAACCTCAACAAATGTAACTGGGTCAAGTGGTTGTTGTGTGTTCTGCTGTTTCTGTCGCTCGAATACAAAATAATTGTGAAAAATCTCAAGATCTTTTTATCTGCGGTTTTATTTTGTTGTTCGGTTTTGTTTGTTTTTTGTTCGTTTAATGGGCCTGAGGTTGAGAGACTCACTGACTGGTGGTGCGGTGCTGCCTTCGTGGAGTACCACCGTACAGTGGGGAACTGGGCCGAGTTTCAATTAAGTTTTTCGGCTTGGAGCACGCTCAACGCCACCCCCCATACCATCCATCCATCCATCAGCAGATGATTGAGGTCTCTCTCCGGCCACCTTACGCACTCAAGAATCTCAGGGAAAGGCTTGAGAATGAGTCTGAGACGGCCCAATTAGGTTGTACTACAATACTATTAGACAATTACGAGTCAACGAAAATGTCTGTTAATTATGTTGGAGAGAATTATGTGTACTTAGATGAGTATACAATGCATGACTCCCCAGTACTTTTGGAGAAGCTATGTATGTACGTGTACGAGTATGTAGAAGGAAGCACTTCCGTCTCTCCATAATGATAATGGATCAAGAATCAGTATGGTAGCCTCTTCGTTTTGCTCAAATTTGGTCTTTTTGGGCGAAAGCTGACTTTCTACTTTTTCGAATAAAAGTTCTTAAACTGAAATAATATATTTAAGTGCAGAGAGAATCTTTAACCATAGAAATGTCATCCAATTAGTAATTGATTTAATGAGATTAATTTGTTTTAGAACGGGTTTAGGGCGTGGGCAGCTATTAAATGATGGATAAAATGCAGCAAATGATCATGCAAAAATAAAGGAAAAACGTCCAGCTTGAACACTCTATCATATCATCTATCGAATTATTATTTATGATACTTATATATTTAATTCTTAATAATCTGTAAGCAGTTAGGTCTGTTGTCCGTCTGCTTTGATCTGTCGAATCCGTTTGATGGGTAATCTCCAATAAAAAACCATCATCATCATAATCATTTTTCGGACGGCAATAATTACTTGGCTAATAAATAATCATGGTTATTGTGATTATAAACCGTCTTTAATCTTCCCCAGAGCGCTGTCCAACGATTAACTCTGTTTTGGGAGAAAGAAAAAATGGGAAAGGTGAATTCGTGCGACCATCCCCCCCAGCAGCAGGCAGCAGCAGCAGCAGGCAGCAGGTCCCGAGGTCTGATCCATTGTCCGATTGTGCGATTGTCCGTCTGGGGAGGGGATGGAGGGGGAGAGTCAATAAAAATTATTTCGCGAAAGTTGTCGCACAGTCAGTCGTTGGTATGGCCAGCCGCACATTTTCATTAAGTTGTATTTTTGTAGTTTATTTTCTCTATGTTTTTATTAGATTGTATGCTGCTTAGTCGCTGCTGCTGCTACTGCTGCTACTGCTGCTGCCACATTTCGCAGGCCATAATTCAACTAATTAAATGCACATGAAAAATTCAGCACTCGAAATGGCAAATGGCAAAACTTGACAAAATGGAACCAACGGGGAGGGGATGCGATGATGATGTGGCATGCCAAAGCCAAAAACTAAAAACATTTTGAATGAAAACGCACTGAGAAATATTTCAATTTGAAATGTACATCAAATGAAATTACTGAATTTTGAGCAAAGTGAAAGAAAAGAAAGAGTTTCCATCCCCACCCCACACCATACCACACCACACTTTCGATGGTTTTTTGTGTGGTGTGGGAATGGAAGTGCAATGCATACCTCCTCGTGTTAGTCATGGGAAAATACGGCAAACCAAACGATCAGTGGTTTGTCTTAATGATTCCAAATATTAACTCATTTTGTATTCATTAGTTACACTTATTTTGGTTAAATAATTTCATGATGATACTCGCATTTTGCAAAAATTCCGAGCATTCCATTCCGCACAGTTGTTTGCCTTGAAGATATTTGTGTATTTTTCGATCCAAATTAGTCACGGAAGATTAACCAAAGTGCTGGTTCCATAAGCACGCCACAATCGAAGAGCTATGATGCAAATTTTGGTGTCTATAGCTCTCAGAGTCTCGCATTTCCCCACCTGCCCAACTAAATCGTAAGGGCATGGGAAATTTCCTCACATGTTTATATACTCACTTGATCTCGAAACAAATTAATGCTCACCTGATTAATGTTCAATCAGTTGATCTTCGTCCAAAAAAAAAAAAAACCAAACCCATGCTAATGGAATTATCCAGATTAGCCCTGCCTTGCGCTGGGGTTCAATATGGGGGTACATATATTGATGCTTATTATCCATACAAAAAATGGTAACCAAAGAGTCGACAAGAAATGGGGATTTCCAATCAATTAGGTCTGACCTCCAGTTGCCCTTGGGGGGGTCCACTCTCCTTCCATTTTCTTTCTTTATCGTTGGCCCGTGATCGCCGACACGATATTGCCCTAGGTTTGGGCTACCGTTCGCAGTGCTGACTCTCCCTCCACCAGCAACAGCCCGAAAAAAAAAACAACCGATGCAACACCATCTAAACCAGCAACAACAGCAACAACAACAACCTGGGAGTTGGGCGCAACTTTCACTAATTTTCAATGCGAGCAAACTTGATTTGTAAATTGCGGCAGCAGGACAGGACGCACTCCACATAATATTTCTCACCCATTCTCGGAGCTCAGCGGTGGCGACACCTCACCGCCCAATATCCAGTACCCAATCAGTCGCTGACAATTTCCCACTTTAGTTTTCGCCACTAATTGGAATGAACAGACAGACACATGGGAATGGGAGCCCCAACCCCCAAACATTCTTCCCGTTCAGATACCCTTTTTGCCTGCTGGATAGTACGGTTTTGGGGGGGACACATTTATAGGTAGTTTTCGGTGGAAATATTCTTGCAGTACAACAAGCAGTACAGCAATTGGTCGTAAAAGTAATTTTCGGTAGAAAAAGTGTCTCAACTAAGGAACTAGGGAAACTTTTCCCAAAGAAAGTATTTAAATTTAAATATACATACGTAAATCGATTTAAAATTGAAGTCTCTTTGGTAAACCACAGCATTATAGATCCTAGTGTATATCTGCAATAGGTATTCGAAGGCCTGACACTTTGTCCAGACTTCCGACTTCCTTTTGGGGCTCTCTTTCCGCTACAGTTTATCGTTTTATTATGGCATGCAAATGGCAAAATTAGCGAAAAGACTGCACTTATAATTATAATATACACATATCGCATCGCATCGCCCTGCTCTGCCGTAATCCATAATAGACTTGTTTATTTTTTGCTCGACCAGCCCCGTCCGACCCCCAGTCGGACGACCCCCAGTCCATTGAATGTTTCGCTTAAGTTGGCCAAATCTCTGGTGTTTTATTTTCATTTAATTACTGGCTCTGTGGCTATGTCGTAGTGGTGATGGTGGTGCTGGTGGTGGCCACCGCAGCATTAATTGGCTTGTTTTGCTAGATAATGATTATTGGTTTTTACGACTCTTTGATTATGCGATGATGATGATCATGATGATCATGATGATGATGATGATGATGCATCGAAAAAAGTAGAGTCCGACAGCGGGAAAGTGCTGGCCGGGCCTGACCGTCTTTTCGTCCGTCCGTCGGTATGGCTCTTTTCCGTCGAGGTGTTGAGCATTTTGCTGGAGTTGATGGCCTGTCAGTCAGTCAGGCAGGCATCTCCCTCTCTCCCCCTCTCTCTCTCCCCCTCTCGACTGGACAGACATTGCACTCTTGATGTGGCGGCTGTTGCTTTGGCTGCTGTTTCTGGTGCTGGTGCTTGCTGTCTTAATTATGTAATATGCGCGCATTGGAAGACAATTTAAATGGCCGGCAGTTTTTGTAGAAAACCAAACACGAACGAACTTCAGCAGTGGCCCAGAAATGCCAGAAACGCCGAGAAAGGCGTTCCATCATAAGGCAGAGACCAAAGATCAAGTAGACAATTGTAATGCCCTGTCGCTGGTGGGTTTGTTTATGGAGAAAAAGAAATACATAGAACCTTCCAAGTAGTATGCTTCCACGCAGTACCTTTTGGAGTGCTTATTAAGTGCGTGTATTTGTATTTAGTGGCACTAAGAGTGGCGTAAACCTAAACCTAGAGCATGTCACTGCATGTCACTTCTTTTGCATTTCGTTTTTGTGCATTCAGCAATGAGTCAACGTTGTCTTATCGCTTGATCTACCAGCACAACACATGCCAGAGAGCATTTGTTTCATTTTTTTTTTACTCTCTCTCACTCTCTTGGCAACTCTTTGCATCGGTCTTTCAGTTAAGCCTTCCTCTCGCTCTCAGGCCTCTGCTCCCAGCTAAGTTTCCTTGGGTTTTACAGCCATAAATACATTCTAGATCGCTATGGAAAGCGAATTAAATTTCGCACTGAACCTTACCCAAAAGGAAACATTAAAAATTAATTATGGGAATAAAATGGTTTCATATGCCACAAGAAACTAGCTATGACCCATGTCCATTATGCAGTGCAGGGTATTCCCTCCGCATAATAACATATATGCACTTGATACGCTGGAGAACTAAGTGTGAGTGAATGAGATGCAGCATGCAGCATGCAGCACGCAGCAAAATGTGCAAAGTGCAACGTGCAACTGAAGTGGACACCAAGTGGACAACAAATTATGAGTGATTATGCAAGGCATAAAAGCTGAAAATCGATTGCATTGCCACAGCCACAGTCACAGCAACAGCAACAGCAACAGCAACAGCCATGATGGTTGGTTGCTCCTTCTTGAAGCTCTTGACCCCATTTCGGATTTGGTCGGAGATGAGATGGGTCGGTCTTTGCAATGCTTCAGAAACTTTTCGGACGCGACGCCCCCGAAAGTTGCGCTGCGTTTTAATTGCTTCATAATTAAGCGGCAATTACATAAAAATCAAAACAAAACAAACCAAAACAAACCAAAACAAAACAAAAACCAAAGTTGATTTCAAATTAAATGATTACGGCAGAGAGGAGAAGCAGAGAAGCAGCAGCAGCAGCAGAAGAAAGGGAAAAAGACGAACGCATCGCTAAGCAGAAGAAAGAAAGTGAGAAGTGGGGAAAAAGAGAGCACCTCAATGCGGGGGATTCCCCCGTTTCGCAGCCGAAGCATAAACGATTAGTTACATTCGCTTAACAAAATGTTGGATAATTATTTGTAATTATTATAATTCAACTAAATACTTGGTGTGTGCGGGCGGTTGCATCAGCAGCAGCGGCAGCAGCTGCAATTTGCACCACTAACCCACACACACACGCACACATTTTGCAGCACTTTCCAAGCAATGCCCACCCCACCCGCTTGGCACCACTGCCACAGACACACAAATAGCAGCTAGAGACGCCACTGCCATCGCTACACTTGGTTGGTTAATTTATGTCATGATTCCGCACATAAATTCCAAAGGAATTTTCCTATAAATTACTGGGGCTTTTCCCTGTCGGCCTTTGCCTCTCTCACTCCATTCTCCCTTTCTTCCTCCCTCCCCTCCCCGTACCATTTCTCTGTTTCTCTTTTAGTGTGTGTTTTTAGTTGGCAAAGATGTCAACGAATTCGTTTTTGGGTTTTTATTCTTCTTTCTTCTCCCCGTCATTACGAAATGAGTTGGCTTTCTTCCTCTGGCTCGTCTCTCTCTTGCTTTTTTAGCTTTTACTCGTGCCACAACACACGGTCTTGTGGCAGCTGCCCCTTACCGCTGCACACACAAACACAGACTAATGAAATGCTCTAAATGCCTTTTCCCGGACGAGACGACGACGACGACGATCCCTGCGACATCTTCCCATGTGAAGGCCTCCCACAAAACAAAAATGTTTCGGCATGCGACGACACGAACAGAATATTCTGTAAATACCCTTAAAGCGGCTATATGCATTTTTCACAGAAGAAAGCATTTCCCAATGCTCTGCGAATCTAGAAGCTGTCTGGATTAATCGAGCAGATGAGACAGAGATACCCAAAGATCTCTCCGTGGAAGAGATAGATAGAAACATTAAATTCTTGTTTAACGAATCGATAGAGTATATCTCCATCGGCGTTCTTGCAACAGGGAACAGGGAAAATCAGGGGCTGGCTGCACCAATAAATTTAGCTCATATCGCGGAGTGACAGTAATGTGTCATCGCGGCAGCCACGAATCTTTTCTAATGATGTGGGAGTTTTGTGGGCGTGTATTTTTATTTTTCTTAAATGAGAAATGAGCTTGTCTTTCCGCAGAGGTGTCAGAAACTATTTGATCTGATTTTTCGGTAACGATATAATGATGATTATTTCGGGCTACATCCCAGACAGAAAACGAATTTATTCTGCATAAATATTGATCGATCAATAGAATTTAAAAGCATTAGAATGAACCATATGTGTCCACAGTTTATGGTGGGATAAATCTGCTACCATAATATCGTAGAATAGTAGCTACCGATGGATGATTCTGTAATACTGAAAGAAGATGAAATTTAAAAGGAAATCAAGTCGAAAGAGTAGGCTTTTCCTATGGCTACAATCAAGTTGTCATTGAACCTTAAATCGTGTGCAAAAGTCTTTCGTAATATTGCAAAAAAATCCAAAATAAGAATCGAAAATGTCTCGCACAATTCTACTAATCCAGCTCGATTTGCGTGAGAAGAGCCGCTCCTACGCCTACTTTAAGAGCGTCGACGCTTGTTTGGAGCGTGTGTGCAAGATCTACGAGGAGCACCTGAAGCGCTGCACTCCGATAGCGCGTGTCATCACCTACGACATTATCCAATTGTTTGACTTCATCGACATGCTGGAGGACCTCGCCTGCTTGGTGTTCCAGGAGGACGCCGAGACCTATGCGGCATACAACAAAGAGTGGATCAAAAGTCAGATAAGTGAGAAGCTGTGCATGGCGGCCAACAAAAGCACCGAAGACAAACGACAGCAGGAAGATCCCCCTTCGAAGGATAGTGAGGAAACGGCAGCCAAAGCAGCCAAAGGACTTCAATTATAAGCTCGCCTTCATTTCAAATATACGAAACATACTTCCAGAGGGTATTTAGCTAGCTGTGCCTCCTTTTTCTTTGCCACCTGATCGAAAGCTTTGCCAGAGACAGAAGCAAAGGTGTTAAACAATTTTCCACACACACACACACACACACACACACACAGAGCAGAGACAGAGATACACAGATACGAGCATATGCAAATGAGTCTGGAAAATGTCTCTCAATTATGCAGTGTCTCGTTTGGATTGTTTTCATTTGTGAGTTTCGCTCGTGTGCATAATTTAAAATAATGACAGCACATGAAACTTAATGCGTCTGCCCCGAAACAGATCGATCGAGCGTCACGGCACGCCACGACACGCCAGCAGGTGCCCACGGGTGTTTGTGGCGGCCTGATGGTTGATGTTGATGCTGATGAGGCATCATGCTCAATGTCTGATGGTTGGAGGACAAGAGGCAGCAGGCCAAAAACACACGCACCCAGATTACACGCACTGATTGGAGGTGGGAGACGAGATCCACAGCCAAACAGGTGTCGCCTGGCCCCTCGTTTCACTCTCACTTTCGGCGTGAATTGTGCACCCACCCCTACGCTATGTATCTGACAATTAGCTAACGGACACACAGAGACGACACCCCCTGCACAGGCAATTATCGCATCCTCCCAGCCACATCCCCAGCTCCCCATCTCTGTGTCCTGGCCATACATATCTGTGATTTGTGATTTGTGATCTGTGATCGGTGATTGCCACCGTCACCGCCACCGCCACCGCAATGGCCAAAAGTGTCGACTACTGTCACCGTACGATATATGTAAGCTTTTATTCCCATTTTTTGTATACCCTTTCAGAGTATAAAAGTCCATTTAATACCCGAAATTGCAAATACAAAAAATCGTTATCGTTATTATGGGCAGAACGAAGAGAAGAAGTTGAAGTTTGGCTATTTAAGCACCTGGCTTTGGCACACGCTTAATCCTAGAGCAGCGCGATTTTTCCTTTGTATTTTTCTGCATAACTAGATGCTGAATGAAAAGCCCTACATACAAAACATCTTTTAAATGCCAGAGTAACGATGTGGATGCCCCAAGAGTATCTGAAGCTTCGGCCCCCAAGGCTGGAGCCTTTCTTTCTGGTTTTTGCTGCTGTTGCTGTTGTTGTCACTTTCCTTTTGCAATGCAAATTTTTCGTGCCGTCTATTAATTGCTAATGGCAGTCGACAGGAGAAATAACAGTTAAGAAAAACGCCAAGGAAAACCAGCCATAAAAATCGTCAACTAAATGCAGTGGCACTGGCACTGGCACTGGCAGTGCGGCAGGCTTCTCCTCCTCCACGATCAGGCCACTTTTCTGGATACTGGACGCTCTCTCTCTCTCTCTCTTCTCTGCCTCGCTCTACCAACTGTGAATAATTTTAGTAGGCTCTGGCCCACACTCCTGTGCAACGCCGCACTGGGGTCCTGTGTGTGTGTGTGTGTGTGTGTGTGTGTGTGTGCAACAAAAATAAAACTTTCTTTGCATAGACGTTGCTGCTGCTGCCTCTCCGAGACGACTGACTCCCTCTCTTATGGCTTATCAGCGATCTTTAGACGTTGGCACGTTTCGTTCATTGCCTTGAATGTGGTTGTTGCTTTTGCTGTTGCTGTTGCTGTTGACGTGTTGCCAAATAGCCATATTCAAGTTTTTATTGTGCTTCATATTAGATTGCCACGGCCAATGCATAAATCTGCTATTGAATGCGAATCCCGCATCGGAATCCGATCAACGAGTGTTTCCAAGAAAGCCAACAACAACAGCAGCAGCAACAACAGCAGCAACAACAGCAGCAACAACAGCAGTGTAGCAGCAGAAGGCCATGAAAGTAATTTTATTCGAGGGTAAACCATTGATGTCATCCATTCTGTATTGCTGCATATTTGGAATAAGTTAAGGGAATTTATGTGGAATATTTATTCATTTAAGTGTGGAATATTGAATCCTTAGGATTTAAGATTATTTTTTATTTACTAGATATTCAGGGAGTAGTAGCAGGAGTAACTCCTCATAGTTCTGAAAGTATTTTAATAGAATTTAATACTTTTTTTCCAAAACTTTTTTGCTTTGAATGCAGATTATATCATAGAACTCCCATTAACTAAACAAAAGCCTGCTAATGGTTTATAACTAATATAGAATGTTTATTCGCCTAAATAAATACTCAAATGACTCAAATAAACCTTACAGCAGGTAGTATATTAAATTCTGTGGGTAAAATACAATCAAAGGGCATGAGAAAGTGGCAAAAGCTGCAGAAACACCGAAAAATTTCGATACCTGGAAAGTTCTCAAGTTTCGAGTCTTCCCTTTGAGTCACCCACCCCCAGAGAGCGGTGCCCCAATGAGACCACGGCCCCAAAAAAGACTTCAGCAAAAAGTCAACAGCATAAATTCAGGCACCGAGAGCAGCGGAGCGATCTTCTATCTGCGGCTAGCAGTGCTCCCTCTCTCGTTCTAATAAGCCAAACAATAAATCATCTCATTGGGTCTTATATATTTTTAGCAGATTTTTTTGATTTTTTTGCCTAAACTCTGCTGACTCACGATCCCCAAAAGAGCTCCGGGGCCCCATGTACACATTCTGATGTCCATTCCCATTCCCAGACCCCAAGACTGAAACGGAACGGCGCTTTACTTTGTGTGGTTCTCTCCCCTGTCTGTCCTGCGCTCTCGGTCCATGCTCTCCCTCTGCACTTCTTGGGTTTCGTTCATCTTCTTCTCAGGCTAACAAACAAAAAACAGGCTTGGGCACATTGCTGGACATCACGCAAGCAGCTGAGGCAGGAGAGCCCCCAGAGGAAGGAGAAAGTCTCCACAAAGGGCAGGCGGCAGGCTGAGGCGGCTTCAGAATCTCCAAATCTCTTTGCCAAAAAGAAACACACACGAGGTTTGGTTCGGTTCGGTTCGGTTCTGTTTTCAAAGAGATTTGTTATATGTATGTGGCTTACATTAGTGGGTGCCATGCCGTGCCATGCCTCTGGGACTCCCTACCCCTCTCTCCTTGGCACTGTGCATTGTGTGGTAAGCGGGCAGCGGCACCAGAATTGACATTTCCTTTTACAACATCCAAAAAACAAGTCAAAATCAGCTGGCCGAAGCTTTTCATACACTAAGCAACCCATTTCAGTTACAATTTACGTGGCAAATATCTGTTCTATAGCGTAATACGAGCACCGTTTTGGTTAGGGTATAAGCAAGTGCAGCTCGGATGGGGAACGGGGGAAACGGGGGATCAGTGCAAAATGAAAACGATAAATCAGCAACAACAACGCGCTGTATTCCATGTGATTGTCACGCTTGAAGGACTTTTCTCGTTGGAAAGCAGCAACAAAAGCGAAAATGAATTTGTTGCTGCAGCTGTTAACAGCATTTGTTGGCAACATTGCCGCTGTTGCTGTGGCTGTTGCTGTTGCCGCTGTTTTTTTATGAAGTAGGTTACTATGTTTGTTGAGTAATTGAGTTAAGTCTCTTTTTTTTCACACACACACACACACACACGAATATCTATTGTTGCTGCTTTTGTTGTTTAGGAAGCTGTCGTACATGCAACTTACAGCGGAAAACAGTTTTCTTTCTTGTACACATGTATCTTCCAGTCTTCTTCTGCTCCTCCTCCTCCTCCGCCTCCGTCTTCGCCTTCGCCTTCGCCACCGTGTAGCCTGCTAGAGCTACATGAGCAAACCTTAAATGTCAATGATTTCTCCCACACCACCCCCATCGTTAGCCAATAAATGAATCGCAACCTAAATGCTTGACCTGCACTGTGCTTCCTATTCCACTTCTCACTCTATTCCCCGTTACCACCGCCCAACCCTCCTCCCTCACTGCCGTTGGCTTCCTTCTCTGCAGTCACGTTCCAGCTTCCAGTCCGTCTACTCGCCTCTGCAGTCCCGCTCTGCCCGCTCCCGCCTTTGACTGTCTGCCTGTGATCTAATTACTGTATTTGCTGTCCGTTTTGACTGCTGCCTCCTGCTCTCCGTTGGCTTTTTGTTTCGTCTGTCTCCTGCTCTCTCTGCCGGTCCCCTTTTAGCTTTGCCGCCTGCCTGCTCCCCTCTCCCACTCTCCAGCCATTGCTTGGCCTGTTTGTGCATTCGTCGTGCTCTACCTGTCCAAGGTGTATTTTTAGCAAGGTGAGGTATTTGCACGGTCTTCTCGAGTAGTCTTTTTGGTATTAGCAAATCTGTCTCCTTGTCTCAGGGCTCCCTTCCCTCGCACAACTAGTATTTCTGGCCCCCACCTTTATATGTATGTACGCGCCCTGTGCCTGTCCTATGTACATATCTCCTCCAAACGCGTTCTCTTTAAAGCGTTGAAATCTTTGCCGTTATTCTTTTATGACATCATCCGCTGCCATAGACAGCTTCGAATCGTTTTTAATAAATTCGAATTTGATCTCTCTAATCGAAAGAGTTCTCATCGATGATATGACGCCCCGCCATTTGTCTCTCTCTCTCCTTCACTCTCTCAATCTCTTTTTGTCGTTTAGCTGCCGTCCCCATTTTCATTAAACGAATTTCCGTGACTGGTGTATAAAAATATTGAAATCCATAAGGAAATCGATGCCGATGCATCAATTTTCACTTTCCACGGATACAAGACACTTAAATACTTACTTATATAAGGTTGTAGCCGTGGGGGGGTAGGGATGGGGTGTAGGGTTACCCCTCGAACGCCTGCTCCCCCTCCCACTGGCAGCAGTGGCAAAAAGAAATCCTTGTACGTGAGGTTTGTCTTCGAGGTCACGTGAGAAACACCAAACTTAAGTTAACTGCTTGAGATTTCACATCAGGAGGCAGTCGGCAGCGGCACCAGATTGAGATCCAAAATAAAGTACAGTGAAAGCACATTGGGGCGGACACGTGCAGTTATAGTGCGGCCAAGAGAGGTTGTACTTAATACTTAATACCTATGTATGTGATTCCTAAATACCTGCAGTGCTTTCTTTACTTGGATACTTCACCAAAGAGTTTTCACTGTAATCAAACTAAATGAATCGACAAGGAGAGGGTTATGTAAACCTTTTTTGGGGGTGGAGGTCGGGCGGGCGCATTCCTTATGTATTAATTATTATTTATTAATTATTATTCAAACATTGTAAGACAATCTTTTGCACATCTCCCGCTCCCGCTTCCCCTCTCTCTCTGTGCCTGTCTGTCTGTCTGTCTTTTGTTTCCTTTGTTATCCCGTTTATTGCATTGCGTGGATTTCGCAATTCGAGATGAAAGTTTTGTCGCATGCATTAACCCAACCGATTACATCACAAAGTAAGACACAGAGTGAGTGAGTGAGAGAGAGAGAGAGAGAGAGAGTGATAAAGAGAGGGTGGATGGGGTGGAGTGAGTGTGTGTGTGTGTGTGTTTGTGTGTCTGTAAGTGAATGAATGAATGAATGATACCCAACTGAGGCAGTCAGTCATTCAGTCAGTACAAACAGTCAGTTCAGTTGGTCAAACGTGTTTACATAAAGCTAAATATAGACACGGACAAATGTACAAACAGGACGAACAGACAGGCTGCAGCAGGATGGAGAATGGGAGAATGGTGGCTATCGGTGGTTGGGGCGGGGACTGAGGCTGCGACTTGGATGGAAAGCCAGTCAAATGGTCTTGTTAATTTCCATTTTTCTATGCAAATTCCGACTTCCTCGACACACACACACACACAAACACACTGACAGTCGAAAATGGCAATAAATGCAACAAATAAACACACAAAAATTTGACTTGCCATAAAAATTGTAAATCCAAAAGAGATGGCGATACAAGGAGAAGAGAGTGCGAGTGCGAGAGGTGCTGCTGCTGCTGCTGCGGCAGTGGGCGTTTGTTAGGCAACCTCTGTGGGGGCATGGAAAATATGCCACAGACACATGACACAGAGACAGCAACAGCAACAAAAACAACAACGAACAACCAGGCAGAAAAGTCAACGTGCAAAAATAACAAACAACTGTCAAATGTCTGACAAACGAGACAAGGAAAGAGACACACACAACTTGCAACAAATGCAACAGAAACAGCAACAGCAATAACAAGAGGAAGACAACAACCAACCACCAATCCCCAACCCCACTGTGGTGGTGGTGCAGGATGAAGGAGTGCGAAGAAAGCCGTAGAAACGGAGGTTAGCTTCGGCGGGTTTTGGGCTTGCAGATCAATCAAATCATTGACAATCCTTACAATAAGATTAGTATTGTTTTATTACAAAAAAATATATAAATAAATTATTTATAATTAAAGTCTGTTGATTGTGCCGGGTATCATCTGCTTCTCTCTGCTAACGGCTCGCACCTTATCCATCAACCTGTGCATCCTCTTCTCAGTACTTGTGTACATTATTTTGGGCTAGTTTCTTTTGCAAGACCTTCGAAGTGATGGACGTTCTGTGCAGCTTTGCACGTATCTGATCCTTGATCCAGTCCTTGTTGCGCGGCACATAGTCATTTGTGTTTTGGTGTTGCACCAGGCAGGTGAGGTCCTTCAGCATGTTAATGAACTGAAACAATTCGGTAATGTCGTAGGTGATGATACGCATTTTGGGATTTTCGCGCTTCAGCACCCCTCGTAGGTCTTGCACACGCGCTCCATGCAATCGTCGATGCTCTGGAAACGGGAGTAAGTGCGCTTCTCCACACGCCCATCGGGCTGGATCAGTAGAATTGTGCGTGGCATAGTTGTGTTCGGGTATCAAATCGTTTTGTTTTATGAGATTTCGTTCAAGATAGCTGGCGTTGTTTTAGACGATGTGTGGAATGTCAGAAATTAAGTAGTGTATAACGCTTGCTGGGTTTTGATATTTCATTTTTAATTTAAGCCCAAAACAGCGCAAAAATATTTCGGATCTGGGATAGATCTTTCCTGAAACTTGCAGAGTAGATTTCTGAGCTTTCTGAGTGCTACTACCTTTGGGATTATCAAAAAAAGGGTATGCCCAGGGGGATACCATATGCAGGATGAACCGCAAGAGATACACAGAGTGAGCGAGATAGAGAGAGAGAGAGATAACCCCAAGAGAGCAACAAGCCGCAAACTTTTTAATGGATAAACTTTTGATGGCAACAACTTTTGCCGTAACAGTTAATTTCAGTGTTGGGCTTGCATTTGATTTGATTTAACCGGGGAAATGCAACCATTATCACTTTACGCATCGTATTAAACAATTTTCAGTTGATTTTATTACGCTTTTATGCGTTTTATTTTTGATTTCTTTCCATTGAGCGAGCGAGCGAGTGAGTGAGTGAGTGAGGAGGAGGAGACAGAGAAAGAGGAGGTGAGGCAGAGCAATCAATGTGAATGCTTCAGCGGCAGCGAGAGTGCAAGAGTGGAGCAACAGTTAGCGCAGAGTGGCAGAGAGACAGAGAGCGCGCGGGGAGACGCGACAGTCAGAGCGAAAAGTATGCAGACGAAAGAATGCTGAAATTGAAGAAGCGCACACGCACACGCTGCTGTGTAGACTTGCATAACAAACTGTTTGTGGTGTGCGAGAGCACCTCCAATGCATTGCTGGTACTTCGCTGCTGCTGCTGTTATCAAACGGTTATTGTCAGTCAGTGGCTTCTGTTTGGCGTTTGGAATACCCTTTTTTGGCTTCGTCCTATTAGCACACTGTTAAAATTTGTAAGGCGTGAAATTATTGAATAACTTCTGTTAGCTGCGCTTTGATTAATGGATATTGATCAATTCCATTAATTAAAGTTAATTAGCTTGAATTTCGTTGAATTTTTAGGGGTATTCCAGCAACTTACTGGCAAAGTGTATTTATTATTCGTTATCTTGCTTTAAGCGTAATGCTGCTGTTATTGCATCGTCTGCCGCAATGTCTCCGCTTGGCAGACAACGTCTCCGTCGCCTGAATCCCCCCGTCTACGTCTCGCCACTCCGTCGTGGTCTGGGCCCATGGCATGCGGTTGTCTACTTATGAGATGCGATGCCTGCCGCCACATTCAGCATGGAGCAAGCACATGGGGGCATGGCATGTCATTTCTTGGCTTCGTCGAGCATCTGTGGCATTTCTCAAATTTGCTTTTGCGCCCTCCCATTGGTATTTCCCGACAATCCGCAATCCGCAATCCCATCCTCATTTTACTTTTGTGCTGCAGCTGATTTATAATTGCCAAATGCCGATCGGTGTGAACCGACGAGCGAATGCAAATCGCGGAATACATCACGTATACATCACCAGGTGGTGAGAATCCACCACCCCATTGATTGACTCTGATTGGGAATCCTACTGCCACCACCTTCCGCGCTCTCCAAAAACCATAAATTATTTGAACGCTTCAACTTACGGAGGGTAGTAGTAGTAGTAGTAGTAGCTTATGCCTACTTATGTATGCCTTCTTTTTCCCTGCCTCTTTGAACGAAATGCAGCTCATTATTTGGATAAAAACGCGGCTGTCAAAATTGAATAGAGGGAAAAGCTGGGACACAAAAAGAAAGAAAAGAGCCACACGAAAAGAGGGGGGGGGGAAAAAAAAACAAAGAAAATACAATGGCAGGCAACAAGCCAGAGTCAGAGTCAGAGCCGCCAAAAAGCCAGAGATAGAGTTCGAGTTCGAGTTAGAGTTAGAGCCTGAACAACAGAGTTAGTCGTTTGGTCTATTAGTAGAGAGCCCCCATAGTTGGGTGCTCCATCCCCCGCCTGGTGGATGGAACGACAGGCAGCAGCAGCATCGTAGTCGTCGTTGCTGCCGCATAATGAAAGCGAAAATTTAAATTTTTTGATACAATTTGCAATTTGGTTTTCCTCCGCGCTTTTTTTTATTTTATTATTTTTTCCTACTCCTACTCCATCATTCAGCGGGCGAGCGATCTCCAGGCGGCAGCCCGAGACTCCAGTCGACAACTCGACAAAGAAAACAATTCATCATGTTGTACATAGAGGAACCTTCCACCAGTGCGCCAGCGGCAGGGGCAGGGGCAGGGGCAGGCGGGGAGGGGTGCTGCAGCAGATGGAGCTGCGGCTTCAATTTATGCGGCGCTTAAATCGATTGCTTTGCCACATTGCAGCAATTGGAGGAGGCTCACTCTGCTCCCTCTGCCGCTCTGTTTGTCCCCTCTGCTCCTGTTTGTACCCCCAACTGGGCCGCGAGATTTCGTTGTTGTCGTTGAACCGTAAAACTGAAAATATGAAGCAGGGGAAATGGGGTGGCTGCGGTAAGTGGGTGATGGCTGCTGATGCTTTGCGGGTGGACAGTGCCTGCGACTGCGACTGGGACTGGACTGCTGCCGCCGCCTGCCGTTGAGTGACCGCACGGACCGCGAATCGACGAACAGGCGAACCGCGAAGATTGGACCACGGAACAGGCTCTTGCTTCATTAAGCTATTCATCCATCCATCCATCCATCTGTATGTATGTTGGATTCCATTCGGTCCACTGCGATCGTGTTGTTTTATTTCGCTCTTAAATCTGCCGCTAACTAGATGTCGCAATTGAAAGTGAGCTGTCAAATATTGTCTTGTCTGTATGTCTGTCCTGTCTGCCTCTGTGGGGGAGTACTGCAGTGGAGTGGAGCATACAGGCCTCATTATAATGAAGGAAAGGATTTCAGATCGCTTGTTACATCGCAAATTCACTTTGTGAACTTTGTGTTCAAGGCGGAAGTGAAAGAGATCTCAAGAAGAGAATCGCTCCAAGAGAGCGTTAGAATCATAGCTAACTCATTCAGAGATTTGTTTGGCTTAACAAAAGCTTTCTGTTTCGGGAATTGACTGAATAGAATTATCTACGAAAGAAAAGGCTGCCCAAGAACAATCATCTGTGAGCCATCTATATTTGATTCCCATTCCGTAGTACAGTTTCTGCATATTTAAATAGTGGAATCTGATTCATAGAAAATCACAAATACACCTTCTTTGATCTAAGATTTCACCTATTTATAAATCAAAGATCAAGTTCAACCAAAGAGAATGCCACTCCATTCCATACTTTTGGCAAATATCAATTGAATAGCTCTTGAATGGAGTTATTTTCGCACAATTCTGATTGAGACGATCCTCAATCAAAGTTCAAGGTGATTCGAACCCCAAGGACATGGTCAGAGGCAGTTCCGGCTATAATTGTTTCAAGGGGCTCTCCTCGGCCAAGAGACACTCCAAAACAGCCTCACTTCACTGCGGTTGGTGTTGGTCATGTGCAAATTTAATTACTGACTCGAATGGTCCGCTTTGCCGGCTGCTAAGGCCTGCGGCTAGACAAGCAATCGAAAACAAAAAGTAACAAGCCACAAAGGAAAGCTCTGACGATTGCTAGAAGATGGGAGTACCCATCGAAACCACAAAAAGAACCAGATTCCCTCTGATTTCAAAAGATTGTTTCAGAAATGAGAAATTCTTGCTGCAAAGAAAGTGCCGTCTTGCCTCCAAATGTGCGGATAGTCAAGATACCTTTTTCCCAGTAAGGGGTACAGCCGAAATCTTGGGCTGAAAACACGACAGATCTCTTGGATTGGGGCAGCTGCCACTGCGGCACCTCTGGCTGGCTGGCTGGCTGGCTGGCTCTGCCGCTCATAATTGTTAATAATAATTTATGCTAATTTTTTGTTTAGCACCTTTTCAGCTTACGCTTAGGTTTCACCGATTTATAATGTTTTCTGATTTGTAAGACAAACACCAGAGACAAAATCACATCCACAGACCGAGACGGGCACCGGAGACCGGAGACCCCAAAGGGGCTGCTGGCGAATTCTGTCAGTTGGGAATGTGGCCAGCACTTTTTGGCCAGAAGAAACGTGTTTTCTAACAAAGGCCGCGGCTTAATGGGTCGACAAATACAAGCAGTAATAAATAAATAATAAAAGAAAATGCCCAAAAGATGTGCGTATGTGTGTGTGTATGCGACACTTGATCTGTGGTTGGGAATCGCCTCGGGATGGTGAATCGTGTTTATATGTGGGCGATGATCTCACCGTCAGAGCCATTTAATTGGCTTCAAGCTCAAACCTCAGCGAACGCCGAACCCCGAAATGCTTTTGGCCCTACTATGTGGCCGCCGCCACCATCTCTCCATCTATGTGTATGGCCGCTTTCTGTTGACCGAATTCGAAGATGAATGTGCCACAAATGCATGTGGAGCGACAGGCAGACAGACAGACAGAAAGACAGAAAGAAAGACTGAAATTACAATATAAATCTCCCCACCGTCAGGGCCATAAAAATCAAGTTATCTCGTAATTTGATTAAATTCGTAATTGTTTTATGCAAATTTGACGCAGGTCTGACGCATCGAACGACGAAAAAGTGCACTGGCACTTAATTTCCATGGAAATTATGCGGAAACCCCCAATGCAATGCATATTTACATTTGCATTAGAATTCTGATTGAATGGCATACATGGCGTATGCGCAATTATGGCTCTCACTGTCTCTGACATTTTCTAGACGGCACCATAGCCCAGCCCAGTCCGGCCCCCTTTAAAGGTTCTGTGGCCAAAAGCTCTGCTTCCCGAACTTCAACCTCATAATTTCTAGATCTTATTTAATTAACCCATTTATAGTCATTTGTACATCCGGCGATTTGGCAGTTCGGCAATTCGGCAATCCGACAATTCGTGGAGGAAATGACTTCCAAATGCCGCTACTAAGATTGAAAACCCCAAAGGCCCCAAAATGTGTCTCTAGCATTGCGAAAAAAAAACAAAGCAAAAATCACAGACACATGGCTACAGTAAACCCTCGAACATGAGAACGTTTTGTATACTTTTTTCTATATTGGCGTTTGTGTGGGATCATGGTTTAGGGAAGAGTTCAAAAAATGCATTAAATAAGCTTTAATTTCTATTGAAATACTTTTAAATAAATGTGGCAGCTCCCGTTTTCGGGCTATCCCTGTAGTACCACAAGCAAAAAAAAAAACAGTCGCCGCCGTGTGGCTTACGGTTAATGGTAATGATATGACTCTGATGATGTTATTAGGAGCAATACGAGACTCTCTGACGACAGCAGCAGATCGGAGAGCAGTCTGAGTCTCAGTCTAACTTCAGTTGTTGTTTTGTTCGTCTTTTTTTTTGTACCCCCTAATTGATTTTATAAGCAAGGTTTTAATGCCGCTTCTCTGTTTTTGTCGTTTCAGGTGCGCAAAGTCTCCAAACTCTCCAAAAGCGCTCTCGCTTGCTCTCTGAGAGCCGCTCTGCCGAACTTGTGCGAAATGCTGCCAGCAGCAACAACACCAGCAGCAGCAGCAGCAGCAGCAGAAACGAATGCAAATGCCACTTGCGCAGCCGAAACGGCGCTCGTGTTCGGGCTCGTGCTTGTGTGAGAGAGTGGAGAGTGGGAGCAGCCGACCCCAGCAGGCAGGCAGGCAGGCAGGCCAGCCAGGCAGGTCGGTCGGTCGGTCGGCTGGCGCCGCGAGTGGAGTCTGTTTTTGTCGCTCGATTCGTACGGTTCGTGTCTGCTCTGCATTGCGCTGCTCCGCAAATAAGTTTTTCTTACGTGGAGTGTGCCCTGCCATGCGCGCATGCGTCGCGTTCGAAGCTGTGTGGTTGTCAAAAAAGTAAACACCAGTCAAATGTGTCTGCAAAAAATAGAAGGCAAGCTCTAAGGCCATAAGCAAAAGAAAATAAAAGAAATAATAAACCCCCAAAGAGCCAACAACCGAAAAGTTACAGATAAAAAAAAGTGTGCGAAAAAAGAGGCAAAACTTCCAAGGAAATTTTAAAGTTCAATGCGAATACGGGTTTCGTTCTTATCGCGCATTCGACGGCGTTCGAGTTCGAGTTCGCGTCTTGTCTGGCTCTTTCGTTCCCTCCTCTACGCTGCTCCCTCTTCTTCTTTTTTTTTTTTTTTACTCCATGCCTGTGCTCTTCTGACCATTAAAAGTGACGCTCTCCGCGCCCCGTAATGGACCTTTGAAACAGACACACACACAAACGCACTCCCTCCTCCCCCCAGTGGCCGCCGCGTCTTCGACGTTGCGTTTCGCGTTATTTTTAGACGATAAAAAAGATTGGAAAAAGCAAAGCACAAAGCACCTCCCCGTACCGCCGCAGGAGGAGAAGAACAGCCACAGACACAGCCACGAAATGGGCACCAAATCACCCGGTGGTCCACAGCGTTGTCGTCTGATCTTGCAACGCTGCTTGGCCATACAGCTGACCAAGCCGGGGCACACGGCCCCCGAGGACTTTTGGATGTACGACTCGGGATATATGATATTTCAGGTGAGTTTTCTGTTGATTGTACAGGCAACAAAAAAAAGAAGGGAACTTAACTGGTTTTTTGCAAAAACGAGAGGAGCAACTGGTTCCTGGTTTTGAGCCACAAAAAGTGCGTGAGGATGAACCAGAGATGGAAAGAGATGGTGGAGAGATAGGGAGGGAATCAGCGGAGTATGACTCCCTCGGCTCAAGGTCGCTTGGGGTGGGCTTTCCTTTATGTGCATTTGTGCCCGCTTCCCATGACAATAAATGGCTCGGAACGGTGCTTCTATCCCGAGCGTCATCCAGGCTAGACCACCCCGCAGTTACCCCAACACCCCCCTCACAACATCTGCAACAGTTGCAACATTTGCCATTTGCCATTTGGATTGCATTTGGACTTCCCATTTTCGCGTCTATTTCTTTCGACTTTTGTTATTATTGGACTTTTGGCACAAAGAAGTTTTTCCAATTTTTCGGCCAGGAAGTAATATTGCCCCCAAAAAAGATACCTTAAAATAAATAATGGGTTCATGGAACTTCAACAGATCGAAGTGGCTCAGAGATACGAGTATCTGAACACGTTTGGTGGCAAAAAAAAACCAAAAATTCAACAAACAAAATAAAATTAAAATTTTAAATGAATTTTCTGTCCTTTTGTTGCTGCTTCCGATTTTATTCTCTTTTTTTGTTGTTGTTCCTTTCCATTGTTTTTGCTGCACTAAATTACCCCCAAAAATGACGTCACACCCGGCGGGACAAGTTCAAGTTTAAAAGTGTGAATTGATGTGCCACAAATGAGAACCTCCATTGAAGGTTGCAGGTTCGGAACGGCGGCTACCGCAATGTGGGTAGATGTACATAGATACTTCTGGTAGTGTTATCTGGTGTGAAAATTGTTGTAAATTTAAAGATAATTTAAAAGACAAATATAATTTAAAAGGAATGTGTTTCTGGCTACTGTCAAACAAACCGCACTTAAAGCAGGGTGTACCTGTCTGTACCCCTTTAAAGACAATGCCCAACACCTTCGTATAAGCGTACAGAATCACTTAATTTACTTACAATTGCTGGCTAATTTCAATTTAATGGCTGGCCTGCCAAAAAAACAAACATTCGCGTTTTTTGTACATCAAAAGGCAGAGCCGCCAGTTTTTCCGTCAAGTTTTAAAAGTTTGGTTTTTTTTATTATTTATTTTTGCACTTTAGTTTGCATTTTGCATACATAAAAAGTGTCGCATAAAACATTCCCTTGTTGCCTGTTGCCTGCCTTTTCATGGCTCGCATAAATTACGAGACAATTGTCGTCGGGGCAGAGCATTTCATTTACATCTGAGTTTCGTTTCGTTTTGTTTTGTTTCGTTTGTGGAGTCTCGGGGCGGCAGAGTTTCCGACTGGGCTAATTAATAATACGTGCCTTAGCGGTGGGGCATGGAACATAGGCCACAGATAAGAACCGAATGAAGCGTGCCCTGAATAGCCATAGTCATGGAAGTGCTATGCCATGCCATAGAGGAAGATGATAATTTAGGGCCGCACAGCAATTTGGGGCAGTCAGCCAAAGAAAAGTGCGTGAAATTATTGAAGAACAAAACGAATGAATGAATGAATGAACGAATGGTTGAATGAACAAACGTTGAGTGATGCTAAAAGGGGGAAAAATGGAAAGAATTCCAAAGCAAAGACTCGACTCGAAATCTTCTGGCTGGCTGAAAGCAGGCAGCGTCGTTTAAATTTGATTTGTAATTTTCTGGAAGTGGAAGCTCAATGAAGTGTGAATTATGTAGATTGAGGTGGTGGCAGTTACATGCCCCGCCAAGAGGCGCCCCTAGGGCGGGACTTGCAGCTCAAAGACCATATCGAAATGTGCAAGAGTTTCCGGTGCGGCGCAAGTTTTAGGGCGTGCCATAACTGAAAAGTTTCTTCACAGCAAAAATACAGTGCGGTGGGGGGGGGGGGGGGGGTGGATCGAATGGAAATGCTTATGAAACCTTGAGAAAAACTGAGAGAAAAACGTACAGGAAATACTAAAGAAAAACAATGGGATTAAACCTACTAAAAACATTAATAAAATATTAAAAACAAAGGCGAATCATAAAGTTTGTATTACATAAAAAATAGTATTATAAATCTATGCGAAGTCACGCAAAGAAAACAGGCACCATACGAAATACACTGAGAGTTAAGGAGTGTATTCTATCGCTCTAAATATGATTGAAATATCTAGGTAGATAAATAGAAAGATAGTTGAAAGAATGAAATATAAATAGCTGAAAATATAGGACTTCAATCAAGCGAGAATTTCAATCAAAAGAAAAACTACTCAGGGAAAAACTTTACAGCCCCAAGATATTAAAGAAATGATGTCCATAAAGCTGAGGTTTATGTTGCTGAGTGATCTAATTATAAAAAGAATTAACAAAAATACTAAAAGTAGAGCTCCCTGCTGTTCAGTTACGGATCTTTAAACACTTCCTTATCCATTTGCAGCCATGTGTAGATATCATAAAATATCTCTTAATTTATTAGCCAAAGACAGACACTCCAGCCATATACAGAAACTTGTTTGAATATCTAATTAGAGAGAAAAGACAGAACATATTTCTATGGGCCAACAGATTCGCTGAAAGCCCACAAAACCCACCAAATCCCATTAAAGTTTCTCTCATTTCAAAGGCTATAGATAGATCGTGTAACCCCTTCCTCCCATAGCCAAGCAAAAGCTCTAAATGTCACTCAGTGGCATGGAGTTGCAGCGGGGGAAAGGGGGGAAAACTGATTTAAGACCAAGTCCCAGTCCCAGTCCCAGTCCCACTTTCAGTCGCTAGAGTCGATTTCCAGGGCATTTAAAATCTGTTTTTATTATTTGTGCAAATTTGTCAGGGGACACGGCGTGGCGACTCAACGACTAAGGCGACTCTCGACTCGACTCCAACTCTGATCTCGAGCTGAGCCCCGAAGCTGATCTCTGAACCGCTTTCAGTCCGTGTTTAGTGTTTGCCTGCACGCAAATGACTTCACCTAAAACATCAACTTGTTTTTGTTTTTGGTTTTTTTTTTTGGTCGATTTTTCAGCCCCCTTGCCCCAGCTGCTGTCCTCAAGCTTGAGTCAAATTAATAAGCTTGCAACAAGTTTGTTTGTGAAATAGCTCAAACGGATGCGAAAAGATTGCGTCATGTTCTCCAACGGAAAGGGGTGGGAGGGATGGGTGGGGTGAACGGGATGGATGTGGGGCAGGTGTGGGAGCCAAGACGCCTGAGAACCGCAGCTCCATAAACTACACGGAGAACTGGGTATAGCTCTGGCTTTGGCTCTGTAAATATCTCATGCGAAATGGAAAGTTTTTGGTCGGGGCTAGAATGAAGGCAAACCTGTGTGTGGCCACCGAACTGGTTGAAGGAATCAATCCTCGAATGGGAAACGGGTATTGAAGGTTGCCTGTATTTTCTCACGGGTCTTAGGAAATATTTTATGCAGTTCCTTCAATTATAATCTGAATAATGCAATTGCCAAAAATATTCCAAAAATGGAGAGTTAATCCAATGGAACGGAACGAACAGAATTTCAGATATCAATTATTCAATTACTCCCAGACGTAAAGAGCAGACAATTTCTGACAAAAGCTGATTGTTTGCGCCGTAGAAGTTCCACTGTATTTGAGATAGCATTTATTTATCATTTGCTTTCTTCGAAAGGCGGTTTTAAGTCGAGAACACAGACATTGGTTAGTTCTGGTTGCTGTTTTTAGGCTCACTTGACTCCCGCGACTGTTACGGACAGACACATGATGTGCAACGGCAAGTGCAACTTCAATCTGATTGAGGCAATCAAAATGGAGCAGAGGTAATAGGGGGGGCTAAGCCAATTGGTTTATTGAACGAGAGAGTGAAAAGAAAAGAGAGATTTCAATTGTTGTGCCTCGTGCCTCTCCGTCGTCTTCCCCATTCCCCACCATTATCATCTTCAATTGCTTTGATTGGATTTTAATGAAATCGAATCGAATCGATCGATCGATCGATGGTGCAACATTTAAACGCAAATTTACTTTTTTTGGCGGGGTTGGGGGCAAAAGTGGGACTTTAATTGATTGGCGGCGTGCGTCTTATGATTGATTTTGATTCACTTTGATGGCAATCATCATCATTGATGATCAACATTGATGGGACTAATTCGATTGTCAAACATTGAACCAACTGTTTGCCTTTTCATTTATTTGCTTACTTCCCCCTCACCCACTCCAACTCCACCCCAGCCACCCTTCGAATTGCATAACAGCTGTCGGCTCTGGGCACAAGGTCGTCTGTGGTGTTTGTTATACGCTGAATGGTCCCCACTGACCACTCGCTGGCATCCACTGTCTGTGCTGCTGCCATCCCCTTTCCCCCACTCCGTTGTTGAGTGTCCAAAAGTGGCCAAAAAAAATAACTCGAGTTCAAGTTGAAACTCTTGGAGACTATTTTCGGCCCTCTTTTGCTGCTGTTTTCGGTCACGCCACTGAACCAAAAAGAAAGAAAAACCAAAGTAAAACATTACGGACACGTACTTTTGATTTAGTTATTTTGGATGCTTCTCTTTGTGCCACGGAATCTTGTTTATTGGAAATGAAACTTACAATTTGTGGCTAAGTCACACTGAGAGAGAGGGAGAGTGTGTAGGAATATCCCTGAAGAAAAGGAGCTACTGTACTGCTAGGCCACACTGGGATGCTAGGTGGAAGAGAGAGATGCAATTCTACAACAGCCTTCAAAACTTAATCATCAATTATAATAATGATTCCCATACAATTTAGTAGATCACCAATTCAATTCCCACCCAAAAAACTAATTTCCTAACATAGTTTATGCCCATCTCTCTCTCTCTCTCTGTCTCTCCCAATGTGGCATAGCATTAAAGTGGGAGTGACTTTGCATGGTTAAGTAATTAACTAATTACCGATATACTCGTAATGATACGATATAACGATGCTCTAGAGTCTAGCCCTTAAAGCAGCTTTAAAATTGAGTTGTACTTAAGGCAGCAATTAATAATTTTGTGTCTAATGGATCTTTGTGCAACATATGCCCCCGGAACACTCATGGAATCTCATGGAAATTTTTCATTAGCAGCACTGACAGCCAATACCTCTCTCTCTCTATGTCTCTGTCTCTGTCAACATGATTGCGTGATTTACCAGATTGATTGAATGACAGGCTATTGGGTAGAATACGGAAATATAATCCATATATAAATTGCGTGCTAAAGGCTAGGGGAA
Organism: Drosophila subsilvestris; assembly: GCA_035043285.1. Taxonomy (NCBI): domain Eukaryota; kingdom Metazoa; phylum Arthropoda; class Insecta; order Diptera; family Drosophilidae; genus Drosophila; species Drosophila subsilvestris. Next base: position 1,746,402 of record JAWNNB010001728.1, on the reverse strand, counting down.
CACTCATAGATACTACGGTCTAGGGGCTAGAATTTCCTATTCCTATTAACTTTGGCTTGCAAGTGAATGACAGACACCAGAGACGAGTACAAAGGCCTCCCCATCCAGCCCCATTCAACTAGACCCCAAATAACATTTCAGCAAGTGCCAGCGAAGCTTCAACGCCGAAATACAAAAGGCTGCCAGCCACACACTAACAATGATGATGCCAACAAAGCAGACCCCAAAGAACCGACTACAGGTGCAGTTGTTGGGGGCATGGGGGCAAGGCAGGGGAGCTGTCTCTGTAGCTCCACATTTGATTCTGTTCCCACAGACACCGCCATCAACCCGGGCCCCCGTCAACCTCTAATAGACTTTTCACGCTTCGGTTTTAAATTGAGGTGCTGATTTTGTACAGCTGATACCTGTACACACTCGTACATTTATATATGTAAATGGATACCTCTTACTTGTGGCTTACAAGGGGGTTTATTAGTTTGTGGCTCAAGCCAGGTAATCAGGCAGTACTATAGAATAATGGAATACATATGAAAGAAGTCGAAAGGAAGCCTCCTGTACGAGCAGAAAAAGTGCTGGGAGAAAGCTACCCATGGAAACAGATACAAAGAGAGGGAGAAATGAAGACTCAATCGTTGCACACGGGAGAGAGCAAGAAAAAAGGGTGGCAGATGTAGGCGGGATGGCCAGGCACTCAGTAGACATTTATCTTAAAAAGTAATGGCACTGCCTTCCTCCCCAATAGGTATCTTCCTGTCGAGCGAAAATGTTTTTCCTAAAGTTCTCGCTTTTTTTTTTTGCCGATTTCGTTTTACGTTTTATTTTATGGAGAAGTTTTGCAATTGCAAAACTTTTTCCGATAGAAAAGAAACAAAGGAAAAATGAGCAAAACCAGATGCTATTTATGCGAAAGAGTTGAAAGGAGCAAAGGACTTGTCCCAGAGTTTTTCCAGTTGAAAGTTTTTTGTGGATATCTACTCGTATTTTTCGGGAATATTTGTAATTAATGGCTGGCAAAAACAGCGACCGCTATTGCGGCTGCCAAAAGCTGAGACAGATGCACGATTCCTGGGCTATGATACCAGGACACTATCCGTGGGATCTCCCTTACCCTCTTGTTGTATATTTTGTTGGCAGTCAGGGACTCCTGCCAGCGCAGCTGCTGCTGCTGCTGTCCTGGCAATTTGTTGTTCCGTTTTTGAGGGGGAAAAACTAATAAAACAAATCGCATGTTTAGCCAAAAGAGTAGATTTCTGGTCATTGAACCTCAGAGCCGAGCCAGCAGAGCAGGCGGCACACTAGAATATCTATTCCTGGCAACCCTCCTTGATATATCTGACCAAAGTCATGGCCTAAGGCCTTGTGCCTCGTGCCTCGTGCCCACCACCCCGCCTGTGCCCCACTCCACATTCAGAGCAAATCCAATTGGCATTTTAAGTGCAGTGCAAATCCACAGTCAAAGAAAGCACAACGAAGGAGTCCAGTCCACTTTCAACTATCCCCATCTTTGAAGGCAGAAAGTGGGCGTTGGTCCTGCAATTTGTGCTCCTTATCAGCGATCCCTGCGCATTGATTGGAACTTTGTTTCGTTCTGCATTTATGCTTGAAGGCGTTTCCGACAGCCGTAAGTTTTATGGACACTCGGACTCATCCCCAGTGGCCATTCAACCAGGATTAGGAGGGGTTAGTTGACCAGACAAATAAACAATGATGACAGGACAACAGCGATAAGAATAAGGGATACGTTCCCTTGTATAATTATAATGGACGTGGGAAGCCTCGACGACAGTCTGTAATAAAAACATAATTGTAATCCAGAAACTAATCTCGAAATAGAATAAATATTGGGAAAACTATTTGCTGGAAAGCCAACGAACGATACAAAGCTGGGGATTTAATTGCGATGGGAGAGGATTTTCCATTGAACTAAAGAGAAATTAACAGTTCATGTTGTGAAGATCTTAAGTTAGAATATTTTTAAATGAAAGTTTTATTTTCGTTAAGAATTAACGAGGATTGTATTCCCTTAATATCGTATTTTTTTAGGAAGCGATATAAATAAATCGCCGGATTTGAGAATGTATTGGATCATTCGTGTATCTGTCAGCAATAGAGAGCTGTATTTCTACGGCAAACCAAACCCCCACAAAGATACATATGTATTTGTAGAGAGCACGGTGGGGTGGGGATACGGGGGCAGTAGGGTACGCTGACAGTAGCCTGTCATTTGTCTCAAGAGAGTAACATTTTCTCCACCCAAAACAGAAGAGAGACTCTACAGCTGTCGAAATGAAATGTCTACCTGCGAAATGATTTCATTTTCAAACAAACGGACGGACCGGACGGAGGGAAACCCGGGCTTTCGGGCTTTCGGACTCGGACTCGCTTCTCATTTGCGAAAAGTAAATGCCGCTTTTAAAGTCAAATGAAGGGTCGGGAGCAGCAGCAGCAGAAAAAGTAGCAGCAATAATAATGGGAAAAGAGGGGCAGAAGAGCGGCGGGGAAGTGAATACAAAGCCAAAAGAAAAAAAAACGTTTTGACTTGTGCCCAAGAGCAGCGGCTGTGCGGCAGCGGCAGCGGCTGTGGGGCTATGCAACCTGATGTTCGTTAGTGGAAAGGTCAAGGATTATTATACTTCATCATAACTCTATTAAGCTCCGGAGTTCGCAACAGCACAGCTTACTGTCTTACTGCATGCCTCATGCCTCATGCCACATGCCACTTGGCCGCTGCTGCCTTCACTGCGCATTTGTTTGTATATTGTTATTATCTTTTTATGCGGCACACACGAGAGATCTACAAAGGCAGTTGCAGAGGCAGTGGCAGTGGCAGTCAAGCCTCAACCTCATACTCCTCCTCCGCCCCTCCCCTCCCCACATGAGATATGCCACCACTCTCCTCTGCCTCACGCGCGACTCTGGTGATAGTTTCGTCTTTTGAGCATTATCTCTTTTTTTTTTTTTGTGGGAGTTTTACTGTTTAGTTTTCTATTACACGAAATTGAGTAAAAGTTCCAAAATGAAAGCCACCCCACAGTTGGTGGATGTTGGTGGGGATGGTTAGGGGGAAACGACTTTGAGAGCAGAGTGGCCCCAAGGCAAAGAAACGACGAAGCTTGCGAGGCGACTTTGGTACGCGCAAGCATTTGATTTGATTATTGAAGAGTTTTGCATTAACTTCCGAGAAACGAGACCAATAAGAGGGGACAAACACGCTTTAATGTGGCTTACCTCTTACCCCTCCCCTTTCCCTTTGATGGTTGCTTCCCTGTTCCGATTTGATCGATGAATGCCTGCGATGCTGTTTCTGCCTCTGTCTCTGTCTTTGGCATTTGGTCTCGTGTCTGATGGAATGATGCGGCACAAATTGCACAGCAGAATAAATGGGAGGGTTGAGAGGAGGAGTGAAGAGAGAGATAGCGCTACACAAAGAGAAAATGGAGTGGCCTTGGAAGACACAAAGAAACGGTCGCTCTCTGAAGGAGTACAGGAGAGTGGACATGATAGATGAAGAGAGCGCTAATTTTAAATCAAACAAAATTTCAGAGGAGTAGTGCCACTATTGCCGTGTGATACTTTCTTATCGTAACATCTACTAATTAAGTTGGAACATTTAAGTATACTCGTATAGGCATAATAAATGTACATATAAAGTATTAAGCGACTCAATTCCGCTTCTCTGATAATGTACGAGTATGACACTTAATTATAGCTCCACTGACTACCGCTTGATATTAAAGTACATGTCATACGGGTACACTGTATAGCTTACCTGCACTCTCTCCAGCCAATGCTCGTTCGACCCTTACTGTGAACTCCACCACTGACCTACTTGTATGAGCCATGAAATAAGTAAGTGTCATACAAGCATAATGCAAGCTTAAAAGATAAGCCGGCGACTGCACTGCAGCTGAAATTCTACGGACCAGTGTCTAATTCCATGAACAAGAAGTAGGTGTCATACGGGCACAAAATTAATTTGTATAGGGTATAAAATATAAACTGGGATCTGCCTGAACCGCAAGTAAATCTCATACGGCTATGCTTAACGACCACCTATTTTCTCGCAGTGCCTGCCAAGCGCCATCTGGCGGCGCGTGACAGCTAAAGCCCATCGCTGACGACGGCAGAGGCAATGACGAGTTAATTTCTTCGCCTTCTCATGCATTAATTGAGTAGCCCCAGGCGAATGGTTGCAGGGGGGGTGGGTTGTGCAGCGGAGAGTCATCCAACTTATATAAGAGTGCATGGGCATGGGCATGGGCATGGGCATGGCCTCAGTCGCTGAGGCGACATTAAAATCCCAAGAGGAGTGACCACAAAAAACTGGCAAATGGCTCGCTGGCTTGCTGGGACGCTTAGATTTCCAGTAATTTCATACCATTCCCAGTCACAGTCACAGACCCATTCCATCGGGTGGCATCCTACCATACTGTACCGTACCCATTCCCCAACCTATTCCCAACCCCCATTCCCCTAGCATCCATCCATCCATCGACAAAAAGGTCAAATCTTCAAACTGGATGATGTTCATTAGCGACACAGAAAGCCACAAAGCGTGAAACTCCGGCGGCTACAGAGGCAACACAGAAACACAGAGAGAAGGAGAGAAAGATAGCAGAGAGAGAGAGAGAGAGAGAGAGAGAGCAGAGATCTGTTGTGGGCTTGCACTTTAGACCCAAAAGTTGCATTTCCTTTACCTCCCCCCACCACCACCCACTCTGTGGCCTCTTTGGACCCTCCTCCTGCTCCTGCTCCTCCCCCTCCTCCTCCTGTCCATTGTCCGTGGGCACTGCTTTGACTCTCGACCCTTTTTGTCCGTGTTTACATCAAAAACGTGCCTCAAGTGTTCCTGTCACTGCACAAATTGGACATTTATTTGTTGCCCCATCGACTGTGCCCCACACCGCTGCCCTTCCCCTTCGGATGTCTTGCCGTTTCCATGGAAGGAACGTGTTAAGGATTTCGATATGGAATTGAGAGTGGGAATGGGAATGGGAACGGGAACGGGAATGCCTCTTTTCCCCCTTCCCCCGTACACATGAAATGCATTTACACCGATGCAATGAGGCAGCGAATTTTGTGGCGCCACCCCTTCTCGTCTGCTCGTATCCAAGATTCAGGGGCGTGTTTTCGATCCGCTTTGGCTAATTGATGGTTTTGGCCAGCCATCAGGCTGCAGCATCATCAGCAGCAGCAGCAGTGAGCGGAGTGCACTCCGCCCACAGATGGATAACTCACTCCTTAAGCAGACACTCTGCTTGCCACTTGCCACACAATTATGCCACTCGCTGCACTGCAATTTGTCAATTAGCTGATGGGGTGGTGCTGATGCCGATGCTGATGCTCCACCAATTGTGGCATGTGGGAAGCATTTCTGATGTGAATCCTTTTCTTTGCTCTTCTTCCATTGCAGAACTTCCTGGCGGCCAATGCCCAGTGCTGGTGGAACGGACCACTGACGGCGGCGACGCGTGCCCTCAAATACGCGGGACATGTGGCACCCGGAATGCTCCTGGTCACTGCCGAGCCCTGCGCCCTGGAGGTGCTGCGCGGAGCCTTTGCGCGGAGCGTCCTTAAGCCACCGGCCACGTATGTGATCAGCTCTGTGGGTGAGTCCTCGCTTTAGTTTTCTTGGTTGTGGGTTCTGGATTCTGGGTTGTTGTAGTTGTTGTAGCAATCCTAGAGACACAATTCGATCAGAAAGAAGGCAGCATTCGATCTGCTTGGAAAACATTTTGGCACAGACAAAATCTCCCCAAAATTAGTTTGAAGTCGCTCGCGCAGTGGCCTGAGCCATGACAGGATGCAGTGGTGGCCAGTGTCGCTCCTGCGAGGACGAGGACGTGCAGATGTCGATGGACGAGCTGCGCAGGCACATGGACAACGAGATCGATAATGAGCAGTTCGATAAGCGGCATCAGGATGATTTCCAGCGCTGGCAGGACATTGTGAAAGTGCGCTGGGTCATGTACGAAGAGCAGCGGCGTCACAACATGCGCTGCCAGACCATGGCTCGCGGTGCCACCATCTGGCGGATCCTGTCGACGGTCCAGCACGAGCTGGAGGAGAAGCTACAGATGCAGAAAGTACTTGGCTCCTGTCAGCGCTTCCCCTCTCCCATGGCCCTCATGGACGATGAGCGGACGGCAGGTGGCAATCTGCTGGTGCTCGAGCCTGTGCGTGACGTACTGATTGGATGCGATCTGTGGGACACGGAGCAGCAGTCTTCTGTGCAGCTACAGGTGGAGATACCGCAGCAAAGTGAGCCAAAGCCAGAGCCAGAGCCATGGCATGTGCAAGATATGCAGGAAACGCAGGAAACGCAGGATATGCAGGATACGCAGGATATGCACGATGAGTGCATGTGTGCGGCATGTGAGGAATGCAGGCGTCAGAAAAAGCTCCAGCAGCCGACCCACAACGTGAAGGATCAGACCAGGATGGACAACTATCCGACGCAGCAAAGACTGCAGTATCAGCCCCAATCAAAGTCGAAGTTTGGGGATGTCTGCAATTGCCTGAGTGCCGCAATCCTGGAAAAACCCAGGCAGCAGCAGTCGCCACAGTCGCAGCCGTCGCAGCAGTCAAAGTCCACCTTCTGTGCCAGTTTCGGTAGCCAGTTTCTGGGTGATTCCGAGCAACATGGAAGCAGCGGGCGAAGCTCTTGTCTGCCCAACATTCTGAATAAGTTCAATAAGATAAGCAAGCTCAATCAGTCGGGTATGCTGGTGCCGGCCAATGCCTTGCTGGAGCTCGCACAGGAGCTGCCACAGAATGTTGGCCGATCAGCAACGTGGACCTGCCACACACTGCCATCGCAGCTGCAGATCGTCGCGAATGTGGCGCAAGGAAGCTATGAAACGGTGCAGAACACACCGAAACGTCCCCGCCGCATCACTGAGGAACCAAACTATGTGCACTTCGATCCCCTGCTTGTCTATGTGAACGAAAAGTTCCATGTGGATGCCACGTCCGGGATGGGCCACTCCATATGCCGCGAGGACAGCCAGGACCCCTATTATAGCGCCATGCAGATGCAGCCCAAACCGGAGCCAGTGTCGGAATCCCTTCTTGGATATTGTCCGCTGTGCGACAAGCGGCACCTGCGTTTGCCTCCGCCCTTTTGAGTGCTTTCTCGACCCCTGCCATCGGCTTCAGTGTGTGCTACAGCGAATAAAGCAAAGCCAAAGGTCTATGATACCTGCCGCTCTCATCTATGGGGTCCACGTACCCCCACTGCACCTCATCAAATATTGATGCCGCTGTCTGGGTCCGCTGTGCCTCGTTAGCTGTCAATTAAGTGGACACCTGTGCAGTTAATGCGATGCTGCCGCCGCCGCTGCCACAGCGACTGCCACCGCCACACTGTCCATATGCCCCCGCTCAGTGTCCCCTCATTCCCCTCATTTCACACTTTCACAGTCCTGTTCCGAGGCTGTGGCCAAAAAATCGCCACAACTCTGCGAATTGATAAATGGACAGCCAGCCCAGGCAGAGATCGTAGTCGTCGCCGGCCTTTGGCGAACTCTGTTTGGGAATTAATAAGTTTCGATTTGTGGCTGCCACTCGTGGCCATATATAATCCGTGGCGGCCACAAGGGGGCGCTCCATTTGGCCTTTGTCGGTTAAAACTTTGTGGCATTCATTCAATTGAGGAAATATTGCTGCTGCCTGACTGGCTGCTACCAAACAAAGAGGCGCACTCAAACACCACACAAACACACACACACACGCACACAGCGGCATGGACGGGGAGTTGCAACAACATGTGTACATTGTGTGTGTGGCAGGCATGTTGCATTTGGCAGGCAGAATCCGTTCCATTCCATGTTTGCTAATTAACAACTGCAATGGCGTAGAACCCATTAACTATTAATTACCATAAACATGACAATTCCATCCGCAAACAAGAGCAGGCCTCATGGGGGGCAACATGCTGCTGCACGTTCAAACTGCACTTGGGCTGCCTTTCTATATTTCTATATCCTCCATTAAACTTCAAAACCCACTAATAATCCTGCAAGCAGTTAAACATTATTTTGCTAGCCTTCCTCTTTTAATATTATGAATTTTCCTATGATCAACATAAATCTTTGCATAACTTAAACTGTAAATTAAACAGTTAGAGAGGCGTAGCTAGCAGTTTAAAAATATGTTGCCAAACATTACAACAAATAAAACCCATCAAAGCGAGAATGAAGTAATAATATTCATGGTCCTTGGTTACCGGACCCTTAAACAAAACAGAATGAGCTTTAAATTCTTAAATTTGGTAAATTAATTACATTAAAAGATCATAAAAGTCTTGGCCTGTTATTAAACAAACAAAACGGTCTTTTGCGAAAACGGTAAAAAAAAATACATCTGGTCATGGCATTAAATTAAATGTAGTTTTATTGACTGGCGGCAGACACCTATTAAATTGATTTTAGCAGGCAGTTATTCACGAAATAAAGTTTAATTGTAAAAGGTTGTAAAACGCCGGGAGGGGTTCCACTTAACAGGGAGTGCAAGCGAGCAGTGATATTTGAATGCAGTTTTCTGATTGCTTCTAAATAGGAACAATAGACTAAGAATTATTAAAAATGTTGCCTGCCAGCCCAGAGAAAAAACTCCCACCTCCCCCAATGCTAATCAAATGCAAGCTAAACCAAAGAAAATTGGGGAAATAAAAGCAACAATAACTATGGCAATAGGCAATAACAATAGCAACAAAAGAAATAGCAAAATAAATAACACATTGCATGGAAAACAATCAATCAGGCGGCAATTTCTCGCTCAATTAGACAACAAACATGCCAAATAAATGCAACAGCAACAGCAATACACAAAAAATCAAACGAAAGAAACTGAAGAGCCAAATTAAATTCAGTTTCGTGTTAAAGAGCCAAGTGGATGTGTGGCGGGAAGGGGAAGGGAGTGAAGATTGTGAAGTCTGTGTGCTGCCAATTTGACAACGGAATATCAGTAAAGTGAAGGAAGCAGCAGGCAGTGGAGTGGAGTGGAGTGGAGTGGTGAGAAAACAGAGTGGAGGCAGTGAAGAAACAGACAAATGGCAAATGCAAAATAGCTGGAAAGCGAGAAAATTATACAGTTCCCAGCTGGAGAAGAGAGACAGAAAGAGAGAGAGAGAGAGAGCAAGAGAGAGTGAGTGAGTGAGAGAGTGCTGTCTGTCTGATTGCCGAGTGAAAAATAAAGAGCCGCAAATCAATTTCATCACGATTTCTCGTCGATCGTCCATCCGTCCGTCTGTCCGTCGGAGATGTTGCTGAAAGTGAAATGTGGCCATGACAGTGCCGCGGCTCCCGGCACCCGGCTTTACCAATCGATCTGCGGATGGATGGATTGTCCGTCCGTCTGATAATTGTAACTTAATATTCGAAGCCATTAACAAATCGCAAATCTGTAGAAATCAGTCACCATCAGCAGTGTTGTCAGGGGGTTCCATTAAATGGCATTCAGCAGCATTTTGTCTTAGCTGCCTGCATATGCAGATGAGTCCGAGACACAAGTTGCCACATGTGCATATGTTGTATGAGTCCCAGACTCACATGTTGCTATCCAAAAGCTACTTTAAAGCATTGGAAGCTTCTACCGTTATAGATTTATGTGTGGAATTTACCCACATTTCGAGGCAATTTCTGGAAAGAGTTCAACAAACTCCCTCCACCCATCTAATCTCTGGAGAAGTGGGGGGTGGTGGGCTGTGTGGCCTTCCAAGCGTAACCAAGTTCGCCAAAATACAAAAAAAAAAGTAGAGGAAGAAAGATCAAAAGACAAGAGTCACTGTCATTGAGGTCTTTCTGTCTGTCGGTCTGTCGGTCTGTCTGTCTTTGCAAGTTCATCTCCTGAATCGCATGGTCGCTTGAGCATGCTCCCCCCACCCTACCCCCAAACACCTCACCCACCCAATAAAGTCCCGCATCAAAAGAGCGTTACCAAAGCGATTATTGTAATTCTATTGTTCTCCTTCTTTCAACGTTCTCCTTCGTTCTCTTTCATCATCTTCTGGCTGTGGTGCTGTGGTGCTGTGGTGCTGTGTTGCCTTTGACTGGTCACACTGATTACTCCTGATCCCCTCCGCCACCGCCCCCGTAATGAGGTCAACCCCACTTTGACTTTAACTTTTGGTTACGCTCCGCAGATTTCTCCCTCATTTCTATGGGAAAGTGTTCTCTCTGGGAAGCCATCAAGCCATCGTCTTTCAACGTCTTTCAATTGTGTTTTTACACAAAGAAAACACAGGGTTAAAAGGCACAGGAGAGTACGTTTAATACGCACCAAAAATGGAAGACAATTTCGCCAAAATGCGACACGATTCTATGGCCAATGGGCTATAACTGACATTATACGTATCCCCATCATTCCCATCATCATCAGCAGCAGCAGCAGCAGCATCATGAATGTGACTATCCCCACGGGGATGGAAAGTTGCACAACGCCACGAATGTAACTGTATTTTTTTGCTGGAAGGCTCCCCAGGTTTAGGTCCACTAACCCTAAACTCATTGACCTTTAACACAGCAGCAGCAACAGAAGCAGCAGCAGCAGCAAAAGCGGCAAAAGGAACAGCCAAAAAGTGTCGCCAACAGTTTTTGGTCTTTCGTATACCCTTTGCCAAAGGGTATTCTAATTTTAAGAGCAGAGAAGGTAGCAGAATCTTGGGGCTGCCAATAACTAGCACACGAGAGCCACCAGCACGGATTGTTGGCAGAATCTGGTCCTTTAATAGATCTAAAGGCAGATAGATAAAGGCATCGAAACTCCTAAAGGAACAAGGCAAGGGTATATCCCTGTTCGTTTACGTTCCATTGCCTTTTTTTTTTTTGGCCAGAGCCAAGCATCGTTGTCGTCGTGTTGCTCCTTATTTGCCAGGCGGCCCACTGTCCGACTGTCCGATTGTCGGGCTATCTGGCTGGGCTGGCATTTTGTTGGTGTTGCAACCACGTAAATGTCAATTTGCATTTCGTTGCTGTGCCACCGAACCGTCGCGTCGCGTCGCCTCGCGTCGCCTCGCGTCGTGAGGCGTTGCATAAACAGCAGCAGCACTCGGGTGGAGAGAGGCACACCGCCATCAGCACCCACCACCTCCTACTTGGGGGAGAGAGAGACCTTGTTTTCAATTTGTTACTGATCTGAAAATATTTTTATTAACAGACGGAAACAATTAGCGACAGGCCCCCGACGCAAACGCAGCGACAGGCGGGCGTATCTCTGTTTTTCTCCTTTTCCTTGCAAATGCCACTGCCACAGCCGCTGCCACACTGCGACTGCGACTGCGTGGCCTTTGCCGCCACCGCTGCAGCAGCCACCCACCTCCCTCTCGCCTGTCCGCAGAAGAGAAAAGAAAAACTTAAATGGGAAATTGAAAACGCGCAGAAAACGTTTCAGACACAAAATCGTGATTGCCTTCGTTTTGGCCGCTAGACATTTTTTTTCTTCGTTTGTTTTTGTTTACTCTGGAAATGCTCTACATGCTCCCCACAGGGTGGTGGGTCGCCAAAGCTATATGGGTTGGGTTGGAGGGTGAGGGGAGGGGAGGGGGAGGAGACTATGTTGACTTCTTATGTAAAATGGCATTCCAGGGAAAGCTGCAAATGTGACAAGGAGACGATCGAGCCAAAGAGTAAGGGCAGGAATTTCAGAAGAGAGATCCGTTTGTGGGGGTACCAGGCAGAATCCTTCCCACTTGGCATAGGGAGCCACTCCGCAGTGCACACTCCTCTGGCAAACGCAATCCATCCTAAGACTGATTGATTTTCATTGGCCAGAGTGAAAATGAAAGCCACAGATGACAAACTTCTGCAATAAGCTGAAAAAAAAAAACTCTCTCGTTCGAGACACTCATCTGCATCTTGGCTTGGAGCGGAGAGCGAAACACGAGGCCGCCTGTAAATGATAATAAATATGGAAAAGACGTGAAAACGATTGCCGCGATTTTCCCACCAACGCTTTAGATGGTGTCTGTCCGGTGTCCGCTTTCCGCTGTCCTCTCCTGCCTTTTTGGACACCGCCTCCTTCTGGCCGTGGTGGCTACCATCCATCCATCCATCCATCCATCCGTCTTAAGTAGAGTGAAAGTGTTGCGTTTTGGTTTTCAAAAACTGTGCAGACTCGACCTAAGCTAAGCTGAGCTTTAGTTTCGTTATTGTTGCTATTGCTTGCTGTTGCTGTTGCTGTTGCTGTTACTGTGTTGCATTTGTTGCAAACGTTGCTTTTGTTGCCCGGCGGACACATATCCTTGTGTTCAATCAAACCCAAAAGCGACGTCAACGCGCAGCGCAACGCGACTCGTAGAGCTCTCTGGTACTGGGGGGTTTGGGGATTTTGCGGATTGTGGCCTGGCGTCGGAGTCAAGTGTTTTGTAGCTTGAAGGTTGTTTTTTGTCTAACTCCCACTGCATGGGCAAAGACACAGGCCGCCCGCCGCCTCTCCTCTGTGTGTGTGTCTGTGTGTGTCTATGTGTGCAACATGCGGCAAACATTTTTAGCGCTTGTAGTTGCCATGAATTTTTATGCAAATGAAAAATGTTTCTTGCGATTTTCCCCGCCTGCGATCTGCGCCGCTGAGCCGCTGAGCCGCTGATCCGCTGATTCCGCCGATCCGCCGCTGTGGCCATTACTGTGATGCAATTGCCGCAAGTAACAATAATCTTGATGTATGATTTTTTCTCTTTAGTCTTTAGTTTTTCTGTTGTTGTTGTTGCTGTTGTTTCGTCTCTCGTATTATTAGAAAAGGCAAAACGTTCAAAAATAAAGAGGAAATCTTGTGCGCCTATCGTGTTGTTGGCACATTTTCGCGTTACCCCGTTTTTTCTCCCCTCGTGTTTTTTGTTTTTGTTTTTTTTTTTGTGCCTCCTCTTAAGTTTTCTGTTTGATCTCATAACCGCCAGCGATGCTGCCACAGCAACAGCAACAAAAACAATGAACGAAGGCATCATAAACTCTTAACGCTGTCCATTTCGAAATAATCAATAATTTTTGGCCATCGAAGGCAATTTATTATTGTTTTTGTTTTTCTTTCTTGTTTGGGCCAAAAGACAAACTATTTTTGTTGGTTTTTGTGCCTTGCAGCCAATGGGAATGAGAGGAGCAAATAAATTAACACTTCCTTAAACGATAAACACTAAGAGTCGTCTCCCCCGCTCCCACCCGTAGCCCCTTATCACCGCACTCGAAAGTAGATGCCGCACTATGGAATGGATATATCTTGGGGGGGGGGGGGAGTACGAGAGAAATGCATTTGGAAATCAAAATGAAATGGCCATAAGATAGTTAGAGGCCAGACCAGAGTCCGAGTCCGAGTGCGGAGGCGTCACGAGTTTGCTTTTCGTTTCGTTTATTAATTTTAATTGCGACGGTGTGGCAACGCCCGGCAGGCTAACGGCAACAAATTGCATTCGCATTTACAGCAGGAGGTGGGGTGGGGCTGCTGAAGAGAGAGAGAGAGAGAGAGAGATAGAGAGTGAGTGTGTGAGCAGAGGAAAGTAGAGCCTTGATCTTGTGGTGCATCTGAGCTGAAAATGTTTATCTGTGAGATCTGGAGAATAATTGTAAATTAAATGGGAAAGGATTAAATTGTTTATTTTATTTATTTAATATTTTAAAAAATTTATTGTACTTTTTTGTTTGTTTGGGAATAAGTAACTTGGGGCTGCTCTCAGCTTCCATATGAAAATTAATACATGATTGAAATATAAATAAAAGCTATAAACAGTAAATAAAAATATCCTATAAAAATTATCAGCATTAAAGGGAAACTATAGGCAAAAATATAGGATCCTTCGGAATTTAGATATTTTATGTTGATAGATCTACAAACAGAATACGAAGAATGAATGTAAATTTTGATTAATTCTTAGGAGATTTTACCCGTTTGAGCTTCAAGAACATCTCCACTGATGATGGGTTCTCTTTCAACGTTTTTTTTTTGTCATAAAAATATCTTTGAATCTCTGACCTTCCCACAGACAGCAATTGCAGCACCAGCAGCAGCCACCGCCTTTGTGCCATGTGTGTGCATATGTACATATGTGGGGGCGTTCAGTGCCATTGCCAGTGGCCAAATGGCATGTCATCGGTCCATTGCCCCATCATCGGTTTATGACGCCCGCCATCTGCTTGCACCCAAAATGAAGTGCAGCAGAAGTGCAACACTGCAGCAGACTCCTCTGCATTTTAGTGTTTGCTGTGGGCCCTGCCAGCCATCTCTCATATTTGTGTTTATCTAGGCCCCAATTCCAATTTGGCTACTGCTTGGGCGAAATTTATGAGTCAGGGCGTTGCTGCCAAATGGCCGAATGCGAAAATGAGAAAATCAAATGGAAAATCTGTCTGTGTGTGTGTGTGTGTGTGTGCCACAGATGATAACCGAAAGGCAAATAAATCGCGGAGCGGAGAATGTGGCAGTGGCAGTGCATCCAAGTGGCAAAAAACAAATGGTTGCAGTTGCAAATGGAGATTGAGTGCGATTCCCAGTGACGCTACACAAACACACAGACAAACAAATGAAGGCCCCCCCATAGATTAATCGCTGGACAAATTTGCGATGTGAAAGTGCGACTGAGAGAGAGAGAGATAGCGGCAGCAGCAGCAGCAGAGAGAGGGGGGAAAAAGGCGGATTTGTGGCGACTGTTTGCAAGCTGGCTAGCCCGTCGCCTATTGCCACTAATTGTCCTTGACGATGGAGCATCCCACATGGCATTTTGTCTTTGGCGATTGCGTTTTGGGGGCTCTTTGGGGCGCAAATTGCTGCCGGGTAGTGGCACAGCCACAGAGGCAGGGGCAAAGGCAGGCACAAGGCAAATGCTGCAAGCAACGGAAAGTGAAAACTTGAAAAATTGATTATGCAACTGCAGCAAGGACGTTTGTGGCCAAGAGGCATGCCTGCGCCACAGGCACAGCCACACAGCCGGAGCCTGGGCAACGGAGGTCGTCACACACTTGGTCTGATTTTGCAGCCATCTCACCTCACCTCACTCTCTTTCTATCTCTATCTCTATCTATCTATGTATATCTTTGCCCCTCTCTGTTGTTGCATGCCACTAGACACACATACACGTTGCCTCGGGGGCGTTGCTGCTGCTGCTGCTGTTGCTGTTGCTGTTGCATGGCGTTTGTCGTTTGTTTTTACCCATTTATTTAGAGGTTAAGATGCAAGTAGGAAGCGTTTTGGCGGAGGCGCGGAGGCACGATGCGCCACCAAAGAAAGAGACAGCAGGCACGGCCCCTCACACTGCTGCTCCACCTCCTCCTTTGGCTGTTGTAGCCGCTCTGAAGACGGAGGAGTGCCATAACTATAGGCAGAATATGCTGCATTCCCCATATGTAGATGCCACATGCCACATGCAACTCTTTTAACGAGAGCTTTGTGAGAGATTGTTTGAAGAGTGTATTTCCACCTTCGGTTCTTTCTTTGCTGATGGGCGCTGCGCATTTTTAATTAAGTATACGCCGTGTTAACGATGCCGCCTGGCCATATAAGGAGTGTTGCAGCAGCAGCAGGAGGTGGCAGGCGAGGCAAGCAGCAAATTGCGCCAGAGAATCGATGAAGCTCTCGCCATGGCATGACCTCACCACGCGAGAGGTCACAGAGACGAGACGAGACGAAATGGCAAAAATAAAGAAAAAAACAAATCTTAATTCGGTTTAATTACCCCGACGCATTCGAATGCGGCCAAAATGCCAAGCGAGCCAAGGCAATCGGAGCTGTAGAGTGGCTGTATGGCTGTATGGCTGTATGGCTGTGTCTCCCTGGTGGCCACCCAAAATGCCATCACAACAACGAAAAGCCTACCGAGTTCGTTGGAAAAATGCGAGCAAGTTTGATGCCCCAAAATGGAGCATCCCGTAGCTGGTTTTGTGGCAGTGATTAGCCTTATTTGTAGCTTGTAGTAGTACCCTCCCCCTTGCATTTTTTTGCACCGCCACTGACCATCAAAAACTCTCTGTCGCCCCTCATGGCACATTTGCAGGTGACATTGACGATTGCATTGTGACGCCAACGGTTCAGGGACAGTTCACGCCGCTGCCAGAGGCACTATGCGATGTGATCATGGACCTCACCGCCGAGGGACAATCGGCCACCGTGGAGCATGTACGCGGCAAGCTGGGCGCCCGTTTCCCACACATGACGACACCAGCGACGGAGGTCATCTACGATACGCTGGCACAGCTGATGCAGGAGCAGAAGATCTACCAGACATCGAAGGGATACTTTATCTTCACGCCCGAGTGAGTGTCCCTATCCGAATTATCCTTTAACTGAACTGCCAACTAATCCTGATACTCCTCCTTCCGCCCGCCCCCAAACCCTAGACGACGTCGCAGTCGTTCCCGTCCGCGCAGCAATCACCATCAGATGAACGGCAGCCTGGCCTACGCCCAGCTGGAGGAGGAGGAGCAGCAGCACAGCGACAGTGTGGTGCCCCAAGAGGCACGCACCATGCTCATGTCCAACTCGGAGGCACTGCACTCGCTCTACGGTGAGATATCGACGGAGCGGGACGGCGACCTAACGCACCAGTGCATCCAAACGAATCTGGCGGATGTGATCTGCGGTGGTAAGAAAGAGTCTATCCAACCCATCAATCAGTATCCCATTGCCCATCAATCAATTCCTACAGGCAATCCCAACGACAAGATCATCTATCCAAGGGCGGCCAAGCGACGCAGCGCCTCATTTCCGACGCCGCGCAGCTTGGAGCGGCGGCACAGTTTGCGGCTCTTTGGATCATCGAAGCGCCTGCAACGCTGCGCCTCCACACGCAGTCTGTCCAAGACGTACGCCCAAACGCTGAACACCACGGACAGCAGCAGCTCGGAATACCAAAGCACAGATTCGTCATCACCCAGTGAGTAGAAAACCAAAACCAAATTTTCCATGGCGAAGTTCTAACCCGATCCATTGATCCATTGACAGAAAAAGGATCTTTGCTCTCCCGGCTGTTCCGACGCAGTGGCAGAGCCAAGCAGCGTCAGATTGAGACATATTCCGCACAATTCCCGCCCGCTGAGTGGTTCAATACGCGAGCCGTGCATCTGCATAGTGTGGGCACACAAACGGCTGAGCATGTAAGATATACCAGCTAACACTCATTCCTTTGGTTGGCTAATAATCTACTCCCCACTTTAGGACATGCCTGTGGCCCATACGCTGTCCAATTCGACCTTCTACGACGGCTCGGAGCTGAGCCAGCGTTCATCGACGCTGCCGCGTCGCCATCGCCGTCACATGTCCAGCGAATCGACCTTCCTGATATCCTCGCGGGACTGCTCGCCCATCCGCCGCCGTTCGCCTGTTTATTGCAGCGGCTCGCTACCTCGCTCCACGCAGTCCATACCAGCCACCACAGTCACGACGACAGCCTCCAAGATGAATCACTCCTCGGCCACGCTCTCGCGCCTTGGCCACACAATGGGGCACACGCCCACGCCCACGCACACGGCGCCCAAGACAGCACAAAAGTCGGTGATTGGGAAGCACATCTTCGAGAGTTCGCCCTCGCGCTCTGCCACACTGAAGGCGGCGGCGGCCAAGCGCCAGACGGACGGACTGATCATCAATAGCTGCACGGACAACAAGGCGACGTACCGGAGTCTGCAGAGCAGCGGACCCTCCAGCCTGGAGTCGTGCAAGACGTCCTCGATGTTTGCGAGCGGCCCCTCGAGCATCGACAGCATCGGCAAGGTCTCGTTCAGCCAGAAGACCAGCGGCCACTCTAGTCTCGATTCGCAGTGTTCCACCAACACCGCTGTGGTGGCACCATCAACGGGCAGCAGTGGCATCGGC
This sequence comes from Drosophila subsilvestris, assembly GCA_035043285.1. NCBI lineage: Eukaryota > Metazoa > Arthropoda > Insecta > Diptera > Drosophilidae > Drosophila > Drosophila subsilvestris. The sequence goes on along the minus strand of JAWNNB010001728.1, from coordinate 1,728,609 downwards.
GGCGGCGGCAGTGTCGGCAGCACCCGTTCCATTCTGCTGCTGAACGGCTCGCCCAGGGGTACGCCGCGTCACCAGGCGATGCGTGCCCGGGTGGCCGAGGCCCAGGCCCAGCGGCAGAGGGCCAGCACACCCAATCGCATACTGGAGGAGCTCAGCTATCCCCACATCCAAACGCACACCCACAACGGAGGAGGCGGCGTGGGTGTGCCCAACTCGAGTAGCAACAACTCGATAACGCTGCAGGTGACCACCACATCGAGCGGCGGGGGCCAGAGCATACCCAGCACCAAAATCTTTGTGCAGAACTCGCCAGTGAGGAGTGTGATCACCCTGGAGAACGGCAAGATGCTGGAGAACTCGAACGTGTTCATTATCAACAACGAAACGATGACGAACGAGAGGGGGGAGATCATTAAGAAGACGCTCTCCAAGCAGACCTCGTCCGCGGCTGCGACAACAACTGCACCGGCGGCCACCTCCACGCCAATCCGCATAACACAACAACAACAACAACAACAACAGCAGCAGCAGCAGCCGGACTCTGTGTCTGTGTCCCATGAGCAGCCCCTCAGCGAGACGGAGGCCAACTCGGAGACGTGTGACTCCATTTCCTTCATCAGCGAGAGCTCGCCGGACAACACGTGCCCCGTCGATATGCCAGAGATCCCGGAGATCCCGATCTACGATGGTGGCAAGTACGCCAAGAACACCAACAATGATGCCACAATGAACAACAGCCGCAAGCTCTGCCTGCAGCTGGCGAACGGGATTGCCTACAAGAACAATGTCCTGAAGAACGAGTCGCAGCCGAACTCCCCCAGCGCCGAGCAGCACCAGCAGCAGCCCCTGAAGCTGGCCGCACTGGCGAAACAGGACTTTGAGATTGCCGGTTCCGTGGGCAATCTGCACTTTTATGAGAAGAGCTCCAAGGATCTGGCACCGGCGCAGAGCAACCACAATCTGATGATGAACAGCAGCACCGATCTGAAGCATCTCTGCTACGAGTCCGTGTGCCAGCTGCAGAAGTGTTCGATGAACGGCGATGAGCTGGCGCTGGCCCACTTGCTGCGCAAGTCGAACAATCCGAATCCGCTGGGTAGCGAGCCCAATCTGGCGCTGAAGGATCTGGCCAATGACAAGGCCATGGACAAGGAGGGGATCGATCGACGTCTCAGTCTGACCAAGGAGTCCCTGGAGCAGGGCATGGGCATGGGCGGTGTCTTGGCTGGCGGAAACGAGGAGCTCTACAACTTTCCCAGCCTCACCGACTTGTCGTTCAACTTTACGTCGCTGGCGGCACGAAAGATTCTGCAAGGCGTCAGCCTCAACAGCATCGACACCCTGGTGGAGCTGAATATGGCAGCGGCGGCGGCAGCAGCAGCCGCAAACAATGCCAAGGAGAAGCAGCAAAACAACCAAACAGCGGCGGCCGCAACGGCAGCTTCGGTCTGCACCGACTTTGGGATGGTCTAGACTCTAGACTCTAGACTCTAGAGGGAGCATCCGTCCCCTCTTAGTATAATCAAACGAAAAATCATAGCATCTACGAGATAGAAGGATAGAAGGGAGAGATATCTCTGCATTTGGCATTTGGCAACAAGCAAACAAGCAACAAAAATATGTGCAACAAGCAAACTTTGTGTAATTTATTACGATTGATTTTCCCCTTCCTTCGCGATTGAATTTGATAGCTGAAATTTGTATGTATGTATTTTTTGTTCTAGGGTTTTATCGGATGCAACTTTTATTTACAGTGCCAAAATAAGTTTAGTTTAATTATAATTCGTATTATTTCATGCCAGTTCGTACGTTGCCCTTCGATAAGGAAGAAGAACCGCCAAGCGGCTTCGGGGACTGAGGGCAACGGGCAAATCCCAATCCCAATCCCAATCCGATGCGTTATGTAAAGATATACGTATAAGTACAACGGACACACAGAATATTACGTTCGATGCTTTACTCTTTTTTGTACATTTATTCAATGCAACAATTGTTTATATACTACATATACTAACAACAAGCCCCCAAAATGCAATCCTCTATCTATACATATTACGATATACCATACACAAAACGAGAAATACAGAAATTTAATACTACGACCATAGAATTTAGCACCGTAACGCAGAGATACAATAATTTTGTACAAGGCCTTAATTAGTAAAGTCAGCAATAAAGAAATATATAATAAATAAATAAGTGGCAGTGCGAGTGTCAGCTCCATTGCCAAGATGATCCCGTGTGGCGCCCAATGTGGTGTTGGCCGATCCAAGCTCACCTTCGGCTTCCAGTCACTGAGCAGCCGCCGAAGCAGGCCAGGATCTAGCCATCGACCAAACCAGTGCTGGGAAACAAACTTTTCAGCGCCGAGAGGGGAAACTAGCAGCAATCCAGTTTTGGACCAGTGGCGACACCCCGACGCCCAGCAGCCCGCAGCGTGGATCGCTCACGATCCGCCTCACGTCCCGTAAGGCGCGTGACGATGGCGCCTGAGCATGAAGTCGAGGAAACTAATCAGAACGGGCAGCTCGTACAGCAAGCCCTACAGGACTTGAACAGGGTGGTCAGTCGGGAGGAGATCGTGGAGCAGCTGATGCTGCGCTTGGGGGTGACTACTGTGATGGGGCATCAGATCAGATCAGATCCTCCAACTAATCGAACGATTCCCCACGCAGCGCGACGACTGTTCGGCTGAGATGCAGGAGACAATTGACTACGTTCTCCAGGTAGCGGTGGAGATCGGCTTCATCCAGATGGAGAACGGCCGCTACTGTCTACTCCCCACTCCCATCTCAATGGCCGAGGAGCAGCTGCAGCAGCATCTGTGTGCCTTGATAGATGCAGGGGAGGCTGGGTCCGCCGTTCCACAAACTTTCCAGCCAAGGCCTTTGTCTGTTTTGAGTTTTGCTGTGCCGCCAGCCTTGCCCAATCCGCAGCCCGCGAGAAGTCCGCACCCCGTACTCCTCGCAAGAAACGGAAATAGGGGTGCCATCCGATATATTTCGTTCCGTATATAAATTTTAAATTCAGAAATTAAGAAAAAGATTCAGACATCATTTTAGGCCTACTAAAAAATGTTTAACAGTAAACGCTGATGTGTTTTATTCTTTGGGTTAAATTTAAAACGGCATGGGAAGGGCATGCTGTCTGTCGCCTAGGGAATAGATTCCCATCCAGATCGAGGCATTATTCTTGATGGAGTAAAAGAGTAAAGAACATGCATCTATTTTAAATCATTTTACATCTGACGAATATAAAATCGAATATATTCCCAAACTCTTCAAGTACCGCGAATAAAAACAAAATAAATTAAAAATCCTACACATTATTTTCTTCTTATTTATTTATATCAATTTGCTGCAAATTAATTAACATAATTCGAAAATTCGCATTCAACTGTCGATGAAACTGCTTAATGCAAACAGCATTAAAGTAAACGCGTTAATCTGTGTTTTAGCCAAGTAAGCAGGATCCATGGCCAGCAGGCCAGCCTAAAATTTGGGAGAATCCACTTCCCATCCACAAGATCCACAAACAAACGACCCCTAGCCCAGGCTTAATTAACAAATATATATTAATATATCCAGAAATCAAAATTTAAAAATTTTCAAAGTGAATAATAAAAGCAAAAGTAGCTGAATAAACATAAAATACTCGACAAACATTAGCGGTCGAAATATGTATCTTTTGGGCTCATCGGAAGATCAGAAAGTATCATAGAGATGCACATTCTCAAGATACTTGTATGGTGCTCGAAAGATGTATGTATGTCAGGTCCTGTATGTCCTTGATCACTGAAACGGACTCTACGAAATCAAGGATGTTTTCACGATTACAGGATACTGGGGAAAATATCCTTGATTCTTGATAGGGACTCCATCGGGGATGTTGCCCAGGCAATTAGGGGAGAAAATTAAAATATTGTGATCCTTAATGTCCTTGATCCTTAGGAAGGACTCCATCAAATCAAAGATATTTCTGTGATCACTTAAAGCCGTTGCACGTCCCGATCGGGCCACAAATAAAGCATACAGCTAAAAAAAAGATGTACCATTTTTTTTTGCTCAGTGGCGCCACCTTAATCACCGTTGGCCAGTGGTGCTCTAGTGGCAAGTTATGGAACTGTAAAATTTCAAAAGGCTGGCAGCATTTCAAAATTTTTGTTGCAACTTTTAAAAATTATTCGCGTTTGGTAAATTTTTGAAATTTTAGGCGCTTTATAAACAATATTCAGCCACCCAGGAGACGAGTTTGGATCAGGAGATGAATCCGTTAATGAGAGAGCTGCCACTGTAGGGTAGGGTGGAGACTCCTCTTCCTATAAAATTACATTTTTAAAGTTGCTTTTGCCCCACAAAAAAAACACTCAATTCTTAAAATATATTTATTGGTGTTGCTTTCAAATTAGAATAATACAAAAAATGGTACTAAAACGTACTACACCCTACAACAAAGGTATCTATTCATTATAGCTGATAGTAGTTTGTAGCCGGAGCGGAGCTGTGGATTTAACTTTATTTGCTTACGTTCTTCGATTAAAAAATTAAATAATCAAAGAGATTTAAATAACAGAGAACTTTAACTAAAAGTGTGGAATTGGTTTATTGGTTTATAGTGTAGCATTTCAGTCTCCGACACAGAACGGGTTCTCCGCCTACCCACACAGACGACACAACGTAGACGTCGTGTGTCTCTATTTACTTCTTGTTGCTTATCTTATCGCGAATATTTAGCGCCTGCTGCTACTTTCTGCTTTCTGCTACACTACACAAATATTTATCTACAGCTGTTTGCCTGGCACTATACAAGCCAATCCTGCCCACCGCCAAGCTAGGCGTTTCATATCGAAGCAACGAGCGGTGTACAAATTTCTCTTAAATTTACCTAATACAAACTAAATTTAGACCTTAACTAAATTAATAACGAATTGGTAGTCTCGCCATACAGCGAACCTTTCCCTCCCTTCCCCATCCCATCTCATCTCATCCATCCCCTTTAATTTGGCAGCATCTCCGCCAGCTGGCTCGTCAGGCTGGGCGGCAGCTTGTCGGGGAACTTGATGTCAAAGGCAACTATCAGATCACCGCGTCGCGATGGTTCCTTGGGGAAGGGCAGGCCGCGACCATTGATGCGTCGTGTGGTGGTGGGTTTGATGATTTGGTTGGCTGGATTCACAGGGATGCGTTCGCCTTGTAGTGTCGGCACGCTCACTGCCGCGCCGCACAGGGCCTGCTTGAGACTGACCTGGGCGGTGTATCGCAGATCGCTGCCCTCGCGCTTGAACTGGCCGTGCGGCTTGTCGCGTATGATGAAAATGATGTCTGCTGGCACTTTGTTGGGCGCCTGGTCGCCCTCCTTGGGAAGGTGATCTTTGTGCCCGCCTTCCACCCCGGCTTGACTGTAATGCTGAGCACCTTCTCCTCCTTGCGCGAGTTGCCCGTCTGTGTGATGGACATGCGCGAGATCTTCATCTTCTTGGTGCAGCCTCTGTCGACCTCCTCGAGTGTCACATACAGATCGTGCTCAATGGGTGGATCCTGCTGCTGCTGGCGCTTCCGACTCGGCGCCTGGACATTGAATGACTGGGAGCGGAAGGCCCCGGGATTGGGATTGAAGTTGCCGAACATATCTTCGGCGCCCATGTTCAGGAAGACTTCGTTTGTATTGCCGCCAGGGATGCCACCGACGCCACCGAACATGTTGTCGCCGCCACCAAAGAACACTCCAAACGGATCCGCTGCGCCAAAGAACTGGGCGAAAGTGGCACGTGGATCGCCGTGGAACTGATACTCGTATCCGCCGCCGGGCTGGCTCTTGCCATCTGGTCCAGGCATTCCGCCCTTCAGCCCCTCCTCACCATACTGGTCGAAGATGTCGCGCTTCTTCTTGTCCGACAGCACCTCGTACGCCTCGGCGATCTCCTTGAAGCGCTCCTCTGCCTGCGGGCTCTTGTTCTTGTCCGGATGATATTTCAGTGCCAATTTGCGATACGCCTTTTTGATTTCGTCGTCATTGGCCTTCCTGTCAATGCCCAGAATCTTGTAGAAGTCTTTGACCATCTTGCTCAGTCTCTCTCAGCTGAAAGCAAACAAAAGAGAATACAGAGAATTATAGAAGTGTACTGATTACCGATTGTTTTTTTTTGTTTTCAACGCCACTCGTAAAATGGAATTTGCTAGAAACCCCGCGAGTTGTGCAACGCAGTCACCCAGCCATTCTGATGTGCTGTGCTGATGTGTTGTCATTTTTCCCTCTCACGAGTGACGTCGAACCGCCCCTGTTCCCCTTTTGCATGTGTCCAATATAATATTCTCCCACACACAACACACACACACAGCCACACATTGCCATGCTAATATGCTAATTTCGAGTGGCAATTTTTTCACACAACTCACCTAAAATGCTTTTTTTGCTGTTTGCTAAAACTATTTTTCACTTTTCACTTGAAATTTTCGTTTGTACGTATTTTACTTATATCAAATCTGAGCAGGGTTAGAAGTTCTTGAAATAATAGATGACGTTCTCAATCAATTTTCCTTTTTTTCTCACGTTTGCTGTTTTAGTACACACAACCCTCGTACCTGGTAGTAAAATTTTTTTATGTTTGTCGCCCGGATTTAGCACGCCTTTATATAGATTTTGGTCGGTCTGCTCGTCGAAATTTCTCGATGTTTCTCGCAGTTCAGAGTTGCTTCAGTGTTTTTCAGAAATATACCAAAATATATCGTATCATTTTCCAAATATACCGTAAATATACCGAGGAAAATCATATTCCTAAATATGTATATTCGATTCAATATACACCCATAATTAAGACCCTCACCACTGTACATATAATTTTGGCAGATATATGAATCAATTTTGTACAGTCTGGACAGCTTAAAGGACTACCTTTAATGGCATTTTTTTACAAAATAAGGTTCAAAAAAATAAAGGTCAACAAAAATGTGTATTATTCTACATAGTTACTACATGGTAACTACACATTTGCTACATGTCAACGACTAATTTGTGGAGTATGACACCTTGCATACCTACTTCCTTTAATTAATGTTTAATATGTTTTCCAAGCTGCTTTGAAACATTAATATTGAATATTTCTTAGATTAACAATTTTGTACTGCTCTCGCAGTTCAGAGTTGCTTCGACTTGAGGTTCTTATTACAACTATATGGCCATATTGGACATAAATAAAATATGGCAACATCGATTGAAATGCGGCCACACTTAGGAATGGTATGAAGCATACGATAGCACCAGTGCTGTAAAGTGTTAGCAAGTCAGTTTGGATTCGATATTTCTAAGCGCCAAATTCAAATTTAAACTGTCAGAACTGTTCAAAAAGTATTTGAAACGAAATTGCTTTCTTGTTGTTTTAGTTTTGTGTATGAAATGATTTGAACAAAAAGTTAAGTAGACCGTATTGGATGGTAGATAAGTGGAGTTTTCAATAGCTTTGATTTTTTTACCTCTCTCTCTCTTTTGCAACGTTTTTACCAATTTTCGTCCAAAGTCTCAACTCTATTTTCATTTATCCACAAGTTTGTCCTCTGCTGCTTTATTGCTCGTAATATTTTATTAAGTGCTTGAAGTTTGCTTAAAATAAACACGAAAAACTCTCCGGAAGTGAAGTAGAACCTGTCGCTCACTCCACATCCGCTCCGCTCTGCTCCGTTTGCTTGTGGACGAACTTGTTGAAAATATTCCGTGCTTCTTTGACACTTTAGCAAAGCCACCCTCTCAACTGGCACCGCCCCCCCCCCACCCCTGCCATCCTGTTCAGCCATTTTCTAATGTCTCTGTTCGGAAAATTTGTCGTTTGCACTGTGCAAATGTTTATTTATGTATTTCTTTCGCTGTTTGCGCCCATGCCACCCATTCCACCCCTTCCTACGGGTGGTGTAGAGCTGAGGTGTGAAATGGCGCCGACTTTAACCCTGACAAATATTTCCTGTGGTAAACTTTTTGCTGGCTTTTTACATTTGTTTAATTTGTTTTGGTTTTGTGAGTTTATCGCTCAATTAACTGACTGCGAGGAGGTGAGGCAGAGGCAAATGATGAATCGCGGGGACAACGTCGCAAATATTCTGCCATTCAATGATTCCATTCCGAGATGCCGTTGCCAGGGGGTTATGGGCTATAAAAAGTCGGATCGACGCATACACACGGTTATCGCTCATACATTTCCATTCATTAGACAGGGACAGGGGACATGGGACATGGGACAGGGACAGATGACAGTGGATGGACAATAACTATGCCCATGGCCACGCCCCAGCCAGGCAATTTGTAACGCCTTTTGCTGTCATCTCCTGTCGGTACGGAATGGTATCCATAAAGTCTCTCTCCCCCAGTCTCCAATTTTCGGCAAATTGTCTCCGTTTATTTCGCCTGATAATGTCTCAATAAAATCTGTTCGGGCGGCTAGATACAAGATATAGCAAGGATATAGGATGTACTATAGGTGTGTAGTGTGGGTGTAGGTGTAGGTGTCTGTTATGAGCCTTGTATCTGAAATTTATCCCATGTTCTTCTCATGTTTTGCCCAACTATTTTGTAATTACAAAAGTTGTAAATTTTTACGATATTTTTAGCTGAGCTTCTGCGAAATCCCGTTATATAGTGAAGGCCAAATTGAAGGACAGGACATATTCCATTGAATTCTGGCTGTCGAGCGGAAATCCGTGCTGTGGAATAGTTTGCCATTCGTTTATGATTACACCATCATCTGGTCTTAATTGCTTTTCAGTGCAGCATCACACCAGCCGCAGCAGTGTATTATTTGACATCATTTCAATAGGGGCACTCTTATCAAGTGGGATACATATATTCATGGGTATGTACTTTCTCAAATATTATTGTATGTACTCTGCCCTTGCTCCTTCCTGTAAATTTGTCATTTGCATAATCGTATGGACTGCTTTTTCTTGTAAACTTCTTACTCGAAAAATTGTTGCTCTTGGGAATTAAAGTTACTTAACAAGCCACTCTGGAGCAAATGTACTTTTGGCTTAGTTTCTCTTGAGGCTCCCTCTTAAAGATGGAATCTGTGTGCGCGGTGCTCGCGTCTTTAACTTTGCATAAAGGAAAGAAATGAAATGCATCTCAAAGCGAAATGTTTTGCTGCACTTTTCTCATGGCGCTGGCTGTAATAAATAAAGTTTTAATTGCCCATTGACTTTTCATGGAGGGACAGAACAAGACAGGACCAGGACCAGGACCAGGACAGCATTCTTGGCATTCATAGATCATAATTTAAGATATGTACGCTTGCCCACAATTTCAATTAACTGCTTGCGATACGAGTATGATATGGCCAGGAATTATGGCAATTAAGTGGGATTTCGATTCCTTCGTTCGTTCGACCTCATCAAAATTCTAGACAGAGCAGCGCCAGAGTTCGTGTCTAGACAACGAACGAAGAGGTGGCCCCTATAATTGCCTTGCCTCTGATAAAAGTTGAGTGATTTGGGCACAAGCTGCAGCCCCATGCCCATACGACGTGACTGGGAGGGACCGGGACCCTTCAGTGTTAATCGAAACTCGTAAATTTAAGATAATCAATTTATGCAGCTCGACACCTAATTTGTAGGCAAACAATGCGACAAACTCGGTTTTCAATTTCCATGCTGAGCTGAGTGTGTGGAATTTTCATGAACATAGCGAAGCGGGATTAAATTCCGTTTTCCATGCGGCAGACAAACAAATGGAAAATCTCGAACACTCCTTCTCTCTTTTGTCCTTGTCGTTCCGGTTAGGGCTGTCTTTCCTTCTAATTTCCTTTTATCGAATTTACGATTTGTTGGTCATGTCATCAGCTTGAAAATGACGACGACTACGACTACGACAAGGATACGAATATATCCCAAGAGTCGTCTAGGGGGAGAAAGTGGGGTGGTTCGTACGAAATTTGTTTTTCCCTTCTGTGTCCATATTTTTTTTGCTGTTTTCTGCTTGCTGCTGTTGTGTTGGTTGTTTTTCTTGTTGCTGGTTGCTGCATCAATCTTTGATTTGCAAATTATTTTGCATTCCACACAAACGATTTGTGTGTTTTATAGTGGCATGAGTTCCAGTCCCATGGAAGGGTTTTGTTGTTTTTGGGTCTCCTGGGACAAATTGTCGCACATAAAGAGCAACAAGACGTGTGGTGTGGCAAAAGTCTAGGGCTTTAGCTTAAAGAGCAATCACAGGAAATGTTTGTGGGGATTTCTTGGGATTTATTAAAGTTTTGCAAATGGTTTTTGTACTTGTGGAGGATTTATGAAAATTATACTCAACAGCAAGAGGGTTGCCAGTATTCTTCAAACATATACTAAAAGAGGCAAAGGCACTCTGAATAAAAAAGTAAATACACAGTTAAATTAAACACATCAATATTTAAATTAAATATTCGGCTTTTAAAAAAAACCGTACATTTTTTACATATTTTTACATAGATTTAAAAAATGTAATAAATATCGTCTTAATGCATCCCATATTTAATGTAAATATAAAACACTTTTAATTAAATATATTCTATTTTATTTTTAGGAAATATGTTTAATTTGAATTGATTTAAATTTATCAATTTAATTTATTTGAAATATGAAATATGTATATTTAGATCAAATATTTTCATATTAAAATTTCAGTTTAATATTTCCATTCTTGGTGCAAATATAAATATTTAAATATTTCCAGAAATATTTAAATCTCATGGCAACTTTGGTTCTTTGGGCGGGGAGTGTGCGGGGGTGTGACAACACTTTTTGAATTATGTAAAAATATACATATGTATGTATGTGTAACCCAGCCATAACACTGATTTCCATTATGCAGCTCCAGCAGCTCCCAACTTTTCGACTACTTATCTAGATAAAGGTGGCTTCATGGGGCTCCATAAATAGACATTTTCACGCAGGTTACGTGACCTGGTGCCTTTACATTCCTGTTGTGGGGACTACGATTACCGCTCAAGTTGCCATTATTCCCTGCCCAAGGAGGATGGGAAAGAGAACCACAAATTGTTTCGTAAGTTTCGCAGAAGATAACTTGTCTTGTGTCTTGTTTATCCTGGACATGCACATGCAGGGTACGCAGGGTGGAAAACAGATGCAGCCGACGTCATCGTCTGCTATATGGAGTCGCCGACAGAATTAGAATTTTTCGGAGTTTTCCCCTTAGCTGCAGTTTATAAATGTCAGAGGAGCACGACGCCGAGTTGCGTGGGCGTACGGCGGCGGCGGCGGCGGCGGCGGAAAGACAGAAAAGGTTATGCGGCGCCACATGACATTTGGCAGGCACTGTATGGGGGGGGGGACAGACGAAAAATTTCCCATATTTGAATGCCCATTAATAATGAGAGCGAAGGAGACAAGAGATAAAGCCAAGAGTTATTGGCAATGTGGAATTCCTGGCTTTGTTTTTAACAATGTTCAAAAATTGAATGATGGATTGACACGTTTATTGACATTTATGACTGGATAATAATGGGGATTTAAGTGATGAATACTTTGAGTAGAGCAGCAAAGGACTGCGGGCTTGGCCTTAAATTTGGAGCCTCAGGGTCTCTGAGTTTAAGTTAAGCTAGAAATCTTTTATGTTTTCGAGTGCGTGGAGTGGAGAGCCCTGACAGCCAGCCAGATTGGGGCACGTTTCCATCTCTATGTGACCGAATTTGGCAATCGTTTCGGCCCGGACTGAGAGTACAGCTACAGCTACCAGATTACAGTGGAGAGGCGAAATAAATGTTTATAATTCAACGGAAATGCTTGCCATGGGAAGCAGCACGAAGGCATCAGCAGCAGCACCCACAATGGCTGCCGTTTACAGTTATACTTACAGCTGTGCCTTCTTCATGTGTGTGTGTGTGTGTGTGGCGATTGTTGCGCTTTTTTGTCGGATGAGGAAACATGGGAGCTGCCTTATTGCCTGCCACAGGATATGCCCCGTGCTCGTGCCCTGCATTCGCCAGGACTCGTACTCGTACTCGGACACGGACCACACTTAAGTGAATTGACTTTAAGTTGAAAATAAATTTCTGCCAGGAATAGCCCCTCAAAGAGATCGCCCAACACCGATATGGAAGCCACTTGGGAATGCAAATGAAAGTGTGGTCGGCGGGGGCTGGGTGGGCTGTCCGCTCTGACAGCCCTGTTTCGGATAAGAAATTTTTTGTGTGTGTACTTCCCTGACGTAAATCCGCAATACACCCGCTGGCAATATGCTGGGCAGAAGCAGCAGCAGCAGCAGCAGGACCGGGACTGGGGGCACATAAAAACCAGAAATGAGAGACTCGAACATGGCTCCATCATCCGTCTTTCCAGCGGATGGCATGACCGGAGATGGCGCTCTGCTTTAACAACTGTTGACAGCAGGAGGACCAGCAGCAGCAGTAGCTTCTACCACGAGGAGCATGACCAGGAGCAGGACCAGCATCGTAGGGAGCATCCGCTAAGCTGATTTGTTTAAGCGCAGAGCAACACAACACAACACAACACAAGACAAAGCGCGAAGCGTGAAAGTTGCCGGAGTAGCAACAAAGAGCACGCGGTGTCAATGACTTGGTGTCCTGGTCGTGGTCCCTCCCGCTCTTGGCTAATCAAACTGGACAGGGGTTGGCGGCGGCATCGGTTCCAAGCAAAAGCGCTTAAGTCAATTTGATTTTGGCTCAGAGAGCGTACAAGACAAGAGACGACACGACACGACAGGAGAGGAGAGGAGAGGCAAGTAAAGAGGACAGAACAGGATGGTGAGAGCCAGGGGTCGGACAACAAAAAGTTCAGCTGTCCGAGCGCGTGTTTCCGCTTAAAAGTTTTCTGTTTTCGCAACTGATGTCGTCAGCAAAAGAGTCGACAGATATCCTGAACGTAGCACTGCGTAGCACGTTGTACTGTGGCGGCGGCTAATTGAGATTTAATGACGATGACAATTTGATAAGAGGATTTGCTGCATTGTTCAGACCGCCCCAAAAACAGCAATCGCGGCCACCATTTCCACCCTCTCCACCCAGACTCTGAATTGCTCCCTAAATGGAATCAGCTATTGCGATGCGATGCGATACGATACGATCCGATGCGATGCGATGTGGAGCGAAGACAATGCAATCACATGAGCATTTTACGGGACAGTGAACAAAAAGAAAACTTCTATAAAGAGTCACAGTCAGAGTCAGGCAACAGGAGCAGCAGAAGCAGAAAGATGCAGGGAGCAGTTGCTGGGTCCACATCCAAGGCGCCACAGCCCACAGACAATAGCTGTAAAATAAATGGAAAAATTGAACATGAATTGAAATAAAAGCGAATGCAATTGTAATTGAAAACGAAAACCCGAGACATTTTGGTGTTGCTGATTCTGTCATCAAAGGGAATTCAATTTTAGTGAAATTCGTGGAAGAAAAATTAACTTCTTAACTGAAATTGTGTTGATGGTCAAATGTACTCAAAAGCTTTTGATTCGCGGAAAAGGAAATTACACAACTACTTTACCAAGAAATAGGGCTTAATTATATCTGGCTAACCCATTAATTCTTACAATCCAAAAGCGCACAGCAATTAATTTGACTCCATAAGTTTGACTTTTCACCTTTAAAATGCCCACACAATTTCTTTTTGATTATGATTCATGGAAAGCAAGCAGCAGCAGAGCCAGAGCCTTTACTCTATAGAAAAAAACTTCCATAAATTTGACTTATCACCTTTTAAATTTCTCGACTTTTTCCACACTTTTTTTTAGGTCCTAGGAAGGGAATATTTGAACTGTCAATAGCATTATATTTTCTTTCATTTACCAAAATTTTGTTGGTTTTTATTGAGATTTAGGCGGGGCACCGACCAGCCACCAGAACTTTTTTTTTTCTCCCCGAGAGGTTTTGCGCTTTGATGTGGGTTGGTCGCATATATTTGTAATTATTATTGGCATTTTCAAGAATGAACCCAAATATGGTGCCCCCTCCCCTTCCATTCCATCTGTTTATGCCGCTTGAACGCTTCGTTTTGACCCTTTTTGTTTTGTGGCCTCATGATAGCGGTCAAAAGCGCTTTTCTCTGTGTCAAATGAGTTCTGATAAAAACACCAAATAAAAATAAAATTTGTTCAACCATCAAAGAGCGTACAAATTGTTTGTTTTGGCCACCCCCCCGAAGACAGCTTTTTGTCTGTCACTTTCGCGCTTTCAATTAATGCGACAAATGTGTTTGTCTTTCGTGATGTTTCCCTTTCATTTCCTCCCCACAAGTCCTCTTATTTTTATTCCTTCTACACATGAAAATACGTGACTGGCCCCACCGCCCTCGTCCTCGTCCTCTAGGGAGTCCAATGACTTTTCAAAAGTGTCTTTGTTATGCCATTTTAAAACGGGTCTTAGGGACAAACTTGGACAGTGTTGTGTGGGACTTGGAATCAATTAATACGAGTATGTTTGGTTGAGTTGGGCGATCCAAGCGGGTGCTGATAAGCCAGCTTCAGCTTCAGCTGCCACACCACAAGTGTAAGCGGGCGATATGGACCACTTTGAAAAATTTAATGTCCACAAACTGTCATAAACTGAAAATGCACAGTAAAAGCCATAAGCACAGCGGGGAATGGATGCGGAACGGGACGACTTCGGGGTGCTCTGGTGGTGGTGGTGGTGGTGGTGGAGCCAGCTAAAGCTGTCAGCCTCAAGAATTTAAGTTCGACAGGCTCCTCCTTGAAGCTGCTCTTGTGGGACTGCGTGCTGTGTGTGAGCATACACCGTTCGAAAAAGGGGTGCAGGGGGAAGTTGCTTGTTTTCTTTTACTTTTCAGACAAAAAAGGCTTAAGAAAAGTCGATAACGAGTACACTTTTTGCAAAAGTTGTGGTGCAATGGGCGAAATAATAATTAATAATTATTAATTCAAACTCAAAGTTTTTCCAAGTTCTTAGATGCTCGACCAAAAATAAAAGCAACATTTTTGGGAAAGTGTAGAGGAGACGACCGCAGGCTGAAAGCGAGTCGAACATACAGATATGTATGTACATATGTATGTATGTATGTACATATGAAAGTTATACACATGAATAACCCGTTGGTTATTGCTTCGTTCCCGACATATCATCGCAGATTCTGGTGGGCTGGTGGGGGTGTGTCCACAGTCCGTACTCTCGGGCGGCGTATTCCGGGGCGGGGCGTGGACGAGGCTGTCATTTTCCTGCGCCTGCAGCTTTCATTAGTTCACTGCCAATGTTGTGTTTTGTGTCTTCGCCATGGTGCTGGGATGGTCCTGGTCCTGGTCCTGGTCCTGGCTCTGACCTGACGCCTGGTACCACCGCCATCATTTGTGTGTGTCTCTTATTTGATGATCTCCTGTTCCGATGGTTTGATTTCTTTTTTGTTTAATGTTTTCCTCTGTTGCTTCTGTCTGTCTGGCTTCCCCTGTCTGTGTGGGAGCTGTGTGGCAACATGCTGCTGATTAAATGACAGGAATAAGCTGCAGGTGTCCTGTATTAGAAATACTCGTACCAGCACCCGCTGTGTTGGGCCTGGGGCTGGGCTTTGTCTGTAAGTAACGAAATGCAATTTAAAATTGCTTTCCCGTGTTTTGTGCGTAAAATGGCAAATGAAATGCAATTCCGTGAACCCATCCATCGATAGAGGAGAGCGTCCTTAAAGTAAACTCCTACACTTTAATATGCCTTAAGAAACCTCAGGTCCGTGCCCTTGGCTTGGAAGTACTTGCCACACTCTGCCATTCCGTGCGGAAGTTGGCACCAAAATTGCGCCTATTGCCCGTCAGGCCAATAATATGTACACAAAGCAGCAACCGCCGGCAAACGCAGCTGATGGCCATGGCAACAACTCCTGGGCAGTCCAGTCGTATGCAAACTTTATTAATTACGCGCCCCACTGGCCAAGAAGAGACCAGAAACCAGTGTTGTGTAGCGTCGTAGTCTGGCCAGAGGGGGGGGGGGTTTGATTTCCGCGAAACTTTTGCCGTTACGTTTACTATTTTTTTCCAATTGAAATTCGTCTGCTCCCTAACCATTTTCCACATACAATTTGCACCATGAATGAAAATCAAACAGAACAACTTTTATTTTAATTAAAAATTCAGCACTTTACATTTGGGGAATTATCCACGGGGTAGCACGTGGCAATAACAACAGAGAACAACAGAAAATTAAATGCCTGAAATATTCAGGGGAAAAATGCAGTTGAATGCGAGTGGATTTTGATTTGGTTGTGAAGCCACTGCAAAAAGAGTACCCATAATACATTTTGATTGCATTCATAAAATCAGGTTGGCAGCCCTCTCTCACTGCAACCCTGTTTCCCTCAAGCGTCGCGTCACATGGAAAATATATTAAATTGTATCTGAAATTATAACTAAACTCAAGGAAAAGACGCACTAAATTCTGGTAAGCTGAGCCTGAGACATGGCCCCTTTGCGGGTCCTGTAACTAATTTGAGATTTTTTTTCGAAGCTTTAATTTGGAAATGCCAAATAATTCACAAGGCAATACGAAAAGGACACAGGAAAGCCCCCTAGCGCCCAGTGAGTTGACGCCACCACAGCTAACGGAGATCGGTTTGGTCACCGCCACAAGAATGTCCAAGTTGCAGCAGTTGGCAAAGTTGCGGTCGGGCAACCACGATGACGAGCTCTTTGTGAAACGGCCCACATTCAGCAAGCGTGGAGCAGCCAGCGCGAAGCCAGCCGCCTTGCAGTTGGGTGGGGAATGCCTGACAGCAGTCGACCTGGTGGAGGAGGAGAACAGCTTGGCCATCCGCACCCAAGTGGTGGCACTGGAGAAACGCTTCACTCACTTCATGAATGGCTTGCGAGCGCAGCGCTGGATGTGGAGCGAGTTTGCCCTGTCGTTCATCGACGAGCCCATTGCGGCCAGTGTGTGCTACGATCTGGACAGGTTCATGAAGGAAGTTGGGTGCCTAATAACGACACGCACTATGCCACGCCGCTGCTGGCAGATGGTGCGTCAGCCGATTGGCAAGCCGCGACGCTTCTCGCAGGCCTTCATTGCCTCCGATGGGGGCGACTGGCAGCACGTGCGTGACCTTGTGCGGCAGATGCAGCAGGGCACATTCGATATTAAGCAGCACGAGACCAACTTGCCGCTCCTGCCCAGCCGTATACCGATGCCGCTGCCGATGGACGCCAGGGTGACCGCCTTCCTGCCGAACGGCTTTGGCCACGGTGTCGTTGTCAGCCACGAGCCCAAGGACAACACATATCTGGTGAAGCTGAACATTGGGGCCGAGAAGAGTTGGCTGCACCTGATCGACACCCAGCTGCAGGGGGAAATGGGCTGCGAGAGTCTGCCGCTGTCCATTATGATGGCCGTTGCCGACGAACCGGAACCCGAGGAAGTTGTCTTCAAGGCGGAGGAAAAGGCGGCCACCTTCTCGAGTGCCGGCTACAGCCAGACGCTGCTGGAGTCCGTGGTGACGGTGAAGAATCTACTGGGCATAAAGGACAAGACTGTGAGGGACTTTACTGCCCTGAACAAGGACTTTGAGTGTCTCACGGCTCAGTCGTCGAGTCGCCGCGATCCGAAGGCGGAGCGCGAGCAGCAGCAACGTCGCTTCGCGGCCCACATGATCACTTTGCATCGCGTCAACGGTGATATTCTGGAGCCGTTGCGTGTCCTGCATCAGTATCTGGACGAGTACAAGGACGTTGAGGACCAGAAGGCCAAGACGCTGTCGGCCCGCGAACGCTTTCAGCAATGCCGCCTGCAGGCCGATCTAGATCTGAAGGCGGCCGAGACTCAGCTGGGGCTCGTGGTGAAAGCGGATGCCACACGTGACTTGATTCGCACCCTCCACACGATCCTGTATCTGTGCGGCGCGTTGAGTGGGGAAAACAGCTCCGATATTCGCACCATTATCGATGACATTGTGGCCAGCACAATGGAGAATCTGCCGCCCGTTCTGTGTGCCATGTTCAAGCAGATGATCTTCAAGATAACACCGCTGTGTGAGTCCTTTGGACGCGTGCCCGAGGAGCAACGAGAGGAAGAAGATGCACAGCCAAACTATGCGAACGATTATGAAATGGTTGAAGAACAATATCGACCCTATCAGCATCAGGGCCAACAGGAGAGCTTTGGACAGCGCAACCCCCAAATGCCTGCCCAGCAGGAAACTGGCGTCTTTGAGGATATACTGCACAATCTATTGGAGGAGTAGGGAGAGCATAAAAGTTTTCCCAGTAGTGCGAAATAAAGCCTTGCCATAATTTATGGCATAATTAGAAGCAGTGCCAAGTGCCGCCCTCTCCTTTGCAGGCGTTAAGGGCCATTTAAAGTCTGTCCTGTACACTTTATAATACTCCCAAGGTATGTATCGATCTGTGTGTGCGTTGGTTACCGCACATTTCTCACGTAGCTTGCCCCCAAAATAGGAGGTGCGTCAGCAATTGACAGATTGGCCAACAAATAACTGTCTTAAGTGGGTTACAGAAGGTTTCAGGATAGCTGAAGGCTCTCCTCTGGACAAGCCTAATGGAATATGTATATCAATTTTCGGTAGCATTCCAGTTTAGACACGCAGCACCATTGGGCACCAAGTTGCACTCAGCTCAGCCTCAGCTGCATGCACATAAATTCGAATTTAAAGTGTTTTCTTTTCCAGTTTTTAATTAGCAGATAGATGAGTGCTTGGCGCTCGTAAATTGTGTGGCCAAGTCCGTGCGCTTGCCATTCGTTGGCTCCATAAAGACATCATTAATATGCCTCCAGCTGCTGCTGCTGCTGCTGCTGCTGCCGCACTGCGTTTTCCGCTTCCCTTTGGCAACGAAAGAAAAATGAACAGGCAAAGGAGCTGACAAACAATGTGTGCTGTGTGGGTGGACCATTGGCCATTTGGCTTTCACATGAGCCACTGCGAGGCGCCCCGGACAGTGTCCACTTCTTCAGATTGGCAACTCGTAAATATTTATAATGCATTGCGGATGCAGGGGCGGTGTAGCATAGCCATTGCCTGTTCAACTCCTACTTTACGGCAGGTCCAGTGAACTTTTCGGACATTACAAACAAAAATCTAACAAATGGCAGCAAATAAATTGCTTGGTCCACTGCTGCTGCCCCGGAGGACATCTCTATCACTATCTATGTGTGTCCTTTGGGTGAAGTGGCAACAGAAACTCGCATAAGTGGGCCCAGCGTGCTAAATGGTTAACAATATGCCGCGCCCGCTCCCCCACACAATGCATTCCAGTTGACTTAAGTTTTTTTTGTATCTTTTGTTGTTTCTTTTTTGTTCATTTGACACTTGATCATTAATTATATTTGCGCGTGGCGGGGCATCGTTTGGTGCTGAATTGAATCGATACATAACTACTTAAGTACACACACTCGTACATATATAATGCGAGTAGTATATGTATACATAGCCCTGAAACCAATCATATAAAAACGCCAACTTAATTGATTAACGATGAGTGCTGCGCCGCAGAAGTTGCCTCTGGCATGGTATGATGGCCACATGGCTTAATCCAAATAGCAAAGAAACTTTTGTTTATCCCCCTCCAATAAGCACCATTTGCTTTATTAAATTGTCATCTGTGGGCGGTGGGCGGTGGGCTGTGGGCGTTGGGCCTTGCTGGCTTTTGGTCGCCCTGGTGGAGTCATACAAAATGACGGAATTGGGTAAAAAAGTGCGCGCCTGCCTGCTGATTAAACTGAAGAGTGGGCGTACTCGTGTTTGTCAGCTCCTTTATCCGGTTTTCCCGTCTCCCGTCTCCGCTGCTGTGTGTTGCCATGGGTCGAAGCATTTATCACGTTGCTTTCTGCGAATGGATCGGGAGCTCAACGCTGATCGACGAGAATGATACCTGCCGTTAAGTACCAAGGAAAGTAAGGGTAGATCAAACGCTGTTAAATTTCTGATACATCATTATCATGGCCATGGAATCTCCGATTGTTTTTGGGTATCCTTGGCTCTCCTTTTTGCGTTGCCCAGCTGCTGTTGCATATTAAATATAACATCGATATTCTCCTCGTCTGCCTGCCAGGACTAAAGGGCACTGATACTGAAGCATTTTGTGGGCCTGTATATCAAGGCGCGTGTGTGGGCGTGTGTGGATTGGCTTGTGTGTTGTCCTGTGTATTGGTGTGTGGAAGATGATTTATGAAACGGGCAGCAGTTTGCGACGGCTGATGCCGGACACCGCCGGACTGTGGCACACAAATGCAAATGTGCAACAAAAAGTGGGTGCCACAGCAAACAATTGGAGGGTAAAATAGCCGGGACACAGCCGGCGGGCATTGATGGCACAAAGCGGAAATAATGGCTTGAGTTTGGTTTGGTTTGGTTTTGGTTACGTTGTCGCCTACGTTATAAATTACAATCAATGATTGACGTTGCGTGTTGCGGTCGTCGGCTGGCGCTGCTTTAATTATACTTGAAATATATCACATATGTATATGCATGTGTGTGTGCGTGTGGGAAATTACCATATCCTGGCAAAAGAATCGTATTAAATATTTAACTTTTGCTGAGCTTCCCTGACACACAATTAAACGGCTGAAATGCTTCGAGGCTTCAAGCTGTCAGCTGCCTGTCCGTCTGTCCGTCAGCTGTGAACGGGTTACAGGACACGATAGGTATGAGAGGTGCCCAGCTGCCCTAAGGATACTACGTCTTGAATTCTGTCAGAGAATGGATGGCTTCAGGGCGACGTAAAAATACAGACAGTTTAGCAGAGGTGCTAAATGTTTAATTATTTAACTAAATTTCCAAGCAGTTGGTGTCTTAGCGAAATGAAAACCCTGCAAGGCTTTTAGTACGAGAGGACGAGAGTGGCACATTCGAACGGACTTCTGGCCAACAATCGAAGCCGACACATGCAATAGCCTTTCCACTTGCCACACACACACACACACACACAAACACACACACACACACACAATTTCCAACAATCGCAACGCCTTCAGTGGATATGCAAATCGTTTATTTATTCAACTGCCATGTGGCTGGCCGGTGGCCTCAACCAGCCTTGGGGCATTTGCTGTCTGCACTGCATAAACATGCATACAAACATACATATATGTATGTATGTATATGTACATATTGTATGTATCTTTATGTCTGTTCAAATCTTGCATCTTTCAAATGAGTTTTTGGGGGACATTTTCAGACACAAATTATAATGTGCTATAATTTGGTTTAATGTACGCACATTGAAACCCAAACCGCCGAACAACAACAACAGCATAAGTCCTTTATTGCCCCCCAAGGCTTCTGCTTCTGCTGCTGCTGCTGCTGCCCCTGCTGCTGTTGTGTGTGGCATTGGTCATACGCAGCGTGAGCCGGAAGCAGGGCCATGGGCCAATGCTAGGGCCATGGCCGGAAAGGGAATCCTCCTCACGATAAGCTTCTACATACTATCTGGAATTTATGTACACATAAAGCGGTTGACCAAGGTGCACGGCTCTGATTGTTATCTCTGCAGCTTACATTTTGGAGTATTATAAAGATGTTCCAAGCTCAGACTTGTCCATATTAAATATTCCTCCTCAAGTGACTCTTAAAACACAGCATCCTGTGCCCCTTATGGCCACGTATGGCTGTGTATCCATGGCTGAAGAACTATCAGAGAGATGCTGCAAAGCCTTTTGCAAGTATCCTTTTGGCTTGCATAACCCCTTAAAATCGAAGAGTTCTACTCGTGTTTCATTGCAGGTTAAGCTTGTAATCGTTGTGTCATAGCCGTAACAGTATTTATGAAAATCTCCTTAGAATCACATCACACACAACGAATGTTGTTCATGCTTTGGGGAATGGTGTGGAGGGATGGTGAGGCGGGGGAGAAGGTGCATGTTTGTATTTCATGCAACAACAAAACGTTTCAATTGTGGCTAAGCACTGGACTAAGCGCTGGTGCAATGCAACTCTAAAACTGTCTTTCGAGCAGCACTGCTTCTTGTGTTCTCTTGCCGCCTTGCCACAGAATGCTTGCTGCCCATCAGTCAGCACTCGGAGAGATTATACCACTGCTGATAGAATGTGTAAGTGTACGGGGTACAAAGAAAGAAAAAGAGAAATCCAAGCTAAGCGGCCAAGAGCCCCACAAGGGTGTCGAATGGTCGAGTTTTCCTTCACACATAAACCCTGGGAAAAGCGAGGGGGAAGGCAATACATTTTCCACAAGTAATTGCGCCTTGTGACCGAGCCAGCAGAGCCAGATGATGCTATCTGGGGATGATTTATTTGCAGATATCGGATAATTTAAAGTTGCCACAGTTGTCAGTGTTGCCTGTTGCCACCATGCCACCAGATAATGTCCCAAAGGGAGAGGAGAAAAAAACCCAGCAACATGATTTAAGCAACTGTCGATGCCCCCCAAGTGCGTGCTGCTGCCACTAGTTCCCGTTCGCGACGCTCCGCCACCGCTGCAGAGTGGACTGTGGCGGCCACTGATTAGCATATAAATCAAGTGGATTTGAGCCTTCTTTCTGCACAGACCTGACCGTCTCGAGGTATTAATTAGGGGCAAAACAATAGCACCAGTGATGCGCCCCGGCCCCCAGGCCACAGAGGGAGGTCAAGAAATTAACTTCGTCTCGTAAACTTAATAAAAAAGTTTCAGTTTCGGTTTTTCGGTTCGTTTTTCTGTTTTTCTTCTTTTTTTTTTTATTCTGTTTGTTTGCTGCTGGTTTGGGGATCGGAAAAAAGTTTGGCCAAACTTTGTGCTTAAAATTCCATTTCCATTTTGCTACTCTATGCCTAGTCGTCGAGTGGCATTTGCTTGTTTGTTGTTGCTTCCATTCCCCTGTTATTTTTATTGTTTCAGGAATGAGAATGCATTCCATGTGGATTTGCCTGGCCCCAACCCAACCCATGCCATCCATCAATGTGTAGCCCACTCAAATAAATTGAGAGCCAGGGCAAACGGAAAAAAAAATGTAAAGCGTTTTCCACTTGAGGAAATTGAGTTAGGCTGGCGACCCCCTACCTTACACAGACGCACACGCACACACACACACACGTAGGTGGAGATGTACATATAGACATTTTTCACAGGCGACAGGCATTTCCAGGGGCGATTTCCTTTGAGTAGCAATTAATAGGAAATACCCTTTTGTGCAGAATTTGATTTCAAATTTAATGCCAGCAAATAATTAAAGACTGAAAGCCAAGATCGTTTCTGCAATTTATCCTCTACTTTCTATTCGATTTATGGAGTTTCCAAGTTTCGTTTTTCCTCACACACAAATTACCATAACAGTGGGAGGGCGGGGGGTGTCTGAAATCGCGTTTTGCTGCTTTGGTGTGGTCTGCTCTGCTCTGGGGTGGGTTGGGTTGGGGTGGCAAAAGCTAGAACTTCCTCTTTGGCCTGGAGGCAGCCGCAGCAGCAGCTTATCCCAGCACGGTCTCTGAAGCTCCGCTCCCTCCTGCTTCTTGGCCAATTTGCGTTGATTTTTTCTGTCTTTTTTAGAGCCGTGACTTTTGGGTGGGGCGGGCGGATGAAGAAGATTTTGACCGTGGGCCATTCAACAGAAATCCGTTAAACTGCGGCAGATTTCAAAGCCGAATAGCTGGCGGGTGAATGAGATTTAATGAATTTATGTCAAGGTGGCGGCTACAGACCCTACTCCCAGCCCTGGCAGTGGCTCCAACTGTGGCTGTGGTACTGGACAAGTGTCGGATTTGGTTCTCCAAGGCGACAGCGGCCTGTCAACAATAAAGCCTGAATGCCATTTTAATTGGCGCATCGGGCGTTGCCTGCTGACAGCCGACGGCCTGGTCAAAAAGTCGACCAAACACCCTCCCCTTCACCACTCCGCGCCTGATAAAAGTAGCTCCCAAGGGAAGGGAGAGTGCTGGAGCTCGCTCCATTTGGCCTTCTCTCGTTGCGCACAATTAAAAGTTGTCCGCGAAGTGAGCCACGGAACCGCAGCCAGGTCCCTCCCGGTCTTGGCCAAAAGTCGCAACAGCGCAAAAGTTTTTGTGAATTAAATGCATCGGAAATGGCGGCAGTCGGTGGCGTTCCTGGGGAGCCATCGGCGACAGCTTAAAGTTTAGGGTTGCCTCCTAAGAAAAACTTTCAATCCACGAGAATGTTTGTGGCTTTGCATGAAACGAAATGGAACGAAGATTTTCGTTAGCTACAAGCATGCCCTGAACTTAGAGCTACAAACCATTCACAGCTCACATCGATTCGGATTCGTTTATGGCAGCTCACACATAAGGATCGACAATGAATTTTCCACTGTCCCGCAGAGTGCTGCGGATGGGCGGTGAGGTGCTGACGCCCAACCAATTCAATGTCCGCCAATTGCTAAACACCTTCGACACGATCGTCTACGCTGCGGATGGAGTGCTGTGGCGCCACGAGCAAGCAATCAAAGGCGCTGCCGATACGTTCAACGCCCTGCGTGGCATGGGCAAGAATGCCTTCATCTGTACAAACAACTCGGCCGCCTCGTGTCTGGCCCTGAGCAGTAAGGCCAACCGACTGGGCTTCATGGTGGCCGAGAACGAGATCCTCTCCTCCGCACAGGCACTCGCACGCTTTATGAGGGAGCGCAAATTCCAGCGGAAAGTCTACATTGTGGGCGGACAGGGCATCAAGGATGAGCTGGGGCTGGTGGGCATCGAGAGTCTGCCGCTGGACCTGGCCTCCATGCAGGAGAACTCGATGGTGGAGCAGGTCCAGAAAATGTATTTCGATGCGAATGTGGGAGCCGTGGCCGTTGGCATGGACAAGGATCTGAATGTGTTGAAGCTGACCAAGGCCAGCATTTATCTGAGGGATAGCAAGACCCTCTTTGTGGCCACCAATCGTGATCGTGCCTTTCCAGTGGCTGCCGATCGACATGTGCCCGGTGCGGGCGTCATGGTGGCTGCCATTCAGGCGGTGGTCAAACGTCCCCCCTTCACCTGCGGCAAGCCCAGTCCCTATGTCTGCTCCCATCTGATGCGTCAGGGTGTCATACAGCCAGAACGCACGCTAATGGTGGGCGATACGTAAGTTTCATCCTGTTCGTGCCCTGATTGCCGCTTCATTTTCATCTACCTATCACAGCATGTACACGGATATTCAGTTCGGTTATAACTGCGGCTTTCGCACTCTACTGGTGGGCACTGGCGTTAGCAGTCTGAAGGATGTGCGCAATGCACAGGCCTCTAAGCAGCCAATGGCTTACCAGCAGATACCAGATTTGTATCTGCCAAGGCTGTCGGACTTGTTGCCCTACTTACCCTCTCGCAATCGATAGGGCAACAGCGCAATTACTTCATAAAGCGATAAATTAATGTTTTCTCTATTACATATTCCTCCCTAAACTACATTTAAGTACTTCATGTACTTGCCTCATACTCTTTAATGAAAGAGAATCACAAGAAACTCAAAGTAAGGGACTGACTGGGATGCTCTTGTTGTAGTACTTTTGGTGTTCCTACATTAATTGATGTACTTCTCATTGTTTAATAATTAAATTTGACACCTTTTAGGAGGCATCTGAGAGGGGTTCTAAGAGCCGCTGATTTCCATTATTTCCTGGTGCTGCGCTTGCGCTTTGGTAGCTATATTTTCCGGCTGGGAATTTGATTTTGATTTCAATCGCTGCCTCTGATTTTTTAAACCGTAAAACTCTCTTTCGATCTGGTAACAGATTATCGAAAATTCGGAAATTATTCGCACAAATTCGAGGTACTTGCTTGGGTTTTTTTCTGGGCAGCTCTTACACAGTAATTTTTGTGTAAAATTCCCCATCTAGTACTTGCTCAGTGCAATGCCAAGTGTTTGTTTCCCTTTAAGCACACAAAATACGAGTATTATTATTATTACTAGTACATATTCCAATTCTGAGCCATGTTCAAGCGGAGCTGCACCGATCTGACCAAAATACACAAAGAGAAGGTGCGCCAGTGGCTGTCCACCATTGAGTCGGTAATCTTCGATGCTGACGGTGTGCTGTGGCACTTGAACCGACCCATCGATGGGTCGGTGGACACATTTAATATGCTTAAGTCCTCGGGCCGCCAGACCTTTGTGGTGACCAACCATTCGGGTTTTGTTACCAAGGATCTGGCCGCGAAGGCAACGAAGTTTGGCTTCGATGTACAGGAGGGGCAAATGCTGAGTTCCGCAGTGTCCGTGGCCAAGTTCCTAAGCGCGAAGGGGTTCAAGAAGAAGGCCTATGTGGTCGGGGAGCCGGCCATTGTCGCTGAGCTGGCCAAGGAGAATATCTGCAGCTTTTGTTTGGCCAAGGAGAAGCTGCTGAAGCCCATGGATCAGTTTGCCAAGGATATGGAGCTGGATCCCGAGGTGGGTGCCGTGATAATCGGCAAGGATGAGGGTTTCAATGTGCCCAAGATAATACGCGCCAGCTCGTACCTGCAGGACCCAAATGTTCTCTTTCTGGGCACCTGTCTGGATACCGCCTATCCCGTGGGCAAAAACCGCATAATTGTGGGTGCTGGTGCCATGGTGGCTGCCGTGAAGGCCATCGCTGGCCGCAAGCCACTCATTTTGGGCAAACCGAATCCCTGGATGATCGATCAGCTGCTGCAGTGTGGCATCCTCAAACCAGAGTCCACGCTGATGGTGGGCGATACGTAAGTGCCAGATCTAAGCTACACATATTTGAGCTTATCTAACTTCAATCCTATGCAGTCTCCATACGGATGTGCTGTTTGCCAGCAATTGCGGCTTCCAATCGCTACTCGTGGGCAGCGGTGTCAGCACTCTGAACGATGTGCGCCAGATACGCAACGGCGAACAGCAGAACAAAATGGAAATGCTGCCAGACACCTATTTGCCCTCGCTGGGCCACTTGCAGGAGTTTCTCTGCTAACGTAAATTCCACAGCTGTTCAATGGAATACATTTCGAATGAATTGAAGACAAGACCAATGGATGTGCTGCCAACCCACAGCCCAGAGACTTTTGCTCCCTCTCTTTTGTTTGCTATTTCGTATTGTATTTGATCAGTACTGATGATTGATTTAACTGTTATTTTTTTACGCATGCTGACAACTACACACACACACACACACACACACACAAGTATCTTGTCATCATTTCAAAATAAAATAGAATACAGAATATACAAATTAAGTGTCTGCATTCAAGTCCAGGAATGGATGCCACTGTCTCCGTCTCCTCCAACATAGGTGAG
Organism: Drosophila subsilvestris; assembly: GCA_035043285.1. Taxonomy (NCBI): domain Eukaryota; kingdom Metazoa; phylum Arthropoda; class Insecta; order Diptera; family Drosophilidae; genus Drosophila; species Drosophila subsilvestris. Next base: position 1,701,522 of record JAWNNB010001728.1, on the reverse strand, counting down.
CGTTGCGTGTGTCCTGCATCCCCTCGCCACCTCCTGTATGTATATTTATTTGGTTTCCCTTCAGCTTAAAGTCTGCCCCCAGTCTGTCGTTTAACAGAAACAACCATTGAAACCAGGAGGAATATTGAATGGTAAAATGTCAAAATATAGAAAGCGAAGCCACCGAAGAATAGGCGGCAGCAGCGGCGGCTGTCTCAGCCTCGCCCTGACGGCACTACTGCTATTTGTGCTGTGGTTGCAGCTATGTGCCGCCCGGGAAATGCGCCCCAAAAGAGAAGAGAACACCAATAAAAAATGGGGGAGAGAGGGCTATGACGGCGACGGCACCACACACGAACAGTTGGGGATGGTGCACTTTTCACCCGTTCAGTTCTCCAAGTTCAAGTCGGAGTTGAACTACACGACGAGAGACAATTCCACCAGAGCATTGGATGGCCTTTTAAAATATTCTCGTACCTTTTACGATAAAATCTTTCCAGTAGATCTGAACGTACCCATGGGTAAGAGTGCCTACAAAACTTTTGATTTTGGCTGAATATTGCACATTTGATTTGTTGCTGCCAGGCTACCTGCAGTTTGTGGGCACGGATAAGATGAGAATGGGACCGAAGGTGGATAATAACGATTGGGCGTCTTGGCTGTCCGAATACTGGATCATGTGGCTGTGGGTGCTCTTCATTGTGACTCTCATTGTCCTGATACCCTTTCTAGGGTGAGTAGATCACGTTGCGTTCGCCTGGCGAGACCATTAATGTGTAATTAGTACATTTTGCTCGCTGGATGGATGATCAGCGTTCTGTATTGCTGTCTCGGCTGCTATCGCTGCAAGCAGGGCTGTCCGCCCTGCATGACGGTTGCCAATCGCCGCAGACGCTATGTCTGGGGCATATTACTGGCTCTCCTCATTATACTGATCGGGTAGGTAATGCCACCAAGCACCCAGAAATACTGCATATCTGGATACTCTTCCATCTGGTTTCTCTCAGCTTGTGTATGGCCCTCGCTTTTTACTCGAATGGCCTGATGGAACGTGGCCTGACCAAGACCCGGCTAACAATGGAAAAGGGCAGCGTGGATACTTGCAATTTCCTGCAGAATGTCGAGGCACACGTGAACCATTTGTTTGTGAAAAATTGGGAAGAACTGGAGACGCATCTGATCTCCATAATCATGAGTATAATCGAATTGCATTTATTAGTATTAGACCTTTATTAGACACCATTTAATTTGTATCTCTCCCCAAAGATGCACCCAAGCATATGGCCGCTGACTTGAACGATGCTTCGCAAGCCAATTCCATTGTGGAATTGGATCGCATATTTTCCAATTTGGAGTATACAATAGGAATACTTGATGAAGGCCGTAGCTACGAATGGTCTGTTAGATCCAATACAATACGACTAAGAGATGGTATGGATGTATTATTTCCTTCGATTAGCTTTGCATATTTTGCACATTTTATTGGTTTTTTTATAGCTCTGCGGGGAATCAAGCGCGACGTTAACTATGCGGCAACGGTGCTTTGTGGCACTATGGAGTGCATCAAATTACTCGGTCGAACCGAAATTGAATTTATCGACACATCCAGATGTTTGCATCCGGAAGAGGTGTGTATGTGTGTATGTGTGTGTGTGTGTGTGTGTTTGTGTGCCTGCTTGCTATCAAAATTTTAATTTAATTTTAATTTCGATTCCATTTAGATTCCCTATATTTTTGTCATTTTGCTCAGCTTGCGCAGCTTACTCGATCATGTGCATAGACCCAAAGAGGCTCTCGAACGGCTGCATGAAATGACTGTATTGATCACAGAGGAAATGGAACGCGTTTCCGATCCGCTGATCCGTGACATACGCAATGGCAGGAAGCTGTTTGCCGAGCAGGCAGTGCGCATCAACGAAATCATCGATGTCGTCATCAGTGACATTCATTTGGCCACACTGCGCACAACGAGGGCATTCGATGATCTCTACGATAGGTTTGATAAGACACGTTACTATGCGGTGTGGTACATCGCAGTGTCGGTGATTGTGGTAGGAATTGTCGGACCTGTATGTCATTACTTTTCCGGCGAAACTAAGCTCCCCTTCCTGCAACCCATTTTTCTAGATACTGGCTATACTGATAATGGCTTTGATCTTTGGCACCTTTGGCAAACATATCACTGGCGTGGAGGATGGTTTCTTCAGCCAAAAGATTGGTTCGTACCTACTGTTATTGTGAGTCGCACGCCCAGTGTTTCGTTACTTCCTTTATCCTATCCCCCTCTCCACCTTGATACTTGCAGAGCCATGTTGCTGATATTCTGCGTTTTATCCGTTATGCTTATGGTGGGCCTCTTCTACTTTGTGATCGGCGGTGTGGCATACAAAGGCGCCTGCTCAGCACTTTCCACACAGCAGTCCGCGAGCCGTGAGCTGCGCGAAGAGCTCAAATCTGGCAGCGATGATCAGCGCAATTTTAGGGCTGCGGCGACAAATAGTGGTGGCGGCTCAGCCGATAAAGTGCTCAGAAAAATGAATCTCATCAATGAGTGTAAGGGACCGAGTATGATCTTCGATTATTTACGTGTGAATCGAATCTATAGCGTAGACGATCTGACACGAGTAAGACTGATGACCCCCATGGAAACCGAATTGACACTCTTCGCGGATTTAGATCTATCGAATTTCACCCTGGTCACCGAAGAGGACAAAGAGGTGTACTTGTCGGTGTCGAAAATGCCTGTGGGCCTTATCCATCAAGAGCTGTGGTTCGATTACCTATGCTACGAGTATATACCCATCGATTTTGATACTCTTGCACATGGTCTGAAGCGAATGGCCGAAACATTGCCCTATAAGAGCTATCAAGCGGCCAAGTCTGCTTTCGCGAATGAATTTACAAATCTATACACATTCTATAGGGCATACGCACCCGTTCTCAACGAAAACATCAATCTATTGCAATCGGTAGTAGCAGAGGTAAATCAAAAAATTTTATACGAACGTTACAACTTTGGGGACTCCCTGCGCATATTGTTGGAAAATATTTTGAGAACCGAGATATTTATACGGGACCTGGGCCAGGCGTATCTATCGAATATTGGTAAAAATCTAACCGCAGTGATTAACGAACAAATCAATGACTACATCAAAATGATTATCCATGAGGCACACAGCGAAATTGGACGCTGCCAGCCACTGACCTACATCTATGAGCGCAGCCTGAATACGATTTGCAGTGACATGGTTGATCCCATTGTGAGTATTGGGCTTAACTTTTTTATTATTATTTTATGTGTACCCTTATTATTATTATATGTAGATTGGCTATTGGACGGGCATTGTGCTGTCTGCCTTTCTTCTGATGATCGTCCTCTTTATTGCCCATCGTCTGCAGTGTCTGTACAGGCAGGTTCAGTTGATGCCGTTCTTGCCTATTAAGGTGATACCATCAAGGTACGTTAATTGCATTCATTTAAACATATACAAAGACTTACCGCCTACTAAATCGCCTCACAGCTGTCCGTTTTGCGTGGATCGATCAGTGAGGCTTGCAGCTGGTGAGCCGGCACAATATTGTTGCTGCAATCTTCCGACGAATGGCGCTGCAGGAACGGCAATTTACGATGTGAAACAGGCGATGGAAGCAACGACGAATCATCCCAAAACCATCAGGGATTTAGAGTCCAGTACAGACGGCAAGAATAAGTTAGATTAGCAAATGGTAGAGACATGTTCAGAACGGAATTTCGAGCCTGGCCGAGTGTTACGTTACGGCCCGATCAAAGCCTGTTAAATGCAAAATATGTGAGTGAGTATTTTGTGACATTTTGATGAATGACAACCAGCTGATAAACTACGCAAAGCACTTCAAGTACTTGCAAAGTCTGAAACTTTAAACGCTTCTTGAATGGAGAAGAAAGTTTTCCTTGTCGCAGCAGGGGCAGAGGAACTGTTGAAGCCTTGACTGAAAATCTTTTGCCACCCACATTCGATGGGGATATTCTGGCCAACGTTAATTACATTTTTGACGCCAAACAGCTTCGATGGTACAAAGGCAAATAATTAATTAGCAAACACCATGGCAGGGTCAACATTTTGTCATCGAATCATGTCACAAAAAACCAAAATAAAAATTCGTGTCATTTGTCAAAGCTTCAGGAGTGTAAGGAGAGGAGAGGAGACGAGTGGCATGGACTGGACTCAACACTTACTTTTATTCCGAACGCTAATCCTGGCAGCATTAAAAACGCATCAGGCAGACAAAGTCTGCAGCAAAAAATATATGTACTTGTTTTGGCCACGCTGGCTGTGCTGTTGACATTATCAAGGGCTGATTTATTATCATCCATTGTACTTGGTGGCCGAGAATACTCTAGCAGACTCATTGTGGCTATTGTTTCTAGCGACTATTGCAGACAAAACAAAAATTGGAGCAACCATGGGATGTCGCATGATGGCAACTCTCAGTCAGTCCTCCTGCCAACACATTTCTACTTAAAGCAATCATAAATATGCAGCTTTCATTGGCTGGGCTCCTGTATTAATCGGCTTCTCCTTGTACCCTAATTATTTGTGGTTATCGCAAATCCGTGATTACCTCCTGTGGGATTAGGCACAGGCCTGGCTGGGCTCACGTGCCTACCGTAATTCACTTAGGAAAGTTGCCGCCCCCCACCCTATCGGCGTGGAGTGTGTGTTTGTGTGTCTTATTGTTATGGTTATTATTTAAATTCCTTTGTGTGACGTGTGCATTATTACTTGGCTCGTTCTGACTTAAGTCGACATCCTGACAACGTGCTCAGCCTGCGTAAGCAAAGGTGCAAAAGTCCTCAGCCATTCCTGTCCGTTTTTGGGGATGTTTCTTTACGGCTTGGCACCCCGCCTTGACAATTATTATCCGACAGGCAACAGCACCCGCCCACAAGTTTGCCTTAATTGAATGGAAAGTGGCCGCCACCGCCGCGTCCAAAGTGCTCGTTATCATTGCCAAAAAATCTCTGCTTGGGCCCACATAACTCCCAACTATTATCACTGTTTTGAAATTTGAAAATCTATAAAAATAGACGCTACGAGGCACTTAGACAAATGAAAGAATTTCGGCTGGTTCTCATCATCATTTATTTTGCTCAATTGTTGAAATTATTTATGACGATTACGTATTCGATACAACTCTATACAATATTAGAGCTAAACTAATTGTAAGTAAATAGATTTATGTAATGTAATTGAGAAGCATGCAAAATGGGGATTCCAAATGCCCTTTGGGTCTCGTGGGGGGGGGGGGGGGGGGGGGGGGGGGGTGGTTCTAGTTCTTCCAATTTATAATTATGAGTATTTATTCTTTTTATTTTTGTATTGCATATTTTTGAAGACTCGTAAACATACATTTTAATATATGTAATTTATTTATTTATTTGCAGATCTCTGGTGAGGGGACCTCCGATGAGACTTTGATGGTGGTGGTGGCGTGGGCTAACTTCGAATCCCCATTCCTGGACTTATTTTCAATAGCAAACCGGTACATTTTCTTTGGTATCATGATCATTTATGCTTGGCATAGGACACGCTATTTCGAAATATTTCAGAAGACTCTTAAATATATATTTTGTATACAATAGCAAAGATTTTTATATGATTTTTTAATTTTTTATTTCCTTTTTGTCTGAACACCTGAAAATGTCTTTTCCGTTTTGTTTTTATTGTTATTTTTATGGTTTATTGGTAATGCAGTTGTTGCTGTTAAATTGAGCTACTTAATGGTGCGACTTACAGGGCGGAACCTCTGGGAACTCTAAGAGCTGACTTTGAACTTTTTGAGCAGTGTTTTAAAAGCTTTTCGACAAGTTGACAGATTGGCGCCGCTAACACACCCCTCCCAACACATTTACTCGCCGCTTGTATTTGAAAAAGTTTGGCAAATAAAAAAAATCATCTGAAAACAGAAGGAAGGAAAATAGCGCCAAAAAAAGGCAAATCATCCATCAAGTTTGGTTGAGAAATGAAATACTTTCCCAAGGATATTTAATTAAAATCACCCCAAAATTTGATAATAAATAAAGAAAATGAAAAGTTCTGTCGGTGAGGGGACAGTGGGCGTAAAGCGGGGTGGGTGTTGGCTCCACCAAGATGATATTGTCCGACAAAAGTTTTGCTGACTAATTTAGTGCAAAATTGAAAGAAATTCGATTGATTGAGCAGAGAACAGCAGAAGATGTGGGCAGGGGACGGGGGACCTGCTATGTGGGGGGGGGCAAGGCAACTACTCTACTCGTATTGTAATTTGAGAGCTATTTAGAGGACTTGAAGTAGAAGTAAGAGAAGAAGTAGGAGGAGCAGTAAACACTTAACGCTTATCACAAAGTAACGCAACGCTTGGAGCGCATAGTTTGATGCCTTCACTACAGATATACATACAGTTAGATACAGTTACATATCTTATATATTTTATTCTATTCTATTCTATTATGTAATATTCGTTTAGATAAAGCCTGATCTCTTTTTGGGGATATACAATGTATATACATATACATACATGACTAGTGGACTACACACACCCGCTTAGAATCACTCAAAAGCCCGATGAGACATGTCCCAGCTTCTTGCTGTCCTGCAACGTCCAGTCATAGCCAATGGCCGTATTATTATTGGTCGCCGTATTGGTGTTCGTCGACACGGAACGCTGCATTTCGCGTGCCGGAAAGTAGACCACCGGACCCGGTGAGGGCGCACGATTGCGCTTAATCTTCACCAGACCTGGCGAACCGGACACCTGTGTGAGTCGGACATTGTTCAGCTGAGAGCTGCTGCCGCTGCCGCTGCCGCCGCCGCCGGGACCGGTCGCCACCAGATAGGTGGTGGTGGTGCTCCGCTGTGTGCCGTGACGGGAGAAGCGGCCGGACGAACGGTGATTGATGGTGCCATCGCCGTTGTTCGATATGGAGCTCTCGTAGTGTATAAGATCCGGCTGATCGCGACTCAGGCGTCGCTTGAAAAAAATGAGTAAAAAAATGCGCTTAAATTTCTCCCCAAAAATAATGTAAATGAGAAAGTTGACGCTGCTGTTGATCGTGATCAGCAGATTGGAGAGTTTCGTCAGCTTGTGGTCGATCAGGTTGTAGAACGCCTCGGAGATGTTCAGCACCAGCGGCAGGAAGTTGAGCATGAAGAACACCACCACCACACAGAGCAGCATGGTGGCCAGGCCGATCTCCCGCTTCTCGGAGCGCGACAGTCGCTGGCGCTCTCGATTCGCCCGCTTCACCTGCCTGTAGATCAGGCAGTTGAGTATGGCCAGGGTGAGGAAGGGTATGATGTAGTTGATTATCAGGTAGCACCAGTGTATGTAGATGTTGATGTACGCCTGATTCCTGCGCAGACGCGACGGCCGCACACAGTGCAGCACCGTATCCGACTCTGGCAGCGGATAGCTCACAGTCAGCACCTCCCAGAAGCGTGGCATGTTGTACGCCAATGCGAAACCCACGCACACAATGAAGTAGATCTTGGCCCGGCCATAGGTGCAGAGGGCGCGCGCCCGCAGCGGATGACAGACGGCGACATAGCGCTCAAGGGTCACCGTAAAGGTCATATAGATGCTCGACGTCTGGGCGATCATGGCGATGGGGAAGACCACCGGCGAGATGAACGGATACACGTTGTTGTAGTAGCCGAAAAAGTGACCCGTATACGGATAGATCGAGGGAATGCCGAACAGCAGGATCGAGGTGAGGATCAGCACGGTGTCGCAGCGGGCCAGGCCCGTCAGCAGGTAATTGATGCTGGAGCGCATCTGCGGCCGCGACAGAATGATCATCGAGATGACGTTGCCCAGGATGCCGAGGAGCCCGACGATATTGATTAGGACGCCGCACACCCAGAACTCGATGCGATTGTTCTCCAGCAGCGGATTGTACACCTCCTCGCAGGTGCGCGTCCAGTTCGGCTCCAGGTCAAAGTCCACGTCGTCGTAGTGCGGATAGAGCAGATCCGTTTGCGGATCCGTGTGGTTGGGATGCGTCGTGTAGTTGCCGCTCAGCGCTGGCAGCCACTGTTGAACCACCTGCTCGTACAGGATGGTGGGCACCGTGCTGCCCAGTATGTCGGCCATCTCATAGCGCACCGCATCCTCGTGGCTCCTGGGCATTGCTGTGGCTGTGGCACTGGCCAGAAACTCATCCTCGCTGATGGGCCCCCAGTCGTAGTCGGTTGGTGGCGGGGGCATCACACCCGCTGCGGGCAGCTCCAGGCGCAGCAGCAGCCGAGCGGCAGCACCGCTCATTACGTGGATGGTCCGGCGGCTACTCTCCGCTCTGTGGCGGCACTCTTCCTCGGTTCCTCGTTACTAGAGTGGCGACCTGGTCTGGGATTTGGGTAACATCTAAGCAGCTAGCCCCAAACTTTTGCCCAAACATTAATCCTGCTCTGTTATGGTTCCTCCTGTCTGTCACGTGGGTCACGTGGGTCACGGAGGTAGCCCGTTAAGAGCTTTTAGCGTGCCACTTGGCCCGGTTCCGGGGCCACGCCACGCGTCGCTGACACTTTAAGCTGCAAAATAGGAAATGAAAAATAAAAGGTCGTTTAGTTCAGGGCCAGAAAGGTAACCCTAACGTAGCTTAGCGACTATCGATTTGCAGGCGTTAAGGGAATGGACTCGACATGCATTCCGTTTGCACGCCAAATAAGTGAAAGCAAATGGGTGCAGGAGGTGGGGGGCGGGGGTGTCAATTGCTCTTGGCTATTGTCCGTGTTTAACTGGAAATTCTTGTGGGTAATTTGTGGTAATTATGTTTTAATGAGCTAAGGGTTGTTTGGTTACACAATGGCTTTTGTAATTGCCTATCCGCTTCAGGATGGAGATCCTTCTGAGAAGCGCCTGAGCAACCGCCACTTGACACCCACACCTGACCTCAGTTTGAGTCTCTTTGCATAAGACAGAGGAGAGTGACAATTCTTAGACTAACTTAAAAGCTTTAATCTTTAATCACTAAAGCTGACAATTTGATTCTCTAATGCATCTATTAATTAATCTAGTAAATTATAATCAGATAATAAACTCAATTCAAAAACTGTTTCTGTGTGACATGTGATTTAAATGGACTTAAGACAGAAACACCTTTTGTGGATTAAATATGTCACATATACATACATATGTATGTACATAAATATAAATGTTTATTCTAAACTAGAGTAGGGAAACGCACTGTACTATTCCCGGAATTTGCAAACATCTTTCCATTATTTTCGACCCACAAATACCAATTATCTGGCTGTCCAATCTAATCATTTTTCATGCGAGCAACACACACATTTTCGCTGTTTCCTGCGCTAATTACAAATAAATTGCACAGCTACACAGGAGTACACATTGAATCCTTTAATGCAGGTCCTGTACTTGTAGCGGTCACAGCCCCTAATGATTTCATTCACAACAACAAGTGGCAACTAGCTAGGCATGGGGCACTAAATCAGTTAAGGATTCGATTCGATTCGAATCCATTCCATTCCTGACTGGCCATTTGGACATTGTTGTGGCACGTGTAAATGTCAGAAATGCCCCACACTCTGCGTGCATTAAGTGTCACATTTTTGACACATCAATCAAGCTTAAGTGGCCGCCCACTCTTAGCACTCCCCGCACACGCAACTGACTGACAAACAAAGATACGGATAGGGCCACAGTCCACTGACTGTCGGACTGTGGGAGGATGATACGGACGGGGAGAGGAACACTGGCAGGGAGAGGGACTGGCCCTTATGGCTTATCAAGTGGCCAAACAAAACAGAGCACAATACATTCACGCATAATACTGTACATATCTATAGCTAAATGAACACATGAAAGAAACCATCATTGATGGACAAACGAACGTGTAATATACATAAACATATATCTAAGCAGATCCCTCACCCTCCATACATTCTCTTGCCACCTATCAGCGTGAACATTTATTATCCTCTTTCCGTCAATGCATAATGAATTCAATAGCCAAAACTGATTCTAATTCTGGTTGTGATTGTGATTGTGATTCACCCTGATGTAATTTATGGGTAAGTTAAGCAAAACAAAGCACCGCAATTGTATTTGTGGTTTTGTCCATTTATTCAGGACCCTTCTCAAACCACAGAACGCTGTAAAGAGGCTGGTGGAGTGGCTGTGAGAGGAAAACACGTGGCCCAGGTCCCACGTGACGTATGCGTGTTATTGGCAACATTTGCATTTGTTATCTGTGCAGCGGGCAGTAAATTACATTGTGTCCCATTCATGCTGCCACGCTGCCTCGGTGCCAGCTTGCATGTTAAGTGGTTAGCGATTTGCGGTCATTGTCCAGCAGAAACACGCAACTTTCGACTGCAGGTACGCCATCGCCAGTGTCAGTGCCAGTGAAAGTTGAACCACCGAAGTGGTCCCCACAGGTCCTGTGTCCCGGGTTCTGGGCCCTGGGCACTGGCTTCTAATGCGATTATCTCAATTAGAGGCGGGCATTGAAATGCTCCTTTTTGGACCAACTGTCCCAACAATTATTGCTGCAATTAGTTTTAATGTTTGTGACCCTTTTGCCACTCTTGACGACCTGCACGTGTCCCCATTCGTGTCACACCAGTTACCGCCTCCGTCCAGCCGGCTCGCACATTCATTTTTTTGATGTCTCTGACATTGGTAAATCGCCCACACGACCAGTTCCGAAATTGCTTTTTCCCAGGCCAAGCTGGCTGGGCTGGCCTGCCTCTGGTCTCTTGAATCTAGCCAACAGTTTAAGCATTCTGCTGACATTATTGGGCCACTGCGTTCGTTTTTTTCACCATTTTGATTTGACCCTTTCAGAGGGTATTTCGACTTTGAAACGGAGGCTGAAAGATACAGGGATATCTGTAAGGGTATCCAAAGCATTGGCCTTTAAGTCTAGCCTTTCGTTTCGTTCCGTGTTGTTTTTTTGTCTGCTTTTATTGGTAGCATTGCCATGCGTTTTTTCTGCTGCACTTTCTTTTGGTTGAACTTTTTCACTGCCATGCCAGCAAAAAAAACATCAAAGAATGTTTCGAATGGAGAGCTGGGCTCAGACGACTATGGAATATTCTTTCTAGCGGTCTACCCAGCGACAGCTTATACACTGTACACTGAATAGTTGATATCCTCAATATCCAGTTGGGTAGGCGCAGTGCGAGCTTTCTCTCTCTGACTGGGTGGCGCAGATTAAGCGGCTTAAATGTCGAAACTCCACTGATGTATAGATGGGCCAAAGCGGGGTACACTCAACACTCAACACAGCAACTAAAAAAACAAAAGTGTAACCCTTTAAACCCAACAAAAACCACGCCCACCACAGCTGACATGAGTTGTGTGAACTTTGGTTAAACCAAACATTTTTTATCCACTGCAGTTAAGGTTAACGGTCTGATACACGGTATTCATGGCATTCAACGGGGTATATTCAATGGGAATTAATCCTTGTAATGGGCAGAAGATACTTAACGTCTCTTCTGGGATCATAAATCTGCTTTCGTAATCCCAGTGCTCAGATAATTATTATTGCTAGAATAATGAACAAAAATGTAGAGCAAATGAAATCTTTTGTTGCCACCACAGTTTGACTTCCTACTTCCCTTCTTTTCTGCTTATCAGGTATGGTAATCTTCTAGTCGAAATGTCATTTGTAACCTTCCTGTTCCCTTCTTTTTTTTTGCACGAGGTCAACACTTGCGCGGATAATTGCACATTTGAATGTTGAAACAATTAAGGGGAATGTGCAACATTAAAGGGCATGTGGATGTGCAGCGTTAAATGAGAATTTTATTTACAGTGAAAATCAATGCAAGTAATTGGATTTTTAAGTGGAGCAACATGTTGGGCGACAAATACTCGTAGTTTCAATTAATATTTTTAAGCTTAATTATTTAGAAAGCATTTTCCACGTGGCATTTACTTTTAGTGTTGTATTTTGCTCTGTTTTTAGTTTGTTTGTTTGTGAGTTTGTTTGCTTTGGGTGGGAGAGAATTGCATTTTGTATGGTTTGTCCGTACAACCAGGCGCCAACTTGTCTAGATATCGTCGCTTTCACCCGCCCTCTGTCATTTGGTTGGGTTTTCATTTTTGGCATGTGCCTGGTGCTGTATTTCCGCTCTACATTTTTCCATTTTCCTTTTTTCCTGTCTCTTATGAATTGTGATTCAGATTGAAAAAAGGATATGTGTGTGCGGGGTGTAGATTATTGATTTTGTACTGCAGCTGGCAATAATCAATTAGAGGATCTATAAATTACAATACATATTGCTTTCCCTCTGTATGGTGAATATATCACTGTTTGCTTGGCATTTATTCTTAAATTTATTTCATTAAAGCAGCTTAAGTATATTAACTTATTCCATTGTGATTCCATGTGCCAACGGAATTTATTCCTATATGTATGTATTTAGATATATAGATGTTCGATTCAGCCGCACGCGTAAACGTTGCCAGGCGAGACATAGAGAGGCGGACAGAGAGAAAGCGAGAGGCAAAAGTTGAACATGCGGTTGAGCATATAATGCCAGATAAAACGTAGCCGTATAAAAGTGGTGGAATCTTGTTGGCCGAACCCAAATGAAAACACACACAAAATTATAATTATTATACTTATAGGCATGCGGCCAGGCCAGGCCGGGCCAGAGACGAAGACAGCGGCTGAGAGAGAGAGAGAAAAGCAAGCTCTTTGCGATTTATTTTTAGTTGACAGTTTCAAGGCTTTTGCATTTGCTTTTGCGCGGCGAAACATAACGAAAATGAAAAGAAATGCGACTTTTGCCAGGGACCAATGATGGGGGAATGGGCTGGGTTGGATGTCCCGACTGGGACTAGTAGTTTGAGTTCCTGTTTTCTCCTTCGTTTTGGGCCGGCTGTCATTTACATATTTGGTGTTGCAATTTAGCTTTTAATGAGCGCATCCAGCGATAGTCCGGCTCCCCCATTTAGGCTCCTAATTGTGGGAATTTCTTGTCGGAATTTGATTGTTGACTGGCTCCAGGTGCATAAAAGGTACATAAAAGCCAGCCTAGCCTAATTTATGGCTTAATGCGGTGTTCTATTCCATTTAATAGCCCTGAATGCTGCGTTTAGGGTAAGTAATCGCTGCATTGTTTTGTTGCCAGCAAAGTATTCGTGCCACACGGCGTATACTTAATCATTCCGACATTAAGTAGCAAACAGAAGGCAGAATATTCGTATGTACGTGTATGTATGTATGTAGGTTGCAAAACAAGGCCAAGCCCACAAAGATGTGGCTGCCAAAGAAGTACCTGGATCTCGTGAGTATCTGATGTCTGTTTGCACCTCATGTATCTCTGCTGTGGGTGGGGGAGGGGGTGGGGGCCCCCGACTGCCTCGCATGCAAATTAACCAAGAATTTAGTTAATTAATATGCAGTTTGTGGCCAAGAGCACATTTATATCTGAATGCATGTGAACAATTTTCAAAGGCTGCACCCGAGCGAGTTTATCTGACATTTAGGGCAGATTGGGGCTAGGCCAAAAGTTTTTACCGAATTCTGTGCAAATTCTTTTCAGAAATTAGTTATGGCAAAAGGGAAACAAAAATGCAAGAAATAGCCACAGCTTATGGAAAAACTTACTTGCTGCTGTGGGCATGAGCCAGAAAAAGAGAGAAAATGAAAAACTTGATCATATTTGTGTAGGAAAATCAAAATCACCCAAAGAAATGCAATTTACGTAAATGTTTGCTTTAACTCTATTTATTATTTACTATATTTTTCCATTATTTATTTTCAGATACTTCTGCTTTTGCTTTTACTTGGAACGCCATCTTCTGGGGCAACAACTTGAACGCATTCCCGTTAAAAAGAAGCAAATTCAAAATTCACTAAGAAAATGCTTTTGACAGAAAACTTTCGCGAATTTCATAATTGAAAATCCTTTTGAAATTCATGTCCAGGAAATGCTAAACGCTGAAACGTTTTCTGTGCAATTATCGTGAACAAAGTTGTGGCAAATAACAATACTCGGAGCGGGAAAACTCCGAACAGTTTGAAGCACTAAAAGTGCTACAAATATTTATTTGATTTAAATGTCAGACAGTTTTAAATACCTTCTAATAAGCTGTACTTAATAAGTTACTTGGTGGGGGTAATTTTCCATTAATTCATTTGAATCTATAATTATTTTTCTTCTCGCCTGTATTTTGTGTGAATTTTATTGCCTTTTAATGTCTGCCACACGCTTCTTATAGGTTCTGTAGTGTAGGGGAGGGGAGGTCATTAAAAGATAAAATGATAAACGAGTTGCAGTGTAGAGGATTTGACCCTTACTGCTGATTGCATGGATGCTGTGTGTGCCATAAACAACTAATGTTTATGTCACACATTCCTTTTGCACATCAACATCAACGATCTGCGACTTGAACGCTACCAAAACTGCTGATCAGGCATTTACCCAAACAAACGATGGGCCTCCCTCTAAACAAGCCACTTAACGCTTAAAGCAGAAAAAATATATTCAATAAACATTTTTTATCAAGCGACCAAACTGTTTCACAATGGACTTCTAACATTATAATGCAATGCATAATGGCTCCATTAGGAGGCATTCGTTGCCTACATCTTGCGGTCGTATCTCTGCCACACATTTGGGGGTTTTAAAGAGATTAACTCCATGGCAAACATACCAGACTGATGGCATATAGGATATGCTCCCCACTCTCAAAAGTAGCAGCTTAACAGCTCAGAGCGAACCATGGCCATAAATAGGAAGCTGGCTTGGCATAATTGCAGGGATAGCGATACTCCTTCTGCGCGATAATTATTAAATTGGCAATTAATTAAATATATCAATTACTTGCTCAACTCAATTTGTTCATTAATGATGATAATTTCTAACACATAATTTGTGAATAAATTATTTAAATAACCAATCATTAGATTCAAAAAAGACAATACCCTCGCTTCAAATAATAACCATTGTCGAAGCTGACAACGCTCTCAAGGAAATACATATGCTTATACTTATGAATCGATTAATGTCAGAGCACAATTGCATCCAACCGATGAGGAGCCGGAGTCCTACTTCCTACTTCTTTTCTCCCATCAATAAGACCAATAAAAATGTCTTTGTGAAATGTTGCTGTCAACAAGCCATGAGAGAGGCATCCCAACAGCAATAAATTAATCTTTTTAATATTCAACATTCTTATCGACATGAAAATCGTGAGGATTTTTCCCCACAAATGTCAGACACAATCCCGAAGCCAACCCCAACCCCAGCCACAATCCAAGGCCTGTCTCACGGATGATAATAAAAACAGACACTTGGCAATTTTACTTTCCTTTCTTATGGGGAAATGTCATTTTTTTATGACATTTTTTCTGCTGTTGTTGTTTGTTTTTTGTCGTGTGTGTGTGTGCTTACTGTAATAATCTTATTAATATTTATTTGCTTACCTTGGGGAATTTAATTTGCAGTGCGTGCGAATGCGTGGAATATCAACCAAAAAAAAAGGGGAAACGCGTACTCCCAGATATCCTCAACTTATTTGCATATAAACGTATCGGAGGGGAGGCAGGGAATGTTGACACACTCAATGCCAAGGACTGTGCAGTTCGATGGGGTTAATTATATTTGGAGACACAAACATATGTCACATACGTCACTCGGCCAGAAATGATCTATACACGATTCGATTCTGGCTGTGGATTTTCCAGGTGGGTCGACGGGGAGGGGGCTAATTTAACAATTTGTTTTCACATTTCACTGGGAATTCGTTTTGGGGGGAGCTTTTTATTTGTGTTGTGCTCCCGCTCGCTCCCACGCTGGGCGGAATATACTTAATATATTTATTTATAAATTTCGATACACTGCCCGGCTACACTTAAAACAACTTTTGATCTGCGTGGATAATGGCAAACGGGCAATGGCAATGGGGAATATAATAAACAAATTATCGGGATGGATGAGCATTTCTCCAGGGAGAGTTTTATGGGAGATAACACTGCACTTTCACTTTCTCTTTGCTATATATTCTCACACTTTTCTACAGATAACATCCATATACATATATCTCTCTCATTTATCTATTTCTCTGGTGTATTTCTCTCTATATCTTTCTCTTTTATGCCAGGTGATATTTTTAAACACAGTGTTTTCGTTTTTGAATCCAAATCCCAATCCGTTACAAAGTTTGTCTGTACCGTTTTAAAACCCCGTCGGAGCGCCAAACACGTTGAATGCTGAAAGCCAACTGTGTGCCGCCAGCCAATAGCCGAATTCCGCCACATTTTCCGGCGGCTCTTGGGCAACAATGTTGCCTCTTCGGCGATGGCGGCAGGGTAGGCGGCAACATTGCTGCCAACGGGCATGCGCCCGCCCCAATGTTGCCAGCACTGACATTGCCCCACAGCCCCCACCAGCTGATTCCTGGCACTATTCATTCATAAACGCGTCTGGCGCCACTATTACTGCAACCTGCATGTTGCTGCAACACAGCCATGCGGAATGGGGAATGAAGGTGCGAGGGGGCGGACGGGTGTGGGTGGGTGCTTGTCTGGTGGGGCAATAGTGAAAGCATTCGGACTATTTATAAGGCAAAGTAAATGCCAACGGGGCGAACAATCAAGTTTTATACTCTCTATAATGACCACAGGCGCAGCGGACGACCCACTTTGAGCAATTGAAGAACGTCCGACCCGCAGATACTTTTATTTATTTCGGTTCGATTGCGGAAATGCACAACTAAACATGGATCAGGGGTTGGGGGTTGGGGGACGGTGTGTGGCAAGGTAATAGAAACTTATTCTTTGTGCGCACTGCCACGCGCTTGTGGAAATTAATTTTACGTTTATTGTTCCGGAGTCATAACTGGTCGATGGATAAGTGAAATGGGTTGAAAAGTTTTGTAATACAAACTCCAAGCAGTTCTGTGGTTTCCCAAAAGTCAAAAGTCATTAGCGGCCTTTCATTTAATTGATTTTGAATAGCTACCTCATGAAACTTTAAGACTTGAGGGGTAATAAATACGAGTATGTCTATGAAAGTTAATAAAACAGTTTGATTTATAGTGGCAAAGGGTGTGCATTATCATATACATTCTGAAGTAAGTTGGAATGAATTAAAATTAAATTAATTAAAAGGAAAATTCCTGCAGAATTTAAAACATTTACTGGGAGCTAGCAGCATTCTTTTGGGACATGTAAAGAACTCTACGAATTCTTTGCTTCGTTTTGGGGTAAAGTAAAAACCTAAACAATGGAATTACTCGCAAGAATTGTTTACAAAAAATTATTACGTATGTACATATGTATATCCACTGCTAAAGATGATTATTATTATGATTATTACTATGGATATGCACGTGCAACTCTCTGGCAAAGTGCTTCTCATTTATGCAACATTTACAAATCTGTGAGTCCTGGGTATGATCTGTCTGGGACATTGGCATCCGCCTTCATCAACTTTGCTTTCATTCCGCATCAACTGTGGAAGCCCCTAGCGTGCCAGGGCCTGTGCCCGTGCATTGGCTTTAATTCAATTGAAGCTGCCATTGACGCAATTTCCCATATCCGCTGATACATACATACATATATATTCCGTTTTTTTGGCTTTTCTTTGGGCTTTGCCCACCCACTTGATCCGTTTTGTGGCATATGCGTGAGCTGCCTCGAATTCGTTTGAGGCGCCACAGAGAGAGACAACGCCGAGGATTACTCCATGTTGATTTATTTTCTCTTTAAATTCAGTTTTCCCTGTGCTTGTCAGTGGGGTTTCACAGGGCTTCTGCCTTACAGTGGCAATGCAAATACGAGTATATTTTCATTTCTTTTAATATTTTCCTTTCTCTGTCATTTCAGTGTCAGCCAGTCAGCCAGTCAGTCAATATCCTTTGCGGTTGCAATAATTTCTGAAAGTATTTTTCGCCTTCTTGTCGCATGCCAGTCAATTGCAATTTAAGCAAACTTTTCACCACAGAAGGATGCTGAGAGAATTAATCACCGAGACATTTCCACTTGACTGAGCTGCTCCTTGCTCCCAGCTGGACTCACTTGAGCCGGACTCGCGCAATTACACAACAAAAAATGTTTGCCAGGACAGACCAGAGACCTGATCAGAGACCAGACATCAGGAGAGCAGAGTGCGGAGAGCGAAGTGCCCAGTTCCTTTCGATTTATTGGCAGCAGCACGAAAAACTTAATCCAGCCACAGAGGTTGTTATCCCAATGGCAAGATTTACGGACGTATTCGTAACATGAGCCCAAAAACCCGAAGCGGATCGACCGTCCCGAAGCTGAGTTATTTGTCCCAGTTGAATTCGGCTTAAAGCATCCAGACCCTAGAACCAAACCCCTGTCCTGTCCTGTGCTGTCTGTGAAATTGACTTAAGCGCAAATTCCCATAATATTTTCATTTTCGGTTGGGAAAACTGCAAGCCGGAAAATGCAGCAGCAGCAGCTGGAGTAGCAGCAGCTGTCTGAGTGCTGCGACAGCAAAGCACTTTTAATATTTGCCTTTTGTTCTTTAGACTGAAGCAGCTCTTGGAAAATCTCGACACATTCCGGCAGCTAGATGGCCGGATTTAGCCCCAACCCCAACACCAAATTTAGCCAATTGTCACGCTGCGATGCGCTTTTCGAGAGTGCCAGCTGTCATAGCGAAATGTGAGACCCCAGGTGGAAAAGGCAATTGATTTGTCGTTAAACTAAATGGAGTTTCAATATTTTTTATTTTGGAATCAGATTTCATGATGGGAAGGGCTTGTAGAGGTTTTAGTTAATGGCATTAGCAAGCTCCCAGTTATCCTTTAAATGAGAGTGTGATAGTCAGTAATTTAAGTCACTTAAAAGCGCTCTGCTAATGGGGTTAATGAACAGAAGTTAGCCTAAGGCTAAGGCATTTGCCGAGGCCCCCCATCCACCCTTGCCAAATTAACAAGATTCACTGTGAAGTAAAGTAAAAAGCGGCAACTAAAAGCGGCTTATTTCCACTTACTATTTTTGGGGCGCGTTTACTGCACTGGTCAGGCCTTTTTCTTTATTAAACTGCCAGAGAAAATTCTTTGAATATTCATATTTGCATTCTTTTTTGTTGATCGAAAGGGTCACCACCATGTCGTTTTTCCAATAAATTGAGTTTTCAAATTCCAATTTGATTGATAATTTCTTTTCAATTTGTTCGTGCCACGCCCCGGAGACGACTGGTGCCCTGATGCAGTGCCATGGCCCCCGCCAAGTGCTCCATCATTGTCGCCAACTCCTGGCACAGCCACTGCCACTGACTCAGCCGTAATCCAAGCCAAGCCGCAGTGACCTTTCCGCATGGCCGCTCCAGCCACATCCCTCGATGTTACGGCTACGGTTTCAGTTTCATCCTTAGACTCGTCGCAATAAATTCCAATTGAAATACAATAAAAAAAAACTTGGCACATCCACAGAAGTTGGGCAACAAAAAAAAAAGGGAGAACCAGCATAAAGGCGGAGACCATAATTAAATGTAAATTTTGTGTCCAATAAACAATAATGCAGCAAATAAATAACCCATTTGCAGTGATAAATTCAGCAACTTCAGCATAGCCTGGCCCCTTGCCTTTGTGCTGCTTGCTGCAAATAGTGGGAGGGTGCGAGTGGGGGGAATTTCCATAATAAGGTCTCCTGGGGGCGACTCCGCGGAGCAACTGCGTCACTGTTTGCAATGTGTCTGAAAAGTTTCGTTTTTGCTGCGGCACCCTCCAGCGCCTTGAGCTCGGGCCTTTGGCTTCGGCAGCCGTTTTAGTTTTATCAGGACGCCGTCATCAACGCTGCTCCAGCTCCAGCTCCTGCTCCCAGCCCCAGACATTAGCACTAATATGCATAAGTATGTATGTATATTGTATGTCTGAATTATATGTATGTATAATTTTTATTTTTATTACATTTCTCTCCCAACCCAATGCCGGGAGTATAATAAAAGCAAAGTGCGAGAGCTGGGGCAGCGCTTGATGGTTACCTTGGCAACGCTGTTATTTTTATTTTATGCATGGAATGCCGATTTTTATTCCAGAATTGCTTTCTGCACCAACTAGTGAAATTTAAAGGGAGAGCTTCAAACAAAAATCTCCAATACATTCCGCTGACCAACGCAATCAATTTTCAGCTTTTCCTCATATCAAAATTGGTACCCAAGTCAAGTACCAAACAGACCACCCACCGCCAACCGCCCAGTGGGCTCTGCGATTGCCAGGTAAAGTAATAACGAGTGCCTCGTGCAACATACCCCGCGCCACATTCAAATTACGAAACGCTGCTTGACCCAAAATACAACCTGCAATTGCCTTGGACCATCCATGACCATCCATCCGTAAGCACGGACTGAAAGTTGTGGGGCTTTGGGCCGTTGGTGTCGACACCCATCCTACAACAAGCCACCCACTGCCGTTTTTGGCCAAAAGCGTCGCGTCGGTTGGCGCTTATCAACTGGCTAAATGACAGTTTTATGATTTCGGCTGCTGCTTATCAACTTCACCGATGTCAGCGGTAGCGGCTGTGGGCTGTGGCTGTGGCTGCGTTCCCACTGCATTACGTTGCGAACTCTGGTGGCTAATCAAAAAGAGCTTACTACCTTGTTGTGACCAAATCCTTTGGGACACTCCCACGAAGCACAGTAGAGATACCCGCGGGGGCAGCAGTAGCAACAGAGCAGCAGCAAAAGCAGGAAACGGATGCGAACCAAGTGCCTGGCTATGGCCTGACTCTGGCATTTGGCGTGCTCGGTTTACTCGGCGCGTGCGTGTCCTTTGACGTTCGTTAAGTTGGCCATAAATCAGCCGCAACTTTTGACGGAAATTCAAGACCTCAGGAGCCCGAACCAGCCAGACACGGACTCAATGCGACGGCACTGAGAAGAACGGCAGCCAGGCAGAAATTGACTTCAAGGCGGCAAACTGAAATGAGCTGGAGAGGACAGATTTAAGCAGGTTTCGCTGAGAAGTTTGTGCAAGTCTTAAAGGTTTTTATATTGAAATTATTTCATTTCCGATCTAGGCTCACTCCATGGCTAGTGGCTAATGGAAATATCTCTTTTACGTTTCCATAGAATTTGTTCTTCCGGTTCTTCTCTCTACACACATAATATGGCATCCTGGGTCGTCCTTTTTTGCAGGGATCACAGAACAAAGTTTCTCGGGAAAATTCCAAAAAAAAAAACATACCAGAAGGAGGAAATCAATAATTTATATCAATGTTTTTCTGGGCATTTTGTAACATATGTAGTACGAGTGTGCTGGAGGGGATCTCCACACCTCCACATGCCCACAAATATGCACATAAATAAATAAATAAACTTCCAGAGAGTGTTGCCGTTGCTGCCCCACAGACACAGAGTTCAAGCCGAATTTGACCAATTGGCCAGTGTATGTTTTTTGTCGAGCTTTCTTTGCTTCCATTCTGGCATTGCTTACCTTTGTGTGGCCAGCGCTTGGCCCTAGCCCATTGTTGTATTGTTGCGTGGACTGTGATTTAACAAACCCCCCCGCCCTTCCGAAAAAAGGAAACCCAAAAGACCGAAACCGTTTTCGAGTAGAGCAATCAGCACCTACTCGTACATACAGAAGAAGCTTCACAGGCAAAGGCACACACAGCGGCACGAACTAAGGGAATCACCCACTGGGTGGGAGGACCTTCGAGCTTGGCCTTGCGCCTTCGAGTTGGCAGTGGAAATATTCAGCTAGCGGATGTTGTGCGCACCCAGCCGAATCATGACATTTGCATAACAAATTCCGAAATTCCATTTAGAGCCCCACCGCCTGGTGCCCCGGCGGCGGGTGTGCAGGAAACATGTTTATTTTAGATCATTTCATTCGCATTCGCTTGCGGATTACTCACCATTCAGCGACTCCATCATAATTACGGATATGTGTCAAAAATATCCAAAACTCAACCATTTGTGCTTCATTATTCAATCATTTGTTGCCGCAACCCCCGTAAAATGTGGGAATTTGAGGCCATCCCCCAAATGAGGTGAGAAATCAAGGGAATGCTGTGCCGGCGTGGAGGCTGTGCGGTGTGTGGGTCTGTGGGTGTGTTCATCTTGTCGTAAAATGAAATCATAGCTAGTACCAAGGACACAAAAGTACCATTTTACAGTGGATGGCTAAATGAAACCTCTGGAACTCAGAGAAAAATGTCCCAATAAAATCAAACACGCATTTAAATAAAATTAAATAAAATATTCGTGTAATAAATATACAAATTATAAAATTACTTTTTAATTTCACATTGAAGGAACAGAAATTTCTATATGAATTAAATTCTATTTACAATTCCCTCTCTCGTAGCAAATCTATTGGTATACATTTTTCAACCGTCCATACCGATGGGTTCCGAAGCGTTCAAAGGGAGGGCAGTTTTAATACAGTTGCCAGAGTTTGGTTCCACTGTGCCTGTCGTTTTGGTTTGCAGGCAACACCCCAACGGTTGACTGCGAAACCAAATGACTTACGGGCGTTTTCCTACAGGTTTTTTTTTTTTGTGCTTGTAACCGAATAATTTGCCAGTCGAGCGAGTGGCGGGGCTTTGAAGTCGAGACGCTGTTGGTCCAGGCACATATGAATTTAACTACTCGAAAGTCTGCTGTAATTTGTTTATTTGCTTCGGGTGATTCATTTTTTTGTATTTTGTTTAGATACAGTCTGACTGAGGGGGTGGAGGGGAGGACTGGGGGCGAGCTTCTTCCTTCCTGTCGCATACGTGACAGGATCTGCGAAGTGGGTGGTGGCAAAGCATACGCTGAGAGGCGTCTGGGCGAAGGGCAGGCAGGCAGTCAAAAATGTTAATTCAATTAACTGCGAAAAGGCTCAGGTGCACACGTGCCACACCTAATGCTTGTGGCTGCCGGCAGCTTGACACGGGTCAGCGATCAGGTGACAGTTTTTGGGGTCCTCTTGCCACCTAAGCCTTTTATGGGTGCGTGGGTCCTTGGCGCGTGCTCTAGTCAATGTGCTCCTTTTTGGTGAGATCCTCGACCTTGGCCATGATTTCCAGGCGCAGCTCGTCAAAGGATCGCAACAGACACACCGGCACCTGTTCGTCCTTGCCCTGAAAGAGAGTCTCACCCTCAAAGGCGACATAGCCCTGCTTTCGAGCCGCCAGCAGTGTGCCCATCAGCTTCTCCGAGATGCTGGTGTAGCGCTCAAAAAGCTCGCCAAAGGACAGGCCCATCTGTGCCGTCTTGGGGCTGGGCTGGCCCAACTTGTGGATCTCCTCGCACAGCTGCAGCACTTCCTGCAGCGCCTGGACATGGGCCAGCTGCGACCTCTGCTCCGATCTGCTGCCCGCAGGTGCGTGTCCATAGTCCTCCTGGCGGATCAAGCGCTTGGGCATCTCCCGGACGGTGTAGTGGGAAAAGGATTGACGACCATCCAGTTCTGATGCTCCTCCGCCCGCTTATTGAACAGGGTGATGCGCGACGAGACCGAAGTCTCCTGCAATGTTAAATCAACTGTCATCCCAGAGTGGTTCTCAGAGTATCGCATCTGATCTTACCTCCTCAAAGCTCACCTGATTGGCTGACATTATTGTGATGGCGAATTTTGATGGCGAATTTTGATTGCGAATTTTGTCTATTGTTTGTTGAGTTTCAACATAATTTGGAACGAACACAGATTAGAAAATACAGACTGGGAGCCAAAGCCTGCTACGTGTGGCAGCTCAAGCACATCAATGCCACCGCTTTAGCAAGGGATTTGCATTTGGAAAAAAGAAACTCGCGCGACTTTGCCCAGTCAGGGATAATCAATCAGAGTGGCTGTCCCATCCCATCCCCCAGCGAAAACCGCGGCCTGTCTCAGCCGCAATGGCAGCCATGTGGCAAATGCGGCGGAAACAGCTCGCAAACTAGCTCCATAAATTTAAGCCACGAATGGCGCGCAAGCTGCCGGAAGTATTTGGAGCTGCTCGCTCACTGCAACCGGAAATACAAAACAAATTTCCCAGAGACACACACACAGAAAGAAAAACACCAACAAGAGAGCGTTAATGAGTGGGGGGGGGGGGAGGGGGAAGAGTGTAAAAGAAATTAATGAAACAAAACGAGAAGCTGTAAGACAAAACATAATGAAAAGAGCTCCAGCAAAAAGAACGAGAGAGTCGAAACTTTGATGTGCTTCTTCTGTTGTGTGTTTTTTTCTTTTCTCTTTGCGTGGAAATTGCGGAAAAAATGTCTGTAATGGAAGTGTGAAAATTGGACGAGTACGTATATCTTGCAGGAAAATGATGCCAATGATTGAGAAAAGTTTTGTTCGTTCATTAATTTATAACTGTGAAAATTGTATGCAGCATTTAAAAAATAAACTAAAGATGAAAGAAAATACTGGAAACTTTGAAATTGAAATTAAAACACAAATGAAACTTAATTGTTTTTAATTAGAACTTAAGAATTCAGTCAATTAATTTCCGCTAAAGTCAGAATATTAAATAGAACAAAGAGAAGGAAGAGGAAATAAGTTTAAGGCTTGAACTGCAAATATCAGAAACTGAACTTCAAAGCTCCCATTGAAGTTTCTATAAATGTCCGTCGTTTATTTTGTTTACTTATTTTTCCAAAGATTAAGCTGCAAACAGAGCTCGAAATTCCTTAGCATAAGCCATAGCATAATTATTGTTTACGTGTTTATAGCCACCACTTAAATTCCATACCCAAATCTCTTAATCCAATTGTATCGATTCTGAGTGGTCAAACCAATAGTTTCGTCTTCGGTCAGGTTCACACACACCCAGCGAAGGGTATCCCAGACCGTATTCCGGCGGTTTCTCCGCTTGCTCCGCTGCTCTGTTGCAGAGCAGACAAATGGCAAAATGGCGCCACTTCCACATCCGTTGAGCAATAAACATTAATGCGCAATTAATGCTGGGTGTCTGTCTCGAATCCCCCATTCCACGGGATTACTTTGGCTATGGAGTTCCCTCGATCCATGCTGGTGCCGTGGAAATCCCTCTGCTGTCTGATGTCTGCTGTTGATTTGCTCAACTTGGCTGTGATTAACGTTTGGCGCCCTGTCCTGCCTTATGGCCATTGCTTGGCATTGGTGTGACAAATGAAATCAAGTGGGTTGTGTGCGGGCAAAGGGCAGGACAATGCAAAGAAGCTTATTAGTTGGCCAGAATCAGGCCAAGACAGTAGTAACTAACTTGCCCTTTGATGTTCGTGGAACGTGGCCAGACGGAAGTGAAACTTTTCCATTGATGGAGTGTCTTTTCGAGCCATATGGGGAGAGCAGCTTTAAGATGGGGGTCCATGTATTCGAGTGTTGACAGCTTGTTAAGCTAAACCCCGCCAGCTGTTCGGGAGTGTCAGCATCCTGCCCGTCTCCCTTTGCTCTGGAACTTCCATCCGTTGCCCATTGCCGTTGCATGTTTGCATTTCCCTCGACACTTCTCGGGGACTGCAATTCGTGTTCCTTTCCGCTTTGCGCTTTTCCTCACAGCTGCAGATCTGCTGCCATTCGTGTACGTTGCTGCCACTTAAGATTCGCCAATGTCTGCATATGGCCCTAGTGAATTTATTGCTTGTTTGTGCACCCCTCCATTCAATTCGGTTTTCGGTGCGTAATGTAAAACAATTTTCTACAGAAAAAAACACCCAAAAAAAAAGAGAGAATCCAAGCAACTGTCTCGCTCGAGTGAATTTTATGTGTGGCACGTTTGGCAATAAATTTGTCAGCGGGGGCGGGAGGCGTTGTTTTGGATTTACAAATGGCTGCTTAATCCTCCATTTGCCATTGAAACTGGCTGGAGATGGATTTATTTGTGTCTGCGGTTAACACCTGTTTTTCGTCTTCCTTCCTGCCTGCCTGCCTGCCTGTGGGTGTGTGGTGTGCGGTAATTTGATGGGTTTTTCCTTTTGAGGACACTCCATGTGGCTCTCTCTGTGGTTCTCTGTGGTTTAATGCTCCCAAAGTGCCCCCATGTCATGCCCCTCCGATATGTAGACAATGCTTCCTTAACCCCATCTCTGATAAGAGTATCTGTCGCTGCCTTGCTAGCTCTGCCTGCTCTTTATTCCTTGTCGTTGTTCTGTGTGTGTGGATAGATAAAGCATTGCCTTTCAAAATTTGTGTCATTTATAACCCTTGGCCAAAACGACGAAACGATTTATTTTCGTGATTTCGTGTCTGGCGCCAGTCAAATTTTGATAAATGGAACGCATTTCATGGCAGCATTTCTAGCTGTTTGCATACTCCACTTCGCACTCCCCATCTATGGGTATTTGGGGGGACATCTGGTAGTTGCAGTTTTTCAGCTACATTTGGCAGATGGCAAAGTTTTGGCTTTATTGCTTATCGCTGGCCATAATCACAGGACAGGCGGTGCCTAATATGCAGCGGCAGGAGCAGGCGCAAATCAAATCAACATTTGTCATGACAACAGACAGCTGAATGCGGGTTGCTGGATGACCCCTAAACCTAAAGCCAAACTGTAACCAAAAGCAAATAGAACAACACAAAAAAATGCGCCACCTAAAAAATTAGTCAAGCCAACACGGGGGGGGGGGACACAAACAACAACAAAAAGAACAAAAAAAAAAAAGCGAAAAGCGTTTTGCCAACGTCAGTGCAAATACCGCAGTGGTTTTTATTGCCTTTTGTTTTTAGGGTGGAGTTTCCCCCATGCCCGTCCTTTGTCTTGTGCTCGAAAGTATGCAACAGCCGGTGCCACGCATTCGTCATATGTGTGTGTGTGCTATATGTATGCGTGTTCCTGTATCTGTGTGTGTGCTAGTGAAAAATTTCTGGCCTGTCCCTCTGCCTGTCTGTCCTCATTGATTTGATTGACACTTTTATTGACACATTGTTGTAGCTGTTGTTGTTGTTGTTTGTTGTTGGCCAGAGTTTTACGACCTGCGAAAGCCTTTAAGCCAATCCACCATTCACGGCCCGATACACAGCGATTCAATGAGCTGCTGAAACACTTTCAACGAAACTTTTAGCCATTTACAAATACGAGTACGTGTATGTGCGCTTTTATCGCCAATTTGAAACTTTTTTTTTTAATATTCTTCGTCGCACATCAATCGAAATTAAAGCAAATGACATTAAACAAAATAACAAAATATATTATTTGCTGACCCAAAAAGTGTTCTGCAAAATGTTTAGAGCCATGCGAGTGGAAAATGTTTATAATTTTTATGGGCTATTAGTTGGAAAGGCATTTGGGGGGTTGTTTGTGCACTTTAATTTTGGGTTTACTTTAAGAAAGTAGCTAAAAAGTGCTGTAAATTTAAAGAGCGTCACCTGCTAGACCTTGAAAGAGCTGCTAACCGAATTCCATAGAGAGCCAGTGCCCCTGCAACTCCTGCAACCATTAGGCCCCCCCTTGCAGCTGGAACCGCACCACAAGTCGCCGTAGCAGCTAATAAAATGCTGGTCTCACCATGAATTTTCATGGTCGCAACTCAATGTTTTTTATGCGTGCCAGCGGAACAATGGCCTGGGCCCATGAAGGCCACAGCCAGGCCGCCCGAGAGTACCCATAAAATATGACATTTGTTAGCCTTTTGTTTGCATTAATCCATAGTCAAATGTACGCAGGATGCGGGGGCTAGATGGAGTATACGGGGTGGGAGGGAGTGGACCTACAATCGCCTGGCAATTAATCAGGCTTCATTTTCACTTAATCGCGGCCATGATTTGCACGCAATTGTTGCCCGCAATCACCCATGGTCCATGGTCTATTACGGGTAATAATTCCACGTACATATATTTAACAACGCTCGTCTCGCGGTTATATTCAATTTTCATTAGCCTGACCGTGCTGTTGGTGCTGCTGGTGCTGCTGGTGCTGCTGGTCCTGTGGTCCTGTCGTCCGATGAGGTAATCGACAAAACGGCCAAGAATTATATTCGGACGTCGGTCAGTCCGGCGGAAATAAAAACTCATTTTAATATGCGCCGCCTGGCAACTGCTATTTGCTCTGGCAATTTATTGCTCTACTTCCCAGTCCATGACTCTGGCAACTTAATTACATATTTAAATTCCAACTGTGCCGAGACACTCCAAATGGCGCGCAAAAAAAGAGAGAACAACGACAACAACAGACAGCAGAGGAGAACCGCGATTGCGGTTGTCATGTTGCGAGCCCGTCGTTATGAGAAAGCATAAACAACATGGCGCCAACAAAAACAGGAGCAGAATAACAGGGGAATACCCTGCCTGAAATATTGAGACCCCATCGAATATCAGAACTTTCGATGGATGCAGCATTTTTGATTGACAAGCTAAAAAAAAAATCGTTTCACTCTTCAAGGGAAGGGCCAATCGGATCTAAGTTTTGGCCACAATTATAGTACCCCATGAAAGGGTATTAAATGTCCAAGGTCAAGCCTAATGAAACTTTTGAGTGGTGCGGTCATTAAAAGAATTTGTCTGAAATCAGAAAGGGCATAATTTAATATTATACAGCTCGTAAAAGAGGGCAGAATCGGGAAGGGAATTGAAAGTAGTTTCGCAATAGGCAGCACAATATGACAAATGAAATAAAGTGGAAAAAGTATTACAGAAAGGCACTGAATAATAAATACTAATAAGGAATAATAATAATAGATCAAAATGAGGCATAAACCACAAGACATGACCAAAATTACAGTAAAAAAAGATTTAGCAAAAGGAAAGGAAATTATTATTTAACAAATGAGCAAATGCAAAATGTTGGAAATCATATTTTAACTATCAATTAAATAATGGAAAACAGCGTATACATTTAGTAATACAAGTTAAATTGAAATCCGTTTATTTGTTATTTAATTTGAAATTTCCTTTGTTACCAAATAAACAAACAAATAACAAATGAAAAACAAAAAACCAATAAAAATTGCATTAATTTTACTTACGTCAAAATATGACTGTTTTATTTTCTGTTATTGTAATTAATTTTATTATTTATGCCATTGTTTAATATTCTACCATGGATCTACGGGAAATAGCTTAAAGTCAAAGCTTTTCTTTGTATTCAAGAATTTGAATAGAAACAGTAAATGCCATCAGGTACTTCCATGTAACAGAAACTTACTTTCTGCCATCAGTTTGCTGCCTCACGATTTCAACGAAAAACTCAAAGTAGAAACCCCATTAAATAATAGAGTCATTTACCCCTCAGTCCCCTCAGTCGGTAACTTACTGCCTCAATCAGCTTTCTCCCACATTAATTCTGGGGGTAGGGAAAGGCTTCCATTTGGCAATCCTCCACCTCCTGAGCAGAGTCCTTTTCACATATGAAATTAGTTGTCTGGCAGGGGCATTACACGCACATTAGAGGTATCCCCCGGGTACCCTCCGGTACCTCATCGCATCTGCATAAATTTTGGAGGTCGGCTGGCTGGCTGGCTGTCTGTAGGTTGGAAATGGTTGGCTTTTACGATTTTCACTGCCTGCAATTTGTGCGCCGCTTTCTGCTCTTTCGGTGCGCGCGGCTTAATTTACGCGGTACATGGCTGTGGGTTCTGTTCCCTTCCCTATTGATTTATTTAGGCATAGGGCCCATTCACGCCCTCTCATAACTGCCTCCCGTCTGTGTGTGTGTGTGTGTGTGTGTGTGTGTGTGTTTGTGTGTCAGTGTGTCTCTGTGTGTGTGTGTTCGTTTGAGTCATTCATTGTTCGCTCACGCATTTCGCTGCCTTTACCGCCATTTATGGCCCACCAGTTCCAAGTCTGCTTTGGCTTTGCCTTCCGCAATGTTCCGCTTTCCTTCGCATTGATTCATGGTAAATTTATGCAAATTGCCTAGTATTCCGTTTCCCAGGAAGAGACTCCGCCTCCGCCTCCATACTCACTACTCCCACTCCTACGTTTTTGTGGTGGAGCTTCTAAAAATAGATACAACCACGCCCGTTAATTAATCATAGCACAAAAAATAAAAATAATAAAACGTAACAAAAAATTTGCGAGTTGGTTTTTGCCTTTCAATTAAATGGTTAATTGCTTGCAGCATTTACAAGCTGCATCCACAAAGCTTTTGTATGGCTCTCCTCTCGTTCGTGCTCTGGCTGCGGGCGGGTTAATGGTGTGTGGTTCAAGGAGGACACACAGCACAGGACAGCACAGGACAGCACAGGACACAGGGGCGTATACGTCATATACATTTTGCACGCATCAATGGCTCTCGGGAATGGCTCGGGAGTTGGCAGAGCAAAACTTTTGATTGCTATCGCGGGGTCTCCGCGTGGCTTTGCGGGTTCTTCGGGGTACGTGGGTGTGTGTGTGTGTGTGTGTGTGTTTGCTATTCTGGGATAACAATTTTTGCTGTTTTATAGTCGAGAACACCACACAGAAGCACACACACACACACACACACACACACACACACACACAATGACAGTGAAAAGCAGTGGCTGCTTGCCACAAAAGAGCCAGAAAACTGTAAGGCAACTTGATGACGTGGACAACTAGGGGCCCGGGGTCTGGGTTCTGGCATGTGGGATCCTTCAAGCTGAAGGTCAACATACTCCACGCTCTTAAGCACTTTATTCATCTATGTGTGTGTGTATGTGCGCGTGTGTGTGTTTTGTCTACATATTTGTGTGTGTGTGTGTGTGTGTTTGAGTTTTGTGGGTAAACACTGACTCCACTTGGCAAATGGTCGCGTCATTGCTATCCAGCGGATTCCAAACAATATTTGCGGTTGTAAAATCAATTCCCCTTGCACTTACATACATACGTATTCACTCTACCCCCACCCACACCCGTGGCACTGCAACCAAAGGAATGCATTGAATGGATGATGACTAAATCCATGGCAACAAGAGCAGAGCAGAGAATGTCAGACATGCTAGAACTCTGGCAGTAGCGAAACGCTCAAAGCTAAAGCTAAAGCTAAAGCGTAATGTAATTACAACAATGAAATACGAGACACTTGACCCAGATCCCAATCTCAATTCCAATCCCCTCCCATCACGGAAAACAAGTGACTTCCGCACGTTTGGCCAGCTGAAGCAAGAATATAAAAGGTTTCTCTTTTGCGCCTTTTTGTAATATGGTTTCTAATGAAATCCAGGACAGGCCAGACCTGCAGGATGAAACCAGTAAAAGCAGGAGAATATATGTATGTACGTATGATGTTGTTGGTAGGGGGGGTGGGGGGGCAGTCAACAGAATTATTGCATGCCTTGCAATATACACGAGACGGGATGGGACGGTTCAATGTGTTTTCTTTTTTGGTTTATGCCACACCCACTTACAGCCCTTACAGCCAGCCAGCGCCTGTCCTGTCCGTTGGCCATAAAGTGGGCCAGCAAACGAGAGTGAAAGAGCCTTTTACGTGCAACACAGCCAGCCATAGACATGGCCAGAGCCAGAGCCAGAGCCAGCCATACATGTAAACGCTTCAAATGGAAAGTTACGCAGTTGCGAGCGGCTGGCCCCATCATAACTTCTGCTCGGAGCCAGGGGCCGCAGGGCACCTCCCCCATATGGCCCACAGCCCCAGGCTCAGTCGCAGTCTCAGACATTCGCAATGTTCATAAATCAAATGTTGTTTTGACCCACATAAACGCAACTATATATAGAAGAAGACGAAAATAAAACAAGTGCCAAAAGGGAGACTCCTGATCGATGTGGGTGTACCCTGGAAAATAGTTGAATTTTCAGTACTGTCAAATAGGAAAAAGTAAACAAAAATAATAGCATAAATTTCTGAATTTCTTAACACAAAATAAACAATGAGCGAGACAGCTGCCATGAAGGAACAAATTCTCGCAACGACCGCAGAGCATGTGGATCAGCTTTATGAAATGTGGTGCCACATGTTCGATCCGCTGACTTGCGAGCAACACCTGCACAGACTGAAGGCACACGTGGAGGCTTTCTACAACGATCTGCTGGCCGAGTCGCGGGAGAAGCAGACAGATATCGATAAGAACATTGCCGCACTTCAAGCCGAAGAAAATCAGCTGCATGGACTGCTCCATGGAAGCGTCCCGGTCCCGGTCGAAGAAAGACCACAGAATATGCCACTGATTGTGTGGCTGCTGAGGCTGGAGCAGAGCATAGAGCAGCTGCGCGTGGAGCTGCCCAAACGGCGTGCGGAAATCGCCGAGCTGCTGCTCCAACAGGAGCCACTCTGTCAAGAGTTGGGCGTGCTGCCACTGCCGCTGCTGACGGATCCGCTGGCCCTGCCACAGGAGCTGACAGCATTCCGACAACATCTCGACCGACTGCAAGCTGAGCGCGTGGCACGCACAACGCTAATGAAGGAACTACGCCAAAGCATCGAGCAGGACATGAAGCAGCTCGAGAACGATGCGGCAGAGCGGCGTAGGTTGAACGAAATAAAACACGACCTAACGCCAGAGACCTTCGAGCGGCTGCGAACGCTGCATCAAAGATTGGCTGATCAGTGGCAGGAGCGGCGCGAACACATAGACGCCATGCGCGAGAAGATCCTGGCACTGTGGGAGCGCCTCCAGGAGACAGACGAAGCCACCATGCGCCGTGTGCGCGATGCCAGAGAGTATACAGAACGCACACGTCGAGTGCTCCAGGAGGAGCTGCAGCGCTGCCAGCTGCTGCTCAGTGGCAAACTCAAGACCATCATCCAGCAGCTGCGCGTGGAGATACACGAGTGGTGGGATCGAACGCTCAAGAGTCGTCAGGAGCGGCTGCGCTTTGCCAGCTACTACACCGATTGGTACAACGAAGAGCTCTTGGAGCTGCACGAGCTGCAGCTGGAGGATTTGAAATGCTTCTATAAGAGCCACAAGGAAATCTTCGACCTTTACGCAAGTCGTGCACAGCTATTGGCACGCATGGAAGTCTTGGAGGCCAAGTCGAACGATCCCATGCGGTTTCAGAATCGCGGTGGGCAGCTGCTCAAAGAGGACAGGGAGCGCAGGGATATCACATTCAGGCTGCCCAAAATAGAGCTGCAGATCACTGAGCTGGTGCAGGCCTATCAGGTGCAGTGCTGTGGCCCCTTTCAGGTGCACGGCGAGAACATATTGGAGCTGATGGCCAGGGAGCGCTGCAGTCGCATGGCCAAGAAACAGCAGAGCTCTGCCCCAAGGAAGACGCCATGCACCAAGCTGAAGGCTCCTGCCGCTGCTGGAACATTGTTGAACATGTCCTACGTGTCGTGCCGTAAGCCGCCTGCGACTCCAACGATGAAGAGCGCAGGAATTCCTCACAAGCACAAGCCACTGCATCCATCGGTCCCCAGTGGCTCTGCGCAAAAGGCCATCGGAATATGCTGCCTGAAAAGCACTCTAAATGGAGCAAAATCTGGCCTGCAGCCTAAAAAGAATCTTCAGGACAAGTTGCCCATAACAGAACCAACAACGGATGTGACGGATGAGAACCAAACCGTTCTTGGGGACTCCTTTAAGCAGTTTACGCCATCGAGTCGCTCCTCGCTGCTGCCAGTTTCGCGCAATATTTTGGGAGTCCTCGACAACAACAGCAACAACAATGCGGTGACTGGACAGGAGGCGAAGCAGCAGCCTCGTGGCGTCAAAGAATTCAAACTACCCACGCCCCGTGGCAGCCTTATGTGGCGGAAACACACACCCAAACATTAATCTAGTTTTTCTTTGTTTTGTTTTGTTTTTTGTTTCGTTTCGTTTTGTTTAATTTTTAATGTTCACAAACTAATGGCACATTGAATATACCCCTTCAAACACACACATAAACTACAGGGTATACAGGGCGCTGAGGGAGTTAAAAAATAAAACAAAACAAATGGCAACTCAAATTTCATGCATACTCCATGAGGATTTGCGTGCTGCGCCTCGAGGCGCCACCAAACGCGAATTGTGGCACTTTTGCTTCACTGAATTGCCAAAGTTTTTGGCGCCAATGTAGAACATTTTTTTTGTGATATGTTCAAAATATGCAAAAGTTTTGCCCCGTTCGGCCATTATGTATGTATAGATTGCATTTCCGAATGGTTGCCCCGCCCTAGCAGCGATTCGATCGTTTTGCTTTGTGATTTGTGAGTCGGGACAATCAAAAGAGCGGCACACGAGCTGTAAATTGAATTAACCTCCAGTTCGTGGATATATGTATGTACACCGACTGCTCGTAAAGGGCACCCTGTGGCGTGTTCCTTCCGCTTGCGTGGTCATCACCCACAAATTGACAACGAAGGGTAGGCAGAGAGAGAGAGAGAGAGAGAGAGAGAGATAAAGCTGAAGCCGTGCCCAGATAAAGTCCTGGCAAGTGGCTGAGCGATGGCCTGGGAATGATAATACTCGTAAAAAGTGTGGCTCTGAAATAAAGTGGAAATGTAAACACGTACATATGTATATGTACATATGTATGTATGTACTACTATTATGCCGCATGTGTGACGAGGCACAATTGACTCGACTTGACTCGACTCCCCACGGTTGCTGCACAACAATGGCCGAGGCATGGCATGGCTTTTGAGGCTCAAGTTAATTGTGTTGGCCCTTTGGATGCCTGGCTGGCAGTTGCATGGGGTTAATCGCCTGAACAGGACGGAAAAGGAGTGTAGCTAGCTGTAGCATGCTCCAATTGCCACATAGTAGATAGCGCACGAGACCATTGTGTGACTGACATGTTAATTAAAATTACAAATACGCCCTGCCTGTCCTGTCCTGCCATGCCCATGCCCTGCCCTGCCAATTGTATCTAAACACTCGGCGCCCGCTGGCAATATGCCGCCAGGCGACATGGCACCCAACAAGTGTCTTTGCAGCATGTGGCCAGCAGCAATGTTGCTGCGACTGAATGGATGGCAGCAATGTTGCCCCGCCGCTCTTTGCGGCCTTTTCTCTGCCGCCCAATCTGACTCATTGAATGCTGAATTTTCTGGCCCACTGCCCAACCCAGCTGGGAGACAGCGAAATCAATCCTCGAATAGTTTTTCGTTCTCTCTCTCTCTCTCCTTCCTTCGTTTTTGTCTGGTTTTCCTCTGCTTTCACTTCCGCTGCGGACTCATTGAATGTTTGTTAATTTTAATTTTATAAATAATTACCTGCAATTAGAAATGATTTTTCTGCATCTCCTTGCCGCTCATCGACTCTGCTGGTGGCATTTATATAGATTGCTTTTGCTGTTCCGCACCCCAGCAAATGTCCTGGGGCAATATCAATTAACTTGAATGCCAAATGCTTTGTAAATACAGACAAGAGCTGCTCCAAATTGGGTTTCAAGTGCCCTGCCAGACACCTGTGTCGACATTCTCCCTGAATCGCTCATAAATTTTATGTTAATTACCCGACAACATGCTTAAATACAACGCATAAACACAAACAGAGGCCCTCACATGAAAATTTTGGAGCAAAACGTTTAAGCTCGTAAGGAACTTGGTTATGACTCAAGGGAGGAAAGGGGTAAACCCTGAAATCGAATAACCAAAGGCCCAGGTGCAAAGAAAACAAAAAGAACTCCTAAATGTTACATATTTACTTTGTCTTTGCGTGGACCGTGAACAAAAAAAACTGAGAGAGCGTTCCTCAGTTCTTTTCTATTACTCGCTAAGCCGCTCTCTTATTGCAAATTTGAATTTGTTTTTGCTCCGCTTCTTCTTCCCTCTTCTAGCACATGCCAACACAAGTGCAATCCAACTTAACCCTCTTCCCCTCCCTCAGCTTTGCGCACAAGTTGTCACTCACTCATCAAACGCACCCACATTCGCTCTCTTTGAGTTGGAGAGGGAGAAGACAATTACAGTGGAATCTCAAAAATT
Organism: Drosophila subsilvestris; assembly: GCA_035043285.1. Lineage (NCBI taxonomy): Eukaryota > Metazoa > Arthropoda > Insecta > Diptera > Drosophilidae > Drosophila > Drosophila subsilvestris. Next base: position 1,665,899 of record JAWNNB010001728.1, on the reverse strand, counting down.
AGAGCAACGTGGTACTCGGACTAAATTAATATCTAGATTCTATAACGTTCTAACATCTTTTTAATTTTGAAAAAAAGTTTAATTTTTAGTTATTTAGTTTATATTTAACCTTCAGTTCAATACATTTAAATGGGCGGTTCTAATATCTAGAAATTCCAAATATGTGTGAGTTATAATTTGTAAGATCCCACTGTAACAGAAACAAATGTCAAATTTGCACGCAATTAGCAAGAGAACCAGACAGGAGAGGAGATGACAGAAGAGAGCGTGGATTGAGCGAGCCGCTAATCCTCCCACGCACACAAATCTGCGCCGCTCTCACACTTCTATTTTTTCGGCCGGTCCAAGCGCGCGTTTTTGAGTCAGCTCCGTGTTTTGGGTCGTGAAAATATAGAAAATAATGCAAAATCCAACGTGAAAATTGTCGCGCGATTGTGTTGTGCAGTGCAGTGTTGTGGTGCAGTAATTGAAAAAGAAAAATGTCCAATAATTGTGTTTTTTTTTGCAAGAAAAGCATCTGATCAAGTGCATCGGATGGCCGTCGGCGAATTGGCATACAAAAGGCAGGGCGGCGAAGGAAAATGAGGAAACAAGTGAAAGTGCAGTGTATTAATAATGTAATTATAATATACAAAACGTTTTTTGTCCACTTTTTTTTTCGTTCTGTTCCTTGATCTCTGGCAATAAGTGTGTGTGTTTGTTTGTGCAAAAAATGCAAAGAACGCGCTGAGTTTTGTCGCCCCACTCCATTAAGCAAAACGCGTTACAGTTAGGAAGCAAAGCAACAAGGAAGGAGCCGGTGCTTAGCGTGTCGACGCTCTCTCGTCGCAAGTGTCGCATTTTAGGGTGAGGCATTTCAAATCTTGGTGATCTGACTCTCTCTCGTTGGTGTGTCTGCTTGAGCTTCAGTCAAGTTAGGCCTCACCTTACATAAATATGCCCGAATATAGTATTGCGTTTGGTAGTGCGTTTCCGTTTTTGTTTTCGTTTCGTAAATCGTTCGTTCGTTCGAATCGTCGCGCGGTTACATAGTCCCGTTTTTTTTTCTTGTGATGGGAAAAGAAAGAGCAAAATGCAGCAAGTAAAACGTAACGGCGAAAAAGGTAAGCGGGATAAGTGTTTATTAAACTGTTTTTTTTGCATACATACGTTCTTTTGCTCTCCCTCTCATGTAAATGTGTGTGTTGGGAGCTTACAATGTTTTCCTCTCAGTAAAAATCTCTCCATGAGATCATCATTACTAATGTAACTGGTTTTCTGTAGCTCTTCTGAAATCGTTAAAGTTTTGGTTAAGGAATGCTTTAAGATGATTATAAGCATAAGTTATGTACGGACCCTCCTTCGAAGACACCACAAAGGAAAGCAACTCGTAATTATGGGTAGACGACTATGTAATACGACTGTCAGTCACTCCCTTTGATTGTAGTGTGACACATGCGTGCATATATGTATCTCATCTCCTCCTATCTCCTATCCTCCGTTCCCTTTTGGAAATTGTTTTGCCTCTACACGTGCCCCAGCTCCTGTTCAGCCCAATAATTTGTCGAGTGTCATAATTGGGTCGCAGCTTCTAATAGACCAAACTGATTTCCATATTAATTGGTCTTTAGACCAGGTGCAGAAGTGTGGAAGTGTTTGCTCCTTTGTGGAAAGTGCATTAACATGCGGCAGTCAGTTGTAGGCCAAGATATCGCATACAAAGTGTGTGTGTGTGTTTGTGGCTGGGAGGCAGGTAGGAAACTGTTAACTGTTTTGTGGTTTGTTGTCACCGTCACGCCCCCAATGATGTTGCTGCTGCTGCTTTGGCAACCGCAAATTGAAGTCTCACCAGAGAGAGGAGTGCTAAAAGTGCTAAAATCGCTTCTCATTTTGGTCCAGGGCGAAAATTTGGTCATAAATCAGTTTGTGGCTAAAACTTGGGAAAAAGCGTTGGCAAAAAGTTTGTCTGTGGCCTGTTCTGTCGGTGGCAACAGATGCCAGGGAGGGATTTTAACGAGGCCTAATGGAAACCCCTAGCTAATGAGGCGAAGGTGTACTCGCCGCGGTCCGAGCATAAAATTAAATATTAATATTCAATTAGAGGAATAATTATTGATTTCCTCCCCATGGCAGCAGAGTTGCTTGTTCCTTTGTTGTTTTTTGTTTGCTTTTGGACCAGAATTTCGATGGGATGGAAAATGGGAAAGGGTTGATGAAGGGCAGATGACGTATGTACGTATGTAAAAACAACAAATGCCACCGTGGCGTGTCTCATTGCCGTTTAGTTGGAGCTCATCTGCAAGCGATGCACGTTAGGAATTTTTTTTATTACTCCCAGCCACATGTCGCTGGGTCCTTGTAGTGAGGGTCTCTTGCCACAACTATGTATGTAACTAACGAGGTAGGGCGAGGAGGCGGAGTAGGGACACGAAGATGGACAGCCAGTCGAGTCTCATTTTTGAATAATTTAATGAGCTGCCTGCCTCTCCGTCCGCACTGGCGACGGTGACGGCGTATGCGTAATATTAAATCCTGGCGACCGCACATTTATCATGCTCCCATCCTTTATCCACCCACCCGCACCGTTCCTCAGGCGTACACACGCCACATGCCACACAGTCCATACAAATCCCACATCCCTTTATGCGGCGTCAGTTTAATATGTTTTTAATTGTCCGCCACTGGCAAGGAGAATCTACTTGACTTTAATGACCTCCATCGGCGTCAGAGTCGTAGTCTCGCATCCTTTTGGGCGAGGAGGATGTGTCTCCTATTTAATTTTTTAATGCCTCTCATTAAGGCCAAAGGCGGAATCGTATATTAACTTGAAATCTACAGCAGCAGCAACCATGGGCGAACCTTTAAGCAAGTTAATTAATTTTTATAGCAGCGAGCAACGAGCAACCAGCATTTTCCGCGGCCCGTTTGTTAGCGTATATGGCCCAAAGGCAGGCAACAAAAAATTTGGCTATAAATCAACTGATAATGTCGGCACATTTAGCGACAGCCACTTCGACTTCCCCGGGCAGGGCCGGCGGCTACGGCAATATTTTGATAAACTTTCGCCATGTTTATGTGCGACTTTTCGATTGACGTGTGTTTGTATTCCTATGCGTGAGGGGAGGGGGCACAAATCAAAAGCCAACAACTTATCCACCAGCACAGCACTGACGATAGTTTTTGGTTCGGTTGCAGAAGGGTCGGGTCGCACCATCAAGTTTTCTGGGTCAGCATGCGGAAAACCTTTAATCAGCAAGCAACGCCTAATGCATGGGGTTTCCTGCTTTTTCCCAGGGAAAACAAGGGGCAGGCACGGCATGACTTCACTTCACTTCACTCCACTCTACTCCGTGTCCAAGTGCTGTGACAATGGAAGGTTAAAGTTTGCACATACAAAAAGGGGTTTCCCACTCAAAAAGGGTCGTTGCTTTTGTTAGTTTATACTTAAGAAATAAGTCCTTTCGTTTCGTGCCTTAAAGAAATAAATACTTAAAGAATTCGTTGTTCGTTTTCTTAGTTTAAAATTGAATTAGTTGTCCTCTTTGCATTTTATATGGCCAGGCTTTTCCTTCGATTTATTATACTATTGAGCCACAAAAGCTGTAAAAGGAAATGCAGAATGGACCAAACACAAATGGCATCTGCCTCCGATGGGCTTCGAATATTTTCAGTCTATATTATCTATAAATTGTAGAGCTTGGAATAACAAATTGCATTTCATACACAATGGGGGACAAGAAGGGGCATTCATTGTAAAAGCAGCAAAGTAAATCTCTTTCTTGGTTTAAAGTTTAAAGCCATATGTCAGGGTGGTGGGGAATGGAGCAGGATCTCCTATTTATTCTCCTTGCTGCCACTGCCGCTGCTCTCCTTGATGACGGCACATATTTTATCGAATGCCGATTCCAGGCTATCAATAAACACTTTGCCATCGGCCTGATTCTTGTACGTGGTGACAATGGCGCCCGCAAACTCGTTCTGAATCGAATAGCTGCCACACAGAGAGGATATCAAAGAGGTTCAAGTAAATATTAGCGGTATTATAGTCTCACCCAATGCCAAAGCCATTCTTGACTACTGGACCAAAGGAGCCCGCCAGCAGGGCATCCGAACCCAGGGTCGAAGTGCTGATAATGTTGTTGTTGATGCGCTGATAGGCGTCAGTCTCGTATAACTCGGGTATGGGCAGTCCCTCCCGCTGGGCGGTGTTCCTCAGGGCAAACAGATGCCGATCGAAGCCCTGCCCCATGGCCGCATCCTTGGTGAGCTGGCCATGCACCTTGCTGCACTTGTCGATCATGGCACGCAGCTCGCCGGCACTCGGCTTAGTCCTCGCTGGCTGCAGGACAGCCTCGCAGAAGTCTCGCGTGGCCGTCGTGCAGGGACGCATCGTCTCGGTGCGTCCATGGCGGAAGGCGGAGGTGCTGCAGGACTCGTAGCTGCCCACATAGCCGGCGAAGGCCTGTCGATGGGCCAGCTGGAAGGACAGCTGAATTATGGAGTCGGGGCTCAGGCCATACTGTTTGCAGGTCAGCTTATTGAGGTGCGGATACCGCAGCAGATGCATGTCCAGGCTGTCCACAATGCTTGCATTCTTGGCATAGGCCTCCTCCACTGCCGATCTGGTCACGTCATCGATCTCAAAATTGATGGGCCGCACATTGCCATAGTCGCCCTCCGCGGGTGTGTGTACGGTCTCCGTGGACACGAACGGCTGCCGCAGGGTGTCCTTGTAGAGCTCGTTGAAGTAGCGCAGCACAGCGACGCCATCGCCCCACGAGTGCTCGAAATTAATGGCCGTCGTGCCGTCAGCGCTGATCAGCAGCGAAATGGACTTGTCGAACCACCTACAAAAAAAAGGGGATTTACAGATTAATCCAATAAGTTGTGTATAGGGCGGGGAAGATGTACCCTTACCGATTCTGCGCCTTTCCTGCCAGTAAATGCTTTAGCAGCGGCTCCTGGCTGTTTTCGTTGTAGATGCCATCCTCCTCGGCATCCAGGCACACGCAGAAGAGAGCGGCATCCACCTCGCTCTGCAGGAGATCAGCGTTCTTCGGGTTGCTCACAAAATTCGCCCTGTTCTGGGCCCACACATCGCGCTGTGAGGCAGTCAAGACGCCCAGCGGAACAGCAGCTGCCTCTCGCTCCACATCCAAGCGTAGCACAGCCTTCAGCCTGCCCAGAATCACGCTGGGACTCTCGATGTAGCCGCTGGAGTCGAGCACGTTCACCGCATACATGTGACCGCGTCGCATCACGAGTATGTGCTTCGATTCGGGCGCCTGCACGAGCTCATCCTTGCCCAAGCGGGGAATGCGCGCTGTTCCGAACAGCCGATTGTACTGGCTCATGTCCAGGGGGAAGGCCTTGAACGCGTAGGAGGCGTATGTGGCAAAGGCCTTCGGCGCCACCTTCATCCAGCGCCGATAGCTGGCCGTGTCGCTCTTCTTGGCGTTCATGTGGTACACCTCCGGCTCCAGCAGATCGGCCTGCAGCGAGCGCCAGAAGCGCAGCGAACTGATAATCAGATTGGTGGCCCGCACCACTTGTTGCTGGTACTCCGGTCGCGTGTCGTTCTTCATCACCAGCAGCGGATTGTAGTTGAGGGGCAGGGGCACACGATCGGCCAGGTACATGTCGAACCACGGCTGTGATATGTAGCTGGTGTGCTTGTTCTCCGCATCGTTTGCCTTCAGCTTGGCGTGCAGCTCCATGCCGATGCCCTGGCGGAATTGCTCCACCACCTGTTGCGTGCGGCCATGCTCCTGCGGCGTCAACAGGGGCTGGACAGCGGCCAGGAAACGCTGGCAAGTGTTCTCAAGCAGCGGTATGGGCAGACGGGGCAGCGAGCGCTGAAAGTAGAGCGTCGGCAGCTTCGAGCACTGCAGGTACTGGTAGTGCTGGCCGTGCGTCGTCGTTGTACGCGACGAGTTCGTGGATAGGAAGGAAAGGTTCCTGTTCACCTTTGCCCTGAACATTTTTGCCTATTTATTTAGTGTTTAAACGTCGACTCAAAGTCCAACCTGGAGTGGCAGCAACAACAAACAAGACAAGCGAAAAAAATTAGAAAGCAACAGCTGGTCGAGATCCGGTCGATCAGCTGATCGGCGCAGTCGATATATCGATTGCATGCGATGGCTGCGCGCCAAACCTAGGGATGGTATGAAAATTTGAATTTAATGTTTAAATTGAATTAGTGGGAATTTAATTATTAAATTTTTATTTTAAATTATTTAACTATGTATATTTTCTATTTCGTGTTTGAATTTAAATTTTAAACTTGAATTTCAATTTAATTATTTAAAATTAAATGTTAAAATGCGCAAAATACCCAACAATAAATATTTTTGCTGCAAATATTATTTCTGGCTGCCACAGGAAACTTGAAGCCGTATAAAAGCAAATAGAATTAACTCTTTAAATTCCACACAGCCAATAACAATTACCCATCGATTTGTACGATTTGTTCGATTTGAAGGTGCCTCAAAGTGCTTAAGCGTACTTTCACCTTTTGCGAAAGAGACTCACTTCGACTCGACTCGACTCGACTCTGACCTGACCCGTGGATAAACACGATTTTGTTTGCATTAGCCGTGGCAGAAGGAATGAAATGCCGTTTATTTGTTTGCTTTGCTTTCCCCGTTCGGTGTTTGCGTCCGTCTGACTGCGTGCCGGTCAAGAGCTGCTCTCCTGCTGGTTTTTATTATTCCACTGGATTTGCCGGTCGCTGTACCCAGGTGTGCCAGAATAAAATAAGGAGCGTACCCGGAGAAGAGCCACAGCGATAGCGACGACAGTGACAGCAAAAGCGGTAGAAATGAAAATTCGAATAAAAATGTTTATGCTTTGTCGAATTTAACGAGCAACCATTTGCTCATCGATTTCTTTCGCCGTACAATTTGCACTCGCTTCTACCCCACAATCGCTTAAATTAAGCAAAGTGTCCAGGGGAATCCCACTCACCATTCCGAAGCTTCGCATACATTTGCATAAAAGACATTTTGAGGGGTGTGGGGATCGCGATGGCGATGCTGGAGATGCGGATGTGGATGTGGATGCGGATGCGGATGGGTTGCAGTGTAATTGGGCGAAGTGAAATTGCGTTAATATTTAACCAGCGAGCGAAAGTGCAAAAGTGAAGCGCATTAAAACGGAGCACGGATGCGGCTCCTCGGGCCTTAGCGGAGAAGTGCGAAATTATGCGAGAAGGAACGGCAAAACCCTTTTCCCGCTGCATTATGAAGAATATACATACATACATATGTATGTACATATCTATGTATTAGCGAGGGTTATATAAAAGTGATGTGATGTGAAATGTTAAATGTTAGCCAAAAGGTCAGGCATCAACGAGGCTCCATGGGTGGTGGCACATGAATGTACATGAGGGATGTCAACGGGTCCAACGAATCCAAATGAAATGGATGACCGCGAATCCCCGCGTCTGGCATGGTCATGTGATTTCACTGTGAAATTGGTTTTCCATTAATGTCAGAATGAATTTATTGTGTTAATGCAACACAAAATCAAGTTAATTCAAAATTATTTTCGCCCGCAACGAAATGCCAATCAAACACCGTTATGTGATGACAAACAAAATTAAAATTTCAATTCCAATTAAACGCAAATCAGCTTTAATAAATAATTTCAATAATTATTGACACAACAAAATTCATAAAGGACAAATATCGAACATTTTTTAAGCATAATTAAGTTTTGACTTCGTTTAGTGAATACGAAAAAATATTTAAAACTGTTCCACTTCGGGGAAAAAAATTATGTGTGTGTGTGGGTATGTTTGTGTACATAATTAATTCATTTATTTCTTATTTATTTCAACGCGATTATTAATGAGTGCCATTCAAGAGCCCTTCGCCCAGTGGGGAATCTATTCAAGGTAATCCTTGGAGATGAAAAAAAAATGAAAAAATAAATGAATCCCGGAGCTCATTAATAGCAAAAAAAGAAGCAAGAGATGAGGTGGAAAAGTTTCAACTGTCGCCGGCAGATGTGGGGAAAATGCTATAAAAGAAAGTCCTAAAAATACGCTTTTTGTATAGCGAAAATCAACATTTGTTTCATTGCCGTCCCAGTTCCAGTCCCAGTGCCAGTCCCGGCTGCGCGGACAATAAACTGTTGACCATTCCAGCACGCACAGCTTGAAAGGGTCTCTGCGATTGGGATACCTTTTATCCTGGATTCCTGCCCATGGCAAGGTGTGGCTGGCAGCTGCGGGTTGACAATGGCCCTAAAAACAACAGCCCAGAAGGTGTTCCAGGTGAAAGAGTTAACAGGAAAATTCCATTTCCCCTTTCGTGATGACAATGGCAAATGGCAAATGGCAGGCAGACCTTGTGGCAGACACAAATTTGCATAGATGGCTCAGCATATTTGCTGGTATGTATTCCATTCAAGCAAATCATCGACTGCGACATGACAGGGACAAGAAATTGTGGCAATAACTCAGGGCAGGGTACACTGTACCGAGGCGAGGCGAACCGCAGCAGCAGCAGTCAGGATTAAAAAGCTAAATCAGAGAAAGTGAGAAAGAGAGGGAGAAATATAATTCTGGAATCCCAACGAATTCCGGCTTGTTCCGCTCTTCGATGTTACACCCCGCAGGCGGTAGGAAAAAAATCAAATTTAATTCCTCATCTTGTCTGAGAAATAAAGCTCATGGATTAAGGCCTGCGCCCACGTTCGGATCCCGCCCACTTGTCGATGTCCTGAAGATTGCAAAATAATGAACTCAAATATTCCGGGGGTACCACAATCTGCGGCCTTTGAGCCGGCAGCCTGCAAGTATGCCAAATCATGTTAATTTTCAGTTGAATTTCCCTCGTTGCACCCACTCTAATACATGACTTTCAACCGAGTAAATGATGCTTATAATTGCAGCAACGTTTAGTGGACTTTGAACCTGCCACGGTCAAGCGACACAATTTGCCATTAATTTATGGCCAGCAGCAGACGATGACCAGCAGCAGGAGTAGCAAAATTAATATATATGCTGCATGGAATATGCCGGGCTCTAGGGACAGGGTTCAATGTCACCGCCAATCAATAGCTGCAGGCCACAGAGTTTATTGATACTCACATGTATCCTGCCTTTTGTCTATTAATCATGGTTCCGCAGAGGATCAAGACCGGGCGTCTGCAACTGCAAATTCAAATTCAAATTTATAGATAAATTATCTCTAGACAATATGTATTCAGAGATTCAGCATTCAAGTTTTCATATTTACATATGTAAATGTTTCCATGTACCATTTAATGTTTCTACAAATGTTGGATTCAATTATGATTAGATGGTGAGAGGGGAAATTGGTGCAGTTTAGCTTTAAGATCTGTTTTGGGGATAACCCAAACCAATCCACAACCCAAGCGAAATTAAAGTATTTATATCCACATTCAAATGAGCGCCCAAGCGATGGAGAACAAAAACTAATGACACACCCAATTACGCCCCCATATCGTATGTATAAATTGTTCCTCTAATAAGCCGCATACATGTATGCATGTATGTATGTACGAGTATGTAAATGAATGCAAAGTTTACTGCCATTTCCTAATTTTATTGTTGGATGTGAAGCCATTCCTAAGGCCTCCTTAGACCCACGCAAACACCATTTTTTGATAATGATTTTCCTAGAAGGCCAAACAAATTGCTCCTTGCGTTGAGTTGAGTTGAGTTTCGTTTCGGTTTTTGTTTTTGTGCTCGACTGGGCCGGGCAGATTGCCTTTGCCTTTGCCTCTGCCTTGTCTTTGGGATGGAGAGCAAAAGCGAAATCATTTTTCACAAGAGCAGAACACAATCATTACGGCAAACAACAGAAGACCGAGCGAGCGAGGGGCCACACATTAAATTGTTATAAAGCCATCGTTGAGACGCATGACGCCCCCAAGGAAGCGCTGCCGGCGCCGCCGCCGACATGTGAAGTAGCAGTCCCCAGACCCTGTCGATGTTCCAGGCGCAGTTCTAGTGCCAGTCCCAGTCCCAGTCTCTATCCACCATTTCAGGGCCCCAACCCCACCCCGTGACGACATGTAACTGATGTTGTTTTGTTGTAAATTTAATTTTCCACAGCTGAGTGAGCCCCATGAGCAGGCAGGTCCTTCTGCTGCTGCTGCTCATGCTCGTTAGTGTAGGTCCAGTGTCCTGTCCTATTCTGTCCTGGCCCGAACTTTCATCTCGGTTCCACGTCAGATTGAATTGTTTTTTTTTCTGTTTTCGGGGACGGGGCCGGGGCTCCGGCGCCTTGCGTGCCGACAAGCGTTCTTCAAGAATTTTATGGTCAGCAATTAACAGTTTGGAGTGCGCTGCCCCCTGGAGGCACTGCCAACACTCGTGTCACATGTCGTGCAGTCAGCCATCAATCAGGCAGCGGCGTGCAGGAGGTTCAGGTAGAGGGGCACAGCAATCGTAATGGCAATCGGGAATGAGGCGGAAATGCGGAAAAATAAATCAAGTTCACATAATTTATGAAAAAAAAAAAATCCCTCAAGGACGCGCCGATAGCGTTTGCTCTGCTCGCTAAAAATAACAAAAATGGCTGCCTATATGCGTCACTCTCCCACACACACACTCTCTTTTTCTCTCCTCCTACCACCATTAGCTGTCTGGCATTTTCAATTCTGGGAATCCTCCACGCCATGACGAGACAGGACATTCGATTTTTGTATACGCGCATATTCGTGGATCATTCAAAATATTTGGAATTATTTACCCGATGATACTTTTCCCCCACCTTTTGATTGCAAGACTGCGGGGCGTAGCGGAGAGCAGAACGGAGAGTGACGTCAGTTTACGTGCTTTGCTGGGGATTTTCATGGTGAATGTGGAATCCCGGGGACTGTCTGAAAGTGGAAACCGATTGATCCAAATGAATTTGAATGGCCAGCAGTTGCAAGGGGGAGAGCATTTTCCCCAATTGCTTTTCATTTGGATTGTTCAATTGGGTGAAAATCAGCAAGAAAGAGAATGGCTGAGAGTGGAAGAGCGAGTGTCTGTCTGTGTGTCCACAGATTTACGGGAGTTCAGACAAAGTTTCTTTTTTCCTTTTTGTTTTTGTTTGTTGTGGTTGGTGGCGAAATGATTATTGCGGTGGGTGTTTAAATAGATCTTTTCAATGCTCTGGTAATTGATTTGAATGCGAGTTTGAAATTGAGTTTGAAATTAAACTAATCAAAGGAATTCGAATGCAATCATTAAGTCGCCCATTAAAATTATTCATAAATACCATCTTTAAGAGAGCAACATCTATTGATAGTCTGTTGCAGTTTTTTCCATAGAATTTCGTATTTTTTTGTCCCTTTTGCTAGCCAAAACAGAACACGAAGCCAATCAAAGTCAAAGCCGCACAAGCCATTGCCATTTTTTATAGAAATAAATATAAAAACATTTACATGCAGATGGAAAATAAATGGAACGTTTTTGTTGTTGTAAAGGGAGCTCCTCCGATGGACTTCCGTTGCATTCTGAACAGTCCTGCTCTGGCCCTGATGAATGAGTCGCATTCAGTTGCAGCTTAATTTCCGTAACAGGAGAGGCAAAGAGAAGGCCAAACGGAAGACCCAACAAATTGAAATGCAATCAAACAAATAAGAGACAGATACAGAAATGGTCGGCACTGAATTATGTATGGGAGAAAAAGTGACTGCCACTGGTATTGCCACTGGTACTGTTACTGCATTTTTCTGGTAGCACGTGAGTGCATCTTTCCATAGGTTCATGCATTTATTTGCATATTTACCGCAGCTCCTTCTCCTGCCACTCACTACCTGATGCACTGCAGATGCTGAAGCATTTACTGGATTTGCATTGACTACGGTATTCCGATGCTGGCACGGCTTCCACTTACACATGTCGGACTCTGACACGGCCTGGTCCTAGGCCAGGTCCTGGGCCTCGCATGCAAATTGTTTCGTCCTGCCAGTTGCTTTGAACAGAAATCCATCTGGCTAAATAGAATGCTCGAGTTGCTCGATTGAGAACTGATTTGCATACGTTCCATTCGATGTGGAGGAGGAATGGAATGTCGGTACATCGCACAAACAGCAGATCAACATAATTCAATGGTTAAATAGACAGCTGTTAAATAGGCAGAGCGGAATCTCTGTACTCAATCCCTAACATTTGCTGTTGTTCTGTTTCTTAGAATTAGGGCAGTGATGACTAGGCATCTAGAGGCATTCGAGACAGTCCTAATGGTCCCTGTGGACACTGACTCTTAAGCTTACACTCATTACATGAAATTAAAAAATTTAAACTCAGATTCATGACAATAGATTTTCTCCGAGAGTGGAAATTCGAAAAAGAATTTTAAAATATTTAAATCAAATTTTTTTAATATTGAAAACAAATATACTTCATATACAAATTAAATATCTGTATTTCCTATGAATTAATTATTAATATTTAATTAAAAGTGCTTTATATTTAGATTTCTATGCTTAAATCAACGTGAATTCTATTTAATTTCATTATAGTTGTATTTAAATATCGTATACATACATATTTAATTTAAATATGGGTGTATTTATTTTCACTTTGCCATTTTTCGCCGCGTGTAGCTCCTTGTGAAACTTTAAACACTTCTTAACTCATCTTTGAATGAGAAACTTTACCAAAAGTGTCTGAATTTCATCTTCCCTTGCCTTACTCGGAATAAATGTAGTTTGTATATTTTTGGCCTTCCCATTCCTCCGGCTTAAGTGTGAGCCACAATAAAGTTACCCGTTGGGCGTTGCATATCGCATAAAGTTGGTAAAGTTTTTGTGTGTCTCTCGCTGCTACTGGAGATGGGCAAAGTGCTAGTATTTGCATTACCTTCTTGTTGCCACTGGGTTTAATATTACAATTGAGCGTACTTGCTGGTGCTGCTGTCCTTGCTGTTGTTGGTTTCGCTCTTCATTTGCTCTGTAAATGTGAGAAGGAAAAAGGAGGAGCAGAGGCACCAGCACATAGCGGAAAAGATGCCCCGAATGGAGATGGAAACGTGGCTCCGGCAGCTTAGCGTTAATTCCCATGGAACTCAAACGAATGTGCTGGATAGTAAGTAGAAAAACACACACAAAACACACGCACACACACACACACACACACACACACACACACACACACACACACACACACACACACACACACACACACACACACACACACACACACATACACAAAGTGAGTGAAAGAGAGACACGCATAAATAGGTGTATCAAGTGCCATTTCGCATGACTAAGTTAGAAGCGAAATTAAAAAAGAAATTGCATGAAAAACTCGCAAAAGGCGGAGAAACACTGAAATAAAGTGAAATGCTTTGCGAAGAGGAGTCAAGAGGCGCCCGACAGCTTAAAGTGCAGCGAATTTCAAAATTGCCTAGCAAAAAAAAAAGGTCGTGCAACACACGTCTGAAGTGTTTGCAGCAACGCCACTTGCACTTAGCCGAGCTTTAAGGCCACTACAGCCATGGCGAGTAGCCTTGGGGTGGGGGCTGAAAACAAAGGCTGCGGCGCACATACAATTTTTCGCACCCCATACAAGCACTTCCGGCCACCGGGCTGTGGGCTGTAGGCTGTAGACTTCGGACAGGTATTTTTCTCATATAATCTGCATGGAAATTTCGCCACGTCCTGGTCCCGAAATCGATGACCCTGTTCTTTGTGTCTTTTGTTCAGATTCTGAACAGTTTAGACATTCTTGGGAAATTGCATTTGCCTTGAATTTTACCAAATTCATTTAAACAAAATTGGTTGCCCCTTGAGGTAAAGATTGTTCAGGGCTGGCTCCATTTGCTTAACTAAATTTGGATTAAAAGAATGCCAATTTCTGCTTGAATAACTTTCCAAAAACTGTAGCCACAAAATGTTGCCTAAATTCAGAGATTCAATAGAGGAATCCATAGATAGGCAGTGGGCACAATAACTTATTGTTCTTTTGGGAAATAAAATCGGCTTAAACTGGTTAGAGGAATCCACAAAGCAGACAAAAAATATACCACCCCCGTTAGTGGCAGTGCAGAATAAAGTCCCAAAGTCGACATACATTTATCCAGCACGTGCACGCCCACAGACCACCCACTCTGACTGGAGATGGCTTTGGATCAAAAGGAAGCCCCTGCAAAAATACTTACGTATCCTTATACACAATATTAACTCCATTATGGCCAAGACAATCCAGCTAATAGAACCGAAACAGAGCCATAGTGAGCGAGGGGTCAGTTTTTGCTTTCTGCTTTCGGTTTCCTTTTATGTTGGGTTGTGTTTTGCCCAGTGTTTCCTTCATTCTTAATGCGACACTCAATCGGATTTGTCCAGCAATGCTCCAGAAGATGAGATGGTCATAGATGAATTTTTGTTTGTACCACTGATTACGCATCAAGTGCCAAGGGCGATGAGCGGCGGAGCAGAGAGACAGAGAGAGATAGAGATCCCACAGCTACCTCGAAACATAAGCAAATTGTGGACAAATGGTAAAAATACACTTTCTATTCCATTGGGACTGTGTGTGTGTGTGTGTGTGTGTGTGGAGTATCCTTCTGTGTGTATTGTTTGCCATTCTTCGCATTTGTCAATATGTGAGTGGACATTCCATGCGACGTGGGCAAACATGAAAGGACCTTCTTTCCATATGTATGTAAAATAAAACAAATGAGTGCTTGGGCCCGGAAGTCATTCTCCTGTAGGTTCCTTAGCTTGACTTCCGTTTTATTTTGCGTGTGTGTGTGTGTATTTTTTGTTTATTAAAAAACATTTCACGGAATTAGTTTTAATTCGCTTAACAAGAAAACATCTCTTCAAGTTTATTTGGTTTTCAATTTAATTTCATTTCCTGTCAAGTGCCTCGCATTACACATACGGTGCTGGCGGCTGGCTCCAGGCACACAAAACACGCAATCGTCTGTCAGTTACGGACGGACGAATCTTCATTATTACTGCCGTGGAATAATACCAGGAAAATAAGGGGTGTGCTTCAAGCAGTACGGGAACAGTGTGCCTTTTGCTGTGTTGTTTTCCTCTTGTTTTCCCTCGCGTGCACTCGAGTGCAGCTCATTTATCATGATGCTTGGTGCTTTTCGTTGGCTTTTCCGCCCCTCTCCCCTTTCTTTAATGCTGTCATTTCGGCCATTTCCATTCTCCATTTTCGTTGGATGCAAAATGAATTCAAGACTGGGAGAGAGTAGAAAATGTTCTCAACCTGTAGCCTGCCTTAATGAGGCGCCCCCACTACTTTACTCTAGTATTTCCTAGTAGTTCTAATTGGTCAATTAGCGGAGCGGTGCGGGAAGTGGGAACCATTTCTTATGCCATTCGGTCTGCGCTAATATATTACTAAATATATCCATGGCAACAGCCTTCCCGGTACGAGGGGTCCTTGAATATAAATATATATAAAAAAAAACATAATGCGAGCAAAATAAATGCCTGAAAAAAGCAGCTGCCAAACAAAAAAAAGACAGACACACAAGCAAACAGGGGGAGAGACAGAGTGCGATATATAAACAGCTAAAGAATATTCATGGGCTTCAATAAACCCCAAAAGAAAAGGACATCTTTTTGGCCAGTCCCCGTCCCCGTTCCCGTTTCAGTCTCAGATCTGGAACATTAAAGTGCTGCCGGGAATGATAAAAGCAGGACAACAAAAAAAAAACAAAAAAATAAATAAATATAAGGCACGATACAAACAAAGGAAACGAAACGCGCAAACAGCAAACGTGCATTAAAAATATTGCAAGGGACACACAGCAGAAGGAAAGGACTTGTTGTGGTCCCAGAACTGGGACCCACCACAACGATAGATAGATTAATACATAGATACAGTGTACACTGTACAGTGACAATTAAAGTTCAGCTGGGCGAAGGAAAAGAAGGACATTTAAAGCAGGGCAGGGCCCCATTAAGACAATGGCCGGATGAATGGCAAAATAAATAAAATTGATTAGAAATGGGATGTGAAATCGATGCCAGGCTCCAGTCCAGCTCCGCCTTTGGCTCCTTATCTGACGGCCATTTCATTATTTTAATGCAGCAGATGAATCGTGGCCCCGCCTCAGCCCAACAAACAACGAAACTTATCCGGAATTGACTGACTGCCTGAATGACTGACTGACTGGCAGACACAGACTGACTGACAACAGAGTATTGATTGACAAGTGGGCCTCCGCATCCTGTTGGCAGAAGTTGACAGGATTCTGTCTATATATACTCGCAGTATTTATATTTTATTCAACGTTTAGCCCTATTTCTCGTTGACATTTTGTAGCAGCAGAAAGTACTGTCCACTCGTCCGAACCATCTGCAAATCAATCACATGAAAATGGAAAGAAGTGAAGAAGGAAATCCACTCCGCTCCACTCACCGACATTAGGGTAGGCAGAGACATGGGCAGAAACCAGGACACGTCCAGCCGAAAGCAGCGATTCGTGCGCATCAGCATCATGCGAATGAGTTGCCGGAACTCACGGGACTCCTCGTACCATTCGCACGCATAGAACGCCCCGGCAATCTGTTCACTCTGCCAGAAAGTAAAAAGCAAAAGCACCAGCCAAAGGGATTAGTCGTTGCTAGAATCTAGAAGCCACACACACTCACAGCTGTCGAAAATCGCTGGCCATTGTAGCAGTAGACGACAATCTGATAGCCGGAGGCCAGCAGGTACATGGTCATCCGGATCATGGTAATGCTGCTGCTGTTGCCCTGCAAAGAAAGTCGAATATGGAAAACCAAAATCTCTGGCCACAGGAACAGACACCCCAGCCGCCCCCCCCCACCCCTCCTCATTCATACCAGGCCAACACTCAACTGGAAGAGGGCCAGGCCCCAACCAAAGAGGCTGAACAGGAATTGGGTGAGCGTTATGTGACGGAAGCAGTCGTTGACCTCCTCTGCAAAACTGATTGCAAATAGCATTAGGTGAGGGGAGTAGCACAGCATAGCATACATGGTTGATGCATGCCACTCACTCACCTTGCCACACGCTGGTATTGATAGATGCAGCAGCGCAGGTACTCCAAACGACGCTCTGGTGGCACTAGCGGCGACGTGGCGCCGGCAATCATTTCGATGAGGGACTTTATCAGGCCCACACTGTGGAGGCACAGCACAATGAAGATGCCATCGAAGCTAACGGCGCCTGTGGGGCGAGGCATCCGCAATTAGTAAATCAGATTGGCGTGCAGGCGACTTGCATACTCACACATGCCGCAGATGTAGAGGGAGCAGGACTCGAGATACATTGGGATGTGGTAGTAGGGAAAGGCGAGACCCTTGTCCTGCCAGGCAGGATAGAGCGAAGGCAAAGCTGCAACAGCCACAACGAATGCCGTGAGGCAGAAATGGGAAGATGGAGAGGCTTTGTCTACTCACGCAAAACAATGTCGAAGGTGCCGGCTGGGCGGGTGAAATAGCGGTAGAGATTGCTGGCGAACGAGCTGATAAAATAGTTCGATGTGAGGGCTATGCAGCAGTACAGATAGATCAAAAGTTGGCGTCGTGTGCTGACCCAATAATGCTGCATGATGTCCTCCACACGCTGACGAAGAGACTGTGCCACAGGCAGATCTAAATGACCAAAACTTCACTGAAGAATGACCAAAACACTGAGTGGCTCTCACCCGAAATGGCGGCAAAGAGCTCACAGCGTTGCAGCAGCTCGTGACAGCGAGCCTTCCTTAGCAGCTCGTAGATCCTGCGATGGGCAAACAGAAAGTACCACATCTTGGCAATCGACGTGAGAAACTGCAGGGCAGTGCTGACGGTCTGTCCGGACACAAATGAGTCATTAGTTTGGCTACGGCGGAAAGCAGACTGGAGGAGTCAAAGTGTCTGAGATCTCACCTCGACTATCTGCGGCATATCCTCGATATAATGCCGAAACATCTGCAAATGGCCATAGAGGGAGGCCAGGCTGCTCAGGCTGAGCACGATGGTCCATCTACGAAAAGGAATGCTGTCTGAGATAAGACTGCCACCCACATCATACAAATATCATACATACACTCTCAATGCCCTGTCCCATCGTGTGGGCCTCATCAGATTGAAGCCGACCGTGTAGGAGAGACGGATCATCTCCCTGATGCTGTGAAAGTTGCGCTTCTTCAGCGCAGCGGCCTCTTCCGACGAGTACATGTCCACTAATTGACAGCTAATTGTCCTAATCGGCCATTTATAACCCTCTGATTAATCATTAATTATGCATTGGGAGGTGTGACGGTAAGGCGGTGCCACGCCCCATTACGTGAGCGCAAAGTTGCATTAAATAATTGAAACACTTTTCTTGGGGCTGCTTCATGGGATGTGTCCACCGAGTAATTAGTAATGCCACATAATGAGATCTACACCCCGTGAAGGCACGCAGGATACAGCAATTGAAACAAATTAAAGTTCAACGGACTTTTGGGCAACCCAAAACGACCCCCAACTTTCACCACAAGTTGGTTTTCTTTATCCGAAAGCTTGAAGTGTTTATACTTTCAAGGGAGAAGCTTTCCACAGCTTTTCCTTGGGGTTGTTTCCTTGCTTCTGATGCTGAGACGCTCCACAACACTAGATGAAAGCTTTTGCGTAAACTCAAATTGAACAATTACATGACATTACATGGCCTGAATTTTACAGAATAATTCAAGTAGAATTACAGTCGATATTCAACGCTGTATTTCCGCTCAAATCTGTTTGAAATATGTACATATGTACATATATCCAAAATATAGCAGAAACTCCCACCCAAAAAAAGTCCCCATAAATAAAGAAAACCCAATCGAATGTTAAATAGTTTGCTCAATGATTTTTAGTATATATTTTCATGACCTTTCGCTCATATAGATTTGAATACGTTTGTTTTTTGTTTTGTTTATTAAATAAATTTGTATGCACTCGTCAACGATTTTCGGGTATTCGGTATTCACTTTTTGCTGATTTACAGACAGATGTTTAAATGTACTCGCACTATGTATACATACATAAACAAATGTATGTATCGTTAGGTATGTAAATAATTTAAATTTAAATATTAATAACATTTGTCGAATTTTGTGTCGCGTTGCAGCTAAGTCGTGTGTGTTTTGTTTTTCTTAGATTTCTCTTTTTACAGAATATTTCATGACAATCATTAAGCGGGTGTAAAATTTAATTCGAAAATTAAATAAAATAAAAACTGAAACTAGTTCAATCTTGCTGGCTTTCGGGGATTGTATAGGAAATAAATATATGTATGTATGTACAAAAGAGGTAAAAGGTAACAATTAAACTTATGGCGTGGCGGAATGTTGCCGGGGCGTGTGGGCTCATCAAAATCCTTGGCAATTATAAACCTAAATGAAATTGCTTACAAAAATTCCTTGAATGCGATTCAAGCATTTATCAATACATACATACATTGTACATACATATATATGTACATAAATTGTATTTGCTTAAAATTTGTATCTATATTAAATCGATTTTTCTTGGCTTTATAACTAATATACATATACATAAGTATGTATGTATATTGTATATTTAGTTTTAGAATAGTTTGTTTTTCTTTTTCTTTTGCTTTGGTTTTGGTTTTGTTAACGATTCGAAAAGCGGACGTTGAGACTCTCTTAATACCGTGTGTCTGTCTCTTAATAAAAGTGCTGTTTCCATTTCTTTTCTTTTCTTTTCTTTACAGTGTATCTGTGTGACGTGTCTCTCTGCCTACGTGTGTGAGTGGGGGTGTACAGGTGAGTGTAATGTTAGTGTTCGTGTTAATGTTAATGTGAGTGAGCTCGTATTCCATTACTTTGATATGTTTCTAAGAGGCGGCTAACATCTTGCATACTGGCAAACGAAACGATTTAGCAATTGAATAAGTTCGATTCGGTACGGTTTGTTCTGCCTTATAGAGGTCATAAATGCTGAATTGCTGATTGCTGCTATCTCTTCTCTGGCACAAGGCCATACATTATTTTTTCTGTAAAAAAAGGAGGATCGTAGGCGCGGAATTTTGGAAGTTCAACGCGGACGCAGGCGCACACGCGGACACACGGAGTGTGGAATGTAAAGGGGTGTTGGGAAGGGGCGCGGGGCTAATTGACTTAATACTTTCGAAATAGAGGTAGACCCATGGGGAGGCCTTACAATTGTATTGCTTACGTATTCGGATAACGGATTAACAAAGTAACTAAATATACTCATACATCCATACATTCAGACACACACACACACACATGCACTCACTCAATCAGTAACTTAATATTTCAGTACAGTGCGTTACAAAACCATATCGAAATCGATTGAACGAGGTGGTTAACAATCCTACACAACTAACAAACATTACATTAGTGGGTGGATGGGCAGGGGGGGTGCCATGACACAGAAATATTAATATGTAATATGATAACTCTATAAATAACAACAACAACAACAACAACATATCATGTATGTATGTGTAGCGAAGCAATCGCATGTATCCTTTAGCTTCTTTATTCCCTACATGGCAACCAGATAGACAGACCTCAGGCGAACGTATATCAGCGGCAGGGGGTGGTGTGTGGGGTGTGTGGGGGGGGGGTGGTGGTAATAAGCCAAGCACCTAACCGATAAGCCCTAAAGCACACGCACATGCAATATACATATGTATGTATGTATTTTGTTAAGATATAGAAACGAACGATTTTTGGCTACATTATGAATTTGAGAACTCGAACGAATTAAAATTTACGATTTACGATTTACGATCTACGATCTATGTACACACAGATACAGTTACTATATGCATTAGGCTCTATGCTGATTCTACTTTGTATGGTGTTTTCGTTTCCCCCCCCCCCCGTCATCTTTCAACTTTCATCCTCAAAAACATTCTTTTAGTTTTCTGGGTTTGCTTTTGCTTTTGCTTTTGCTGTTTGTTTGCTTTTGTTGGCGGCTTGATTTGAAAAATAGTATCTAATAGATTGTATATGTATATATGTATATACCTTGTAAATATGCGAACTTTTTGCAATTGCGATGCGTGTATATAGTATATACTCCTCTATATATATTGTATGTATATTTTTTTGTTATAAGTTGCATTCAAAATATGAATATATTTGTTTTATTTTTTATTTATTTTTGCTATTTAGGCTTTTGTGGTGATTCTCTCGCACTCGCACTCGTTCTCTCTCCCTCTCTCTCTCTCTCTGGTTACTCTTTGGGATTAGGTTATAGCAGTGTCTCTCTGAAGGCTTTAAATGTAAAATAAGGTTTTGCTCTCTGTACACGGATTGGCTTTGCTCTGCTCTACTTTGCTTTGGATTGGATCTTTGCTATTATTTACACACTATTACACTCAATTCGTTTATGCGTTATCATCAACAGTAGTAAGTAGTATTACCATTGTATTGTATTGTATTGTATTGTATGTATATAATGTTGTATTCCTAATGCTATACTCTCTTCGGCTCAGCAACGATTCTCCTGCGAGTCATTCCATCTGTCGTGTGGCTCTCTCCTCCTCCTGCTTCCTGCATCTCCATCTCACTAGACTAGGATACTGTTCATTGCTTTTATATAATTCACATTCCATGTTTGCTAACTTTGCTATCACTTTGAGTTTTCCCTTTGTATCTGTGTTTCTGTTTGTGTTTGTTGTTTTTTTGTTTGTTTTTTTATTTGTGTTAACTAATTGCTACGTGGGATCGCCGCCCCTGGCGTTGGCGTCGCCGCTAGTGTCGGCACCATCCCGTGGCTGGAGCAGCGCCCGTTGCTCATCATTGGCCTCTGCTTCACCTTCAGCCTCGGCCTCGGCCTCAGCTTCGGCTTCAGCCTCAGCTTGGCGATCCACTGTGGGGGGCAGGGCAGCGGCGGTGACAGCGGCGGCTGCGATCTCCTCTCCTGCGCGGCTGCTCACTGGCCAGGTGAAGGTCGTCTCGGAGTCTGTGTTGGAGGGTAGTCGAAAAGATTAGTAATCTGGCATGGAATATATTTTACAGAAGTGCTTCAACAGTTATGATCAATAAGCAGCGTATGTGTGTGGTGTGTGTGTGTGTGTGTGTGTGTGTGTATGATCAAATTCTAAAGCTTTTTTACATCAATCTACATCGATGTAAGGACACCACAACAAATAACAAATAGAAATCGTATCGTAGTGCTAAGTATACGGAAATCAGTGTGGGGGGGAGGAAGGAATCTTCCTGCACTCGTTATCGTAATGCAAGAGTCAGTCAGTGCTCAGTGCACGATATCGTTATCGTTATTTTCATCGATCTTTCAATACTAACAGCTTCTTGCTCGCCTGTCACTCTTCCATGATGAGGTGTTTTTTGTGGTGTTTCTGTTGGTGTCTGTGGGTGGGGGAATGTTGGTTTTGGTTGATTGGTTGATTGGTTGGTTGGTGGGTTCAGAATGCAGCATCGAAGAAGTTTGCTGGGGGGGAGGTAGGAGAGTAGAAGAGGTACAGTCGATGATCGATGCGTGGGGGCAAGCGAGACAAATAAATATGTATATATGTGTATATAGAGAAAGAAAGAGATAAAGAGTAGGTTTTTTTTTTTCGTTTTGTTATTGGTTTTTTTGGGGATTTGGATTACTCAGAGACGCACTCCATTTTGTATGGAATTGATTAGAAAATATAGAGAATAGAAAGAGTGAATGCCACCCCCCGGATAACCTACCCAGACTGCTGTCCCTGGTGTGCTGTCCCTCCGTGGAGCCGGTGGCCGCCTGCGACGCTGCCGCACTGCTGGAGCGTGCGAGGAGCGGCTTCACCTGGCGTAGGGCTTGCTCCTCGGGATAGCGCGGAGTCTGGAACTTGGTTGGTTTAAATGATGATGATGATTGCAATGTCGCAGGTCCTGAGCGTTGGTGCATTAGCGTACGGTGCCTGAGGGGTGGTGGGGATATAGACTTGGCTAAAACTGAATGAGGTAATTTATTCGGTGAGTAATCGCTGCCAGATTCGCCCTGAAATGCAAAACAGATATCGAAGAGGTTTATTTGAGCAGCCAAAAATTTGTTTGTAAGAGAGGGAGAGAGACCCACCATAACAGTGCCGTTGTCGGAGACGCCCGAGCCGGACATGTTGTCCGCCAGAAGGCGCTCGCTCTCCGGATCGGACAGGACGCGTGAGATATCAGACTTGTTTTTCAGTATAGACTTGGAGCGCCTGTGATGCTCCAGATTGGGTGACGCATCAATCGAGTCTATTGATGAGGAATGCTTGCTCTCGAACTTGGCTATAAAATAAAGCATACAAAAGGATCAGCAGGGATACGTCTAAGTAAGGATGTACGCACCTTTGGAGCCTGCATTCTGAATGCCAAACAAATGCTGATTGATCAGTTTGGTGGCAGTGGCTAAGCTCTTGCCCGGCGTGAACACCGAACGCTTCTTCTTTGGGCCCCGCCGGCGGCAGCGCTTCCGCTGGCCGCAGGGCTGCTACCCAATCCGCCGGATCCATCCACCCGGCCACACGTATCGTCGTCCAGCCTGGTGTCCTCAAAGCGGGCACGCGGACGTGCCACGCTGCCGCCGCTCGGACTGGGCCGCATCGCGGTGAAGCTTTGTTGGAACCGCGTCTTGCGATGCTTTGGCACAGTGTTCTCGTTGAGGCTGACGCGGCTGCCGCGCTCCTGGACATCGAAGTTCTGGTAGACATCGTCCAGAGGACTCATTCCTCCGCCACCGGCAGCAAGGTTGCGCAGCGCCGTGTCCCCCGAGGCGCTCTTCTTCACCTGAGCCCGTAGACCCGTCGCAGACGAGGAGGAGGAGATGGTGGCTGGCAGGCCCACAATGAAGCCCGTCGAGCTGCTGATGCCATGGTGGTGATGGTGGCCCTCGCGCTCCAGCGGATTTATGTACAGATTGTCCATGTCGATGTCCAGGGCACAGGCCTCGTCGTTGAAATCCGCCGTGAGGTCGCCCTGCGACAGGAACGGATGCGTCTGGCAGCTGGCGTACGTATCGGAGCTGTCGACGCTGGCCAAATCCGCATTGTTGTTGTTGTTGCTGCTGCTGCCGCCGCTGCCCGCCCCGTAGTGGGTGCTGAAGTTTCCCCAAACAGGAGCAGACCATTGGCGCCGCCCATGCCGCCAGCAGCGCCTACTGTGGTGGTGGTGTTGAAGTTGTTGTTGTAGTTGTGGTTGAAATTGGCGGCACTGGAGATGGTCGCACCGAAGCGCATGGACGCGTCCAGGGGCAGGGCAATGGTCGTCGAGGTGGTGGTGCCATACGACGAGGATGTGGACGATGACTGCGAGATGATGGGCATGGCACTGCCACTGGTGCTGGTGTACACGGGCAGCAGGATGCCAGCGGCGGGCGGTGGCGGTGGCAGTGGCAGGGCCATTAGTGAACCCAAGCCCACCGCCTGATGGCGCTGGTAGCTGTGTGGCGTCGGCGCCAGTTGGGGGGCAAGCAGACCGAACTGGTTGGCCTGCCGATTGGCTGCCGCCAGACGCATCTCCTGGCAGATCGGCTTGTGGAAGTCCGAAGTGGGAAGCGCGATCACCCCCTCTGCGTCGGTGTACTCCTTGAAGTCCTGCAACGAGTTGTGTGGTTGGTAGTATTGGTGGATCAGGGGATCAAAGATCAGGCCAGGTCCTGCTTGGATTGCTTTATTGTTGATGTTCGGTGTAGTACCTGGTCTGGTCTGGTCTCTGGGTTAGCTTTGTGTGTGTGTGTGTGTGTGTGAGTGTTTGTGTGTGTGCGTGTCACAGTGACTGCGATTTGTTTCGTTGTGGTGGTGTCGCTCGTTAGAACGTAATAAAAACATGCAGCTAGGAGGCGCCAAGTAAAACGCAAACGTGCATCGCTAATTATTCATAATTATTCGTAATTATTATTAATCAAAAACCTAAGTGAAAACGTTAACTGATAAACAAATGCGGTGCGATTCCAAAATGCAGAATATTTCATAACTTTTGAAATTCAATCCTTTCTCAAACCCTTTCCAGATTGCGAGATACTCCTATAAAAGATATTCGTACGATGCTTCCAAGTTCCAATTGATTCCCCAAGCTTCATTGTTGGTTTCAGAATTTCGTAAACTTACACTCCTCACGAACATTTCACTAGATCACGTGTACAAGCAAAAAGGTAATGGAATCTCTATGAATATTCGTTTAATGATTCAACTTTGGCTACAAATATTGAGTTTCTTCATTGAAAAATTCTGATATGATACTAAATATGTATCTCTCCCTTAACCCTGTGTATGGACCTCTTTCAAGAAATATTTGAAAAGTCTTTATATTAAAAAAATATTGCAAATTTGAATTTTTCATTAAAATAATACATACAAAAATATACAAAGGTTAAAATTAATTCAAAATAATAAAAATATATAAATAAATGAATAAAAATATAAAAACGTATAACATATTTATTCATAAGACTTAAAATCGTTAATACAAATTAAAAGCTGATAATTATCCAAATAATTATTAATTAAATTATTCCGTGGGACGAGTAGGCTAAATTAAGTTTTTTTTTGCAGTGCTAGGAAAGGTTAATAAACAATATAGTACAATATACGAACAATAAAAGAAATGAATTAATATAATTAATATAATTAAATGAATTAATTGAATTAAACCTGTCACAAATGAAAAACATCGCAATACTGAGATGCCATAGAAAAGGTTAAGGTTTCCTCTGAGATCTACCTGATCTCCATCTACTGATCTGATGCCTCAAGATGAGTCTTTGCGCAAATAAAGTTTCGATTTCGAGTGCTCCAATACTTACCCGCGGGTTGCTCCACTTCCACATGGGAGGCATTGTGCAAAGTGGTGTTCCATTGCTCAACGGTTTTAAATGATAAATCTCTAATCGAAACGACATTGAAATTGATATGGAAACCGAAAGCAAAGGAGAAACATTCTAGACGAGCAACACGGATAGTATCAGCAGGCGGAAGAATAAGTCGAGAGAGTGCGGCGGATAAATAAATTCGATTCATGGTTTGGTATTTTTTATTGCAAGATTTTCTGTTCAGTTTTGTTCGGTTTGTGTGCTGGCTGGCTGCTTCGCTTCGTTGAGTGGTAACAGAAATAAACAACAACTAATAATGTAGGTATATAGAGAGCGTTAACAATTGTTCATCAAGTGGCTGTACTAGAATGTATATATGTATGTGTAATTGATTTATGGTTTATTGTTTGTTTTTCTCATTTTCGTTGATTGGTTTTCCCTTTTTGTTTGTTGGCGTTTTTCGAGTAATTAATTTGTGGTCTGATGTACCCATTTGCTACGATATAGGATACGATTAGGCTAATTGTAATTTATATAATTACGTGCTTAGTGCAAATAGTAGAACGATCCGATCGATTTAAACTTTCGTCAAGCCCTCAAGCTCCCCCAATAGAGTCTTGGTTTCAATAATACACTTTAAATAATATTAACACATGCGCTTTGGCTTCATCTTCATTCCTGGTGTCGGTTTAATCCGTTTTTCTTTTTGGTTTTGGTTTTTGTGGCTGAGTGTAGAGATTATATATACTCGTAGTAGGTAGAGATTATAGAGATTAATTTAATAAAATTCTTAGAATTTTCTATGTCTTTGTTTAGCTTTCACGTCGCGCGTCCACAATCCGTTTCGCTCACGATGTTAACAGATAAATGGCATAACACAGTAGTAATCATAATTAATTGGTATTAAATCGTAGTTGTTTTTAAAGGTTAAAGCTAATTAACGAGTAATCGTAAATTTTCAAGGCTCCACTCCCTTTCCGCTGGGAGTGAATTTTTGTTCTTTTTTTGTCTACTAGTATTTAGATATAACCGAATTTTTGTATTATTCTGCTAAACGCTATTCGCGCGCAATGGAATACACTCGCCTTGGCATCCTGGCAAGCCCTTTAAGAAAAAGAAAATGAAAAAGAAACAAAGTCAACATAAAAATTTCCATTTCCAATTCGCACAAGTTTTTCCATTCTCACACAAAGCCAAAACACAAAACAGAGAGGAGAACACAAAAAACGGATAGAAATCACAAAGAAATAAAATATGAAAAAAAAAATAAGAAACGGAAACGATCTTCAAACAAGGGGGCGGGAGACATGGACGAGGACGAGGTGCTTTGGCGTTACCATCTTCGTTTTGTTCAGACTTTTCATAGATAGTATATGTCGATGGTGCCCTCCTCGAGCATTCGCTTCAGGGCCAGATAGTTTTTGGGCGATGGCGGTGGCCGCACCAGCCGCTGCATGCTGTACTCCCGGTCGTGGAACACACAAATGCGATCCTGCAATCAACAACATTGAGACGCCCTCAATATCCCCAACCAACAGGATGGATCCAAACTACTGCACACACGCGTGCGTGCGTGCGTGTGTGTGTGTGTGTGCGCGTGTGGGGGGATCGCTAGCTAGGCATAAAGCTCAGCCTCAAGCTGTTACCAAATCATAGGAAGGAGAGTCTGCAGATCTTCATCTCAAATTGCATTTTGCTTTTACGGGTTAACAATTTGTTTCACGGTCTGCCAATGTTTTCTGCCTGGTTAATAATACTATTACACTTTTGCGCATGAATAGTGTTTAGTTTGTTTTAGTTGTTGCGGTTTTAGTCAAGTGTGTGCGTAAATCGAATTCGTAATTAAAAATTAGAAAAAAAAAAAAAATTTTGCAAAAAGCATGCAATTAACACATAGGAAACACATCCATAGTGCATACAGTGGACACAGTAAAAGCATTCAAAATTAAAAGAAAAGAAAAAACAATTGTTAGCATACAGTTAGAGTGACAGTTACAGGTAGAGTTTTAGCGGTATTAGTTTTACCTTGGTGGTGCAGAAGCAGCACTCGAACTCCACGGGCACATCCTGCTCCAGGTTGTCCATGCGCTGATTCTGCAGATTCTCGAGCGCCACTTGGCGTCGCAGTTCGGCCACTTCCTATAAATAGGATTTTGTTGTTTGGGTTTTGCATAATGTAAAACAAAATGTGGTTCAGCGACAGAAAACAAATCGGAATATACGAGTACATATACGAATATATATATATAATATATATTTTATATACAGTAGAGTAGATTAGAGTAGAGTATAGGAAATGCACCACCAATGCAGGCAGACCAGACAACATGCAGCATACCATACCAAAATTAGATAGTGATTAGTTATAGTTAGTACTAGTTGGATTAATTAATTGGGCAACTTGTTCTAAGTATTTGCTGAGCATGCGGCCTGCTTGCTAACTGATGCTCAAGCTGTGTGTGTGTGTGTGTGCGTGAAAGTGTGTGTGCCTGAAATGTCATCTATTTCTATGTTAAAATATTCAAATCTAAGCAACACCCTTTGCTGCTCTCAAAACAGAAAATCTACTCGACTCCAAGTCATTTCACATCTATCATTAAATTGTGCCCTAAATGCGCTCTAAAATTCAACTTTCTATTTGTGAGTATAAGCCAATATAAGCACCCAGTATAAGAGCATATGAAACCATCTGCCAATCCCCCCTCCCCACAGTGCTACTTGCCACTGTCCACTGTACAGTAGGCACAATACACGGTTACCCCAAGATCGATGGCCCATGGAACCGTCTGAGCGACGACTACGATAATGGCTATGTGGACAGTCGATTGGGGGGCTATGATGGTAATGGCGAATATAGGGAAAACTGGGCGGGCATTACCGTCAGTCCCGACTGTATAACGCTAGAGCCCAGTCCCCAGAATCCACCCATGGAAAACAATGGACCACTGTTGACGACTACGACCTGTTACCCACCGCTGGAGAGCAATCCAGCAACACCACCGCCACCGCCAGCAACGACCACCATTTGCGAATATCCACCTCAGATCGCATCATCACCGCCGGAACCGTTGCGTCCAGCTTGGCATCAGGACAATGTGGATGAGAGCGAGGATCGACGCAAGGAGCTGCGCATCATGTTGCAGCACCTGTACGTGGCTCAGGCTCGGGTGCAGCTGGAGGCCACCGAGATTCGGAAGGCCCAAGGCGTGGCCTCCTCCGCCCAGGCGCAGCTGGAGGAGTCGACCAATAATGTACGCACTATCACAGCCTCACTGCACACGGCCCAGCAGTCGGTGGCCGCTGCGGCCATACGTGCTCAGATCTCCCAGCTTCAGCTGGCAGCACACGATCAGCTGCTGTTTGCCGCACGACAGGACGTGGATTCGCTGTCCTCGCAGATGGTCGGACTGCAGGCGGCCGAGGGCATTGTCCAGCCGAAGCTCAACGTGGATCTGGGTGCACTTTTGGAGAAGCTGAAGCAGCCGCTGCAGCAATTCGACAAGCCAACGCCCGTGCCACCCATCATCAATATGCAAGGATTTGGGTTTTATCCGCAGCAACAGCAACAGCCGCAACAGCAACAGCAGCAGCAACAGCAGCAGCAGCAGCAAAATCAGCCGCAGGGACAAACGCAATGGCAACCGCAGTGGCAACAACAGAATGGAGTCGGTGGAGGGCAGGTGCTATTGCCTGGAGACATAGGCGCACCAACGGGCGGGCAAGGTGGGAATCGCAACAAGCCGGTTGCCTCTCCCAACGAAATGAAACAGGTGCCGGATCAGCCGAATTTCGAAAGTTCGTACAAGAATTGGTACGATATTTAGTTGGATTTACTATATCTACCAAGTGTGCGTATCCAGGTGTATCTATGCGATGCATCTCCAACTGTTTATTTACATATATTTTGCATTAACTTTGATTCATTTTGTGTCCTCTAAATAAATTGATGGATACCCTGGATATCTCTTTCATGTATGTTTCTATCTGTGTGTGGTGTGTGTGTGGTGTGTGTGTGGTGTGTGTATGTTTCTATGTTTGTGTAGCTTTGTTTGTGTATGTGGTCAAGAGAGAGAGAGAGAGATCTAAAATTCGCTTGCTCAGGGTTTAATTGATCCAAAGAAATATATATGTATATGACACTTACGAAGGCCAAATGAAAGTTTTATTCTATTTTATTTTGTTAATTTTTGAGAGATATTTCATTTGGTTTTTCTTCTCAAGCATTAAGAATAGAAATTTATAAAATTAGTAGAGGAGCATTAATATAAGCTTTAAATGAACATTGGTTAACCGGACTAGCAAATATTAAAGGAAAATCTAAGATAGAGTATGAGAGAGTAAGAAGTAGAGGCCCTTCACTTATGACAAAGAATTGTATCTTTTAAACCCAAAGCAAGCTAACCGCTAAAATAATATTTACAAAAATTAAGAAAAAGTAAAACGAATAAAAATTGAGAAGCTGACTTTTAATAGAAATACGAAAACCGATCAAGATGGGATAAAGAATCAAAAATGTGATGCAGATTTGAGCTGGCATTCGATTGGCTAATGCAGCCGGAAAATGCTGATGCAGTCGCATCGCAGCCAAGGGGCCTCAAAAATAGAAAAACTATAAAATAATTGTATAAATGAACCAAAGATATAGTAGTAGTAGTAGTAGTAGTAGTATGGGTCTTAGCATTGTGTGTGTGTGTGTGTGTGTGTGTTTCAGCCACTGAAAAACGAATCATTCAATCCGCAATATCCATATATTTTTAGCCATATCAATTCCATTCAAAATCAAGGCTCATAAATGGGAGAGAATGGGCAAAGAATTATTCAGTACATATTAAAGAGTAGATAGAGTATATAGATTGAGTAGCTGTGGTGGCATTCGGATTGAGAGTAGAGTAGGTAGAGTAGAGTAGAGTAGCTTGAGTTCTTGTGTATACTTTCAATGTACCTCCTTACTGCGTCCCCGTAAAATCTAAAAAGTTGAAATGTGTTGGTAGTTGTTAAAGATACTTTAGTTTTGGCTCTTTGTTGCTTTCGTTTTTGCTTGCTTCTTAAGAGTCTTAAGGTTTTTCATTCTTTTTTTCATTTCTTTTCCAAATTCTTTATGTGGGTTTCATTTCATTTCAATTCAATTCAATTCAATCGAGTGTATAAACCAAGGAGTACATGAAGCTGTTTAAACACTAAAACACTAAACACTAAAAAGACTAAGAACTACTACATAAGAGGCCAACGAATCACAGAAACCAAAAATAAAACGAGGTACAACCAAGGATATACTCGTACGTATGTATGTATAGAGGGGTATTCAACTGTAACTGAAGAGGCAATTTCCACGGCTAACGAGTCGGTGGTCGCAAATGAGAAGGAACCAAAAGTGAGTGTGTATTTGGGGGGGTTTTGTTTCGTAAAATAGAGTTATTTGAATATATATTTGGATCCAGTTTAATGGCTTCACATTTACTAATACATAGGATTACGATTTAGGAACTTTGAAAACATTAAGATATTCAAGATATACGATTACGATTATGATTATCAATACTGGTACTGGCCCTGGCCATGGCCATGGCCATGACATCCACATCCACATCCATGGCCCCTGACCCATTCTATTCCCCCTTCTCCCATCGGTTCGCTGACTTACCCCGGGCGTTATCATCATCTGAATGGGCAGACCCTTCTGGTTCGATACACTTGTCATGTCATCCTCCGCCTGGGCGCCATCGGGGGGGCTGCTGCTGCTCGCCGTGGCCACTGCTGTTGCTGCACTCGAGGCAGCCACCATGGCCAGATTATTGGCAACTCCGCCATTTGTGGCAGACACTCCTGATGCAGCAACTCCTACTCCCGCTGTGGCAGGTGGCATCTGTGGGGTCTTCTGTGGCTGCTGCGACTGTTGCTGAATCAGCGCTTGCTGTTCCCTTTTGTAGCTCTCCATGGCCATCATCGAGGTCTGTCTGGCATTGGGATTGTCGAAGCTGTACGGCGGCACAGCATCCTGCTCAGAGCTGGATCCGCGACGCTGAGGCAAGGCAAAAGAAAAATAGTTTAGTATCCAAGAGATGCAAAAACGAAAGAAAGATACACTAAAATAATGGAATAAGTGAGAAGTACTTACAACTCGCTTGCATAATGATTATTTGATTAAATTTCTAATTAAATGAATAAATTGATAAGGTGTACAAGTACTTTCAACTTAGTTTGGCATGTTTAAAATCCATTAAAATGTATGCATTGTGAGTTAATTATATTGTTTCTTGAAATAACTAATCTGATGTACCACTTCTGAATGGATAAACCATTCCTTAAGGCATACGGAATCTGCCTTCTTTTATATTTTCCTGATTTTCGTAATGGAATTTACATTAAAAAAATATTCTTCTAACGGAAATGGCATCTGCTGGAGAATCTTGTAAAATCATTTCACCATGGAAATCTTTTTTTTCTTCCTTCTTTCTCATTTGATGGATGCATGAATGAGATATCACTTACATGCTGCAGACTGTTTCTCATGTTGGCTACGTGCTCGTAGTTCTTGTAGCAGCCGGTGCCGGTGGTTGCCGGATTGCGGCTGACGCTGGTCGAATCACCTTCGGTGCTGTTCCCGTCCGTCTGCGATAGATTGTGGCCTGTGGGCGATCGGCGTAGCGCGTGGGTTAAACGGTGCCAATTTTTCAATGATCTTGTGTGACTCTCGCGCTTTTCTGCATTGCATTCGTATGTGTGTGTGTGTGTGTGTGTGTGTGTGTGTGTGTGTGGAAGTGGGTGTGTTTATGTGTGTGTGTATGTTTGGGTTATTTATTGGGTTAATTGGTTCACGTTCAGATCGATTGGTTTGAGTTTGTGTTGATGTTGTTTGTTGGTTGGTTGGTTGGTTGGATAGCACACGCAAAAGGAAGCCATGAATGCATTTTGTCGCCAGTTTGTTTTTTTTTTTGTATTCGCAGTTTTTGCATTTGTTTAGCCGACGACAGAGACATCAGTGAGAGATATCGGTGAAATATATACACAGGGATATATATGTATATTTTGTATATATGTTTTGGTATTTTTTTTTATGAATTTGATTAGATTTTGATATTGGTTTTTTTGCAGCGCAAATGAAAGTTTTGTGTGAACAAAATTAATAGAGGAAAAAAGAAAGAAAAATATGAATTTTATGAATGTTGGAAAAACAAAGTGTTTTTTTTTGTATGTATATTTTTTTTGGTTAATAATGGTTAAGACGACAATGACGAAGGGCGACGACGACGACGACGACAAGAAACGTTAAGGATTAAATTTAAGCAACGATACGTTTATGATAGATTTAATTTACTTTAGTAGGGAGTTGGTACAGTACAGTGAGAACAACATTGATGAACGACGTCTATAAGTTTGGGTTTGGGGTGAGTGGGGGCAAGTTTAGAGGGTGTTTAAGTATAAGAACAACATTTATTTGAGTAGCTAGTAAACACAATTGCTGAACCATTTTCTAATGGTTAGTTTTGGTTTTAGTTTCCTTTAGTTAGACAGTTTAAAACATCGAGTTAGTAGAACAAACTATCATTAAAATATTTTCACTAGAAATGATAGATCTAAAGTGGAAAACGAAGAGTGTAAATTTAACTTACAACCTTGCCAAAAATATTCTCTCAATTGTAGGTTGGAATCTTGGAAGTCTTTCGTTCTACCAATGAGGACATGAATAATCAAACTACGAACGAATAAGTGTGAGTGTTTTTTTTTTTGTTTTGGGGTGGCTGTGAGTGCAATGATCGTGGCCACTGGACTCGGCGAAACAAATGTGCGAAACACAGTTGCCATAAGGTATGGCCAAAATTCCAATTCATGTTAATTTACATCACTCATTTGTATGTTTGTGTATGTGTGTCTGTAACTGTGTACTTGTGGGTGAAATGAAACGGAACGAAACTCGTGGGAATGTACGAGTATCTCTCACCTTTGACTGGACAAATGGAATGTGAGTTCTTTTTTTTTTTTTACCTTTGCTGTGGATCAAAGCCTGACCACCAGAGTCCAGTCAGGCCTTAAACACCTTTATATACAGGGTATACATACATATGTATATGGTATGTATGTAAATGTATTTATATGTGTGTGTGTATTTTTTGGAGTGTTGTATAATGAAAATAATACAGCGCTGTTTGGTTTTGGTTTTATTGCTAAGTTCACAGACACACAAAGTTGTTTACGTTTTAACAGTGGTACACAAAAGTATGAGTACAGTAGAGACAGTACAGTACAGTACATTGAGAACAAGTACGAGTACGAGTGAGTATTCATATTCGCGAATACAATGGCTTGAGCATAAAGAGAGCGTACACAGTTTTCTATAGATTAGATCATACATTTATCATATCATATATCATATCATATTTATCGATTTAGAGCATGCAGCGCGTTAGATTTTAAAATAAATAGCATAAGAATGTAGGAAACAAAAGATCTTGAGGAGGGGGTGGGGGGACACACACACATAGATAGATATAGGATATCGGATATATATGTACATACATATATCATTTGGAGGAAAAAGAAATACGAAAAACATTAAGTAAAAGGCACGTAAAGGCTTCTCGGAATGGATTCTCTTCGATCTGATTTGATCCTGATCTATTCTGTTCTGGTTCTCTAATGCTTTGTTGTTGTTTTCTTTTTCTTTTTTTTTTTGTTTGTATGGCGTCTTCGAGCGCAATGATAGAAATGTTTGAACTATGCGGAGGAACGCGATGCAAATTATATATAATAAATTGTACAAATATCCACGACGCACAAAAAACATATCAAACGGAATTCTAAAATTCCTGCAGCCATGTAAAACATTGTATATATGTATGTATGCTCGCTTTGCTTACATCTAAATACTATATATTGTAAGTACATATATACTGTATATATCGGGCTTAACACTTAACTAAAACGCCGACTCCAATGTTTTTTTTTTTTTGATCTATCCTTAAATTAGTCAAATATTTCGCTGCAAACTAGGAGCATTCTTTTGCATTAAATAAGGCAATTTTTATATCGGTTTTTGTTTTATTTTTGTGCTTCATTTTTAGGAACGTTTCGCCAGCATTTGCTAAGTTCTCTCTCTCTTCTCTATGGCGAGTATATGGAACGAGTATATTTGAATATATATTTTGCTGATGCTCGCTCTCTCTTTTTCTAAATTATAACTAAGCTTACTCTCACGCTCACTATGTCACAGCTATGTATGTAGTACAACAACTAATTTCATAAATAAGGCTGACTCTGTATATATATTTTATATTTATATTTTTAGGGTCTTGTGCTGCTGCTGCATCCCTCCATGGAGGGAATTTCACTTATCGCTTTTGACTAGTGCGCTCGATAAATGCCTGTCTTGTCTTGTCTTGTCTTGGAGTACGAGTACACGAGTACGAGTTAAGGTAAGCCTAAGTTGAACGCTAAGTTTTAGACTAAATCAAAATTGTGCTTACGCGGATTGTTGTATTCAGAGTTTTAACGGCTCTCTCTCTCGAATGGCGTGTGGTGTTAGCATTCTCAGGGGGTTTCTTTTTGTTTCTTTGATGGGAGAACTCCCGGAAGTATTTTGCACACACACACACACACACACGCTTTCACTCACACACAAACACACAGACAGGCGGTATCCTTTGCTGCTGCTTTTGGTTTGGGGCTTGTTGTCTTGAAAGTTTTGCTTGGGGAAAGGAAGACAGATTATTCGTGAACCAAATGTACTATAAAAGCAGGAGAACAGCTCAGACAAAACAAATAAAAATATGATCAAATTTTTAGCGGATCTTCGTTTCCATTTTTTTAAATTAATTTTTTTGTTGGTTTTACTTTAATTTTTTCTCTATTTTTTAGCTATATTTTCAAGTGCTGATGGGGATCGGTTCGGGGGACAGTTAGCAAAACTTTCAATACGCGATTACGATAGTTAGACAGGGGAGAGAGAGAAAAAGAGAGAGAGACAAGGAGAGACGAATGAGGCACAACGCTACGTATGCGCATAAATTTTAACTTTTTGGTTTGGAAAAGCAGCTTATAGCGTGGTGTCTGTGTGTGTGTGTATGTGACATGTGTGTGTGTGTGTGTGTGATGTGTATGTGTGTATATTATGTCGCCTAAAAGCAGTTACAATTAAATTTAATCACAACATTCAATTGGAATGGAGGCGGGGTGGAGGGGTCTCTGACCCAACCAATGAACTAAATGGAAGAACGAGTACATAATTTCATTTGATTTATCTTCTTTTTTGTGTTGTGTTGTTTTTGGTTTTGATTGACTTCAAGCTTTAAGCAGCAAGGCCCTCTCGAGACGACTAATGGAATCAATAATGGTTTGGTTCTACGTATCGGTGAATCTCTGGTTTACTGGAAGTACTTTTTTATTTTTTGGTTGGTTGGGTTTCCTTTTTCGCACTTAGATCTACGACTAATTACCGATCTATGTCTATTTCTATCCCTCGCTCTTTTTGTGTGTTTGTGTGTGTGTGTGTGTGTGTTGTGTGGTTGCGTGTGTTTGTATGGGTGAATCTGTGTCTGTTTAACAAACTAATTTACAGATACAATAACAATTGCATGTGTTTTGTTTTTCTTAGCTACGTTTCGCTTAGTGTGTACTAGTAGACCCTTGGGCTTTGTTGGTTGGTTTGTTAGTTGGTTTGGGACTAAGGGCTAGGCTGGGCAGGGCTGGTTTTGTTCCTTCTAGCGGCTGTCTTCGTTGTCACTGGAACTGTTCTGCTGCTGGGCATCCCGCTCCTCTAGCAGGCTGCGATTTAGCTCCTGGATGCGTGCAGAGAGTGCTCGCCGTCGAGGCGTGCCAAACGATGGCGGTGGTGGCGCCTCGATCAGTGTGTTTTTTTCGCCTAGGTCAAAATCAGCCGCATCAATCAGTTTTTAGTAAGGGGTTCAACCAAAGAGTGGATCAAAGTTGGGCTCAAATATATTGGTGGGTAGATGTGTAGGTGTGTGTGTGTGTGTGTTTGTGTTTTTGAAATGGTTTTTTTTTACATGGTTTTCAGGGTGTGGTTCGGTTTGGTTGTGGATTTCGTGAGCAGAAAGTAGAAAAAGAAGAGCAGAGAAAAGAACAAGTTGTAGATACATATACTCGCATCTAAGGGCGTTCGGGTTTGGGGTTGGGGTTGGGTTTGGATCGCTCGGGATAGGCTTATCGCTCGTGGTCGGAGTATAACCCTATCCCCCACTTGGGCTTAACACAAGACTAGGCGGGTATTTCGGTATCGAATCGCTAATTTACAAACTACTTTTCGCTAAGAGAATGAGCATATGTATATTATGTATGTATATATATCATATGTATGTGGCTGTGGCTATGTCTGTGTGTGGATGGGGGTGTAACTTATGTAATCAGCACTTGAAAATTTTCTAAAATGTTTTTTTGTTTGTTTTTTTTTTAGTTTTTATTAATTTTTATTTTGATATAGTTTGGTATAAAATTCGAAATGGAAACTCTAGAATGGGCATTCAAATTCGCTATTTGTTGTGTGTGTGTAGCAGTATCAAATCAAGAGTCAAGCAACGATAAGCAAATTTTCTTTTTTTCTTTTCATTTATCATCAACAACATCATCATCATAATTCCAATATTCCATAATTCTTTTTTGCAAATCCAAATGCAAAACTAATTCGTCAATAGGCAATAACTCAACTTGAACTCAAGGCAAAACTCAAAAGCGGATCAAAAGCAACAAATCGCAGGATCTAAACTACAACTTTATATCCATGGGGCTATATTCCATTTGTCGGGTTAGCTCGAATCGTCTCCTAATGGCAGCTCTAGGCACGGCGGTCCGATATTTACACTGTACATACACCAGTATACAGTGCGTTTCATAGCTGTTCCATGGAACTATCGATGTCAGTGGGCGACTGTGTTTTCTATACAATTTTAAAGATCGAATTTACGGCTTTTCATTGGTTTGAAATTTCCACCTGCAGCTATAAAACTCGCTGTTCTGACTCTTCCCTTCATGTTTCATTAAGCAGACTATTAGTGTCAAAAGGTTAAGCAAAGCTAAAGCCAAAGGTGGATACTCTCTTCGATCTGGGATACTATGGCTATATCAATGGCTATATATAGAATATCTCGAGATAAGAGCTAGACTTAAAGAGAGATATTTGTAAAAGAGGTATAGTAGAGTTGTTATAGAGGTGTGTGTGTGTGTGTGTGTGTGTGTGTGTGTGTGAGAGGGTACTATGTGTGTGTTATATAAGACGCTACGGAAAAGGCGTTTTAGTCAAAGGCTACAGCGTTGTTGGCCCGGTTACGGGTGGCGGTGGGGTGTGTTGGGTTAGTCACCTGGAGCGCTCTGCACGTCGAGTGTCTGCCTGCCTATATTGGGGTTGCTCTGTCTTTTGCCCTTCGGATGCACGACATTCGTCTGCTTGCCTAAAAGAGAACACACGCACATTGATGGGCTGGATTGATAGGGGTGGGATAACCGTTGCCTACTGCTAGGCGCTTAATGCAGCAGGAGGGTGTGTATAAAGTTGGGTGGGTGGTTTGAGACAGGGTGCCTTTGGCTTTGTACACGGGTGTAAACCTCACTAATTTGTCGTTTAATGCGCTAAGTACAAAAGCATTTGCCTAATTGACCATTTAATGTATCTTCCGGTTTTGCTGTGTGTGTGACTATACTTATTGTAGATAGTGTACAGTGTGTGTGGTGGTCGGGTTTAGGGCTACGGAAACTTAAGAGTAATTCAATTTAGCTTAACTATTGATAGCTTACAGCGGATTAAAGATTGTATATGGTATAGTTGGTTCAACAATTTCTATCATCTTACGGCTCTTTTTTCGTACTGATCGGACACGTTCCGTCAAATGCTATTTACACGCCTCCTCCAAAAAGGAAAACTCAAACAGAAATACAATATAAGAAGAAGACGAAGCGATAAACAGAAAGAGAAACACAGTGCATGCCACAAAAGAGAGATCTAGAGTAAGCAAAAAACAAATGGTTCAAAGGAGAGGCAATGTTGCATGGAATGGCTTTTAGGGGATGGGAGGGGGTTAAAGGTTTAAAGGCTACTAAAGCAAGGCATACTTCATACTACACTTTATTTATTTACATATTAGTAGTAGTTTAGTTACATATTGATTGATTGATTGATTGATTGATTGATGGATTGACATCAATTGTAGTTGTTTTTTTTT
Organism: Drosophila subsilvestris; assembly: GCA_035043285.1. NCBI lineage: Eukaryota > Metazoa > Arthropoda > Insecta > Diptera > Drosophilidae > Drosophila > Drosophila subsilvestris. The sequence continues at coordinate 1,627,062 of JAWNNB010001728.1, read as the reverse complement.
TGTGGAGAATAATTGTCTCACACACACACTTACCTGTGTCGACAATCACATCGATGAGATCCATGGACTTGGCGAAGGCATCTTTCAGATTGATATGATGAAAGGAGACAATGCTGCCCTCACGCTTGGCGCGATCGAGTGCCTCGCGGCGCTTGAGTGCTTTTTCGCGTCGCATCTGATTCTTATAAAATTCAGCAAAATTGTTAACGATGATGGGAATAGGCAAAGCGATTACCAGAACACCGCATATGCAACACACAGTACCAATAACCTTTCCCAGTGCAGTTGTGGGATAGATGTCCCCGTAGCCAACAGTTGTCATTGTAATACCCGCCCACCAAAATGTTTCCGGTATTGAAACGAATTTTGTATCCTTTTCATCCTTTTCGGCAAAATATGCCAGCGAAGAAAATATGAGAACGCCCATGGCCAGGAACAGCATTAGTAGACCGAGTTCCTTATATGAGTTACGCAGCGTAAAGCCTAACGACTGCAGGCCCGTTGAGTGACGGGCCAGCAAGGATTCGCAGGATGCGCATAATGCGAAATACTTGCACCACCCGGCGCACATCCTGGAACTGGTCCGTTGCATTCTTATTCGTTTCCAATAGAAATAACGAAACAAAGTATGGGAGTATTGCCAATAGGTCGATTATGTTAAGGCCGCCCTTAAAGAACTTCCACTTGTCCGGCGAGGCGCTAAACCTAAGTATGTACTCTAGAGTGAACCACGTGATACACACGGCCTCAACCATTGCCAATTGCGGATTATCCTGTGGTGTACCGTTGTCAATGTGTTGTAGTTGTGGTAGGGTGTTCAACGTCAGGGCTATGGTAGACAGGACTATGAATAGTATGGATATCACTGCGATAACCTGCGAACGGTAAAGAACAATCGAGACTTGTCGAAGACCATCATTCAGCAAATGGATATTTTTCAGTTTTCGTATCTTATGTATATCGATAACACAACGATAACACGTTTACGATAACGATAACGATTATACGATAACGATTACGATTACGATTATAGGGATTTTTGGATAGGATAGTAGACGTAATCGGTAATTGGTAATTGGTTTCTATTTAGGTAGTAGTAGTAGTAGTAGTAGAGTTTTTACGACACATTTCATTCCACACACGACGACTATGCAAAATGTTCTTTAAATTGATTGTTTGATTGATTGTTTGATTAATCCAACAAAACATGGTTACAACATTCAACATCAGCAAATCAACAGCGAGTAGAAGAGAGTACTACTCCTCATGTCGAGAGTTCAGAGTTCACTGCGATTCGTGGGTGGATGGATGGGGGCGGATGGGGTGGGTTGGTTAAGGTTAAGCAAACATTCAGTTAGCTTCAACTTCAACGTTAAGTTTTCATTTCTGATCATCTTCGATCGGAGAGAGAGAGAGAGGGATTTTCAATTGATTATTAGTCAAGTTGCTGCTGTCTTTGGTCTGTTAGAGTGAGATATAAAGAGAGAGAGAGATATTCTGGGACTTTTGTTGTTGGCTTTCCGGATTTTTTCCGGACTTTTAGTTGTTGTTTTCGTTTTTTTGTACTTTTCAAAGGCTGCTGTACTATATGTGAAGTATATCATTTTTTTTTGTTCAGTTTTATCTGTCGTGAATCCTTCTCCATAATACAAACTTAACGTTTAAATAAAATAGAAACATATATAAACATAAACATTTTGGATTAAGGGGGTTTCTCTTTCCTTTTTTGGAGCTCGTCGGGCTCAGTGGATCAGCAGCGATGGGGTGGGTGGGGAAGTTAGGAAGATCTCTGATCATGTTCATGGTCTAGATCAACTCTATCTCATGTTAGGTGGTGGGTTTTTGTGGGTAATGTGTGTATGTGTGTGTGTGTGGTGTTTGTGGCGTGTGTAGTGTGGTGTTGAATTTGTGTGGTGGAGTGGTGGTTAAGTGGCAGAGTGGTGTCTAAGTGGTTCTGTGGATAGTGGCTGAGGTTGTGGAGTTTTAGTTTGTGGTTTGTGTTTTGTGTGTGTTTTGTTTTTGGATTGTGGGACAGATCACATGACGCAACACAAGGACAGAACACACCTACATACATTATTTATTCTGTATACGAGTGTGTGTGTCATCTATAATTGGATCGATTATATTATGGTATGAGGGTGAACCAGGGGGGGCACTCCATCGTCAAATAAGAGACGCTATACCCTTGGGGTCTGCAGTCGACATTTTTTATTATTATTAATCTATTTGTTTTGTTTTTGTTTTCTAATCATCTTCATCCTCATTCTCATCCTGCTTAAATCTAACGATTGGACAAACAATTTCTCAAGTGTTTTTCGATTCTCAGTTTTTGTTGTGTTTATTTTTGTTTCTTTGCGGGTTTTCTTGGGGGGGGTTGGTTTCGGAAAATGATTGAATAGATAGATAGATAGATCGAACATAACTCAATGGGTTGGTTAAATCAAATTACGAGTACGTCTAGCAATATTCATGATAGATCTAGCAAAAATGACAAGAAAAACGAAAAACTGAAGTAGAAAGACAAAGTCAAATTTTAAATTCAAATCCAAATCCAAATTCTAATTCAAATGCATAACTTTCGTAGCAAACGAGCAGAGAATTACGAGTTTACAAGAGATTACAAAAGATTCAAAAAACAAAACAAAAACTCAAAAATCTAATTTGAAATTAGAAATCAGAAATGAAAACTTTGAGGACTCTCTGGCTGGGATCATCTCATCTCCGGTGAGAAGAGTGTCATTTTAATTGAGCTGCCAGAGAAGTCCTCAATAAACAAGTTTTGGTCTTTAAATAATTTATGTAATTTACCAAAAACTGCCAATCCCAGGGATTACGAGAGACAGGTCCAGAGGTCATTGGGCCATAGGGGACAGGGGCCTGCCTGTCAGAAATGCAAATGCAAATGCAAATTTCAATGCCAGATTGGATTTTTTATGGAAGAGTTAGCATAGAGCCGGGCCAAAGTCGTCTGTCTGCTGATTGCCACATTAGGTCACAAAACAATTGCAAAATTTTCGCCCCGCAATCTATTCGTTGATTGTATCTGTGTACAAATGTATGTCTTGCTATGCATGTCTGGATATATATGTATGTATGTATGTTTATGTATGTATCTGTGTGTGCGTGTGTGTGTGTGTTTTGTGCGTACGAGAGTGTGACTGACATTTGACTTTCTTGAACAGCAGACTTTGACAAAGAGACAAGGAGAGGCAGAGAGAGAGAGAGAGAGAGAGACTGACTGACTGACTGACTGTGTCCTCTCCATCTCTGGTTGTGAGGGGCGTTTAAATTGAACATCTTCGACATGCTACCGCCCCCACTATGCTACTACCATTCTTTTGGGGGACGGCATATGGCATGATTAGCTGATATTATATATATATAGTATGTATCGTACGAGTATATATAACACAAAGGTGCCTCTCGGTGTGTGTGTCCAGATCTACCATAGTAGGCCACTGTACGCAACCACGCTTGGATATGGATTCGGATCTGGAACTGGTATACAGTAGTTGGGGAATATTTAGGAATGGATAGTGGGGTTGTTTGGGTTTGAATTTTCATTGAGTTGAGGTTGAATTTTCATTGCATTGTGGTTGAATTTTCCTTCAGTTGAGAGCTACAATTTCGTTTTGGTTTTAGGTTTTGAGGTCTGAGGTCTGGTCTGAATTATTTCTTTCATTATGATGAGTAGTCGGGAGGGTCACGGGCGGGCGGGCGCTCTGTTCTTTGGTATGGCTTATGGTATTCTACATATACAGATACAAAAGTTTAAAATAGTTATGCAGTTATTAGACAAAAGATACTTAGTCAAGGAGGAGACATTACAAAACATAATAAATACGCACTAAAATATACACTAAACCAAACAAAAAGTGACGAAAAAAAACCGAAAAATCATTTGAATGGTGCTTGTTTTTTGTTGTCAGCTAGAGCAGCTTCATACGATGAGCAGAAGATAGATAGAGGAGTGGAATAAATACATAGATACAGATACAAAGAGTGAGAGTTACAGATTGAGATAGATAGAGAGGGAGGGAGGAAGGAAGAGAGCTCGCGAGGGAGATAGATAGATAAAGAGAGACGTCGACAGATTGCAATTGAAGTGGTCTTTGATTCTTCGGGAAAGTTAATTAAAGTTTCATAATTAAATTCCATTTAAGGAGTTGGTTGGTTTGGCTGGGCGGGGGGTTCAGGGCTTGGGTTGGATAGCTGGCGGGGGTGTGGGGGTTACAACTTTCTACTTGAGATGGCGATGAAAGTTTTACAAACTAATTTTACTTTCGATTTCTTATTTCGCTTTCGATTGAACAGAATGCATTGGAGAGATGGTTCGAAAACAAAAAAGTCTTGTGCGAATTTTACTCTTTCTTTCTTTCATATTTCATGTAGATTTTTTCTTATATTTTTTATTTTTTTTTATTTGGAACTGCTACCATTGCTGCTCAGTCATGAAGGTGGTTTTGGGGGTTGGGTTTGGGGATTTTTCGCTTGAGGGGGGGGGGGGAGGTTGAAAGTAAAACATGATATCGCAAATACTCAAGTCGGCTCTTAGAAGATCAATCGATAGTCTCTTCTGAACAGAAGGTAAAACATAAAAATGCACAAAACTTACAACTACTACAAAATGTTCAAAGCGCAACATGTTGCAAAAAGCCTTTGGGGTGTGTAGTTTTTTTGGCCTACAAAAATAAAAAAAAATTCCATTCTATGAAAGCTGCTGGACAACGTGAACCACAAGATGTACAAAACTCAAAGCGAGATAAAGGAAGGCCAGCCGCATCGGCATATGCCGATGCATAAAGATACGCTTGCAAAAAACCGCGGACAAAATATGGAAGTTCGTTCAAATGAAAATTTGTTAATTTCTCCTTTAAATATCTACAAAATCACAATAGAAATCTATATTTTATAGATTTAGAAACTCAAGAGTTATGTTTTTATTTCGGACCGAACCTTTGCAAGTGCATCTAAAAAAAGGAGTAAAAATTTCAATTAACTTCCCTGAACCTGGCTGAAATCCACTTGAATTACAAGTAATGAAAAGTTTTCTTTTTTTGATGGATAACAGAACAAGATACCAGGGGAGGGCATTGTGAAGTACAGTGAGAGCACAAGATATTGGTGAGGGCATAGTGGAGTGGTGTTGGGTCTGAGGTGAGTTGAGGGGAGAGAAAACAAATAAAAGACAAAGTCAAAAACAGTCAAAAAACAATTCATGCCACAAAGAAAAATTGATAGACAAGAGAGTTTTGTCTTACATATATTTAGAAAGGTGTGGATACAATACTAAATATACAAATTTACACATGGTATGCAATCGCAAACAGCAGTCTACATAGCACCAAAAATAAAAACAAAAATACTAAATCTATATATTTAATAAAAAAAACGGGACAAAAATGGGTACAAAATTGAGTTCGAAAATAATAATAAAAATTACATTCAATTTTAATTAATAAAATTGGTGCAAGACTTGAAATTGTGTTTGTTTTTGTTTGTGTGTATCTGTGTCTTGGATAGGGGGTCGGTGGGTTATGGGTCTCTACTTTTTGTAAAAATATATTTATCATATATTTTTGGATCGAGTTTCGCATTTGTTGTGTGTTTTGGTTCGTTTCTTGTGGTTTTTGTTTCTGTGGAAAAAGTGGGCTGATTTTTGGGGGGAGTGGTTCTTTGTTGGGTGCATGGAGATTGTTCGCATACTTTGTTCGACTCACTAAAAAACAAACAAAATTCGATACAAACGGCTATGGCTATGTCTATATAGAATTCCGCATGAATCGACAACAAAATTCTATATCTCTAGTGGCATTCGAATGCAGCATATTTTGGATGGGTGTAATATTTCAATATTGAGAGATATTTGTTCCATAGATAAATACATATACATATATATATAGAATCAGAATGGTTACGGGAAATCATAAAAGACTACAAAATAGTTTTACTCTACATGAAAGTTTACTTTGATTATTCTGTGATTTTTCTGCTTGTTCCTATCGATAGGATTCTGGATGACAGAGTTTTTTCTAATAGAAAGACAGTGGGGAGGGACTATAGTTTCTTTGTATCTGTGTGTGTGTGTTTTTGTGTAGGTTGTGTGTAATTGTGTTTGTGTGTCTGTGTGTGTCAGTGTTGAAGATCGTAAGTAACCAATGGTCGAATATTTTTTACAACAATCAAAGTCAAAGAAAGTTGATTAAAAACACAATTACAACAAGAGAATTAAACAAATTTTCTTCCATTTACAACATCAAATACCGATAAAAAAAATACATGTATACGACAGATTTTTCGTACATATATAGTACTATATGTATATACACACATCTCATATCATTAAACATCGCCAATAATAAATGAAAAGTTCAACACAAAAGGCAAACAACCAACAATAATTTCTTTTGGACATCATAATTTTCAAAACAAAAAATACGATTAAGTATACTTTTTCTTTGTACGAGTATTTTGTATTTTGTTGTGGTATATTTTTCTTGAGTAGTTAGTGGAGTAAAAGTAGTATTTTGTTGTTGGGTATTTTGTTTGTCTTCGCGAGAGGAGACTGCACCTGAGTATTTCTGAGTTTCGGATGTTAACTGCTTTTCTTTAATATATATATTTTTTTTTTGGTATTTACTTAGAATCAGAGCTAAGATAGTGTTTTTTTGGTTCTCATATTTATCATTTCGTTGAAAAAAGGATGTGTTTAGGCGTGGTATTAAAAAGAAATAAAAAATATACAGAACTTAAAAGATCCTTTTGTTAGTTTCATATTCGTTTTCATTGTTCACCCTGACGGAAATCGAGTTAGTTAGTTGTTGAAAAACAACGGAATAAATAAAACTAAAAAAAAAGTACAACTGGCAAGGAGCTCGGGAAATTTTTCATTACCTTTGGAAAAAAACAAAAAGTTAAAATCATAAAGTTCAAAGTTCAGAAAATCTATAGAAATATCAATAGAGATTCCTAAAAATTAAAAAAGGAAATAAAAGCATTTAAATGTTCCTAAAATGTTGAGAAAAATAAAAAGTAAATAAATTCAAATAAAAATCAAACTGAAAATCGAATGAAAAATTATTGGAGATGCACCCAAAATATGTTGTAATTATTTCCATTTTCCCTTGATTTCTGATTCAAGCTAAAGCTAACACAAGAAATCTGGGCAAATAATCGGCTGTATATATACACAAGCTAAAGCCAAAAATTGCGGGAGTGTGTGTGTGGGATTGATTTGGTCTGAAGGATCATCCATCTGAAGGACATGTGTATGCTATAGAGATATTTTCCCTACCTAGCAATTTGGAAAATGGAAATGTATTACAACACCGTTTTTGGCCGCTTCTCCCCGGAGCCCCTGTTCGTTACAATATTTTCGAGGATTTCTACAGCACACCTGCCGCCTGGTCATATCGCTTATTGCCCATTCCCAAACATCGTTACAGTGGGGGAGGGGGGGATTTTTTAGGGGTAGATAAACAGAGAGATTACTTCACCATCATCATCAACAATTAAGAGATATATATATATAGTAGATATGTATATTAATTATTTTAAGAGTAGATATATATATAAATATATAGTTGTATGTATACTGTGTGTGATGTAAAAAAAAGATTGGATTAGAGAAACGATTAGTAAACAAATTTTGGTAGTTTCAATGTATTGATCGGCCTTAGATGATCGGTTTTTGGTTTAATTATTTTTTATGCAGCTGAAAACTTTCCGCGTGTCATCTAAAACTCAAACTAAAAAATCAGAACTCAAACTAAAACAAACAAAATTCATCTTAAAGTAAGCAAAAGTTAATTTTTTTTATATTGGTGGGGAAAGATAGGAAATTACAGAATTTGTTCGGTTACAAGTGTCTCGCGTTTTGGGGCAGCTCCCTCGTTTGATTTCGGACTGGAATCCGCGCGGAAGAATCATCAGAGTGGAAACTTGTTTGTTCGCATCGTGGAAGTATTATTCGGAAAGTAATGCCATAATTTTGGTAGACAGTCCGTTTCTGCTTTGTATGATAACATGGCAAAAGCGAAAGCATATTCTCAATGGATTTTATTGTATGTCTGCTTTATGTACACGTAGCAGCCGTAGAGAACATATATCAAACGAACAGTCGAACGCTTTATGGACATAGAAAAACATTCGTAGCGAGTAACGAGTAGCGAGCAACGAGTAAACGAATTTCTTTGTGCAAGCATCGATTTGTATCGCAAAAGCAAAATACTTGTATATGCAGTAGCTTGGTGATATTTATTATGTGGGAGAAAGGCAATTAATTGTACAGCATTTAAGATAGATTCTTACACTATATATAGTACGAGTATGTACATAGTAATACTCTGTGGATCTGCATATCGACTTGATTGAGTTTTGTATATATGTATATGTACATCAAATATATTACAGAGTGCACTCTGCAGACCCTAAGCTACGATTTGCTATAGCTTTCATTTGCGATAGTGTACAAAAGAATAATGATTCATAAATCATAAAAGGTAAACAAACAAACAAAATAAAATGGGAGTTATACAAAAGGCATTAATAATGGGGATTATCGGGTATTATCGGGAGCTGGAATATATTTCTTACGCCTTTTGACATTGACACGGTTAAACGTTTAATTTAAAATACAATACAAAAATAGACATCTATGAGAGGACGGAGATGCAACCGATTGGACTTACCCGTGCGGCGAAGCTTGTTGTCGGTTTCTCGAGCAGCTCCCACAGATACTTTTGATATTCGGCGCATTTACCTTCGCCAAACTCCTCCTCATCCCGCTGACGCAGCGATTCGGCCTCCTTGCGCATCTCCTCGTGGACATTCTCCTTGCGCTGATGGTACTTGTGCTGACAGCACGACTCCAGATACAGTTCGTCAACGCCCCAGTACTCCAGATCATCACTAAACGCAAGCACGCACATCTCGTCCACAATGTGCAGCTTCCCGGTGCGATAGAAGTTCAGAATCGAACTGAAGCTCTTCGGATGGCGATCGAAGAAGTACTCGTTATCGACGAGCGAATAATCGTCGCACAGCTCTGTGATGGCCTCGTGGGTGGTGCACTCCCTGAGCCGCCCCAGCCGCGTATGTGGCAACCGCTCCAGCGTACGCCACAGCACCTCATGCTTGACGCCGCCAACGTTGATGGAGACGCGGCTGTTCAGTGCCTTCGATTGGGCTATCATGAACGGCTCGGGGGGCGGTATGGAGGACATGGATCTGGAATGTGTCCGCTGTAGTGCACCGGTGGTAGTGTTGCTTTGGCTAATACCGCCGACGCCAATGCCAATGCCAATGCCAGCGCCAATGCCGCTGATGCCGGCATTAGATGTGGAACCGCCAGCGGGGCCGCCAATGCTGCCACCACCTGGGACGCCGCTGGCTCCACCACCACCGGATGACCCAGCGAGTGCCATTTGCTGTTGTTGCTGCTGCTGCTGCTGTTGTGCTGCTGCTGCCAGAGTCTGCTGGGAAGTTGTGGGATTTGAATGCGTTGGTGATGTAACTGGGAATGGAGCGTAACGAACTTCCTTGCCAATGGCACCGCCACCGATGACGCCGCCGCCGCTGCCACCCGTTCCGGATCCCGATCCCTGTACGGACCCGCCTCCGCCGATAAGTCCTGCAGCAGTAGATGGAGCAATAGCTCCCAGGATGCCAACACCGCCGATGGATGATGCTGTGGCGGATGGGCCAGCAGTGTGGCTGCCATCAGCATAATCCATGTGGCGATTGTTGAGGACCATTGGGCCGCCGGCAGCACTTGGCCCAATGTTATAAGCAGGGCAGCCAACTGTTGCCACAGATCCGAGGCCGATGCCACCATATGCACTAGCTCCACCGGTTCCCATCGCTGATCTCTCCCAATCGACATTACCGCTTGTATCGTAGTAGGGCTGATTATCGCCGATGTCGGAAGGGCCGGTAGCTGCAGCAGCTGCAGCTGCAAGCTGCAGTCCGCGTGCAATTGCCTCGTGATGTTGCTGATAGAGCAGATCCTGTTGCAACTGCTGTTGTTGTTGTTGTTGTTGTTGTTGTTGCTGCTGCTGCTGTTGCTGCTTTGATTGTTGCAGCTGTTGATTCGATTGTTGCTGTTGTTGTTGCTGTTGCTGTTGTTGGCCAGCAGCCTGTCCACCATGCAATTGCCCGACCATTTGTAATACTCCATTATTGTGTTGAAGCGGTGTTAATTCACCCGTTGCCCAGCGTACCGCCTCACGGTCCCTGTCGCGTTCGCCGACCATAAGTCTGCTATAAATTCAATGGATACAGATACAGATACAGATAAAGAGATTGAGATAGATAAAGAGAGTGAGATTTACGGCTACTTACCGCTACATCGCGTCAATTGTCGTCATTACAGCCTCCTTTGGGTTTCGTGTTGCTGCTGCTTCTGCCCCTCTCTGCTTTGCTCCTTTCGAGTCTCTAAATCCTTTTTTGGGGCAATTGATTACTGTGGCTGTATCTGCAGATCTCTATATAAATTGCAGCTCTATTTCTCTATCTTTATGGCGTATCTAACTAGCTATCTATATATGTGTATATCCCTCAATTGCGGTCTGGCAGAGTCCTGTGTGCTGTGTCCTTTGTCTTGCTGTACTCCTTCATGTCTGTGTCTGTGAGTACTTTTTGCCCTCTCTGCTCCGCTCGTTGTTGTTGTTGTTGTTGTTATGTCTATGATCACAGTTTTGATTTTCGTTTTTGTTTGTTTGTTTGTTTGTGTGGCTTGTGGTTGAGGCTCGGGATTCGGGCTCAGGCGTATTTTGGCAGCATTTTGGTGTAGAGATAGATAGAGGGAGAGGCAATAGCTATAAAGAAAGAAAAATAGATTATAGATTATATATTTTAGAAAACAATTGCGATAAAACAATTCCTTTAAATTACCGAGCATTGGGATGAGCTAATGAAACCCGTGACTATCGCGCACTGTCCATAAAAAGAAAGTAAAACAAAAACCCGAAATAACGTGAAATATTTCTCAGCTGCCCTGTCCCTTCATGAATAACTTGCACAGGTATTCATAATGTATCTGAATTATTAACTTAATCAATAGTTAATAGAATCAATTGATAGAAAATGAACTGCGTAGAATGAAAGCCATTTCGAGTTCTTACGTCTTCGTTCAAAGCATAATTTTTGGGGCCGCGTAAATGCGAAGCCGAAGGCAAGTATCGCATAATTACGCAATCCAACACACACACACACAAATACATACATATGTACATACATAGATGCGTGTGTGGAAATTAAAACGTGGGTCTGGGGTTGGCTACTTTCTCTTATTTATTACCATTAATTTGCAATTGCCGAAGGCTAAGCACACAAATTGCAGTCCTCGTTACCCGTTTGGGTTTTGTATGTGGCATGCGTTTTGTTGGCTATTTTTGGGGTCAATGCAAATGCCTTTCGATGTTGGCCTTTGCCTAAATCGCTGGCGTTGTAGTTGCAAATGCAAATGCAATTGCAGTTCGTTTTTTTTTGATTTGGTTTCTGCCGCATTGCAATCAAATTTGAATTTTTACGCCCCAAAGGAAATGGCGAGTAATAAGCCGAATGGCTCTCGAGCATTTTTCTAATGGATTGCCATGTGCGTGTGTGGGGCCAGCAAAAAGTTAACTGGCATCACAGGGAAGCCTTAATGCAAAGGCAGAGGCTCTGCATGCAATTGTGCCCCAAAACGACTTTATTTCGTATTAATTTCCCACCCATTCATGCACCCCCGATAATGAGTATTCTGTTGTGGCAGTTCCTTACTTCTACTCGTCATAGCGGAAGCAGCCTGAAAAGTATCACTACATCATATGGGGGCAAATATCCTGCAATACGAGTATACATATATCCCATAGCAATAGCAATCGCATGGCAGATTTGTGCGCCACTTGTCACTCTGCCCTTGCAACTCGCGTGTTGCACCGACTGCCACTCAAATTATATAGTTTTGTTTGTTGCACTTTTGTCAGAATAAATTGGCTATTTATTAGCGCAATTTCAAGGGGAATGCCACGTGCTTACCCCGAGAATTTTTAATGGCAAATGTCAAGTGGGGGTGGGGGAATGGGAATGGGAATGGCAATGCGCGAGTAAATGTCACTTTTTTGACACGATTTCCGGCACGGGAAAATTTTTGTACAAAACATTTCAGAAACTGAAATTTGGAGAATATTTTCTATGCAGCAAAACTCTTTAAATATCCCAATTTTAGCGCCACAATAGTGTTTGAGTGTGTTGCAATGTTTATGCAACACTGTATGCATGTATATCGATAACGCACCTATCGATGTTTACGTTTCATTGTGAATCCTGTCATTTGACAGGAATCGAGTGTCAGATAAATTCACATCAAATAGTGCCACAGAGAGTGTTGCGACTATGCAGGATATGCAAGAGAAGAACGATTGCCCGATGCAGGATAACCCGAAAGAGGACACTTCAAACCAGAAAATTCAGGAAAAACAACAAGAGAATATTCCCAACCAGGAAATGCAGAAAAACCAAGAAGAGAATACGCCAAACCAGGAAATGCAGGAAAAACAACTAAAGAATATTCCAAACCCAGAGATGCCGATGAACAAAGAGAACGCTCCCCTCCAGGACACAGCAGAGCCTCTAAACAATACTCCTGCGATCGGTAAGAAGCTAAACAATCTGGACATAACAAAGATGGTTGGCATGGAGATTGAAAAGCTCAAATCCATGATACGCCGCACCATGGTAGACTGTAAGTGAAGAATCTACGAGTATGCAGCGTGCATTTTCACCCTTTCCTGCACTACCCCTGTAGGCGGCACTATGAAGATTTTGCTGAAGCGCATGCAACCAACTCCCGAGAAGCAGCTCGCCCTCATTCATGCCATTGGATCGAAGTTTTCATCGTACTCGGATGAGATCCAAAAATACTTAAATACGCGTGGCTGGCTATCGGCAAAGGTGGAAGCTAATCCACGCAACGCCGCCAAGTACCGTCGCCACATCCAGTTGTTGGACAAGAAGGGGCACCGTCGGCAGAGTTCGATGATCTGTGAAATGCGCGATCACTGGCGTTCGCTCCGCCAAATCATCCCCGAGCAACAACAGAAGGCGGTCGCCATCTCCTCTGCTTAATTGTAATCGCGTGCAGCAGAGAAAACTTAAATGAAATACATAATACATGCATGCCCCCAAAAGGTAGCTGCAAATTGCACGCAAATTTGTTTTCTGCTGCTTGCGTGGCATGCAACATGTTAGCCCCACAGGCCGCCCCACTCTCGACAATTAATTCTCACTTTTCCTCGTCAGCCCAGATGGCTGTTAGCTGTGTGTGTGTGTTGGGTGTGTGTCAAGAGGCACAACTTCACCTTGGAACCTGTTGAACATTGAGTTGAGGCCTTGAGGCAAGTCAGAATGCAATTAATTTCTTATTTTAATGAGGTGAGACCTTTTCGTTGTTCTAGCCAGCAACTTGGCCAAGAGCGAAAGTGCCTAAAGAATGCAAGAGAAAAGGAGAATGAGAGACAGCGAGACAGAGAGGAGGCCTTCTGGCCTTGTCATGAAAACTCTGCCAGATAATGGACGTCTAAAATTTATGACTAAACACCCACCCACCCATAACACACACCCGCTCTGACACTCACTCAAAACACTCAATCATTCACACACACACACACAAACACTCACACGAGCGGATAGACAGGGGAGCATTTAGTGGTGTGGCTGGAGGTGGGTAAAATTACAAAATGGCAACTTAATTGCCCCTCAAAATGGTTGTCCATCGAATGGAGGACGAGGCGGGACTCTCACGTTTCTCTAGAGAAATATTATAAAGTTATCCCTCTCTCTCCCTGTCTCCGTCTCTGTCTCTGTCTGCTTGTAGTCCCTAACTTGATGACAAAGCTGAATGTTTTACGAGCGGAAGGAGCGTATGTATGTATGTATGTAGCTGCTGCCACACATGTGTGATTAATGATTTCTTTGCTTTCTGACGCTAATTGAAAATGTTTAGGAGCAAACATCAAGGAAAATAATTAGAAAAGATATTAAGAAAGAGGAGGAAAAGACTGCAGAATATAACAATGGAAGGGCGGAGGTTCTAATCCAATATTATGATAAATTAATTGAATTCTTTAACAAAAATCAGCAAAAAAATACAAAAATACACTTGACAGAAAAGGGAGAGGCAGGCAGCAGGGTTGAACCGCTATCGCTACAGCTTAGAGACAAATACAATAGAGACCATCTATTTCATGTAGAAAATGTATAAAGAGAAGGCTTGAAATCTTCAAAGAGAATGAGGCTTCAAGATGCTAAGCCAAAATCAACGTCAACTTCAAGCTGCAGGACTTAAAGCAATTCATTAAAGAAACAAGCAAAAATTTCAACCGCATAAGAAACACTGCCCCAAGCAGCACATGGAATAAGCACTTCACTTCGGCTACTTCTACTGCCACTTCCTTCCCGCATTCCCTCTCCACACTGGCAGCGCCAAGATACATGCATCAAATGCCAAAATTCCACTTAAGTGCTAAAGGCGGCTAACTCCAAGCTTCTGCCATTTGCATATTGCATTTGAGGAGAGGAATGTTTCCTGCCCTGCCCCCAAATGCCGTAGAATAGATAGACCTTCCGCCGGAGATGGAGAAAGAGGCAGAGAGAGTGAGTGAGTGAGTGAGTGAGTGAGAAGCGTGGAAGAACTAAAACAAGAGAAAAATGCAATACAAATATTGTGGCACAGAGGTGGGGCGCGAAAAGCGTGTCAATGTTGTTATAGTTGTTAGTTTTTTTTTTTTTTCATTGTTGTTGCTGCCACACTTTTGCTGCAGAGACGGGGTTGCAAGTGGCAAGCATTTATTGCGAGACTCTCGAGTCGAGCGTCGCCATGCCATTGTCTAAATTTATGGGCGCCATTTTTGTAGCAAGTCAAGTGCATTTATTTTTAAATGTTCCATAAGCACAGCAAAACACACACACACACTCAGCCATAGAGATACTTAGACACACACACACACACACTGACTCAGGAGTAAAAGTGCAGCGAAGGGCGTTCTTTGAGTGCGTCAGCGGCAACCTCAACACTCAACGCAAAAGAAATCCAGCCGCCGAGGACATGTGGGTATGGTATCATTTCAGAGCGTTTCTTTTACGCCCGCTCCGCCCCCTCCCCTTTTGGACGCCATCAACATCCGGCCACAGCCACATCCGGCACATCCAGCGGCAGTGGCCTGACCTGACCCTTGCCCTGACCGCTGCCCTAAATTCGTTTGCACCCAGGAGGCCAGGCGAGTGTGAAAAATTAAGTTAGAACTGCAACACTTTCCATTTTGTACATTTTAAGCAAGTTTCCTTCTAATTGTGTTCGCCTTTCCTTTTCTCTGGATACCCTGGAACACCGCTGAGAGAGAGAGAGTGTAATGGGTTCAAGTAGTGATATCTTTTCCGTAGTTTTTCCAGGGTATCCAGTACCTTCGAGTACCTTCCAAATTGTTGGCTATGTGTTTTTGCGTGCCAAAGCCGACTTATTGGCCATTGGCATGCAAGCGCCGACTGCTGCTGCTGCTGCTGCCTAATGCTGCTGTTTCTGCTTCTTTCACTTCTTCTTGACCAACTTGACTTGGCCTTGGCTAACATTGGTTGTGGACGACGAGTGGGTGGCAACACTGGCTTCCCGCTCAATTGTTGCACTTGGCAACGCAAAGCGTGGCGGAGAGTACCTTTCGTTGTTGCCCACTTACCGCACAGGCGGCTTTCGTGTATTAACTTAATTGCTTTTATTGGGCACTACGCGCGGGTTTTTATGGCTAGGCTGCAGGACCTGCCCTCTGCCTGATGTCATTCCTGGACGGCTTACGGGGGGTTAAAATCAATAGCCACACACACACACACACACACACACATAGAGGATAGGAGTGTGGGTGTGTGCCAGACACGTGTCATTAACCCTGCGTGCCATTGTCTTTGCACCTGTGATGAGTCGTAATGTAGCCACAAGTCTCTACGTTTGAGTTTGCTGCAATTTGTGCTTCCTTTTGCAGCTCCTTCCTCAGCTCTGACTCCTTGTCCCGCCTGTTCACCTGTTCAACTGCGCAGTTTGGTCAAAAACAAAATGAAATATTCATAATCAACCAACCATTGGGCCATTGGCCGTTAACGGGGTTTTCCCTGCCTGTAGCCACTGTCCCACTGTCCACTGCCCCCCTCCCACCGTCCACTGATATTTCTCATGTGTGATATTGATTTTCGATTATGGACAGTGTCTCTTTTCCGTCTGCCAACCTGTTAGCCATACGTGCACGTTTAGCCCAGAGAGACAGAGAGTGGGTGGGAGAGTGGGTGGTAGTGGTGGGCCGGGTGTATTCAACTGAATAATGCATCGAAATCGAATCGAGTTGTATTTATAATGCCTGCGATTGGCTTTGGTTTTGGGTTTTCCAGGGGGGGGGGGGGGCAAAAAAGAACATTTATCAAAGCTCTGGCACTGGCATCATGAATGTCTCCAACTGTCCGCAGTCCGCACGGTTCCCATGATAATGATAAATGGATCCTACATACAATACTCGTACGTGCCACGTTCTGTTGTAAGTTCAATGCTGGCCAAGTTCTTGTTTTGGTCTGGCCTTTATTTTTAGCAGCGATCTCGGCCCCCGGTTTTTCCGGCATGTAAGAAAAAATAAATAATGACTAGCAAACCGCTTAAAATTCCACACTCTGGCCACACTCACATACGCACGAAAATTTCTGCCTGGGAGATTAATTGGTCGTCCAAAAATAGTTTTGTTGGCGGTACAACCCGCTGAGGGTTCTCCCGCAGATTGCAGATTGGGTTTTTATTTTGTTCTGGGGGCAAGGCATTCGCGTGCCTGTTCACAATTAAACCTCCAGGCGTATACTTTTGGCAGAGCACGTGCTCTGCTTTTTGACCCCAAAAGAGTATATTCCGCCCACTCTTCAACGTCTTCGACTTTTCCTTGCTTGCCAAATGCAAATCCAAATGCGAAAATTGCTCAGAATATTTTCTGAGATTTGCATTCAGAAATCATTTTAATTGCAAATTAATTGGCACTCTTCAGGGGTGCTTCAACGCGGCAGGGGGGACTCTTTCCGTTTGGGGAGGGGAACATCATTGGAGAGTATCAACAACAAAGTGATCGTTAATTGAAATCTGGGGGATATCTCTATGAGAAGTGGCAGTGTTTATTGATCTCATTAGAAAATACCAAAAATATTCGAAATTAATATACAAGCACTTGCAATACCAATAATTTCAGTAGAATAATACCCTATAATACTGAACTTAAGCCAGAAAATTACGAGCATAATATCATAAGAAAGAAGAATACTCTGCAAAAATACTCTGCAAATTGTTTTTTTTTTTTAGAGGCTTCCTTTCCATCAAAATCTTTTCCTTCCCCAGAGCATCTCTCGTTCGTTGCATTCTCTTGCAATTTTCCAAAATTTCCAAGCAATTTGTTCAACAAATGACGCCATTAATATTTTTTCTGAATTTTGCTCTTTGTCTTTTGTTTTGTTTTCTGGCGAATCGAATGCACACAGGCACCAAAACGAATGCTGCACAAATGTATTTGGAATGCGGCAGAATGTAAATCTTTGAACTCATAAAAATCGATGAGCGCGTGTACGCAGAAAAATCCATTGCATGTTTATCCATCGGATGCACAGATTCAAAGCAATATTTTCTGTGTGATCTCTCACTCTCTCTCTCTCTCTCTCTCTCTCTCTCTCTCTATCTCAATATCCAAGCAAATGACGTCATTAAATGGCGAGAGATCAGATAGGGAAATGTTTACAGCATCGGATGGAGGCTAGAGGAGAGATAGAGGTATGGCGCCTCTTTCGATTCGAATGGTCTCTGTCAGTTCTGCCTGCCTCTGGCACTCGGCCAGGAGGAGACGCCGCATCATGGGGCAGCGTCAAATTGCCTTCAGAGATGGAGAGTGTCGAGGTTGAGGCTGCACACTGCCATATCCTGCCACTTAGATGCCTTCTCTGCTCTTCTTGTTTCTTGCTGCTGCTGCTGCCGTCGCAATTATGCCAGGAGGAAAATATTGCTCAAGCTGCGAGGCACTGATCTGGAAAAACCAGAACATGCCACACACTCATATCCCCTCCGCCGAAACACAACACAACACACACACACACGCATAAAGGACATTCATATACACAGACAAAAAAGAAGACAGAGAGAAAAATCTTTTGCCGCCGGGAAAACTGTGAGCACAAAAAGCAGAAAGCAAAAAGAAAAGCAGCAGCGAGCGCCGCCGCCATCATACATAAAACAAAATATAAATTCTATGTAATGCCAAGGACGATGACAACCAGCAGTCAGCGGCACCAGTCTGATGCCACAAAAATCCGCCAAGTTATTCATTCATCCAGATACAGCCTGCCTATCCTTAACCTACATCCCACATAGATATAGAATGGCAGAACATGCAACACTCTCTCCCTGTCTCCTTCCCTCTCTCTATCCCTCTTTCTGCCATGCGACAGAAATATCATAATTCAAGACAAAATTAAATCAACCTTTTGCAGATTAGTTTTCGGTCTCATGATTTTCCATGGAGCTTAATGCACACACAAAAGCAACAGGAAATTGAAAAAGGACCCCGAAACAGGGGGACTTTGCTTATAACACACATCACGTATACGCTCAGGCGCTCAACGCAAGGACAGCAGCAGCACAAACACACACACACACACACACACACACACACATATGTACACAACAAGGGGTATCCGTGCGCAAGTGGCGCGAAAGTGTTGCGCATATTTTTGGGTATTTAATTTCATGCAATGTCCTTGAGAAAGCAACCAAATTGAAATTCATAACAATACAAAAATTAATACCAAAAATAAAAGAGGCTTTAAGGGCCAAAGGTTTTGGCTACCCCTTCATATCCGTCGTTGCTGCGGACGTGGGGCGCAAATGAATGTTACAATTGAAGAGTACGATCAACAGACGATACCTTAGCATGCTCAAATTGGATCTATCTTCGGCACATTGCGTATACGCAGTGCAGTCTCGAAATACAAAAATGACACAATCCAGACGGAAGTAAAAGTCGTTTGCATTCGTCCAAGGTGCTGCTGTCCGTCAGGTTAAAGCGGAAGTTCGTACAAAAACAAACTGTGTATAGCAACAAAAAAACACATTTTTCCTTATCCATGATCTCACAATAAATAATGGAAAACTATGCAGTTGGAACTCTCATGGCCAAGAGGAAACTGTCATAGCGGGTAATTTACAGTGCGAAGCTTCTACTGACCCAACTGCTTAGGCAGTTTTTATACATTTTTTAGCTCTTTCTTATGAGTGGTCCCTGATTTATCGATTCGTTAATTGAAACCTTTATCTTTTCGTTTCTTGGGTACCTTTTATCCATCAGTTCTATCATTTTGTTCTCCATTCTTCTGTCTCGGTCAGCTACTCTGAGAACTTACTTACTTTGAATGTTTTTAAGACAATATTCTCTCTGCTTCAGCACTCTGTTATTCTAGTACATAATCGAGTATATGATACATTTAATATTTAAAAATTCTTAAAATAATTGAACTGATTTCCGCACAAATCTACCCAAAATATCCATTACATTTCCAGGGGGAATGGATTTGCTTCCAGTCTCAAAAAACTTCTGCGCTTAAAGTCACTTAATATTTGATTTTTGACTTGAATTCGGTATGCACTAAATATCCGTAAAACTCTCCAGATTCCATATTCACGGCTGAATAATTTCAATCATTTTTCATTTTCAGAAGTAAAAAATAAAACTTGACTAAATTAAATCACGCTGCAAATTAGTTACAGTTGAGCGGAGAGACGATTGAAAACCCCTTTTATGGTAAGCAACACAAATATTTGCATCGGTTTACCCACCCACCCACATTTTCACATTTCCACAGATATGTTAATTATGTACCCACCTATAGATTCTATTGTGTTTGTATGTATATTGAACATTGGAAGCGTTGAGGCATGAGACCAGTCGTCGTGCCCCATCCCGTATATTCGTTTTTGTGGCAAGGCAAATATGGCAAATACAAATCCCTTTTTGCACCTCTGTTGGGTGTGGGGAAATGAATCTGAAATGGTTGGGTGAAATGTCTGCGGACAAATGCTGGCTTATTTGCATGCAAATCAGCTACAAACCGTATTTACATGTCGCATAGCGGCAGTTGAGGAAGTGGCAGGCAACACGGGGATAATTTTGCACGGATCTGCTATCTTTCGCTTAATACGAAATTAAAATTAAATCCCATTTCGGAGGCGGCAATGAAGAAAGGAAAGGAAAAGAAAGTAAATGGAATGGGGGCAATACGAATTAAATTTATATGAAATTAGTGAAGATTTTGCATCAGCAGCTGCGAGGTGGGCGGGATGCGATGCTCCTTCTCATGCTGCTCCTACTTGTATTCCTTTTTCCTTTTTTTTTTTACTTTGAATTCTTTTGTGGGTTTTTGGGGAGGTGTCCTACTGTCCTACAGCTCAAGTGCCAACTGTGCTTTCACTTTCATTTGTATTTCTCTTGTTGTGCTTCTCTCTGCTTTCCCTCTTTCCCAGTGCTTTTTTCCTCTTCTCATAACTCTCTATCTCCCTTTCTCTTCTTACCACTCCCTGCCTTTCTCTGACTTGCCAAAGAATCGTAAAACCAAATATTCATAAAAACAAAAAACAGTAAAACATAAAATAAATCAACAACAACAACAGAAACGTTGAATTGCAAGCAGCAACAGCAAACAACAAAGCAAAAGGCAACAGAGGCAGAATGAGCGAGTAAGAGAAAGAGAGAGAGAGAGGTAGAGAGGCAGAGAGATACGCAATAGAACCAAATAAAAGCGTAATAATAATTCCAATTTCTTCAATGTTGTCGCATACTCATGTTACCCCGTTATATCTCCCCCGTTTAGCATGCCCCCCTCTACCATACACCCCCACCACAGCCGCTACCAACACTCCCCCTAACCGCTCTCTCGCCACGGCACCTTTCCGGCTCAGCTTTAATGCTGCTGCCGCTGCTGCTGCTGTTTACTGTAATTGTTGTTGTTATTGCGGTGCCCTTCCAGAACAAGTAACTCTCTCTACTCTACTCTCTCCAGCACCAACTCTGTCTCCAGTTCGCTCTCTCTATCTCTCTGCTCCTCTGCGCATGTTCCTTCCAGTCAGAGGCAGCTTTGTCCTTTATTCACAGGATAACTGCAAGCTGCTTAGTCTGCTCCTCTCTTGTTCGATCATTTGATCCTTTGAATATTTTTCATTTATTTATGAATATAAAACTGAGAATAAATCTTTTCACTGACGTCACAACTTCAACTTTGGCATTCGCACACACAGACACACACCACCTACCACCCACCACCCACTCAAAGGCCACTCGAACCACCCACCCACCCACTCATCCGTGCGCAGCCTTTACAGGCGAACGAGTAAGCAGCAGGCACAGAATTGAATGCAGCCCAACCAATGACGTCATAGTTGGGAGCACATGCCTCGTGCCACGTTTGAATGAGGTTACAGATGGGAGTCAGTCCTATTTCGTCCTTTTGGGGTAGTGCCTGCCCCGCCCCACCCAGCCGCAAGGACAGACGCCACGACCTACTTTGGCCGGGACACACGACGCACACGAAGGCAGCCGCGAGACACGAGACACGACACCCGAAGTGGACTGTGGTGGAAAGTGGGAAACTGAATGAAAATTCGAAACAGGATACAACTCTGCACGAGGCGGCCCTACGCTACCGCTACCGTTACCGTTATGCTGCTGCTGCTGCTGCTTTCAGAGCTTTCCTTTCTGCTTCCTTTCCTCTCGCCTTTCCTTTCCTTTCCTTTCCCTGCCCCACCATTTGCTTGTGTTTCGTGTTTCTGCCTGTGCCTCTTGTTTCGTTTTTCGTGTGTGTTTGTGGGGGGCACGCGTGCACTTGACTGTCCATTTCGAGGGGTGTGGGGTGAGGGTTTTCTCCTACGATTGTGTGACAGGTGAAAGGAAGAAAAGAATGTGCATTGACGACGAGGTCACCACCTTGCCACCCTGGCCACCCTTTAGGTACTCGGAAGATGGAAATGAAGCTGCGGTCGAGTATCTACTGACGCTCAAGGACCCCCCCCCCAACAGTAGCAGCAGCATGGTGGCTAGTAACAAGATGCCACAACAGCCAGGGCCAACAGAGGAATCCCATTTAACCGCATTGCGAGAGGGAGCAAGAGAGCGTGAGAGAGGGAGGAGTGTGGCTATCACTCGTTTTGCTGCCACTTTGCCACTGGGTTGCTGTTGTCGTTGTCGTTGTTGTTGTCGATTTGGTCGTTGTCTCTCGCCCAGGTCATAGGCGTCCATTTATACACTTCAGTGATGTAATGATCTGCTTCATGCGAACCATTGAACTGTCATGTGTTTGCTTCTCCCCACACAGCAGAAAAGATTCTGCACTAAAAGACGAAACAATTTTCATTTGTTTTGTTTTATTAGTTGGGCAAAAGATCAACTAAAGGAAATGCGGCCACTTGCATGTTTTCTTCTTTGAAACCTTCGCCTCGAAAGTGTATCTGCAGTTCGTTTTCATTACTGTCTTCATTGAAATGGAAAACTTCTGCTTGGACCTCAGCAAAGTTGTTTAGTTCGCCGCTGGGTTACATCAGAACCGCACATAACTTCAAATTACAAGCAACCCCCTCGCAAGCCACCTCTGACCCCCACTCTGCTCACCTAGATTGACGGCCTTGTTTCGCATTTCCACACAATTTTCAGCAGCAGTGCGAGTGAGGGGGGGGGGGGGGGGAATTAGCAGACCGAATCAAAGCGAATTTTCGGATCAGAATCTCGCTTCTGTTGGCAGTTAATTAAGTCGGGAAAACTAGGAAAACGGGCAGAGAGGCAGAGACAACAGATGGACAACAATATATTTTTGGTATTTTTGTGTCCATTCCATGAAGGCAATTGTCGCATCCACTTCATAATCCCCTCTTGTCTGCCTGCTCTTCACTTCTCGCACTGTCTCTCTTTTCGTGTCGCTTATTGTCTGCTTTCATGCTTCTATTTCTATTGTATGTCATGTTTCGCCCCCCCCCCCGTGCCACTGCCCCGCCATTGTTATCCATTATTAATTCGCAACAACAATGAGCGCGGGAATGCTACTCCACTCCACTCCTATCGCTAGCCGTATTGAATTCTCATTTCATTTCCCCATTTTCCGCCTCACCGTTGTGGCTTCACCGATGGCCACAAAGCAGACAACAAAAAATTAATAATGTTTTTTTGTTTTTTTTTTGCTATTTTTGGCACGGTGCTGCCTGAGGCTTGCCTGCGGCTTGGATTGTTAGCGGCGACTGTTTCCCCTTTCCGAATAATGGAGTGGCAGGATGTTGCCTTACAATGAGAATAAGAATATGGCAAAGAGAAGGGCAGAGGAATGCGGAATATTTGCGACTTATTCTTCAGATTTCGTAGGAAATAAATAAGTCACAGTATGTGGAGTACTCGTTTAATATATCGATGACCAGCCAGATACCGTTTCTATGTATTTTTTCTCCTTTCTATACAATAATTCACCAAAAATCAATTCCCCGCTCATGGACGGGGGTCATCCCAGTCAAACGTTTTTCGCTTTCTTTTACGCTCTTTTCCATTATTATTATATATATTCTTTCCATTTTCCTTGCTTTTTCCTGATGATTTAACACTTTTGCTTTCTCTTGAAATTTCCTTTAATTGATTTCGTTTTATTTTCTTTCATTTCTTTTCCCTTTTTGCTCGCCTTTGCTGTTTTTTTTTCTGTTGTTGTTTCTATTGTATAGATGGACGGACGCTGGACTGATGACGAGGTTAGCGAGGTTTTTGGCCAGTGGGCTTTTAGCCAAATTAAATGGACCAAGCCATTATAATTTGTGTTGGCAATTTGTGAAACAATTTTGTGGCAATAGTTGCGGCTTTCTGCCCAAAGATTTTTAAAGCGAAATGCGGCGGGTGTGGGTGAGGAAAATTGATTTAACAGAAATAAAGAGAAAAGAGTGCGCTTTTTGGGTGTGTTTTTTTTCTCATAGTTTTTGCCCCCTCCTGTCTGTTCTAATTTTCCCACTACAAGTACTGTGGTCTTTCCCTCTTCATCTGCTCTGTCAGATAACTTTTTATTTTGTTTCCATTTTTTTTTTTTTTGCAGTGATTCATTTCCATTTTCCCAACATTTTCCGGGCATCAGTTCTAATTGCAGATGACACACCTAATTGTGGAGGCAACATGCCTCATGCTGCTGCTGCTGCTGTTGCTGGGGTTGCTGTTGTGGGGCATGTTCTACATACAATCCAGGCCCTTGGGCTGCTAATGCTGGTGCTGCTGCTGGGGATCGGATCTGGGCCAATTGCCAAGGAGAAATATTTCGAATATTCTGAAATTTGTTTGAAAATCTCTCTCTGTCTCTCCCTGTCTCTCTCTCTTTATCTGTTGTTTTATGGTGTATTTGTGACATGTTCTCGCTAAATGCGCCAAACATTTAAGACCCACAGCCGCCTCGACATTGGTTTTTTGCTTCTGAAGAGCCATCAAATGTGTCAGGGAAGAGGCGGCAGCATAGCCATCAGGGGGGTAGGAGGCAGCAAAGCCATCAGGCGGGGATGAGGCAGCAGCCATCAGTCGGCACAGGGAGGAGGCAGCATGTAGATGACGTAGCCAGCAGTCACATGCTGGCAAAGGAAAAACTTTTCCGCAACTTTTCGCCAGATGTAAAAACTCAACAGAACTCAACGTTCCACACTGAAGTGAAGTGAAGTGAAGTGTAAATGAAATGATTCATGTGATTCGCTCTGCACCCGCGTAAAACCGCTTCTAATCAATCACATTTTGTGGCACACTCAAGAAACGTGAGAAAAATCAGGTTTTGCCAGTTTTCAAGTATTTCCGTTTCGCTGGAAAAACTGAAATTTCAACTAAATTTCAAACACTTTGTGGAATTATTTCTAGAAAATTGAATTTCTGTTTCTTATTAAATATTTAAAGAGCTGGCGGGCGCCTACCCGAGCGGAAATCCCACATCGTTTGTGGCATGCCAGAAAGTGCCACAAAATGAGTCTAGTTCAAGGGCAGACCTTTGGGGGATAAACAAGATCATAAGATAATGTATCTTATGTGGCTGTGTGTGTGGGAAAGCCACATCGGAAAAGTCTCCAATTAGCAATAAGTGCAAATCATGCTGCCTCCCTGTCATCCTCCTCCTCCTCCCTCGTTGTTGCAAGAGACCTTCGGTACACCCTTCAATAGTTCTCTGGCTCGAGTTCAAGCAGCAAACGTCAAGGTGGAATCCCTCTCTCCCTGCTTCCGACCCCCTCCTTCGTGTAGTAATGAAACAGTTTTCAGATTTATTTTTGGTTTGTTTTCTTTTTTGCATTTTACAGCATTAATGGCCTACACGACCAAAAGGGGCCCCCGAAACGAATGCTTTATGGACCACAGGCTGACGACGATGCCGCTTGCTATTTGTGGCCCAATCTCCCACTTCCCCTCTCTCCACCATTCCCATAGACGCATGCTGGCGCTTCTCAACGCATGAATTTAATTGGTTTTTTCTGAGAGTTTTTTCATTGTTTATGGCCAATCGATGGTTAGGCGATGCTGATGACGGAGCCAACAGTCAGAGAGGAAAAATATGAATGAATTGCATGGCACACAGGGGAAATTATCTATAGTGGAAAACGGGAAAATGCGGGCCAAAGACTTGAAAAGAAAAAACTGTTGTAAATCATATAAAATTATGAAAAAAAATTTAAGGAAATATTTTGGGTAAAATTTCCCTAGTTCCCTAGTTTCCCTATGCTTTTGCTTACTTACATGTTACTACATGTTTCTAAGCCTTAATAGGAGAGAGAGAGAGAGAGAGATCATCTAAATGTCTGTTAATTCTCATTATGTTTTAGCCAATCAAAAAAGCATTTCAATTACGCTGCTAATCAACTTTTAATCAACTTTAAAGTTTTCCCATTTATTTTCATATTTATTTACGATTAGTTCCCATTGTCTTTCTGCATGCTGCGTGCACCATTAATGAAGTTTTTAATTAGAATTATGAAAGTCATAAAATGTGCAATCTGCATAAAGTTTTCCATTTATGAAAGCTATTAAATAATTTACGGAATTTGCGAAATGAAAAGCGAACTAATGAAAATGATGCAATAAATGCATTACGTATAATGAAATGAAAGGAAAACAGAATTACGAGTATACAAATACTGTGCTTGGAGTCACATTTGTTGGTTCAACTTTTTGCCATTCATTACCCATGAATTTCCATATGCATTTTCCCCATGAATTTTCACATTAATTGACATTCCTTTTGATATATGTATGTACATATGTATGTATATTTTGAGCTTAACCTTATCCGGCAGGCGACTCCACAGCGACAGGCACTTGAATCTGTCATGGTCAAGGCAATTTATCATTGGCCAGGCACTGCTTTTCCCCTCTCTCTCTCTCTGTCTCTGCTGCATTTTGCTCTTCTTTTTGTAATTATTTTTAATTTAAATTTTAATGTAATGCAATTTTTGCTGTTGGCTGTTGACGGTTTTTAATTGCATCGGACCCCGAAAACAGGGCCATAAATTCGTGTAGTTACCATTTTACAGCGCATTTTTATTGGCTCTGAGATTCACATTACACAAACACACTCACACATCCCTTGACCCTGCCACAAAACCCCTTGCTATCACGCAGCCTTCCTTCCTTTCCCTTCCTTTCTGTTTGCTTGTGTGTGTTCGTCCTCGCTTTATTTTGTTTGTGCATCCCATTTTCCATTCGCCAATCTTCTGGCCCAGGCAGGTCTCTCGGTCTCCTCCTCTTTATTCTGCACTCCCCTGCAGTCTCACCTCACCCCTCCACTCTCGCGCTCTTTGGTGGCATTATGGCAGTGGGGCAGGCACAAACATGAAGCGCTGCCCGTGGCCGCACTGCGTTAACGAGGCGGCAACAATTTTTGACACATAATTAAGTTTTTATGTTTAAACGCGTTTTTTGGGGGCAGGCAAGGCAGGCGTCCATCGTTCATCGAGCGTGCAAATGTGAGGCAGTGGCATGTCATTGGGAATGTTTGGATGAGGGTTTGCAACACGGAGATACATTTATTCAAGGTAGATAATCGCAAAAGATAATTTTTCTACCCGTACCTGTGTGCAAGACATTAGTTAGGGGAATGGAAAGAAGATTTCTCTTAGGTTTATATTTTATTATACCTCTCCTTACTCTCTCTCTCTCTCTCTCTTAATTACTTCCCGTTTTCCATCTACTATTTAATATCCGAATTTTTCCTACTTTATTGAAGTTTTACGAACGCCTCTCGTATTTATCGTAGATGCAGTTGTTTATCTCTCGAAATGGCTCGTATTTTCTCGCTTTTCCCATTAAATTTCTCATTCATGAGAAATGCATAAATGCCGCTACGTTTGTCCTCTCTCGCTCTACAGCCACTGATGACGTCATTAGTTGTAGGCAAGACACAGAAACACAGATATGGAAATCAATATCAAGCCCCAAGAATGCATTAAACAGGTGTCTGTGGCATGCGGCATGCGGCATGTGCCACAGGCAGGTGTCATTAACAAGAGAAATATGCCATAAGCCTCTCTGCCACTTATGATGGGCTTATGATGGGGCACCATCAAGTGGCACCATTAGCATGCCTCAGCACCATTCCCTTTTCAAAACGTGGGAATGCATTTCAGCACCCACTAACCCCGCCGTCGACCGCACCGGAAAATGCATTGCGTATACGCAGTGTTGTACCAAAATAAATAAATGACACAATCTAAACGGAAATAAACTCTGCCGTGCATTCGTCGTGCAATATTTCAGGTGCAGAGGTGGCAGCAAACGATGGATGGTGAACGGGAGGGGGTCAGGGGAGAAACGGATGTTCAAACCAAAAATAAACTGCATTTTGGGGGAAAACACAATGACCTTCCCCATCAACAGAGGCCCCTGCTGGCAGCCTCCTGCCTGCCTCCACCGTCTACAAAAATTAATGGAAAAACTAGCAATGAGTGCGAAAGAGACACAGACAGACAGACAGAGAGAGAGAGAGAGAGAGAGAGAGATAAAGTATGTGGGCTCTCATTTCCTTCTTATCAGCTGCTCCTGCTGCTGCAGCACATTTGCACATTTTTAAATTGATGACGCCATCAAATGAAAAGCAAATGAAAAGCCCCCCGGGAACGTAGCCCAGGCGCACTTGCAATTTATTGTTGTGTGAATGGGAAAATTAGTTTTTCCTGAGTTGGAAAAATGCAAAATTTTTATGTGAAAATATATATACGTGCCAAACGGCAGTGGGGTGGGGAGAGGGAAATATGACTGAAAGCCAGGGAAACTCTTTGCCAAAAAGCACAACAAATTAATGCAATAAACAATTATACAGAAATATATATCTGTAGGTGTATACAAAAGATATTCCCATAGATATATGTATGTAGATGGAAGAGCTCTCTCTCTCTCTCGTGAAATAGTGGCGTGGCGCATATGTTACCCATAAACATGGTTTTCATGGCGTTATGGAAAATTATCTACACTTTTCTTTTGGGGGGTGGTTCTTCGATCTTCGATCTGTTTGTACATAAACAAATTTCGTGTGTGTGAATTTGTTTATACTCAAAAGCGTAGCCGCTTCGAATGGCCCCCCAAAACAATAATACAAACAGAAAATAAAGGCAACAATGGGCCAAAGCAGCAGCAGCAAACAAAAAGAGTGAAAAAATCATAGAAAAGAGTGGAAAGAAAAGCAACGACAAACAGAAAAGAAAAGAAAAGAAAAGCGCAGAGGCGTGGTGGAAATGGACAGAGTGAGGGGGAGATACATTTGCAGCTAAAATACTCTCGCACACATTTATTTCTAAATTAATCTTGTAAAAATAATTAGAAACAAATCAAAAGCCGAAGGCGACATCTCATGAGTAAGATGCTATTTTCGGCTTCTCTTTTATTTGCTACATTATAAATATAATCCACATAATGAGAGACGTGACACATAGGATACAAAACATGCAAAGATACAAAGAGACAGAGAGAGACAGAGAGAGAGAGAGATAGGTACTGCATTTGCCCGGCTATTTTCGTTGGCCCACATAGATCCAAAGCCAGAACCAGAGAGAGGGCAGTTTTCTCATTGAAAAACATTTTATTCTATTTTTAGGCCTTTGGGAAACCACCTGATAAATGGGAAATTCTCGGCCAGACGCTGCCACACGCAACACAACAACAGATCCCCCGAAAAAAAAGAGCTGAACATAGTCGTGGCACGGTGCACAGGGCACAAGGCTGGGGGTGGGGGGGGGGCATGAATGATCTTAGAAATGTTGCACAAATGTTTGTTTAACTTAACGCGTACTTAGCTCTCTCTCTCTCTCTCTCTCTTTCTCGCTGCTTTCATTCCTTCACTTGGGAAAATTTCTCATTTCCTCCTCTATTCATTTTCGATATTTTCATTTGGGGAAATGTTTTACGAGGTGAAGCAGCACTGCTGGATGCTGTTGAAATTCTTGTGGAAATTCTTGCAGACAGATCAAAAGAGGGTGCAACGAACAGGAGAAATACTTTGGTGTTTGCTTTAGTGGATATATATTTGTTAAGGGAATGTAACTCATGGAAGAGTTGGCAGAAGATGTGGTGACAAGCTGAGATAGAGAACGGAACCCGTTCGAAAGCTCTTCTCAAAGTTACCCTCTGTGGCAGGTTTTTCCCCTGTAAATCACATCACAAACTATATTAAGCACTTTTCACCAGCAGCAGCAACTCCAATGAGGTAGAAACAAATTTTCCGGCCAACAAAAAGGAAGCCAAGAACAAGAGAGAGGAGAATAAAAACAATTGCAGAGTTGTTTACAATGCCCGAAAGTATTTTGCAATCTCATGCCTGCCTCAAGAGCTATCTGCATCTCCCTCTTTCTCTCCTTTTCATTTGAATGTTTCCAGTGTGCGCGTGGATTTTCCGAGTTTTCTTTTGGAGTGCATCTGCCTGTCATCCACTGACTGCACAATTAAATGCCTGTTGTTGCCGCTGCCAGCACTTTTTGTTGCCACTGGCTTTACCATTTTGTTGTTGCTACCGCTGCTGTTGCAAGAGAGGCACAACCGAGTGCGCCTTGTGTCTGGTGCTTTGCATACAAAAATATCAAGATGCTGCACAATGGGGCACCCTGGGGTGGGTAGGTTTGGGGCATGCGAGAAGCAGGCACCACTTTGTCGCTGGCATCACACGGCTGTGGCCCCCAGCTACTGTTACTGTTGCTGCAACGAGTGAATGCATTCATGCATGACTGCCACTGCCACACACACACACACACACACACACACACACACACACACACACAAACACGTAGAGCGAGTGGCATGTAATTGTTTTTGTGCCTTTTCCCTGTCCGTCTGTGGATCCTTTGGCAGCCTGTGTCGTGTCCTGTGGCACAACGAGATAATCTACTGCAATTGCAGAACAGGGACCTGGGCGGGCAAAGACAGACAGACCGTCGCATGTACTGAAGCCGCAGCCAGATTGCTGGAAAAACTGCTGCCTATGTTGCAGGCGCAAATTACACAAATTTCTGAACATTCTCTCTATCGCTCTCCCCCTCTCACTCTCTCTCGTGGGGGCAGCTACTTTCTTTCGTTCTATTCGTTGCTTGCAAATTCAATTAAACTTTAGACAAGAGCCCCATGGCCATGCCCATGCCCATGCCCATGCCCATGCCTCAGGGGCTGTGTGGTAAGTGTGGCCATGCTCAGCGCCGTGTCCGAGTCTACATCCTGTCGTGGCCTAATCGATACAACAGTCTCCACGGGCGGTCTGACTGTTTTGCAAATGTGCCACAAAATGCGGCAATTGTCAATCAATTTCATGGAAATTATGTCCGGGTAGGTGGTGGGAGCCAAGATGGCAGGAGGCTGAGCGTTGAAGGGCGTCTGTCAGGCAGAAAAACGTTGCCAGGACATGGACATGTGAATGAAAGCCACCAGCCACAAGGAAAATACAGCAGAGGAGGTTGGGGCAGAGAGGGGAGCAAGCCACTGCCAAACACTCGAGTCTCGAGTCGCCAAATCTCGTATTTTTTTTGGGTAAACACTTTTTGATAATCTCTCTCTTATTTTGCGACAAGTGCCACTGCCAGTGCCACTTTTACCCCCACACAAAAAAAAAAAAAAGGGAAGGACAAAAATAGTCGCGCAGGCAAAAAGTGTGTGGAAAAGAGCGAGTGGAAATCTTTTGCCAGCGTCACGAATGACGGCAATGAGGATGAGATAAGTGCGTCAATGTTGAATGTTGTTGATGACTCGAGTCGAGTTACGAGTGTCGAGGATCGGAGTGTGATTATACGACTGGAGGAGGAGAAGCAGGAGCAGGAGCCTCCTGAAGTGTTCGTTCTCCTATGATGCACAGGCACATAGATGAGCGCATTTGTAGTTGTATGTGAAAATATGAGATAAATGTGTGGCATCCACAGACACGAGTATGCATTAATGGAGGCGTTTATGCGGAGGAGTTGCCTGCAAAGTGTGAATCATGATAATGGGATTTGAAAGTCGTTGGTGGTATGTTGTGTGGGTACGTTGTGGGGGGGGGGGGGGGGGGACAGGTGTGGCATGACACCAATCCTTTTTATACTATTAATAATAATATTATACTCTACTATAATAAATAATTACAATAATACTCTGTTAATGCTGTCCCATTAGTAGCATTCCATTGCGTTTCATTCCTCAGATTTTTCTATACCACAAATTGCCATCTTTGCCACATGCAGACAGTTTGACAGTTTAGCGACACTTTCGCCACATGCCTACTGCTCCTCCACCCATCCCCCGCCACTTCTTTGAGCACCGCCTCGAGTGACGGCTTAGGCCATTTTCAATTGGAATTTGCCACTAGTGGGCCTATTACGATTACCGGGTGTGGGGGTGGGGTGCCTAATGCCATTTTGGGTATTGGATTAGGGCTTAAAATCAGAGTCGCCTTTGCAATGCTTTTCCAGCTAAACCTCAACTTAAGTGCTGGCGGGGGGAAGAAGATAAAGCCATAAATAAATGGAATCGAAAAACGCATAGATCAGATTTATGAGGCACTGTCCGAGTACTGCATTTTATTTATGAGTTTCTCTGTTTATAATATTCATATATTTCCATCACCTTAGCCGCTTTTCCGCATTCTTCAAAACAAACACAGCGAAGCTTCGCGGCGGAAGTTTTTCATCATTAAAAATCGCACGCGCATAAAAGGCATTTTTCTCATATTTTCTTTACATGTTCCCCCACCCCATCCGTTTCTCCTTTCGTGGAACAAACATATTTTCATAATTTTTACGACACCCTGGGCGAAGGGGGCCGGGTTGGGGGTTAGAGGGTTTGGGGGTACTCGCATGAAATGGAAAACACTCGTAAAAATTGATTTGTATATTTATAAATCAAATAAACTTTTCAATTTTATTGGTTTTTCCCATCGAGTGCCCCCGCGCCCCACTCGCCCCATGCACCATGCCGTACAACGAATTATGTTGATTTTTTTTTGTGCATTTTATTGGCATGGGAAATCCATAGATGATTCGAATTTCAAATGGCTCCCCAAAACAAATCTCTGCCCACCCACACCAGAAATGACAAACAACCGAAAAGGAGGCAAGTGGCAAGGCTCTTAGCCAAATTAAAACTTGAAAACTTTGCAAAACAAAAAGGATTTCAGCCCAAGCAGATCCATTGCCCACCGCCTGCCATGGATATTTATAGCCATAAAATGCAACCAGAATAAAAAAAGGTAAATTTAGAAAATTACAGAAAGGTGAATGGCGAGGCGAGGCGCCATGAGCCAAGTTTTCCCACTCGAGGCGCCTGAAAATAGGCAAAGGATGCCACTAGATTCTTCTGCTTCATGCTTCATCCTTGTGCTCATCCAATGCTCTCACGTTTACAGAGTGAATGGCACGTATCCGTGGGATGTCGATATCCGCCCACAGATAGTCGAACCCTGCGGCTGAGTGCTCATTAAATATTAAAAGCCACACACACACACACACACACACACATAGAGAGATACACATACACACATGCAAAGAAACATAGAAAGGATCTCTGCATGCTGGCCAGCCACTGCCACTGCCACTGGACTGGAATCGTTAGCCACACATTGACCGTTGGCGCTCCAGACATTATTAATTATTCGTGTGGCACGCGTTCTCTCTCTCTTTTTGTCTCTCTATCTTGGGGTACAGCGACAGTAAGCATTCACGTATCTCTGTTACACGTTTATATGCCACAGGATGCCGGCATGTCATTTCTTTGGTGCAAAAGTATCTGCAGCTCTATGCCGCCTTGTGGCATGCCTTTTTCCCTTTTAGCGTTGCGAGTAAAGTCATATATTTAACTCAGTAACGGACTTGCAACATGCTCTCATATGCATGCAAAGCATGCAACCTTGTTACAGGCCACAGTGGAACCTTGCTATAAAGGGACTGCTTCATACCCATAGAAAAAGCATGAAATTGATGGATAAACAAAAATGGTTTCCACACAGAGGGTGGATACTTTTCGCTATGGCCAGTGCCACCTGTACGCTTGCCGCATGACGCTGCACATCCTCTGGGCGCACAAAGCAGCTGTGCCATAAATAAACCACGAGCCCTTTTACCTTTTGAAATGGAAATGGAATGGAAGCACCCATAGACATCTCCATCCGATGCTCTGATGCCTTCGCAGCTGGTTGCAACAGCAGCGGTGGCAGCAGGCAGGAGGCAAGAGGTAAGAGTGAGAGATGGAAGTGAAACAGGAGACAGGAAGCAAGAGGCAGATGGCAGCGAGGAGGCATGCGGCAGAGATACAATAAATGTTGAAAGATTTTTGTCGTTTTCGCAGTTTTTAACACGAAATTTAAGCCGCATTCAGCAGCTTGTTTTTCCAACAGATTTTCCCTACCCGTCTTAGTCCCGCCATTCGTATCTTTTTACTATATTTTCCCTTCCGATGGGTGCGCGTGGAAAATTTCATTTTTCAATTTCCTTCGAGCAGCTTTGATCTGAGGCACAGGAGAGGGCCACAGGATGTCGCCAGAGAGACAAAGCAGCGAAAGCTTTTTCCCACTCTTTTGCCACTCCTTTGCCTCTTCTTTGACCCCATCCATATGCGGGTGGAAGGGACTCTTCTAGCAATCGTCTTCCGGGAACAGCATCTTCCTTGTGCCTCATGTCGCATGCCTCGTGAGTGTGTGCCACTGACAGCAGCCGCAGCAGCAGAAAGTTGAAACAAAGAGCGAAGAAAACGCTTTTAACTTTATTAAGATATCACAAACATATGTACGACAGACAGGCAGACACAGACGCGCCCCTACATGCCATATGCCACACTGCCAGTGCCAGTGCCAGTGACACTTGCCACTCTGTTTGGGGCATACCGCCTCCAAAGCAGACTTTTCATTTAATTTTTGCCAAAAGGAGAGAAAGGGTTCGTCTCACTTAATTGAATCTCAGCGCCATTAAAAAAGAATTATGTCAGGAAAATGGTCGGAAAGTGTGGCAGGGGAAGGATGTTTTAGGTACTTATCAGCCAAGAAAGAAAGGGTAGAGTGAGCAGGGAGAAAAAGGAAGAGAACGAGCAGCAGCTGTGCCTCACATAATGATTATGATATTTCATTATCATTATTTTACTGTGTAATGCTCTCACGACGCTAATGGTTGACTGTTGATGCTGCTGCTGCAACACAAAGTCTTGCCACAACAGCCACTCAGCGCGGTGCCCCCCATTCCCTGCTCTCACTCTTTCTGCGTCTCTGTTGCAATTACCGACCGAAGTGTCAGTCAAGTGGCAGCAGCAGCAGCAGACAGGGGCGTTGCAAACAGCAAAACTTTTGGTAAAGAAAACATCGGAATAGAACAGATTTTCCCCACACACAGACACGCCCTAGAAAAAGGGAAAAGTTACTTTAATTTTTATAAATGAAAATTGCTGGAAGTTCTCGCAGTTGATTGATTAACTAACTAATTAGTTGTTAATTATGTATTAGGGTTCTTTCTTTAAGAGTTCTTTCCTTGAGGGTTTCTTATTAAAGGCTTCTCTCTATGCGATAAAACAGGACTCTAGATTTTCTACAGAGCTCGAAAAATCTGAATCGGTTCTCTCTTTAAGCTCTACGAGAAGAATGCCTTTAAATGAAGAATAATTTTACTTTTAAAACTATTTAACATTCAGTGCTCGTGTCCCTCCATTACTGTCCTGGCTCCTGCCTCGTGCTGCCATGCCACTGCAGTCGCTGTCGCTGCCGCTCGTTAGAGGTGCACCACATCGCACATCAAGAGCGAACCGCAAAAGCAATTGCATTTAAACATTTTCCCGCACATTTTCCAGGGAATGTGATGCGTTGAACAATTACCAAGCGACCCACAGAGCCACGCGGCAGAGTGGCAGTGGCAGAAACAGACCTGAAGAGTATTAAAATGAATGTGGAAAATGGCTGAGGGATGGGCCACACACCCACATGTATTCTACAGCCAAGAGCCAACAGCCAAGAGGCAATTAGTTTCAAGTTGTTGCCACACCGAAGACAATTCTTTGCTGGCCATTTAGCATAAATGCGACTGGCACTTTGGCCAAAACGAGCGGATGCCTCCTGCCTCCGCCTCTCCATCCAAAAAGGGCGGCCACTGAAACTGAGATGAAAATGGTAGCCAAAGCTTGGAAAATGATAAAGGAAATGTGGCTGAAGATGGGCTATAATTAATCTTGGCCTGCTTTTTCGGCCTGCTTCAAGTGTCCGACACTCCCTCTAGTCAGCCGTCTCTCTTCTTCTTTTACTGCCTCTGGCCTCCTCTCATGCTAATGAGCTGCGTTTTGGGGGCTAACAAAAGATTAATCTACGTGTCGCATGTTGTATATGCCACATTGGGCAGCAAATCGAAGTGGAATCCTCAGGGCGTAAGCAATTGCCACTCAATTTGGCCCAGAGAAGGCAGCATGGAAGGCAGGGCCATACCAGGCAGCAGCAGCGGCAGGCTCCAGCAGTCTGTGACATGCAGGGGGAAGGAGGGGGCATGGGCATGGGCATGGAGCACCACACTCCCCATGTGGCATTGCGCTCCAGTTGCCCAATTGAAAGAGAAATTTGTGGCGCGCTGCCGTTTTCTTGGCAGCCATTTCGTGACGACAACAAACAAGGCTCACCCCTACCCCACACCCCCACAACAAAATATACGAAAGTTTTTGACTGCTCGTGCCCCATCCTGTGGCAGCAGCTCCACTTTAAATCCAATTGTTGTGCTTTCGGTAACGCCCACACGACAGCGTCTTGCACCTGAAACGCAAGCCCGAAACGAATGCATTTGGCGGCTCATGTCAGCAAAAGCAGCGGCTGCAGCGGCTGCAGCGGCTCCAGCGGCGACGACTCTAGAACTCCCACACGGTCTACGTTCGTCATGCCCCTGCCACGTGAAGCAGGAGGCATAGGGGCATTGCATGTGTGCCAAAAACTAAGGCCAGAGGCAATAATATCCATAGCTACGGAGCAGACTCGTCGACTGTCGACTTTCGACTGCTGCCATTGATTTTTATCGCCTGCAAAAAGGAGAAAAACTCGGAAGAAGTTCCATGAAATTGGAGGAGAATATCTGGACTAAGAGTATGTGGAACAAGCGATACCCTAACTCAACAAGAAGGGGAGGGAATGAAAGACAACCCTTGCCCCATGGATACACCAGGATACCATGGCCACAGGGCCTACCATGGCCCTACCCTACCTGCAAACAACTTTTTAATATCTCTTCACAGTATAAGCAGCGGAAGATCTACATATCTTGGGTTAATCCCAAAGCAGAAGTGTCTTCAGTGGGTAAAGGAGATCTAAGATCTAAGGATCTAAAGATCTCTCAGTGGCTCTCTGACTAGTGCCATATCTCGATTGAAATATACCCTGTAAAGTTGATTTATGCAAAAGGGCATACAACAACAAGAAAACCAACAAAAAATACAAAACAAAATTCGTTTTAGTAAATCATCAAAAGCCCCACATATTCGTATTCGGTGGCACAGGAAGGAAGGATGGATTCAATGGGCTGCTGATGCACTTTGCTGATGGGCTGGCAATGGCTGATGGGCACGCTCCATGCTCCGCTCCATGACCCCCTATATAGAGAAGCGCACTCCCCTCTGTGTACCATACTAAAGCCGCCCCTCTCTATATGGGCCCCTCTATTATTTACCCGATATATTCGTATATCGCATAGTTTTTGGGGCCTGTCGCCTGTTTGTCATATGCGATATTCGGCTGTTTGCCAAATATTGATTATGTGCTGCCCTCAAACATGAATGGAAATGCGCTTCAGTGCATTCCGTTTGAGTGGAGAGGGGGAATAAAAGCGAAGATAGGAGAAGCAGGAAAGGAGCACGGAAGAGCAGCAGGGAGTCGCAGCAAAGCGGAGTACAAGAGAGGCAAGCAGGAAGCACAAAAGTAAAGGAATAACCATAACGAATGTCAATCATAGGCACCAGCCACTGCATCTAAACTAGGCCTAAAAATAAGGTGCACAACCATTTGGGGCAGGGAAAGTTTTGGCAGTTAACAACTTTAATGGGCAACATAAACGTTTCAGCGATTGCCACAACTTGTGTCCTGTTCGTCGGTTTCTCGGTTGAAATGAAAACTTGGCAGCAGAAATAAAAAATTGTTTTATCAACGTCAGAGTTTAGCAGAAGCTTAGAAGCTGCTCTTTCGAATCACTTA
This sequence comes from Drosophila subsilvestris, assembly GCA_035043285.1. Classification (NCBI taxonomy): domain Eukaryota; kingdom Metazoa; phylum Arthropoda; class Insecta; order Diptera; family Drosophilidae; genus Drosophila; species Drosophila subsilvestris. Next base: position 1,589,352 of record JAWNNB010001728.1, on the reverse strand, counting down.
AAGAGAATCTCTGTTGCTGCTGCAATCTTCTCATCTAATTTCCATTCATTTTCTTTCATTTTCCCCTCCCCCCCCCAGCCGTTTAATTCTCTTTTTCGGAATTGCAATAAAAATGTCATTCTGCTGCCTTTCAGTATTTATAACCCACAGAAGCGGCCATTCATAGATCTCTGGGCTGGCTCTCAGGCAACGGAAAAAAGAAGATAAATAAAAGCCAACACGAGAAGCCATCGTAAGCAAATTTATGGACAACTTTCGGTGGAAACCTATTCTGGCCCCAAAACAAATGGCAGAATAAGTCAAAATAAACGAAAATTAAAGCAAGTTCTAGCAGCGAAGTGTGGCAATATTTCGAAAGTTTATGGCTAAAGTTCAGCATTTATTTTGTTGTAGTTTTGGTTTTTGAAAAGTGAATGCAAAAGGGGGTGAAACTCGGAGATGACTTAAAATTGTTCAATTATTTCTATCGATCAAAAAGTTACACAAAATTCATTTAAAAAACTATTCCACAATGTTTGCGTCAAGGATTCAAGGATAAATCTATTAAGAAAATCCTTCACTAGCCCTGCCCTGTCATGTCCGGCGATTATCTCGTTAGTCGAACAGCATTTTAAACGACTCAATCCACACAGTCTCCTCCCAAACAAACCCTTCTATTTGCTCTTTTTTGCTGTGCTTTGCTGGGTGTAAATTGCTGTAGATGCCACGCCTTTAGAAACTGCCAAACCATTAAGCAGCATTGAACATTGTTGTCGTTGTTCGTTCGTTCACACATCCCAAAAAGCACATTATTTTATCACCTGTGAGAGGCAATAGGCAATACGAGTATACTCGTGGACTAAAGGTATACTTTATGGCTATGCCCCGCGCACTGCCACCCACATATTCAGGTGGGGAACTCATAAATATCCACAAAAGTTTCATCCGGGGGGATGATGGCGGATACGGCAGGGAGCCTCTGCCTCGTACAGCCTTATCAATCGAGTTGTCTGTCAACTCGAATGAGTATTATATTATTTTTATTTGTTATCTAAAGAGAGCAAAGAGAGGCATGAGTTGTGAAAATGTGTTTGCACAATTTCGTTTAATGATTGTTGATAACATTCCCGGGGGAAAAACTCCCCAAAGAGAGTGTGAGTGGTGGGAGCTCTATGGCTTTGGCTTTGCCAGCCACTAAGTAGCATGTCGGTACTACAAATGCCGCTAATTGACTCGTAAATTAGTGGAAATATCGATTTTATAAGCATAATATCCTCCTTTTAAATACTCACCAACTAAAAGGACAAGAAGAGGACGGGTTTTCCTTGTTTTGGTTTTTTTGTTTTGTTTTGTTGTGCAGATCTCTCTAGGTTCATAGCTTAGATATACACATATGTAGTTACTAAGATAAGTTATACAGCTGAAGCGTTGATTAAGTTTTTGTGTATTAAGTTTTGTTTTTGTATTTGTATTTGTATTATATTTCTCTCACTTTTTATCTTCAATTAAATGAAACTTTTTTTTGATTATTTCGCACAGACACACGCACTGTGGGGGGGGGGGGGGTATAAATTTAAATATGAAATTTACAATTAATTTCCGTTATTTGTCGAGGCACTTTTTTGTTTGAGTGTTTTCTTTATTTGAATTCCGAATTTCGAAAAGAACAAGAAATAGAGACCAGCGCATCGCCCCTTTTCGATGGCCCCCACCATATCGGTTCTGTAGAACAAAGCAAACAAAAGTCACAGTGCGACAAAATGAAAAACTTTTATGCCATTTCCCGCATTAGCATTATGGTAATGCCCATAAGACTCGTAGTAGAACAGTGTAGTAGAACCCCCACTCCACATTGCCGCCAGCCTATCTGTCTGCTTTCCACTTTTTTTTTTCTTTTTTGTTTTGGGGTATTTCTTTTCTTTCTTCCTCCTTTTTTTGTGTGTTTTGTGCGTATGCGTGCGGTACACGCCTTACTTTACAGGGTACACTCGCGACTAAAGACTACACACACACACACACACACACACCTCTTTGACACTTTTGTTCCGACCGAATTTCAATATAATTATACACCTACACCTACACCTGTATAGGTATTTATTATTTTGTATTTTTATTGCGTTTTCTATTGCCCCCCAAAGAAAATGCAGAGTGTCAGTGGGAGATAGAGAGAGTGTTAGAGAGGAGGTGGAAAAGCTCCTTTATGTCTGATTCACGCACCAAATATTTTCCAACCATACAACACGCTCCAAAGTCTAGCCACGAACTGAGCTCCAAAGCCGAAACGAACGCTACCAGCGACAGAACTCCACAAAAAAAAACTGAAGGAGGAGCGGCAGCAGCGCAGTGGCAGCGACAGCAGGCAGCAGGCAGTAGGAAAAAGCTTCCAATGTCAATGCGAAGCGACACAATCCTTTGTACGATGGAGGCGGCCACGAACGAAAAATGTGTTATTTTGGAAGGCCGCCTGGAACGTGGAAGGAAGCCGAGAGAGCCCCAGCGCTTTCACTCTCTTTCTCTCTCATAACTCATACTCTCTTTGGCTGGATTTGTTTCGTGTTTTGTTTTTGCCCTGCGTTTTTTGTGCGTGCGTGCCCTACTCTGCTCTCTCACACTCTCACCCACTCAACCCACCCCAAGGTGTGCCTACTAGAAGGTGGGTGCACGTATTCTCACTCTCACGCGCTCACACTGAAGCAGAGTGTGTATGAGATGCAGCCATACCTTATTTTGATACACCTTTGTAGACCACTCCACTCCTCCACTCACACTTTTCGTTCTCTTTGATACACTTTGATAGCAGCGAGTTAATTAGTTCGGACAAACTTTTACCGCTTGACGATGCGTTTGTCCAAACAGAGATTTAAACTTTCAAAAGTTTAATTAATCCGAATGTCTTTGGCTTTGGGCATATACTTATAGTTGTAAGTGTGTACATATGTATAGCCTTTTTGTTTCACTTTTTTCTGTTGTTTCGCTGAACATTTATTGGCCATGCTTTCGGTTCGGTGCGGGCGTGCCGTTAAAAATAGACACCGCAGCCTCGTCAGCAGTGCGCACCAATGCGTCGGCAGCAGCATCAGAAGAAGACAGGCCAGCCAGCCAGCAGGCAGCCGCGAGACAACGACAGCATCAAGTTCAGACTTGCTTGATGATTGGTGGGTGGTGCGACGAGGTGTGTGGTGTAGCAGTAGTGGGGCAGCAATGGAGAGACAACTTTTGACCTTAGTCAAGTGAAAAACGTGACAATGTCTTTGGCGTCCTGTGTGTGTGTGTGCGTGTCTGTTCTGTTCTACCTTTGTGTTTGTTCTAAATACCCTAACTGAGATGGGTATATTGATTTCGAGCAGAGGAGAATAATTTCCCACCCGTTAGGATATATTTTTTCCTGAATAAAACATTCAAAGTATTTTCACTGAGCAAAGCTAATATCAGAACAATAAACCTTCAAGGGTATTCAATTCTTCGATACCCAACAGCCTAACCTTACCTTTCGGTGGGGGGTGTATCTTCCCTGTAAACGGTTTATTCGCCTAATTGGCCATGTTCTCTTGCGGTCTGCTGCTGCCAAATTATTCATGGCACTGCAACTACTGGGTTAATTACAGCTGCTGAATGAATTATAAAGGAATATGTGGCATATACCCCACACCCCCATTTCAGGGCTGCCCGAGCACCCACACGCTAAAAACCACACACACACATGAATTTATGATTTCTTGGTCTTCCTTTGGTTGTTATTGCTTTTATGATTATTGCGACGCCGCGTCTGTGTCTGGGGCCGACTTTTCCGTCTGACGCCAGTTAACCGGTCTCAAAAAATCACCCCTCTCTCTCTCTTTCTCTCTCTCTCACTCTCTTTCTCGTTCTCTGTCTCTGCCTTTCTAAAAGCCCCTCCGGAACCATGTCAATCATGAGCCCCGCAAAAACCTTTGGGGCGGACGGGGAATGGGAATCTAAGTTCTCGGGTTGATTTGGGAGGCTGGGTGCTTGGGTTTTGGTTGCTTCCGTTTTAGGCCATTTATTGTGTTGTTGTTTATCTAGTTTTGGCCGATTTCTTGGCCCTCATTCTCAGTGGAGTGTGGAGATACAAAGATACACAGATACAAATTGTTGAAATGCTGCGACAGCATTATTAATGTGCCATGCTCCACTTAGGATTCCCATGGAAATACAAGACATAGGACACAGATGGAGGCCGCCGGAGTCATGTAAAGGAAAGATTCCCTGTAACCTCCACCCCACTACAACCCACTTCACTCCATTCTTTTCTTTTCCCCCCCACCCGTCTCTCATTTTGAGCTTCTTTTCCACGGTTTTTTTTTTGGCCAAAAGAAAAATCAATTGATTGACTGCGATGGCCAAATTTTCTGCACTTTTGAACGCGTCACAAGAAATTTAGATTTCAGATTGTACATTTCGGCATTTTGCCTCGTTCTGTCTCTGTCTCTTTTCTCGTTTGGTTCCTCTCGCTCTCTCTGTCTGTCTTTCTTGTTCCTTCTGCTTGTGTGTAGTTCTCTATCCCTCTTGCTCTTCTTGTCGCACTTGATTTATTCTGCTCGTTTAGCTTAAAATTTGAATTTTTCCCCCTTGACTTTTTGGCATATTTTCACGATTTTTCGAAACACTTTATAATTCTTGTTGTTTGTTGTTTTGTGATTTTTCTTTTTTCATGATTTTTCGTATTTTATTATTTTAAATTTGATTATTTTGCATGACTCTTTTTCCGTTTAGTTTTTCTTTCATAGTAGGAAAAACCAATCCTGCACTTACACGCATCGATGTGTGTGTGTGTTTTATTTTTATTTTTATCGCGCTTTAATTTATTTTCCTTTCATTTTATTCTTTTTCCAGGTAAGCTACTACAATCCTATCCGTAATTATTGATGGTCAGGCCAACTTGACGCGTCTCGACACGATTACAGCACGACGGTGCACGTCCAGTAGTTCTCTTACGTACAGGCAGCACCACACACGACGTCCGACCGACAAAGAGCATTTGTGTGGTGCCCATGGGAGCATCTCGCTTTTCCGTGGGGCTTTTCTTTTTCTGCCTGCGTTGGTTGGACGTCGTGGTGGATTTCCAACAGCTGTTTGGCGGGAGAAGTTCGACTGTGCTGGGTGTTTTGGGGTGGCGTGTAAAAAGTCGAGCGCACAGGTGTGATGGGTGAGATGACATTTTTGAGTTTTTATGAATTGAATTTATTTACATAAATATGTACATTGTACATACATAAAAATCACAATTTTTATGCTGACTTTTTAAGCTAGGACAAATTTTATATCTGGCCAAATGGGCTGCAAAACGAAGCCCATCTGATTTACCTGCTACCTTATACTACTAAAAGAGGAAACCCTGATACCATTAGTGGTTTAGAAAGTTGCAAGCATCTTAATACGAATTATTATACCCCCTAAGCAATGCTACGCACTAAAAGTTCACACACTTTTGGTTCGATGTGACGTCATACTATCCGCCAGCTTTTATCTAGCATGTTCGATGGGGCTCTCAAGTGTTCGCAACCGCTGAGTTGTGGTGGAATATTTAATTCAAACATACAAAAAAATACAAGCATAAACATTTTATTTATGGTCATTTAGCTAACACGGCAGAAGAAAGACAGGACTGCGAGACTGGAGTAGGTTGGGGCCACGACAGCTCATTCTCCTTGTTCATAAATTTAAAGCATATGTTCCATTCTTTTGTATTTTGGTTTTTATCACTCATTTAACTCAAGGACATGTGCGTGTGTGTGTGTGGGGTGGGGTGGGGGAGGGAATTCCTGCTCTTTTTTTTGTGGGATTTCCTTTCTTTCATCGCGCTGACCAGCAATGAATATAAATTATGCCTCAAGTGACAGGACAACAGGACAGAAGGACGAGGATGTTGTGGCTAAACAATAATAAAGAAAATTCTGCACGAATCGTTTTTGAGCGCTTTATAGTGGGGAAAATAATAGCCCAGCCAAATGCGAAATATTGTGAAAAATACTTGAAAATAATGGGGATATCTTGCAACAAAAATGTTAAAAGAAAGCTTTTTGATGGTTTTAATCAAGACAGCCAGTTGTATAGTTAAAGTTTGGGAACCTAAAACTCCCAAAAAGGAATAGATATTCAGTTCCAGCTGTGATGGGTATTTGGTACTTAAAGGCTATAGGATTATATTTTATTCGTTTAGATGTTCGTATGTATGTACATCGTTTCCGACCCCAAAAATATGTTTATTTTTGATCTTGAGTGGAAATTAAGGGGAAAAATATAACAACGGGACAATCTATGGCATGACATAGCCTGTTCATCGTGAGTTTTTTGTTACCCATATATATATTTTTTTTTTTTACCTTATTTTATGTGTTAGTGTATGTGTTAGTGAGAGCCTGCAAGCGGTTATAAATCGGACAATTAAATCGTGTTTAGTGGTGTGCGCGAGTTTAAATGCAAGTCAAATGAAAATTGCCAAACTATAATCAAACAGCAAACATTAAAAACAGCAAACACAACTTAACACATGAACCTCGCAAAAAATAATCAACGCTGAAGCATTATCCAAATAGGTAAGTCTTTCTGTTTTTGTTTTTTTTTACAATTTCCATGGTAGCTGTTTTCATTATATATTTTCTATATTTTTGTTTTCCTTACTTGTATTTAATCTTATATTGATATTATTTAATTTTATTCTATTTTATTTTCTATATAATATTTTCTCTCTTTATATTTTTATTTTTGTTGCCAACAACAACAAACAATACAATTATTAAATCATTTTTATATGCGATCAGCTCTTGTCAGCCTTAGCGAATACCAGAACCTATATAATATATCATCAAGCAGTTCAAGCAGTAACACCGCTTGCATTTTTCTAGCGTTTTCGACGCGACTTTTACAGCTCCCTCATCGTTGTGGGAGATCTTGCCAAGAAATGCCATTAAAACAAAACCTTTGGCCTGTCCCTGACAACTGTTGCGTCACGGGCAGAAGTTAAGCATCAATGGGGTTTGGAGGCAGGCAGACAACAACCTTTTTTGATGGTTTCATTAGCCAATAGACCACGCAATAGGCCAGCGCCAGACTTCGACTCACCATCCCCGCCCCTGGTCTGGACCCAGCCTCTAATTAGCAATTTCGTAATTGAAGCTAAGCCCCGCATGTGTGGGGAGGGGAGTGGTTGCTACAGCAGTGTGTGAGGAGGAGTGGCGGTGGCCCTTCAGTGGGCTACGGTTACGTTACGTATTGTATTATTTGATCCCGATTGGGCTCTCCGCCTTTTGATTAATGAGCAGCTTAAGTGAATCTCAAACGGAATCTGAGCCTGAATCGTGTGTCCAGACTTAGAGACTGATGAAGTCACTAATTTGACTTAAAAACGCATTAAAAACCATTTTCGATAAGAGCTCTCTGGCTGGCACATGGTCTCGTCTACCCTCCACCTCACCCTCCCTTCCGCCAGCTACAAAATCGAAAGACAGGCCAATCGAATGCCGAAGACGATTTCAGTTAAGGGTTTTCCCGTACTTTTCTGCCCGCGTCTCGTGCTCTAGGTCGCCTTTGTGAAAGTTGTGCAAAAAAAAAATATATAAAAAAGAGCCAAAAAACCAAGAGCCAAAAATCGAAAGATTAAATTCCAAAAACGCCTCGAAAGATTTGAAGGGGTGCATACCCGTAGCTTTTGCTTTATGGGAGATTGCCTATTGGCAATCAACTGTAAATATTAATAATGATACCCGATGGGTGGGGGCGGACTGTGAACTCGAACAAATGATACCCTGTAGTTCAAATTCAATATTGAAAATGTTATTACAAATCCTCTACCATGTAAAAATGCCACAAAATACCCAAAGATATCCAGAAATGTTGTGGATTCTTCTACTGCAATTAGAAGACTTCTTTTAAGTTCCTTTAAACAAGGTAAAATTTATTTTATTTATATTTTCTCTCGTTTTCTGCTTAAAAAGTAGACCAAACAAATGGATGCCCTATACATTTGATGGAGTTTCCTACTCTAGGGAATGCTCTTCCAGAACGTATCCTTTCATAACACGAATCTACCCAAATGCTACCCCTTGCAGGCTTTGCCCACGACGAATCCCAAAATTGATTTAAATGTTCATTCGAGGGGGAGACAGAGACATAGACTAAGACACACACAACAACAACACCAACACCAACCGAGGTGCCGGTGCTCTGACGCAGACTCCTACAATTGTGCGTGGTCTTGGGCGGGGGGGGCCATTAAAAGCCTTTTTCTCGCGTCTCATATCTCGATATCGCGGTATCTCGAATGACTGCTGTGTCCATATGTGAGATCTCTCCTCAATGTCTTTGTCAGAGCAAAAACAGCAAGCAACAACAGAGCAGCACCAGCACCAGCAACAGCAACACCAGCCGCAACAGTCACAAAACAAAAACCTGAGACAGATAAAAGCTGTTAAATGACCTTCATTGGCCATAAAAAACCGAAAATCACCATCGAAACAATGAATTGTATCTATGGACAGAAGAGCAACAGCAACAACAACAACAACAACAACAATAAAACAAACAACAAAAATAAAACAAACAACAAAAATGATTGGCGAAAAACCGAGGAAGAGAGACAGAGAGAGAGAGAGAGAGAGACAGGAAAATTTACAATTTAAATCAAAATTCACTTTATTGCAGTTTCGCATATTTGGCGACAATGCAAAACAAACAATACAAAAATATCCAATAAATAAAGTGGTGGGGGGGGGGGGGGCCAAAACCCCCAATGGACTTCCGGTCTTGAATCGAGCCACATATTGGAAACGAATCCAATTCCAACAGAAGACAATACACTCATCGTCGTATCATATATCCATCATCCATAAATGAATCATTGAATCGATTGGAGAGGCTCGGATCAGGTCGGGGCGGCTGGCAAAAGTTCAAAGTTGAGACGCAAGACAAAAACCATTCGGAAGCGCGGCTAAATTGAGAGATTAGCCAGTGAGCCATCAACAGTGGATGGAGTGGAGTGCCCTAACACTAACACTAACACAAACCGGCATTACGCCTGGTCCGGAGAGAGAGGTTAGGTCTGTCTGTATATCCATCCGTCCGTCTCTGGGGTTCGCTGCCTGGGTCTCTGTCTCTAGGGGTCTCTAAACTTGGCTCAGAGTGGCTCTCATCAGTTGGCTATGAGAGCTGCCGCCGAGAGCTTGGCTAGAGCGCAATACGGAAAACGAAATCGAAACTTAAGAAACAAAAAAAAACTGAAACCAAAACCGAAAATTCAAATTGAAATCTCCATCCATCTCCTCCCCCCTTCTCTCCCACACACTGCGCTCGTTCGGTACGTGTTAAGTTTTTTTAATTAGCTGAATTTTCAAGTGAATCTGTGGCCAACACGAAAAAAAAACACAGCAAAACAAAAGAGAAAATTATACAAAACACAATCCAACAAAATAAAAGCAGCATTAAATGCCAGAGAAGAGATATTGTCGGTGAGGTGAAGTGAACAAATTCCAAGACAACTAATTCCAAAAAAAAAAAAAAGCAACTCTTGGAAGATCATCCTAAAAATCTGCTTAGATTTCGAACAAGATATTTGTGGAGAAATCCCAAAACAAATATCTGTGTGTGTGTTTTCAGCCGTATATAGTATATAATTACCCGGGTGAGTAATTAATAATGCGAATAATTTAAATCCCCCTCCCTCGTGCAATAAATTAATACAAAAACAAAAGCAACAACAAACTCAAACATTGATTTATTATAACATTTTTTTTTGCTTGCTGTTTTTTATATTTTATTTGCTGCTTTTGCTGCACATGTAACGTAACCAAACAAAACTTAAGAAACTCCACAGAAATGAAATGAAATCGCAAACACAACACAGAAATCCACAAAAAACAAAAAAAAACCTGGCCTGGCCTGGCATGGCCATCCATAGCCTTGAAAAGTCGTGCTTAATTTCTCAGTTAAACGCAGGCATAAAATATATATGTTTTTTAATTATAATGAATCCCCCCACCCCGGAAGGTATTTCGGTTATTTCTGTTAGGAATTTTCCACCATATTCCCCAAAATAGTTGTTCAAATCTCAGAAAAATATTCCATTCCAAGTCCCAACTTCATCGTACACTGCCAGGCTAGCCCAAGGGATCGGGTGCACTGCAACCCCGTGTCGGCATCTCAGCATCGATCTCGTCGCCACTTTTTCATCCTATGCTCATCCTTAACTAGATCGATCATCACCTCGAAGATGTGATGGAATGAATGGAATGGAATGAAACGACCTATGGCCCTGAGGTTTTTTAGGCTGGTTGTCTCCTTCTCATCGCTCAAATTGGTTGAATTCCAAGTCCATGAAGTAAAATATTATAGTTTCTTTTTTGTCTAGCTTGGGAATCCTTGAAGTGAAGAATTACTAGAATTACTAATGCATGGGTTTTAGAATATTGATATAGCTTACCTTCAGTATGTGCTTCTAATTAAACTCTAGTCCTTTTTCGCTTTTTACAAGTATATCTAAGAATTGTACAACGGTTAGAATGGTATTCAGAGACTTTTATTTCTTTCCATTTCTTTGCTTGAAATCCTCTAATATCTCTAAAAAGTGTATAAGAAGACTCCCTTAGATTTCATTGAAAAAATACTATTTTGAGAACTTAAGGAGAAAAGGGTTCTTTGGCATTGTTCTTGAGACTCAAACTCAAACATTTTAAACCTCAATGAATCAATTAGCTTGAATCACTTTTGAGTGCTTTGCTTTTGATAAAAAGAAACAAATTGTGTAGCATTAATAATCCATCTAATAAGCTTTAATTGAATGACAAAATTTGAAAGATCTCTGCTAATTAGACACCAGCACAAAATGAATTCCTAGTCCCCTCTTACCACAAAAACTCCCAGCAAATGCATAAGAACGAATATTTTCTTGGCTACAATTTGCACGAGACAAAGATTAAGAATCGACAATCGATCATTAGTCTGGCGCAAGGCAATTAATTAACTATTGCTATAAATGCTCTCGGTCTTTTGGGCCAAATCATTGAAATAAATTGAGTGGAACACAAAGCATTTTTGAGGGCAGACCGAGGCAGAGCAAATGGATTAGTGGCTCGGCCGCAGAGAGATCTGATCTTTAACAATTTCATTAACCTGTGCGGCCTAATGATGTGCAAATGGCCCAAAACATACCATAAAAAAATCACCCCAGAGTTTAACTTTGGTCTCTGTCTTGTCTGTGTCTTTTCAGGCCAAACAACTTCTTTTGGCTATTTTATGATTTATGAGGTGATCGCTTGACGCAACTTTTTTGGCCGGCTTTGGACCACAGAGAGGCTGAGGGGAAATACCAAAGCGAGGCGTGGGTGCCAGCCAATACTCCATTAGCAAAGATTGAAGACAAAGCTTCAGGGCTGGGGCTGGGGCTGGGGCTCCACTGACACTTTTGTCATTGATGGTCGATTGCTGATTGATTTGTTCGACTGGGGCTGAGGCTTGTCTCTTGGCCTACGATCCCGGAAATCCTATGTCAGGTGGCATAAATTCCTATGAATTCCTATTTGTTTGCTGTCCCACCACATGACATGCCTCAATAGTGGTTTATGGTTGCTATTTATTCCATATTTTAATTGTGTTACACATTTTTTTTTTTTCAACAAAAACCAGACACGAAATCCGGTTTCCGTGTCGTTCTGTGTGGCTTTACTCTTGATTCGAGCACTTGTTTTTTTATACAAAAAATATATACAATTACTTTTATATAATATTCTGTGGTATTTTTAGCCATTTAATTGCAAAGGTTTTTGTGTAATTTTTAATTAATAAATTTTATCAAAAAAACAAATCATTTTTCAAAATGTTCTGGAAAAGTTATAGTTACTTTTAATGGCATTGCACAAACCTCTAATAATTCATTAGTGTTTATAAATACTGTCATTATCTGTCAGCTTACGGTCGCCGCTGCCCACAGTCACAATGGGTGGGTGTGTGTGTGGGGCGTGTCTGGCGTGGCGTATACTTAATCTACGTATACTTGATCTCCGCTCCGATGACAGCCCCCGTGAGCAGCCCTGCTTTGTCACTTTCACTTATGGCAACTAATCGTTAGCTATTTACGGCAGTTGTTTAAGATGTTGCAATGTTTGTTGCTGTTGTTGTTGTTGAAGTTTTTGCTAAAATTGTTGTTAAAGTGTTTTTTGTTCGTTTTGTTGATTGAAATGTGATTGTAGTTCTTGTTAAAGCTAAGGTTAGAGTTGCTCAAGATAGATGGTTAAATCTGTCTGGTCTTAGAGGTGTTGTAAGGCTGTTGTTATACTTTTTTTGAAGCCATATTAAATGTTGTTGAAGTGTTTGAGATGTTGTAATGCCTGTTGTTGTTGCCTTTGTTACGAATTGTTTGACACGACAAATACACAGTCAGCGGGCCAACTAATTTGCAATTACAGAGGAGTCGACGAGGGGTAAGCACTTAAGCCATGGCAAACAAACTCCATGGCGTGCAAATGGTGTGAAAATTTGCCATTTTCCGCCTTGTCTGTACTCGCGTTTTTCGGCTTTGGCGAATGTGATTAATATTTTTGAGCAAATCGCAGTTTCTCTTTCGCTAACAGATTGACATCACGCCCTGCCAGCGGCCGAAGACTCAACGACTCAACGACTCGACGACTCGAATGCAAATGCAAATCAACGACGAATGAATCGACAATGACAAAGAGTATTAAATGTCTGCGCACTTCTAGTTGTAATCCAATTCTCCTTGCCTATGTGGTGAGTAATATGACTACTAATCCACCGACTCCAACTTAAATTCCAATCTATATATTTGATATTTATTTACAGATATTAGCTAGTACTGCAGCAGCACACAGCTCGCCACCGCCATGCGGTTTGTATGGCGCGCCGCCTTGCCAATTTCTACCGGCACCGCCCGGACAGACGCCCACCTGTGCCCGGCCCGGGAAGACGTATTGCGAGCATGTCGATAATTATCCCACGTAAGTTCGGTAGGACTCTGGTACGAGTATCTGTAGATTGTACAGATGCCAAAAAAAACCTGAATCAACCTGAATCAATGAGAATTCACCGGAAAGTACTCAAAATTATCTTCCCAGAGATCTTGTCTCCCCCAAACATGGCTTAGAATACCCGCCTCAGACTACAATTATTTTTTTGAGATATTTTAGCCAAACGCAGCACTTATTTGGCCAAATTAAGCTTTTATTAACATCCACTTTAAATCAGGCAATTTTACGAGCAGAGAACTCTTTACAAGCTTCCAGCAAATCTCTAAATCAACACAAAACCAAGATAAAGCATTGATTGATTCATTTAAGTCTTGAATTGAATGCTCAAATTAATGGACAAGCACTAAAGGCCTTTACTCTTACTTGAAATGCGTCCATCTCAAATGCAATCTCTATAGAGATAAATCTCTGTGAGACGTGAGCAAACATCGCATAGCCAAACGAATAGCCACTTCATTCAAATGCATTTCAAACAAATTTTTGGCCACGAGACAATTTCAATTTCAATTTGAATTCGCTAACGAAATCGAAACTCGTTCGTCGGCCTGGCCTGGCCTGGCCTGGGCAACCAATTAGCATACGGAGTGGAGTATTGGAGCCGACCGACTCGTACGAGTGCCTATTGTTAGAGGTGCTGCTGACTGCTGGCTGCTGCTGCTGCTTCCGCAGACGTGAGCTGCTCTCCGATGATGATGATGATGCTGATGCTATATGGATGCTGGTGCTCTCGGCCAGCTTTGGGGGAACTCCTTGACCCAATAAACTTGAATTGACAGTTCAAGACACTTTTTGTTTGGCTGCGGCTGCGACTCGGGCTTCGTGTTCGCTTAGTGCGGCTTCTACAACTTTGGAGACGACTACGACGACGACTGCGACGATTCGCCCGCGTGCCTCTCGAATATTTATGAATGCGTCCAATGAATAATCGTGTCTTCGGGCATCATAAGTTGCTCTCTGCCGCCTCTAACCGGCACTTGGCATGTGGTAGCAGGGTGTTTTGAATATGATTAGGGCTTCGTCTTTAAGCTGATTTTAAGAGAATGATGCCCAAATTTAAAGCTAGAATGTTTGCTTGACAACAAATTATGGAATGCAGAATCAACGAACGAACAAATTTAGATACCTACAGACATTTATTCATGCTTTATAGCTTACAGGCGATTTGATCTCTCTCCCTCCATCGTGCAGAATCCATATTGAAATTAAATATTTAGCTTTTAAATAAAAACCAATTAAAATTCAACAGATTATCCACTCTCGGAGCAATTCTATATTTAAATCTAATGTTAAATATTAAAATTTCAGTGCCTTTCTATCTCTACTTCAAAGAGCATTCCATATTCTGCATTCGTCTTCAAACTCAAGTCTTTTGTCTTAGTTATGGAAAACCAAATGATGTGATGTTTGTTTTTGTTGTTTGTTTTTGGTTTGTTTGGTGCCACCTTCGCTGACTATGGACTGGTTGCTGGCCATGTTCGTGTGTCTTGTGCAGCTGTCCGCTTGTCCAATGCTATTTTTAGAGCATTTCTTTGGTGCAGATTTAAATAAAATGTGCGTTAGGCGGTAATGGTAATGCCAATGATAAGCCCCTGGGCCTCGCGCTGTCGCAGCAATTAAATAGGCATTTTTATTGCAGCCCTTGCATTGGAATGCGTTGCATAATTATCAAAATAAAAAATCATATGGGAAAGCCCAAAGCGGGTTTGTCAGCGCGAGGATGAGGGCCTAACCCAGGCCTTACTCTTCTTTTCTTTTGGGAATCAGAGTCGCGGAGTCGCAGTCGCAGTCGCAGTCTCTGTCTCTGTGTGTGTGTGTGTGTGTGTGTGTGTGTGGCACGTGACGGGCATGCGATGGATGCACCTTGATATGGGGCACCCTGCCAATTTATAATTTACGATCATATACGCTTCATATTTGCCCGTCTTCTGTCTGCCCATCTGCCCGTCTGGAGCCCCGTGGCTGAATATTAATTATGGTGTTTGATTTGGCTTGAGCAACAACACAGTACAATTACCATTTCCACCAGCAGATACGATGCGATACCCGTCTTTCAGACACTTGTCAGCCTTTCTGTGTATGAGTTGCATAACCCGCTGCTTTCCCAGTCTTTTTTTGTTGCATGTGGCAACAGCCCAGTTTCCATTGTTACCTACCATCTCGTCTTTTCTCGCAGCTATCTCATCAAGAGTCTCGTCCGCAAATGGGGCTATGAGGCAGGCACACTGCTGGTGGACGAGACCTGGGAGGATTTCGCTGCCGTGGCGTGGCACGAGACGCCCGTCTTCTATGATCCCAAGTCTATCTTTCCGCCGCGCGATCCCAATGCCCAGGACTTTAATGGCTACAGTTATCAGACGCCATTCGGTGGCAGTTCTCAAAGGGTAAACGGTGGCAATTCCCTCTTTGCCAGCAGTCCCTCAACGGAGGCACCCACGTGAGTATATCACGAATTAATTTGTTGACAATTGACGAGAAGAGAAACCTCTCCCTGCTCCATAGATATCTGCTGTATACCTCTTCGGGGGGTGGCGGTCATCGAGCTGGACAGCGCTACAATCATCAGGGTGCGGTAGGATCTGCGGGTCAGCTGTTCTTCAATCAGTCAGGGAAGACCACGCCTTACAATGCCACGCTCTGGCTGAAGCGTTTGGTGCGTGATCTAAGCCGCAAGCAGAAAGAGGAAGCCCCAGAGGAGGAGCAGCAGCAGCAGCCAGCAGAAGAGCATCCAGTGGTGGCTGCGGCAGAAAAGGAAGAGGAGCTGCTGGAGAAGGAGGAACAGAAGCAGCAGCCAAAGGTGGAGAAGCAGCAGCTGGAGCACCATCAACTCAAACGCGATGTCTCGCTCAACATGGATCTCTTAGATATTGTGGGTGTGGCTGGTAATCCCTCAAAGAAACGCTCTCGCACCAAGCGCCAAAGTCCCGGCCGCTCCACCCTCTGCCAGACCACCTCCCAGTTCATTACCCCACAGGCCGCCCTCAATAGTCGCGGCAACTGGATGTTTGTGGTCAACGAGCAGAACACCGCTCGCCAAATGGTCAAAGCGGAGCTGTGCGCGTAAGTGGAACACCATTCAATATACCATAACATAGTGCCTAATGGGTGTATCTGTATCTCGTCCATCGATTGATGGCAAATCAAAGGGAATTAACGAATTTACCTTGTCTTAAGGTTGGAAAGTTGGGGAATTGATAATTATTCGATAGATTCTATACAAAAATCTATCATTTATTCCTAATATGTTCTCAACGGAATAACCAGCATGGTCTTCGGTCTTAGGTCTTAGTTTGGCAAATTCGAAATTTCTCAAAATATTTAAGTAAAACGAATGGGTAGGGCTGGTTTTTTTTCTACCGCTTTTTGTCATTAAAATATTCACCGTTACCGCCACCGGACATGTGTCAATAAAAAGTGCGTACAATAAAACATATTGAAATACGTGCCAGAAATTTCAAACCCAAACCTTATCCCCGTTGGCCTCTTCCGCCACGATTACAATCCATTGATGTGACTCACAGAGACAATAATTTAAATTATGTAAATCGGAACTCGATTTGTGTGCTTGATTACATATTATATAAAACACCTAGAGATACATTTCATACCAGCAGGAACTTCATTTCAATTGCTTTATGAATGCAAGCAGTGAACTGCTTTTGACGCTGCTTAGCCAAGACACGACCCACCACTTTCTTGTACTTTACATATGTAAGAAATGTTTATACATCATGTAGAATGTAAAAATTCATTTAGATGAATTTTACGTGAAGCATTAAGCAAAGAAGCTCAATTTAAATTTTGGCGCCAACGCAGTTGGCAGTCCGCAATTCGTTCATGGAACGATAGGTGAAAACGCTCCATCAGCGTCTGTTTTTGAGCTAGCAGCAGCAGCCCCACTTCAAGCTGCAGAATTTCGTCGCCTGCATATTGTAATCAGATTGATTAACCAGTGCGTTCTGTTCAGCACTGAGAGCAGATTGATTCCCTCTCAATGGTGCGACCTGTTCGTTCATCCATGCATCCATGAAGTTGCAATTGCCGCTCATTATTGCATAATGATTCGTTGCGTTCCGTTCCGTTTGATTCGTACCCTGCCCTCTATCGCATTTCTCCCTTTCCGTTTCACACTTTTAATCAGTGTTTGAGGTGTTAGGACACAACCCTCTCCAGTCGCAGCAGGACAGCGATGACTCTAAAAGTTTCCCCCTTCTTAGGGGAAGTCTCTAAACACTCTCTCTCTCTCCCTTTGTCGATGTGCGTTCTCTCTTACTCTTTCTGGGCTGGACTGGGCACGTGGGTTGGTGCAGGTCCGGACTAAGGTGTCATAATTGCGGTTAAACGAATTATCACACCCCAGAAGCCGAACGAACGGAAATGCCAAAGCAGGGCACAAGATTCCATTAGGCCGGGATCCGGGATCGGGGTCCGGGTTCCCCTTTGCCATCAAACCATTCTGCCACTGCTGCACGTTACCCCTACCCCTTACACACAATTCCTTCCCCTTTTTGGATGCGTGCGATACTCGAAAAACCTTTCCACACTCGAATTAAAAAGCGCAAACAAAGTGCGAGCAAAACTAGGGTGATGTGACGGACGGCCCCGTGGCCCGTGGATGGGTCTGTTGTCCGTGTACGGGTCTACCTCCGGTCTGGCTCTGGCTCTGGGGTCAATATGGGTTTTGCCGTTGCCCTAATTGTTCTTTCTCCCCCATCTCGCATCCGCCCTTGGTTCCGTTTTTGCTGCCACTTGTTGTGGCACTTGGCGCAATTTGTTTAACCAAATTGAGTACCTACGCAGGCGCGCATAAATCTTGGCCAAAGAACAACAGCCACAGCTGCTTGCTGTGTGTTTGCTTCCCCTGTGTCTGACTCTGACTCTGCATCTGGTTCCGGGTTAGGGCTTGGGCTTGGGATTGGGATTGTGCTTGGGAGGATTGGGCAAGCAAAGTGCCGTTGCCTTGGCTGCTCCTTGGGATGCTCCTTATCAATTACGTACGATTTCCCGTTTTAACGAGTTCGTTAAACTTTCAACTCTGACTGACGTCCGCTCCTTGGCTCCTACATACATATATCAGACAAGGAAGAGGAGGGGTGTCCCAGTCCCAGTCCCAGTGCCAGCCGTTGCTCTTTTATTTATGGTCGCAACCCACAACTAAATTTCGTACAATTGTTGATTTTTAACATCTTCTCGTATTTACTGTACTTTATGCTCCTCTCTCTCTCTCTCTTTCCATCTATCTCTCTCTCTTCCCCTTTTTGGAACGTTTTTTTTTTTTGTTTGCAGCTCGAACACCTGCTCCAACCTGTGCGAGCTGCCCAACGGCTACAACTCGAAATGCGAGCAGAAGTTTGTGCAAAAACGTTTAATTGCGCTCCAGGGCAACGGACAGAATCTGTACACGGACACGTTCTGGTTTCCCAGTTGCTGTGTCTGCACGATAGCTGCCAATTAAAGCAGGATGGGCATGAGGATTGCTAGCTGTACACAGGACCAGTGGAGGGGCGCCAAAACCCCGGATACAGGACAGGCAGGACAGGCGAAGCAAGAGCCCATCCCGTGGACAGGAGTGTCACTTTTTGCTGAAATACGATTTGAAAATAATTATTGCAAATTCATAATTGATATCTAAATGTTATATACAACACACACACACACACTCTCATAGACACACACACACACACACACACAAATACACACACATACACACAAATAGCAGTAGCTTTTAGAAATTATAATTTAAAATGGAAAAAAACAAAAAAACAAAACAAAACAAAACATCGAGAGAGAATTGAATTGAATTTTGAATTATTCTAGTTGAATAAGTCTTACCCTGTGAGGACCCATCCATCTATGGGATATCAAATATAATAATGCTTACAGATGATCTTTTCTTCAAGTTTTAAGGATAAACAAAATGCTTTACTTGGGGTCTTTACTAAAAGTAGTTGACAAATTAGTAGAATAAAAACTAAATAAGTTTCCCTCCATTCTGTCCTTTACTTTATATATTTTTTCAATGCCTCTCGAAAGGGTATTATCTATTCATTCTGAACAATCTTTTATACCCCAGTCGACAGTGCATCAAAGTGCATATTTCTACCGCAATATTATAGCGCGGGGGGCCGGGGCCCAGGGCACAGGGCAAACCGGATTTTGTGGTTTTCTAATTAATATAGTTTTCCACTTTCCCAGCTATGAATATAAACGAGCCCCAAAGGTAAACCCAACTCTTAATTATGAAATGGCAAAATGAAATTTTCTGCTTCTGCTGAAAAAAAACCACGAAATGTGTAGCTGCAACAACACCTGCCACTGATCGTTGTGCCGCGCTGTGGCAGTGGCAGTGGCTGCTGCAAATGCAATTGCGTTCCATAAATCCAGAAACAATAATCGTAAAATAACATCAGGTGTCACGCGCACGAAACGCGGCTTTCGAAAAAGGGGCCCCACTCATGCATGGATTGTGTGCGCGGGCCAAGGGATTGGAGAGAGAGTGCACAGTGCACAGCGAGGATATGTGGCAGAGGATGTCAGTGGCTATGGAATGGATGTATTGATGAGCCATGCTGTTACGATGTACGCATTTGAGGGATTGGGCCGGAAGGAAGCAGCTGGAAGCTGGTATCTGGTGAGTACTTCAATGTACACGCATATATCCAATCAAAGATATAGGACTTGAGAAACATCCTTAAAATTATACATAGAATTTTTCCAACTTTTTGATCATTTTATTAGATTTTGCTATGCATTCCGCACAAATTTGGCCTCCGCATATTCGGCATTTTTTGCAACGAGCGATATGCATATCAAAACTTTGAGCTAACATACCAGTCATGTACATACATATGTACATATGTTTGTACATATATGTATGTATGTATTTTATTTGGTTTTATCATATGCTAAGCTAAAAGAGCGTGTCTGTCTGACTTGTCTTTCAGTGCCATTCCCATGTGGCAATCAACCAACCAAATATTCGATTGCATATCTTGTGTGCGTTTCGGTTGCGAAATTCCTCTTAAATAAAAAAGAAATAAGGGAAATATTGATGAATTGAAGCACAACTATTTGCATTGACTCTTGGCCATGCCCTAAAATCCCAATTAAAATCAAAGGTGCAACAGCCTCGCCTCAGCCTGCAAATTGTTTTTTTTTTTTCTTTTCCTTTTTGGTACCTGTTGTGAAAATGTGAAAATGCATTTTCCAGAGACATGGCCAAGTGAGAATTGTGTGTGTTTGGGAACTGTGTGCTGGAACTGGCGGACCGACCCCCTACCCACTCTATGGCTTCACCCTATGACTGTGTTGAGGGTTAATTTGTCCTCTCTCTCTCTCTCCTCTCTGACTCTCTGGTGCTGGGGAGGGAGGCACAGGCATGGCACACATCCCTGTATTGTATTCTATAGAGTTTTAGCAATGATTAGCATCACGAAGCGAAATCGAAAACTATTGTTCCAATACGCAGTACCAGGTACAACAAGCGACACGACACATTTGACAAATCAGGTAGGAAATATACAGACAGACATACAATAAATCTGCAGCAATAGAAATACAAAATAAATGGAAATGGAAATTGTTGCAATTAAAATTCACTGGAGCATATGAAACTTTGACCGGGACATACATAAGGATATATCTACATACATACATATGTATGTATGCATGCACATGCATTTTTACCGTTTGAAAAGCGTTTCACAAAGCTCTCTCTAAGGACAACAGAAACAACGGTCAATGTCCAGCTCCTAGCTAGCTCCTCCTCTCTCGCTGAAAGCCGGCATCGAGGAGCAGCTGAAGTTTCTGGCAGAGAGAGCAACAACAACAACAACAATCATAAGCAGCGCAGCCTGGCAACCAACAACCCATATATGCGGTGTAAGAGTAGAGAGAGAGCAGCAATGACGAGTGCAAAAGGAAGCATCAAAAACGAACGAACAGCAACAACAGGAACAACAGCAGCAGCAGCAGCAACAGCAGCAGCAGAGAGCAACAAGAACGGTTGGGTCTAACGAGGATCGACGCTGGTAATACCCTTGCTGATTAATTGGTTCCTCTTAAAGACTTTCTGCCTTTAAAAAAATAAAAGTAACATTATGGGAATATTGATGGTAGATATCTGTATGGTGGATTAATATTTGTTATGTTATTTTAGAGCTGTTAAAACTTTATTATTATTGCTTTATTCCCTAAGTTGCAAAACATTGAACTAAAATCATAATGCGCTCTCTCTCTCTCTCTCTGTGTTTTTCAGGGTATCATAATAATGCAGTGCAGCAAGGAGCGAAAAAGAAGAGCAAAGCAGAGCTGCTGCTGGTTCTGCCTTTGCTGTTGTTTCCTTTGCGTTCGTCGTGTATAAAAATTTAACATCTGCTCCTTTCATGATTTCGGAAAACTCAAAACTCGTACAACAGCGACAGCGACAGCCAGGCAGCAACAACAACTGCAAGAGCGAGGGCTGTAATGGCACAAATATAAATATGTGAGTGTATTAGTCTCTCTCTCTCTCTGTCCCTCTTATTCTTCCTTCAGTCCCCTCTCCTTCCTGCTGCTGACTGTTAATGCATTTGGCTTGCTTTACTCTCGTATTACGTGCATTTGCTGCTCCAGAGAGATCCACAAATGGGGCGGGGATATGGGGATGTGGTGGAGGAGAGATGCCAACTCTGGTCGCTGATGTGGATGCCTGCCATGGAGAGCTCTCTGCCACGACTTTGGAAGCTGCCAACTGGCAGATCTTATGCAGAATAAAATAAATTAAAATAAGTAGAGGAGGAAGCAGAAGAAGAAGAAGCAGGAGAGACAGGATAGTGATAGTCCTTTGGCTGTAACGAACTCCTCCTGTTGGTGCATTCAACTTCAACGCGAGAATTTCAATCTTTCATGGCATTTTGCTCTTGCGGTAAAGTGTTGTTCTGCCTTTGAATCTCACAGAGATAGCTGCAACGAGAAGGAAGGAGTACATTAGCTTGATCATATAGTTTGTATACCTTGGTGAATATCCCTACTTGAAGATGAGGATAAAGGATCTTCTATAGCTGCCAAATACTCGCAATAGGAAAATGCATAAAACTATAACCACTATTATCGAATTTACATCCAAATGTGTGTTTTAAGACCAATTAGATCAGGTAGCACTTCTAGCACCTCGACAGATCCGTATCCAATTCTTTCGTAGCTATTAACAATAAGAGCCTTGGGGTCAAATACCCTAATATAACCATTTCTCTGCCACACAATTCTCTGCCATCGTTTCAGTGTCTCCTATGACCATGTTCCTGTGCAATTCCTGAACTCCAACACTGTGAAGTGCATCAACTATTCGTTTTGCTGTGAAAATGCTTTGTAAACTCATTTTATTATTATATTTTTTATCTTATTTTTTTCGTGCGCATTTCTTTCATTTTTCAAATACGTGAACTGCAGCGCAACTGTCAGATACATTTCTGGTTTCCTTTGTACGGCGGCGGCGGCTGCTGCATGCAATGTGAATGTCCTTTGCTGTCCTCACAAAGGACACGCAGACACAGTAATTGAGAATGAGAGAGGAAAAACAAAGTGCACAAGTCTGCACAACGTTCTCTATGTTCCAACGACAAAATCTATAACTTTGGCCACCTATCTGTAGGTCTCTTAAAGTTGGAATAAAGTTCTCAAATCAACGGCCAAATGGCCGGCTGCATTTTTGTTTGTGCAGATGTTCCGCTGGCAGCGTCTTATATCGCACATTCCCTTCCTCTTTCCTATTTCCCCATCCCTTGCCCACCCTCTGGGTTTTATCTGTATCTTTGTATCTGTGCTTGTGTGCCTCGTGTGATTTTTCGTGTATGGCGTATAGGACAGGTCAGTGTTCCCTGTCTAAGGGTTGGGATATGGATATGGATGGCAGCCTGCATCGTATTCCATTACGCAATGCAAATAGGCGACGCTCAGACATTCAGCGGCCTGTCAGCGCCAGGACAATGCAACTGTCAAGGTTTCCAACGCTATTTCGCTCCAGCCACATCTCCGCATCCACGTGCAACGGGCATCAAAAGGCTCATCTCCCTCCCTCCCTGCCAACCAACAAAAAAATGGCCTACCGAGCAGAGTCCTGGGCAGTGGCTCGGCTCGGATTGAGTTGAGTGAACAGGGCACAAAGCTCCACTAATAGTTGGCATGAAACGAGGTTGAAAATGGCGCTAAAAAAACCACAGGAAAAAAAAGTGAAATGAAATCAACTGACATATAGAGCGAGCCAGCAGCAACAGAGCCCCATGCCGCATGTCCCATGCCCGACTTTGCCTCTCAACTCTTTACAAACAAAACATAAGGAGAGAGAGAAAGAGAGACGAACAGGAGCAAGGAAGGATAGCTTGAAGGGTGCCATGGGTGGGTATATACCCTTTCAGTTACATCCTACCATGATGACTGAAGATATGCATACATATATGTGAATAGGGAATATCTTCATGAACAAACAAACTGAATTTCGACCGTTCTTTCGTATCAAATCGCTTTGGTAAAGGAAGGATGAATGAGGGATCTGTGGAGCATTCTGCTATAATGTTATAATTCCGATCATATATCCACCTCAAAAGCTATCATATCATACCCTCTCTGGCATACAGGGTATTAGTACAAATAGAGAATGGGGGTAAAAAACAACATAGAAGGCAAATTGTACCAAAATCCAGCAACAGCAGCAGCCAGTGCATCGCCAGGATATGGCACACACACAGCAGAGAGTACACACCCATACAAGCATACAAGGTCCTGCGTCCAGCTTCAACTAAATAACGGTGCTCCACACACACACACACACACACACACACACACACTACATACATGGATTGCAAGTTCGTATTGTGCGCGGGAAACTGGGGAAAAAAATTTTTAATTGGAACAACAACTGTACAGCAGCAACAACAACAAAAGCGCACTTCAAATCTGTGTGCGTGCATGTGTGTGTGTTAATGAAAGAGAGAGAGATGCAGCTGTGTGTGGACAGGACCATCGAACCGATACACGCAACTCGAACTCAAACTCATACATCGAACGCAAAAATGAGTAAAGACACGCTCTTTTCTGGGCCATGGCAAGGTATGGACAGCAACGAAACATGGCCATAGCAACATTTCAGGACCCCACGCACCTCACCCTACCGTGTTTGATCAACAATATGCTGTGATATGTTGGAAATTGGGGTGGATTTTGTCTTGCATGCGTTGTATTTGTTGTGCCATTTCGTCTCTTCTCCACACACCTTTCCATAGGCCAGGCCGGGCAACATGTTTTCCAGCGACATGTGGCTGGGCAACATTTTCAATTTCCGAGCAACTTTTGAGGGCGGGCATATTTGAATTGAACGTCCTTGCGCCACGAACGTGATTAAACATGTTCGACTAAACGGCCTTCACCATTCGAGCAGCGCGGGTTGCGTGTCCTTTGAAAAGTTTCCTAAAACACGCGCGGAACTTTTGCACCGTCGCCGGCGCTGTTTTTAAGCGCTACTAAAAAACAAAGAAATAAAAGCGAGCGCGAGTGCGTTTAGTTGTTTAGTGTTTAGTTTTTATCACCCCGCCCAACACAAAAATACAAAACAAAAGTGAAATATTAATGGATCTGGTGGATGTGATCACGCGTTTAAGGACTCCCCCTGGAATAACTTGTCCCAGTTTTAAGATCCTTTCATCTCTTAAATGTGACCAGTGCAAGCAACAACAACAGCAACAAAGATCCCAATTCTATTCCCTGCTCCCTGAATCTTTGATTTCTTTTGCGTTACTTTCGTTGTCGCGTTACTTTTCCCCGTTACTTTCGTTTTCGTGCGCGTCTTACAGCCGAGCGGCGGCTTTTCTAATGCATCATCGGGAAACTGCACTGGATTTCCAATAGCTGTAATTACTGCATACTCCAGCCACCTTTTTTCTATAGGACACACAAACGAAAATGGATTAAAACAACGGTTGGTACACATCATTCTCTCTACACTCGTATTTCAATGGGAATTATTTAGAATGATCCTGCCAAGGGCTGACTGGATGTGAAACGTGTGAAAATAAGTGTTAAATGTCTCCTTTTATATGACGAATAGTCGAAGGAATAGGTGCAAATGAAATCTCTGTTTAAAAAGTGCCCAAATTAAACACAAAATCCCCCCAAAAAATAATCACTGAAACACAGGAAATAGATTTTCTTCCCCCTCGAAAAAGCAACACGTAATCCACTGAGATAACGCACATTTGTTGCTCCAGCTTTCATTTGTTATTGCTCATCCGAGGATCAAATTACATTAATAGCATTGGGGCAATGGCGGGCACCCTCCTGAGGCACTTGCTTCAATCAAAAATCCACCTAAATAGCCGATTTCCAGCGGCTTGACGGGCAATTCGGTGGAGTCGTGTCGTAAAAGCAAACTGCAAGCAAAACAAACAATAAATTGGGCAGCAAAAATAATATAATAATAAAGTTTGGGGCAAACTGGCAGCAAAAAAATAAAAAAATAAAGTTGACACAGATACATTTGGAAATGAGTAATGACACACACACACAAACACAGAAGATGGGGCAGAACATCTGTATCTGTGGCAGTGGCAGCAGCAGCGGCAGCTCAAACTTAAATTAAAAAGCAATCCCCCGACTCCGGCTTCGAATTTGAAGAGTTGAGTGAGGCCTTTGCGTTGTTGAGTTATGCCATTCCCAGGGCCCCCGAAAAACGTGCCGCGAACGTGAAGGCAACAAATAAAAAGAGAACAGAGCACACCACACACACACAAAGATACACACAGATATATGTACGGGCTGCAAAGATACAGATACTCGCAGAGCCTAACAGTAACGTGCGTACTGCCTCTCAGCCTCAGCCTCTGAAGTGCGGCTTCTTTTTGGCGCGCTCAAAACAGAAGCGCCAAAAAAAAAACAAAAGAAACACAATACACTCAAAGAACGAACAAAATGAAGAAGAAGGCAACAACAGAGAACACAATAAGGAAGATGTCCAAAAGCGAAATGAAACGAAAGCGAAAAGCAAGTCGAAAAGCCACCCAGACCCCACCCCTTGGACAAAAAGAAGGCCCACGCCCAGAGTCCGATGTGCGACTGCTGCTGCTGGTGCTGGTGCTGGAATTTGAAGGCAAAAATAAAAGAGGAGCTTTAAGGAACGAAAGTTGAGATACTCTTGTGTATCATTCAGATGAAAAATTTAGATTTCAATTAAACAAAAGATCGAAAATATATAAAAAAATACTTATCCAAAGTTGGCTATCGACTTTGGAGTATCTTTCTAATGGGACATTCCCTCTATAGCCTATAAGGTTCTCCTTCTCTCTGTGTCACAAACCACTTTTGAAAGTCGTCATATCCAGCATCTGCCAAAGGGCAAGACAAATAATAAAAGCAAACAAATTGCGGCAGAGCCAAGAAGTTCAAGTTCAACGACGAGCTAAAAGCTAAATGTATCTTGCAGATGCGGCTGGGCTGGAGAGTATACCAGTATCTCGGTAGCTGGATTCCGGGGGATGGCGGGGTGCGCATCATCATGCAATTTGTCGGGCTGGCTCTGTGCCGCACATGTGCCGCCAACTGGCCGCGCGGCTGTTGCAATTTTATGACTCCTTCTTCTCTCTGGCGCAGCCATTGAAGATGATGCGATTACCCCCAATGAATTAGCAGATACATTCTATATTTAGATGTATTTATAACACCCTCACACGCACGCACTCCACCAACACGAACGCACGCATACTCGTACATATGTATGTACATACATATATGCCTACATTCTGTTTACATTTTCCCACCTTTGCATTCATTCATAAAATACACGAAAATTGGAGGGAAAATACGAATGGAAGGAAAGAAAAGCGCGCGCGCTCACGGCACAGGTAAAAGGCATAAGGACACGCAGGCAAATTAAGGCTTTGACCTAGAGAAAAAAAAATAAACAACAAGCAAAGGAACGCCCTCTAGGACACCCATCCACCCACTCTCACTCCCACTCCCACTGCCACTTTCCCTTCTCCTGTTAGCACAGTAACGTGCGTGACTTTGAATGCAGGAGAAGGGGCATGGGGCAGAAGGCATGCGGCAAATGACAAACTCGTAAATCTCAACACACTCCACTCACACACACACACACACACACACACACACACACCAGGAAAGCGTCGGTTGGGGCATGGAGTGGCAGGGAGTGCTGTGGCATAAGTACTTGCCTCACATCCAGTAGGATGTTTAATACTCAGGCTCTCCTCCTTTCCATGGCTTCATTGTGCTGCCTAGCACGTTTCATTTCATCCACACACACACACACCTGCACACCCCCAGGCGGGGGCACAACTCAATTTACACGTGACATAAAGACAGCAAGAGAGGGATAGAGGGAACTGGGAAAAGGAGAACAAATTAACCCATGAGCGTGTGATATTTAACAAGAAATTTGTTTTTAGATAAATTTCCTGGTGTTTTTCTTTTTTTGGCAAAAGTAATTTCATTTTAATTGGATTGAAGGTTTGATCTTATTTCTGATGAAAGAAACTTTATAAAAAATGAATAAATAATAAGAGAAAATATTGAAAGTTACTTTAATCAGCGGCAAATGTAACCCTTGTGTGGCAATCCTTGTGGTTGAACCTTGGACAATCCCATTCACATTATTACCGTCAAGGATATCAGGTGTACTCTCAAAGGAAACCCTATTGGATCAGCCACTGTCCATGTCTCAGCAGCCCCTTGCATTTCACTTAAATGCAATTTCCACACGGCAATGTTTATTGCGATTTAAACTACAAATACAAGTAGCTCGTAATTTCCCTGCTCATTACCCCATTTTTGCAGGGTTTCCTTTTCCTGTCATGTTTTTACCCCCCTTACACACACACATCCTTCCATGCCAACCGAAAACTCTGCAAAACTGAAATTTTATTCATTAAGTTTTAGCTGGCAAACTGCAAAACTGCAACACAATTATGCTGCAGATAGAAATAGAGCAGAGCAGTAGCAGCAGGAGGAGGAGGAGGTGGATAAAATTTTAATAATATATTTTACATAACAATCTTTTTTCGGAAACAATTCTCATATGAGCAAGAAAAGTTGTAAACAAGCGCCGAAAATGTTCTCTGGATAACATATTAAAATATTACATTTAAGCAGAAAACATGTTGCAAGCAGTTGGGGGTGGAGCAGCAACTGCTGCAAGGGGCACTTCATTTGCACAAATGGGAATCGGAGAGAGATACACGGAGTTAGCTGGAAGTTAGATTGGGGGTAGAAAAGCAGCGAACATGCCACTGCCACATATTGTTGCGGGATTGCACTTAACGTAGGGTATAATGTTTGGAAGGTCCTGCTACTTCAAGGAATTATGTTTTCTGGTTTTGGGACCTATTTGGGAACTATTGCGAAATTCCTATTCAAGGGTACTTTCACAGTTGCAACATTCCATCTCGGTGTTCCTTTCTCTTCTTCCGATTCCTCTCTCTACCCCGCAAATAAATATAAAGTCAAAACTATTGCTGCACACAGGTACTACTCGTGGCACTACGGAGTGGCATTTTCCATAGTTGGTTGCAACTTCCTTCTGCTTCAGCTTCACCTTCATCCTCCTGCATTGTCATGGCTGGCTTCACTTGCTCTTCTATGCTGCTGCTGCTGCCACATGCAATGTCTGTGTCTCTGTCTCTGCCTGTATCTGTATCTATGTGTAGCATAGTTCTTCTTCCGCTCTCTCTCTCTTTTTAGATATAATATACCCGAAAATAAAACAGCCCTCGACTTCACCTAGATTCTGCTGCCACATTCCCCACGGACTCACGCAAACTCCATTCCCGATACTTTGTTTTCCAAATGACGCATTGTTCAGTCACATGTATCCCACATACATACATATCCGCCCCGTTTCTGCCCGTCTGTCTGTCTTTATGTGTGTGCGTGTTTAATTTGCAAATTCAAAAAAAAAACCATGGAATAAAAATGTTGCAAAAATGTGTGGCATTAAACGTATAGCAGCGACGGAGCAGCGGCGGAGCAGCGGGGCGAACCAGAAATTGAAGTGAATTGCGATCATTGTTCCTGTTTAATAAACCTTAAACAAACAGCACACAGAACATGCGGCAGTTGCAAATAGAAATCATCAAAAATGTGTCTAACATTGAAATTTTCATGAAGTGTGCGGATCCCATGGCGATAAGATTACCCAAGAGATAAGAGCTTTTGGTAGACGATCCAGCGATAAGAGCTTTGTGCAGCTTTCAATTGGATCGACGATCACATGAGCGAGGAAATCGATTGGGTAACACAATTTATATAATTTAGAGAGCGGAAATGGTTGAATCTGAGTGCAGGATTTGCTTTTGGAAGCTCTAATTGTGCCACGCCAACATGTTGCCACATGTTGCAAGATCTCTCTCTCTATATCCCTCACGCTTCCTCTTCTTTGGCCTAATTTTGAGCAAATCGCGAATGGGAATCTGGATCTTTATCGCGGCGGCTCTCGTCGTAACTCTCCTCCCCAAGGGACAGAGTGTGGCCGAAGGGGCACAGAGTCGGTTACAGCTGCAACCCGACAGGATGGCCTGACTGCCTGTATGCCGCAAAAGTGGAAACGTGAAACGGAATCGCATAAAACGGAAAGTGCAGCAAATTGTGGCAGCTGCAACATTTCTGCAGGTTCTCTCCTTATTTTCTTGCCATTTTATTTTTTTTGCTTTTTTTTTTTTTTACTTCTCTTGGCCGTTGGCCTTTTACCGTTTTTATGGAAGGCAACAAAGAAGAAGAAGAAGCAGCAGCAGAAAAGAAGAAGACGACGATGATGAGGCAACTAATGTGGCAAAGAGTATGGCAGCGGAGTGTACGAGGGTACGCGGTGGGCAAGGGCACCGCACAGCACAGAACAGCAATTGCAGCACGCAAATTGTAGTCGACAAAATAATCAGACTTTAATTGTCGTTCTGCAACAATGTGCATGGCAAACGGTGTAAGAAGGGGGACGGGGATGGAGGAGGACAAGGAGCAACGACGTAAGTCACAAGGAAACGATGGGAAAAATACAAAAAAAAAGGAGAAAAAGCAACAGCAGCAGCAGGAGAACAAAAGGGAGAATGAGAGTCAATTTTCAAAGTTTGTCAACTGAAATCAGTTGAAAAATGTTGTGAAATTTGAAAGTAAAAAACTTTAGGGAACAGAACATTGCAGGGGAAGAGTTTTAGAGTTCGTTAAAGGGAGTTAGAAAAGTAGAGAAATTGTATTTTATAGCCAAGGGAACTCTGACACGACGAAATGTGTTGCTAATACAGAACCAAAAGAGCCAACAAAAACGAGAAGTAAATCAATAAAGATCGATATTTAGGGATCTAAGATTATTATGGCATGCATGGGATTGGAATGCTGTAATTTGTGTATACGTAAAGGGAAGGATGAGTTATTCCTTTTAGAAAAATACATCACAGAAATCCCATCTACACACATATATTATAAATAGAACCCACTTAAAAACGAGAAGGAACGTGTGAGTCGCTTCTGGACGCGACTCTACTTTTATACCCGTACTCAGTCAGTATATAAATTTATGAGCTTATGATTGAAATTTAAAAAAAAAATTTTAAATTTTACATTTTAAATTTTTTTGCTACATTTGTTAACTACATCTACATGTAAAATGTAGATAATACATCTAGAACAAATATTCTACATCTGCCATTTAGATTCTACATCTCCTCCGCTAGGGGTTGCTCGTGCATTGCACAGGGCAGAGTGTGTGCGAGCGAGACAGAGAATGAATAGCGTAAGCAGCGCCAGAGGAGGTGGGGGAAGCAACTGAAAATTAATTTCTTTATTCTGGCTATAATAATGATCCGATCTGGTTCAGATTCGGCAATCTGATAGATATGGCTCTCATTCTCTACGATACTGAGTTTTTAGTTTTTTCGTATCTTCAAAATTGTGGATGCCACAGATTTTCGTCCTTTGTGAAGGCGGAAGGGGGCGGGGCGAAATTTTGAAATACACTTGTAACAGTGTGATATCACATGAGTCTGGAAAAAAAATTTCGTTGCTCTAGCTTCTATAGTCTCTGAGAACGAGGCGCTCATCAAGACGGACAGACGGACAGACGGACAGACGGACAGACGGACAGACGGACAGACGGACAGACAGACAGACAGACAGAGACTCGGCTATTGATGCTGATCAAGAATATATATACTTTATGGGGTCGGAAAATTTTCCTTCTCTGTGTTACACACATCGACTTTTACCACAAATACAGTATACCCCTTAACTCTTTTTGAGTACGGGTATAACAATTACCGAAGAGACTCATTTGGCTGCGAGGATGCTTCCCGTGCAGCCTGCTAATTGTCCTGCAACTGAGAATCATTCAATTTACGGATGCATCTTCTGTGGGAATTTAAACTCCTTCTAGTCACGCAAAATGTATCCGATGAAGATCGTTGGGGCTAGTCAATGTCAAATTATCTCTCACTTCAACACCTCCAACGAAACGAGAACATAATATGCAATGTGTGTACATATCTGTGTGTGTCCCGGACACATCCCTCCCGACTCTGTGGCAATGTCAGCTCGGGGCAACATCATCACGATGCCATGCCGTGAGCCCAATGAACTTTCTGAAGCGCAACGAAATGTTCTGAAGCGCTGGCCAAATGCAAAAAAGCCAAAAGGACGCGAACGCGGCACACAGCAAACAGAAAAAAAGGTACACCTGTGCCTCTGAACCAACAAAAAATAATAAAACAAAAAATAAATGAAGAAAAAAAGAAAAAATGGCGAAAAAAAACAAGGCAAGAAAATGACAACGGGCGTTGAAGGCAACTGAAATACGCTAAAGTATCTGTGTATATATGTGTGTTTGTATTTTGCGAGTGTGTATGCATGTGTCGGTGTGGTGTTTGTGTGTGTGTGTGTGTGTGTGTGAGGCTTTACAAAAGCCAAAGAAACTTGGCAGCAGCATAACTTACAAGCCAAAAGCAGCAGCAGCAAAAGCAATAAAAAACCCAGAAGTGAGTGTCCTTTAGCTTCATTTTTTTATGGGAACTTTGTGTTGTTTTTTTTTTCCTTTTTTACCGCCGCTTCCTGCCTTGCACTCGCACTGGCACTGCGACTGAGACTCTTCTTGGTCTAGCCCAACGCCGCTCATTATACAGTCAAAGACCATAATTATGTGTTGAAGCGTTGTAGATGTTTAAAAGCGAGAAAGAGAGAGTGAAAGAAGAGCACAGCAAAGAGATGGCATAGCCAAAGTATAAGATACTTTTCAGCAAGGATATCCCAGAACCTTTTAGTTTGCATTTTCTTTACAGATTTCTCGGGTTGTCGCTGTTCTTTAAAATGTGAAAAAAAAACGTTTTAGATAAAGTTTTTTATATACAATTTGAAGTTAAATTTTTCTTATTGCCCGCCGTTATACAGAAGTTCATCCACTGAAAAAAATGTATCTGTAACACAACTAAAACAATGCTATTCTTTTTTCTTCCATCTATTTACAGCTTCCAATCAAAGGATTTGAGGATACAACAAAAAAAAAACATCAATTATATTCTGGCAAAATCTTGGGAACAAATTCCTTCCCGTTTTGGCTAACAATCAAAATTACAACAACAAAAAGAAAACAACTTGGAAACCAAAAAATAAAATGAATTAAAAATCATAGAAAATAAATCACAAAATATCTAATATTCTAAGAATTAAGGCCAACAACAACAACCCGCTAATGTTTATGTAATTCTTAAGGATCCAGAACCCAAAACAAACAAACAAACGGAAGACAAAGATTTTTAAGCCTACGAATTAAGTACAATATACATTAAAAGATATTAAATATAATACAAAAAACTTCACTTAACAAAAATCTGCAACTATTTTTATAATCAACAACAACAACAACAAGTAAAACGAAGGAAGAAAAACCAACAAAACAAACATAGTACAAAGGATTCATCAATTTTACAAAAAGCAACAGCAACAACAACAAAATATCAAAACAAGAGCAACACTTAATCAGTAAACAAAAAATCTCTATATATATATATATCTTAAAAAATACCAACAAAAACAACAACAACGCATACAACAAAAATACAAATTTTACAAATTACAAATTTACAAAGTTTTTAAAAACGAAACAACAACAAAGTCGAAAGTCTGCTACAAATTTTAAATATATTAAAGGTAAAAAATAAACTTTTTGCATATAGCTGCCGTTTTACAACAACAAACAACAAGAATTAAAGTACAAAACAACAACAACAAATATTTGAAATATTCAATACAAATTTTTAAACAAAAAATCACTTTACACAACATAAAAAACTTAACCTACAAGTAAAATAAAACACGCATAAACCAGTAAAGTTCAAACAAATAAAAATAAAACGAAATACAAATCTTGGAGTAGCTTCAAATTTCTATATATAGAAAATAAATACAACATAATAATAAATATATAATCACAAGTGTATTACACTAGCCAACAAAAGCAAGCACACACACACACACAAAAGTTTATAGAGGAGACGGGGGAGCCATACACGTTATACAAAGAAAACAAAGCATAGAATTTTTGGATTGATTAACTACCTCAAAAAAAACTGAACAAAAAAAAGCCCGCTAAAGTGAACAGAAAAGTGTACAAAAAAAGTTACAGAAACGTAAGAAAAATATTAAATAATTAAATATAAAAAATCCGCATACAAAAATCATAGAAATCTGAAAGACTCTAAAAATCAAGGACATTTAAAGCAAGTAACAAAAATCAGAAAAAATCAATAAATCAAATAAAAGCAACAAAGGCACGCACTAACATCGGTTGCAAATCCATTCCACCACCACCCCCCGTCACCCCCGCACGCAGTGAATCATAACTGCGTAGCCATGCCACAGTCCGTGCTTAAATGGCGTCTTCAATATTAGCCCAAAGCCAGAGCACAGGAGGCGGTAACGTCGACAGCAGCAGCAGCATTGTCCATCCTACTGTGACAGGGGCATCATCGTGCAGCATCCGTGCCGGATTGCACAATACGCACTTGAATCAGCTGAGCAGCCTCAGTCAGCACTATACAGCGCCATACCATCATCATTACCACGCACAGCAGCAACAGCAGCAGCACCACCAGCAGCAGCAGCACTACCAGCAACAACAGCAACATTGGGAGTACTATGAAAGGCAGCAGCAACAGACAGCGGCCGCCACAAGCTCCAACAATCAACAGACAAGCAACGGGAACAACAACGAGACAACGGTTCCTGCGCCTTTGGGCAGCAGCAGCAACAACAACGGTAGCAGCAGCGGCAACGGTCATGCTAGTGCTGCCAATGGCCATGACCATGCCCATTCTGGTGGGCACAATGATGCCAATTCTAATGCCATTTCCGCCGCCACCGCCGGAGGAGGAGTAGGTGGCACCAGCACCAGCACCAACGCCAACGCCAACGCAAACGCCAACTCAAACTCCAATTCGAATTCCAACGGAAGCTATACACGTCCTTGGGAAATGGAGTCCAAGGATAGCGGACAACAGACGCAATCCCAAAACCAAAACCCAAACCAAACCCAGAGCCAAACGCATCTCCAGCTGCAGCAACAGCAACAGCAACAGCAGCAGCAGCTGCCATTGAAGAGCGGCTTCGAGCCATTTTCCAAGCTGCCATCGTTCCAGAGTCAGTTTCATGGGTTCAATGATCAGCTGATGCCGGATGGGACACCCATGCCCATACCTATGGCAGCAGCAGCCGCAGCAGCGGCAGCGGCCGCCGCAGCAGCCGCAGGAGTAGGAGGTGCAAGCGGAGCTCCACCGATGAGCTCCCTCCAAACGGTGGCCATGTCGCCGGCCAGCATCTCTGTGAGTTCTCCGGGAATGATGAGCGTGGGATCGCCACTGACAACCCAACTGCCGGGCTCCATGCAGACGAGCATTACACCGCCATCGGGTGGCTCCAGTTTTCCGGCTCCACCGCCGCCGAATGCCTTCCATCATCATGCGCTGAATCCGCACCACCATCGCGGGGCCGGTGGATATCCCCTGGTGCCAGCTCCAGCGGCTGCGTACGCGGATCTCCAGCTTTATACGGGATTCGCACCGCTAATCAAGAAGGAGCCGGGGGGAGGCAGCAGCGATTTCGAGATGCTGATAAAGAAGGAGGACTTTGATCTCAGCAACAGTGGAGGTGGCAACAGCCTCGGCCACTTGCCGCATCCGCATCCACATTCGCTCCAGCATCCGCATGCACATCCGCATGGTCATCCGCTGGTGAAGAAGGAGGCGGCCACCGATTTCGAGATGATGCTGAAAAAGGAATCGTTTGATCTCGGCAATAGCCATGGCCATGGCCACGGCCACCTGCCGCATCCGCATCCACATCCACATCCG
The DNA here is from genome assembly GCA_035043285.1 of Drosophila subsilvestris. NCBI lineage: Eukaryota > Metazoa > Arthropoda > Insecta > Diptera > Drosophilidae > Drosophila > Drosophila subsilvestris. The sequence continues at coordinate 1,554,014 of JAWNNB010001728.1, read as the reverse complement.
CTCCAGCATCCGCACTCGCATGGACATGGTGTCACGCCCATGGGCATGCATACGCCCACGTCGTACGATGGCAACAATAGCAACAGCTATCCGCATGCCACCACCACAGGATCGAGCAGCACCGGGAGCCACACACCCCACACGACACAGCCGCACACGCCCACGCCCTCGCACACGCCCATGCCTACGACGACCACGCCCATTAAGGTGGAGAAGCTGCTGCAGTCGCCGATAGCACGGCTGGAGGCGCGAAAGAAGGAGCGGCGGAAACAGCGGCCCAATTCGCTCGAGTCCAGCGCCGAGAGTGAGGCCAGCGGCATGGACGTGGACCCCAGCAATCCTGGCCAAGTGGACGCCGTCTCCAGTACGGCCAATTTCAAGAGTCCGCTAAGCGCCCTCGGTATGGGGGACAGCAACGATGGCAATGCCCATGGATGCGATAAACAGGTAAGATTCCATGTCATGGGACATCAATCAGAGATGAGGGGACTGGCACACGCTGCGATTAACAGGATTATGGTCATCGCCACCACCATTGCCTCCACCACCCACATCCGCCAACCCAACCACTTGTCTCACCTGCCCCTGTCACTGTCACTGCCACTGCCATGATCCACCCACCACCACCCACCAATACCAATACCAATACCAACACCAACACCAACCACTCCACAACCAACGACAACAACTCCTCTTCCTGCTCTCTCTTTCAGTCGAAGAAGAAGCGCAAGCGCTGCGGCGAATGCGTTGGGTGCCAACGCAAGGACAATTGCGGGGAGTGCGCCCCCTGCCGCAACGACAAGAGCCATCAGATCTGCAAGCAGCGACGCTGCGAAAAGCTCACCGAGAAGAAGGTAAGTCCCATCGCAACACTCCATTTCCCCTCTATCCACATATGTAGTTCTATCTCCATCGATTCATTCAGAGCGAGACCAGAGTTACTCAATGAAATTAACGGGAGAACAATGGGCTAAGATTGAAAATTAAGTAATAAAAATCAGAGATTGAGTATACCGTTATAATTAAAGGGGAGACAATCACAATGGCACAGATCTCAGTTAAGGTCGAATTTCTACATAATCTCAGCAGATTCCTATATAACATTACTTTCCTTGATTCATAAGTCTACCGTAATGTTTCCACTCCACACCCACTGTACCTGGATGGGCAGCTGGGAACCGGCTAAAACCGGTTTGCTAAAAGACACCAAGAGAGAGAGAGCCTGCGGACATGCTGAGAGTTCGCGGTCTTTCGCACCAGCGGTCAGTCACTCAAGATTTATGTCAGCCCAACAGATGTTCCTTGGTACCAAGTGCAAATTAAGCAACCTCTCTCTCCCGCCCCGCCTCTCTCGCTGTCATTCCCTGTTCAGCTGCCTCAATTTTACTAGTAACCTACAAGCGGGAATCTCAGAGAGAACGTGTGTGTGTGTGTGTGTGTGCTTAAGTACTTGCGACGACGAGGTGCACTTGAGTGGATGGGATGGTGCAGTCTGGGGCTGGGTTTGGGTTCGTTTTGAAATCACTTAAGATTCCCAGCCGCAGGCTGAGCGTGTCCTTTGAGTGGTCGGAAATCAGGTTACACATGTGTGTATGTGTGTGTGTGTGCGTGCTTCCCGTGGAGCTGAGCGCAACTGGATGTCGTCACTCGATTGCGCATCCACGGATCTCAAGTGGTTGTTGGGTCCCTTAAGTGAGGACAAGTTCAATGGCCCAAGGATCGCTTCGAGTTTCCGAGGATCACATAAAGAGATGGATCAATTAACAGTTGGAAAAATACTATAATGGAGCTGCAAGAGGGAAGCACATTTCCCATTTGGGAATACAGCTTGGACAGTTGCCAAATCCATTCCCACAGCGTGGAAGGAGAACCATTTCCAATATTGACAGACGCTTCCATATTGCGGCGTTTTCTTTTCCATACAAATACATACAAATGCAAAAGCAAATACAGACGTCCGTGCAGTAGAAGAAGAAGAGCAGCCAGCAGCAGCAGCAGCAGCAGCAAAAACAATAAAAACGATATAACGAAACGCAGCAACGAAAACAACAATAAAAGGAAAGCAAACGTCGAGCCGAGCCGAGTCGAGTCGAGGAGCAGATGTTCCACAAGTTACAAAACGCGGCTTTTGATACAACAACAGCAACAACAACAACAACAAAAGCAAGAGCAGCAGGCAGACCGACAGAGATAAATAAATAGCGCTGCCACGATCAGCGCCGGCAGCCACAGCAGCAGCAGCAGCAGCAGCAGCAGCGCGGACTACAAACAGGAAACCAAACGAAAGGAGAGTGAGCGAGATGGCGCGAGCAGGCTGCTCACACAATTAAGCCAGACAGGATAGCGAGAGCGAGTGAGTGCGGGCGCTATTGGCGTATTCAATGGCTGGTAAGGCAGTCTCGTTTTCTGGTTAGCCTAGTCCACTTTCTGGCACAAATTCCGCACCTTATATACAAATATACCTTGTGCAAAAGGTTGTTGTTCCAAGATCCTCTCCCGCTCTCACGCTCCCACCGCTCGGTCTCAGCTGTCTCTTCCATTGACGACACACATAGATAAAGTTGTAAATTTTGCAGTTTTACAACAGCAAAGACAACGGCGGCAGCGGTAGAGGCAGTGACGGCGACAGCAACAGTTGACATGTCAATACACGTCACGAAGATTACGCGCAGAGATAGCAGCAGCAGCGGCTGCGACAATTTGGTGTATTCTTCTTCTTCCTTCTCCTACTGTGCTCCTCGGCTCTTCTTCTTGCTCTTCCTGACGCGCGCTACTTGGACAATTGACGCTTCATTTTATATCTTCCTTTGCTTTATCATCGCCATCCGCATCATCATTATCAGCGTTTTCATTGTCCCGCTTTCAGATGCTTGCCGCTCTCCCTCCTCTTCAGCAGGCACCCGTAGCTAGTTACTGTCATACACTGTGCTACGTGATTTGTGTTTTTGAATTTGCAAAGTGTTCCGATTTAGCGATAGATGTGAGAGTGTCAGAGTGAAAGCCTTTGAAGGCTAAGCAATTCCCTATCAATCCCCCATCCTACGCCTACTTAAACCGTTTCAAGTTCTATGCTGTCCAGTGTAGTCTGAAATTACTCATGTACTCTCATATATTTATGCATGTGTCCATGGACTTTATAATGACAATGTTCTTTTTGTTCCTCCTCTGCCACCGCGGCTTTGTCCTCTGCACAGCTGGTGTCGTCCGTCCTGTCCGTCCAGGCCGATTCGTTCTGGTTGCTGTCCTCCCTCCCTCTCTTTCTCTCTCTCTCTCTCTCTCTCTATCGCGATAAATTTCGTACGTGAATTATTTCATTTCTTATTTTTACGAATCGAATGCGGATCAATGCACTTTCTGGATGAATTTCTGCGGTATTTTCGCGATACTCTTCCCCTACTGTTTCTACCATATCGCTGTGTTCCTTCGACTTGTTCGTAATTTAAGATGAACTCTGGCTTCGCCTTCCTTTTCTGGCTACACATATTTTTCTTTCGTTTTTGTAATATTTTGTACTTTCACAAATCAGCTGAAAAGGCCCTCCGGCGCAAGTCATTAACTTGGCTATTTGAATTGCGTGGTGAAGCGGTCTCCCTACCATAACGTTCCCACACTTCCCCCGCCCTCATCCCACTGGACAGGCCTATCTAAGAGGATATTTCCTGTGTTTTCTTGGTTTTGCTTTTTTCTGTGGGTTTCCTTCGTTGGCTTTCTTTAAATATGCAGTTTTTCTTAGAATTTTCTCATTAAAATTTGTACATGTTTTTTTCTCGACATTTTCATTTCGTTTTTCTTTTTTCCAAATAAAAGAAAAAAAAGGAAGAGGCAAATATTGAAAGTGTCTGGGAGTGTGGGGAAAAAGCCAAAAAGGAATCAACCCCGAAAGTCCATTCGGTGTGGAGTACCCGTCTCCTTGTCCGAGGGGTTTGAGTGATTGACTTCATTGGGTTCGGATCCATGCCATTCCTGTCCTGTCCTGTCTCGCTTTGTACGATGTGCGACGGATGTCCAAGGATGCTACTTTGCTGTTTTCCCTTATTAAATCTCTCTGTTGCTCCTTTTCTAGCTGTTATTTGGCTCCTTTTACTCATTTTCTTGCTGTTATTTTTCAATTCACGTTTCGCTCCAACTCCATTCAGGGCTATCCACTGTGAAAGTCACTAAAAACGTGCATGATGAGTGGGGTTGGGTGGCTGGCGGGGAGGATGCACCCTTGGCCATAAAAACTTAAAGGTTTTCCCTTCCTGCATACAAGAAAAAAAACAACAAACAAAAAATGCTCTGCTGCTGGCTCTGGCACATGCATATGAGCATGAAAGTGCTGCCATGCACAAATACATACATACATCCGTGTATTCTGCCATTGGGCCACAGTGAGTGCAATGCTCCTACTTGAAGATACATATACTCCCTGCCCTCTCCAGGTCCACTCTTCATGACACACACTCTTGAGGGGGAATGCCATACCAACACAGACCCTTAAAGGACTGCCATGCCATGCCATAGGTAGAGCTCACACACGGTTTTTGGCACGTTGGCAGCTCGAAAAGAAAGGAAAAAGAAACAGGATAATGCATGCACACACATGCACATGGACATGGACATGCACATGCACATGGCCTGATACTTGAGCCCCCAGGATGATGATAATGCTCCTGATGAGCTTCATTATGTGCATGTGGATGTGCATGTGGCAATATGATACTTGGACGATGGTCGTGTGCTCGTAGCGATCCAGATATCCAGTTGCAGTTGCAACTCCTCTTTCACCCCCCTCCTACTATCTCTTGCATTCCCTTTCTTTCACTCACTCTCTCTCTCTCTCTCTATCTATGCATCTGTATATCTTTTTTTTTCTTTTGCCAAAAATACACACTCAATTGTTGAACCAAAAATGTTTTGTCCTTTCGGTTAATTGTCGCTTATGGCCAGGCACACGACTGACTCTCCTCCATATCTCCCTCTACAGCCCTCTTTCTCTCTCTGTCTCTCCTCATTCTGTCTTCTTTGCTCCCTTCATGGCCTTCAATCATTCTCATTCAATATGTGCGTTTGTCATTCGATAAGTCCCAAAAGAAGCTGCCAGGCATGCCTGCCTCTGCCTCTGATTTCGATTCTGATTCTGCTTCAGTCTTCTACTCTGAATCGGAGTATTTCAAATGCGAGTTCAATGCTCTGTTCTGTGTGGCATACAAAAACTTTTGTCCTGGCCACAAAATCCGATTGAGAATTTCTCAGTTTCCGTTGTTTTATTTCCTCTATGGAACATCTGCAGCAGTTGTCTCTCTCTCTGCACATCTGTTCGGATTTCCAGGGCCGCCCGTCTGTTCCTCTGGGCTCCTAAGCCAGCTCTAACACCGAAACCTAAGCCGAATGCATGCATGCCACTCCATGCACATGCACACACTCCATAAGGATTGATGGATGGACAGACGGATCCAACTAGAATTGATGAATAGCCAGAATTTTCTCTATATTATTTTAAGCCGCTTACAATTTACTTTCAAGGCATATTAATATCAAACTTTAAAATCCATCAAAATCATAAATTTTACATTGTTTTTTGTTTCTCCCTTTAATGGAATTCTCATTGCTGTTTATTATTTTGGCTTCGCAAATTGCCGCCGCCATGACAGCCAATTAGTGGGTTTATTTTGTTGTTTCTGACAGTCGTGTCGTGCATACATATTTACATACATACTCGTATATGGAATGGTTATATTTGCCATACATATTATCCCTCCCCTTTTCATTGAGTGACTTGTCCCGCACTCGCAGCCTTTTTCTGCACATATTTATTTTATTTGTAATTATTGCTAATTATTTTCTGCATCTGCATTTATGTACACATAATTAATTTATTTTTCCTTTTTCTATTTTTTTTTTTATTGCAGGAACCCAAAACCAAAACTGTATGTATTCGTTTTTGTATTTATTCCATTTTTTCGCCTCATGAATATTTGTAATTAATAATTAATGAATTTTATTATTGAAACACATTTAATCCATACAAAAAAAATTACATCAAAAATGTATGTGCTGTACTTTTATAAGCTCCCTTTTCCAGCAGAACTTTTCATCTATGAAAAGTTGTTTTCCATTGCATTTTCTCACTGTTTGAACAGTTTTCTGTAAAACAATCAATACGATTTTTCCTCTTCAATTGCTTGATATTTTTCTGTATCCGAATTTCCATTAGTTTTAATTAAATATTTGCTTCGTTTTGCGCAGTATTTGTTTAAGCTTTTAATCCTTAAATTCATTTCGAAATTGTTCTTTTTTGCGATTGCGCTTTTAACATGCTGGCAAAAATAGGGTCTCCATAAAGAAATAAGAAGTATTTTAACATTGAAGAATCCGTAAAAATCTTAAATTTAGAAAGATAATTTGAATACTTCTTCTAAGCTGTTTCAAGTTATTATTTTCTCTTTAATTCCACCTTGGATTCAGTCTTCTTTTACATACATAAATATTAGTGCTGCTCGAATGTTATTCTGGTTATGTTTTGGATGTTTGTCTTGCACAATTTCCATTGTTTAGATTTGCCGATACAAATGTATCTTTTCATCTATGGACTGACGGGACTGATGGGCTGGCTGTGTGTTGTGTGGTAGTTTTTTTGTTTTTGGTCTCTTTTTTTTACCAGCACAATTTTGCTGTTGTTGTTTTGTTGTCTCCGCGCATAAATTAAATAATAAAATGCTCGTGTGTGCGCTTGTTTCTATGTATGCATCTGTGTGTGTGTGTCTGCGCAATTGAATGCTTTGTAGAACTGATTTGTAGCTGCTGCTCATGTGGACGATGATGGAATGGTTGCTGCTGCTGCTGCTGCTTTTAGTGGTGGTGGTTCTTGTGCTCTGGCAGCTCTTCTCTCTACATTTATATAAATCTGCGCTGATCATAAAGCGTTGTTAAATGTTTAATAAATAAATAAATGTTCACATCCTTGTTAAGTTCAGACAGCGCGAAGAGCGCAACATTTGCATTGATTGAACTGGAAAAACGCAAAAAAAAACACACACAGCAGAGCAGAATAGAGAGAGAACACAGAGAAAATGTCATTCAAGTTGAATGCAAATTAATGTTATGTAATTACGCACGAGGGCAACGGAGACAACGCTGCGTATACTTGCTAGCAATTTGCATGGCAGGTGCTAGTAGAAGGCCAAGGAAAAGCTTCGTTCAAAGAATCAAGAAGTTTAGCTGGTGAGAGCGGGTCGTTGTTAATAGTTAAAGAAAAAAAGTACCGCAGTGCAGGGGTGCAAAATTACATGAAAATCTACTCTAACCTAGGGAAATTGTGATTTTCTTTTGAGGTTTGTTCAGAAAATCCCATAGAAAGAATATTTATCTGCAAGAGTATCTTAATCTGCGGCCTTCGCTGTCTTATTTTTATTCCGCTGCTTCTTTCAATAATGACTGAAAAATCTTTTCCCCACTTTCTTTTAATGAGACACAAAAATCCTTCATCTAATGATGCCCCAGGCTGTTGAAGCGTCAAGGGTAAGCATGTTGGAGTGGGGTGGTGTGGGGAGTGAAGGGCGTGAAGGGCGTGACCAGGTGCAATCGCAGCAATTAAGCAATTTGTTGTTGCTATTGTTTATTAATAAACAAACAACAAAAGAGCCAACCAGAGCCCTCATGTAATTGCCACAGCAACAACAACAGCAACCTTTACTCTCCAGAAAAATAGACAGAACTCAAATAGATCAAGGATATATGTATGTATATATGTACATATGTATCATGTACATATGTATCCTGTATATACATACATATCTATGTTTTGTGGAACCCTAGAACCCCATGGAACCCTGTGTTTTATTTTTTTTACTCTATTTTTACACAGATCCAGCGATGCATAGCACCAGAAAAAAGGGGTTAAGACCTAGCGGCAACGGCAGCGTCGTCTGTGTCTCTGTTGCACCCTCTGGTTGCTGGTGGCATGCGTGCAAGGTGCAATTGCAGCACATTTTTCAGCTTGACCGACTCCTCTGTCGGACCGCGGACCCTTTTTACAGGTTATATTCCTACACTACGCCCCGAACTAAGTAAATTCGCACCCCAAGCAAAACTCGCACAGAAAAATTAGGGGGAAACGAAATAGAGCCACCGGGAGTTGGAGGAAACGGTTGTCATTTAGTCCAGTTTTTCGAGGGGATAAATGTAGCCAGCAGATACATAGAATACAGATACACACAGAGGGCTTAGAGGGTCAGCAGGTTACAAAACTAACTAATTGCTGAAGGCCTTTGCTCTGCTCTGAAAGTCAGCCAAAATGGGGCACCAGACTGAAAGGGGGGCACCAGACTACGTTTCGTAAATGTAAAGAGCTGCAAAAATGTTCGGGCCCTCAAATAAATGATTGTTATATGCATAGTTTTGGAGTTTATAATTTTTAAGATTTAGTAAACGTTTTGAATGGGAAAAATCCACTCGATATCGAATCGGTTAGGATTTCAAAGTCTTCAGGACTTGCAAAACTCTTAATTAGATTCGAAATTCTCATAGAATTTTTAGATCTATAGAATGAATAGCACTTTTCGGCTGCCAGAAAACATATTTGGCTTGGATTTCCCATTTCCTCTGCACTTCTTCGCTTCCTGTATCTGATTTTAGACCCTTTTTCCGCACAGTCAAGAGCCCAAAATCCGTTTAAGTCAGAAAGTATAAGAAATGTGTACAATTTCCCAATGCTTTCTCCCAGCGAAAGTTGCCTGCTTACAAAGTGCCTGCCTATCAGAGGGAAAAAAAAACGGCAACAACAAGAACTTTGATTGCATTTTCACAGGAACAACAACAGCAACAGGGGAAAAACAAACATGAAATGGAAAATATTCTGGCATATTGTTACAACAAAAACAAAACGAAAGAGAAAGATATGTACGCGTATAGAGATGGAGACGCACTTTCCAAATCGATTTTTGATTATTTTTGCTTATCATTCTGTTTGCTCCACCCCCCCCCCCCCACACACATACAAAACGAAAAACAAAAACAACAAGGAACAAGGAACCCGCGCCGTAAATTCAATTTAATTTTCTTTAAATATTATTTGAGACAATTTTTGCTTGCATTACAACGAGAAAAAGCGGGAATACAATTTTGTTTTTTCTTCTCTTTTTTTTTTATTTTATATCATGTTTACTTTCAATAACTTTTTCTGGCGTTTTCTCTCTCCCAGTCCACAAACAATTTCCATTTCGCGCATAAACCTGACAAAAACAACAACGGAAGAAAACGCCAGTGCGCGGGAGGAAAACAAATTTCTGTTCGTTTGCTATTTATTTTATTTATAGCTGAGAGCCTTTTTTGCATTGGACTTTTTGTTTGTCGGCGCAAATTGAAAAATATAATTGAAACAATAAATTTGTTCTTGTTGAAAGAGTTGCGTTGCAAGAGGGATCTGTGGATATTTTCTGTCAAATATACTCCTACGAAAAGCGGTTGGGAAAAAATCAATTTAATTTCAGGTTTTTCTGTTTCGTTTCGTTTTGTTCCGTTTGTTTTGCTGACTTAAAACTACAAAAAGTTTTATGCGTCAGAGACCAGATCTCTCTGACCAAAAGTCAAGTCATTCGCCAAAGTAAAGCGTACCAGAGGTCCTGTTCCTGGGCCACATAAACATCCCTTAGCTTCTTGTGGACTTGTGTGGGGGTGGTTTGCACTCAAGAAAGAATAAAAGAAAGCAGCGGCAAAGCAACGAAACAAAAATTTAAGAATTGTTAAAAAAAAAAAAAGAGAACAAACAGAAAGAGTGGAAATTACGACTAAAGGATACCAGCGATAATCAGATTTATAAATGAAAAATCTGGGATAGTCAGGAAATAATATGATATTTTGCCAATTGCAAATATATTTAATAGAAGGGGGCAGAAGGTGGACCGTGGCACACTTTGAAAATAAATATGGAAACCAACTTTGGTATCTTTATTTTGTAAATATGACTGACAGACATTTCTAAAGGTCCTCTATTCTTCCCTTTACCTGTAATATAATACTTAATGTGTGATGCATACCCCGACTAGTATACAGGGTACTCAATCCTCTGCAGACTCAGCCTCTACAGCAGCGGCGGCATCAACGAACAATGCGTCAAACGTGCAACATGAAATGCGCTAACAAAAAAAGAAAAAAACTTTCACAGCACGTACATATGTATGTATGTATGTACATACATATGTACATAGCTGGCAGAGAGTCCTTGCTGTGGCAGGAGCAGAACTGTGAGCAGGACTTTGCACTTAACACACACTCGCACACACACACACACACACACACACACAGCAATACTCTCGCATACAAATGCAGCACACTGTGCGTCAAACAATTTAGCGCATTGCATTACAGCTGGAAGCGCTGTGGCAAAATGGAGGAAAAAAGTTGCAATGCAAGTTTTCTAATTGCAATGGCGCTACCGCCCATCCTCCCCCTCTCCCACTGTAGATATTGGTGGCAAGGGAACATGGGTTGGGGGGTGTGGTCTGGATAAAGGCGGAAATGTTAGCTGGCACGCACGCATACGCATAAAGTACTATTGTTGCTGTTGTTGTCGTTCTGCTGCTGCTGCTGCTGCTGTGCTGGCACATCATCAGCAATGCAAACAAATACGCATAAATAAGCACACACACACACACACATGCACATACGCACAACATCTCTCTCCTCTGACGCACTCTTTTATGCAAAAGAAAAAAGGAGAAGAAAATAAAAGAGAGGGGAGCAGCAGTAGCAGCAGCAGCAGCACAAGAAGTGGAAACATAACAAAAATTCAACACGCACAAACAGCAGCAGCAGCAGCAGCAACAGAAAGAAAGTCTGCGTCACTGCAGAAATTTTGATACCCTGTAGGAGCCAGACAATGGGTATATGCTAATACGATCCAAGAAAGACCTATGCAAAAGTTAGGGTTTTGGGGTTAAATGAACAGAACATGTTCGTGTATACTGATGAAGGATTTCTACACTTTAAAGGATGGAAAATTGTTTCTGCTCAGCACCGCAACGCAGCCAATATACACCCTACTATAAAGGATAACACAAAAGCAGCAGAGCAGTGGCGCAGCTAGAGCTAACGGAAACATGTGCAAATACCCGGCCCTCCCCCTCACACCCACTCACCGCTCGTACTTCTGACGCACTGCTTGCTTTGAAGCTTTTCGACTTACGCATATTACGCGTATAGGAGAAAGGAATACAAAAGTGGAGTAGAACGAGAAGAGAAGCATTTGTAGCAGAAGGTGAAGCAGTGGCAGAAGAAGTGGTTGAAGCAGAGAAGAGAAGGAGTAACAGGAGAACCAGAAGTGGATAAGGAAAGAAAAGAACGCATTGCAATGGCTTCTTGGCTTGAACTCCCTGAACTCCTTTTACCTTTTATATGTATATTTTTTAGACCATCAGAACCTCACACACTGTGCAATACAGTGAGGACTGGACTGTTTAAACCTACGACTATAAAAAGGAGAGAGAGAGAACTTAACCCCTGGCAGGTCTTTCTTTTTAAAAAAACGTAGTCCTTAGGGTTGAATAGGGTAATAAGTTGGTTTATGCTCAATAAGTGAAAATACAAAATAATCTTTTGTAGTGCAATTTTATGTTCTGTACATCCATGGAAATCAAACATGCGCCTTCCTCTTCAAACGTGTCAAAGGATAGTACTCTCTTCTTGGTTCTTCACCCCTTAACACATCAAACAAGTGTAAACAATTCTTTGGGATCAAAATCCCCTTTAGGGCAGTTCAACTTAATTAGCTTGGAGCTTTTCTAACACAAAAATATTCAAATTTTTATTGGATTCCTCAACTGTCGAAGTGCACATCAAACTTACATCAAGTGCTTGTCGCACTCACAGCGCAGCCTAATTTTCACACTCTTTCTTTTGCACTTGCTGGCACCCATTGAAGGCAGTTGCACTTAATTGATATTCACTGTTGATCCCCAGGATGACGCACTTTTGTCCCCCTTTTCCTGGGTAATATGCGTGAAGGCACTCTCTTGGTTGCTTGCCCCAAAGCGCCTTCCCCTTGTGTGTGTACGACCGTTCAAGTAGTTTGTATAAATATTTGCATTTTCCAGGCCGCCTCCAGAAGGCAGAAAAGTAAAAAGTTGCGCCTGGGCTGGCACCCTAAAAAAAAAACGTGTAAAGTAGAGTGTTCGTTCCGTGTGGCATTTACCCTAGACCCATCCAAATGCACTTGCCCCAATGCAATTTTCTTGGCATCTTTCGTGCCGCGGCTCCCCCTCACCACATCTCGCTGATTGTTGGCTTTTGATAAGCAGCTGATGCTGATGCAGAGCGTCTGATGTTTTGCCCCTGATGCTGTTGCTGTGCTACTTTGTTGCTGTTAATTATAAAAATTTTCCACATTTTCCCGTCATTTTAGTTGAGTTGGAAAGTGTTGGAAATTTTCAAAGCAACGCTCAAAAGCATGCTACAATTTGTTCCCTATTTTTATATTTAACATGACGCTCTCCTTTGGCGTCAGCTTTTGTTGAGAACGTAATACATATGTATAAGGTTATATAGTAGGTATATAGAAGACTTGTTTGAACAAATTGCAAGCAAGCAGTTTATGCTGCTGCGGGGTTCTCGCAACAAAAGTTTAAGAAAAAGAAAACTGTGCAAATAAAACTTTTTGCTTTCGTTCGTTCGTTCGTTCTGGGCATTTTTCCCCTCAGCAAAAGTCCTTGCCAAGGGTAAATGCAAAGTTTATATACACACACACACACACTATACACTCGAATATTTTCCACAGTGAGTGGCAAGTGGCAAGTGAAAATTCAGCGGAAAACAGCGATAGAAAGAAAGACTGAGAGGGGGAAATGCGTGCTAGCGCCAAAAGATGTTGCAAGGAAAGCGTCAAAAATAAGAAAGAAAAGAAAATAAAATATAAGAAAATAGTAGGAGAGGAGTGGAGAAAAGAGGTGTGAGAAGAGCGCAGAAGAGTAGAGGAGTGTGGAAAATACCAAAGCAAGAGTGCAAATAAAATGAAGAAATTTCTGGGGGGTTAAAACTTGGCTTTGATTTTCTTCCGAACGGTCGGCGCATCTAAAGAAGAAGGGATGCAGTTGGCAAAACGCTTCACTGCACTTGACTATTATTGAAGTTGGAAGCCAGGACTGGAGCGGAGCCCCTAAACCCCCAAAGTTTGTCCTTGCCTCAAATTGAGTCGCTCCTCTGGCTGTTCCTGCTGCTGCTGCTGCACAAACTTTTGCCTTTGGGGGTCTGGGGCTGCCTGCACAGCAAAGGCAACATCTTTGGGCCAGGCATCCGCCAGGCATTCAGGCATTCTGCTGGCATCCCTACAACATCCTCGCATCGCATCATCCTCATCGTCCTTTGCATATTTTAGCGCTCGATTCGTGCCTTGCCTTGCCACTTTTTGCATTTTTTATGTGTTGGTAGGTCATTGCACGTACAAAAGCCACTTTTACTGCGCCACCAACCCAACTGCAGCTGCCACTGCCACAGCAGCAGCAGCAGCGGCAACAACTGCGGAGAAACTTTGTGCGAGCTTTGGATGGATGCTGCCAAATTAAACAAAAATGCTGCACTGTGCACCTCTCCTTAGCATCGTTTCTGGAATTTTATTTTCAATTTGGTTTCCCCCGAAAAAAGTTGGCTGAAGGAGTCCTTTCATTTGTTGGATAGTTTGGCTAATGATATTTGCAATTACGGTGAAAATGATTAGAGCCCTTTGTTTTAGTTTTAATTTCATCGAAAAAAACTCAGAATTTCAAATAAAAGTTTTCCTTATACCTCAGTGCATTCTTTATTGGTATATTAAATTATCAAAAATAAAACCCATATAGAATTTTTCCTACGGAAATACGTAAACTACGTACTGTACTCGTTAATCTTCTTGTTATTTGCTCGTTATACATATATGCTCGTAGCTTTTATGTAAAATGTTGGTAATTAAATTATATTGGGATTTAGGGAATTCTAGATGCCAAATTCTAAAGACTCTGAGATATTTTTATTAAAATCTTAGTCACATTTGCATCGATAAAAACGTTTAAACCCAACAAGACGGGGTATCCCAAATGTCTACCCATAAGAAAACCTTAATTACGCTCAATGCAGTTTAATGGTCACACAGTTCCAGATAGAGGAGGAAAAGTGAAATAGGAAACAGAGAAAGAGAGAGAAGAAGAGCAGGAGTAGAAGTGAAATAGGAAACAGGGACAGAGGAGAAGAGGACAACTCTGTTGCTTCATCAAATGCAATTTGGAAAGCACTTTCTCTCTCTCTCTCTATATATCTCTGGACTCTTGTCAACTCGAGCGCATTATTTGCATTTCTTGTTATCCACACAGTCGATGCGAAAAGTTTGGACCCCATGCCTCCCCTCCCCCATTTCCATAATATTGTACTGTTGTTTTGCTGTTGAATATGCAAGTGAAATGGCTTTTTAATTTGTGATTCGTGCTGTGCTGTGCGGAGGGACAAATGCAGAAATGCATAAATCATTTTCCGGATTTCACGCGACAAATTAAAAATTAATGCAATATCCACGACCAACCGACCAACCGACCGAACGAACGAACGAAAGAAATGCAGTGCAGTTGGAACAGGGACAGCGATAGTGTTAGAACGAGAGACGGTACGTGTGGATTAACCAGTCAGAAATACGAATATATAGTAGTATATTCCCCATATCCATCCCAGCATGGCCAGCAGTGGCCCGGGGTCGGTCGAATGGTTTTGTTTTTTTGCACAGCAAGCGGCGGGCCCGGTACATTTTTATCGATTTTCCTCGCAATGCAGCCGTTGAAATTTTTGCAACCCCAAAACGAGTCTGAATTTTTTTCTTTCTTTTTCCTCCCCCCTACCCACTATCTTGTTCTATCTCTCTGTTGCTCTCCCTGTCACTCTTTTGGGTTGAGTGCAGAGGCTGCGGGCACGCACTTTTAGAAAATACCAGAAACGATGGCTAAATAGAGAGCAACAAGAAAAAAGAAAGGAGAGAGAAAGAGAAGACGCATCAAAGTGATGGAGGATGGGGGTGGAGCAGCAGCAGCAGCAGCAGGATAGTGCGTGTGCATGTGCGGGTAGAACGTAGTGGGAGTGGGACAAGGCAATAACATAGAAAAAAGGAAAAGAAAAAAAATTCGCAAAGAGGGTTGAAAATAAATTGCTTTTAATTTGATTTCAACTCAATTAAATCTACGAAATGGAATTTCAAATTAATTCTTTTTCTCCTTCTTCTAGTTGGTTGGGGCACCCTGTGGGTCGGTATCTATCCATTTCATGGTTACACCCTTGCCAATGCACTTTCATTAGTCCACACACATCCAGCAATGCCACAAAATATAACTAATTAGCCGAGTTCTCTTGGGTTAAGTCTCTGGGGGTATTTCGGTTAAATGGCACAGCTGGTCCTGATTGTTCTCTACTGTCATTGTACGTCCCACTGGCCTTTTGGGCACTCTTCTCCTGCATAATGGTCCTGCATCTAATTCTTTGTTTTCCATTCGGGAAATCGGCTTGGTAATTGTTTGGTTGGTATTGGAAATCCGTTTGATCTATTGAGCTGTTGGCAAGTTAATTGAAAAAATTGAAGGGGGGTGTGGCTTTTAGGTAGCGAAAAGTTCTGAAAATTCTTTGAAATTTTAAAGCATGAACACACAAAACTTCAAAATTGTGCGTGTTAGAATACTGAAGATAAAGAATTCTTAGAGTAAAGTGGCAAGAAGTTTATTTTCAATTGAATTTCATGATTTATTTACATATAATAATGTACACACGAACGAAGATTCATCAGTTTAGGGTTCTAATTAATACCCAATGCCCCGAGTAATTCAACTTTTGTGACCCACAGTAGGAATCGCCGAAAATCTATCACAGCTCTTATCTTCATTGCAATTGCCATCTCTTTTCACTAATTACAGCTGCTGCCTGGCTTACATTTCAGAGAGACTGAAATATTAAACCCTTCTCCGTTCCCACTCTCAACGCAATAACGAAATGCATACCCATCGGGCACCTTTGGAGTGTGAAGATCTGCCCACCTCCCTTGCACTAATTACAGCTGCTGCCTGGCTTAACTTTCAAAGAGGCAAAGAAAGAGACGAGACCCAGAACTCTGCTCTCAATTAAATTTTAATTCCTTTTGAATCCACAGTGAATGCCGATACCCACTGTCCCCTGTAAATACCCGCGTCATTTGCCCGCATTCAAAGCTCAAAATTGTGTCACAAGGCAGCAACAAAAAATGCTCTCATTTCACTTATTGTTCCTTCTTCTGCCCTTCTCGTTGCTCTTGTTGTTGTTGCTGTTGTTTTGCCATTGGAATACCCCTTTTATCACTCATTTTCCCCGCTACCTCAACAAACAATAAAGCACTTCCTTCCCCCTGTTTTACCCAGCACTGCCCTGCCCGCCCTTCCTGCCTGAACTTGACCTTGATAAATATTTGAAGTGAGCTTTTTAGCACATATCAAAACGGTTACATCTCAAGGGGGGGAACGCTACATAGAAGGGGAGGGAACACTCTGGGATAGACCTGAGGGGGTGGCGAGAAATGTCGCCTTGGCTCGTCTCGCAATTGACATTGAAAATGTTTCGCATCCAAATGACGTGAAACAAATTGTCGATGACGCATTTTCCACCCACCCCACCCCTTACCACAACCAGAACGAAATATACATATACATATGTATGTATGTATGTATGTACATAATGTATAGGGGTTGGCTTCAATTACAAATGAAACGAGAAACCCACCCTCTGGTAAAGTCAACCCCCAAAAACAAAACAAAAACCATCCAAAAAAAAAGAAAAAAGGAAACAAAAAAAAAAGAAAAGGCTGACAGCCGCAATCAAAATGGGATATAAGCCATAAAAAGCAAATCCTGTCAGGCGTCGGCCATGTTGCGCTCCGAGACAGTGAATCATCCAAAATATTACCCCACCCCTTCACCCCACAGACAGACAGAGAAAGACCAGACAGACACACAGAGAGCGAAAGAGAGAGACAGAGAGATATTTGGGCAACCTTCAAGGACGCGCGCGACTGTCAGCAGAAGGCAGGCTAATCAGGAAAAGCTCTCCCCTTTGGGGATGGGCGATATAGGGGTACGAAAGTGATAATCAAAATAAACAGAGATTAAGGTAACCTTGAAATATTGTTTGGCCTATGAAAATCGATTTTCTCACACCCCAAATGGTGCAGCACCCAGCAGCCAGCATCCCGAAGGCAGTACCCAAAAAAAGGGTTGACTGACTGCTGCTCTAATTGCTTGCCAGGTGGAGTGGAAATAATTAATGTGGTTTTTTGGCACAGGTCAGGATTGGCCCGCCCCCCACCTTGAGAGAGAGAGGGTTGAATGAACCTCGAATGCCGCCTTAAGAGGCGTTCGATTGAGGGGTAGGGGTGCAGCAACAGCAACAAGTAGGAGCTCGACAATACATCAACACACGAAAGCGAAGAAGGGGTTCGGCTCTGTCAAAGGAGCTTTTTTTTTATGGCTCATTATGAAGGGCGGCAGCAGACAGCGAGGAGAGAGAGAGAGAGAGAGAGAGGGAACGAGAGCTTGTTGTGGTTTCCCCCAAAAATTGTGTCATAAAAGAAGTCTCCCGTTGGGGGCTTCCTACCACAAACCCTACGAGTATTGTGCTAGGTCAGGAATCCTTCTCCGCTTCATTTCAATATTCATTCCCTCCGCCCCAAAAAGTGGTGTGTGTTTGTGTGTGTCTCTGTGCGTGTGGCCTTTGCGGTTTTTGTGTGCTTTCGGGGGGCTCTCTACCTGTTGCTCCTGTTTTGCCACGGCCACTGAAACTCCATTTGGGGTCCACTCTCCATTTGGCCGGCGGCGTTTAGCTTTGAGCAGCTCATTATTGTATCGCCGCAGCTGCCACTTTCCTCATCTCATCAGTAGGGGCTTCCTTTTAATAAAAACTAATAGCCCCAATTAAGTCAGCGTGCGTTTTCTGTTGCTTTAGTTGTTGCTTTTGTGGCTGTGGCTGTGGCTGCTGCTGTTGCGGCCTTTTGTTCATCTTGTTGTTGCTTCTGTTTGCCTCTGTTGCCTTTTGTTGGCGCTAATAAAGTAAACAGTAAGCCAGACAACAACAACAACAGCAAAATATGTTGTTCAAAAAATAAACTGCTGGTGAGCAGAGGGGGGCATCTTCTGCCATCTTTCAACAGCCGCAACACAGGAAGCTGCTGCATAAAAATTGATTTAAAAAAGTTTCCATTTCGAGGCGCATAAACTGTCATCGATTTTTTTGTTTTTTTTTGTTTGCCATCAGAAGTGACGAAGCTTTCAACAATACCCTACCCGCTGCCCCGTGCCCTGCCCTGTGTGTGTGTGTGTCTGTGTGTGTTTGTGCGCCTTGTGGGTTGCCTACTTTTCGCCCAATTTTAGTAGGTCGTTGTCCTTGTGCCTACTTTCGTTCTCCTTTTGATTGTAGGAGGCCTCGCCAGGCGTCGGCTCACCAAACAAGTTGTTTGTGTGTGGGCCTGAAGTGGCTGTGGATGGTGTTTGTGGGTAGGGAATTCATGAGAATATTGTTGCATGGGGACTGCCTCAAGTTTTACTGAGGAAAAAGGTTATTTTATTGGATGATTAATATAAAGTGTTTGGAGTAAAGCTCTTCAGATTTGGCTATTCGATCATAGGTCTAGAGAAATTGATTACACTTTTGGAAGTTCCTTGACAAATCGTAAGCCTAACAACTCTTAAATCCTGTCCCAGAGTTTTTGAAATTCTCTTCACACTTAATGATCACTTTATCCATCGAACAAAAAAATCACCCAACAGCCACTTTTCTCACATTGCCTTCTATTTGTGGACTCCCTCTGGGCTGCAATGCTGCACTGCTGCTTCTCTGGCTCTCCGCTTGCTGCTGTGGCTCTGCCATTTCTAAGCACAACTGTACCAGGCGCAACTGTACTTTGCTGCAGGCAAACATTGTCTTCTCGTATCAATTTCAACCGAAAACACCTCAAGAGGGCCTGCAAAGACGAAACTAAATTTAGAAACAACAGCCCCAGGCCACAGTCACAGCAGCAACCCCAACAGCATTCTGTAGGTAATCCCAGGCCCAAGTGACATCGTCTCCTCCATCATTTTGGGGGGGGCTGGCACACGCTCGCTCTCTCCCTCTCTTTCACTCTCTCTGGGCTCCTGTTCTGGGCTCTGGGCTCTGGGGCTCTCGACTCTGCATTAAAATAATTGCTTCCGAAATGACAACTGCTGCTAAAATTGAAAACCGAGTGGTAAGAGAAGAGGAGAGGAGCGAAGCGAAGCGGAGAAGGAGAATCATGTACGCAGACGCACTCTCCCTTGCACTCCATTCCATTCTATTCCTTGCCACAGCCTGCCCCATTTGCCTCTGAGATGAGATTGACGTTGTGGCAACATGTGTGCGCGCCTGCGCGTGCCAACAATGTAAAATGCGACTGCCTGGCAAATGGAAATTGAAGAAGAATGGTGGAGCATGGTGAGGGAATGGAACGATGGCGTCGCTTATTTACCGTTAAGATGCAGCGGCTGTCAATCAGACCCCAAAAAAGAAAGAAAGACCCCCGATGCCAGTCGCAGACAAGCAGAGCATTCCAGAGGCACTCCTGCGAAGCTGTCTGGAACCATATGTCGCCCTTCGGGATCTATTTTCGTCTGCATGTGAGGCAGAGCCAGAAGCATTGAGGCACAGGGGCACGCCTGCGCACACGCACACACCATTGAAATTTACATTTTCCAACTTTACCGTTTCGGTTCTCTTCTATTCTGTTCTGCTCTGTTCTGTTCTTTAGTTTTCCAGCACTCCAGCACCTAATGGCTCCCGTTTGGATAGGGATTGGGATTGGGTTTGGTATCTCAGATTCTGATATTTATGACTCTTCTCTCTTTCGCTCTGCGCCGGAAATAGATTTGGATTGCGAGTTTTTGGTCCAACAGGCGGTTCTAAAAACTCTTCTGTAGAAATTTGTGTGTGTGGCAGCATTTTTCATGCCTATTGGAATTATCTATGGCTCTTACGGCACTTTCGTTCCGATCTCCATATGGAGAGTAATTTAATATGAGAGCACACACATTCCCATAGAGAGGGGGGTTCATTGTCATTATTCAACTGGTTGTTTTTGGGGTATCGTTTGAGGGGATGGAAAGAGTAGAGTGGTGGAGTGCTGTTCCTATTCAGGATGTAGTTATTGTTCCGTTTTATTTGGTAAAGTATCCAAAACCATAAATCAATTTTAAAAATTTGGTTGGTTGAAAGAACTTTATACATACTCGTATATGTATGGATGTATGTACATACATATGTACGTGTAATAATATAGAATAATATATTAAATAAAATATATATATAAGAAACTCAATATAAAGGCTTTATGGGCATTTTGGCATTCAAATTTTTCCTATTAATAGAGATACAGACATCCATTTTACTTTTTAATCATGAATATACTTACATATACATACATACATATGTATGTATCTATGTATGATCAATTTAGATATTTCTTTCGTATAAGTTTTAGACTCTAAGAGTAACTAAGAGATTTATAAAAGTACGAACATTTTCTTACCACTGAACCATATGGAAATTTCGTATATTTCCAAGCAAACCCACTTAAAATAACCTTGTTGTTGAATCCCCACGTTAATATTGCTTAACAAATCGAAAATCGTACAGTTTTAAGCTGAGTAAATTAGGAATATTTTATTTATTTACTTATAAAATTGTAGACTAAGATAAACGCGTAAAGAAATCTTTCTTATTCTATTAATATTTTCAAAATTTCCAACAAAAGCGCCAAATCGATATCAATATGTAATTGTGTAGAATACAATGTAGAATGTAATGTATATTACATGTATTATACAGTTGCATGTAGCATACACGCACCTAGACACGCGGATCTACATTGATTGTTTCGTTTGCCAACAACAGATGGCGTTGTACACGGAAAAACGGTCATGACATCCAGTTGGCGTTTTGGCTGTAGCAAGTTTCGTAAATGCAAAGAAAGAAGATGCTGCGCAACATATAGTTGGTACTGCAACCATTTAGCAAATATATGCACCATACACTTTGACGGAAAAATAAAAATTAAATAAATTAAATAACACGGAACAAAAAAAGATATGGGAAGAGAGCAGGCAGTGTGAGCGAGAGAAATATATGCTCCAGTTTGACTTAAATATGGAAATCAGTCAAAATAAATCGACATCAGCCGTGTCGAACAGTGTTTGAAAGGGATATAAGCTACAAATTTATTATTTATTTTCACTAAACACACTTTCTTAACTAATTCTCTCTGTTTTTTTTTATTTCATCTGCAGATAATCTATGGAGCCGATGGTCAGCCCGTTCGACCCGATTCGAAACGCGGCCGTGGCAAGGGAAAGTCAGCCGGAAACGGAAATGCTGGTTCCAATGCAACAGGAATCAATGCCGCAGGCAATGGGACACCAACAACTGGGGTAAGCGAAGAAGCTACTTGACTTTTATTATGTCAAAATGCGCATTTTGTCTTTATTGGGATTTCTACTTTGCCCCCCATCCGAGGCTGGTCCTTGCCTCCAGTCGAATCTCTTCCTTTGCCGCCATTTGAATCTCTTCCTTTGCCGCCATTTGAATCTCTTCCTTTCTCTCCATTTGAATCCCCACTTTGTCTTTCATTCATGACAACGAAACTAATTAAGTCACGCGATGACAGAATGTCTGCGGTTGGGAGATTACCCAAAGAGTACCCAGCTGAATGCCGCTTTATGCGGCAACATTTTCCACGTCATCACGCCCGGCATTGTCTGGATACGAGCCAGGCAAAATCGTCGTCATCCTCAGTGGCAGTGTGGCAGGGCAGTCAATGCTGTCGCTGCTGCTGTCGTTTTTCGTTGCCGGGTTTCCCCCAAAAGAGGCAGCAGAGCAGCCGTCGCAAACAGACCCAGACCCAGGAATAATCTGCCGCCGCAGGCACCAGACGTTGCCGCACGTAGCTCTGGGGGTCACCAGCATAAAAACCAGCCAGAAAAAAAAAACGGCCAGGAATAAAGCCGAGCGGGGAGGAAAAAGGGCAACAGACAAAGTTACGCTGCGGCGGCTCTTTTTCCCGCTAACTGTCTCTGGCTCCAGACTCTTCAGAGGCGGACCACTTGTGCAGCGCAGAGCCACAGCCACAACGAGCTGTGTGCCTGCCACATGCCGCACGTAGAAGCCAAAGACACGAGACGAGACCTCAGAGCAGGAGAAGGCTGGGGGCGCGGCAAGCTAGCTACTTACTCGTATTGTTACCACAGGGACTGGGATTGCGACTGGGACTCTGGGATCCAGACCCAAAAGGCAGACCAGGAAAACGACAGAGTCAGTGGCGCTGCCATTGACTTTGACCTTAGCCCCCCGTTGGGGCAGGGGATTCCCTTTTGCACAGCACGCAATATCCTCTGCTCTGTGGCAGTGGCAGTGTCAGTGTCAGGGTCTGTGTCTACCGTTTGAATTTCAAGGTCGAGGCCTGTCGTAAAAAAGTTGACACAAGTTAATATCGAATGAATGCCCCAGCCACAAGTGGCATGGCAATGGGCTTTGGGTTTGAGTAAGTGGCATAATGATGGATGTACGAGCATGTGTGAGGGTTGGGGGGCTGCCGCAGGTTTCCATGCGAATGTTTTGGGAGGAAATGGAACACAATCATCTCCATAGAAGTTGATGAGCTTTAGGTGGAACCCAACGTTGATTTCAAGTAGATTTGCCCGACTGTGCGGGAACCGCATCAAAAGTAAAATCTCCTTTATGTGATTTGTCATGTAAGCCACAGCCACAGCCACAACTTGTGGCAGCTGTGGCTGAAGCACGGGGTGTAACCGTCAATGAAGCGTTGATTATGTCATCATTGCCACACGACTCTCACCAGTGACTCCCCGGAGTGTGTGGTACGCACACACACACACATGCCACATGGGCTTGGAGTGGCATAAAAAGGCAAAAGTGGCAGAGAACAGAAGACATCCACAGTCCTCCTCGTTCTTTGGCTCCATAAAATCCGCAACAAGTTGCCTTCCACACTTCCATCTTCCGCTGTCTGGCAGCCAAGTGGCGTCGCTCGCTCGCTCGCTATGTGTGTGTGTGTGTGTGCCACAGTCTGTGGCGGGTACTGGTTCCTGCTCCTGCTCCTGCTTGGTTGCATGCCTCCAATGAGTGGAGCCAGGCCAGGGCAGGCCTCTCTGCCTGGAGCCGCCTCGACATTGAACAACACACGACGGCAAAACGTTCTTTAAGTTTTGTGGCATCCGACTCTTGGCTTCGACGACTTTGTCTGCAGAGCTTGCCCCACTCTCTCTCCCCTCTCGCTCTCGCTCTCCCTCTCCTTGTTGCTGTGCAACATTTGCAAAGTTTTCCTTTGGCTGTTGCCACAAATGTCTGTGTGTGGGGGAAAGTGAAGTGCTGTTCTCGTTCTTTCTTTTTTTCGGTGGCCCAGTGACACGGACACGGACACCGATACGGATATGGATGCGGATGCGGAGGCAACACGGGTGTGCCACTGCAGTTTGTTGCTTGTTGCTGCCAAAATCCAGGTCGCGCTGCTGCCTCCTTGCCCCCAGCCATGACCTGCCTGCCTGCCTGCCCGAGCTGCAATGCAAAAACAGCAAAAGAAAGGAAAATCCATTGGCAGACGACAAGGCAACGGGATTTGGCCCGAATGTGCTGCCTGCCACATGGCCATGACCATGACTCCTACTCTGTGGCATGCTTTGACGCCTGCAACGCGGCCGCGGGCGCAGGCTCCACGACCGCCGTCCTTTTTTGGCCTTCATGTCTGGATGCAGTTACCAACAATTTTGGGGCCGGCCCATTGTTTTGGGAGAGCTCTGGACCTGGTGCTCTGGTCTACAGTCACGCGCCCATTCCCTGTGCGCCCCATTCCTCTCGTTTGCAGTGCCACACAGAGTCAGAGGCCAAATGTCCCTGTCCTGCCCTGTCCTTTGGTCAACAACTTGTTGCACTCTCTCTTTGTGTGTCTCTCTCTCTCTGTCTCGGCTGCCACTCCCCACTCAACGTTCGCTCTCTCTCTCTCTGTATATCGTTTTGCAAAATCTGCATTTGGAATGCGGCTGGAATTTGTCATCATTCAGGCCTTTGGCATCCAAAGGCTTACACTGAACTGCAAGAAAATGTTTCACTCTAATTTTTTGGCAATTTTTTAAATGAAATAAAAGTTTATTCATTCTAAGGATATAATAAGGGGTAGAGTTTGCATTAGGACTAGGAATTATTGAAGAGAAAATTAGACTAAATTTATATTTATATTTGCATATTAAAAATCCTTAGATTTAAAGAATGATTATATTAATATCCGAAATGACGTTTTTTTTTATAATTTAACAAACTTTCATCAGAAATATTTCCATTACCCAAGCAACAATATTCCCAACTTTGTTGCACAGTGTAATGAATATTTTGTTCACTGGCAAATGTGCATATTTTTTCCAAGCCGTGTTTTTCCAACCTCCTTGTGTGCTGTGTTGCATGTTGCCTGCTTTTATTTTTGTTTGTGTTGTGGTGCTGCGTTGGCGTATGTCCAGCTCTGGGAATGGGGCTCCGCCATGCAAGCAACGACATTCTCTAGAGGGGCGGCAATTAGTCAACACATGCCCCATGCGATGCAATCGGGCTGTCACAATGTTTGGACAGCGAACAGAAGGAGGAACAGCACCAGCAGCACCAGCGGCACCAGCAGCACCAGCAGCACCGTGGCTCTGGCTGTGGCAACTTCAATTGGAAGCCGACCTGTGCACTTAACGTCCAATTAGGCGCCGCAATCGTGAAAAGCCGCTCGACGGGTTCCACCATTCGATGCGGTTCGGTGTGCCCCTGCCACCACCTGCCACAATGTCAAAGCGAAGGCTCTTTAAGACTTTGGCCACACCTTGGCCATCACTCAAAACAAACAGAGAGGAGGCGGGGAGGTAGAGGAGCAGTTGCCAGACATAATCGTAAATGCCAACATGAACCAGCAGCAACATGTTGTGGCGCCAAGACGGCTACCTCAGTGGCACACAGTAGTTGTGGCACGGACCAGACCCGAGGCCCGCACCACCAACCGTGACAGCAACAGCAGCAGATACAGCAGCAGCAACAGCTACAGATGGAGGGGACTCCTACGTGCGATGGCGATACAAGAGCTTACATACAGCTCGTAAAAAACAGAGCCACGGGCCTGTGGCAGACACCGGACTGGTGGCAACAGGCGGCAGTCAGACAATTTGTCGTCCAACTGTC
This sequence comes from Drosophila subsilvestris, assembly GCA_035043285.1. Taxonomy (NCBI): domain Eukaryota; kingdom Metazoa; phylum Arthropoda; class Insecta; order Diptera; family Drosophilidae; genus Drosophila; species Drosophila subsilvestris. The sequence continues at coordinate 1,528,787 of JAWNNB010001728.1, read as the reverse complement.
CGCATTGGAGGCAGCCCACCAATTCGAGGTAGCAAGAGGCAGCAACAGCAGCAGCACAGTCTGCCACTTGGCACTTGGTGATGTCCCAAACTGTAAGAGGAGAAGGCGACTTTTGGCACACGCAGCACGTGAGGCAGCAGCCGCACCAGTAGAGGCAACCTGTCCCGAGTACCGAATCCCTTGCCCCACTGCCACACAGCTCATGTTGCGGTTGCTTCTTTTTCATCGTTATGAAAGACTGAACGGACAGACGGGGCGAGCGAGCGAGCGAGCGAGAGACGATCCCCGTGTGGGTCTTAAGTCGAACAATGAAAGCGCTGAAAGCAGCCACGCAACAGGCAACAGTTGCTGCCACACTGCCACTGCCACAGACACATCCATGGGAACGGGACACAGCCCCAGCCCGCGGCGCCTCTTCATTGAAATCCAAGCCAAGTGGAGGGGAAAAATACAAAAAAAAAACGACAGCGACACAGCAAAGAGGAAGGGGATATGGTTACGGGCCAAGTTCAAGGTCTGCTGTGGCAGCAGCAGGTCAAGGTCGGCCAGGGGCAGTGCCATAAAAATACCCTCAAAAAATAAAAGAAAAGGCAACAAACAAACACACAGAAAAAACGAGGACAAGTGGCAGCAACTTCTTCGTCTAATAAAAAGGCCAATGAGCTTCATTACCAGAGGAAAAAGGACGACGGACGAATAAGGAAGGAAGGAAGGTTAACGTTAACCCTTTTTGGTTGAATGTCCTTGCCTTGCCGGTGCCCTGCCACGCGCTCGCACTTGACCCTTTCTGCTCCCCAGAGGAATGAGCCACAACATTGTAGCTGCCTTTGCTGCTGCTGCGACGACATCCTTGAGGCAGTCAACCTACTACACACAGGAGAAAAAAGGTCCTTGCCCGCCGCCTGTCTGCCTCCCGAGTATCCTTTGGATGGCAGCCGTAGCCGTCGTGTCGTCAACCTTTTGTGCGCCGCTGACTCGTAACTTTTTCCATCCTTTTCCCTGTTTTTTTTTTTGCTTCCTCTCTCCATTTTTTGTTGAGCTGCCTGTTGCGGCATTTGCATGTCCTTTTTGGCCAAAGCGTCTGCCGGTCGTCTGCCGAGGATATCCCCGAGAAAATGGTCTCCCAACAAGTTGATTGACCTTCCTTGGTTCCGGCTTGCTTTTCAGTCGTTTCTCGGAAAAACTCCACAATGCCACTTCCATTATTTAATTATTTAGGGAAATTCCCAGAGAGAATTTAAATTCAATTTTTGCCAAGCAGTACTTAGTTGTCTTAGTTGCTTAATTAATTTTCTTTTTTCGGGAGGCTACACGACAATGAAATTTACAACGCACACAGGGAAAAGCACTTCCGTTTCCGGCACACACACACACACAAAAGCAGCACCGAAAATTGAAGCAATAAATTTGAAATTCAATTTAAAATGAACATAAATTGCGCTTCAACTTTCGAAGCTTGTCATTTTTAAAAAACATTTTTCAACTAACACACAGACACAGCGGACGCATACCAATACGCACACACACACACACACACACACACACACACACACAGACTACACCAATACAAGGGCACACAAGGGCACGGCACACACACACACAAATATACATCTACATAAATCGCATTAAGCGCTTTAAGGCACAAAATGCTGCCATAAAAATCGTTTGCTCGTTAATTTCTTGTACGCTTTTTTTTATTTTTTTTATTTACTGGCATTTTGCTTGTCTTACGCGCCACTGCCACACCCACACAACCCAATGCCACCCCCCAATGCCATGGCACGTACATAATGGCAGAGCCAGAACCAGAGCTACAGCTTCAGCTTTTATATACACTTGATAAATGTGCAGGACACACAAACACACACATACTTGACACTCTATATACATATGCATTTGCACACAAATACATACATACATGTACATATATAGCTATATATGTACATATATATATTGGGCAAAAAGTAAGCGAAGAAAATGAAAGAAAAACACTAGACAAGAAAATTGAACTCAATTGATACCCCACAAACGGAATACCAAAAGACAGTTGAAGAGAATTAAACTTCTTTTTTTTATGGGAACTGAAGAATAATGTTAGGTGTATATCTGCTATAGGGTTGCCATCAACTTGAATGAAAATTCAATTCAATTTTGGGCTTTTAAAATGAAGAATTCCATTTGGGAAAGTTTTAATAGCCAGATCTCCAAAGAAGTAAATAATAGCGAAAAGCGGAATAAAATCAATCAAGAAGAAATCGTTGGATAAATAAAAAATATTAAATAAAGTTGTAAGATAATAGCAAAATAGTACAGCTGGAAAATTATAACACACCACAGACATAGTTATAGTTTTATGTGTAAATATTGAAAAACAATTGATAAAAAATAGTAAGAAAAAGAAGCGCTTCAATCCTTTCCCTAGCGCATCCTGTCTAGCATACCCCACATATACCCCGCTGTATTCCAAGGGGTAGCTCTGCCACGACAACGGCCACGACGACGTCGTCGATGGAGATGGCGTTGGGTGATGGGCGATGACTATGGCAGCAGTGGAGCGGCAACGGCAGCAGCAGCAGTAAAGCTTTTTCAATTGCCACCCCCACACACAAATGCGCGTCTATAATGCCTTATATAAACCAACTCTCTCTCTCTCATTCTCTTTCTGTACCCCATACATACATATGTATATATGTACATATGTGCATGTGTGTGTGTATATGCATGTGGATGTGTCTGTCTGAGTTCAGTTGAGGTTGAGGTTGGGTTTCGGTTGAGAGCGGCTGTGGCGGGAGGACGGGAATGGCACAGGCACAACGCCATTCGCTTTAATTTTGGCATGCATTAAGTGCGCTCCTGGGGGTTGCTTCCTACCGTTATTATTATTATCATTTCCCATAGATATTTTTATTATATTTGTGCGTTGACGTAGAAGCAAGCAGTTTTCGTTTGTTGTTTGCGTGCGACTTGAATGTTTTTTGTTTGATTTTGTGGCTTTAAATATTTTATTGCCTGCTTATTTGGGCATTATTGTTAATTGCCTCAACTTCAGCATTTTGCATTTGATGTTGATACACTGTCTTTCTCTCTCTTTCTCTCTATGAGCTGACTCTTGCCCTTTGACTCGCCCTCCTTCCACCTTGCTCCACACACACGTACATGAAGGTTGGCAGACAGACAGAAACACACGCACAGAGAAACAGAGACTCAGGGGCTTTGTCTGCGATTAGTTGCAACCCTTAAAATGGCCCCCCTGCATTGCTCATACGACACGTTGTGCGCTTCTGCTTTCAACTTTCGCCATTCTCCACTCTACTCCGCTCTCCTTTCCGCTTCTCGTTTGCGTTGCTTTGTTTTGCCCGTCGTCTACATCTTCTCGGCGCAGTCGACTTTTTGTACTAACACACACACACACACACACAGATACTCTCACATACATGCATGAACGTGAACTAATTTTCTTTGTTTTTCAATATTTCTACACTCCCCAAAAGATCTGGGGGTATGCTGCAGCAGCACCAGCAGAAGCGGCAGCATCGTCGTCTGTCTGGCCCCAAGCCCCAAACTATATCTCCAACCCGTTTTGCTTTTTTTTTTTTGATGGAATGGAGCAGACATCAACGTCAGCCAAAAATGGTCATAGACATGCCCCTCAAACTTTGTCGCAGGCTCCCATTGAAAATGCACGGACAGACTGGGCGGAGGGGTATATGGGGGATATGTCTGGTCTCCTCATCCGCGTCTGCTCTGGTCGTCGCGGCGGCTGTCTAATGCTTATTTGATGGCATTCGCTAATTGCTTGATTAGCCATGCGCTTCCCACGCACTCCATGCGCGGCCGCAGCATCAAAGGAACGCATTTGAGTGCGGGAGGGGAGTGGTACATAGGCAGGCGATAAGCCTTGAAATAATTCATCATAAATTATAATTATTAAAGGAAACAGGAACACACACACAGAAAGGCAGTAACGCCAGATATATGGGTAGGGTCGGATACAGGCACACGCCCCAAGATCACGACCAAAGGGCGTGACACCAAAAGAAATAAGAAATGTGCGCGCTGGTCGATGGAGCAAACTGAAACTTTATATACCCTGTCACATACATTTATGCATGGTAAATGGGCGGTCTAGTTTATAAATTTTAGGTTTATTCATTTGCTGAGCTATGAAAAAGATTTCTATGAATTTTATAAAATTTATAAAATTTGTATGTCCGATAGATAAAGAAATAAAACAAAGTGAATCTGGTAATGAAAACGCTTGAACCCTATTATTTTCCAAGGGTATATGCAGCGCAAAGCTTATCAGCAAGATCAAAAAGAGCATAAGATGAAGCAAAACAAAAAGTGGGAGAGCAACAACAACAACAGCAACCATAAAAGCAAGAGCAGAAACGATCGCAGGCAGCAGCAGCTTTTAGATACTGTCCAAACGAGGAGGTAGCAGTCACTGCACTGCATTCGTATTGGCTTTAGTTTACAGAGTGCATCACTTTGCTGGTTGCCATTCCATTGGCAACGCTTAGATATACATATATGTATAGATATTTTCAATTTGTTCACTTTTGCTGCCTCGTTTAGCCAGTACTTCAAATTGAACACAGGAACGGGCAAAAGTAGAGACCCAATAGCAACAAAAAATAAAGCAATGGCAAAAACCACAACAAACAGCAAAATGCAGGCACAAAAAATATTCTCAATATTTGCGCTGCATTAAATTTCATTTTATTTTAGCTTGCACTTCTTTCCGTTCTCTCTCTCCGCTCGCCCGCTTCTACAACTCTTTTTTTTTCTTTTCATTTTGTGGCCTGCAAGAGCAAGAGGCGCAGCGCAGAGGCTGCAGCAGCAGGCACATAAATTACAGAAAAACAACAGCAACAGCAAAAACAGTAAACAGTAAAGTAAAGAAAGAAGCAGGAAGATGGAAGCAACAGCAAAAAAAAAACATGGAAAAATGAAAATGATAAATTACAAACTGCACATAATTATGCAATTAAAGTTCGACGTTGTACTTGTACATTCTTATACTTACTTATTTGTTTGCCTTCTCTTCTTCATCTTCATCCAGTTTGTCTTTTTCTTCTCTTCTTCTCATTCTTTCTATGGTTTTTATTATGGCCAAGACAAGAAGCTGCAACAAAAAACCCACTAGTGGACTTTGTTTTTGCTGATTGTTGGCACTGATTGTTGTTCTTGTTTTCTGTTGATGTTGCACCAAATGTAAGCAGGGCAGGGCTTGGCAGCAGCAGCCCACAAGAAATCTATTTGCAGCTGGCGGAGCTTGGAGATGAACCGTGTGAACTTCTTGATGGGGCGTCAGAGGGAGGGGTTCACACAGGGAGCAGAGCGAGAGAGAGATGTGAGAGAAAACTTTCTCCCAATTAAAGCATAAGTTTCAATTAGAACGAAATCTTAATCAAAAAACATTTTCGCAAACAACAAAAGTGCATGCAATACTGTCTGATCAAAAACGAAGATAACTTTTCACATAAACTATGAAAATATTAATGGTTGCAGTGGGCAAAAATAGTTGTTAGACAAATAAAACAGAGTTTTAAGTAATTGAAAGTGCTCCGAACAGTTTCGAATGGGATTAATTGCTTAAGTGTTAATTAGATTTCCTAATCTCAAGTAAATCTATTTTTTAAACATTTCTACTCATTTTAGAAGAGCCTCGAAGAATGCTTTCAATTTTCCCTTATTTAAATTCAATTCTATTAAGTAGAAAGTCCAACCAATTTTCTTTACTTTCCCTGAGTTCCATCGACATTCGAAGCTTAACATTTTCCAACTGTCTCAACCAATTCAAAACCCAAGTAAAAATCCCATTATCAACTGAAGAGCAAGCGCAAAAAAAGGCATTTAATGTGGAATTATTTTCATTTTATTTACCATTTGTTTTTGCCGCACATACTGGAAGAACTATGCCAATACATACACACACACACACACACACACACACACACACAAATATCCCATCGGATGGTAGTGTTTGTAAAAAGTAAAGAAAACTACGAATATTTTCCGTATGCACGCCCAATTTAAAATTAATTGCCAGACACAAAAGAACACTGCGAAAATGATGATGACAGGAGGGGGATTGTGGAGTTGGCAAGAAGTGGGCGGTAGAGGGAGTGGAAAGAGGATTGTGGGGAGGAAGTTATTCGAGGGCGTGTATGTGTGTGTGTGTGTATTTGTGTAAGTGTCCTGACTGTGCACTGAAGTATGCATGCAGAAAATTAAAATTAATAATTTATATATTTAAAGAAGAGCCAGCAAGAGCGAAAGAGAGACAGAAAAAAAGACAGAGCGATAGAGAGGCAAGATATGTCGATGGCTGGACGAAAATATATAAAGAGCACGCAATACATATAATAACTTTATGGTTTTTATTGCGACTACGAAGATATCCTCTACTAAAAAATGAAGATTTCAAGAGGGAAATTTCTTGAAAGTATATAAATGAAATAAAAAGAGACCACATTTGGGCAAAACAAGAATTTTTATTGCATTTCAGAACATATTCTGAACGAAATATTCCACAGACTTTTTTAATAGATGGATAAAGATAATGTAGATACATCTTCAAAAGTCTAGCATATCCCTTCTACCCTTTAAGTATCTTGGGTTAACTGCAGAAGTACATAAATTCATTTAATAAAAATCCCATTACAATTACAATTCGCTGTCGGCCAGTTTTGCCACTAAAAATAAATAAAAATACAAGAAAACAAATAAAAAATAAAACACGATACACGATACAACACGAAACAGAAAACAAACAAATTAAAAAATTATTTTTCATAATTGAGCAGCAAAATCCCCGCGGCCCCTCCTGCTGCAGGGGCTACTGCCGACCAAACAAAGGCGGGACCCAAAAGGGGGGCGAAAATCGTTCAGCAAATTGCAGTAAATTATAGGGCTCTGACCTAAAAGTGGGCGTGGCTGGGGAGAGGCCAACGCTGGTCGAAAGATTGACAAGTTTGTTAAGGTTGTGTCTTGTGGGCGTGGCAATGATTTGATAGGCCTTACCTAATGGATCTGAGGGAGGGGGATAGAGCGATTTCTTGGGAATCGTTTAGGGTAAAATTAAAAGGGAATTTTTTTTAAATTTATGAATTTAAAATTTATTTTGTCTTGATATTGGAAAATTAATTGTTTTGCCATTCGCATTGGATTTCTTTGGATTTTTCCCTGAAGAGAACACTTCCCCTAAGCTTGGCTAACATTCTTATCGAGCTCATAATCACTTTTCCTAATAGATAGAAGGGGTGCCGGTAACCCCTTGCCACAAAAAGCAGCCCCAGAACCAAATACGAGACCAAAAACTGTCGAATATTTTCCATTAACATTAAAAACCCTTTACCCAAACCACACAACAACAACAACAAAATTACACCCGAAACAACCCTTTCTGTAAGAGCGCCCCTTACAAACAGTCACTCAAATAAATACACACACGGACACAAGGAAAATGTGCCGCATTTCATTTCATTTGCCTAAAATTCCAATTCACTTGAAAAACAAACACAAAAAATTTGAATATTTTGCATATTTTACGTGCACTTGTGTGTGTGTGTGTATGCTTTTGAATTTGTGTTTAACATATTTTGGGATGTTTTTTTCCCTCTATTTTGCATTAAAGAAAAGCGAACAACTTTTTGTGCCAGAAATTCCAGCAGCCAATAATAAAAAATATAAATAAAATGGAAAATAACGAAAGAAACAAGAAAATAATGTTGGCCATAAAAATTGTTTGCTTATGGATGGTACAGAGGGGTACACGAAAGAGGATAGAGGAAGGGGCGATTCACTTCAGGTTTATAAATAATTCATACGAATTGCGCGTACAAGAAATTAAAAAAGAAAGAAAATACAGTAAAAATAAAAGGCAAACGAAAAACGACAGAGAAGATGGCAGGAAAAACTTTGAGGAAGCTTATTGATTTTCTTATGTGAAGAGGGGAAAGCCCCTCAGCAGACCTCACTCCACTCACCTGGATAACCCCCTCCCCCTCCCATCCACCTTCCATTAAAGACTCGAAAAGCGGGGCGAGGCCGAAATGGAAATGAAAATGTAAAAATAAAGGCAATTTTTATTGCAATTTGCATGAATAAACTATAAAAAAAACAAGTAAGCATATAAATATAAATATTGTGTGTGTGTGTGTGTTGCCAGAGTTACAAAAACAACAACAGCAATAACCAACAAACAAATAAACAACAACAACAACAATAAAGAAAACGAGAAGGAACGTGAGTCGCTTCTAGTCGCGACTCTACTTTTATACCCGTACTCAGTCAGTATATAAATATATAGGATTATGATAAAAATTTAAAAAAAATTATTTTTATTTTACATATTTTTGCTACATTTGTTAACTAAATCTACATGTAAAATGTATATAATACATCTAGAAAAAATATTCTACATCTACCATTTAGATTCTACATCTCCTCCGCTAGGGTTGCTCGCGCATTGCAGAGGGCAGAGTGTGTGCGAGCGAGAAAGAGAATGAGTAGCCTCAGCAGCGCCAGAGGAGGTGGGGGAAGCAACTGAAAATTAATTTCTTTGTTCTGGCTATAATAATGATTCGATCTGATTCAGATTTGGCAATCTGATAGATATGGTCATTCTCTACGATACTGCGTTTTTAGTTTTTTCGTATCTTCAAAATTGTGGCTGCCACAGATTTTCGTCCTTTGTGAAGGCGGAAGGGGGCGGGGCGAAATTTTGAAATACACTTGTAACAGTGTGATATCACATGAGTCTGGAAAAAAATTTCGTTGCTCTAGCTTCTATAGTCTCTGAGAACGAGGCGCTCATCAGGACGGACAGACGGACAGACGGACAGACGGACAGACGGACAGACGGACGGACGGACGGACAGACAGACATGGCTCTATCGACTCGGCTATTGATACTGATCAAGAATATATATACTTTATGGGGTCGGAAAATTTTCCTTCTCTGCGTTACACACATCCACTTTTACCACAAATACAGTATACCCCTTAACTCTTTTTGAGTACGGGTATAACAAAAAAATAATCGTAGAAAAACTCACGGGGGCAAAAAAGACAGACAAACAGCAGTAGGAAAAACCATAAGAAACAAGTAGGGAAAAACAAAAATAAATAAACGAAAATTGTTTCTACCTCCCTCCTACCACCATGCATCCCCCCCCCCCCCCCTGAAACCAAGTGGAAATCAAGAAAAATACCAAGAAGCAAAAAAAAACAAGGAAAATGTTGTGCTGGAAAGCGAACCGAAGAGAAAATAAAATAAATTGCATCATAAAAACGGGCCGAAAGTAGGGGGAGAGTGAGAGGAGAGAGAGAGAGAGAGAGATCCCTGCGACCGAGAGAGATGGCAATGGCAATTGTAGGAGCACAGAAAGAGATGGCCATAGCAATTGCATGAGAACAGAGAGAGATGGCCAGAAGATGAAGAAGCCACGAGCAAGCAGTAGGAAAAGCTGAAGAAGTAGCAGAAGCAGCAGTTAAATTAGAATTTTATGCAAATGAGATATATTTATAGAAGAGATAAAACAGAAGACGAAGCAGAAAGAGGCAGACGGAGAGAAGAAACAATAGGCGAAAAAAGAAAAAACTAGAAGCAGAAGAAGCAAAGCAAAATGCAATCGAAGTTTGAAGAAATCGTGCCTACTATTTGCCACTAATTAATGCAGCTGAAAACCGTTTCAAAATGTTAATAGGTTTTTGAAATATCAGGAAACTTTAATATAAAAATCCCAACGAAGTAAGCAATTAGCTTTCAACGGGGGTGTGGCATTCGCTTGCCATACTTTTAAATCAGGTTTTAGGTTTCCATTTCCTGCAAAAATATTGCTTTTTTTTGTCATGTTTTATGCAAAAAGTGTAGCATTACTTGTAGTCAATTGTAGTCAAATTTAATCAACCCTTAGCTCACAAAAATGCCCCTAATTAAGCTTTCTTTTACCTTCAAAATAATTGCAGCAATTAATTTTAATTTTTACCAAAAATTCCTTAGTTTTCCATTATTTTTATCAACTTTTCATTTTATGACTCAAAACTAAATTCCCCCAAAAAAAAAACCAACTTTGTGCACACGCAAGAAAAATACCCCCAAAAATTGCTGCAAGAGGAAAAAGGTCAAAATAAAAACTAAATATGATACCAGCTAAGTGATATATGTGCTCTAGAGTGGATGCCACACAGTGGCTGTCCCACCCGTGCCCCATATTCCACCCCCTATTTCTGTTGGTTCTCCGGCTGTAGGTGCATTAAAACTTTGATAATTACATAACTTTTATGTATATGAAATCTCACAAAATGTTTGGCTGCACATTTTTGCCGTAGGATGCAGGATGCAGTATAGCAAAGGGGCCATGACATGGTATGGGAATGGATGGTATAGGAGTTCTCTACCATAATAAATAAACGTAAATTTTGCATGTGGCGAGTTAATGCAAACACACACACACACGCACACAAAAGCGCACACTAAAAGATACTTGCACACAGATACAAGTACAGGGTGGGTGGTGGTGTTTCGGGACGGGGTTGGCTGGGGGTTCTAGAGTGGTTCCAACGGGTCCAGGAAAATGTAAAATTAATGCATAAAGTTTACAACAATAACAGGAAGAACTACAGAAAACAACAGCAACAATGTCCACAGCGACAGGGCCACTAAACTAACAAGAGTCCGGGCCCCAAATAAAGACAGCCAAATGTTGGAGGTAAAGCGATGGTTATTAAAGGAAATATGAAGAGCAAAAGAGAGAGCGAGAGCAACTAAACAGGGAAGAGTGAGACAGCAAAAGACCCAAAGTGCATGATATTACGAGTAAATAATGTTGCCAACGTAAAACGTTGATAAAAACTGGCATAGTTTATGTTTATTTAGGTTCCCTGTACTTATTTTGTGTAATTAACACAGACAGAAAGAGTCATAAAGAGAGAGAGAGATGAAGGAGAGCTAAAAGAAGTTAAACAGAAAGATAGACGGAGTGAAAGAGTCCAGGCAGCGGAAGTACTAATGTAAATGTCAGGCAATCCGGAAGCCCGGAAGTGTGCCCAAAAATGATGACAACTCAACATTCTGTCAATTGCGTCTGAACGAAATGTAATTTAAAATAGAGTCAAAGAAAAATGGCTACCAAGTGGGAAAAATTCAAATGAATTTTGTTTAGAAAATTTAATGTAAAATATAAGTCCTTAAGACTGCTATTTATGGAGTTTGGTTAAGATTTCTTGGAAATAACAATAAGGATTTGATGTTGAAGTTGCCGCGGCGGAACTTCTAGCTTAACTGGAAACATATTTCGTTCTCCAACTCCCTCTAACATTTTCCTAGATCAAAAGAAATCCACAACAGGACAAAGCGACAGAGGTATGGCAATGCTTTCAAATTAAAAGAGAGTGCAAAAGTGCCGTTTTTTAGCCATCAATTCCTTCTCTTATTCACGCGTCATACGCAGTTCTGTTGTTGTTGTTTTTTTATTGCTATTGTTGTTGTTTAGTGCGTTTGTTTTTGCTGCTTATTGAATAATTTGATTGCAAAAGTTGATTGCATTTGGAAATTGTGTTTTGGCAAATAAAAGTTGGCGGGCAGGAAATAAATCAAACTGAATATAAAAAGGGCCACTCGCAGCGGGGGGTGGGGAGCGCGCAGCGCAGGTGAGGGTGCGGAGGTGGAGAATAAGCAGACCGCAATATTTGCTTCTCTGCCTCCTCCTCCACCGCCACCTTTGCCAGCCACTTTGTATACCCTGGACTGGGCAGGGTATGATGATGTTTTTGGCGAGGAAAAGTAAGCAAAGCTTCATTCAGATTAGAATCGAATAAATATTGTATATGGCTATCTTCTAGGGTATCTAATACTTCGAAAGGCTCCCGCCGCCAGTGAGCCTTTAGTTCTTGTTTTTTTAATGACGTTACGCCCGCTTCCTTTTGGGGCCACGAAAGCGCATAATGGAGAAGAAGGAGAATATTTTTATTTAAACTTCTCGATCCATTTCAATTGAATTCGCTTTGCTCCGGCGTGGATGGGGGACTGAAACGGACGGGGCCGGGCCTGCACGTTTTTGCTCTTCTTCTTCGCCTTCGCATGGCTCCTTTTATTTTTATTATTTTTTGTTTTGTGTAGTTGTTGTTGTTGTTGTTGGTTGCGCATCGAAGAAGTATTTTTAATTTTCTGCCTTTTGCACTTTTCTCAGCTCAGTGTTTTTACCGGGCCATAAAAATCATAAAAATAAAAACCCGAAAGAGCGAGCCGGGCAGCGGGGCAGAGAAGAGAAAAAGAAAACGAAAACGCAAACGAAAATGGAAACGTGTACGAAATTTTGCGATTTTAATTAAATGATATGAAAATTGCAAGCAGTCGAGGAAGAACAGGAAAAAAAACACGAGAAGAGAAGAAACGAAGATGGGTTTGTGCTGCTAGAGAGAGAGAGAGAGAGAGAGAGGGAGAGGCAGCAATATGCGATAGAGAGGGAGTGTGCTGCTGGGTGTGTGGGCGTAGGTGTGGCCGCGCCCAGTTCCTTCCTTCCTTTGGTGGGTGCTGGCAGAGAGAGGTGAGGAGATTGTCTCTTTTTGAGCGTGTTTCATGTTTGGCAATTATCCTCTTCGTGAACTTTCTTTCGCAACTGCAGCTTAAGGGTCGAAACTGATGGAAGGAGAAAGAGGAGGGAGAGAAAACTGCATAATGGAACCAAACATTGAATTATATGTTGCATATATTGAGTCCCCCACCCACATTAAAATAACAGAAAATTCCTCCATAAAAAAAGAATGAGGAAGAACAACTCGAAGATGAAAACGCAGAGAGAAAAACAAACACACACAGACACAGAAATATTAAAAATGTAACTCTCAGTGTGTGTGTGACAGAAAACACACACAAAAATATAATAATAATAATAACAAGTACAGTACTCCCTCAGTAACCCTTCGGTTAGCCCTGCGAATTCCACCAAACTCAACCAATTCTCAGGCTTATCTGTATGGACATCTACTGCGCTGATCACTTAAACTATAATATCTTTATAATTTCTGAAAAAGTTTTCCTAGTTTTAGCTTGCAAGTTGCCAGTTTCTGAGCGACCACTGTAATAAAATAAAATGGCGGGGGGGTCAATGTGCACTTTTCTTGTTGGTTTTGTTGCTCCTCCTCTTCCTGTTTTTTGGTCTTCTTTCTACGCCCCTCCACCCCTCTACAGCCCTTGCTCAGCTCTTGCTCTTCCATGCAATATATTTTCTGTTGGTGTTGGTGTTGTTGCTGGCTGGCTGCTTTTATGGCTTTAGTTTCGCTTCCAAGGCAGATCACCCCTCCCCCCCCCCCCTCCATTGCTGACCCCAACAAAAGCAACAAAAACATTTAATGGAACATTAAAAGCAGCTTGCGCTGCCACCACCCCCCACCCCATTGACGATGTAACCAGTCAACCCACAAAATGTTGCACAGCTCAACAAAACTTTGAAATTAAAAGCGAAAACTGTTTCGTGTTTGTGCAACAAGATGTTGCATTTAGTGAAAAGCAACATTTGAATATTCATTCCACTTGATGGTTAATTGTCTGTGTGCACCAAGGGTGTGGTGGGGTGGGGTGGTCTGTGGTGAATTGTCCCATAAAGGAACTTGAGATACGATTACGACGAGTCTGTAGATGGTTATGGTAGCACCAGCAGCAGCAGCCCGAACGTGGGGCGACCTTTTTAATGTTCGGTTAAGGTTTTTATAGCAGGTATTGTGTGTTCTTTAATACTATGTAGAAATAGAAATGGAGGCGGGAGAGGCCTGATGACAGGTGTTGCTATTATAGGAGAACCCATAATTATGTAGCAGAATTAAATATCAAGTTGCCTTTTTTGCTTTACTTTACTTTACTTTAAAATGTATAATAATTCATCCTAAATTACATCCCCACAATCTTATTATTGCAATACGTAAGGATATATATATATTTTCCAATTTAATTGTGTGTGTGTGTGTGTGTGTGCTCCATCTTTTGTGCCCCAAATTGTATTTTTAATTTAATTTTACTTTTAAATCAAAAGCTTGCTGCCACACGCCCCCACCCCCCACCCAAGTCCCTTTGCTGCTTCTTTTGCTTCTTTCTTTACTTTTTACACTTCTTGGATTTTACTTTTGTTTTCGCTGCTCTTCTGCTTCGTTTGCTTGTGTGTGAGTGTGTGTGTGTGTGTGTTTGGGTGTGTGGGTGGAAGAGAGATGCAAAAAGCAAACTAATCAAAAAATTCAATTTCCTTGGAAAATTTAATTTTGCTCAGGGAAAATTCAATTTGCTTGTGCCTTCGTCTTCGTTTCTTGTTTTTCTTCTTTTTTTTTCTTTTGTGAGAGCTCTTGTGTAAAAAGCTTTTCGTGGGGATGTAGGTGGGTGTAGAGAGAGTGCTACTCGCGGCTCTTTTCACACACACACACACACACACACATCAACAGTTTTTGTGGGTGTATGTGTGTGTGATAAATTGTTCGCTTTTGTGTGAAATTTTCGCCTCTTTGAAAAATTGTGTGCGAAAGATAAACATTTCTAAATTTGTTATCAACCATTTTCTTTTGTTGTTGTTACTAAGTTATTACCTTGTCTTACCTGCATGTGTGTGTGTGTGTGTGTGTGTGTGAGTGTGAGTGCGCCACAAAGTATGCAGCACATTCTTTTTGGTTTATCATTTAATTAATATTTATGCGGATTATAATGAAGCTGCCTGAGCAGGGAAAGGGAGGCAACAAGCACCAGCAAAGGTCACGGCCAAACGCAAAACCAGCTAACAGCAACAGTCGCAGCAGCAACAACAAGTTGCCCCGGCCAGCTGCAACTACGGCAGCAACTCGCCTTGACTCTTGGCTGGGCTCTGGCAACAATGCCACAGCCACAGCCGCAGCAACAAACTGGAAACAAGTTTTCGAGCTGCCTTTGGCTTTGGGCGCGATTTAAACATATTTTTAGCCCCACACACAGATACAGATACACACACACACACACACACACACACACACAGATGCAGAGACACAACAATTGCATGCATATTAAAGAAAAGAAAAAAGAACAAGAAACGAAAACTAGCCTCAGGGTAAAAGCTTTAGATACCCTCAAAGTTCGAACGTGTATCTATGATTATGATGCAGTTTTGTGGAATAATATATAATGCTCATGAATATATGTATAGTATATAGGATCGAAAATGATTACTTTTCTGCTTGAGCAACCACTGCTAAAATTCTCACTGTCTCTCTTTCTGGGAAAGAGTATAAAAAGAATGCGCCCTGGGGTTCATTCGCCAGACTCTCAATTCGAATGCTTGACCCCCAGAGCACTCGTTTGACTGGTGCTTTACCCCGTTGCAATGGAGTGGGAGAGGGGAGAGGATGTTTGGGGGTAAGTTCTTTCGAGTTTTGGGTGAAAATTGAAGACCAAAACTGGCCACATCAAGCTAAAAAGTTCATTATGGTGAGATGCGATGCTCTGGCAAATATTAAAAGTGAAAATGCAATTTATGTGTCCATTGTCTTCTGTCTCGTCTCAGTTCTCTGTTCTCTCTCAGGAGCGGCAGCACTGCAACAGCAACAGAGACAGAAACAACAACAAGCTTTAACGCCTTTTTGTCGTAAAATTTTTTATACAACTTCTTTCTACATTTTGTGTCGTGGCGGACAGTGGGGCAACGGTGGAAGAAAATTAATTCCACATTCTTTATATTTAATTGATGTAAATTAAAAGCAAAGCAGCTATCATGGAATTCCGAAATTAATGGAATTACATCTACATTACATGCTGATTCTTTTATCTTTGAATTTATTCGAATTTTCAGGGATTTTCTTGAGCATTTTCTGCACACAAATATTGCGTCGTATTTCCCTGTTCTCCTTCCACTGTGCATTCCCTTCTTTTTTCAACTTTTCGCACATTTCTTAGCCTGCCTCCGCCGCCTGGTTCCTGTTGTAGCCGAGTAGCATGCCCTTTTTGAGCTTTTATGTCCTTTCTGCTGCTGGCTGTAAAATGCACTTAAGCTCTACGGATCCCCAGTCCATGCCTGCCCCCCCCATCCCATCGCAGCAGCAGCAGCAAAAAGATGCAGCTTCCAGTACCCACTCCACTCGGTGCTCCTCCAGACCTTCCTCTATCCTTCCTTCCTTCCATTCTGTTGTCTGCCTGTGTTGTATTCCCTTTGTTTTTTGTGTGCAGATCCAGGCTCAATTTTGTTGCCTTCTTTTGCCACTCTCCGCATCGTTGCTGCTGCTGCGGCTGCGGCTGCGGCTGATGTTGCTGTTGCTGTTTTGGGGCCTGTTGCCTTGTACCTTTTAAATATTCGCTGGCATCCATAAATCATTCGAGGTTATGTTGAATTTTTAGACAATTTTTTTGTTGTTGCCGGCCGGCCGTCTGCTCCCTTACTCCTCGTCTCTTTACGTCTCTCCCACCACCACTACTAGCTGCCTGCCTCTGTTGTCTTTCTTGGCATGATTTGTAGTTTATGGCCGCATTTTGCCTCCTTCGGTTTTTTATTCCCCCTTGTTTTTGTTGTTGTCTTTGGTTTTGTTTTCCTTCTTTGCATTTTGAGGCATATAAATAAAATAGTGGCACAAGTTGTGGCCTTTCTCAGCGATGCGCTGCTTGCCCATCCATCCTGCTCCCCCTCCATCCTGCTGTCTTGTCTGTCTTGCAGATCCGATCCGTGTGGTTCCTGTTGTCAGAGATGGAAAATTAGTTTGGTTTTTATTATATTTTTGATAAGAACAAAAAACACCTACAAGGACAGGCAATTAAGCGTTGGGATAGGCGTAGAAAAAGATAAAGCCGGGATCAACCACTCGAAGAATGGAATTGTACGTGGTCCTGTCTTGAGTATTGTGTTAAATCTGCAACCTCCTCTCTACAACCCCCTTTTCTTCCACCTCTTCTAATTGCTCTCTGTCCCCTTGGCTGCCGCTTTTCCACACTCTATTTTTCGTCCACATGCAAATTCTGTTAGCAATTTCGCGCCCTCCACTCTGGCTTTTGGCCAACAACTGTCTGGCCATAGTTGCCACATGGCTTACCCTGTACTCTCCCTCACTCTCTCTCTGCCACATTTAAATGGTTGAAAGCGAAAGGATTTTGCCAAAGTCCAAAATCAAACAGCGAACAAAAAAAAACGTTTTTGCGACGCGGCAATGCGAAAACAACAGCAACAGAGAAACAGGCAGAGGGGCAGCCAGAAGCGTAGTGCAAGGGGTAGAGTGCATGGTGGGGGGAAGGGTAGAGAAGCAACCAGACAGACGACCTGGGCTCTGGGACTGGTCCTCCATGGGGCTATAGCTATGGCTGTTGATGTTGATGCTGTTATAGCTGTTGCTTTTTTCCAGTTGACCAGGCTCGCGGCGGCCACACCAATACAAAAAAAGGGCCCAAAGCGCGTAGCACTCGAAAGGGAGTAGAGAACAGGCTGGGCAACAGGGGAGGGGAGTCTGGCATGGAGTCTGGACTCTGGAGTCTGGATTGCGATTTCAGTGATATTTCTGTTGTGTTGTTTTTTATGGATTCGCGCGTGTTTTTAATTAAGTGCAAAATAATGAAAATTTTTTTTTTATATATGAGCGAAGGAGTGGAACAGATAGAGCGATGGAAGGTAGAGAGGCGGTCAGCAAAATCCAGAGAATGAGAGCCAAAACGAAAGTGAATCTGCCACGCACTCTGCCACATTTAGTTGGGGGCTAAACTTTTAGCACATCCCTCTACAGCGAGGGGCAAAAGGGACTGCTGCATTTTGGGCAGCCGAAAATGATGCCCACTGACTTAATGCAATTTCTCTCGCTCCCAGAGATCGCGCCATGAATTTTCATTACTTGCAGCACACACACAGAACATTGTCGTTGTCCGCCAGTTCTGGCACACACAGATACACACACCCACACATCCCCCCGTACCGTGGCACGTAATTCAATTTCGAACTGAAGTTAAAATTCAATTAAAATGAGTCAACTTGAGCGTAATGCAATTTCAGAGCCAGAGCCAGAGCCAATGCCATTAGTGAAATATTAACGCAAAAAAAGAAAAGAGCAAAGTGGGTAGGGGAAACAGGACGAAAGAACCCAATGTGAACGTTGAGAAATATTCAGAGAAAATCAATGGGTCGACATGGCATGAGTGGGTGGGGTGGGGAAATGGGTGAAAGCATTGCAAAAAATATGGTTTAAGCAAAGGGGATCGATCAGCTTTATGTACGCACGAAATCAACGCAAAAAGAGTACATTTTCCCATAAATTATTGCAATTGAATGGCAGCGAGAGTTTGATTGAAGGAAATGCACTTCATGGCATATTTATTACAGAGTGCAAAAAAGCGGATTAAATTCTCAGTGGCTAAATGGTGGAATTAAAGGAAAAACCTACAATGAAAATTCTGCTATGAAATGTAGGTACTGACAAAATATAACCCCTATAAATGGATACGTTCGAACTGTGAAAATTTTAAGCTAGTTAGTGCTCTGCAAATATTGTATTCTTTCTCTTGGATATACATATGTACATATACTCCACATTTATTAAATCAATTTCCAGTGAAAAAAATTACCTCGAGCATCTATGCAAAAGAATAAATATTTATTTGAGCACATAATTCTCAAGCATTTTCTCCCTCAATTGTTCTAAAGAATTTTCCACCTTCTCGTAATCGTAATTTTGATGGTGGGCGAGAGGGGGGGTGAGCTGCAACTTTTATTTTTTTCATTCTTTCCCCTTGGCTTCCCGCAGCTGCTTCACACACCAATTTTCGACATACTCCACCCCTCCCACCTCCTGTATCTCTTGTTCACTTACATTTCCTTTTTTTTTTGTCGGTGGTGTGGGGTTCCTGCTTTCTTTCTCTATTTCCGCTTGGCTCGTTATGTAAGCCATAAAAGCTGAAATAATGCGCCTGCTGCCCTGGCACACGCCTAAAAGTATGCTATAATTCAGGCACACACCAACACACATGCGAATGGAACTTTATATATGTATGTATATATATATGTACGAGTATATGGGTGTTCATATGTGTGTGTGTGTGTGTGTGCAAGTGTGTGACTATAAAAAAATGAAATTATTAAATTTTATGTAGCGTAAATTCTTTATGGCAGAACAAAAATAATATCCGAAACCGAAACACAAACAAAAACAACAATTTCCTTACACATGAAAAACTTGCAAAAGGGGATTGGATTTTGTATTATGTTAACCCATTTCTGAGGGTTATGTAAGTGGTACAGTGAGTGCTCTCAAAGCGAAACCATCTCGACCATTTCAGATCCGTTCTCTCAAAGTACCTGCTAGTGGTTAAATATTTTAGATAATGCTCAGGCAAACATTTTACCAATTGAATTAGTGCTGTCATCTTGGGCTTACACATAAAGAAATATCATAGTATTTTGGTATTAGATCTATAACAAGTCTTAGGGAGATTTCACAAAGAAAACTTGGTAAGCATTTAGGGTTTCTATTTCGTATCTCTTAAGGAACATCTCCCATAAATTATGTAAGAATTCTAATAGTAGTATTATTCTTACCAAGTGCTATAGAGATTCTACTAAAGAAATCAATGAATATGGAATGAAAAGGAATGAAAATCGTACATCAAAGCTAGTCTGAAGAATATGCTAGTCCTAACGAAACAGTTCCAGATATTTATTATATATTGGTAAAACATCAACCATGGCAATAACTATCGGAATCTGGTTAGTTACACCTGAATATAGTCATTCCGCTTCCAGATCTCTATTAATGGTTAAAGTTATATAACTTCTACTGGCACAAAAAAATAAATTGGTTCGGGTAATAAGTGAAGCAATGAAAACCTTTTCGTCTGACATTGAAAAATGCGCGGTCACGTTTTTTTTCTTTTTCCACTCCCCACTTCATGGCTCTCCTTCCCCCCACCCGCTCTACCCTTGGGCCACCTTCCCCTCTGGCGTACTCCTTCACTCATTTTGGCTTTTGTTTGATTTCGTTTCATTTTATTTTTAGAGCGCATATAATTTTTGTTGTTCTTCTTTTCGCTGAACTTCGCAGACGAAATTGTTTTTGTTGCGCTTTGGGTCGCTCATTCGTACAGCGAAAGAGAGAGAGAGAGACGCTGGACCCACTCCCTCCCCCTCTCTCTATCTCTCTCTCTCTCTCTCTTGCAAAATGTTTATTTATTTATTTCTTTTGCCTTTTATCCTTTTTTTTCTGCTGGAGCACATTCTCTTTCTCTGTTCTGGCTTTTGTTGTTTCTGGTGTCGGCATCGCTGCTGCTGCCATTGTTGGGGGCCGCCAGCAGCAGCAGCAGCAGCGCTCGTGACTTGCTTTTTGTGGCTCTTCCTCTTTATGTTCTTCTTCTGTTGCTCTTCCTCTTTCTGCTCGTCTTCTTTAGTAGTTGTTTTTGCTTCGTTTGTTGTTATTGCTGTTGTTGGAGACCATTAAAACGACGCAGCATAATGGCAGCGAGGAACAGCATAGGACAGAGGGAATGGAACGAGACAAAAAGCGAAAACGCAGCAGCAGCAACAACAACAACAACAAGCGGCAGCAAAGGCAAAAAGGAAGAAGTAAGATAAATAAGATAGGATGGACTGACATCTAAGAAACCGAAGCTTGCGATACCCTGAAGGAGATCCCTCATTGATATGTTGGCTATATGACATTTAATATTTGGATCTGTCATCAAAGATTTGGTTTTGGTTCGATCCCATGGAAGTTACATATTCCAACATGATGTTGCAATCCTTTTTCGTTATTTGACAATATGAGAGCACAAAAATCGAACCTTTCCTGTGTAATGCTTGAAATATGCTGCCGGAAATTGGTTTTGCGACCGATCAGCTACGTGGTATAGTATTCCGCTATTGGGAATGTCGCATCATACATATAGCGCAAGCGAATATCACATAAAAATCGTAGTACATTGAATAAGAAAGAGTAGCAGGATTGCAAAAGCAAGAGATCCCCCTGAGAGAAGAGCAGCATTCACATAAATTAAACTACCTGTCGCTCCAGAGGCGTGTTTCTCGGCCCCTCTCCTTCTTGCACGTTCCGTACCTTGAGACCCACTCTTTGCCATCCTATAAGTAGGTTCTACCGCCATGTGCTCAAAATTAGTTTCATCTTCTTTCAATTTCTTACATTTAACTAATCATTATCTTAATTGCTTCTCTCTCTGTTCTTTTTGCTCTCTTTGCAGGTAAGTTTCCATGCGAATGTGGATGAGAGGTGGAAGATGCAGATACAGTAAGTACTGCTAGATAGCTGCCACATATGTAACTATCGTAGGTCACGCCACAGCGTTGGTCTATGGCTTATTAAAACCCATATATATTTATGTGTGTATGTACACTCGTAGAAAGATACATATGAATTCTCCAAGCGAACATTTTCGCATGTTGCATGCAATTTGCAATGCATTTTATTACATGCCATGCAGCACCTCCTTCTCTAACACTGCAACAAGGCAACAACAACAACAACAGACCCTTCTTGCAGACTGAAACAGTTGCCGCAGGATATTCTGCGCATCCTTAACATTGGAGAGCAGCACAATCACAAACAGAGAGAAAGAGAGAGAGAGAGAACTCCCACTCAAAAATGCAAATAAGTTGCGAAATGCATTTACTACTTTTGCATTTCGAACAGTGCTGCACATGGCTTTAAGTGCTTTAAAGTAAGAAAAAAAAAGTGTTGGATGACAAGGGTGAGGTGAAGGGAAGAAAAGGGAAAAGAAAATTGTAGGTAGGAAAATAGCTAATCAAAATCTAATTAGCCATCAATAGCGAAATTGTATTATTATCATGACGGATAAAGAGATATATCCCATTTAAAGTGTTGCACAGGTGCATCAGGAGCAGATAGGAGATTTAAATCAGTGTTGCAAAATAGTTCAAATCAACTTAAAATATCTTTAAACATATTGAAACTAATGAATGAATAATGAATCAATTTTAAAATGCTTTTCCCACTCTAAAAATTAGTGGAAAATTCATATAAATGTATTAAATATCTGAATTTCCATGCTGTTCAAGCACATTGGCTTTCAAATCTTCACAAATGGAAACATTTTCACACATCAATGGACGAGCACTCCCAGCGTACATGGAAAAGGCTGGAATGTTGGCAAGTGCGGGCGGACGGGAACGAGGACGAGGGCAAAGCTGTCTGAAATTATGCCTAATTGAAAATGCATTTTAAAGCAGGCAGCCAGCCGTGGGGGCGACGACTCCTCCACCTTCTCCCGCAACCCTATGCCATGCCATACGCCATACCCTTCTATGGGCTCTCGCTGTCGTACTCCTCCGGCTCCAATTCCCGCTTTAGAGGCACTCTTTGGCAATGCCATGGCCAACAGAGCTCTGGCTCCTTCTGCAATAATTGCCATTGGGGCCCGGACTCGACTCCGAGCCCCGCCCGCCTGTCTGGCACTCGAAAGAGAGAGAGAGAGGCTCGGATGAAGGCTGAAGGCTGCTGCCACTGAAGGCCGCATTCTACACACTCCAACAACTTCAGCCACTGCCACATCAGACTCCTCTTCAGCTCCATGCTGCTGCTGCTGCTGCTGATGCATTTTGTATAGGGGAATTTGCAACTGAAATGCATTAATCAATCATTCATTAAATCAATCAATCAATTTATGTATTCCTCGCGGTTTTCCCTCTGTTAAAACTCCTTCATTCCCTCTCTCTCCGTCTCTCTGCCTCCCTTTGTCCTGGCTTGAGCGTTTTGCCAGTTTTTGATTGATTGCCATTAATAACTCATTTTTTTCCTCTTTGCTTTAGTTTCCATTATTTTCCTTCCTCTTTTTTCTAAAAATTTATTTGTTTTGCTCGCTTGCTCGTTGAGTGGGTTTTGATGATGGAAAACTAGAGGGAAACCGTAATTGGATGGGGACTCGGGGATCTCTCAATGTCCGCTTGATTTGAAAGCAAACAAAGCAAACATTTTGTACAGGGTTTCCTTATAATTTAAAGCATTTCAAGCTTCGATTTCTTAAGCAAAACCATAAAGGTTCACTTTCAATAGTATTTGGAAAGCTTCAAAGTATTTTGTGATATACGCGTATTTATGTATAGATAATATTTAGATGCATGGGAACTGCTTTGAATCGTTCTTAAAATATTCAAAGAACCCTTTACCCCATCGTTTAATATTCGTACTTTATTGCTCCTTGAATCCTTAAGGCTGCAGCATCCTTTTTCATTTCCAATTTATGGAGTTTCAGATTTCTGTTTTAATCAAAAGAAAACCTAAATGAGACTTTTTCTCCATCAAAAATGCTTACAAATATTTCAAGAAACTAAAGCAAATTTTGTCCAAAAATAACAGGAGTGCTTGTCCCCTTCGGTTTCGTCCTGTTCTGTGCCCTGCTGTATCCGGTGTCCTGTGCAATATAATATTGTAGTAGCAAAAACAAAAAGCGGGGCGAAAAACAAGAAAAGAAAAACTTGCACAGGATTTTTAATAACGTGGAAAACACAAGGAAAAAGCAAATATTGATGCAAGCCGCAAATTTCAATTAAGAACAGGAAGAAGAAGCAGACAGCACAGCGGCGACGCCGCCGCATCCAACCTCAGCAGCAGAAGCAGCGACGCCAGCGACAACGACAGCGAGAAAGAGAGAGAATGAGCGAAAAGCCGAGCAAAGAGCGAGTTGCTGCTGAGCAGCAAAGAGAGGAGAAAACGGAGGAGCAAAGCAGTGGAGAGTCGAGTCGAGTCGAGTCCAAGCTTTTGATGTAATAAAATAACGTATACGCCGGGGCAGCCGCCGTTGCTATCCCACCCCTTGCCGACCACCCAACACCACTCACGCCCCGACCCCTAGCAAACCGAAGACCGAGCACAACAATAAGAGCAATTTAAGCCACAGGAATGTGTGGTCCAAGGGGTTGGGTGGGTGGTTGGCGGGCAGACCGGAAGAGGAACAGGAAGAGCAGCAGGAACAGGAAGGAACTGAAGCGAAATAAATGGAAGCAAAGTGAAGCAACACCAAGCCCCCAACCCCTATCGACTGTAGCTGATAAAAACAAAAAGCAAAAAACAGGACCTTTGAGACAACACCCCCAAAAATAATTATAGACAGCCTCCCCCTTCTGCGCGGCAACCATATGGAGAACGGAAGTAAAGCGCAGATCGAGCAAAATAAGGAAAATATTGCGAAAAGAGGCACCGTAAAAGCCTTTAATCTGTGCAAGAAGCAGAGGCACAAAGCAAAAGTACGCGAAAATTGAGCGCAAACTCGCAAACATAGCGGAAGAAAAACCAAGAATCAAGGAAGGGAAAGGAAAGGAAAGAAGAATGCGATAAAGGAACCGTAAAATGTGGACGGTAAAGAACGAACAGGAGGAAGGAAATGGCAGGAGCTCGCAAGAAAAGCGGAAGTAACGCCAAAAAAAATAATATTAAAATAGAAGCCCCACACCCAAAAAAAGTTGGATGCCCGAAGCGCAGGACCAAAGCGTAAAGGCCGATAAAAGTACGTAGCAAAAGAGACAGGTCGAGAACGAAAGCAGACGACGACGACGTCGCCTGACTCCCGATGACATGACGAAATGGGAAGTTGTGTGCGAGCATGTGTGTGTGTGTGTGTGTGAGAGTATCTGTGTAAGTGTCTGCCGCGTGAGTTTGCACAACATTTTGCTACCCTTGGCTGTTGGCTGCCTGCCACCCCCCTCGTGCGCGTGCCGTGGCGAGGCGATGCGAGGCTGCTGTCTCTGTCTGAGGCATATCGATTTTTTTGACGCCTTCCTCCTCGCCTTTTTCCTATTCCTTTTTCTTTTCTTTTGCTTTTCCCCCTTGCTTCTGGGCGCGTCTCCCAGGAAACGCTTTTCATTCTCCAGGAAAAAAAAAACGTTGCCTTGTTTTGATTGCTATTTTTAGAAAGAGAGAGAGAGAGAGAGAAAGAGTGTAGAGTGTCAATGAACCTGAAAGAATTGCAATTTGTTAATCAGCACTTAAATTAACTCCAAAACTTTCGCCTCAACAAAAGTAAAAGAAAAGAAACAGAACAGAAACAGAAACAGAATAGAAAAAGGAAAAAAGAATTTATAAAAAAGGGGAGTAAAATGTGGGGAAAATAGAGTAGCATAAAAGGAGTTAAAAAGGAAGTTCCCAAAGAGTGGGAAAAGTTTTTTGTTTTTGTGTTTAAGTGGCAGCTTCCGCTGTAGACAAGAAGTTTCCATTTTGTCGCCCCAAAGAAATTGCATAACAAAGGGGAAAATGTGTGTGAAGCAACAAGGCTGGGAGCGGGCTGGGCGGTGGTAGAGAAAGCTAGGAAAGCTGTCGGAAAATGTAGGAAATTCAGGGCAGGCAAAACAATTGTTGCAACACACACAAATGAAAGAAAAACTTGCTCATCAAGTTGTGGCTGGAAACCAGCAAAAGGATGAATGCAATGCGTGGGCGTGGAGTGGAGTGAGTTGGAATGGAATGGGATGGGTCCTGAATGTAACTGCAACGTCATGCGGCAGCGCGTGCGAAAGTAAAAAGGAATCCCGGGATCCACAAAAGGAAATGCTCTCGTGTCTGGGACTCTGTGGAAACGCACGAGACTCCAACCTGAAGCTAAACGTTTCACGCTGTCTGTGCCACACTGCTGCTCCCCGGCAGCTTCCCTGCTGTTCCCCTTGCTGCCCATTGCTGTGTGTGAAGGTTGACATTATGAACTTGAAAGTTGTACATAGGAAAAAAGCAGCAGCAGCAGCAGCAGCAGTAGTAGCAGCAGCAGCAGCAGCCGCGTTGACAGCTGGAAAGCAGCGTGAAATTGTTATGAATGAATGCAACACCACACCCCTTGCACCCGGCCACGCTGCTGACAGTGTGTGTGGCTGCTGCTGCTGCTGCCCCACCAGGTGGCGGCTAGCTTCATTGGTTGGTTAGTTGCCATGCCACCCGCCGAAAGCCACTCGACAAACGCCATTTTTGCGTGTCGGCAGCGGATACAATTTGTATGATATACATATACTCGTATATTTTTTTATTATTATTTTTGTTTCGTTGTTGTTGCTGTTGTGCGGCATTTTGTTTTGTAAACAAATGTCAGCTGTGGAGGGGGGGCTACGGCATCAATTACGCATGCAATCGACATGACCACAGAGCCACAGAATCGGGGCCGAAACCAGGCCAAAACTATTGGCCAACAAAAATTCGCGCCAAGAGAGTCGACAGTTTAAGCGAAAGAGCGAGAGAGAGAGAGATGGGAAGCAAGAGCGAGAGGAGGAACAACGAAGGACGACTGTTAAATCACAAAACAAAGCACCTGCCGCACCGATTGATTTCGCCTGGCCAAGCGATGAATGAACTCCACACACACACATAGATACACAAACCCACGCATACACCCACTACGTGGCTGCAGTCCCACAGATTCATTCACACACATTACTCATACGCCGCGTGTTGCAACAGCCAGCAGCAGCAGCAACATCTGCTGCTCTGTCCCCATAAAAAAAGGAGAACTTTTCGGCGCGCAACGTTTTTTGGGCCAAACTTTTTTCCCACGGAATGCAGCCAGTACTCCATGGGACCCGTGGCCGTGTTTCATGGCCGTGCCCGTGTCCGCGTACAGGAGGAGTCCCTGCTGACTGCCTGACCTGCTGCTGCTGCTGTTGCTGCAGTGTCCTTATGTCCTGTCCTGTCCTGTCCCGAGCTAAAACGTTGTTGCTGCCCAATTTTGCCCGAGAGTCGAGGACATTTGCACTTTTATTTTCAGTCACATTTTCAGGCGGCGAGACTACTGCTGCCCCAATCCGCGAACGGAGTTGGGTGTCCTGGCACTCGAATAGGGTATGTCCTTAATACACGGCCATTGGTGGCATGTGCAACAGCTGCAATTAAACAAAGCTGAAGGGAAATCACAGAAAATATTGCTATGGTAAAGGGAAGTCTATGGAAGTTGATGAAAACATTCGAAAGTACAACCAAAAATAAACGCAGATCGAATAGCTCTAGCCGCAAGCGACTATTTACGCTTAAAACTACGAGGTATCTACGTAGTCGACAGCCAAACTATTGGAGTTCTTTGTTGCTTTGGCTTTGCCTTTGGCCAGACGCGAAATTTGAATTTTTATGCAGCGTGCAGCAGCAGCAGCAACAACAACAAGGAGCATGCCACAAAAGTTTGTCGACCTATATAAACGTTGGCACTCCAACACCCTCGCTGGATTGTACCGAATCCCAGTCCTTCCCTGCCTGGCACCCCCCGTTGCGGATACGTGTAATGCAAGTTCAAAGGAGTCAGTCGGCAGCAGCAGCAGCAGCAACAACTGGAACTATTTGGGGGCGTCACGTATTCGGATTTGGAATGCAACAACCTGTTGTCGGTGTCGGGGAAAAGTCCAGCACCATTGGAGGAGTTGTAAAAGAAATGTTGTTGGTTTTCCTCTTGCTGGGATATCCTTGGGCTCCAGTGAAAGTCACTTGCAGAGCGAAGAAACTTTTCTAATTGCACGACAATCAATATCCTATTTGGCGAATATCTAAGGGAGGAAGAGCCACAAGACACCCCACCCACCCCCATTTAATCCACACTCACCCCTGAATTCTCGCACACCCTTCCTTCCTCCACCCTTATGTACCTCCTCATCCCCCAAAAATTGTTAGCGAAAAGAAGGTGCGGCCCAGGTTGGGAATGTCTAAGGAATGGCCCAGGGGGTGACGGTGGCGGCAAGGTGCACACGTACCCACCCCAAAAAACCTATAGAAAGCACCCACAGCCCCCCAACCCTTACGAAGAATATTCCCTCCCCCTTCCATTAGAGGGTGGGGGTGGGTGAATATTTTTGGGTGGCGCTTTTAACAAACGATAGCAATTTAGAGAGATGCCAGAGGTATGCAAATTTATTGCCGGAAATGTAATTTACAAAATACGCTGCAGGCAAAGTGGAACCCCAGCGCCGACGTTGAAGTCAGCGCCAAAGCCAGCAGTGACGCTGATAGCAGCAGCAGCGGCAGCAGCGAGTCAACGGCGACAGACGACAGACATTGCAAGCTGTTTTTTGCATTTTCCTTTGTCCTGCTCCTTCTACTTGTCATTTTTGATGTGTGTGTGTGTGTGGGTGATGGAGGGGAGCGGGAGAGCGGTAGTGATGAATGTTGAGGTTGGACCCGCACAAAAACTCAATGGCAAAGGGAATGCGAGAGAGGCAGAGAGAGCCTTGAAATTGAAGAAGACAAAAACCAAAAACTAAGTGGGAGCTAGCCGATCAGAGGGGGCCATGGGGAAGAATGCCAGAGAGAGGAAGTAGATTGGTAAAGAGAGGGTGGTCGAGAGCTTGAGTGAGAGTGGGCGAGTGGGTGGGTGGGAGGCAGCTTACACCGCTTTTACATTACACAAACAATCAATGCAACGCATGCGCCTCACCAGAGTGACAGAGACAGGAAGCGTCCACAAGAGTGGTAGAGAGGAGAGCCCTATGGGTGGAAGAGCAGCATACTGCCAGAGTAAGAGAGAGAGCGAGAGAGAGAGAGATCAGCTGCACTAACTCTTTCTAGTCGAGAAGTGGGGATAGGCAGATGCAAGCAGCCCCCAAATAGCAAATAATGAGGAGGGGCAAGGACCGTCGCGACGGTGGAGAGGTAAAGCGCGCGCGAGGCACTGAAAATGAACAAAATAAGAAAATTGGCAACGCGACCAGACGCTGCAGCCGCCAAAGAAGATGAACGAGTAGTAGAATGCAGCAAGAGCAAAGAATGAGAGGCAGCAGGCGGCAAAAGTTGATGCTGCTTATGCAAAATGCGCAGCAAAGGGCAGCAGAAGCAGAAGCAGCAAGAACCACAACAACAACAAGAGCATTGAGCAGGGCGAGACAACAAAGAAGACCCCAAGCAGAGGGGCCAAAGCAGCAATAAGCACGAGAAAGAGAAGGCAGAAACAGAGACAACGCCAGCGTCAGCGACAACGAGCCGAGCCATGTGCAGCGCAGCGCAGCGCATATGAAGGAAAAGCCAAAAGGCAAAGCGCAAAAGAACGCCAACGCCAAAGTGCAGCGACTACGACCGACCGACAGCGCGCGACCGAAGCAGAAGCAGCTGCTCGACTCGGGTTGGTGACGGGGAAGACGACAGTGCACAGTGGTTGCACAAGGTTGATCAGTTTGTCATAAAGGAACACACTAGAAAAGGGAATTCTCAACAATAATAAATCAATGTAAATATTATACAAAGTACAGCTAAAGGGTTTCAAAGCAAGGAAACATACATAGATGTAAATGTAATCACAATACGTAGAATCAGAATTCCAATATAATACATGTACTTACATACATATGTGCATACACACATGAATAGATGTGAATATTTTGTTTTCCTATGAATACCACATATCATGCCACATCTATAAAACAATTCAAAATCAATGTGACTCGCAGTAAACTACTCCATCTCAAGTAATAATGTCACATCTTTATGCCAAACTTTTCCAATATCCAAAAACCAATAATCAATCAATCCCTCAGTCCCACTGTGCAGACTAAGAAAGTGCTAGACCAAGTGCTGTCCCTACACGTGTATGCACATGCACATGCATGTACATACATACATGCATATGTACGTATTTCTCTGCGAGAAGGTGTGTGTGTGTGTGTGAGTGTCAGCGCGTCGGCGGCGCAGGAGGCATGCAATGCATAGACATGACTCTGGCCGTGGCTGTGGTTGTTGCTCCTTGCCCTCCGCTCTGCTAACCCGAGCCCCAATCCAGAGCCTGGGCTGCCTGTACTTTTCGCTTTTGGCATTTTGTGGCGATATTCGCGAAATGCGCGCAGCACACACACACACACACACACACACATATACACACAGGGACAGACAAAAGACGAAACAAAGTGCAAGACGCACACGAGAATAATTGAATTTTATTACATTGTTTGGAGAGGCACAACATACAAGACAGCGAGAGCGACAGAGACAGAAGTACAAAGAGAGAGAAAGAGAGAGAGAGAGAAAGGGCGAGAATGTATGCAATCCACCAACATATGTATGCACAAGTGTATGTATGTGTGGTATGTGCGCGAGTGTGACAGCAACCACCAAGGCTAGCTGCAGCGACGCCAGCGCGACGTCAGCGACAGGCGGCGGCGGCGGCGGTGTTGGCGAGCGCCTCGAAGAGAATAATGACCCCAAAGGCTTGTCGATTGACTGCTATTTTGTGCATGCGTGTGTGTGTGTGTGTGTGTGTTCGCTCTCTCTCCCGCTCTGGCGACACTGCATGGCAGTGTATTAGTGTTGTTGCAGTTTTTGTTGGAAGAAGAGCAAGAAGTAGAAGCAAAGGCAAAAGCAGCAGCGACAGCAGAAGAAGAAGCCGGCATATGCTGCGGCTCCCTCTCTCTCTCTCTCTCTCTCTCTCTCTCTTTCACTCGGTCTCCTCTAGCCGCCCCACTACCCTCTTGCAGCTGCAGAAAAGAGGTCGATGATGGGTGGGTGGTTGGTTGGGTGTTGTTGCGCGGATGTGTGGGGCCTTGTGAAAGGCGTACACACGGGCGTAGTTGTGGTCCAAAAGGGGGCTGGAGGAATGTTAGAACTCCCTGCAAAAAGAGCGAGAGCGAAAAACACGTTTCAGCAAAGACAACAAAAGCGAATCGAACCAAAAATAAACAACAAAATTCACAAAGGAAAAAACTCTCACAAAAAAAAGGAAATAAACTCAAGGAAAACGAAAAACGGGAAAAAAGCAGAGAAAAATCCAAATCAAAATAAATAAATGCAAGACAAACAGCTGCCCCTGGAATTTCCATGCCTTTGCAGTTGTTGTACTCTTGCGGAGAGGGTATTACGATATCGAGCAGATGTTTGCCAGCCACAAAAGGATAGATGTATCTGCCCGATCAGATGTTCAAGATCCGTGTTATTATATATCAAATATCTACCCATAGCAACAATCGGTTTTAGCACAGGTCATCTGTAGATAATTCAACTCGTAGGGAAGATCACAAACTTAATGGATCTGCAAGGGTATGCAAACTTCCCTTCTTGGGTTCTTGGGTATTGCTTTTTGTCTTCGAGGAAATTATAAAAGCATTTTTCTCACTGTCTCTGTCCCAAAACGACAGCTTCACAGATCTCCACTGGTGGTGCCTCCTTTTCTCCTTTTTTTATTCTTGTGTTTTGGGGGCCGAAATGGCGAAGCAACTTTGCAAAATCATAATAATAATAATAATAAAAATAAAATTGCCAACGAAAATTCACTCAGAGAGAGAGAGAGAAAGACAGAGACAGAGATAGCCTGAAAGCAGCAAAATAATAATAAAACAAAATTGAAATTTGTAATGAAGCTACTTTTTCACTCCACACAGATGCACGCATACATTGGTGTCTCTCTTTCTCTCTCTCTCTCTCTGTGTGTATGTGTGTGTGTGTGTGTGAGGGGGCGGAAATTGCCTGGTCGCTGGAGTAGAGAAAGAGAGAGAGAGAGAGAGCGAAAGAAGTGGAGTTGTGGGTGTACCGGCCACCAGGGGCTGGCTTAATGGGTGGCATGAAATATTGCCGGCTAAAGTTTTTTCCAAATGAGCAAAAGCAAAACAAAAACTCTAACAGAGAGAAAGAGGGAGAGAGAGAGAAGGAGAGATAGATGGAGTGGTGGGGGGTCCACGAGGAAGTTAAAGTTAAAGGCAATTCAAGGAAACCAATTTAAATTGAGTTTGATCATCTTTTGCCCCATCAGTCCCAATATCAAAATAAATTGCAGCAATATTCCCCCACGTTTGAGTTTCCTCGTTAATTCCAATCAGTTCTATTTGGATTCCAGGGAAACTCTAGAATTTGGCATACAGCTGTTCAAATTGGAATAATACGCGATATACAATATGTACTCACCTTGTATCAGTAAAAAAAAATTCAATACAAAATTCCTAAAACGGTCTATAAAAACTTTTGCTCCACTTTGTAAAAACACAAATTCTTTCTTATTCGAAAAAATCTCTGGACATAAGAAATATACCACACGGAATTTCAATCTCCTTGGGACTCATCATCCTTTGGACATTCCTCAAGCAGACCCAATCTTATTAGGATTGAATATCCGTCTTTAAAACATTCTCCACCGAAACGAGACCCAATCATTGTATCCCAGGAATGTTCTGCCTTATCTAGATGGAAGACTTCTCAGCCGAACCGTAATTTCACCATCTCCTGCCCCCATACTACCCCCCACCACATGCGTCCTATCTCTTTAGCCTATCTAATCGATCTCTTTTTCTGCTCTCCTTCTCATTTCAGGTAAGTAACTGACTGCTTATCGAGATGCTCTCAAATGCTGCGAGCCGTAAGTAGCCTGGAAATATGCAACAGCAAAGTGGCCGAATAAAAAAGATCAGTTATCAGAATGCCAATTCCCAAGACATACTTTTCCAACCAGAGAATTTCCAAAGAGGAACGGGGGAGACAGGCAAAGAAATTGAAAAGAGCTTGACTCAAAGAGAGGGCAACGAGAATGAGTTTTTGGGAAGGGGGCGTCGCATTATTGTCGCGTCCAATGTGCATTTCAGCAAGGTGAGGCATTGCTAGCCAGCGCTCTCACAGTGGTTACCTAAGTGGTTCCACGTCCACGTGACCCAAAGAGACTGAGGAAACTCTTGGGCACAGGAATGCCTCACCTTGTAGATGACACACCTTTGTCGCGTCCATGTCCGCCTTGAAGGGAGCATTTTTTGGAGTTGTTTTTTAGTTTTCCCTCTTCGTTGTTGTGGTCTCTCTCTCCTTGTTCTTCTTGCGTTTTCGTTTTCAGTTTTTGTTTTCTTTTCCCGCTGCTTTTTTGTGCCTTTTTTGGTTTACCGCAGTTATTTTTTACTACCTTTTGCCGTGGCAACCTCACAGATACGCACACACGTGCAGCTGTAACAAAGAGCTGCTGCGCTGACGGCGACGTCGCAGCCGGCTGCGCCGCTTACTGCTCTGCCGGCGTCAGCAATGCCGGTGCTATGAGTGTTTTCGGCTTGATTCGGCTCTCTCTCACACATCGCCCATAATGGCGGCAAAACACGTTTTTGCTGCTGCTGGCCTGTCTTCTTCGGCATTTCTGGCTTCGGTTCGACTCGGCTCTCCAGCTGGCGCTCGCATGCGCTCTCTCTCAACATTGCTCCACCACCATTACCACCACGTTCAACCCAGCCCAGCCCAGCACAGCCAGCCGCCTCTCACTCACACTTGCACTCACACTCACACTCACACTCATACTATGCCAGAGAGAGACCTCTTGGGGAGGGCAACGTTTCTGCTGCTGCTGCCTTGTCGCCGCCGTCGTCGTCGTCGTATCTGTATCTTTTACGCTGCTTACACTCCACGTTCAGATTCATTCTGTAAACGCGATTCCTCGAGGACGTAACGTGAAACGTTGGCCAAGCGCGCTCTCCGCCAACTGCTACACAACGGTTACCGAGCGGTTCTTTGTCTCAACATACTGCTCCTGCTCCCCCAATACTACAACTAAAACTACTCCGTCGTAGCCGCAGCCTCAGCCGCCCCCGCGTCTTGCAACAACAACAACAACAAAAACAACGACAGCAGCAACAGCAACATCATCAGCAGCAAAAGAAGAGAGAGGAAGAGAAAATCGCGTGCTAAAATTGTTGCCCGCCCGCCCAGCGTGATAGTTTATCTCTTTGCCCGCACTGTGTGGAGTGAGAGTGTGTGTGAGTCTCTGCTGTGTGCCGTGAGTGTGTGTGTGTGCAAGTGTGCCCCCCAATGTGGTTGTGTGTGTGCGTAAATTCTTTAACTAAAATTGATTGTTTATTTCCGTTGTTGCAACAAAAAAACAGCAACAACAATGCTTCATAGATAACAAACAAAAATGAAATTTGGGGCAGTTGCCAATTGAAAAAAACAAAATGTGATTTCCTTATCAGAGCAGAGCGCACTAAAACAACAACAACAACAACAGCAACAACAAAGAGCAAGAGAAATATTGAGAGAGGGAGATAATAATAGCTATATATAGTTTATATATAGTATAGTGCTTGTGAGGCAATCGTCTCTCGATCGATCATCAACGGAAATAAAATCAAATTAAAATTTCAAAATGTCATTCCAAAAGCACAAACAAACCACAAAAACAGCAAAATTGTTCAACAACTAAAACAAAACAAAACAAAAAAATACCTTAAAAAATAAATCAAATAAAAAAGAATTATTGTGTATATAAAAAAAGATCATCACAAACAATTTAATTGTTTAATTGTGTTGTGGAAGCATAAAAGTAACAACAACAACAAAGATAGAAAGAAGAAACAAAAATTAATCATAAATATAAATACGAAAAATATTAAATATTCAATAAATACGTAGTAGGATAATAACATACTGATTATTCCGTGCAATCTATTTCTAAAATAACAAAAACAAAACGAAAAGCCATAAAAAAAACGTATATATATATTATATATAACTGATAACTGAAGAACCCGAAGACGAACGCAAAAAAGAGCCAGAATCAAATTGAAAACTGATCAAACTTGCCACAAAGACACACAACATAACCCTATACAATACCATATATATCCAAAGCAGCTTTAACTGGGAAATCCTCTTCTTGACAACCGAAACGTGATAAAAAGTAAGTAAGATCTGAACGATTGGAGGGGAATTACCAAAGTACCTGGAGGTTATTAAAAATCCATTTGGTTCTCAAGGCAAAAAGCATCAATCACTGAGAGATTTAAGTGAACTTATGCAGATTATTATTGATCGAATTTCCACCACCACAGGGGGTAGAAAACACCGAAATGAAATAGGAATACAGGGGTAGGCAATAAAACCACCCTTGAAAGTAGTTGAGGAATTTCCAAGGAAATGAATTACTAGCTTTCAAAGTAAAATAAATACTTTTCTCTATGAGCTTTTGCCTAAAGAAGGTAATCAAATCGATCTTTTAAGTCGAATAGACTTTATAGATTTGAATTCATAGAAAGTTTTGTTAATGAAAACCCAAAGCCAATCCCATGCCCTCCAAAAAACCAAAATATTAAAAGTCACTACAGGAGTCGTGACAATGGAGTTTCCTCTCAGATTTAAAGAAGTCGAAGGTTGTGCGGCGGCTCTCAAGAATCTAACATTCTGTCTGTCATTCAATGGAACTTGAATCACTCCGGAGACCGAGATATAATCAATAAATGTGCCCCATGTGAAGGCCAAAAGGGGAGCGGGAGCAGGAGCGGAGGTTAGATGGAAGAACAAAAAATCATTTTGCATTAAAATCAAAGCGAAACGAATTGAAATTGAATTGAAGACAAGATAAATGAAAGAAAAATCAAATAAAAGAAAAGACAAAAAATAAAGAAACGCTCTCTGGCATTGATTACACTTGCAAAAATCGCTTTGGACATCCGGGAGAACCTTTTTGTTTTATGAATAAATAGATATGTGGCCCTCCCCACCCGTTGACCCCTGGCTAGTGTTAGTGATTTGCTTCTATTAATAATTCATTTGCTTAAAGCGACCATAGCATGCAATTCGTACATTTTTTTATATTTTTAATGAATTAATTAAGTTTAGCGCGTTGGAAAAACCGAAATACAGACGAGATTCGCATTATATATTTCGCTCTACTTTATAGATAGCGAGTGTTTAGCGTTGCATGACGCTTTGCTGATGATGAGGCATGCACCATGCACCAACGTGCACAGGGCACTACAAAATTTGTGCAACACATCGCTGCAACAGAGCGAGAAATTAGCTTTATTTTACGCAAAAAAAAATGTATAGTAAGGAGGTTGGGGATTTAGTATGGTATGGACTGTGGGTAGAGCTTGACTTTAAATATAGTTTAGAGATTCTGAATTTATTATGAATAGATATTGTAGTGAATATATCCTGAAATTTCAAAAGTTTGCTTACTTTTAGAACTATTATTGTGGAACTAAAATAAATGGATAAATAAAATACATTTATCTGTATTCCTTGTTTGAATTCTTTGGAATGAGCTTTTTTTTGGTTCTTTTTCGTTTCTTGAAACTGTGAATTATATTTTTCCTAGAAATGCTGAGTAATCTCACAATTCTCTGCAAAATTTCCATACATGAATCAGTTCTATTTTATTGTTAAATGAATTCCATTCAATTCTTATGAGTTTCAATTATGGATTTACAGTGAATCAAAACAATTCATAACTTCAGTAATATATCAAAATTCAATTCTGATGATCTTCTATGTAAAATGGTATTCCACAAAGATTCGCTGCTTAAGATGCGATACCAATAAATCCATTTAATATTCCTTCATTTATCTACAACTTTTCAAATACTTTCTTATTGGAACTTTTAAGTCTTATCCAATTCAT
The DNA here is from genome assembly GCA_035043285.1 of Drosophila subsilvestris. Classification (NCBI taxonomy): domain Eukaryota; kingdom Metazoa; phylum Arthropoda; class Insecta; order Diptera; family Drosophilidae; genus Drosophila; species Drosophila subsilvestris. Next base: position 1,492,549 of record JAWNNB010001728.1, on the reverse strand, counting down.
TTCGCCAGCAATTTCTTTGATCACTTAAATAGAATAAATGGAAATATTCGTTTCTCTTGTTCATTTTCCATTTTTCAAGAGATTTCCTTTCTGATAAATTCCAAAAGTTTCTTTCGAAAAAGATCAAGAAACCAAAAGAAAAAGAAAGAAAAGAAAAACCGATTCCTTAATCAGACGGCAGAAATCTAATGAAGAGAAATTGCAAACAGCAACAACGGGGCAGCAACAATAACAATGCAACAATGTTGCAGCTGCAACTGTGGCAAGAACTTTATATATTTTCTTTTTTTTGGGGAAGCATGATAGTGAGAGAGGGTGGAAGAGGGGGGCCTGGGTACTGACTAATGCAAAATGGCGGGTCGCATAAATTTTTGTTACTCAGCCGCGCGACACATTGTGTGGCAAGAGAAGAAAGAGAACAACCAGAGAGTGAGAGAGAGAGACAGAGAGAGGGAGAGAACAGAATGAAGAGTAGAACAGAAGAAGAAAATAATGGGGCAGAGATGCGAAAACTTTGTTGGAGTCGCCACAAAAGAAGGAAACGGCACACAGAATGGCAAACATGTGGCCGTCGCTTCTCTTTCCTCTCTTTCTCACTCTCCCTGTCTCCCTCTTTCTCAACTATGTGTGGCCATGTGTGCATGGGTGTGTGTGTGTGTGTGTGTGTTGTATCTGTGTGTAAGAGCGAAGCGCAGACAATTAGTTTTATTATGCTTTGTTGCCGAGCTTCGCGCTGAAATGGCACGACATAAAAAAGGCAAAAACAAAAAAACAGATAAAATACAGCAAACTAGAGGGGAGGGGACAAAGAGAGTGAAAGAGACAGCAACGAGATCGTGTTTATATATAGATTTATATGATGTGCATCTTAAAGATACATTTACTACAAGCAAATACATTTTGTAGCTGCTTTGCACTAATTATTTGTATGTGATGGCCAAGAGCCAAAATGTTCAAAAGTAACACAGAAATAAAACTGCATTCAGCGACAGAGATGCCAATAGAAAGAGAGAGACAATTATGCAGGGCATGCAACCATAAATATTAATTTATTAGCGTTGCGCAAATTTATCTGCGCAATTAAATTCCTGTTTTTTTTGTTGTTGTTGTTGTTTGCTATCGTTCGTGCAAACAAAAGCAGGAAGAAAGTTGTGTGAGGGATGTGGATGAGGGTGGAGGGCAAGAAGTCGACTAAGGGTTGCCCTACAGAAACCTGAAGGAATCTTAGAATCCCAATCATGACATTTATTTACTTTACTCCAAATACAAAACGTACCACAAACGTCCACCAAACTTCACTTCTTGAGTTTTAAGCTTGCTATAAACATTTGAATCCTTTGCTCATTGATGTCATTTCCAACCGTAGCCAATGCTTCAAGCAGTCTCATATACCCTTCCCATAAGGCACTCCCAATATACACGTATTTATGCGTAGCGGCGTATTTGGCCGCGACTCAAGCTGCGAACAAAAGCCAAAAGGATATCCATGAGGGGGGAAAAAGAGGTGCCACATATATGTACATACGCATACGTGTATATGTGTGTGTGTGTGTGCGTGGCATAACAAAGATTAATGACCAAAAGGCAAAGGGCTGTGCAGCCCCGAAACCCCGTCTCTCTGGTTCCGACTCCAACTGCGGCTCGGCTGTGGCTCATCGCACACATCGCAGCACAAAGGCAATAAAAACATAATAAATTACCATATCAAGTATACGTATACTCTGCTCCCCCCTCACCATCCCCCTGAACACCACACATCTCCTTGGGCAGCATTTCCGCGTGTGCGAATTTATCGTCTCGGGGACTACTACAACTACTATGTACCTTGAGATCTATTTCTCTCTCTTCAGTTTAGTTTTCCTTCCCTAACAAAACTTTTCCACACATGATTTATGCAATTCAATTCATAAAACTTCTCTTCCTGTCTCTCTCTCTCTTTCTCTGCTTCGTTTTCTACCAGAGAATTCTCCTTCAGCCATTCTCTGCAATTTTTTAAGTCAATTTTTGGTCTTTTTCTCTTCTCAAACTGTCATAAATTTTTGTCCCTTAAAAGTTTTCTCTCGGAAACAAAGTTTTTCCCAGCTTATAAATCCATGTAAAAGTTTTTGCATACGCAACTTTTTTTTTGTTTTGCAGCAACAAACAATTATGATGGCAAAAACAACAACAAATTTTTGGCAATCTACTGCCACATGTGTGTGTGTGTGGCATCTCTCTGTCTCTCTATAAGAATCTCTCTTTCTCACTTGAGGGGAAACTCATTAAAAAAAAGAGTGAGAGATGGATATAACCCTTTGGGCAAAGTTCTATTTCAGGTTTTCTGTCTAATCGAAATTTCTTATCAACCCTTTTTTTCTGTTTGTGTTCCTGTGTCTGTGTGTGTACAATCTGTGTGCCCCAACCCTCATTAATCTCACCAGGTCTTGCAGCTGTTCTATCATTCCTTAGGGGAATTTTCCCACAAATCTCATTCCCTATTTCCACCATTCTCAGCTGCATGAAAGAGTATGTTTTTTTTCCCTATGGATAGTTTTGCCACAAATCCCTGGCTTTAATGTAAACCAAAACCGAGTTTTGTAATCTAAATTGATTGGCTTACCTCTGTGTGGAATGGGAGATCCGTTTAGCCGTTTTCTATGCGGGTTTCTCTTACTTTTAATTACTTCATTATGCACACACACACGACTATGAGATATTTGAGGGAATTAATTATATTTTTTTAGCTTAATTTCGAATGCAAATGATTACAGAAATAATTACATGAAAATATGGTTACGAAAGCTATTTTTCCAGCATTTCCCAATAATAAATATGCAACGTAACATACTTTCCCAACACCAAATGGATTGAATTAAATAATAAAAAATAGTAACCAGCAAACTCTATTAAATAAAAACTAAATACTCAATAAATTAACAACTAAACACGCCACAAAAAATGAAAAACAACACCCAAAACAACACGAATGGAATGCCTGACATTTGAGCAGCAGCCAAAAACAAAAAAGTAAATAAAAACCAACACAAGTGTTCGCTTCTGCCTTTCCCCAAAATCTGTGTTTTTCTTTATTTTGGCAAATTGTTCATTACAAAACAGGCATTGAGAAAAATACAAATTTTCCGGCATTAAATTTAATTTATACATAAATTAAAGTTTGCTTCGTGCAGATCATTAGAGGTACATTGCATACAACACAACAACGCAGTGCAGCAAATAAAAACAAGACGAGGGAAGTATTCATGTGAGAAAGTCTGCTGTGGCAGCTGCATGTGGCAGTTGCAGTTGGATAACAAACCCAAAAAATTTGGTTGCATGTCTGGCTAAAAAAGAAGCAGAGAGAGGGCCCCCAGGAAGCGTGTTAGCGTAATTTGATGCTAGTTTTGAATGAAAATGTTGAAATAAATGTGTAAATTATTGATTGAGAATACCTCGAAAATGGATATAATTATGTTTAATGGCACGAAAAATCCACTCAACCGTTAAATATTTTAAAGAAAAATACAAATATGTATAGAGGAGACTGCCTTCAAAATAGATAATCAGACAGCTGAAAGCCAAAAGATACTTGGCCCCTAAATGCCATGACGTTTTCAATTAGCATTTGAAAGAAATTTCAACAATGTTGCATGCCACATACTCGACCACAAATCCGTTCCCCCAAAATCAACCTTTGTCTCTGCTCTAAATGCAAATTTTGACAATTTTTGCGCAAGGCATGTAAATATTTCTTTGGCAGCAGACAGGAACAAAAATGCGAGAGAACTAATTTTAGAAGAGGAAATTTGATATAAAATATTGTACGAGTATTCCCGCGTATTCCCAATAACATTTATCTAATGCCCCAATATAAATCATTGTAATGAGCTGATAGCAGGAGTCAGGCAGTGGCAGTGGCAGCGGCAGGGGCAGAGACCACAAACAGAACCATAAATAATGCTACGATAGTTGCCCCAAAAAGCCCCATACCCCATACTCTTTCCACAGATAAACCCACTCACATAGCCAGAGAGAGAGAGAGAGAGGGGAGAGAATCCCAGAAAGTACTTACTGCGGGGCACTAAATCATTAGGGAGAATCCAATAGATACTTTTAGACATCATATCTGTGGCATATATTATGTTGGTTTTTTTGTTAGAAACGAAACCAGGTATGGCATTTAAATATCTAGGTTTAGTTTTGCATTTATTGGCATCTACATCACAATGCGAACACACAACACACGCTCTCAAGGAAGCCCGTCGCTCGTCAGATGTATCTGTATCTCTAAAAAAGTATCTATAGAAAGTTGTCCCCCAAACCAGTTTGAAAAAGACGGCCAATACCTGTCGCGCATTCGGGGATTTATGCCGCACGTTTATTATATTTACATTTAATTTAAGTTTTCTCAAAAAGTATTCAAATTACTCTGACAAATGTACTCGCAGTTTAGCCAAATGTATCTCTAAGATATATGTCTAAATATATCTCTTAAATATACGACTATCTGTAGCTCTCTGTCCCTGTTTTTCTCTCTCTCTCTCTCTCTTTCTCTGTTGTAATCGCAAGAAAACAATTTTCATGTAATCTAGGACATTGTCATAAATTACAGCAATTTCGAGAGCCATTTTCAACTGCCAACAACTGCTTCTTGTGCACCATTATGGCCAGGTCCAAACAGATATACATATGTACATACATACATATATACGAGTATACAAATATATATATTTTATAATACATACATCTAAGACATACAGAGACACAAACGGCCCAAGTAAAGGCCTTAATAGGTAATTATTTAAAATTTATTACGCTGCCTTTCGCTTATTATGGCCAACAACAACAACAACAACAACGTTTGGGCCCAAACAACAACCGACCTTATAAGGGCCATCATGCTAAGCCTCCACTAAATTCCTTTGTAATACCTCTGTGGAAGGAATTATTTATTAAAGTTCTACAAAATGAGGAAAGGAATGGAAATTAGAGCTTCACAAGGGGAAAAATAAACAAAAATTCTTTGAAATATTCCGAAAATTAGCTGTACTTTGTATTTGTACCTTTTGTACCCTTAAACAAACTCTCAGTATATTAAACTCTCTTTCTTCTTCCTTCAAAGCTATACTTACCTCATTGATAAATTTAAACAAAAGTTTCAGCAACATTTAAAATTAATTTGGAATGCCCCACAATATAAGCAAAAATACCCCAACCTATAAATAAGATAAACAATATTTGTTATCTCCCAATCGTTACTGATACCGAAACACATGATAAAATAATAAATAGAGAGCCTCGTTCCATAATAAAAACTGTAAACCGACAATCTCACCTCTGAGTCACCTCCAAAGTTGAGAGTCCAAACAAAATTGGATGAAATTTATGACAATCGTGTGGAAATATTTCCGCTAATCATGTGTTCGCAGAAATCTTAATTACTTTAAAGTGCGAAGCAATGGAACATATCAGTGCGGGGAAATCAAATGCGAATCAGTGTGTCATGCAAGAAAGAGTTCTATAACGTTCATTTGTTCATTTGGGGTTTCTTTCGGCAATAGAGGTATTGCCACTCCTTAACTTACTTTGGATTCCCGCTATTATTATGATTTGGTTCTGCTGTTCTTCAGTTCTTATTGTGGCATTTGTTTTGCTCCAGACTGGTCACTTTGGTCTCTTTTGCTTCTTTTATTTTCTGGAAATCAACCAGGATATCTTAGAAGAGTTATTTTTCGCTCTTATTCTACTCATTTTTTATTGCATTTCTTTTTGCTAGACTGGCCACACTTATCCCTTTGGATTCCCATTCTCTTCCCCTGCTTCTGCGCTTGTTGTGCTTTTGTCCGCTTCTGTGGCCAAAGAGTTCACTTGGGTTTAAGTGCATTTTAGCCATCTTTATTTGCACTTTTGTGTGTGTGTTGTTTGTTTGGCTGTGGCAGCCGCAGCGGCTGCGATTGTTGTTGCTTTTTGTTTTTGTTGTATCTTAGACTTTTGCCATTATACACCGACACTTTTTCATATCCTGTCTGGGCCTTCTACTCTCTGCGTTCCAGTCTGCTGTTTAAAGCCGAACTGACGGCCCGTCGTTGTCTGATGTGAGAAATGCGGCTCCATGACTTGGCTAAAAACCGAAAAAGCGTGCAAAGGAAAGAAGACAAAAAAAAAAATCCAACTAAACTATGTATGCAAAGAGGGAAAAAGGGTGGGAGGAGGGGATGGGAGTGTAAAAGAGGGCTAAAAAGACTACAGGAAAAGTGCACAAACAATGGCCAAAAGCGCTAACAAGCACCGATGCATGCCCCCACCTCTCCCTCTCTCGCTCCCGCTCTCCATCTCTCTGTGTATTTACCTCTCGTTCTGTGTATCTGTGTTCCTGTCATAGCTTTAGGCCTGAAGCACAATTTGTCAGCGACTGTGGCCATGAATCGGGTCAGGTGTCAATACAACAGAAAAACAGACAGCAAAGAAAACGGCAGAAACTAAGCAAAATGTGCCTTGCGCCACACCAGCTCGAGATACATTTGTATCTATGCATCTGCCAGCTACTTTAATGCACTTTCAGCGCTCAACGTCAATATGTCAAATTGATAAAGCAACGCTCGCAACGTTCGCAATGTTCGCAAAAGGAAAATAGAGAGGAAAAAATTACAAGTTAAGTGTTTTTTTGCATTTGGAGATGGATGAGGAAGAGGATGAGGAGAAGGTTGCAGCAGCAGGCAAGAGTCTTTCGGTCTGGAGTGCCCTTTCGTTGCCGCAGAGTGTGTTGCCACAGCACTCTTCTGCTGTCGCTGGAAGCGTGTAATGCCACAAACCCATGATAACTGCAAACGATTATCGAGTGTGGCTTGTGTGTGTGTGTGTCTCGAGTAAAGATACAAATATAGTGAGGGATACAGATACAAATATCGATATCGAATATGGTTTTAGGAAGAGAAAGGTATGGCGCGGTCTTCTAATCAGCTCTTCTTAGCTCAGGTGTTAGTCGATTGTCCGTGTAATCTATACACAGGGAGTGGAATGTGTTTGACTAGCGACTCCACACTTATCGCCCGAAGGGTTCTTCCAAGGGATTTATCTGGCAGATATGACACTTGTTTGTTCTAGATATTGGCTTAAAAGATAACGAGGCAGGAAAGAGAAAAATGCATTCCCTTTGAAGAACATTCAAGCATTAAGATTCCTTTCACACTTTCCTTCAATTCAAATGAAATACAGAATTTTCTTCATTCTGGTTTGTGACTTTATTCAAAATGTATCTCGCACTCTTGCAACTCTGCTGCAACACTTTCTTGAGCCAGTCCCCCTCCCTTTGCTTGGCTTATCGATTCCGAACACCTGTGACAGCAATTGGATTTAAATGGCAGATTAATTGAATTGCCCCAAATCAAAGGATGTGTCGGAGACATCCTTTACATCACTGGGAAACATTTCTGGTGGTTCGAAACGGTTGAGTGGAGCTGACAGAAAATATAGAGAATTAAAGCAAACACCAGGAGACAGACTCATAGAATTTTTGACTTTTCTCCAGCTGATTCTCTCTCTGTCTCTGGTGTTTTCCCCCTTTCTCTTCAGTGTACTTTGGGCTGTATTTTCTGCTTTATGTTGAGCAAATATTGACATTCGTTTATTAAAATTCCAGCAGTGGGGCCCCAAAGACGAGACGCCAAGACTTGAGAGTGTAGTCATGGCACGGCATGGGGCAAGACCCTAGAAGATGCTGCAGAGTGGAGGGAAACCTTGGGGAACAGGGAAATGTCATGTTTGCATATGTAAATGTGCGGCCCTCTCTCTCTCTCTCTCTCGGTCTCTCTCTGTTTCTTTTCGACGGAGGGATAGGGCAATATTTGCTTTTAATTTTTGCTTTGTTTAAACTGCAGTTTAATTTTATTTTCCTCACAAATATTTCCAACAAATTGGAGACGAACAAGCAATCTAAATTGCAGGCCAAAAAAAATAAACACGAAGACAAGATATAGATACTCTCGGTTATATCCAAAAGATACACAGATACTTTGTATTCAATACAGGCAACTGCTGCTGTCAGACTTCAAATTTAATTGACACATTTCTTTTGGCCATTTCCTTGGCTGTGGCATTTTTCTCCTCCTCTCATTTTCTCCTTTTGCGAAAATAGTTTTTCCACATGAGCAACAAATTTCACATACCACTTCGGACAGAAAGCGAAATAAATTTTCATTTAATGCCAAAGGGGCGCACCGACCGCAGTTGCAGTTGCAGTCAAAAAATAACAAATGTCTGGGCTACAAATCCGAGCAACAACAACGAAAACATTCAACAACAAATTCAAGTGACAATCACAAAAATTGCAATAACAATGCAAATAAACTTTCAACTTTATGGTTTCTTCATTTGCATTCATTTTAATTAAATTCAAGTGACAACACGACAAATGGCCAATCAAATGGAAGTCTTTGGCACACAGAAATACCCTTAACGCTGTGTGCTAGTTGCACGAAAAAGAAGTGTTAAAGGGAACGTCAAGTGGTTTTGGCTCCTTTAGATATCCTTATGCTTTAACTTGTAGCAACAGTATTGCATAGACAGCAGTGTTGGTAAGGCCTTCTTTCTGTAGTTGTCTTTTCTGTAGTTCTCTTAGCAACTGCTGAAAAAGTGCGAGGTAACTAGAATGCCTGAAACAAATGCAAAGCATTTGATTAGCCACTTTTTTGCATATTTTGCATATTTGATTTGTGTTACTATTTCTATTTGTGTTTCTATTTTCTGTGTCTCGTTACTTCTCCCCGTCCTCACACTCCCCCTCCTCTTGTCTACGACACAAATAAAGTTTTCGTGCAACGTTCACATACATACATAAATGAATAATTTGATGATGATGATGTTGGGGAATTCATTCTTGTTATTTACATTTATTAATATTTATTTTTCTTTTGATTCTCTCTCTTTCTCTATCTTCTTTTCTTCTGTTTCGTGCGCCTGGCAACAAATTAGAGTTTTATTTATATTTTGATTAACATTTGGCTCTTCTTTTGTTGCTTGCTGATTGATTTTCCTCTTTGTTGTGAACAGGAAATGAGGAAATATAAAAGCGCAAAACTCTAATTAGGCCTTAAAGAGGGCTCTCCGGCCTGGGCTCTGTGTATAGGATAGGGAGATCCCTGCATTAAATTCCATGAAAGTCCAAGTCATTGGCTGATTGGCAACTAAAACGAAACAGGAAATGCCATTAGCCTGAGCCAAAGCAGCAGCAATCATTCGATGATGATGATGGGGAGGCAGGGGACTTTATTCCAGAAAATTAGGGGAAATTTCCAGATCAATTAGTGAAAATTTGGACATGGTAAAAGAGAGGGGAAATGACAAGCAAATGAGGAATAGTAACAGAGAAGCAAAAATAGACTCAAGGAAGTTTTGGCCAAAGAGCTATAGTGTTGGAAAGGGACTCACTACACTCATAAAATAACGCATAGAACCCCTTCGATTCCTTCTTTTCTGCTTCCCAAGTGCTGACAATTCTCTTTTTCCCACTAAAAATTCTATAAAAATTCCAATAAATTCCCTAGAATTTCCCGCCAGTGAGAAGAATCCCCTGCAACGCCGAAAGTGCAGTGCAGTTGAGGCGCGACCGATGCAGGAATAATTGATTCTGCTCATCGGGCCGCCGCGAATGAGAGGCGGCTATAAAAGTGTCCATGAGGCAAGGCAACGCCTTGGGGCCATGGGCAAACACCTTGAAAGTGTTTTTTTGTCGGGTCTTCTTTGGTTTTTGTGCATTCCATGAACGAGAAGCAGGGGCAGGCAGGCAGCATTCGTGGCAAGGCATTCGGCGGACAGTCGTTCGAGGCCTGTGTCGGGGTCACGTAGACTCCATTTATATCAAATTATCTTACCATAATAATGAATTGTTGGCAATTATAGGCATTATCGTTATTTATGGCCACAAAAGCCGTGTGTATTTTCTCTCCATGTATACCATTCCACCAATCTCTTTGCATCTTCACGACAAGTGGACCCCTTATTCCTCCTCGCCCCTCCCTCCACAAGGGAGCCCTTAAGCCTCCCGAGTAGACATAAAAGTAAATCTAATTAAATGAAAACGCTTCGCTCTGGGCCATAAACAATGGCCCCAGCTCCATTCTTAATTGCCTTTGGCTAGAAAGAGAGACCTTTGAGTACATAGTAGAGTCTTTCTCTCGCTCTATTTATATATAGACTTCCATTCAATTCGATTCCTTGTGTGAGTCACTGTACTCACTCGTTGTAATTGCCAACTTCCGACGAACAACTGGGAATTAATGAAATGTCTTCTCAAATCTTCGGCATTGAACGTACAGCTAATTGAGTGTAACATTAATTGGCCCAGATTCGATTCGATTCGAAATAGCAACCTGCCTGCCTGCCTTGCCTCTGTGACGATAAGGTGCCAGAGTTGGCCATAAAGCATTCCCCCCATGAAACGGAATTATTATTGGTATTTCATTCCATTGATAAGAATTTTCTATTGGGTAATATGATGTATGATGTGATGTATGTTCTTCAAGTAGAAAACTACTCACTCGTATGATGAAATGTTAGTTTTGCAATGGAGAAGTACCTAAAAGAATGATTTACAATACCTTTATTGAAGGCTAACTATTATAATAACTTCTCTTTTCTGAGACCATGGTTTTTTGTACTAAGAAAAATTCGTAAAATTAAGAAATTCTGTTGAAGTCGTTATAAAAAATATAAAAGAGTGACTATACATATATGTACATACATATGTACATATGTGGTTCCAGCTGTCTCTCTATCTATTACTTATCTTATTAAAACTCTTTATCTCTCCCTCTCTGTCTCTTCTTTCATGTATGGGAAGTACATTATCATAATAAGGAAGAAACCCAGTAAATATTGTGGGAAAGTCTTTCCTGATATCATTAGAACGTTAGCCTCCCTAAAGGGAAGTCGTTAATATAAAATATGAATGGCTTTTGAATATGTTTTTATGGCTTCATTGATTGCATCTTCAGAGGCAAACTGAGACAGAGACAGAGAGGTAGAACTGAGACAGAGAGAGACAGAGAGATTGAATGATTTACGATCGTTGGATCGTTAAAGTCAGTTTCACTCGAAAAACGGAAATAGAACTCGTTTCATAAAAAACACTTTGCATTTTGGCAGAGACACTCGAGGGCAAACAGATAGAATCAGCAGCAGCAAAGGCAAATGAAAATAAAAAATACAAATTAAAATTGAAATTAAAATAAAAGCAAACAAAGGTAGACAGAGAATCAGTGTAAAGCAAGAAACAGAGAGGAAATTCCATATAAAATAGGAGCAGAGCATACAAAAACAAAGGGCATTCAAAAGAAGACAAAAGCAAACAATAAAAAAAAACGAAAAATAAAAACAGAAGAGGGTGAGAGGCAGGCAAATGTCGAATTAAAATTAATGTCGAGTTAATCGAGTTTTGTTTTTGCTGCCGCTGCGGCTCGTTCCCTCTCTTTTTCTCTCTCTCTCTCTCTCTCTTTGTAAAAGAACAAAGAAGTAGGAGAGGAAGAAGATGGAGACAAAGACGATGGAGAGGAAGATGAATAACGAAAAGAATCTGATTCTCAATCTGAAAGCAGTTTGTCTTCTTCCCCCATTGTTCGCTCTCCCTCTCCCACTCTTTTATGAGTACAGCCTCTGGTTGAGAGCCTGTTTATGCTCCTGACAACAACCCTCCCTTTCCCTTGTTCTCTCTCTCTCACTGTTTGAGCAGAGCGCAGCCGCAGCCGCCTCCTCGGGCATATGGGCATTGTACTGCTTCAAGGATAACCACTCCGCGCAGAGGCTGCTTGGCTCTGCCCTGCTTAGCTCCTTTGTGCGACCCTCCGACTCTGGCCTTCGTCTGCTCAGGTCCCATCCCATAAATTGCAATCAATTACCACCGCCGCCAAGGAAACTGGAATTAATAACTATACATATATTTAATAAAATAATTTCCTATTGATTTCACTTTACCTACATTTATCCTCGTGTTGTACAACTTTTACTAATTAACTCTTTTTTCTTTCTTTCTTTCGCTTTCCTTTGCAGGTAAGTTCTGGACGGACAGTTTTTGTGCACTTAACCCAAATCGATGGCTCCGACAGGAGGAGGAATCCAGGCTAACAAGACAAGTCACTTAATGGCTGTCTCCATTTTACTGCATTTTGTGATACCCCTCATTTTGGGATGATCTTATTTTGGGATGATGTTTGTATTAGAGACAAGGAAGTATACATTAGATAAAATAGTCTCTCCAGCTCTTAGAAGATATCCTTCTCAAAGATATGAGGCAGAAATCAAATTTATGTGGGGAAAAGCGGGGCTCTTCAAATATTTATCTTATGCAACAGATTTAACACGTTTTAGGACCACTCATGCAAGGGTATGAATTGCCTCGGATATCTCCTTTGGCTATCATTTCCTTTTCGTTTTCTGTCTTTTGTTTTTGGGGCCAATTAGCGAAACGAGTTTCTTCGGTACAAGAAAAATAAGAAGCAGAGAGACAGAAAGAAAACATTTCCGCAAAATAAATAAAGTGAAGTAAAGTACATAAAGTAAAATAAAGGAAAGAAGAGAAATATACATACGGGGGAGGAATGGTGTAGTGAAAGAAGGCTAAAACCAGCTGGCCGAATCGAGTGTGTGAGTGATTCATGCGTTTACTTTTTCCTCCATTTAACACGCTCCACAACTCCCCAGGGCCGGGGAATCAGGTTCCCCTCCGTTTCAGTCGTTTCACTCCACTCCCACTCGCTCCTCCAGTAAATCCGCTTCGTTTGCAGGCAAGATAATGAGGCAGGCCGTAAGGAAATTAAATACAGTGATTAAGTAACTTAATGACGTGGGATAAGACTCACAAAAAATGTAAGTCGCAGAGGAGTGGATGAGACGAGATGATGAGATGAGACGATAGAGATTGGCTTGGGGGAGGCTACAAGTAAAGCAAAAAGATTTGAATGTAATCCCATCGAGTGGTAAGGGAAATTTCGAGTGCTTTAGGATCTGATTTTAATCCAAAAATAGAGTGGGAGGGGAGTACTTTAAACAACTTTAAATCCGATTGTTATCTAAATGAGAGGGGGAGTACTTCAGATTGATGGATGATCTAAGCTCTTAATATAACCCCATTTGATATGCCACTTGACTCCACTTCAAACCCCCTCTCGAGTACTGGTACTCTCTGTCTGTACTCACTTATGCCAAAAGTTCATTTCTGTTTTTTTGGCGGTCACTGAACTCTCCCGTTGTATCCACTTCTTCTTTTGGTTCTTCTTTTACATCTACTTCATTCTCATTTGCATTTTAGAACAGCCATTTAATTGCGTTTAATTAGACTCGAAATAATTATTCATAATTAAAAACTATTTTGCATTATTTTTGTTCACTTTTTGCGCTTAGTTGAATTCTTAATCTCAAATTCTTCAAGGCAATAACCTTATAAAATAAATTATGCATGACTCGAAATATGATTTAGATTTATTAAGGCAACATTTCTTGACTGATTGTCACATAAATTCAATCGCAAATTCATTTCCATCAGACTGATGACGAGATCAGAGTGAATTCCGCCTAAAATGTATTTCATTTTATTTCGATTTCAATGATAAATTATTCATAAAAGTTTCCAAATTAAATCCACATCTTACGTATATTTTGAGCCAGTTCAATGAACTAAAAGTAGGCAACATTTTTATACCCGTACTCAAAAAGAGTTAAGGGGTATACTGTATTTGTGGTAAAAGTCGATGTGTGTAACACAGAGAAGGAAAATTTTCCGACCCCATAAAGTATATATATTCTTGATCAGCATCAATAGCCGAGTCTCTGTCTGTCTGTCCGTCTGTCCGTCTGTCCGTCTTGATGAGCGCCTCGTTCTCAGAGACTATAGAAGCTAGAGCAACGAAATTTTTTTTCCAGACTCATGTGATATCACACTGTTACAAGTGTATTTCAAAATTTCGCCCCGCCCCCTTCCGCCTTCACAAAGGACGAAAATCTGTGGCATCCACAATTTTGAAGATACGAAAAAACTAAAAACGCAGTATCGTAGAGAATGACCATATCTATCAGATTGCAGAATCTGAACCAGATCGGATCATTATTATAGCCAGAATAAAGAAATTAATTTTCAGTTGCTTCCCCCACCTCCTCTGGCGCTGCTGACGCTATTCATTCTCTGTCTCGCTCGCACACACTCTGCCCTGTGCAATGCGCGAGCAACCCCTAGCGGAGGAGATGTAGAATCTAAATGGTAGATGTAGAATATTTGTTCTAGATGTATTATCTACATTTTACATGTAGATGTAGTTAACAAATGTAGCAAAAAAATTTAAAATGTAAAATTTAAAATTTTTTTAAAATTTCAATCATAAGCTCATCAATTTATATACTGACTGAGTACGGGTATAAAAGTAGAGTCGCGTCCAGAAGCGACTCACACGTTCCTTCTCGTTATTATTTGGCTTAAAACAAACAGTGGGGAGGGAACGAAGAGGAGTACAAGAGCTGGAGAGGATTAGAGGCAGAAGAGTACTCGAAACGAGCACAAGCAAATAACTCGTAATTCGAAATAATTTGCTTTTTTTTCTGAGAATCAAATATGTGGAATGGAGATGGAAATGGGTGTGTCAGGTGGATAAATGGATGGATGGATGGATGGATGATTGCTTGCCGATTATCGACTCATTTGCATACACATACTCGTAGAAGTTAATGAAATTTCTCAAATATTCATTTGAGGGGATAAAGTCTTCTGTTCGGGTGGGTGTGTGACAAGCATATTGAATTGTTTCGATTGAAGAACAGGTACGAGGTGCTATTACGTATAAATGGCAACCAAATAATGGCGAAGCTCTCGACTAAGTCTGCTGTCGAGTGGAAATGAAGGTGATTGCAATGGAAGTGGATCAACAACTACCCTAACTATGTCTGGGTAGGAATCATGTGGTTGATTTATGGTATTTGCTATGGAATTAAACAAGAGACAATACCAGGCAGGGTAGAATGTTGTGGAAGCATACGCATTGTATACCCTCTTGAGTGAATTGAACAGCATGGAGAAGGTACTGTATGTACAGTACGCATTTCTGTGTCCCTTTCTGTTTAAATTTCCATAATCCGAACCCTCAAGTAAATAATTGTATAATTATCTCTCAAAAGCTTTATACATTAAATTCCCAAACTGATCGAATGCCCCAAAAACCGAGTAAGATCTTTACATACCCTATTCATAGGGTTACCAGGCAAACATACATATGTATAGTACACACACACACACGCAAAGACGTACATATGTATGTATGTACCTGTGTTTGTATGTAAAACACTTTAAACGTGTTTTCATTCTGACTTGTTTGCTTTTCTCTTTACCTTCTTATTTTGTTGTTGCTGCTGTTGTACCTCTTACTACACTACACAAACTACAAAGCAACAAAACCTACGACTACAACAACAGCGGTAACCCTTTTCTCATTTTCGGCTTTAGTTGTTGCTGTGTGGTTGTTGTAAAAAATTATATTTATTTTTGCATTAAGCACGAGGTCAATTAACCTCATGCCGCGGCGCGAGTTCAATAAACGGAAAGCACACACACACACACACCGCATACAGCAGAGAGTGTGTAAGAGAGGGAAGTGAACAGAGAAGAGAGAGCAAGCAAAACTTTAAAGTTGAAACCAAGGTACATGGAATAGCGGGTGAGGTAATCTTACGCTCCAGGTAGCTATACGAAATCCCCGCAATATTTAGTTTGAAACGCAACTAAAGCCGCTTTTGCCGCTCTGCCATATTGCCACACCTTCTACCTAACATGACTTGCTTTAAACTACAGCTCACGCATACAAAGTAAACACAACATTCACATTGCAAAAATACAAAAAAATAATGTGCTGTTGTGACGTCGTTGACATTTTGCACAGTTACAACAACAGCGTTGGAAACGACATTCGCATTTTTTTTACAATTGTAAATTGAGTCATTTGGTTGTAGCACCCCCTTCACAACACGCCACTCCCCTCCCACTGTCATGTTTTAGTTGTTTTTGCGATTGTTATTTCTGTGATGCACTTGACAACCGACAGAGAGAGGGACAGCAACAGCCAAAGCTCATTCATCAACACGTTGCTTTTGTTGTGCGAGTATTTGCTTAGCCAAAGGCCATCAGAGTGTGTGTGTGTGTCTGAGGGAGAGAGGCATATGAATTGACACGGTCATTGATACACCGTTCACTCAAAATTAAACTCTGCACCAAACAAAAACAACAACTTATACTGCTGGTTGCTCACGTGCTGCTGCTGTTGATGCTCTTTTTTGTATGCCCTTGGAGAAAGGGCATATCATATGGAATATCAACCATCACCTCTCGCTTAATTAACCTTTTTTTAGACCATTTAATGCACATACATAAAAATTAATTGTAGACACGTTTTTTGCTGTTTCTATTTTCGTATTAATTCATTATTTTGTTGGGTTGTTTGGCGTTGCCAAGCACACAAAAAAAAAACAAGAATAAAAATAAAACGTTTATTCGTTGTTTATTTTTTGCTGAACCTGGTAACCGGTAACCGATGGCCGGCACATGTACTACATACATACATACGTACAGGGGGCGAGGCAGAGCACCAGCAGCACAGGTGTGCAAAATGATTTTTAATCAATAAAGCAGCCAAAGGGAAGTGCAAAATTGCAAAATAAATGAAGACAAATTGAATACAATTTTTGTGTGAGAACTTTATTGCAGAATAATTTGTTGGGAACGCAAAAGGTATGAGGAAAAGGTGAATACAAATAAATGTTACACACAAAACTCGTTATTTTATTAACAATTGATTGAATTTCCCTTTAAATTCCTGTTGGTATTCGTATTCGTACATCAATCAATCAAGGGGCGAGAATTTCGAATGTTTTTGATACATTTACTCATTTACCTTACCCTCTCCCCCGTTATGATTTTGACAGACAGATGCATTTAATTTTCAGATTATGCACACGGTTGCTCCTCTGAAATGTTGATTTTGCAATTGCTTGTGGCAAAAATAAACGATTTAATTGCTTAATATATGTAAATTGCCCATTCATTAGAAATGCTTAATTTGACTTCCATTTGATTTGCGAAAACAATTTACTCATTAAATGACTAAACACTCGCGGCCCATCAAAATATCAACGGCATCAATATTGAGATATATTCGCATGCTCGTAAAATACATAAAATCAGATAGAAGTGATTCATTGTTTCAATTTGTTTAGCAGTCGGCTTTTATTAGTGGACTCCCATATGTATGTATATTTGCTTGAGAAAGCGTTCCAATGAGAGATAATATTTAAATTGAGTTGCCGGCTTGGTATTTCCGCTAAACGCCAAAAAAAAACAGAAACACAACCAGTAAAAAAAAGAAAAAATTTTATAAGCAACAGCTTCCCCATTCATGAGTCATTCCCCCCAGTGCAATTACACTGACAGCTAAAAGTTAAGGCACGCTAAAAACCACATACATCTCTATATGCAAGCAATTAGCCAAGTTGATCTAATAACCGTATAGAGGAGGAGAGGAGCCATGCCATGGCTAGGGGAAATACTTGTACACGTACTCGAAATGTTGTTGCCAATGCAAACATTTTCCACTTGGCCAAATCGCGGCCAAGCAAGCCACAAAACTAGTTTATGCAACAAAATACTTTATACTCGTACTAGAAAAAACCAAAGAAAACAAGAAAACAAAAACCCACAAGAAACTAGTATTATAATAATGACTTCAATTTTCAGGCTTCAAAGAGATTGTAATAAAAATAATAACGAAAGCAGAGCAGAGGCAGAGCAGAGGCAGAGCAGAGGCAGAGCGTAGAAAACAAAAAGAGAACGAAATTTGTACGAGTATTGGGCAATTTGGGAACGAGATTCTTTGACGTGGATTTATGGCAATTGAAGACAAGTTTTTAATTATCTTTTTGTACACGGTACAAGTGGGTTATAAAAAGAGTATATTACCTACATTCCTGTAGGGCAGTGTAACTGGCAGACGAAGGGAAATTTCTAAAATCTTAATATCTAATATTTCCATGTTTCTATCTAAAGAATCTAGTGTCAAAATCATTAAATCTTTAGCTAGTAAAAGGTATTTTATAGTCGTATACTCGTATCGACTAAAGTATTACTTGCTCACTTGATTGTTGTAGTTGTCATGGCTGTTATGGCCTGGCATAATAATAATTTAAAATCTACTGAGGCCTGGCCTGGAAACGAAGTGGCGCAAAGCATTAAATCATCGCGTGCCGCTAAAAAGGATCCACGGGCGACATCCACAGCAACAAAAAATGTCAGTCAATTGCAAGAACAACATCAGAGACTGCAACATCAGCACCTGCCAACAATTTACGTTTTTCTTGAGTCGATTTCTGTTCTCTGACTTAATGGAGGAGTACGTACTCAAACTCGTACTCATGGGGTGCTGTAATGCCAATTACTCAATTATAAAAAAAAAAAAGAGACCAGGCAGACAGGCCTCGGGGTGTGGGAGAGCACAAGAGCTCCCAATATCCCAAGAATTATATTCATAAAGAAATAACAATATTCATGCAAATTCTTAGTGTTCGTTGGTGTGGGGCTGTTTGGTGTGGAAGTTTTGTAATTATGCGAGACATTGTTGCTGCTACCTCTGCATCTGCTGTAGCTGTTGTTTCCATGCTGCAGAGAGGGTATTATTATTTTGAGGAAAATGATTGGCAAGGCAGAAGGAAGGAAGGAAGGTTTTAGGAGACTTCAAGTATCAGTTCTTGATCAGCTGGAGCCAAATTTGTTTGGCTTTACCCGTGGTAGAATCGATCAAATCAAATGTCATCATAATCATTTGACTATAGGATAGCATAAAAATAATTAAACTGCTAGGGTATCATAGTTGCGAACCCCCAAAATGTGGGCATTCTTCTTGCTGCTGCTGCTCTGCTTTAGCTGTGGTTTTTGCTGCTGCTGCTTTTGCTGCTTCTTCATCTACATTGCAATTTGTATGCAAATACAATCCACAATGCAGACACACAGAGTGAGTGGAGAGAGAGAGAGAGAGAGAGAGAGAGGGAGTGATGCATAGGGAGACAGATTTCTCATTCTCTGCATTGCCTGCACACACACAGCACACACACACAGCACACACACATATGCATATACAACGTGATTAGCATAACAGTCGAGGAGGCCGTAAATATTGCATTTTAGCATAATTGTTTATACTTTGCAGCTGCTGCCAAACGAAAAGCCACGCCTCTCTTCAGTTTCGACCACTTTTGTTGGCCAAGTAATTAAACCAACAACAAACACAACAACAACCAGCAACAACAAGCACTCCAGCATACAATATAAATTTGAATATTTCACTAGTTCCTATCGAAATTAATGACCAAATATTATGAACATTTGAAATTTTGCGGCTGGAGGGATCTTCTTCCAGCCCCAAAATTGACCGCAAATTACGCATTTTCAGAATGAATTTCGTATGCAAAGTGCTTAGAGGTTTAATCAAGTCAGATGCAGACAAAGTCGAGTGCCATAATCATAATTTGCTTTGCACTGATCTTGAGGGGATTTTGTGCAAATTTCAATTTTTAATGTTTGGAGTTTGCCTTGGAAGAGCAACTATAATCGATTCACACAATGACAGAACTTAAGTCGACTTAATTAGAGTGTATAGTATACAGTGTAACTCTGACTAAGCCATACATATAATGGAGATGGGGATGGGATGGTACATAGGAGAGAGAACACTCCAGAGCATTCACTCATCCTTACCAATCCCAAATGAATTCAAAATTTAGACTGGATCATGACAAATTTCTCACACTAGTGTCACACATGGAGACATCTCGATATCGCCAGCAGGAGAATTCCATACGAACTCAAGAAGTAGGGGACGGGACTCTGCTCCCCTGTGCCCATTCCAGATCTGCAAAACCAACTTTCTATTGTACCATGTGATCCAGTCACTTGTTTTGAGAGTGTGTGCCCATTTCCATTCCCATTCCCGAGCCATGTACGATGTCTAACTGCCTGTGACGTTGCTGTTTCTGTTGCTGTTGCTGTTTCTGTTGCTGTTGCTGCAGTGTTCTCTTCTCCAAAAGCCACTCTTTGCTCTACTCTTCTGTGATGTGCTGTGCCGGTGCCGGTGCCGGGCTTTTTGCTGTGTGTTGCATGTTATCCCCGCATGGCATCGCCTGTTTTTGGGGCCTCTGCTTTGTTTCGTGTTCAGTTGGCAGTTTCCGCGCTGCCAACTTTGTAATTAACTGTTGTCACGACGCGCCGCTCAGGGAGGAAAGGACAGGACTCTTGGATGGATGCATTTGTTCGATCAAGTGGGAGAGGGAAAGCAAGAGCCTGCCTGCCTGCCTGCCTGCCTGGCTAGAAAGCATAAATAGTTATTTATTTGCTCAATTAGCAATGTTGCCAGCTTAAAAACAGATTAAAGCGAAAGAGAGAATGAGCTGAAAATAAAGCTTTAAGCAGAACAATAGAATCAAGAACAGAGGAGGAATGATGGAATGATGGAAAATAGAGAGCGTTGCGAAAGAGGGGGGCACATAATAAAGCATGCCATGGCGTGCCAAAAAAAAAAAAGAAGAAGGAAACGTAAAGAGAATTGCCAAGGAATTCGTTAACGACTCGACATGCCAAAATTAATGGCATGCCTGGCAATAATTAAAACAAAACCAACAGCCACAACAACAACAACAAAAGCTGACGTTGCATGAAAAAATAAAACGAGAAAGGAAGGCCAACATCGAGAAACGAAGTCTTAGATACTCTTAACGATCACTCCTTCCCTTGATAACTTTTGATATTTCAGTTGCATCTGAATTAACTTTCGATGAAATATTTTTGATTAACAACATGAATACGTTTATATGTACATACCTCTCTCCCTCTCGCCCATATCTATGCTGAAACTAATAATACACTCTCCGCGAGCGTACAAAACGAGCAGAGAGAAGGAAGCAGTTAGATAGTGACTGCCAGAGGGAGCGGGAGAGCTTACCAAAACAAGTTTTCATCTGCTGTGTAGCAGACAGGGTGCGGGGGTGTGGGCCCCGGAATTGGGGTTCCAGCCAATGCATTATATAACACCAGCATCCATTTCGAAAATGACTTTTCAGGATGTCCACTCAGATCTGCTGCACTCTCTTCGCTTCTCTTCTATTTTTCTATTTTTTTTTGGGTCTGATTTGCAAATATTTGCTCTATTGATTACCGGTGCCGGCATTGCATTATAATTTACTCTCGCTCTTCCGCTCTCCTTGCGGCTTCCTCTTTACTGTTCTCTCCTCCCACTCCCACTCTCTCTCACTCTGCCTGACTGAGTCAGGCAATCAGTAAATATTTCCATTGCTGCTGCTGCTGCTGCTGCTGCTGCTGCCGCTCTGCGCTGCGCTCCGCTGCCTCTTTCCAATTTAATTTATCGCAAATATTCAATCAAAATAATGAACGGGAAATGAATGAGCAACTGATGAACTGATGGTTGGATGACTGGCTGACTGGCTGAATGGATGGAAGGACAGAAGGACGCATTAAGGCTTTAACCATGGCAAATGACAGCCAGATCAGAGCAGAGCAGAGCAGGAGGCGAAAATTGAGTTAGTTTCTGCATTTCTTGGTCGAACATTTCAAGCGTTGATTATTTCGGTTGTAGCTTTTCCTGGAGGCAGAGCCCCCGGCAAAAGCCAGGAGCAGCAGCAGCAGCAGATTCGAGACGGGACGAGGTGGAGACTGTTTAGGAATGCAAGTGCCGGAGCAGTGCCAACGAACGAACAATTGCAGCCTAATTGAAAGCTAAATTGAATAAAACACACACATGCGGAGAGTGAGAGAAAGAGGGAGAGCAGAATGAGGGTAGACAGAGGTGGTGGGGAGTGGAATATGAAGCTGGAACGAGAGCGGGACAGACAGACCCTCGACACATGCTAACAAGGCAGGGGGAGGCGGCAGAAATGGAGGCTCCAAAAAAAAATAGAAAAAAAAGGAAAAGGAAACTTCGGAAGGCGAAGCACTAGATACACTTGCATCATTATTATGGGTATTAAATATCGTAAGAAGGATTTTCAGAGACAAGCTTGTTGTTCCTATGACAGATATAGTCTATATTGAACCGATCTTGGAGGCCGCTCTTATAAATAATAAATCATAATATACTCATTAAAGAGTATACCAGAAGGAGTGCCAAAAACAAAATAACTGTAGTCTGCTCAACGGCGCACACTCGACACGTACAATTACATGCAGGCACACACATACAGGCACACACACACACACACAGACACGAGCAGTTGCAATTACGTGGGCGAGAGTGTGTGTGAGTGTGTGGGTGGGTGGGTGGGTGGGTGGGTGGTAGAGGCAGAAGATAGCCAGCCAGCCAGACAGACAGACAGCCAGCAAGAAACTCAAGAGCCAGGCAGAATGTGCTGCAGGATAATGGAATGGAATAAAGGAGCGCACACAGGCAGGGCAACGTTGGGAGCGAATGGAGAGGATGGGGGAGAAGAGAAGTGCAGAACACACAAGAGAGAAACAGGAAAAAGGTGGGTAAGGAGGCGAGAGGAGGAGGAGGAGGCGGAGGACTAAAATGGGTGGGCGAGAAAATTGTGGAAAATGCAAAATTAGCATGAATACGAAATACAAGTTAAATATTTGAGCAGCCCCCAAAGGTGTTTCCCCAGTCAGAGGAGCAAGAGAGCCAGAGAATGATGTCTGGATGCAATCATAGGAATTGCATTCACCGTTAAAGCAAATGGTACATGGAACAAAAGTGGGGCGGGTCGGCAGGGTGTGGACCGGGACCCAATGAAATATTCTGCTGAAAATGCAGAAATGTTACCAATAAAGATAAAGATTTGCTTTAATTGCAAACGATTATTTCGAAAGGGTTATCTGAAGTGGTCTTTGGCAATTTTCAAGCAGGAAATGTGTAAACATTTAATCGGAGTATTCCATAAGAGAATTTACTACTTAGGTTAAAGCCAATGAAATTAATGCAGAGTCTGGTCTGCCTTCGTCTCTGCACGGTAGTTCTCCTTTGACTGGATCTTCTGGATACCCCATTGATTCCCTTAAGAACTTTTCCATTTCTGAACATCCAATCATGCCATTGAACAAACAGAATGCTGATAACGTTTGTAGAGCAAATAGAACAGTTAAGAAATAAACGATAACTAATATTTGATTTATTTACAATTCTATTTACATTCTCCCGCTGCATTTTTTTTTTACAATTCTATACCTCGTGTTTTCTTTTCATTTGCCTTTGATTTGCTTTATATGCCCCCCCCCCCCCTCTCTCTCTCTCTCTCACACACACACACACACACACACACCCTGTGTTCGACCTTATCAGCAGACTTTGACTTTGGGGGACATGTAAATAATTTATATTATACGACTGTAGTAGACCCTGTTGTGTGTGTGTAATTTATGAGAAGAATACAGAGAGAGGTGTTGGTTGTATGGTATATGGCGGCCTCTTATCAGTGTAGAAGAACGACTGCAATAGATAGTTTTGCTGGGAGAACTGTACCTCTGGCCAAGGAATCATCTGGCATTGGTATTATAAACTGAATTCACACGAGATCAATGTGGTAAAGCTTACCTAACCTCAAATTTCGAATATGCATCTAAAAGATCTGGGTACTTTTAATAACGTGATAAACACACACACACACACACACACACAGAGACCGAGCTACACAATCGTGGTGTCTATAAATGTTGTAGCAAGGTTTTTACCTTTACTTAACCTTATTTCGCAGCGTTTTCTTTTCATTTTTTTCGTTTCGTTTCGTTTCGTTTGCTGCTTATCAAGGCAATGTAACGCACACATGCACACACGCACACGCGCGCACACGTGCACACACGCGAACAGCAAAGATAAACGCACACAGAGACACAACTAATTGCTGTTTACTCAGCGCGCAATTTTCTCTTCAACACTTTTCTGCGAGTGAGTGTGGATGTTGGTTGAGGGGGTGTGAGAGGCAAAGGAAGGCAAGGCAAGGAGCTCCTCTCTCGCGCTCTCTAGCTCTCAGAAACATATCTCCTCCAGGGCCATCATTCATTGCCTGCCTGTGTAGCTTTTACCCTATACCCTTGCTGATAGAGAGAGTGTATTATGATTGTTTGCCAGGCAGAAGAAGGAGTCTCTAGAATCTAGAAATCACATCTGTTGCTATGCTAAATAATATTTCAGTTTTTGAGAGTATTTTGCTGATACGAGTAAAGGTTTCTCTTTGCTAAATTTTATAGGAATTCTGTACCAAGCATCTGGCATGCGAGCGATCGGTGATAACAAGAATTCAATCTTGAAATAACTGCCACGCTCTCAAAAGAATAATGACTCTGTCAGGGTATCCAAGTCTTCGACTCTCAAAGCTCAAGTCTTCTTCTTTCTGTTCCATTAACTGCAGTTCACTAATCTCTCACTATCTCCTCCCAGCACACACACACACACACACGACCTCCATCTACTATATCCCGCTGGAGGCCATATTTCTCTTGGGCTCTTTATTTATTTTACCAAGAAACAAATACAAAATAGTATCATAAAAATTTAATTAACTTTTATGAACTCGGTAAACAGTGATTGTGTTGTGGGGGCCGAGGAAAAATGCATTAAAGAGCAGACAAACTAGAAAAAACATTTATATTTATTCTCTTGTCTCTCGCTTTTTACGATTTTTCATTTGTTTTTCCATTTGTGTTTGCGCCTGTCAATGCCTGAGCAAATACAAATATACAAATATGTTGTCCAATGTTTGCAAAACTTTAATTAATACCTCCATATAGAGGGAGAGATAGAGAGAGAGAGAGAGGTACATAGTATATGCATACAGTATATACATATGTATGTACAGATGTTTATCTATCGCTTGTTTGCTCAAAAGCAGCTAGCAACATGGAGCGAGAGGCAGAGAGAGAGAGATAAAAAAGGAACAAGAAAGGGAAATGTAAGCAGAAATAATTGGCAATTTTCAATTTGAAATTGCGTGCAAATTTATTTTAATTTTTGCACCTGCGCTTCCGCCTCTTCTCCACCGCCGCCGCCTTCTCATTCTCCTACATCTCGATGTTTGCAATGCAAATATTTTTAGAAAGCAAAGAGAAGAAGGAGCTGCAGAGAGAC
Organism: Drosophila subsilvestris; assembly: GCA_035043285.1. Classification (NCBI taxonomy): domain Eukaryota; kingdom Metazoa; phylum Arthropoda; class Insecta; order Diptera; family Drosophilidae; genus Drosophila; species Drosophila subsilvestris. Next base: position 1,467,431 of record JAWNNB010001728.1, on the reverse strand, counting down.
ATCCTCTCCCTCCTCCTCCTTCACCCCCACCTCCACTCGCAGGCAGGCGCAACTCTGTTTGCTCAAGATATTTGGCTGCTTCGTCGCACCTGGTCCCCACTGATAAGGGGGAAAAAGCGAGAGAGGAGAAGTATGAGAGGGAGCCAAGCATTTGAAGTCGATCCAGAGATGGTACAAAGTCCATTGTGTGCACGAAAAACACGACAATGGCGCAAATGGGCGTACAACTGTACTACAAAATTAATTCATAACGTTTATTATTAAATCGAACGTATCTTTGAGATTGTTGGCAGGACTGTACCTTAAGCAGACTATTCCTACAGCATAACTTTAGCCTTTAGCATTTATCATTGAAGTGTCGGGGGGTTCGCTGCCATCTCTAATTCGAACTCTGTGGAATCTATTTGCATTGCATTATGCTGGATAAGGCACACACATACACACACACACACACAGTTGCAGATTGGCCTGGCCTGGCCTGGCCTGTCAAGGTGGCAAATATTATTTTATACATGTGTAAAATATAAATCATTTTATTGCAGCCAATTTGCACAAACGATTTGCTCCGACTGCCATTCCATTCTGTTGTATGCAAATTGTATTTATGGCTACACAAAACCCCAATTCGATGCCCCAATCCTCCCAGACCGCATCTAAGCCACTTTAATTGGCCAGACCAGACCAGACCGTCGTCTATTGTTTCAGTTGTTGCCGTTGTTGTTGTTGCTGGTTTTCATTTTTGGTAAACTTTTGATTTGTGCCTTTCGTAATTAGCCAAAATATTTAGAGTGGAGTGGAGAGGAGAAAGAGGGAATACGAGTATTTGAGAATATTTGTGCACAAGATTCGTTTTGAGGTTTTGTTGATTTTGTTTGTTTCAAGAATGTTTATTTATGCAAGAGCTCTCTCTCTCGCTCCTTCTTCATTGCGCTTTTTTGTCTCTCGTTTGTGGTTCTTTTGGTCGTCTCTTTTGTTGGATTTCTTTGATTCATTTTTACCGACCGATCAAATGTTATCGCTTTGTGTCAACAGCTCGGCTCACACTGTCTGCCTCAAGACCAACTTTTACTTTGTTTATTTTTGGGTCTCAATGAATGCAATCAATCCCTCAATCATTGCAAAATTATTTTCTTGGCTTGCCGCCCATGTCATGGCCTCAAAACCCCATACCCTGCAACCCTTTGGTCTGCCAGCGAATGTTTCTAAATATAAACTACGAGTATTATGAATAAATCTGCATTATTTTTGAGGCAACATTTCCACTGCATTTGATGTCAAAACCATAAAAACTAGCTCAAGGCAAAAAGGTTTTTCCAACTTTTAAGGCTTCTGCCCCGTGTGCATTTTAGCAAGAAAACTTTTAAGCATTCCAGCCAGCCATATTCTGCAGCACATACTCGGCACTCGGATGTGGTGGCGGCCATGTGACGCTATCGATTGACCTGCCCCGAGCAGTGTGGCAACTATTTTTACACTTTTCCACAAGAGAGAATGCATCCCTAGGATTTCCCTACCCCCCCCCACCCGTCCCAAACCAACAAACACACAAAAAACAAAGCAACGACGACGGCCACTTTTTTATGAACATAAATTTTGAAAGCCTTTAATGGGGAGTGCAACATATTTCAGTTCCGAGCTGCAGCAGCAGCAGCAGCCGCAGCTGTTTCTGTTGTTGCAGCTATGAATTTTTGCAACATTTTGCAGTTGTTGTTGTTGTTGTTTGGCTGCACAAATAAATTGCACATAAATCGTGGGGCACATAAATTTTACATGTTGCCGGCGTGCAGAGCGAAAAAAAAAAAACAAGCTGAAATTATGTGAACGAAGCGAGCATAATTTATGCGATCGGATGGGGGTCTCCTATGAAGAAGTAAAAGAAGAAGGGGTGCAGCGGGTAGGCAATTAAAATATTTGTGCCACCAACAAAATTTTCTTAATTAAAAATATATTTTAAACTAATTGCAAGTCTGCAAAGAGCCAGCAGAAGGCAAGAATTCTCGTATTTGGTTGCAGTAGTAGATATCGCAATGGATAGATATATATCTACTATAATTAAGAGCTATATTATCTGCATTATCTGCAGTTTTTTTAGTCCATTCTTTTAATAGCATCAACTAATCAGAGATTCGTTTTTTATTGCATTACTTTCAGCAGTCACGCGCCCGCAAAACCTCCACCAAAGCAAATAAACTGAGTGCAGCCGCTGCATCAGCCACATCGCCCCGTCTAAGTCCATCGCCGGCAGCAACACTGTTGCCGCAGCAATCGCCAAATACGACAACAGCAACAGTTGCAGCCACCGCAGGAGCAGGAGGTGGAGCAGGCAGCTTGCAGCAGCAACATCAATCGCAACAGCAGCAACAATACCAGCAGCATCAGCAACTGTTGACACAGCAGCAACTATTGTCGCAACAGCAACAGCAGCAGCAGCAATATCCGCAGCAGCAGCAGCACTTCCAGCAGCAGCAGCAGCAACACTTGCAACAGCAACACGCACAGCTGCAGCAGCATCAGTCGCAGCAGCAGCAGCAACATTTGCCACAGCAGCAGCATCAGATAACAGCACAAATTCAAACCATGAAGGATCAACCGCAACAGCCAATGGTGAGCCCGAATTCCGATTCCATTTTCATTTTCATTTCCCTTTCATTTAGCAATTAAAAGCAGCAGCAGCAGCAGCAACAGCAGCTGCGACCTTTGACCATTGACCTTCGGGCCATCATGCTGTTGCTAGTCAATCAGTTGCATTTCATTTCATTTGATTTCATTTCGTTTTCCGTTTCCAACAACCCAACCAAATGCAAAATACAAACCCATAAATTCTCGCCTGTGCCTCCCCTGCCCCTGCCCTACCCCATTGGTTTCGTGTGTACAACATTGCGTATACGTCACGTCAGACTGCAGCTGTGCAAACACACAAAAAACGCCCAGACACCAGACACCAGACATACACGTATATCTATAGATACTACACACATACATACATACATACATGCATACATACATACATACATATACGAGTATACAACATGCAGACAGTCATTCCGTTCATTCATAAAGATTTTTGTCGATTTTTGTCGATTTTTATCAATGATTGCTAAATGCTTTTGAAAATAAATCCACACAGAAAAACACAGAGAAATTTTCTGTTGAATTTCCAGATAAATATATTTCTAGGGGGGTGGGATGCTGGCGGTGGAAAGCAGTTGAACTATGAACAATTTTGTTTGTATTTTAATTGTTGCATTTTATTTTGGAATTTTATTGTTGTCTCACTCCATCCTCTCTCCTACTCCTCCTACTCCTACTCCTCCTCCTCCGCCTCCCCCCCTGTTGTGGCTTTCACTTTCATAACTTTTTTCAGTGCCGTCGTAAAAATGCAAATGAAAACGGGTTGCGGATGGCGGATGGCGGATTGGGGGTCCTCCGACTCTCAGTCTGATGGTATTTGCTGCTGGTTTTATTTTATTTCTATGAGGTGATGGGGAGAGGGCGAACTGTTTTCCTGTTTATTCGGAGCAAAACAAAACGTAGCATAATTTAAGGCCCGTTAATTAACAACAAACTGCAGGAGGAACGACAATAAAACAACAAAAATGTTGCTGCTAACTCCATGCCACAGCGCGGTTATTGTAATTCAAGGTGGGGTGGTGATGGCGGCTGCCCCATGCCCGCAATTAGTTTGTTTGGTGGCTAATTAGGGCAACACAAAATATGATTTATGGTTAATATTTATTCACGAGCATACAACAGTTTGTGGCAGTTTGTGTTTCTATGGCCAAAATGTTTATTTATGAATGAAAAGGCGGATGAATCGCAGGAAACGGATAAAGAGGGGAGCCCATAGCTATAGTTTGGAGTACTCCAATTGCATTAATTAATATGTATTTATTTGATACAAAGAATAATCAAAATCCATTTCCCATTTATTTGCAGGCACCTATGGCCTTCTATCCCACATGGCAGGCGGATCCGTCGCAGGGCTGGCAGAACCAGTTCATACAGCAGATACCACAGAACACCCCGGCCATTACATCGCTCAATTCGCTGGACTTCCAGACGCAGTCGTACGCCTACCCCTCCAACGGCTACGTGCAGACGGGCCTGGGCTTTGATCCAAACTACGGCCGCTCGCCGTACGCCGCCCCTGTGCAGCGGTACGACTTCCAGAGCCAGCAGCTCTCCACGGCCCCCTCGGCCATCAATCAGGTGGGGCTCCAGAGTGTCGCTGGATTTGCGCCGGGCAGCGTCAGCTACGCCGGACAGGTGTCCACGGCCCCGGCACCGCCCTCGTCCTCCGTGGGAGTGGGCGGACTGCAGCAACAGCAGCAGGCGCAACAGCAGTCCCAGCAGCAGCACCTGGGCGCCGATCTGAACAAGACGATGTCGGGAAACGACACGCCTGGATATCCGCGGGTGAGCAGCGTGCCGCCGCGCTCACTCAACTGTAACGGGTATTCAGGCGACTACAGCGGTCCCCAACAGCAACAACAACAGCAGCAGCAGCAGCAACAACAACAGCAGCAGCAGCAGCAATCCCAGCAACAACAATCACAGCAAGCGACGGCAGCGGGATCCGGGGGCACCAGCACGCCCGCCCCCCCAGCCACAGTGGCCCAGCCCGCCTCGTCGCCGATGCAACCACTACCCAATCAAGGCCAACCCCTGGCAGTGCCCCAAAGTCCGACGCGGACCAGCCTCATCCAGCAGCAGCAGCAGCCACGCCTCGTGACCCAGTCCCCCACTGGCAACGGACTGCAGCCTTATGTGGCGCCCCAACAGCAGCAGCAGCAGCAGCAGGGACACCTCTCCTCGCCCCCCATGCAGGACTGGAACTGGCAGCAGCAGCAGCAACAGCAACAACAGCAGCAGCAGCAACAGCAGCAGCTGGGAGGCGAAGGCTATCCACAGGGAGAGCGAGTGCACCTGAACACACGCATCAAGTCGATGATCATGCGGAAGAGCGATCCCAAGGATCCGCCGCCCGACCACCAGCTGCAGGGAGCAGTCTCAGCGGCAGCCGCCAGCCAGCCGCAGAGCCAGCAGCAGCAGCAGCAGCAGCAGCAGCAACACCAGCAGACCGGTCATTTTTTATCGTATAGCCACCACCTCCGGCCCGAGGCGGCGCTGAGCGCCAACGGACCGAGCAGCGGCCCACCACCCCACCAACAGCAGCAGCAACAACAACAGCAGCAGCAGCAGGCGGCGGGACCGGGCGCTGCCGAGCCGATCGGAGGTGGTGGCGACCACATCTGGAAGCCGCACCACGCCCAGTCGTTTAAGAAGCCGACTGTGGTCGGGGGCGGCTATCCGGGAGCGGATGCCCAGCTGCAGTTGCAGCTGCAGCAGCACCAGCCAGGACAGCACACGACCATCAGCCACGCAGAGTTGCCGCCGCAGCCGGTGCCACCGGTGCCACTGCCCCTTGCACAGGCCCCGCCACCGCCTCCGCCTGTCGCCCAGCCCAAGAAGTCGCGGAGTCGGAGCAAGGCGAGCCGGGCAGCAGCCGCAGCGGCAGCCGCCGCGGAGGCAGCAGCAGAGATTGACAGAGACAGAAATGCGACGGATCCGGGGGGTGGATTGAAGCCCGGCCTCGGCGCCCACTATCCGCACCCGCATCCGGCCGCCGGGCAGGAGTACCACGGCCAGTACATCAAAACGGAGCCGGGTCTGCCCCCGCCACCAGGTGGTCCTCCCGGACAGCCCAACAAGATGGAGGGCTACGAACGCAACTACCAGAACTTTATCCAGTACGCGGACTTCTGCCAGAACGACGGCCAGGGGCAGCCAGTGCAGCAGCACGGACACGGCCATGGCCATGGCCACGGACATGGGCATGGACACGGCCATGGGCATGGACACGGGCAGCAGGAGTACGCCGGATACCATCACAACTCGGCGTACTACGGGGCCGGAGCGAGCAGCTTCCAACAGAACTTCCAGCAGAACTTTGTGCCCGGCTACCAGCACTCGACGTACGGGGGCAGGGGCAAGCCGCCACCCGGCAACCAGCCGCACCATGGCCACGGCCACGGCCACGGGCACGGGCAGAGCATGCTGGAGCTGGACCGCAAGCCGGACACCAACAGCATCATCCCGCTGCCCACCAACTACGAGAAGGACATACCAGCCCACGCCTATCCCATTCCCCCGCATCGCTATGCCCTGACGCACGGAGCGCCGCCGCATCTCAGTCACCACGGGATGCTGGAGCCGAAGCTGGAGGACATGGGCATGCTGGGGCACGGCCACGGGCATGGCGGCGGCGGGTATACCTATCTGGGCGACGGCAAGCCGCTGAACAACGGCTTCTCGTGCTGTCGCCAGGGCGGAACGCGGCCACCCACGGCCGAGCATCTGAAGGACGGCACCTGCCTGGGTCTGGGCATCCAGCCCAAGGAGGAGCTGCTGGACGAGGATGAGCTGGTGGACGCTCACAACGGCATGAAGGGCGCCGCCAGCAAGCCAAAGGGCAAGCAGAAGCCGGACGAGATACCCGAGATCATTGTGAAGCACGAGAAGATCAATCCCCTGTTCGACACCACGGACCGCCTGGAGAAGGGCAACAAGACGGAGATACCCGAGTGCGAGTGCTTCCAGTCCGACAAGAATCCCCCGGAGCCGGGCACCTACTACACGCACCTTGGTGAGTAGCCTCCAGCCTTGCAGCGTACCAAAACCAAAACCAAAACCAAAACCAAACCCCATGCTAATCTGTGGCTAATCTTCTGCAGGAACGGCCTCCTCTCTCATGGAGTTGCGGCGCGAGTTCGAGGATCGGTGTCAGCTGACGGGCCGGCAATTGCGCATCGAGAAGATCGTCTACACCGGCAAGGAGGGCAAGACCTCGCAGGGCTGTCCCGTGGCCAAGTGGGTCATACGCAGGGCCGATCTCGAGGAGAAGATACTGGTGGTGGTCAAGAAGCGACCGGGTCACAGGTAAGTCACCTCGCAATGCAGAAATTCCCACAGACTTTCCACTTCATTGCTGATCTCCTTCTCCTCCATCCGACAGATGCATAGCCGCTTACATTGTGGTCTGCATGGTGGCCTGGGATGGGATGCCGCGTCTGGAGGCGGACAATGCCTACAAGAACCTGATACCCAAGCTCAACAAGTACGGCCTGCCCACGACGCGACGCTGCGCCACCAACGAGAACCGCACCTGTGCCTGTCAAGGTAAGAAAGATAATTCCTTAATGGTTTCAGCATTCATTTAATATCTTTCCCTCTTCTGTGATCTGTCACAGGACTCGATCCGGAGTCATCGGGGGCGTCGTATAGCTTCGGCTGCTCGTGGTCGATGTACTACAATGGCTGCAAGTACGCCCGCTCCAAGACGGTGCGCAAGTTCCGGCTGTCGGTGAAGAGCGAGGAGGCGGCCATCGAGGATCACATGAACCTGATAGCCACGCTCCTGGCGCCCGTCTTCAAGCAGGTCTGTCCGCGTTCCTACGACAATCAAACCAAGTACGAGGGAGAGGCCTCCGACTGCCGGCTCGGCCTGGAGCCCGGCAAGCCCTTCTCGGGTGTGACGGCCTGCCTCGACTTTTGCGCCCACTCGCATCGGGATCTGCATAACATGCAGGACGGGTGCACAGTCCATGTGGCTCTGCTGAAGCCGGGCAACCGGGACAACCGCCTGCCCGACGACGAACAGTTCCACGTCCTGCCCCTCTACACGATGGACGGCACGGACGAGTTCGAGAGCATCGAGGGTCAGCGGGACAAGCACCGCACCGGCGCGGTGCAAATGCTGGACAAGTGAGTGTAGCGTTGAGTTTTGAGCAGCAGCTCCGCCTTCTGCCACAGTGATCACTGCTAACATATTCCCTCCCCCTTCACCCCTCTTCTATTTGTTTCCCCCCCCACGCCATGCGTCTCTGTAGATTCCCCTGCGAAGTACGCGTCCGATCCACGCCGCTGATCCCATGCCGGCGCCACGGCAAGAAGCGCAAAGAGGGCGACGAGGCGGCTCCACCGGATGGCGACCAAGACGCCGCCGGGGACGCCAACAGCCAGAGCAGCTCCAGCAACGGAGGAGGCCAGACGCAGTCCCAGCAGAGCAGTCCGCCCGCCCTCGGTGGGGTGCACATCAAGAAGGAGAACGGAACGGGCACGGGCACGGGCGGCAGTGCCAACGGCGGAGCCAAGTCCAAGTCCAAAGCCAAGTCCAATCAGTCCAACAACTCCAGCGCCTCCACGCCCGGCTCGGCGCCCCCGTCGACGCCCTCGCCCCGCTGCCAGACTCCAGTGACGAACAATCCCAGTCCGGCGGGCAGTGCCTTCAGCACTCCGCCCGTGCACGGCGCCAATCCGAATGCCAATCCGAATGGCGCGGGCGTGGGTGCACCGCCAGGCGCTGCAGGCACCGGACAGCAGCAGCAGCAGCAGCCCGGCCAGCTGATGAGCTCCAACTCGAGCCTGATGAACATGGCCACCATGATAGACACCTTCACGGACGCCCAGCTGCAGTCCAACCAGATCTCGAGCACCGTCCTGGACTCGCCCTACTCCTACGACTACCAGACGGGCTCCTACATCGACTCGCGCAACTACTACGGCAACTGGCCGGCGCCGCACGCCATGGGCATGGGCGCCCAGCCCGGACCGCCAGGAGTGGGAGGAGCAGCACCACCCGGAGTGCCCGGTGTTCCGCCCCTCACGCCGACCACGCCAACGGCCCAGCCCCAATTGACGGCACAGCAGCACAACACTGTGACGCCGCCAACGGCCACTGCCGCACCCACAATACTAGCAGGAGGAGGAGGAGGAGCGCCAGTCACGGGGCCACCTCCGATCACGCCCACTACGACGGCCTCGCAGCACGATGCAACGAATGGGTATGTGCCGAGCTACAACAACCTGACCCCGACGGCGGTTAACAATCTGCCAGGCACGGGTCCGGGCACGGACATACAGCAGCAGCAGCAGCAGCAGCAACAACAACAACAACAGCAGCAGCAGCAGGGCGCCGTAGCAGTGGGAGGAGTGCCACCCGGAGTGGGTGTGGGTGTGGGAGTGGGGGTGGGAGTCGTAGAGGGAGTGGATGGGCTGAAGGGACGGATGATCAGCGAGGAGAATCCGGACTCGACGACCCTGGTGAACCACAGCCTGGTGGCCGAGAGTAAGTTGACCGCCTTGACAGCCATGCAACCCATGACTAATCTGGCACCACTCACCACCGCCGGCTCCGCCGCTGCCGCCACCAACCACCATCCGCACCACCACCATCCACACCACCCGCACCATCCGCACCACCCGCAAGAGGGATTCGTGAAGCCCAAGCCGCCGCCCAGCGACTACCAGTACACGGCGCAGTACGCCAACAACTACCAGATGTACCCGCCGCCACCACCACCGCCGCACTCGGCGTACTCCGCCTACGATGCGTACCAGAACATGAACTACAACTACGGCTACCACCACCAGGCGTACTCGCCGTACGGCATGTACCCGCCCCAGCAGACGCCTCCGCCCACGCCGCCACCGCCGTCGCCGAACTGGAACGTTTATGGCCACCATCAGACAGGATCCGGCTATGGAGCGGCGAATCCGGCCGCCGGTGGAGGTGGCACGCTGATAGCCTCGCACGGGGCCGTTGCGCCGACGATCGCAGGACTGCAGAAGCCCTCGATTACGGCGCCCGCACCACTGCACCACCACCAACAGCATCAGCAGCAACAGCAACAGCAGCAGCATCAGCAGCAGCTGGCTGCAACGCCGCCGCAGACCATTCTGCCGGATCTCAGCAACGGAGCTGTGGGCGCTGTCGGCCAGATGGGTGCGGTGCCCACGGTGGAGCCCACAGTGGCGACGCCATTGGCGGTGCCGCCACCCGGTGACTCGACGGGCAGCGATGCCAATGGTGGAGGATTGGGTGGAACGGGAGGGGGTGCAGGCGGACCCACGGGACCGACAGCGTCGCCGGTCAGCACCAACTCGAGCAAGATCGAGCCCATCGGAGAGGTGGCCGAGATCAATGAGAACATCGAGGCCTTCCAGGATCCCCAGATGGGGGGCGTGGCCATCGCCTTGAACCACGGCAGCGTCCTGATCGAGTGCGCCAAGCACGAGATGCATGCGACGACGGCTGTGCGGCGGCCGGACCGTCACCATCCGACGCGGATGACGCTGATCTTCTACCAGCACCGCAACCTGAATCGCTCCCGGCACGGCATCGACGAGTGGGAGGAGAAGATGCGGGTGAAGAAGATCAACACGGACCTCGACAACAAAGCCAAAGAGGAGCGCGAGCGTCTGCTGAAGAAGGCCGCCGGCGAGGACGACGACCTGGATCTGGACGATGCAATGCTCGGCCACGATGAGCTGGCCCCCGTGCCGCCCTCCGCCATCAAGAAGGAGAATGGACAGCCGCTGAAGAACGGGGCCAGCGGCAGCAAGAAGAAGAAGAGCAGCGCCGATGCGGGCGCCAAGAAGTCACAGTCGAACAGCTCCGAACAGCAGCCAAAAAACGAGAAAGTTGCCCTCCACGTACCAACACTAACGACCACGTCGTGGACGACCCTGTTTCCTATGCATCCTTGTGTGGTTACGGGGCCCTATCAGGAGGGCAATAGCAGTCCGACATCGTCCACGAATGGCAGCACCAACGCCAGCGCCAATGGCAATGGGAATGGCCAGGTTGGCCAGGCTCCCACGCCAGGAGCGGGGCAGCAGCAGCAGCCGCCGCCGCAGCAGCAGCAGCAGCAGACCTGAACCGCCTGTCCGCCTATCAGCGGCTCAGCAGATCCTTCTACTGGTAATCATCAGCATCAGCAGCAGCATCATCATCATCCTCAGGAGCAGCACTCCCCTCAAAGGGATCCAACGGGTGCAGTTCCAATTCCAGTTCCACTGCTGCCCCAAGCACCGCTGCTCTAATCTTAAGTCCCCCACACAATGACTGAAAATTCTCTCAAAGCAAAAACCCAGTAAATTATTTTTGTATATGCGTCTGATTTCGTGTGCCATACGAGGAGGAAACGAGAAGGGAGAAGTGAGAGAGAGTAGAGAGTAGAGAGCAGATGAGGTACATAGTTGGATGAATACGACAGAGAGTTGGCGCTGCCAGTCCACCATTCCACAGCACACACACACACACACACACAGCCCAAGCTACACTGAAAGAAAATAAACCACAAGAACATGCAGCTAGTTTAATAAATCTATCAACTTTAGTTTCTTAAGCCAGCGACAACAGGAGCAGCCGTTGTCCAATTGTGTTACGAGTAAATTAGTTATTTTTGTCTATGTTTAAATGAATGAAATGGAGTGAAAACAAAACGAAACGAAACTTAACGAAACAATCACACTACAAACAAAAAACCAACAACAACAAACTACAGAACAACAAAACGAATACTAAAAGAAATAACAAAACCAACTCAACACACTAAAACTAAAAATAAACAGCAAATGCTAATGAAACGTTGCTTGAGTTTCTCTCGCGAGCAGAAACGAAGGAAAATACTAAGAGTTAGTGGAAGTTAAACAAACAAAAAAGATCATTGCCAAAAGTACAAATAAACAATTTTTTAAAGCAACTAGAAAAACGTAAAGAATTTCGCAACAGACACACACACACACACACACACGCCACACACACAATAACAATATAGTTGGTAACAGAAACAGAAACAGTTTTTACTATAAAGAAAAGCCAAGTCGATAAACTACACTACACTACAAAAGAGTACAGTTCAGTTCCAGCTAAGTTCCCTCAATTTGTCTGTCCCTTGGTGCTCGGTCCAATTCCAGTGCCAATCGGATTCAAATTGCTCCACAGACAAATGGGAGGCTGTTCCCCTTGGGTGCTGTTTGTGGGAGGCCCTTTGGGTAACCCACTCAACACTCAAGCAGAGCAGGCTTCCATTTGGATTGCTTGATTAATCGTTAACTTCAAAGCAGGGCCAGAGACGACAGATCGATTTTGTTTTTGTTTGAGAAGAGAGCGCGAGTGTGTACGGGGCATTAAAGCTGGGGAAATGTAAGGCAAGCAAGACACTTTTTTTTTTAACTCTTTAATCATAATTAAAACATAGTTTAAGCAAACCACACACACACACACACACACACACACATACAAAAATACGCGTGAAGGTTATATATTTATTTATGCGCCCAAGAAAATGATCGCAAAAATGTTTTAGAGTGTAGTTATTATGATTTTTCCAAGTGAGGTAAGGTGAGCTGAGCGCTGTAAGTGTGGATGGCAAAGAAAGGCAAAAGATAAGATTTCATTTAAACGGCAAAAAGAAAACGAAAACAAAACCCAAAAAGACTCGAAACCAATCAAGTATTAAGCACTAAACAAACAACCAACAAAAACAACAACTACTATAAATTAACTAATTATTTGCCTACTCATTTGTAATGTAATTGTTGTATCCATCCAAACAAACAAACAAACAAACACAAAGACACAAAAAACAAAAGCAAAAGCAAAAATGAAGATGATAAGGAGAATGAAAATGAAAATGAAAGTGTGGCAGCGCAACTGAATTTCAAATCAAATTAGTGTAGACACAACCAACATATACATACTATACATACAAACATACATATATTTTGCACAAAACAAACAAAAAATGGTTATTGAAAATAATACGTACTGTACTTCTATAATTTGACGAACCTAGTACGATAAGAACGTAAGTGGGAAGGAGCAGAGGCGCAGAGGAGGACAAGGAGATGCGACGATAGAGATCGTAGCACTTGCATGTAGAATGTATAGTTTACGGCGTAATGTAATGTAAATGTAAGGCAGCGAAGAAGACTTTTGAGCAACAAGAAAAAACATGTTTTGATAAATATTTAAATGTTTACATATATAAATATATATATATATATATATATGTATATATATAGTATATATATTAACTTAAATTATGATAATTGATTAACTGATTATGCGAGCCAACAACTATTATAGTTTGTAAATGCTTTTTTATCATTTTCAAATAAAAGCAAATCCTTTGCCATTTATTAAGTTACACACACAAACAAACACACACACACACAGACAGATCCTCGAAAGGCTTTTGAGTTTTTGCGGGGCGCGCAGCATACATAGTTGCATATACATACACCAAAAGTATATACACACCCATATATACTATAAATATTGGCATATGATAAAGCAGAAAACAATTTAAAAAAAACAAAACACTGAAGCAGCATAGGTAATAAGCGATTATAGAAACAGAACAGAAGAGAAGCGAACAGAGCAGAACAAAGATAAGGCACGGCGCGCACCTGGCAAGCGCAAATGTCAGAGAAGACGATAGATGATACATGAATACATATTGTAAGACGAGAAGATACACAACACAATACGCGACTCTGAGACCGTATATAACAGTGTATACGTTACGGCGAAGAGTGGAGTGGGAGGAGGAAGAAACATAAATTATATTTATTTAAAGTACGCGTATTGAAAGCAAACAGATATTAATATTAAATAAAACGAAAACAAAGTTACACTCGCTCATGTGCATTTTTCTTCTTCTTCTTCTACATAGCGAATTAATAGTGTTTTTAGCAGCCACATATTTGCTACAATCTTCGTACAAGTACGAGTATAAATGCATGTACATATCCATACTTATGTATATAAAGTCTCGTTTAATGCAGCATTGGAATGGGCGCTTGAGTCGTGGTAAATTGGGCCGATTGTCTTACAACCTAAAAGTTACATATGAGTGGATATAATAGCCTAGATATTTACATCGAAGTGTTAAGTACATGGCAAGTGGGAATTGAGTCAATCAAATCAGATCTAGGACAAGATCCTTGTCGTAGTTGTCTAGCGCTGTCTTATTAAAGGAACCAAAGTTCCACTTCATGAACAGATTTGTGTTGTTGCACGCGTTCACCACCAGCTCCTGGGCGAAGGGCACCAGCTCGAGGCACCGCCTGCCCTCCAGACCATGCTTGATCGTTTGCGTGTGGTAGTCGTAGGACCAATATTGATTGCCCCCCTGCAAATGGCAGTCCCACAGCCAGACGGGCGCGTTCTCAGTCCAAATCTGGACATCTAGGCACTCCTTTTTGCGACGCAGCCGCAAGTCCCGCTTCCAGCTGAGCTCCCAGAACTGAGACTTTTGTGGCACTTTAAGGTCATCGGCACAGGCGTAAATGCCCATCCGGTTGTGTTTTCGGCGTCCCATCGTGTCAATGCATAGGCGCTTATCGCCGACACTCTGAATGGCGCCGAGCGCATATGTGGGCGGATCTATGGGCGGATAGCTGTTGATCAAATCAAATGCCACCTCCTCCATGAACCACTTGAAGGATTTGCACTTTAGCTTTTGACGTATCGCCTTCTGTTCCGTCAGATCTCCGGCATCGATGCGGTCGTAGATGCCATCGGCATGCTCGTACAGGAAGTGCTTGTACTCATCCATCCAGACTTCGGCCACCCGCTTGTAGTTCTGCAAGGCAAGGACCTAATGAGAGACGATTCAATTCCCTTTGTAAGCTGATTCCACTTACTCTATGCAGGTAGTCACCCTTCCGGGGACTGGGCACGTGATTGCGAGGGCCGCGATAAATGTGGCCAATGCGGGAGCAGGGCGCGTCGTACATTTCGCCGCCACACATCCAGATCTTGAAGCTCAGCTCGTACTGCTCGCCGCCCCAGATGTCCAGGCCCTCGTCGTAGCCACCAAGTTCCCAGAAGAACTCCCTGGATATGGCAAAAAGGCCTCCGGCCATGACGGGACTCTTGAAGGGGTCGGCAGGATACTTTAGATCCTCATCCAGCACGGGCAGTCGCTTGTAGTAGAACTCCCAGTCAAAGGCACCGCGTGCACCCTCGTCCTGGGCGCGATAGTTGAAGTTGGCGTGGTCGATGACGTCGATGAAGGGACAGACAGCCGTGCGCTTGTTCTTGGCAATCGGCTCCAGTAGCGGTGGCAGCCAATTGTAGTTGGCCTCCACATGCGAGTCGAGGAAGAGGAGCACTTCTGCGGTTGCATTCCGTGCCCCTGCCGAACGGGCTCCAATCAGACCCGTGCGCTTGGTCAGACGCACCACACGAACAATCTTACTGAAGTGCTGCTTTATGTAGAGCTCCAGCTCTGCGTGCAGATAGTCCCGGTCACTGAAGTCGTCCACCAAAATGATCTCCTTGAGCAGCTCTTGGGGTGACCTGTTGATAAGACTGTGCACGGAGCGCATCAACACACTCAGATACTCGTTGTAGAAAATGATGATGACGCTGACAGTGGGCAGCTTGGCCAGGTAATCCTTCTGGCGGCAGCTGTGGGCAAATTGAATGGTTAGTGGGCCGATCGTGGGCTGCTGTTGGCTTACTCACAGTTTGTGGCGAATGTCGGGCAGCGAGCGATTTACAGATATGGAGTCGGAGAGCAGAGCATTGAAGCCGTTTTCCAAGGACATTCTACGCTCCTGCTCTATCGTCGCCTCATCCTCCAATTTGGCCGGCTTTCCGCCTTCCCCGATGCCAACGCGCACAGAATCTGCATCCATTGCCACGTAGTCGTGCCAATCTTTTACGATCTTCCCATTGTCCTGTGGCTTCAGATGCAGCTCCAGCTCAGGCTGCTGGCCATAATCGTCGTTCTTCGGCCGCACCCGTTTGCGTCCCACGCCAGGATCGTCTGGTTGCGGTTCGTTTTCGGTTTCGTCTTCTGCTTCCGCCTGTTCTTGCGGCTTGGGATGAGGCTTAGGCGGATCTACGTGAATGGGCTGGATACGTTCTACTACATTTTCGTTCACAGCGGCGGCCTTAGGACCCAAAAGCTCTGCCTTCTCGGGCTGTGGCTCGACGCTGTGATGAACGGGCCGGTTGGTGTAGGGGCTCGAAGATATCCAGCTGGTGATTAGCACCAACAGGGTAAGCGATATCAGCACCAGCAGGATGGACTTGACCATCCACTTGAAGTTGGGCCTCCGCATTCTTGGTCCTTGGATCTCCTTTTCCTGTCACTGCATTCGCCCCGGATACGTGTCAGTGCGGTGGCTTCAACGACATAGACAGCCACTCTACGTTGGCGTACGGCGCGGCGCGGTGCGGCAGTTGTTGGCGTGTATTAGCTCAGGTGTTCACTGAAATAGCCGCTGGAGCTAGATGTAGTACCGTCGTCGTCAAAAACAAACTGAAACGTGGGCGCCAGGCCCGACAACGACTTGCTGCAAAGACAAACTAGAAACAGACACATAGTCATGTACAAGAACGTACATATATATAAAGAAGTATATCTATGGTGAGGGCTCCGAGCAATAACACAACACGAGTCGCCGATAAGAGGTCGCTGCTGTTGTTGCTGTTGCTGTGGCGGCAGTGGCTGTCGCTGCTGGCAAAGACATTTTTACCAAATTTAAGTAAAGTTGAGATAAAAGCAGCACAGAGAACTCGAGGAACTTCCGGCGACGGCCAAAAGTGACTGAAACGAATGCCCCGCAGAGCTCCACACGGTTTAGTGCCAACACAATCAGCACTTACCAGCAATTCCAAATATTCTATTCGCACAAATATATGTTATATCGTATTTTAGTTTGTTCTCAGTTTTTTATAACTCCTAATTTTGTTGCATTTGTGACAGTTTTAAATCTCAAAACTATAACGGACTCTTATAGTCTACATACATTAACTAAACGGATATCTGGAACTAAATCTTCTAATTAGCATGACAAACAAGTTGCCTCCACGTCCACGAAAATTAATTTAGTTGTTTTGTTCTTTTCCTCCAAAACAGCTGTTGCACCGTGTCCAGAGCAGTGTGACCAGACTGAGATTTCCTCAATTCGATTTTTCCACAAAAAATTTTTTCGTTCGATTACAAAATTTTGAAATTCAGAAAAAGGATTTTTCACATTCCTTTTCTACTTTATTTTCCGCCTCTCACTCATACATTTATACGTTGGACTGTTGGCTCTCTTCCCTTTTTCGTCATATGCACCGAATCGTGTTATTTTAAACGAGATTGAATTCAATAAATTGGAACACATTTACTATAACCAAACTATGACTTCGCAAAGGTAAAGTTGGAGTTGCAGATATGTGTGCCGTTTTTGACAGACTAAACCGAATTTGAGGTTATGTTGTCGCGAATGTGTGCAAAACAAAACTGAACTGAAACTAATATTTCAATGAATTCAACAAAATAGGTGCAAGAGCTGCGCAAGAATTTCAAGAAGTTGGGAGCCGAAATCTCATCGGAGAATTCCAACAAAGGCGTTGAGGATGATTTGCACAAGATCATTGGCGTCAGCGATGTTTGCTTCAAAGATGGAGATCAATTAAGTCCAAGGGTGAGTGCGCATTTGATACATTTAACTTCCATTGCTACTTTTTCTAATCCCTTCTGTGTATCCCGCAACAGCCACTGAGAGCGCTGTGCCAGCGGCTCACAAGCCCAAGCCAGAGAGCAAATTGCGCGACAAGGTCCAGTCCAGTGCGGAGAGCCGCATTAACGATATTGATAATCCAGTTCAGGCCATCAATCAACCGTTGGCCCGATTGCGGGACACCTCGAGGAGTCAATTGAAGCGTATGGGTGACTTGTACTCCAACACTACTGACCTGTCCTCCCCCATCCATCGTATGGAGGCGCAGTTCCATGCAGGTGACGACGACTACGACTCGAATAGCTGTCCCCGTCAGGGCAAACAGCGATTGGGAAAACTGGCTGCACTGGCCGACACCATCAATCAGTGGGAGAACGACACAGCGCATCACGATGTGCACAGACCAATTGAAGCAGTGGCAATGGCCCCACCCAAACCTGATTTGCCCAGCCGGCGTGGAGAGAAAGGACCTGCCCCACAACCGCCTAAGAAAGTAGAGGTCGACGAAGGCGGCAAAACAAAGCAATTGAAATGGGATCCCAAGGTACTGAGCTCATTGGAGGCCCAAGGTTTTCAACGCCGTGATTCGTCCACCATTAAACATACCTATGATTATGACAAACAGGGAGAGGCGGCACCAACTGCCACTGCCACCGCCAAGCCGCCAGTGCCGGACAAATCGACGACGGTCAGCAAAGTGGCCAAGACATTCGGGTCAACCGCTGCGGCGGCGGTATCCACAAAAACTGGGGCGAGCGTCAAGTCCATGCTGCCGAAGGCGCCAATGTCTGGGCTCTCTCCTGCCCCAGCCAGCAGCAAGAGGCGCTCACGTAAGCCACGACTAACGGCAGGCGTCCGTCCAACGAACTTGACCCTAGCTGACACTCTTGTAATTTCAGCTGGTGATGCGCCAATTATTGACGAGGAGTCGAAACGCGCTCGCAAATCGAATTCAGAGCGCCTCTATCCTGCACTCTCCGACCTCGACTCCAGTGGGGACAACTGCTGTGCGACGGAAACGGCCACGGCCACCAACGACATTGGAGTCCTCGAGGAGTCGAAGAGTGAGTGCGCCTTCTATCATATGGTACACCTAGCTTCTATTAATTCTTTTTGTTTTCTCCATAGCCCATGCTTCTACTCCTGTCAAATCGGCCGACAAGGTGACAGTTATCTCGTGCGAGGTGATACACCCCAAAGATCAAAAGGACAGTTGTTCCCTCAACTCTTTGGATGCCTGGAACAGCCTATTCTTTCGAAAGACGGAAAACGCTCGATTCGACAAGCAGCGCCAGACCATGCTAGAGGCCAAAAAGTTGAAGAAAACGATTCCACTCGACAAGCGTTATAAGTGTAAGCAAGACAAGGCTGCCTGGCAATCCACAATTTATAAATGTTTAGGAAAACCCCTCGAGGCCAAAAAGTTGAAGAAAACGATTCCACTCGACAAGCGTAAGCAAGACAAGGCTGCCTGGCAATCCACTATTCCACTCGACAAGTGTAAGCAAGACAAGGCTGCCTGGCAATCCACAATTTATAAATGTTTAGGAAAACCCCCTAACCCACCTAAAGTATTAAGGCCCCTAGTCCCTAAGAGGGACTACAGCGCTGAAACGAATAGCAGTAGCGTCCAATCAAAGCGGCCCCCATCCCCAGGATTGACGGATTATTGCACCACCTCAAATTAATAATAAAGTTATAGCTAAAAATTACATTTTACTTGTATTTTATTTTCAACTATTTAGTATATTTATATTATTCATTTGCTATACATATAAAATTGTAAGCAATTAATATTCTTTTCTATTTTGTTCGAAACAAACGTACATTTCTGACATATATGTATGTGACATATATGACATACATATATCTATGCAACGTATAAATGTATGAGTGAGAGCGGAAAATAAAGTAGAAAAGGAATGTGAAAAATCCTTTTTCTGAATTTCTAAATTCAGAAAATCAGCTGATTTTTTGTGGAACAATCGAAAAAATATACGCGTTGTTTTGTCTTGGCGGGGATTTTGTAATTACGAAAATTAAGCTAAATACTCAGCAAGATGAAGTGGACGACGGCGAATCTTAAGCACCCCAATTATACAGCGCAACATGAAATTTACGTGGGATCACACAGGATCTTTGAAACGTAAGTCTGTGCGCTTGTGGGAGTTTCGACAATGAAATCATTTCAAACGGCTCTTCGGAGAAACCTCAGTGATCTGAAAGACCTGGACAAGGAATCCCGCGTCACTACCACCTACCAATTGCACCCAAATGCACCCAAAACAGCGACAGCGAAGAGGAATCTGGAGCAGAAGATGAAGATGAAGCTGAAGCGACTGTCGACAAGGTGGAAAAATCCAAGCAAAAGCGTAAGGGACCGAACCAGTCGCAAAAGACGAAAAAGAAGAGAGTGTAACTAGTAAATGCATCCATTTACTTGTTAATGTTTAGATTAAAGTTTTATATTAAAGTATAATTGACTTCATCGACTATTATTAAAGTCGCTCTCGTTACGTATAACACTTTTCCAGTCATGATCCACTGGTTGGTTGCCATATTTTATTTATAGGCACAATTTCGTTGCAACCGTGGCCTTCTCCGAGCTGTGCTGTGCTGCCCGTTTTGCTGGCCCAAGTAATAAAACAGAAAATCCAAATGATAAGATTGCATGCTGCTTGCCGATGCAGTACAGGACTACAAGATCTGGAGATCGCAGCCCAAGTTAAAGTCGTCATATTCATGTGCTTTATTGCCAGTTTGGTTAAATCTTACTGCGTTGAAACATTCAACATCTTCATTACCTCCTCCTTATACTTGGCCAAGTTGTACTCATTCTCGCCCTCGTTTATCAGTTGCTCCACGCTCTGCGCATAGCTGGCACTGGGTGCCTTCTTCTGTGCACCTTCCGCCGCATTCCAATTGAGGATGGCTTCGGTGGAACGCTTGGCCTGGTTGCGCTCGAACAGATACACCTCCATGTCGGCCTCCGACTTGGTGGCCTCCCAGGGCTCTGTGATGAACGACTCGTGGTAACAGGCCGTGAGCAGATACAGGGCGTAGTCGTAGTTCTGCTTTCGCAGAGGACAGCGGTCGGTCACGAATGTGAGCACATCCGTCTCCTTGTTGTAGCGCTCGCCCACAAGACGCAGGAACTTGTCTCTTGCATGGCTGTCAAACTTCAGATCCGACAGCTTTAAGGAGACGGTGACGCGACGTGCCTCGGGATTGCGTACCGTGGGCAGACTTTGAAGATAGTCTGTGGTGATGACTTCTACGGGAAAGTGGCTCCTCCACTTGGCCTCGCTCTCCAGACCCTTCGGCCAGGGCGTGCAAAACTTCTTAATGGCCTCGCACTGCTGCCGAATCGCCGGCGGCGTCAAATGCAGAAAATTGGGGATTTTCATCAGCTCCGCGTTGGCAAATTTGGAGGGCGCCGCTGCACCGCGCTCCGTGAAGCCCTGTCGCAGTGGCAACGGCACACTGGCAGGGTGGAAGGAACGCGGACCTGGCCAGGCCGCCGTCCAATCCTGATCAACAGCCATGCGTGTGGTCCGCGGCGGCGTAACATCATCCCGTTTCATGTCCCTCCTCCTCTGGAATTGCTGCTTTACTGGGCGCAGGTTCAGCACACGGAACTCTACGAAAGGGTTTGTAAAAAGCTATATTTGTATAACTCTACAGCACAATATTTGTTTACCCTCGTTGTCCTCCACTTCTGGCTGCTTCTGTTGCTGGTTGCCATTGCTGAAAAGACGCACACTGCTCTGCGCCGCGTGTGTGGTTCGTAGGCTGCGCTCCAACAAACGAGTCAAGCTGGCCGCCATTTCGTTTAGTTATAAAAGGTTTTTATTAAAAAAAATTAATTAAATGCGGCTTTTACGTAAACACCAGTGTGACCGCGGCCAACGCATAAAACGAAAGTGTGAACTCTGGTCACATTCCGTCATTGATTCTGCATGCGTATGGACATTTGTGTACCCTATTTCCTTTAATATATGTTACATTTTTTTTATCAAGCTGCTCTGACACATTAATTATGAATTTGTCTTTGTTTTTTACCTATTCATGCGTATAATTGGTTGTCTTATATACTAATAATTGTATCTAATTCGTCAACACCATGCGACTAGCAGACCAGACACACAGCTGTTTTAAATTAGCAAGGTGCGTAACCTAGAGAGGGTAGTGGAGCGGTCAACTGAAGAGAGGGTGGGGTGGGTGGAAATTGCTGGAGGGATGAGCTCCAAGGTCGCTCAATTGTTGTAATTGAAAACGAATCTCTCCCGTATCGTACCGTGCTCCCGACTTGTTGTTTGCGGCCATCACAATCTGTTTTTGTGCCTCTTATCGGTTTCGTTTCACAGGCAGCTCCAGATAACAACAAATCCAGCGCCGACCGGCAGTCTCTATCCCTACTCCATCGCGAAAATGACAGCAGCAGCAACCAAACGGGTGCTCTCCATCCAGAGTCATGTGGTGCACGGCTATGTGGGCAATAAGGTAGCCACCTATCCACTTCAGGTTCGTTATCTCCAAGACGCCAACTCCTTTCACGTAAAGTAATAACCTTTGGTGGTCTAGTTGCTGGGCTTCGATGTGGATCCACTGAACTCCGTGCAATTCTCAAACCACACGGGCTACAAGACCTTCAAAGGACCCGTTTCCAACGAAAAGGAACTGGGTAAAGTTAGCAGCCATCCCATTGATGCTGTGATTATAAAGCTTATTATCGATTCACTTGCAGTCACGATAATCGAAGGTCTTGAGGAGAATGAGCTGCTGGGCCACTACTCTCACCTGTTGACGGGGTACATCGGCAATCCACTGTTCCTACGCGAAGTGGGAGTCATTGTGCGGAAGCTGCGCCAGGCTAATCCGAAGCTGGTTTATGTCTGTGATCCTGTTATGGGCGACAACGGTCAGCTGTATGTTCCTAAGGAGCTGCTGCCCATATATCGGGACGAAATCATTCCTCTGGCCGACATCATAACTCCCAATCAGTACGAGGTGGAGCTGCTCACGGGCAAGGAGGTGCGCAGCGAGGCCGCCGTGTGGGAGGCAATGGATTGGTTCCATAAACGCCAGATCAAAACGGTGGTCATCTCCAGCAGTGATCTCGGCCAACCGGGTGTCCTGCGCGCCTTCCTCAGCCAGCTAAATGGTCCCAGGCTGGCTATCGACATACCCAAGCAGGGCGGCAAGGATCTGGTGTTCACCGGCACAGGCGATCTCTTCGCCTCCCTTTTCCTCGCCCATAGCCATGCCTGTGGCGATGTGAGCGAGGTCTTCGAGAAGACCATTGCCAGTCTGCAGGCAGTGATCAAGCGAACTGTCGCCGCCCTTCCTAATGGGGACGGCCCAGTCAAGGCCTGCGAGCGCGAACTGAAGCTGGTGCAGAGCAAAGCGGAGATCGAAAAGCCTCAGGTTCTCCTCAAAGCGCAGCGCCTTAACTAGACCTCGAAATTGGCCACGCGACGCGGGCAAGCAGACAATAACCTTTTGATACAGCAATTACATTAATCACACTATATTATATTACTTTATATACAAGAGATCAACGATTACCTTAAATAAATATATGCTTATTGTACGTCTCCAGACTGGCATCTTGACAGCGCAAAAGAACCACGAGGCTGTCACCTGCCACCTGCTGCCACCTGTCACGGTCCCAGTCACGGTTCATGCCCTTAGCTTGTGGCTATAAAAGTGCACGACGAGCACGCCGGGTAAACAAGCTTTAAATAGCAAATGGAAGATATGTGGCTGCCGATTATCTTTATTGCCTGTCTCGCGGTTGCCAGCGGATCCGGGAACGATGGCAAGTCGGTCGCTGAGCCAACCTTTGTGCCCCGTTACACTCTGACGGCTGAAAGCAAGAACAAGGATCTGGACCTGGGTCCAGACGGCGATCGGCAGAGGCCGCCCATCAACGAGAACGGACATCCGACACAGAAACCCTGGCGACGCGGAGAGTACGTCTACGACAGTGTTTACACCGCCAACTGGCCAGTTCCGTCTGCTCCCAATGCCATGATGGGCCTTCTCGGTCCTTTGCTGGCACCCGGGCTCCTCTTGATGGGCGTGAATCTCGGTGCGCTTCTCTACATGCTCCTTGGTCTGCTGGGCTTAGCACCGCCTCGGAACAACAGACACGCGACTGCGGACGACATTTACCGCCGAGACAGACACAATCTTGGTGATGGCAAGGAAGCGGCCATATATTTTTAGATAAAGCGCGTAACGCAGTTTTCATTCAACTTATAAAATTAACGTACATAAATATATTCAGGGTAGGGTATTTCTGTTTGAATAAAGAACTCAAAGCGAATATGGTTTAAGGTTTAGAATTTTGAATTTGGATGGGTTGGTGTTCTAATGTTCCGTGGGCGTTAAACGGTTTCGAGTCCCCAACACACAAAAAAAACCGTCAAATAATAAAAAGCGAACAAAAATTAAAACTAACGTGTACAGCACAGCGTCCCTCCTCTCCTCATTTCTTCAAGCGAAACGATGCGGCCCGATTGAACTTTACCACAGGCGGCTCCTTACTTGCCAATCCCAGTGGTTTTCGGGTTAACGTTGAACTTCCCGCCATTGCTGTGAGTGGATAAAACGAATGAAATAGCGAATAGAATAGCGACGCTTTCTCTGGTACATACTCTTTGCCACAAGGGCTCGCGGACTCTTGCGCACATAATTTCCGTTGAATTTTACGTTTTCCTTGGCTATTGAGGCCGCGGCCAGGGTTCGCTGCAGTCCTTGGGTAGTAAAGTTGTTAGATTTAAGCAGAACTGAAAGTAAAAAGTATGAGTTACGTGCTATTCGATCGTCTGGAAGAACTCGGCTGTAAATAGTACCTTGCTTGATCTTGTCGTTGCCACCACGCACATTCTGTTCCGAGAGCAAGTCCGTGACAATGCGTTGGTGGACTTTACGCTGTTTTGTGGCCGTCGATGTCAGAGCATTGAATGTAGTGCCCAGGACTTGCGTCTGGTTGAGGTTACATGGCTTCTTGAACGTCTTGTGCGCTTCATCAGAGTCTGAGTCTGTTTCCAGGCTGTCGGTGGTGCTGTCCACACTCAAATGGAGATCATCATCAAATTGTGCTTTCCGCACAAGTTGCCGCTTCTTGGCGCTGGCGGTGAGTTTGTCTGCTTGTTCCTCGTCCTCTTCACTGCCCAGCAAACGCTTGTGCACAGGCTTCTCGGTCTCGTCCGTTTCGAATTCCAAAACTTTGGCCTCAGATTCAGAAAATCGCATTTTTCGCTGCAGGCGATCGTACAATGCTTGCAAATCTGGTGTCAGCTTCTCGGCACCCTCGAGCCGCTCGTACGCCTGGCTCAGCACATCGCAGGCAGTGGTAAAGGATTTGCGTATGAGGTCCGAGTTCTCCACCAGCTCCCGGTTGATCAGGTACAGGTGATTGCTGGATATATTGTGCTTTGCCATCTGCAGTTCGAGATCCTTGCTCTTTACATACAGGCCAAGGACTTGCTGAAGCTTCGATTGAGTGACCTCCCGCTTCAAACTCTCCACTTCCCGGTACGCGTGCTGCACTTTAGCTTGCCAGCTCGGCAGCTCCTCCGTGAACTTGCCGTTCTGAGTGGCCAGTGTACTCATATAGTTATTAAAGCGGCGGTAGTCCTACAACAGTTTATGGAATCATTCTATTAATTTCGTTAAAACAATTTAAAATTAAAAAAGCCCGCGTTTAGCATGTTTTCCTAGGTTACGTGACGTTTTGTTACGTGATTAAAACATTTACGAGTTGGCAGCCCCAAGAAACAGCTGTTCAGACTCTGCCGCATTTAATCAAACAAATTTAGCAAAAGTAATCTGAAACAAATGCTCAGGAATACACTGCATTTAATGGCCCTGGTTGGGCGCCAGGCTCCAGTGCGGTGGTCACTGCTCACCTGCCCCACCAGACTGGTGCCGGTAGAGAAGCATCCGCAGCAAATACAGATCGGCTGGCTGCAGGCGCGCTGTTATGCAAAAGGCAAGGACAAAAAGAAGGAGAAAGGCGGCAAGAGCAAGGCGGGCAAAGTGGAGATCAATGAGCAGCAGCTGCGGGAGATTATCAACTTGGACAGCCTCAATACACAGATGGAGAGGTCGGTGCAGCAGATGAAGGAGGACTTTATCAAGCACCTGTCGCTACGCTCTACCAGCGGAGCAATTGACACGCTGCGCATTAAGGTGGACGGCGACGAGCACGAGCTACAGGAGCTGGCACAGATATCACGAAAGAATCCCAAGACGATTATTATCAACATGATTGCCTTTCCACAAACCATTCCCGACGTGCTGCGGGCCATCGAGAGGAGCGGCATGAACCTGAATCCGCAGCAGGACGGCACAACACTCTTCATACCCATACCCAAGGTGACCAAGGAGCACCGCGAGAATCTGTCCAAGAACGCCAAGGCTCTGTTCGTCAAGTACCGCGATGCCATACGAAACGTTCAGAATGAGCACATTCGCAAGCTGAAGAAGCAGCCGGACGTTGGCAAAGATGATGCCTTTGCTGTCCAGACCCAGGTCACGGCCATAGCGGATAAGTTCATTGCCGAAGCGGACAAGCTGCTGGCCAGCAAGCAGAAGGAACTGCTTGGCGATAACTAAGACTGATTGATGTGTTCGAAGCCTGCTTTCTGCTGATTTAAAAGCAAAATAAACTATTATAATTTGTTCACTGACCTCTTGGCATATTCGCTGGTCCTGTGACAACATCTTCCTGAATTCCTCGAAGTCCTTTTTCAACGTCTGTCGGTAATTAATAGTCTTTATCTTGCTCCGTATGCCGATCCCGCACTCCTGGATCGTCTTCGCAATGGCATATACAGCATCTATCTTGGTGTACCATGACTTCAGCTCCTGGGGATCGTAGCCATTGCTGCCACCGCGCTCCAGCTGAGCCACCTTCGCCTCCAACGCCTTGTTGCGCTCCTTCAGTCGCTCATTCTCGGCCATGACCTCGTCGATCTTCTTCACATAGAACTCTGTGGGCATTTTCGACTTGAGCACATTCTGCTTCAATGTGGTTCGGATCTTCTTCGCTCGACTAGCGTACTTCAAGGTGTTGTAGGTGTCCTCGTATGTAAGAGAGCTCATCGACACGTTGGCGACCATCAGGGTGCGGCAATTGCCGCCGAGAGAGTCTTTAAGGATGCGTGTCAGGTTCGAGTCACGGTAGGGTATGTGCTTGAGGCCATCGGCCAACTTGTTGATGCAGTTTCCCAGCGCCAGGAGACTCTTGTTGATACTGGCACCCTCTTTGAAGCGCACACCAATACCCTTGGTGCTGGCCGCTCGTTCACTGCCCGCCAAATCAATCATCGACAACTTGACCGTTCGCTTTGTGTCGGTTTTGCGATCCGTGATGCGTATGTGCACCTGGAAGATAGCATGGGATCGCGAACTCTCCGCGTTGGCATCGGTGGGGTGCTGAGTTCGATGCGAGTTTCCCAGGGCCAGCATCCGGAGCAATTCTTCAGCGCTGTAGATGGGCGTCAGTCGCAGCCCGCTCACCACCACACCGTTGGAGTCCTCGCGTAGTTTTAGGGGACCCGACTTTGTGAGCAGATTCATAACGTGCTCGTTGTATACCTCTAGGTATGAGACACCCACATCGAATTTCCTCACGTCGCTTTGCGCCTGGATCTTATCGAAGAGGTCGCGCATGGTCAGAAATGTTATGCCGGGAGATGCTTCGCTGCCCAGCATGGTGTATGTCTTCCCAGCTCCTGTCGCGCCATACACAAACACGGAGCAGTTGTACCTATACACACAGACACACACTTGTAATACTTGTAAACAAAGGCATGTGAGCCACCCTTACCCATTGAGCACCGCGTCGACCAGCGGCGCCGTACACTCCTCAAAGAGATCCTGGTTTGTGTTGTCTATGTCGAATACGCGATCAAACTCCATCGTTAGCTTCTTGTTCATTCGCTTCGTGATGTCGCGGTAGTTCTGTTTGGTGCCGTGGAAGAAGAATTCATCGTCCTCTTCGTCCGGATCGAACAACAAAGCCGATCTATCCATAACCTTGATAATACTCCGCTGTGTATGTTCCAATTCCTTAGCATTATACGGTCTGACGCGCACCGCCACTTTTATGTTTGTGTGCTCCACCGGCATTTTGATGTATTATCTGTTCGCATTCGTTTTCTAAATTAACAATTTGAAACCATTCGGTTTTTCCGCAAAATAATTTTCTCGTACAGCCTGGAAACGAACGTTGTTGTTTGAATTGACACTATCGGCGATTCCCTTTTGTTGGCGTCATTATCCAATTTGCTTTGCTTCTCGGACTGAACTGTATTTCAGGGTTGCTTCGATAAATATCTATAGTCTAGTGGTATATTTACGGTATATTACGAAAATGAGAAGTTTTATTTCGGTATATATTTCCGAGGATCATGCGTTATATTTTATCCATAAAACCGCGGTCACATTGACCGAAGCAGGGCAAAGAGAGAAACGAAAACTTTAAAAACTCTAGCACAAAATTAAATTGCACACAAATATCATAACGTCTAACATGAGTGCAAAAGTATTATTCGCATGCTCGAAATGTTTCTCGCGTCATCCATACGAAGAATTATCCTCGGGACAGCAACTTTGCAAGGTGAAAAGCGAATGGCGCAGACAATTAAAAAAAAGAAGAAAAAAAATAGCATGACTGTGGCCCTAACAAAATGCAGTAAACAAATTGTTTGATGTTTGTGTGTGGTTTTATCTTGGCAAGCGACTGCAATGACGCGTCGTTTTGTTGCGAAAATTTTGCTGCGCATTTAAGTGAAAATGGACGGCAAGAAGAAGAAGCGTCTGTCGCGGCCACAGCGTCAGTTGTTTCTCAGTGGCTGCTGTTGTGACTAATAAACAACCCGAACAGCACAGCAGAGTCTGCAGCATTTACTAAACATACATTAACCTTGATATTCGCAGGGCTGCCGTGGTTCTACCTCAGTTGTTAAATGTACTTACTGCCGCTCGGAATTCCAACCCGCCACGTAAGTTGAATGGATCTCCAGCCTGATAATGACCATCTCTATTTAGTCTCCCATACATGTACTTCACAGCAAATCACAGAGTGCCTGTAAAAAATGCGAACACTATCTGGGGAAATACGGTAAGCCCAGTCCGTGCGAGTGCTGCAAGATTGTGGCTGCCTTCGCGGGGTCCAAGTGCATGAGGTATGTTCATTTCACTTCTTGATTTCTCCTAGTTTTTGTAAACTGAGACACAACTCTCGAGTAACTCTTTTGGTAAAAGTAGTTTGGTTCTATTCTGAGCAACGTGTGGCCGTGTAATTTGAATGCACAATGTAGGAGCAAAGCTAGAGTTTCTTTTCTATTTTTTTTTCAAGCTAAACCTTTTTTCTATGAAGCCCTACAGCCTAGCTTAGCTACTAGCTACCCAACTAATTGTGCCTTCAAAGTACATGACTTTGTAACTCCTTCAGTAGTAGACTCTTCTTTCTTGATTTTCTATATATTGTACCAAAGAACCAGTCAAACCAAACAATACAACGTCTCTTATGAACGCAAAACATTTTTCTTCTTCTCTTTTTCTGCTGCCACGTGTGAAACAATTTAACAAACTCAAAATCACACAAAATCATGCAAAATAGATGCGCCAGCTACGAGGCAAAGTATGGACCACCAGTCCACTGCGACGAATGCAAGCTGCGATCAGCCTTTGACAGGCGCGACGAGAACAAAAAGGTCAGCGTCCCTCACTCACTCGCTCTCACTGCACCCGGCCAAGGAGCGCCCTTCGGAAGCAGCCCTTAATGTTAACGCCATAAATTTAAGACATAAATGTAGAAATATCGAGCGGGGTAAACTGTACCAATGCTGATCGGCACGCCACTTCTCGTCGGTTTGCACGAGTCTAAGAATCATGTATTTGCGTTCATAAGAGACCAAATCTAGTCTAAGATTAGGGCTTAAGCCTTTGTAATCGCCCTTAATCGATCACATGTTTCGTTTCGCTTGCAGGTCAATGGAAAACTCCTATGCTGGCTGTGTACCTGTGCCTACAAGCGTGCTGTGCTGAAGGCCCAGCAGGAGGGCCGAATACCCATGTCCAGAAGCGACCGCATGAAAAGTCTTCTTCCTCGCACAGAGACAGCGCCTCGGCAAAAAAGCCATCGCGCAATGAGCTCGGCAAAAGCGGCGGCAGCAACAATGCTGGTGGCATTACGGCGGTGAGCGGGGCCGGATTGGATCTTCCGGATAAGATGACGCGCGGAAACAGCGGCAACGGGACAATCGCAGCCCCGGCTGCCATCACTGTGGACACCAATTCGTCCGATCATGTGGTGGCCATCACATACCTTAAGGAACGCATCGCCAGCCTGGAGAAGCGCCTAAATCAAAAAGACAAAGAATTGCTGGAGAAGGATAAGCAAGTAAGTAACGCGCATGTCTTTCTGCTACAAATTGATATACATATATGTCCATTCTCTCCCTATTAGTTGACCGAGCTGAAAGGCAAGAACTTCGAAAAGGAAAATGACATGCGCAACA
The DNA here is from genome assembly GCA_035043285.1 of Drosophila subsilvestris. Lineage (NCBI taxonomy): Eukaryota > Metazoa > Arthropoda > Insecta > Diptera > Drosophilidae > Drosophila > Drosophila subsilvestris. Next base: position 1,437,573 of record JAWNNB010001728.1, on the reverse strand, counting down.
GGCTGAAGGAGGTCGAGCGTCTGCACGACATGAAGGTGGATAACTTGAACCGTAAAATTTCCAGTCTGATCAAGGACCTGGCCACTTTGAAAAAGAGCAGCAAAAAGGTGGCCACCGGGCCCAGCAAGGCAGAAAGGGAAGCTATCAGACGGGAGAATCTGTCGCCCAAAGAGGAAGTCATTGTGGCTGCACCAGAGAAACAAATCAAGACATCCGAGCCTGCCAACCTGGACAAGGACGAGAAGAGTTGCGACCGTGAGGAAGAGCGCAGCGAGCAGGAGGATCGTGCCAGTGTGCGCTCGCGCTCCGCCTCAGGCTCGTCCAGCCCCAGTCCCTCATCGAACTGAGAGTGCCCTAACCACCACCCAGACCAGTGTGCAACACTTCGATCCCCACGACACACACACACACAAATGCATAGTTGTAGGATTTGTTGCACCGCTCTTTTAGTTTTTTGCTATTAAAGTTTATATTTTTGTACTTTGCTTTAATTGTAATATAGTTTTATCCGATTGTTTTATATACACTTTTATGTCGCTCATCCCAATCCAATACCCACAGCGCAGAAAACGCGAATGTTTCACCTGTTTCTGTCCACTGCTTTCCCCACAATTGTCATCATAGAAAATGTAATTTTATAGGCTCCACTTAACGAATTCAACTTTAGTTTAATTCACGATGGAATGACACAAAGCGAAAGCATTGTATACATTTTAAGAAATATACAAGTTGGGAAAGATATACATACTTTCAACACGCGTGTTTATTCAAAACATTTAAAGCTATTAACAGTGATCAGAGCGGGACTAGTGGGGCTTCGGCTTGTGACCGTCGACGTAGAAGTTTCGCGTCGCCTTTGGCAACTCGAGCTCGATGCCATCCATGCTCTTGTCGAGCAGGATTTGGCAGCCGAGGCGCGAGTTCTCCCGCAGAAAGGGAGCCATGTCCAGCAGGTCGTCCTCTTTCTCCTCGGCCTCGCTTAGTTTTTCGAGAAAATTGTGATTCACGTAAACGTGGCAGGTGGTGCAGGCTAGCGATGCCTCGCAGGCGCCTTCCATCTCGATTCCGTGACGATGGGCCAGGTAGAGCACATTGTCTCCGACTTTTCCCTGCACTTTGGTGCGCTTTCCGTCCTTGTCAACGTACGTGATGTTTACTCTGCGTTGCAGGGAACTCCACATTAATTGAATATTTACGAAGGATGGATGGTCCTACTCACATTTCATCTGGAGACTTGGGGTCTTGCCACTCGTACTCGCCATGCCGCAGCCCTGCATAGATAACATAACCATTTCATAATCTCAGATACGGATTACATTTACATTTACAGTGAATTCGCTCCGGATGTGCAATTACGGGCTACTTACATCGTGAGGTGTGCAGAGCCTTGATGGGTGCAAGGCGGGAGGATCTGACAATATGTTTTCCGACTAATTTGCAGGAATTGCCCGACTGCCGCAAAAGTAAACAAAACATTTTGAGGTTACTGGCTAGGGATGGGCGATATACGAGTACCTGTTATATGACACAAATATTTTTAAGGTCCCAGTCACTGGAAAAACCCCCCGAGATGACCTACTGGACACCTACAGATATGTTTGTTTCCTTGTTTTTGTGCGATTTTTATAATGTACAGTATATACTGTATGGTTAGTGGTACAATACAAACTTCACCGATTTAAAGCTGTGAAACTTTCATTTGTTGAAAAGTGACTGTCACATCACTGAAAGCTCGATATATCGATGCCTAGTGGCGCCAACTTATTTAAAATTTTTAAATTTAGGAAAAAGGGCTTTCAACTCACTTGGGAAAATTGTTGAGAGAAGCTTTTATTGGGTCCACAATCTGGGGACATATTTAGCAAATGACTATACTTTTTCTCCCCTTGTCTTTTGCAATGCCATATGGATGCAATATGGAACAAGAACCCCCCAAAAAACAAGGAGAGCGCTGCGACAGTTATATTCCTTTATTAATAATACTGAATTTTAATTAGTCTTAAAATTGGGCTTAATTGGGATTTAAAATGTAGTTGGTAATTAATGAATAAATACGATTGGTGCATCAATTTGCGTCTTTTTAGTGCAACGACAAAAATAAGAGAGTCTTGGGAAATCACTTGGCGGCCGATGGCGCGGCTGTATTTTTTATGCTGAGCTCTTCTTTACTTGGCCTCGGAGGAGACGAGGCTAGCTGCTCCTTGTGGCCATTGCCATTCTGGAAGAGATCGGACGGGCCCACGTGCTTGATAGTTATGACGCGCTCCTTTGGTTCGTCCTGGGACACCAGAGGCGGCACGGTTATGGTGAGGACGCCGTCCTCAGTTAAAGTGGAAGCCACTGCATCCGCATCGAACTCCTTGGGCAGCGGATAGCGCCGCACAAAGTGGCGCGTCACATGCCCGTAATCATCCTCGCGCTCCTCATGCTTTCCCTCCACCACAATGCAGTCGTTGACCAGCTTGACGGTCAGCTCGCCGGGTTGGAAAAGACCCACATCGAGATTTACCTCAAAGTTTCCCTTCTTGTCCAATGCACGAATGCCGCCCAATGCGGCCAACTCGCCACTGCGCTTCTTGGCCACCAGATGATGAGCATGTGCACCCATCCGGGCAATCAGTCCCAGCGTGTGAAGATCCAGCTCGTGGTGCTGACGGGAGTGCGCGCGGCGGTACATGCGATTGGGGAACATGTCGTGGCCATAGTACATGGAGTCGGGCGAGTCCAGGTTCAAGAGAAACGGAATGTCTGGCATTTTCTCGAGGTTTTTCTTGATTTAGATTCTGTATCTGGCGGAAGTTCACTGAACTGACAACCTGTTTTCCCTGGGACTGTGGAGGGTTGCTTTACCAGCGGGCGGTGAATGCGACGGTAGGCAGACGCTGCACAATTTTTGCGAACAATTTTCCGTGAATTTTCCGACTCAAATGTGGAGTTTCCTGGGCTCGCGACTCCTTTTTATAAGCATCAGTGTCAGGCAGGCAGGGAGGGGAAAGAAAGCTTGCGCTGCAGAGCTTTCTCTGGAGTAGCAACAAACAGAGGAGCATTCTGGGGCTGCCTCGGGAGACGAGACAGGGCACAAACAGCATTCGAATTAGAAGTGCTCCATGAAATTTGATGGGATCTACTTACATATGTATCTCTGTATATAGCAAGCAGTGTCTGGAAGACAGATCTCTATAAAATTTGAAATTCGATATGGATCTGAGCGCCACAAGTCAGACGTAACTCGAATGGCGCGACCGCGACACTATGGCAATTAGAGGCCCCACTGGCGTCAACAACAACGGCACACAAGCAAGAAACACTGATAAGCAGACATAAGCAAACAAATCACGATTTAGACAGAAAATGTATCTTCCAGTGCCAGCGAAAAAGTCAGTTCCGTGTCGACTGGCGTACCAGCTGAAGGCTATCATCCGCCCACTGTGCAACATGGCAACCTATGAGCAAGTTAAAGACGTTCCCAATCACCCGGAGATCTACCTGATCGATGTCCGAGAGAAGGAGGAACTACGGCAGACGGGCAGCATTCCAGCCAGCCTCAACATTCCCTGTAATAACGTGGCCCTAAGTCTGTCGAGAGACATAATACGAAATCTTTGACTTTTCAGTGCCCGAGCTGGACAAAGCCCTGTGTCTTGGTGCCAAGGAGTTCCAGAGTAGCTACGGACGGGACAAGCCGAGCAAGGATTCCAAGATTATATTCTCCTGCCGCTCGGGCAGGCGTGTGCTGGAGGCTGAGAAGATTGCCAAGGCCCAGGGGTTTTCAAAGTGAGTAGAAATCCATCCATTAATTGCCTTTGTACATAGTTCCTTAAACCGGAAATTATACTTTCTTTCAGTGTGCTGATTTACAAGGGCTCCTGGCTGGAGTGGGCCCAAAAGGAGGGTCTCTAAATCCATTAGTTAGATTTCAAATTAATGTATGTATGTATGATGTATGTAGCAAGTAATCAAAAGAAGAAAGTCGAAATAAATTTGAGCTTTTTCTACTACCACCAAGCTTAGCAACACATACAGGTACACACACACACACACACACACTGTAGCCAGCCAGCCACGATAGTTGTCTCACTTCCACTAACGCTCTCTTCATTTGCTCTCTCTCTGCCGAAAGCCCTGACCTGCCTCAAGAAGCAACCGAAATTGAGAGAGCGAGAGATAAAAATGCAAATAAGCCGTAAGCTGATTGTGGAGGTTCTAGAGTTTGCGAGAAGCCACCCACCCATTGAGTGCCACCACCTCGTTGCCCGCTCAAAATTGCATCAGCCAAGAAAGTTCCGGATACTTCTAGAGTCTAGACACTTGCGATGGCTTGTACATATAAATAGCAGCCGCAGAGGGCAGGCACTCGCAATTCAACAAAATCATAGCAAGAGAAAGCACCTCACATACATCTGAACAGAGAGAGCAGAGCGGAACTACGGAAATTTCAACAGTTAAAGTGAAAATTACATGCGATCCCTACCGATGCTCCTACGCATGGCCGAGGAGATGAGCAGGATGCCACGCCTGTCGCCATTCCAGGCCTTCTTCCACGAGCCGCCCGTGTGGAGCGGAGCTCTGCCCCGCTACTGGCAGCAGCTCGCGCGCTGGCAGGAGCGAGAGTTCGCCCCTCCGGCCACCGTCACCAAGGAGGGCTACGGGCTGACTCTGGACGTGAAGGACTACAGCGAGCTGAAGGTCAAGGTGCTGGACGAGAGCGTTGTCCTGGTCGAGGGCAAGGCCGAGCAGAAGGAGGAGGGCGACGCCGGAGGCTACAACTCGCGTTATTTCATGCGGCGCTTCGTTCTGCCGCAGGGCTACGAGGCCGACAAAGTCACCTCCAGCCTGAGCAGCGATGGTGTCCTAACGATCAATGTTCCCAATCCTCCAGCAGTCCAGGAGGCGCTCAAAGAGCGTGTGGTTCCCATCGAACAGACCGGTGCTCCGGCCATTAAAACCGCTGGCCAGGTGGAGGAGGAAACCAGCGGAACTAACCAAAAGTAGGCTGGACCCAATGCTCTGTGGAAGGAGATGACTCGCGACTGAAGTGAATCGGAAGCTAGTGAAACCTTTTAACCTATGACCCTCTCCTACACCTGTAATCCCCACGAGTTCTCCATTAGTTTAAATAAGGAAATACATAAAATATTATAATTAATCAAGGAACTATCGTTTTATGTCACCATAGTGGTGGTGCCAGAATTCCCTACTTGCACATTCCCGTAGATCACCGTAAACACTTTCGCTTAATTCCGCACCCCCCCATCACTTTCCTAGGTGACGTAGACGCCACTTGACGCGGATCCAATTGGCCACGATTGTGTGTGTCTCGTTGGCCTTCTCGCGGCTCTCGGTGCACTTGGCCCGACCCGAGGCGCATCGGCTGGGATGAGTCATCGCTGTCCCATCCCCAACCCCATCCGCATCCGCATCCGACATTGGGCGAGGCCACCCGGTCATCTATAAAAGAACTAACGGCGGCCAATACAAATTTTATAAGAATTGTGAACGCGAAAGCGAACGAATCGTTACCAAATCCCGCAAAGAAATGACTCTGGTGCCGACCACATATCGCGATTTGTCGCGCGAACTGGACAGACCCCGTCCGCTGTACCAGGCTCCTTACGACTTCCAGATGTATCCGTACCTCTGGGACGATCCGCGAGCCTGGTGGCCCGCCCACCAGAGCAGCAGGAGCGACCTGTTGCGGCCGATGGACGAGCTGGTGACGCGTCGTGTGAGGAACCAGCTGATACAATCCAATCCATACGATTGGGCTTATCCCATGCGGTGGGACAACTACTACTCCGGCGAGCGGGTGCACGTGGACGAGAAGGGATTCCGCGTGGATATCGATGTGCGGCAGTTCCATCCGCACGAGATCGTGGTCAAGACCAACGACGACTATGTCATCGTCCAGGGCAACCATAACAGACGCAGCGAAGGCTCCAACGGCCTGGTTGAGCGGCACTTTGTGCGGAAGTACCTCCTGCCGCGCGGCTACAACGCCAATGAGGTGCTCTCGGACATATCAACGGATGGAATCCTCACCATCAAGGCACCGCCACCGCCTCCATCCAAGTACTACAGTCCGAGCGAGCGTATGATCCGTGTCCACGAGACGGGAAAGTTGGCCCTGCCCTGGAAGTAGATGGCACTCTATTCCCAATCCAATTCTAGGGCCATCCCAGTCGAGGGACAGACATACCATCCCCCCCACTCATCAAAAAACGCGCCAAACTCAAGGTGAACTATTTTTGGGATAGCAAGCAGAGGCAAGTGCAGCCGAAATTTCAATTGGATTTAAATACATAAATACAATTTGTACCCGTGGGTAATATAAAATGCGCAATAAATACGATATTTATCAGAACCGAGCACGGGGATATTTTTTTTGGGTTTATGGGTACGGATGCGGCTGATCGCACCCGAGTGGTTAGCCTTTCCTTTGAATATTTCTATTTTCTTTCGATCAGTCCAAACTTCATCAACTAAACAGCCTAAGAAATCACTCTCAATTACATTCATTTTCATTTCACACCAGGTGTTATAATATTTAATAAATTATTTCTCAAGTCTTTAGCTCGTTACAAATGCATTTTGAATAAATAGGTTACAGATACATTTATGTGGGGGAATGGTGGGTGAGCTTGACATCATGAATGGCATTCTCTACTTGGAGCTGCCATTGGCAGAGCCATTCTCCTTGCCCTTATCCTCGACGGCATTCTGCTTGACATTCAGATGGGCGGGTCCCACCTGCTGGATCTGGATGAGTCGCTCCTTGGACTTGTCTGCTATGGGCACCGGCTTGGGGATGCTCACAGTGAGCACGCCGTCGGAGGACAGCTGCGAGACGACGTTCTCCGGTTCGTAGCCCTGTGGCACCTGGTAGCGGCGCACAAAGTGACGCATGATGTGCCCGTGATCGTCCTGCCGCTCCTCATGCTTGCCCTCGATCATGATGGACTTCTCCACGACCTTGACGCTGAGCTCGCTCGGCTTGAACTGGGCCACATCCATGCACACCTGGAATCCCTCCTTGCCCACATGAGTCACGGGCCAGTGGATGTCGTTGCTCTTGGCCATCTGGCGGCGCGCGGCCATCACTTGGCCCGCCGGCGAGGCTGCACACATCGGCGAGGCGCAGGGGCAGCCGTTGATGGAGTGACGCTGGGGCGGGATGATGTGGCGGGAATGCGGATGCATGCCCAGGCCAAACTCGTAGATGGGGCTGCGGGGCTCCTGCAGCTCGTCGACCAGGGAAAGCAGTGTAGAAAGCGCCATTTTGTGGTATAAAATAAACTGAATCGACTTTTAGGTTATGTTTAAAAGAATGCTCTTGCTTGACTTTTTGCAGTGTTGCTCGGTGGAAGCCAACGGTTGTTTTGCCTGCTTTGATCTGTGGACGGGGCTTTTATAGCCATTCTCTCGCTCTTCTAGAAGCGTCGGGCAATCGTTGGGAGTCTGTGTGTGTGAGTGAGTCTGGAAGGGAAAGAGAGCAAACGAGAAGGAACGTGAGTCGCTTCTAGTCGCGACTCTACTTTTATACCCGTACTCAGTCAGTATATAAATTTGTGAGCTTATAATTGAAATTTAAAAACAAAATTTAAAATTTTACTTTTCACATTTTTTGCTACATTTGTTAACTACATCTACATGTAAAGTGAAAATTAATTTCTTAACCACAAATGCAGTATACCCCTTAACTCTTTTTGAGTACGGGTATAAAAAGCTTGTTGGCCCCATATGTATGTGTATGTATTTATGTGTGTGTGTGTGTGTGTGTGTTGTGTGAGAGCAAGTATTTTTCCACCGCTGTTCGTGTGCGAGAGAGAGAGAGTACCGGCAAACAAAATGCAGCGCCGCTCACGTTAAATTCTCTTCATTTGTTTTTTATTGTAAGTACATTAAGTGGTTTTTTTCTTTAAGTTTTACTGGAATACTTGTAGTTGTTGTCACATATTTGTTAGGAAATCATACTGCTATCTCGCTCCCGTAGTAATTGAGTCGACATCATCTCCCTCTTTGTTTGCCGTCCTACTTAGCTTCTATCTCTGTCTGTTTGTAGCGAAATGCCAAAGAGAACACAGGAAACATTTACGAATAAAACTCACGCATACATACATATTATTTTCTGTTTCTCTTTTCTTTTTCTTTCAGTCTTCACTTTGCGGCCACCTCTTCGTTTTTTTCCGCATCCGCAGCTCCATTCTCCCCCCGGCAGAGGCTCCATTCTCCCCACCTACTGCAGCTGCACCGTTCTCCCCACCGTCTGCAGCGGGCTGATTTTTGGCCAGCAGTATGGCAGCATCGACGGCAGCCAGCTCCTCAGCCCCCTTGCTAGACTTCTCGCCCTTCTCGGGTTCCTTCTCCTGCTGCTTCTCTACCCCAACCGCCTTCGCCGTGCCCATGGGCATGTCTTCATCTTCGCCGACAACTGGCGCCACATCGGAATTTCCGTTGCCATTGCCGCTGCTTCCATTGTTGGAGCTCACGGCCACGTCGTTGGCATTGGGCTCGGTTTTGGCCTCCTCCTCGGAGCTGCTCACCACAGGTGCAGTCGGATTGGGAGTAGAGTCTTCCTTTGGAGTGGAAGCCTCTGCAGTAGTAGCCACCTCCATGGACTCGGACTCGGACTCTGGCTTCACGCCATTATTGGCACTGGAATTGGAAGTTGTAGTGGAAGTGCAAGTGGTGGAAGTAGTTTCCACTGCTTTTGCTGCAGCCTCAGCTGGAACTGCAATGTCGGCATCGACGTCAACGTCAGCAGCAGAAACAGCAGCTACAGCCTCTGCCTGGCCATTACCGTTGCTCTCCGGGGTGGCTGCTGCTGCTGTTGCTGCTGCTGCTGCTCCTGCTGTTGGTGTTGGGGCGACAACACTCTTCGGCTCTGCCTCTGCTTGTGCGTGTGCCTCTGTCGGAACCGGTTTCGGCGTCTGCGCATCCTTTGGCTGCAACTGCGACTGCAAAAGCTGCTGGATGTCGACGATGCGTTCGAGCCGCTCCACACCCGCCTTGTTGGCGGGTGGAGGGGGCGGTGGCGCCTTGACGGTGAGAATGCCGTCCGAAGAGAGCGTCGAGTGGACCTCGGCTGGGTCGAAGCCCTTGGGCAGCATGTATTTCCGGATGAAGTGGCGCGAGATGACCCCGTGACCGTCCTCCTTCTCGTCATGCTGTCCCTCGACTACGATGCAGTTGTCGATGGTGCGCACCGTCAGCTCCCGGGCGGAGAACTGCTTCACATTCATGCTCACCTGGAAGCCGTTGCGGTTCACCACGGAATAGGCGGACTTGCTGGCCGTGGCCGAAGAGGTGGCAGTGGTTCCTCCAGCTCCTGCCCCAGCACCTGATCCACTACCCTTCTCCCCCAACTCCTTTTCCAACTCCAGCAGCGACTTATTGCAGCAGACGGTCTTCGCACCCGCCACCCGGTTGTAGGGATGATGACGATGCTGCGGTGCTGGTGACGCCGCGTTTTGCCCCTTGATGGGCACCCACAGCACCGAAGAGGATGTTGTGGGGCTGGATCCCAGGCCCAGGCGCAGGGCGGGGCGGCTCAGCTGTGGGGCGTAGGGGTGGGAGTGCGTCTGCGTCTGTGCCTGTGCCTGGACTTGGTGCTCCAGCGGATACATACCGAAGCCCAGGTCATCGATGTCCATGGTCAGGCTGCGGTTAAAGTCGTGCAGCTCCTCGGCCAGATCGAGTATGAACGGTATAAGCGACATTTTCCGAAACCGATTCCGTATCTGGGTATTTAATCTGCTCTGCTCTGCTCTGGCAGTTGGATTTGTGATTTGGATTTGGACTTGGACTTCGAGTTGGAGTTGGACCTGACTGGGAGCAGCACGCGCGATCCGTTCTGGCCTCTAACTGGATTACGTTTGAGGGCTTATGGCTGAATGCCGGCGCTTTTAAGCGGCTGTGCAGCGCTGAATGGAAAACCGTCAAGTCTGGAAGGAAAGGTCTGGCCTGGAAGTCCGCCGCCGCTGTGGCTGTCTCTGTCTCTCTATCTTTGGCTCATGCAAAAAAGATAGAAACTCTCCGAAGAGGGGGGAGACACTGGGATTTCCCTACCCCTCCCTTGTGTGCAGTCCTATTTACTTGCCCAGTTTTCAGGGCGGAACTGAACATTTGTCCACCCCTCAGATTGAAATTCGATTCCCAAATCCCTCTATCAGAGTCTTTTCCGCAAACCAAAGAGAACAAAGAAAGTATTCCAGCCGAAAAAAAAAACCAGCCTTGGACCGGCAGAAGCAGGGTAAACCGGCTCTCCATTGAGACAGGGGGTCTGGTCTCTATACCCCAGGAGATATCATCCATCTCTATATAATGCAAATATACATACATATGTATGTGCATATGTGTGTGCATCCATATACATACATGCATATGCATGTAAAGTTCTGCAGCTGAATTCCATTCCCGATGCCGGGCAAACAGCTGAGAGGGTTCACAAAAAAAATTCTCGTGCCGGGTTGGGAAGCCGGCGAATGGAGCAACTACAACAACAGCTGGTTTTCGCTCTGCTGGAAGGCTGTCGAGTATCTGTGTGTGGACTGTATGGTGCGGTGGGGTAGGGCAGTGTGACGGAGTGGGGCGACGTCGCGTAATCATGCGCACTCACGACGTCTGGAGCAGAGTACATACGAATATGTACGTACATTACATAGGACTTTGCAACTGTGTGTGCATCTGATGCATCATCTGCACATATATATGTACATATGTATGTCTGTGGGTGTGGGTAACCGGTTGCACACACATACACACTCACACCCTCCCCAGACAAGAGCCAGACAGACTCCACAGTCAGTACACAGTCGAGTCTTGAATGGCTGGCAACAATTAAATGGGAGCACATCCAGGAGCAGAGGGGGATCCACGATGTGTGTATCCGTGGAATAGCAATAAGAGACTGCTACGTGACTCTATACATATGTACATATGTACATACATATATGTATGTATGTACAATTTGCCCCCATATGTACTCCAGTGTACCAGAGATAACCACATACAAAGTTACCTTCAGGAATAGACATTTTCCATTTACGTTGCTAAAAAATTGAGTAAATTTCGAGCTTATGTATGGAAAAACGACATAAATGATATAATATCGGAGGAAAGAGATATATACATACATATGTATGTACATATATAAAGAGATATGTACATATGTATATATAGATTCGACGTTGCTTCGTGTGACTTTACCAGCAAATCAAAATTCTTGCTCTCTCTAAATTTACTTGCTACTAGTATTAATTAAAGCTATATATTTTTTAAATATTCATTGTGCCAAATTATTTTTCCTAACGAGAAACTTCAGAAATTTTTTCATTAAGTCAATAGCTTAATAAATAAAGATATTGGTACGAAGGAATAAACGATGCAAACAAGAAAGTAAAGTACATATTTACGTTTTCCCATCTTTCTTAGCTTCTACTTCCACTCGAGAAAATTCTAGATATTTCTTTTGAAATTCATCAGGATTATACGGCAAAATTAAAGCAATAAAAGTAAAGCCTGCCTCTTAGTCATAAACTAAAGTTAATTTCTGAAACGCTGGCACATAAAACTGCTAATTAAATTGCACCGAGAGCTTCCATAATAATCCAAAACATTAATCCTTCGTGGTCTTTACCCTTACTTTTCATCCTATATGCTTGTACATAATATTTTCTGTTCCTCTGATGATGGGACTTATCATTCCACATGGCTCCTCATGCCACTCATCCCTTATCATTTTCCTGGCGATACTCTACTCTCGCTTTCATTGGGCAGATAATGCGTAATTTCTGCGATTTCGAGAACGTTTTGTGCTGCCAGAGAGAGATAGAATCTTCGTGCAGTTTCTAGATGTTGCCACGTCACACACAGACACAACACACACGCAAACTGGCCTCGCAGTGGAGCTGCCACCACCCATCTGTCGTCAGAGTATAAATAGCCGGCGCTTTCGTTCGACCGGCATCAGTTGAATTCAAACCGTCAAACCCTCTCAGAGAACACCACCGCAAAGAACCATTAAAGCTAAAGAACAAGATGGCAAACCTACCGTTACTATTGAGCCTCGCCGACGACCTGGGTCGCATGTCCATGGTACCCTTCTACGAGCCCTACTACTGTCAGCGTGGCCGGGGCAATTCCTTCCTGTCGCTGGCTGGCCCTATGGAGCAACAGCTGCGCCAGCTGGAGAAGCAAATGGGTGCAGGAGTAACCTCGGGAGCCGGGGCGAAAGTGGGAAAGGACGGGTTCCAGGTTTCCATGGATGTGGCCCATTTCAAACCCAGCGAGCTGAGCGTCAAGGTGCAGGATAGCTCTGTCCTGGTGGAGGGCAAGCACGAGGAGCGCGAGGACGATCACGGCTACATTACACGCAACTTTATCCGGCGCTATTCTCTGCCCGAAGGATACGACGCAGAGAAAGTGGTCTCCTTCCTGTCTTCGGACGGCGTGCTCACCGTGAGCGTCCCCAAGCCATCGGCTATCGAAGAAAAGGGGGCCGAGAGGCTTGTCCATATCCAGCAGGTGGGACCCGCCCACCTTAACATCAAGCAGAACGAGCAGCTAGAGCAAAACAACGGCAATGACAAATAAGTGGAGCCCCTCAAACCATTCTAGATTTAATCATATTCAAAGACCATAATCTTTTTTGTACACTCTAGTTATCCCTGGACACTCGCACTAGTTATAAGGAGTGTCCTGTAGTAATCTTAATTTTAAGCAAAACGACTGTAATTGTGTTGGCTTTCTAAGACTACCAAATATACATACATATAAACCCATAAAATATACTTTTATCATTCTCTATTTATGTTTTGAATGATAGTGTGGGCAAATGCCATCGGGTTTTACTGTGCGCTGCATCCGATTTCAAATTCCGCACATAACCAATATTTTGGACATGAGTGTGAATTTCTTGCTATCCTCATCACTCTTTGAACTTGCAATCAGCTGCTGTTGCCATCGCTGTATTTGTACATGTGCAGAAGCAATTTCAAAATACAAAGCCCTATTTTCTGTATTGTTTTAATATTTATGCAAATTGGGACGATTCTTTGTACATACTCACTCAGCTCAATATTTTGCCTTCCAATGTTCGTCAGCTGCTGCTACCTTCGATGGGTGCACTGGTGTGAGTGTGTACATGCATACATATGTATGTATATATGTATGTGGGTTATACGAGCTAAAATGCATCCATCTTTTGCACATTGCCAACTGCAGCTACTACTGCAACAAACTGCACATATTTTTTAAATTCTGCTTCACTTGAGATTGCTTAGCAGCAAGCAGCAGCAGTGGCTGTTAAAATGTTTGCTACAAGAAAAAACGCAAACACAACGATACGAACACATGCATACATAAGAACAGACGTTGCGCAGGTTCAATGCACCTTCCAGAAAATATCACTGCACTGGGCCGCTCGAACGTGCCTTTAAACATTTAAACAATTGAATTCGCAACAACTTCTATAAGAAAAGAAAATGCTTTAAATAAACGTGTTTGTATGTACTCCCATATGTAGAGAAACTCTCAGAGATTTCAAGAACTTTCTCACGCACACACACAGCCATACACCGGCATTGTGGTGGTGCCGGCTGTGCCAGAAAGAGTGCGAAGCTTCGAGAGAGGGCGAGAGAGAACGAGAAAACAGCTTGTTGCTTGCGCGAGTGTGCGTGAGCAGGGCGTCGGTATAAAAGGCCGACGCAAAATGCGACAGTTAACAGTTGCATTCGAATTTCATGTTGTAAAAGCCTCAACGTGAGAGAATATATACAATTTTGTCCAGACAAAGAGTTTAGTGAAAAGAAATATTAAAATGTCGCTTGTACCACTACTAAGCCTGGCCCGCGAGCTCGAGCATGACTACCGCAGCGCCTACAACAACGAGTGGGATCACTTTCTGGAGGATGACTTCGGTTTTGGGGTCCATGCCCACGATCTGTTCCAGCGTCCGCGTCTGATGCTGCCTCACCACGGCTCCTCCTTGGGGCGCCGACGCTTCCTGCCGTACGAGCGCAGCCACCACTACTCACATCCCCATCAGTTGGTGCCACGCCGTCAGTCGGGCGGAGGCCAGAACTCGCTGCTGCCGGTCATCGGCAAAGATGGCTTCCAGGTGTGCATGGACGTGTCGCAGTTTAAGCCCAACGAGCTGACCGTGAGGGTGTTGGACAAGACAGTGGTGGTCGAGGGAAAGCACGGTGAGCGCGAGGACGGGCACGGAATGATTCAGCGACACTTTGTGCGCAAGTACACGCTGCCAAAGGACTTTGATCCCAACGAGGTCGTGTCTACTGTCTCCTCGGACGGCGTGCTAACCTTGAAGGCGCCCCCGCCGCCCAGCAAGGAGCAGCCCAAGCCGGAGCGCATCGTTCAGATCCAGCAAACCGGTCCTGCGCACTTGAGCGTCAAGGCTCCCGAGGGGGCTGCAACTGCAGTCGCCGCCGATGGCAAGACCGAAAATGGCGCTGGCGAGAAGATGGAGACGGGAAAGTAGACGGGGCGTAGCGAGAGCACCGGGTGAGAGGAGGCTTCGCTGGCGAAAGCGGAGTGTTGCAGCGCTGCTCGGAGAGTGCAAGACTAAAAGGATGCCGTTAGACCATCTCACACAGAACAGACACAAACATCGTATTACACGCCCCAACGCACACACACACACACACACACAAATGCACACTTGTCATCACATTTTAGTGTTAAGCTGTTTTAAAATCCCATTAAATAATAAACGCTTTGTATTAGTCGCTATAATTAGGCTACGAATATACATATGTATCTATGATTACTAGAGAATCGGATTCTCGCTTTAATATTCTACTTTTTTGTAACAGAACAGCCGCAACACTCGGAGAGAATTTTGCATTTCTTTTGTGAGTAATTAAATAAAATATAAAGAAAAGAATTTCCAGTTGTCTAGTGTATTATTTATGTCCGCGGTTGGCGGTTCGTTGGCTTTTTCGGTTCCTGCATATGGATCTCTTTCCCTTCCAACAAAACACCTTTTCGCCATATGGATAATGTAATCATTTGCACATATTTATTTAAATATTTAGTACATAATAAAAAATTTAGTTGTCCCTTTTATGTTTATTGGTTTCTATGCTCGTAACTCGTAGCGATCATAAGTATATACTGTAATGCTATATAGTCTATCTCTAAAACGGCTTTCATTCATATCTTTCAGCGAGAGTGTGGAGCGCGAGAGAGAGAGAGGAAAGTAAGTAAGTGTGTAGTAGACAGACTTCTCTCTCTCTCTCTCTCTCCCTCACATGGCTTCGCATGTTTAACCGCGAAAAAGCTTTTAGTGGTTGTCATGTTGCTGTTGTTGTTTTTCTTGTTAAGTAAAAATGTTGCTACTTCTGCAGTTGGTTGTTGTTGTTGTTGTTGTCAATATGTATGCTTGCATTTATGTATGTATGTAAGGATGTACGTTTGCATTTATGTATGTATATTCAATGACGCTTAATCACAGATCAATTTTTAAAATTTCATTTGACTTAGAAGTTAAGAAACAAAGTACACAATTCACATCATCAGACCATGACGATCCTTCGATCCTACGATCCTTTCTCCATCATTCCATCTCGTACTAAATATTACTTTCGTTTGTTGGTTTTTGTGGATTTTTTTTTGGCTTTGGACAGCGGGCTGTGGAACTCAAATGAAATGTCTGGTGAATGTGGGATGTTGGATGTGCTTTTTGGGTTTGTGGATCACGAGTGCAGAGACAAATTAGCGACTAAAACTAGTTACACACATTCTTGTTCTTTCCAAATAAAGAACACATTCCACACCTGCTGTTATCGTATCGTACAGTATTTTCTTCCTTTAAGTGGTTTTCTTTGCAGTCTCAAATTGTTTATGGGGTTTTGCTATAATATGTAAAACAAGGAGAAGAATAACTAAGTGAATTCTCCGCTTGGCAGGAGTTGTTAAAGCAGGGCGTGTGCGGTATAAAATAAACATGTCCATCTCCATCTGTGAATATCTTGTATAGTGGATCGTTGGTCGGCCTCGGACCAGCGATAAATACTTGAGAACAAAGGAGTTCCGGCGCGGGGAGGGTATTGGGATAAAGAGAGCTCTTAGAGGGGGGGCTTCAATCACTTTTTGATGAGACTCTCGCAGCTGCTGCTGAGATTTGGCAACGACTTAAAGAAGAGACGCGACCGATCTATTTGGCCATTGGCGGCACTGTGTCCCTTGCACCTGCCCTCTGGTCCAGCGCAGCCGCCGTTCACGCCTCTGTCGAAGGAGCGGTGCATGACCAGAGTGGGCTGCGGATGCTGACTGGCGTAGGCGGCTGGCGGGGACAGGGGCGATGTGGGCAGGTCAATGTCCAGCACGGTGTCCGTGGCACTAGCCTTCAGCTTGGGATCTGAGTAGCGGCGCAGCTCCTCTTTGTTATCGCCCTTGCCCAGACAGTCGGCGGCACAGCAGCCGATGGGCTGGTCCGATCCCAGGATGGTCGAGTGGCGGTAGTCAATCTTTGGCGGCGTGCTGTAGTCGTACGGGTGCACAGCGGTGTCCAGGCCCACGCTAGGGTCATTCAGCATATCACGGTTCTCCAGAAAGATGGACGAGTTAGAGTAGCGCTTCGTCTGGTGCGGCTTGTATACGAATCCGCCCAGCCCATTGGCCACGGCATGCGACACCCCGGAGCTGATCGAGGGCGCCTTCTGTTCACCGCTGCCTGCAAACGGAGAGCAGTACACATTATGAACCACTCTATTTAGAAAGGAAGAGAATCCACTCACCACTGAAGCTGCTGAGCTGGAGGGCGTGCTCGCGGCCCGTGTCTGTAGATATGCCGCTGGCACTGAGATCCTGCCGCGAGCCGACACACAAATCAGTGGCAGAGCCACGACTCGAGCCCTCCGAGTGCTCCAGCACGTTGTGTATGGAGTCGTGAAAGGGCGTCATGCTGCCCGATCCCTGGGGACATGGCCGGAACGAGGAGATCTGCGACACCACGTCGTCCAGCGCCCAGTCACGGTCGTAGTTATGCTGCGACTGCGAGCACTCAATGTTGGCAGCCACCGCCACCTGGCCCAGTGGCTGTCCCGGTAGCTGCTGGCGCTGTCCCAGTGGGTCTTCGGTTTGAGTGCAAGCGCTGCTACTGCTATGTGGCACCTCCAGCTCTGCGGCTAACTGCAGCATGTGGTGCGGCGAGGCATTCAGCAGCCGCTGTTGCATCTGTTGCTGGTTCAGGCCGCCCGCACCCGTCCCGCTCTCCAGTGCCACACAGCTCGAATCGTGTGCGGCATGTGCTGCTGCCACGCCAGAGGCATTGATCTCCACCGCCCCACTGCATGCTCCACCGTGTGAAAGCGGCTCACTGAAGTGCTGATGATGACGGGCGGCGACTGGTGAAGGCGGTGCCAATGGATGGATCTTCTCCGGCGCATTCTGAATCAGCAGGATTCTGTGGAGGGATAGAAAATAAGTTGCATGAGTGCAAATGGTAGAAATACAGAATAAGTTGTTCCTTATGGAATGGCTGACTTTTCCACAGCTATGCTATAGCTACTTAAATATCTTGAAGTGGATTTTAGCGTATGGATGATTAGGGAATAACTTTACATTTGCTTTCTTTGGTTATATTCTGACTGCAGTTGAAAATTTTGAAGGTTTTCTAAATTAACTGTAGCCCAAAGAGAACTCTTAAATAAAATGGCAGCCTGATAGAGTTATAGGAAACCTATTCTAATTGTAAAAGTGAAGATTTCTGTGCGTAGTTTTTCGCCATGCTAGGGCTCCGTTATGCTGACCTGTTGCGTGCCTTCCAGCGGTGGCAGAGATGCAGATATGCCTTACACTGGATGTACATGAAGACGATGCCGCCGGTGAGTCCCACCGTGACTACGGCCAGCTTTGTCCAGAAGGGCCAATCTATTACGAGCACAGAGAGAACGTGTAATTAGAAGCTATAAGCAGTTTTCAGTAATGACAGCCCAGCGATTCGGTTCACGGGGGGCTAAACAATTACACAATTACAGATATTCTGTGTAGTTATCTGACCCGCATGAACCTAAAGCTGGCACTGGCGCTGCAGTTGGAGCTGGAGCTCTGGCAACTAATTGCGAACGAGAAGTACCTATGAGACCACGTTGCACGTCGTCTGCAGCCCGCTCGATGAGCACACACAGAGACCAGATGACGCACAGGGCGGCCGCGCAATGGAACAGCACCGAGCAGCAGAGGCGCCGCCGCTCAATGCCGGAGATGTCAAGGCTGCGCCACTGCAATGGAGACGAGCCCAACCGCAATGGGGAGACACACACAGCAACATCCCCATCAACATCAACATCCGAGTCCAAGTCCAATTCCAATCGATGCAGCAGAAGCCAAAACAATGCCAAGACGAAATGAAATAAATTAGATGCGGATTCGAATGGAAACTGGAGCCGGGGACTTACCTCGTTGAATGGTTTGATCTTAGTGTGCATGATGAAGGGGAACTTGCACAGCTCGCAGGAGTTCGTCTCGGAGGCGGTCAGCCATTGCTGCAGGCATGCCTGGTGCACGTACTTGAGGCTACCGGAGCAGTAGCAGGGCGTCAACAAGGGATTCAAAGGATCACTCTCGCAGTGGCAGATGCGGCAGATGTCACCGCTGTTTTGCGAGGCCTGGCTGCTGCCAGAACCGAATCTGAAATATACATAGATACGAATATTATTAGTCCCTCGCTTGTAAAGTTATGAAATGTATAATGAATCCCACATTTGGGACCCTCTCCCCTCTATCAATCCTGTCTGCTCGCTCATCACCAACAGAAATTTATCTTTATCTGCCTTGATTGGCAGCACAAAAAGGCAGACTGCGGTGCTCAGGAGGAGGTCCGCCTTTGTGCCTGTTGCCCTTTCAGCGATGTATTGGAATTGAAAATAAGTGATGCCTCAGCTTCTGTTATACTCATATATTAACCTCATTATGCCAATTACAATACACAACGAATGGACAGTGCGTGTCAGCAGCTTAAGTCACAGTTGAAGTCAAAACAAATGCCTCAAATTTCAACGAAATGAAGTGGCTCAGAGTTCTGCAGATCGTAAATATAAGACACGAAAGATATCGAAAATAGTGAATAATAAATATCATGATTTGTACCCATTGAGGGGTTGAATTTTGAGAAGAATTAAGTCATCAAAACGTATCTATTGGTCGTCATCGAGTTAAGTCACTGATCGAATAAGACATCGAGTTTTCCAGAGGTTGAGTCAGCAATTAGCAAAATTCAATTATGAAGCATCATTAAATCAAATAAAGAATAAGTAAGTACATATAAACTATGGAATAAATTAACTAATCCAATGGCGATAATTAACGAATAAATGAATTTATTTTCCATTAAAGCAGCAATCGTTAAATATACAACACTGACGACAAATTATATGACGATCATTTAATGGACACATAAATTCCGCGGAATTAACACAAATCTTGGGTGGGGTGTTCCTACAGCTGTGAAACGCACTGTACACAACCCCTTAAACCAATATATGTATGCACATATAAAATCATTACGCCTGATAAGCCAAACCAATTCCATTCATCTTTTTGCATTCATTTTTAAAGCATAAATCAATATAAATTGTGGGAGACCCAGATACGAGTATGTATGGATGTATGTTTGTACATCTGAATAATTTTAGGGGGAAATTTCAATGAAAGCTTTCATTCTGATCTCTGTGGCTTCGATTGAATCAGAATTGACAGCTTTTAAAATAAAGAACATGCATCGAATCACGTACTGTGGTACTGAGTAAAGTTGAATGGAATCTATGTACATGGCCACAAAAATCACCAAAAATTGTGGAATTGAGTACTATACATAAAGGTCAAATAGAAACGAAAACGAAACAGCAAGTAATCTGAATTTCAACGAACCAACTATCAACAATGTATTTATAAAAGATAACACTTAGAAGCGAATTCATTCACGATTCATTGAATTCAAAAATTTTTCGACTAATTAATAAATTCGGAGAAGTGAAATTTCTATAATCCATTTTGGCAGCCGAACTGAAGAATGCGCATAGAAACCCGGTTGTGTTAGTGGCCTCACACTGTTGACCCCATCATATGCATGAATACATACATACATACATACATATGTAAGCCCCAATGTAATCAAATGCATATTTATAAAGTAGTGCTACTTGGACTTTGCGAAGGGGCGATTCGATGGAGGGTTGAGTGATTAGCATGTGTGTGTATTCCTTTTCCCCTGCCTTTCGCCAGTGAGCATTCACTTTTCCAAGTTCCTCGTTGAGGCTCCCCTTTGGGTCTGTGGCAACTTCTCCTCTGGACAAAGGCAATTAGCCTTTGTTGGCCGCCCTATCATTATGGCTGGAACACACGCCCGCCCACCACCAACACCACCACTTGTGAGCGAGTGTACCTGTGTGTGGGACAGTAGTATCTAATCTAAGTAAGGGCCAATGGATGGTAGAGAACTTTTACTTTCTACCTTTTATCTACTCCCATCTCCCATACCCTCCACTCTCTCTCTCTCTCTCTCTCTCTGTGTGTGTGTGTGTGGTGGCACTTGTGTCGGCTTCTATTTTAGAGTTCAGCCCGCAAGTGCGTGGTTGAGTCGAAGGACAGAGCCTGCGACCAGAACAAATGGACAAATGGTAAGAGCCAAAGCCCAGGCAAAGCCAAAAGCAAAGGCTCCTACTAAACACATTTGTTGTGGCTGTCAACCGCGGCATGGTCATGGACGTGGACGTGGACATGGGAGTAGATTTGGATGTGCGGACATGTATCCCTCTGTCTAATGCTCGTGTTTCGAGTCAATAGACTGTCCTTGGATCGATGAATCGCATTTGTGGGCTATACCGCAAAAGAAGCTTCCATGCTTAAGTTCATAAAGTACACAAATAAAGTACATAATACACTGCAGAAAAAAGGAGTCACCTTTTGGAAAAACTAAAAGTAACAAAGCTTTCAGAAGCGAAATAAAACTTAGTTCTTATTTGCAAATAGAGAAATAAAATCTAGTCATAAAAGTGGCTTATGGCTTATGGACATCATTGATGCATAATACTGCATAATTATGTATGTATGTACATATGTATGTATATTTTTGATGTCTTAAGTTTTGCCTTTTCAAGTGCCAGTTTCCTAAGTGTAGGTCGTACATATGTTTGCCTCTTAGATAGTTATCCCTTTTAGGGCCCTCCTTTCTGCTTCGATGGATGCCAGCCAGCCGAAGACGCCAAAACAACAACATTTATATGCGTAAGTCGCAATTTTTATGACTTTATTAGGCTTTTGGGGAGCTCCAGACAGTCGCTGGCTGTTCCTACTTCTCACCTCCTGGTCCATGAGTCCATGTGTACTCAGTGGCATATATGTATACATTATTCCTCGTTGTCGGGTTGGGGGGGAACACTCAACAAATTCCACAAATTTTCAACACAATTAGATCGGAAATGTCGATTCAAAGGAATGATTATAAATAAACTTTTGTGCATACGTACATACGTAAATACATACATACATACATATGTACACGTACACGTTCGATCACTCAGAATTCTACAGAACGTGAGAGAGCAGCCGTATTTCACACAAAGATTTATCATGGTTCGCGGGTTATTACTTTCCAAGCAATTTCGCTGTGGCTCTCCCTGCCCCTTGCATATTTCATATAACAGTTTTTATATTGTACTTTATCAAAGGGCATCTATAAGTACGGACAAAACAAACATTTGCAATGCTATCGCATTACGCCCTGTGAGGAGGGACAGGCAGGTGGGGGCTAGGGTTTCAACAAAGTCGAAAAAGAAAACAACACGAAACTTTTTTGCCCCCCCTTTCGGATCTTGGGTTTCCGTTGCAAAATGCAGTGTTAAGCACTTTTTCTCTGTTGATAGGTTACCCTTTGCTTCCTTTTTCCAAGAATATCAGTCAAAGTGAGAGCCTATTCTTTAATTCTGGGAACACTATCAGCAAACAAAATTATATTATAGCAATGAAAATATGAAAACAGCACAAGCTAGAAATCTAGATTACTCGCCACCTACATACATATGTACATACATACATAGATATACAAATGATCATATGTATGTATATGTATGTGTACATTGATAGATTTAGCTTTACATATCTGTCTCTTTTCTATCAGTCATGCAGCGTTGGAATGGCTCTTTGGTTGGAGAACCGAACCTGGTAAATGTACAACATTGTGTGTACTTGGGCTATCTTCCCACTGTTATCGATGGCAAACACAATAAATAATCAGTAGAGTTGTTCGGATTATTGATAGTGTTGTCTTTACGAAACGATTCAGGTAGGGTGACGATGATGATGAGCAAACCAAGTGGTGGGTAAAACCTATTCCATCATGATGGGAATGCCTTAACTGGTAGCAAGATTACTCTTACTCAACAGCTTACTCTCTCATTATCTTCGTTAGACATTGTAACATGCTCTAACATCTTTTCTTCTCCTTCCAGCTTTTTAATTTCAGAAAGACAGAGAGAGAAAGAGAGAGATTCAAATCTGGGTTGCATTTAGACGACCATTGTACTCAAATTTAATTACAACTAAATTAGCGCATTTTATTTCGTATTTCATTTCAGTAACAGTCCAACGAAACAGGGCACGCCCTCCCTCCTCACCCTAACGACAAGATCCGACATATAATCGTGATATGAAGACCGGACGGAGGGGCTTGTGGGGGGTGTCTGTCGCGGAGTCGAATCAACTGTTGTTGTGCTTTGTTTTTTCAGCGCTTTGATATTTTGCGCATTATTTTTTGTGTGGCTGGGCTGTGCCTGTGTTTTGGAAACTTATTTTTAAGCCCCAACTGGTTTAAGTTCGAGGTAATGCCAGGCAATTAATGCAAAAGTTATACAGAGCGGGAGAGAAAAAGAGAGAGAGAGAGAGATGGGGGCGCCAAATATAATGTGGTACGCACATGGAGTTTCCTTTGTTCGGCAACCTATTCGACAGTACAGTAGAACATCCGTAGAACGAACAGCCACGGCAACTGCCTGTCTCTGTTTATGGATCATTCATTGTAGCAATTTTTCCATATAAATCTTATATGAAAATAATTATTCTTATCCATTGTTTCCATTTTTACCATCTTTATGATGACAAAGAAGTGTCATAAATGGTCATGCTTTAAGAATACTGTATGTCAATATGCCGATACTGCCAATTTGCCATTTGAATGTGTCCGTTCTGTTATGGAAACGAAAACTTTGGGAACATGTTTTTTAGTTGGCAATCAATCTTTGAATTCTATCTTTCTGCAGAAGCTCTGTAGAAGTTGGAGTGTGACTAGTTCCACTGTACCGGCTAGAACACACCCTTCTCTATACCGCCCTCTCTCTGTCTATGTGAGTCATGCAACAATAGTTTGCGAAAGCCTTATCAGCTGTATACCTCGCTCTGCTCCACTTTACATTTTCATTATACTCTGTAAATATTTGGACGTAATTGCCCAAGCCAAAGCTCTTGCCGTGCAACATGTTCGCACATACATTCATCCATGTATACATTCATATTCGTATACGAGTAGTATATGCATTTAACAGCCCACCACATTTGCCAATATTTATTCAACAGAAACACGAGAGAGACAAATTTCAACAGCTCAACGACAGATTAGATTTGTGATGTGTGGCTGTGCCGTACTGCTTGCTTTACTGCTGGTGATAAGCCCTTCAAAGTGCGGACATGTGGGAGAGTTTGCACCGCGAGAGTGTTGACGGGTTCGTGTCCGCTCAGATTAAAGCGTCACAGCTCCCCCGGCGGCTATCAGAGTGCAATAATTATGGCTAGCAAATATAGCCAGTTGCGATCTCCCACACATTTGCTAAGGCATGCAAATCGCAGCGAAAGTGTTGACCCGACGACACTGAATAAACTTTATATATAAATCGCAACAAATTACCAATTAGTCAAGCAGATAGCAGGCGGCAAGCGCCAGCTGTCGGTGTCCGGCCACTTTAACACTTGAACAACATTATAAATCCAAGTACTTTGCATTTCAAATGGAGCCGATCTGAGGGAGATCTTGTTGAAAAGCTTAATCTATCGCTCCCCCAATGAATATAATTAAGTGCTCACTTAATGGTTGTCATTAGAAGGCGATAAATGTTGATTTCTTAACCGCAATAAAGGGGAATTTAAATTTTAATTCGAAATGGAGCAAAATGAATCTGGTCCCATCTGCTTGTGAATCATAGAAAGGTTCTGCTATGCATACGAAAGTGTTGAGATTGTCGCCAACTGGATGACAGCGCTCGGATTTATAAAGAAAATTGGGTTTGGGGGAAATCTCCCTTAGTCACAGTCCAGAGCCAAAAAAGCGTTTTGCTCCAATAAAGTAATTTCAACAGAATCAGAATGTAAACGCAATTATCAGCGAAATCAGTAGAGAAAACACACAATTATTTCGACTCCCCAAACGTTTGGTTGTCGTCTACCAGCTATAAATAAACAATGGACAATGACGATGGCTGATGGCCGCGGTCCGATCCGAGTGCCAAGAAGAGAATGAAATGTCAGGTCCCGGCGCACCATCACCCACAAGACCCATTCAATTGCGTGCATGCACTTATTTCGGTTTCAGTTGTACTTGAATGTTGGCCCCAGAATACTTAATTTATAGGGTTCTTTTGCTGGCTGCTGGTCGTAATGAATATGTTTTGCCGTTGCACGCCAAACTATGCGACACTTGGCCGTGTCAAGGGCACGACACGGGGAGGGATAGAAAGAAGTTTTGGATGGTAGAACACACACTCACCTGACATTGGAATAGTGATGACCGGAGTTCCAATCCACATGCTCGATGTCTGAAGACGTTTTGGCGTTATCGCAAGGCATCGCTCGTCCGGTCCGGGGATAATGAATGGGGGCGCGTACTCCCTCTCTTTAGCTGTTGGAGATCGCGGCAGGGTATCGCATAGTCGTACAGACTAGGGTCTGTTTCTCTTTGGGGCTGCGACCCCTAGGGTTCAGTTCGCTTGTCTTTGTCTTCGCTGCGCGCTGAATGGTTGGGCCTGGGTCCTGGGCCTTTTGTTTATTTTCAATGATAAACAGATGCTGTCGTCCTCTGGCTGCTGCCGCTGCTTTATTTATAGCAAACTCAGCTTGATATTTTACCAATTTCGCTGGCTCTTGGCTCGTTTCAGTTCGATTTTTGCAAATCTATTGCACTTTTATGTTCTTTCGGCTCTGGGCTCTGTGTTTGTGTTGGTGCGTCTATTATTATATACTTTTGCTGCTGCACAAAGAATGGTTTCTTCGCTTGTATTGATATTTTTCCTTTTGTTGGGGCCGTGTCACAATGCTTTCGGGCCCGTAATCTGTTTGCTTTCACAAATTGTACATATTTTTCTCACTGTCTATTACAAATTAAACACAAAGGCATCCTGATTTGTCCAGGATATGAAATTTTCTAATTTCAGACAAAAAAGGTCCCCGTTGTTTACGTCCGCCGCGAAAAATATGCAGTGTGACTGCTGATTCATCTATAAAATAAATAGTCTTATCCCTCAGAAATATACCGCAATATACCATGTCATTATAATAATATACCGTAAATACACTGACGGACACGACAAGATGCGTTGATATTCCTCGATTTTGATATTCGGTTCAATATTACTAGCTAGTTAGCCCTTTCAGCCATAAACAAATAATTTTATCCAATTCCTCAATTAATTTTGTTCAAGATTGGCTACTTTTTATAACTATTTTTGATTGGATTGTTTACATAATAAGGTTCAAACAAAAGCGGCCAAAGCATAAAACGAAAGGGTGAACCATCTCCAGATTAAATGTACTTTTATATACCGAAATACCGTAAATATACCAAAAAAATATCGGTAGTTGTGTGCGATAAACGGAAAGAACTCGGCGGTATTTTGACTTGATTTTGAAAATAATAATAGGGCCACAAAAGGGTACATTTCCATTTTGTCCAAATAAGGAAAAATCAAAATATCTACCATGCACCAAGTAGAATGCAATTAAAACACCGTATATGCTCCTGTTATAGTGTACGCGTGTTTATTTTTCGTATGTTCCAATAATGATCTCTACAGAAAACGGGTTGATTTTGTGTTGGCCTTCGATTTATGCAACGATGTTGAAGCGTAGAATTTGTTTCGTTTTCGGTTCTTTTTCATTTCGGGGATGTTGGACATGTGTTACGATTAATTTCTGTTGAGTTAAGGCGTTAATAAGAGGTAATGAAAATAATTTAAAGTCCCGCCACTTACAATGTGTATATAGATTTCACGTTGGATCCCTGCTTCACCATGGTATCCTTATGAAGTTGATACTGCAGCGAGTTCTGGCGTCCCAGACGCAAGGCATCGCGCAGCTTGTGGCCAATCTCCAGAGCAGCTTCCTCGTTGTTTCCATCGGCCGTCCAAATGGCTAAACGACGAGTGCACACAGTTAGTCAGGAGATTCATAGAATGGGCATTGATTAACTTACAGATTTTGTTACTCTTGCCACGAATGTTAACGACAGCACCGCAAATCTGATCCGAATGATCAAAGGCCTCGCCAATCAGGCACAGCAACTGATGGATAAGTAAATAGTTAAATAGTTGTTACGTGATGTACGATGGCTTCCCCGCTTACCACATCGAGCCACAAATTATCCAAATCGCTCTTTGAGCTCTTGTTGAGGGTGATCACCCAGCGACCGCCCTGCTTGTTGGCAGCATCTTCCCACATGGGGCTGGAAGATGAAGTATTCAGTTGTAATACGGGCGGATCCCGGCCACAACCTTTTTCCACTCACCGTATTCCCTTCTTGAAGAGCGAGTAATCACTGCCCAGTTTGATCTCAGATGGAGGCTTGATATGGTTGTATAGACTCCAGAAGTCCTCGACGGCATCGAAGCTTGTGATCTCATTCTGCATGTCCTCCCACGACTTTGTACGATCGTTCTCCAAGTACCAGAGGGTCCATGTGTTCTGTAGCGGGTGCTTGAACAGATGCTCGGTGCGAACATCGTCACCGGCCTCGATAGGCTTGGCATCATCCTTAGGCTGAGCTTGAGCTGCAGCCGGGGCCGGAGCTGCGGCAGGGGCAGCAATAGCGACAGCTGGAGTGGGCTCCGGACGTCCAGGGGCAACTGTATTGGCAGCCGGGTTGCCACCCTGATCGGCGGTGGGAGCACTTGTCTGTGGGGAGAATGAACAAAAGACACAAAGAGAGGGGAAAAGAGATTAGCAAACTGCTGTGGGCAAACACTCAGCGGAACCGAGTTCGGGTTGGGATGTTTACTTTGAACATAGACTTGGGATTGGCAAAGTTCTTCATTCTCTGAAAGTCGCTCTGCATGTTGGTGGCCGTGTGTGGATGATTCTGTGGCGATTTGATTTGATTTCGATTAGATTCTTGATTCTTCACGCTGCTTCTGCCCGGAGGAGAGACGATCAGTCGCTGATTCACTTGTCGCTATCGTTTGTCTGTGTCTGTGTCTCTGTGAGTGAGTGTGTGTGTGTGTGCTGCGAGCGAGCGAAGCTTTTTCTGTTTCTTTCGTTTCTCGGTTTTCGTTTCTCTTGTGTGTATATGGCGGCCGGGTGGAATTACTTGCTGAATTTCTTGATATCTGACTGCTGCACTGGGTTTAAACGGACTGGAGATCGAGTGCTCGCTTTTCACGTCTTTTAATTTGGAAAAAAAACAACAAATATAATTTGAAAAAAACTTGTTAAACTTGTTGTAAATGGATGTACGGTACGGTAAGTTGGCGCTTTTCTTTGTTCGATTCGAAAAAAATTTTAATAAATAAAATTTATTCCGTTTGTAATCATTGAGAAATTGGTTTTTACTGCGAACTGACTCCGGCTACTCCCGATACGAAAGTGAAGTAAGTTGCCCTAAAAAACTTCTACACTCACACGCACGCACGTATTTGACACAAAAACACAGATTGCCTGTTGGAAAAATTTGTAGGTATTTTTGAGTTAAAGGGTTTTCACTGAAAATTCTGCCAGATTCGAGCAGAACAAAGAGTTTCTAGCTAAGTTTTTTGACTGGGTCGCGAGGCGGCAACGCGGATTACCAAAAAAAAAAAAGGTGGTGAGAAGACGAGAGAAGAGAAAAGCAACGGTTCAGGCGATGCAATGAAAGTCGTGGTCGGCTGCCGTCGCCATGCCAGAAATTATTTAACTGTTGTTCGCTGCCTCTGCTTCTCAGTGCTTATTGCAGTAATTTACTTTTTTTGTTTCTCTGCTTTACCTATTTATGCTGTATACACACATACACACGCACGCACACATACAAGTACAACCGATAGCGATGTGTGTGCGATTGTCTTGACAAATTCCAGCGACGGAGCAGCGAAAAAAAGTGTGGTATGCAAATGGTGAGCGTAAACGCGAGCGAGAGAGTTATGACGTTGACAACAGCAAACGTGCAAATAACAATTAACGGTGAGTTTTTTCTGCTAATTGCGTGAAAAATTACGGGTGCTTTACTGATGGATTTGGTGAATGAGAAGAGTCGTCCTCTGCGATGATGCCACGCCAACGCCAGCTGCACGCTTTTGCTCGACTGTTTCTGCTTTCGCAACCCTGCTTAGCCTGTGTGTGCCACGGCTGAATCTGAAACCATGCGGCTATTTTTTCCTATTCGCGCTTACCTGCTCGGTCTCCGACACTACCATAGTTGTCGCTCTTAGCGCGTGGGTAACAAATACTTAAACACGCACTTAATTTGCGTGAAAGGCTAGCGGTTCTATTTAGTTTTACTAAATTCTTTTGGTTAACTCTAGTGTAGGGTTGTTGGGTCAAAAATATATCAGTATATCGATGTATCGATATTTTCCAAAAATAAAAATATATTTATATCGGTATTCTATCTATCGATACGATCGATGCGATGTTTGATGTGTCCCGTCACTATCACGTTGTCCGATATAAGTGCGGGCGGAATTTGAAAATTCAAATTGGTTGAACTTGAAACCGAAACTGAATTTCAATTTATTAATTAATTTTGAATTGAACACGAAATGCGTATGCACCTAATTTGATTAATAGTTGTTTGTGTATATGTTTCTGGACTACTAGTGGAAGATGGTTGTTTAGAACGATTGGTATTTAAGTGCCTGGCGCAAGGTCATGCAATCAACCTCGTCGATCTTGCAAGTATTCGCCTTTATATTGATCTCCTCCTCCTGCATGACCTGGACATGCATCAAGTACCGCATCGATGCCTTGTTCTCGTTCAGCTTCTGATTCAGCTTGCAGACGGAAGCCTTCAGAGCCTGCAGCTCGTTGTAGAGCGCATCCTGGACCATGTCGCAGGTCAGCTCCAGTCCCGGGCGATGGGCGCGATTGCTGAGTCGCGTCTGGCAGAGGGTAATGGCACGCTGCTTGTCCATCATCTCCTTCTCCAGATCGGTCATGTTGCGCTGCACCTGGTGAATGTGGTCCATGGTGTCCTTGTGCTTGTTCTCCAGGCACTGCTTCACGTGCTTCGTCTCGGCAATGCGCCGCTCAAAGGCCTCGTTAGTGCGGTCCGTCTGGTTCTGCATGTCCTCGCAGACCTGCTTCAGCAGCAGATCGATGTAGGCGCGCAGCTGGCCGGCCGAGACCAGAGCCTTGGCATTGGCCTCCAGGTTCTCGTAGGTCTGGGCCTGCCACTCGGTCAAAGAGAATTGGCTGGGAAATAGATCAAAAGGCAATATAGCCACCCGCCTTCCAACAGCGTACCACCGACCACCTACCAGTGCGCCTTGGACAAGTCCTGACCCTTGCCGAGGTCATGCTGGAACTCCTTTAGCTTGAGATTCTTCTCGTCAATGGCCAGAGATTTGTCCTTGGCGGCCAGATCTTGGTCCAGCAGAAAGATAGCTGCACGCAGCTTGCGAATCTGCTCCTCGGCCTCCTTCAGGGCGGCATCGGCCAGCCCCTGACAGCCCTTGATCACCTTCAGCTCGCGGCGCAGCGAGCGATCCACCTCGTCATCGCACAGATCCACCCCGATGCGGCCCTCGCGCAGGATCAGGCACTGCTTGCAAATGGCCAGTGACTTGTCCTTGAGGAACTCGATGGCATTCAGCACCCTATTGCGATAGGTGTTCAGGGCCTCGTCCTCCAGCATGGCCGTCTTCTTCTGGCGATTCAGCTCATCCACCAGGAAGCGAATCTCGCTGGTGCGCTCGCGCATGTGGTGCTCCACCTCGCGCTGCCAGTTCTTGGTGGTGTCCTTCGTCTCGTCCACCACGCGACGCGATTCCCTGGTTTGGGAGAAAGTTGTGGAAATGCCAAACCATCCCCCACCCTTCGCTACAGATACTCACTCGACAATGCGCTCGGCCAGCTTCTCCTGGTCGCAGGTAATCCTAAACTTGATCTTGTTGTTGTAGTCCCAGTCCTCCTCGGAGTAGCGGGGCGGGCACTTGGCCACGGGCCCCAGATGCTTGCCTGCCAGCTGCATGCCATTGATGCGACGTGCCTTCAGATTGGGCAACATGATGAACGATGCTCTGTGCAGCAAAGATTGCGTAAGAAATATGAATGAATGTTCGCTTGGGGAACTTGGATTTGATTTGATTGAGAATAGAAAGGAGGAATGGGGATATGGCAGCTGAGTTCGATTCGATTGCCTTTAACTGGCACACTTTGCGATTGAGTTGGAAAAAATCTGTACCTGCCTGAATCTGATTCTGAGCCTGACTAGACTGACTCGACAGCTCGACTTGTTCCTATTCTCTCCCACGGGGTTCGTTAAATCGATTCATGCTAAGGAATTTACGGTTGCCTAGCGGTATTTATTGTTATGTTGCCCCTGCCCCCAGGCCACAGGCCCCAGCTGCTCCTCCTTGCCTCATCTGCGTAAAAAGTCATGCAGCCATTGCGCTTGTGCCGTGTGTCACCTGGCAGTCAGTCACTCCACAGAATTGGGCACAGAAGGAAACGCAACCGAGGAAAAAAGGAGCCTCCCAGCCTGGGCCCTAGTCCTGCTGCTTGTGGTCTCGTCTTACAGCATGTTTATAAATAGGTTTATGCCTAAAGACCCCCTACCCCAGAGAGTGCCTTGGGGCTCACTCCTGCTGCTCCTATTGATCGATTTATGCTAACATACTTTCGCTTTTGCTGATTTTCTCCTTGGTTTTTGGCAGTTTCTTGATACTTTTTACATGATTGCAAAGTTTTTGGCATTAATTATGCTAATCAATGCCCATTGCGTGACTTGCGGCTATTGGCGATGGGCGGGGATAAAAATAAATCCCTGTCAATGATTTTCCATTTCAACTAGCCGCAGTTTTAGAGCCTCAGTGCGGATTGGGAGGTTTTGACAATAATATAAATATCCCCAAATCATAGAATTGTTAATTAAAGTTGGTCCTCACAGTTGTCATAAAACTAACCCGCAGTTTGATGACAGTCACAGTTTTATAGCCACTGTTCAGCCCTCCAAAAAAAGCAAGCAGTTTAGCTTAACTTTTAAGCTGCTTAACCGCTTAGCGTTCGAGTGTATGATTAAATTCGAGTTCTCTTATTTTTTTTTTGTAAAATTAAGTTTTAATATATTACGATACATCATATACATACAGATATCCATACTATATATACGCAATGCTCTTACAGCTGAATGATACAAATGTACAATTTAATTAACTAGGATCGGATCTCTTCTTCATTGTTCTTCATTTCTCTGTTATATTTATTTTATGTTTCACTTTTTGGATTTCCTTGTTTCGGGTTTCGTTTGGCTTTAACGATTCTACATATGGCTTGTGGCGGCGTTTCCAGAACTCTTTATTGCGTCTGCTCTGCTATTATTTTGGTAATGTATGCAATTAGACATCCACATCCACCTCCACTGCAAACTGTCGTGTGTGTTTTTCGTTATGGTTTATTAACAGTGAACTTTGAAATTCTATTCCCCTCTTGGGAGTACTTTTCTTGCTAGTTAACCACTAAGTACATTGCTTGGAGTTGGCTAATTACACGGTTCATTTCAGCTGGACTGTACAGATCTGCTTAGTTATTGTATGCTGATGCTACTATTGAACCTCGGCAGCCGCAGAATAGTGAATAGTTCCTTCAAGGGCGCTCGACAATTGTTTAACTTGGCTATCTACGAATACGAACTGTGGTTACTCTCTCTATTTATCTTTATCTGTTGCTCTTAGGTTTCGCCCTTGGTTCGGGTCTTGTTTAAATTCTTTTATTTGCAATTTGTTGTTTATTGTAATTGGTAATTTGTTGCTAGTTTGTGGTTGCTTGTTGCTTCCTCTCGAGTGTAGGCAGTGTTTCATCATTCTTGTTTATTTGTTCGATAGTTATTTCTCGGTTCTCCCCTGGCTTCTCTTTTATATTACACTTTTATTTCTTAGCTTTAGCACATTGTTTTTTTTTCTTTTCAGAGAAAGCTACTCATCTCCTTCCACGGGTGTGCCCTGCCTTCTTCTTATACAATAAATATATGTATATAGAAAATGATTGTTTAATGATATACAAAATAGTACACTTAGCAGTAAACAAAACCAAAAACACAAGAAAATAAGTTGTACAATGAATAAAATATATGTATTTATATATACTCGTATTTCAATTGCATTATTAATTAATCTGCATACAAATATCTCTGCTTTCCTCTCTCTCTCTCTTATTCTCTCTGTTTCCTTATTATTATCTTTTTAATAGTTTTCATTTTCTGTACTTTAGTTGTTAGTTTTCATCATTTGTTAAGTTCTTTATTCGCTTCACTTCGCAGCCCGCACTCTGCTCCCTATTTTCATCAACTGCTTGTAACAAAAATAATTGCTTCTGAGGTATTTACTTTTAGTTTATATAAATATTCTTTCATAACCATTATAAGTAATGTTTTAGGTTTTAGTTGCTTTCGTTTTCAATAGTTTTTCGTTTCCCTTTGTTTCTTTTTTTCTTTTGTGTTTATTTCTGTTTTTTTTCTTTCTTTTGTTTTGTTTTGTTTTGTTTAATTTTATTTTGTAGTTGTCTTGTCTTTTTAAACAATTCAAAGCACCTTTTGATTATATTTGACATCGTAATTTTCGTTATCTTTTTTCTTTATAGTATATATTTCATTTTTTACTCTTCTATTTACTTTCCATGCAAAGAAAATAAAAAATAAAACGATAGTTCAGATGGAAAATAAAGGGGGGAAAAAACACAACTCAAAACAGAATATAATCAAAGTACATAATTCGTATTATCTATTGTTCTCAGATCTCCTCTCTGGATCTACATATATGTATGTACTGTGGTGGCAGCGTTTAGCTTCTCAGTACGCGTTTTTCATTTCAGTTTCATCTTCCATTTCGGTTTCGGTTTTTGTTTAATTTTAGTTTTAGTTTATATTGAAAGTTGAACATAATCAGATATGGAACAAATTCAATTCCTGGCGAGATGCAACAAAAGAGGAGAGCTCCAAACATAAATATAAATTGGCTATGCGAGAAAGTTATTCCCAAAGTCGGGGGACACTTTTCATGGTGCTGTGTGGAAACCTTTTTATACATACATTTTAATTTTTATGGTTTATTCTTGAACATTCTAGTTTAGTTTATAATTTACATTTCATTTTCATTTGAATTTGTGTTGCTTGCTACGCTGCAGTTGCAGTTGCTGTGGCTGTCCCTAAAACTAACATCGCCTAACGTCCTATGCCTCTTACATGCCTATGCCTACCGAATATATATATTGTATGTTATGTTCGTAACTGACAAAAACAAGCATAACTGCCGATCAACAATCAATCAAAATGGGGACTTGGGAGGGGGCCTTCATAATTACAGCGGTTGATAGTCGTGCAAACTAAATGATAGATTAGGGTAAGCCAGGCCTGGGCTGGGACTGGGACTGGGTTGGGGGTTTGTGGTTGAGGTGTACGTGTACGTGTATGTGGAGGAACTCGCCCACACACGATACGTTTGATACAATATATTTTACATTTAGAGCTACATCTCGAGTACAGAGTACTTTCTTGGCTTAAATCTGTCTGTTTGTCTGTTGTAGCGGGTTAAAGTTGTGGCATGGGTAAAACAAAATGAAAGTGTTGCGTGTGTACATTTGAACTAAATTGTATAAACCTTTTTTCCTATGTAAAATATAAGTGTTGATTGAGTGTAGTATGTTATTTATACATAAACACGGATAAGTTTCGGCTGCTTGCGAGCGCTCTCTAGTTGTGTTTGTGTGTCTGAGTGTGTGTGTGTGTGTGTGTGTGTGTGTGTGTATATATATAGTATAGCTATAGCATATGTTTCCGTGGAGCTCGCCATCTTTAGTAGTAGTACCTAAATGTAGTTAGTATCCATAACGAACGTTCTCCTTGCCTAATCATCATTTCTTATCATCGTCCTAATCACAGCGCGATCCTTGCGCGCTCTCTTTAACAAAAACAACAACCCCCGCACACATGCTGTATGTATGCTCCTGCTCGTAATGCTCGTCCTCCTGCTCACTCCGAGTCCGCATCCGAATCCAAATCCACTTTCCATATACGTCATAGTAGTAACTGTCAATTTCTGATGGGAAGGGGGGATGTTGTGGTGGGATGGGATGGGATGCTCTGCTCTGCTCTGCCGGGTGACTGCTCCACCTCCACCTAGACCATCGGCAATCCCTGCTGCACATCCATCATTTCGTCCTGCGCTGGCGATGGGCGCGGCGCGAACGTCTGCATGTGGTGAGGCGGCGTGGCCCGAGCGAACATCGTGGAGCGCTGCATGGCCATGGGCCCGTGGGCGTTGGGTCCCACCATCCCACTGGCGGACGGAAACGGCAACCGGTAGCTGCTGTCCGGATGCTGTCGGGGTGTGCGTCGAGGGGAGCGCGCCGGCATGCGATTGGCCCGGTGCATGTCCTCCAGTATCGAGGGCGCTACGTAGGTGAAACCCTGAAAAAAAAAAACGATCAAGACCTTGTTATTAGTTCTCCAGTCTTCCCATTCCGCCCAAAGCCCAATACCCAACATCCAACTCCCACCCGACCCACTTGTCCGATCATGTGCGCAATTCGAATCGGATCAGGCATTACTCATTGCCCAGAGCCAGAGCCAGACCCAAAACCAAAACTCAAACCCGATCCGATCCGGGGCCGGTCTCTCCTGTCTTGCATACTAATCAAAACCGCCTGCCCGCCGCCTGGGCAGCAGGGATTATGCAAGGCGGTCGGACAACTGCTGTGCTGCGGCGGCTGCTGCTGCTGCTGCTTGCTGCCTCTCCATGTAATACACTTTACATAATTTTTCCAGCCAAAATGCCAGAGAGAGAGACACATTAATTAAATATATGTTTTGACGAAATCAAGCCATATCAGCAGCAGTAGCCGCAGCAGCCGCAGCAAATGCAATAAAATAATTAAAAAGCAAACCAAAATCAAAACGCCGCTAGTGCCGCCGGCTGCCGTGTGAATTCCTCCGGCACGGAGGCTGGACACAAAATGCGTGACGCCAAAGTTAGAGCCGTGAGAGAGGTTTGCGGGTGACGGCTGGGGGCACGGGTTGAGAAGGGGCGGCAGCTACGGTTATTGCGGTGGTTCGATGGCAGGTGAAATGTACGTGAGAGAGCGGGGCTGCTAATTGGAGCCGCGATCGCGCGGGGTGACGGTGACCCACTAAAGAAGCATAATTCGAGGTGCGGTGCGCGAGGCGTTGAGAAAGTTTACAATTATAATTATCCGTAATAAAGTTCTAATTGAATTCAATCCCAGGTCTGGCGTTGATCAGGTGCAAATTAATACAGTTATAGAAGCTTAGATGATTTCAAATTGATGGCGAAATCATTTATAAGCTGTTAACAAAATTATGACACGAATGCGAATGAGAATTTAAAGTACCCGTAGACATCAAACTGTAGCATAAAGAACTGCTTGCTCTTGGCATGCCTTGAACTGCATTAAACTGTATAAGACACCAATTCTCATCGAACTGTTAGTCATATTCCAAACACTTTCGTCTCTCTAATGGCTGAAAACACCTAATTAAGCAATATTTAACTTCATATTTAACCTACTAATCCCATAAGCCAATAACCAAAACAAACTTTACACAGCTTACAAAAAGGTCCAACGAAAGCAGCTCAAGGGTCGTTCGACCTTTCGGATATACGGCTGTACGATGCGTACTCTCCTACGAGCATACTCTCCCATATGGTATATGTTTGTAAACAAAATAAAACAAAAGCGAGTTGTGTACAGGCGAGGCGGGGGCAAGCAATTGGCTTGGCTTGGCATGCAATGCAGGCGCACAAAGTAAGCAGAGCGGGGCCCAAACTGAGTCGATTCGACTCGACTCGACTCAACTCTCCTGCTTCTCGGCGAACGTTTGTGCCAGTCTCGCAGAAACGCTCAAAGCGTTCGGACACCAAAGCTTAAAGCAGTAGCCCACCAAAAGCAAAATAAATACAGATAGACGGACGGAAAGAAAGAAAGAGAAATACAGACAGGCGACTTTCGTGCCTCGTGGTGGTAGAAAACCTGAGCTATAGCCGTATCTGTTGCTGGAGAAAGGCCTGGCCTGGCCTGAGCTGAGCTCATATGCCGTTTTTGCATGAACTTTTCTTCATTTCACTGGGCCCCAGATGCGTTGACATTGATTCTGGGCCAATGTGCAGCCTCATCTGCAGTTCAGGGCTATCGGGCTGATTACCAATGCGCTACGATATATGTACGATGTAAGGAAACAGAAGAGATTCAAGTTTAAACCTGTTGAAGGGCACACAAAAAAAACCAGCTTCGAAAGAAGAGTGGAGAGAGGAGAGTGGAGAGCACAGAGCAGAGAGAAACTCAAACAGAGCATGCGTGCACGTGCATGAGGCCACAAAGAGAGTGAGAGAGAGAGAGAGAGAGAGCAGTGTGCAGTCAAGCTTTGGAACCGAAAATTAGGACAAGAACGAAAAAGCAGTGCGCCCTCAGCTGATGTTTGCAGTGCTGCTCAAACTGTCCGAGTCTATTGAAACTGTGTGGCGCATGCGGCGGAAGTGTCAAAAGTGTCTGTCCAATGAGATTGCGCAACTTCAACACCAAATAAAAGACATATAAATGCGCTAACTAAGCCACAATAAACAGAAAATGTGTAAGAAATCCATGTTAAAAATTGGCAAACTTACGAACTGTGTGAAATTAATAATAATAATAATACAAAAAGCAACAGCAACAAAGCATTCGCTTTGTTCGTGACGAGCAATAAAATAAAATAAACAAAAATATAAAGGAAAATCGTAGCACCAGGCAGACAAAAATCAAATAATGTCCAAGTTATTAAATATAAATTCACTTTCGTTGCTGCATTGCCTGGCAGCGTTGCTCTGTGTGGCAGCATTGTTGCCGCAAAACCAACAGCAGCGACAACTAGTCCAGATGCAGCCGCAGCAGCAGCAGCCGCAGCAGCAGCAAATGACGACGACGCCGACATCAGCATCACCGTCAGTGGCAGTGCCTGTGCTTTTGAATTCAACCGATGCGCCAGCTAGCGACTCCTTCGAACAGCAGCAGCAGCAACAGCAACAACAACAACAAGCAACATTTCAGTATGCACATATAACGGCATTAGATAAAGAAGTAGGTATGCATCATCAACAACAACAACAGTGGCAACGTTTTCAGTAGCATTAATCAACAACGAACTTTGGATAGTCACCCGTTGGATACCCTAATCGGAATCTAAGAGGGATAGGGCATCTAAGAGGATATTTAAATATATTTGCAATCAAAAAAGATTGGGCTAAACGGCTAATTTATGTTTAACGACAGCCTTCTCAATCACAACTTTAAGGACACACCCTAAACTTCTCGCTTAAAGCACCTCCAATAGTCAACAGATTTACAATTTATAATTTAACAAAGTAAATGAAATCCAGAACAAAACAAAAAATTGTTTCTGTAATTACCCCTAATTCCCATATTTGATCAAGACTCTTGATTCAAGAGCATAGCAATTTCGGTTTCCTCTACATTTTCCTCGAATTTCCCTTACACTATTATCTGTTTGTGTGTCCAAGTGAAATTTCCGACACGATTTAGCTAAACGACTCCATCGTTTGGCGCCCCGCTCATTGCCATCCATCCGATGGGCCTCATGTGCGTATTTATATGGAACAGCGGTAGTCGGTGGCGTTCGAGCAGCGTTTAATTTCGCGAATTAGCCGTAACTGAAAAAACAAAAACAAGCAGCACAAACAGTCGTTTGAGCCACCGTTGGCTTAATTTCTGGGTGGCCGCAAGGGCAAAGAGGGAGTGCCAGTGGGTAGCTGGAAGTCAGGGGGGTACTCAGGGCAGCACCTAGCAGGCAGGCACGACGACTCTATGGCCGCAATTTGTGTGTGAAAGTGAAATTTATTACACTTGAATTTGAAAACGAAAATCAGAGCTAGACCAGAGGCACAGCGCCACAGTCAAAGAGTTGGCCAACAGGGAGAGGGGAAGGAAGGTAGTAGGAGAAAGGTAGGCAGTAGGAGGAGGGTGGGATGGAGTAAAGTGGAGTGGAGTGGAGAAGGCCAATGGCCGTACGGGTTGGGTAATTTCACGATGGACGCCTCAACACCGGGGCTGTGCTAATTAAAAGCAAGTTAACTGAGGCAATCTCTGCTTCCATCTCATTGCAGTTGAACGCCTGATCAAGCAATGGGCTCCGATTGTGTGGCTGGCGCCGGAGGAGAAATTCATGCCGCTGGGCGTGGAGGAGTTCCTGCAGCACGTCCATCCTATGGACAAGGACAGCAGCTTTCGGCCCGGAGTCCCGTTCAGTGAGTACTCGACCAAGTCGCATCTGGTGACGAACACGGAGATGCCGGATTTGCTGGGGAACTCGCAGTCGTTTATCTATGGGAGGAATCCCAATGAGAAGCCCGTCCCCATCTATGGCGTGGTTACCATGTGCCCGGGTAGGCGGGAGCCGGTGATGGCTTCCATTCCCACTCCTCCATTGGCCAGCACACGAGGCCCCTACATTCCCGTCTCCATTGATCCCCTCGAGGAGCGCAATGAGACGGTGAGGCGATCCTCACGCTTGTTTCCGCTCTTCCAGCGGGTTAAGCGGGATGCAGCAAACGACCTCAATGAGTACGAGGAACTGGTGATGGTAGAGCCATCGCAAACCAATCCCCAGCCACAACCACAGTCACAGACAGAGATGGAGCTGGACCCTGAACCGGATAACAGCATTCCCGTGAACAATTTCATCGCCAATCTGGCGGATAATGTCAAGTTCAGTGGCGGGGCCGGGCCGGAGGATAACCTGGAGGAGGAGAACAGCATCGGGGAGACGCCCGAGCAGGAGGTGAATGCGGGACAGGGCAAACTGCCAGGCTTCCACGTCACCTACTGGATGTTCTATCCCTACAGCCAGGGCAAGACCATGTGCACCGTGAGTCTGGGTCCCTTCGGTCGGATACCCTTCCCGGCTGTCTACGGCTACTGTCTGGGCCATCGCAAGGATATCGGCAGCCATGTGGGTGACTGGGAGCACATGAGCCTCTACTTCAACGGGGATGCCGAGCCCCAGGCCATGTATGTGTCCGCCCACGATGCAGGCGCCTTCTACAGCTACAATCGGCTGACGGGCTCCTTTGAGTTCCGACGCCAGGAGACGCGCAAGGGAATCCTGCAGCGTCCAAACTTTCCCAAAACTGTCACCACATTCAAGAACCATCCGGTTCTGTTCGCCGCCAAAGGTTCGCATGGCCTCTGGACGGCTCCCGGCAAGCATAGATTTGTCAAAGTGGCCCGCCTCTATGATATCAATGGATTCGGCACGCCCTGGAACACTTGGAAGTCTGTGGACATAAGCTACGAGAACCTGAGATCATATGGTAAGTGGATTCACTTGGATTTTCTCCACTTGGAACCCGTATTGATTGCCTCTCTTCTTTCTTAGGGCGTTCCCTTGTGCCCGATTGGCTTACGTATCGTGGCAAATGGGGAAATCCAAAGAGCAAGTGTCATCCCTTTCGACGCATTGGCCTCAATTTCTGCGAGTTCACGGACGGACCAACGGGCATACCCCTAAAGGAGCCACACTTTCAATGCGGTGCTGACTATCACTGAGGGCGGCAGTCCGTCCTCACTCCCCGAATCCCCCATCTTCTTAGAATTAATCTAATGTTTAGTGTATAGTGAAGTATTTATTCTGAAAAACCACCCAAAAACCGAACCCCTAGATGATTAAATGTGAAGCGAAACGTGAAAGAAGATTATTGGAAATTTGAATTGACTGGAAATCAATCATCTTGAATCATTTGAGAATTATTCCAGATATCTACCATTAGAGCATTTAATATTCCCCAATCCCTTGCTCTATATCCCAATCTACTCACTTGGAAAATTAAATTGGCACTTTCGCTCAGCGTTGTATCGTCCGGTGAATCCACGGGAATTTGTCTTGTGAATCTCGTGTCGAACTGTGAAACATCATCCTCGCTTCGCTGTTTGGATCATACAAGAGATAACACAAAATTAGCAATCAAACGGTAGCGGATAATCCTCAGCCGATACGATCCATGAGATGCTTCAACATACCAAGAGCGGTTTTATGGGCGGTTCTAGGCGCCTGGCCAGGACATCGTTCCAGTTGACTTGCTTGAAGAATGGATGTATTTGTACTGCCGCCGCATCCTCGGGCCCGCTGCCAAGGCGCTGTGGCTCTTGGCGCTTCATGAGGCGACGCACCAGATCTCTGGCTTCGGGTGTGAGGTAGGCTGGCAGATTGAGCTTGGCTTTCAGAATGGTCTCGATGGTCTTCTTGCGGTTCTCGGCGGTAAAGGGCGGCTAAAAGAACAGTGACCCGACATGTTTAAATATTTTAACATAACAATGGCCAAGGCCAAGACGAAGGAAAAATCGATGGCACTCGTTGCACTTACCACTCCTGTGAGCATGTCGAACATGAGGGCGCCCAGGGACCACCAATCAACGGCTTTGCCATGGCCACTTCTGGTTAGGATTTCAGGTGCCCTGCAAGTTAATGGGGAAACAGATTAATCTCGATTTGCACACGACACGGGGCTAGAGGAAGAAAAGGCTTGGCAGGTGCACGCACATGTACTCAATTGTGCCGCAGAAGGTGTGGGTGACAATACCCTCTTGTATGTGCTCCTTGCACAGGCCAAAATCTGTCAGCTTCACATGGCCCTGTGAGTCCAGCAATATGTTTTCGGGCTTTAGATCGCGATAGATGATTCCCAGTTTGTGTAGATGGCCCAGTGCCAATATGATTTCGCTTAGATAGAAGCTGTAAGGCAATAATGTAATTATGATACGAGTCTTGTAGGATCTCTAGAGGACTATCTACCATGTGGTATCCTCCAGGAAGATGCCCTCGCGCTCCAAATGCATAAACAGCTCGCCGCCGCTCAGATATTCAAGTATAAGGTAGAGTTTTCCATCTGTTTGAAAGGCATAGACCAGCTCCACTATGAAGGGGTGCTATAAAGAGCAGATAGATATATGATACGATGCTTTTGCAATGTTTGGGGGTGGACTGGGACACCAACCTTGACGGCCTCCAGTATGTTGCGCTCGGCGCGTGTGTGCGCTGTGTCCTTCTGGTTGGTCACTATCGATGCCTTCTTAAGCACCTTCATGGCAAAGTATTTGTTGGCATCTCGTCCAGCGGTCTTGCGCACCTACAAAATGAAAGGAAATTGTTATTGGAAGAACATCTTCTCGTTATGGTTGGGAAGAACTTACCTGAAATACTTTGCCGTAGCCACCTTTGCCGAGGACTTTCTTGAGCTCAAAGTCCTTGGGCCCCAGTTTAATTTTGCCCGGATTGACATTCTCCTCGGAGAGCTGTATGGTCTCCTGACCCTCGGTGCTGTTTGGGCGAGAGATGGAGAAAGATAAGGGAGGGATTCAACTGTTAATTGTCTGCTCTACTCTGCTCTGCTCAGTGTGTGCTGCTTGCGTCGTTTGTCGTCGCGTCGCGTCCGCTAGCGTGGGAAAGGAGCAGCCCACGTGCTATAAATAAATCCCATTGGGCTGCACGCGCCAATCGTCACCTCCACTCTGCTCCCATCCCCTACGCTACATTTCCCCTCCCCACACTATTAGGCGCCCCACCCTTGCAATGCCACAATGCTATCGAGTGTTTTGCCGTGTGCCTTGTTTGCACGTTGCCCCTCCAACGATTGAAGAGGGCGGCGGCGTCCCAGCTCATTGCCAGTCAATAGCAGTTGTAAACACTTCTGGGCTTAGGCCTGCGAATGGGTCTTGGTCTGGGCATCGCTGTGGCAGGGCTGTGTGTATATCGCGACTCGTTATCGCTATCTGGGAGTAGAACAGCGTGGAGCCTCGTCCGTCTGGCCTCCGTCAGGCTCTAAGCGGAATCAATCAGTTGTTAGCTAGTCCAGTGCTTGTAAACAAGTCCCAGACTGATAAATGTCAATTAGGCTGTTCATTTGTCCTCCTTCCACCTTATCTACTCGTTTGTCCAGACGCCTCCTCAAACAGTCATGTAATCCTCGACCTCTGTAGGCAGCGACATAGCTTTGGCATTACTCACTCTTGGTGCAGATTAATACACAATTCCGGTTCTAGATCAACCTGCAAATGAGATATGAGAAAGAGAGAGAAGCGTGAGATGACGACATATGAGAGAGCATACTCGTAGGAGAGGGGGTTGTGCGGGGGGGGGGGGGGGGGGGAGGCATAACAATTAATCATAGTTATTACGAACTCCGACTCGAGCTCAAGCCCGAGAAACCAAAAGCAGAAGGGAAAGCTATACATCATCTTACAACCAGCGAGAGAAGCTCGGATACTCTCAATCGATCGGATGGGTCATGTTCCGTTCTGGGGAACCACAACTTCAACCGGAACAGAACTTACTTTACTCGCAATCTATTCTATTTAAAGTTAGTGGGGGATTTTTTGATTTTAATTATTACTTGGTAATTAATTTTAGGGGAGTATCGCGATCTCGATTGAATAATTACTATTTGGGGGAACCAGAAATATCCTCATAGCAAGGTTATGCATACATTCACTGTTGTGTGGATTGCAATGGACATTTAGCAATTGTTACAACCGGCATGACTATTCGATGCTACCCCAAATGCCACAAGTTTATATTTAACAAAAAAACAAAGGGAGATTCCGGCGAGATCGGTAGAGATCGCTTGCCTGAGGTACCAGGCAGGGGCGCTCTCTCTCTGGAGTCTGTGACTGTGAACCCAATGGATTTCTCCTCCCTCTTTCTGATCTGCCTA
Source organism: Drosophila subsilvestris (assembly GCA_035043285.1). Classification (NCBI taxonomy): domain Eukaryota; kingdom Metazoa; phylum Arthropoda; class Insecta; order Diptera; family Drosophilidae; genus Drosophila; species Drosophila subsilvestris. Next base: position 1,394,398 of record JAWNNB010001728.1, on the reverse strand, counting down.
CACACACTCACATGCTCAAGGGGGAAAGAGAGCCACACATAGATACACTTTCTACACGCATACACCTTTTTCTTTAATGACAAACTAAATTTAGAACTCGGAACAATGCCAAATAATCTGCCGGCAATGCTGCTGCTGTGATGGCGGCTGCTGTTGCTGCTCCAACTGGGGAAGGCCACAGTTAGGGGCGGACTGGCGCTGTGGTGGGCAGCAGGAGGAAAGGCAAAGCAGAAGGAGAAGCAGTCAGCATTGGCAGGGGGCATGGGGCAGGGGCATTGCCTGGCTCTCGTCATGCTTAAAATGTGTGTAGAATATGTATAATATTTTTGACTAAAGTTCAATTGAATGGCGGGGAGGCGTCGCCTGCCAGACAGACAGCCAGCCAGCCAAGCAAGCAGCAGCATTAAAAACTGGTTCACCTCGTCAGCGTTGGCGGTGAATTCCAATTAACAAATCCGTCATAATTTATAGTGTTCACACAAATTCGATAGATGGATGATATCTGTGGCAGGGGCCGAGAAGCCTGCCCCTTTTGGAGTAGAGTGCGATGTGTGTGCGCTTGCGTAAATTTCATTTGACAGCCCATCGAACTGGGAGAAGGAGGGTATATGATAAGAAACAGCATTGATATGATAGGGCGGGGGATCTACAAAGCTACAAGGGTATAGCATGCCCCTCGCTGCACTTCTGTACCCCCCTCAAAGTTTACTGCACGTGCCGGACCCATCATCGTTCGGCGTTTCTCGCTCACTTTTCGATTACACCTTATCGGCAAACTAAGGTTTTTCTCATTTTCTAATTTTATATTACCCACTGATAAGGAATTTCGTTTTCTAAGTGGAAGTTTAGCCCCTCTCTCGGTCTCTGTTGCTATTGTTCTCTCACTCACAGTGTTCCTGTGTTGTTTTAAGATTGAAAAAGAGAGGGAACCTCTCGAGTTGCGGCGGGGTAATTGGAACTGATTATTTTGAAGGACATTGGCTTTAGTCTGGGCTGGGGCTTGCTTCTTCGATTGCTCAATACCACGATCGTAATGCTGTTTCATAAGGAGGGAACCGAGATTGTATTGGATTGGATCGGGGCATGGCATGGCGGCAAGGCGTGACACGGTTGTCTGGTCTGGGGAAATTTTCGTATACATATAATGAATGTGCATTAATACATGCTGAATAATCTTTGCTACTGCTACTGCTACTGCTACTGGTGCTGCTGCTGCTGCCGCTGGAAGCAATGATGACGCCACATGCAAAGTGATGTGGACTTTTGCGCAGCAGATAAGCCGAGTTCCTCATAATGATGATGGGATGGTACCAGGCAGCTGGCAACTGGCACCGCTTTGTGGTGGAAACTGGAAGTGGAGATGAGGCACAGACAGAGGAGCTTTCAGAGACAAAGCGAAAGGTAAACAAAGAGGAAAATTCCGCCCCCGTACAATGGAGCAGGGAAATTGCCTGAATGGCGGCTGCTGGTGAAATTTTTGCTGCGTAGTTTGATAATTTTCTGCAATTCGCCCTTACATCGTCCAGCTCGATCCTGTCGTCGTCGGAGTCGTGCGCTTTGTCGTCCTCGTGGAGCTCCAGGTCGAACAGCTCACTGGGATCGCTCACGTCCGCCATTTGTGTGCTGTTGGTGGCCGCTGCCGTGGTGTCGCTTAACTTAATGCTTCGTCACACAATAATTTGGCTCTGCCTTTGTGGCTTTTGCTTGGATAATTTGTGGCTGTTGCTGCTGCTGATACGGTTTCCGGTTCTTTGGGGTGTACGGAATACGGAAAGAGCCTGAACTGGCAGACGGTGCTGCACGATTTTATTTTAGTTTCGGTTTGTTGGAACAGGCGGAGGGGCAGTTTTCGTGGCCCCGAAGGTTATTGTTTATTAGTTAATAGCAATACAAATACAAATATATACACACAGACGCACACGCACACACGCTCACTAACACCGACGCACGCACCACGCACTTGTGTCACAAACACACACACTGCGAGAATTGCCAACGCGCGCCTTGCAATTTATCAAATACGCAATTGTTTGCAACTGCCTCTGGTCGCAATGTTTAATATTCAGTAATTAAAATGCACTTTTTTCTTTGTTTGCAGCGAACACGAGGTAATAGGGTATCGATAGTACTATCGACTCGTTTGATCGGATAGCATATATTGTAGTATATGCTACCCTGCTCATTATGGGGACTCGTGAAACTCATCAAGATTCATTTTAAGCAGTCAAGAAAATAAAAACAAATTGGTAGTCAAATTATATCTATTTCTATGTTTTAGGAAGGTATGTTATACCCGCAATGTCGGCCATTTATGTGATGTGCTGCGTCCAATCCATTTTCAACCAAGCTGGCAGCACCGAGACCAAATCCATTTTCATCCGAGCTTGGGTAGTTCCAGGTGGAAAGCAATACGCCCTCTTTTAACCGATATTGTTGTTGTTTGTTGGCATTTTGCGTGGAAATAATATTATATTTTAGGTCAATAAATTACGAGATTTGAATTTCCCTTAGCTTTTATAGGTATATCGATGTCACCGTAGCGACAAGAATTTCATTATATATCGAATCCATCGCAGTGTTGGCAAGCTATAAAACGGATGGAAATTTTGATAGTAGCCAAAAAAAGAAACGTAGAAAGCAAATCGCTTAGTTTTTCAATAATTTCAATTTCCCATCGTCGGCACTGCTTTATATTTAAAAAGATAAAATTACGCCAATTTGGAAAATGGCTATAGTTCCCGCTAGCCGCTATTTTAAAATTAAGCCCGAAATTGCCAAAAAACGCTAGATCTAGTGGGAAAATAGTAAATTGGCAACACTGGTTACGGGCACGCGGCACAACAAAGAGCACACAAATTTTAATTATCTATAACTAACATATTTTAATTAGCAAAACAAATAATGTGCACCGGGTCGCCTAGCAGCAATGGGTCCCAGTCGGAGGAGGCAAATGCCATTGCCGAGCAGCAGCCACAGCCAGAGCAAGAGGCAACGGAACAGCCGCTCAGAACGCCCACGCACGCAATTGTGGGTGCTGCCAAGGCGGAGGAGATTCTGGCCGAGTACGGCAGCAATCTGAAGCTACTGGAGTGCAACTCCCAAGTGTCCGAGCTGCTCACCATCATACGAGACAAGTAGGTGGCGGAGGAAGGTTTGCGCGAAACATTATTACCTCACGCTATTCTTGAAGGAACACCACCCGCAGCGATTTCAAGTTCTATGCCGACCGGCTGATTCGGTTGGTGATCGAGGAGTCCCTCAACCAGCTTCCCTACACCCACTGCGACGTGGAGACTCCCACAGGTGCCATCTACGAGGGCCTCAAGTATCGATCCGGAAACTGCGGCGTGTCGATCATTCGGTCTGGCGAGGCCATGGAGCAGGGCCTGAGGGATTGCTGTCGGTCCATAAGGATAGGCAAGATCCTGGTCGAATCGGATGCGAATACACACGAGGCCAGGGTGGTCTATGCCCGGTTTCCCGATGACATTGGCAGCAGACAGGTCCTGCTGATGTATCCGATCATGTCCACCGGCAACACTGTGCTCCAGGCTGTGAACGTGCTGCGCGAGCATGGTGTGCCCGAGAAGTGCATCATACTGTCGAATCTGTTCTGCACACCTGTGGCCGCCCGCACCGTGGTCAATGCGTTCCCCCAACTGAAGATCCTCACCTCTGAGCTGCATCCCGTGGCGCCCAATCACTTCGGACAGAAATACTTTGGTACAGACTAGATGATAGGTCAGACGAGAAGTCACATCAGAGCGACGCGCAAGCAAGCAACCACAACAGACTTGACAACTAAGCGCTGCTTAGGATAGGTAGTGTGAGTTAGCTACTCCCTGCACCACACCCACTCACCCAGATACAGCCCAGATCCCGCCTAGACTAACTCTCTCTCTAACCCTTCCCGCCAGCAAACTGTCTCTGTACTAACACCTCCCCCTTTCTGTCTTTGTGTTTTAGATGGCATTTGAATCGACAGCTACGTCGGCGACGGCGAGCAGATTACTAAAACTTCTTTCACAACTGGCTTTTAATGCAACTCTCAAAATCGTTAATCGGTTAACTTAATGTGTAAATATATAGCATGAGCATGAATAAATATTTAAAGCAATCACGAAGCTAGGTGCTCATCTTGTAGTTCACTACGGTCTCCACCTTATGGAGGCCCGTTGAAAAGGAGCGCAGCTGAACTGCCTGCGCATTCTGGATGACAATGGCGCCAGTCTCGTCCCATTTGGCGGGGAGCTCGGTGTTCTCCAGCGTGTGGATCATCACATCGAAGGTGCAGATGCAGTCCAGCAGCGGCAAGTAGCTGACTGTGGCCGAAATCTGACGCATCACGTCACGAATTTCGTTTTGAATGCGAGTCTGGTCCTTACTGGACGTTCTCTGTGTGGGATCGGTGGCCTGGTTATCCCCCATCTCGGCCTGCATTTTGAAGTCCCAGCACTCGAGTACCTCCTTGCTATGGGCATTCGTAATGACCATTGAGATTTTTTTGATCATGTTCTTGGAGAGCCACTCTGCAAAAGGCAGCACCGCGAAATTAGCAGACACTTCTAAGGCTTTAACACACGGAAACCGGCTCCGCCACCGACTCACCTTCGGTCTGGCTGAGGACGTTCTGCAGGAACGTGGTAATCTTTGGGTCCTTGGACATTAGAATGGTCAAGCCATATTGCTGGGTGCTGTCGAAGTTTTCCGCCGGGTATATGCCGCGTTGGAACAAAATCGAATGGATTCCGTACTCTATTCGACAGTAAACAAAGAAGACGCCAAATAGCGCGGGCTATTGTTGCTGCTCTTGTTGTTGGTGTTAATTGTGTTCTGCCTACTCACTTAAATACTCCACGATAATCTGTGCGGATCCTTTTAACGTAATGCAGTTCTTGGTTGCTTGTGCAGACGACATGTTTAAAATAGTCAAATAAAAATAGTTTTAAGGAAATTAAAAATTTTGCACAAACGCGCTGACAATCAGTGTGACCAACGATACACTACAATTCATTTCACTTAACCCACTTAACCCTCCTCTATTTAATAAGTTGAGCACCTCTTGTTAAACCGCGGAAAATAATACTGTTTGTGAAGGCTCCTTGTAGCTCCATCCTCCTCTTTACTTACAAAATAAAAATGACCACCGACATTATTGACCTGTAATGCGCAAAACATGTTAAAATTACATATATTTCGTGGAAATACTAAATACCCCCCTGGTCGACAATGGGACAACGTTCTATTTTATTCATTGAAATCGTATTCCATCCTTCACCACGAAAATGAGAGAAAATTTTGAAAACCCATTACGATTTGAGAGCGTAGAAGTTCGGTATTTTTTGTGCGCTAAATGAGTTTGGCGGTCATTTTGAAAAGTAATAGTTTCTTAATATTTCTCTTAAATAATTGTATATATGTTTTCCCAACTGCTTTGAAAGATTAATATTGAATTTGTCTCAGATTGACAATATTTTTACCCGTTCATGCATATGATTTGTTTTCTGTATATAGTGTATCCCTGTCCCGATACCTATTATTGGTACGCATAAGCAGAAACATTTCGTAATCATCTTTAAAACAGTCAAATAAAAATAATTTTAAGGAAATTAAATGTTTTGCACAAACGCGCTGACAATCAGTGTGACCGGAATCTATCCTGTCGCTCAGAAATATACCGAAGTATACCTTCTTTTTCATAATACCACTAACCATATACTGTATGGTTAGTGATAATACACAGTAAACGGTCCCCCTGCTGACAATTCGATACACGCTAGAGATTTTGTTTGGTATTTTCGGTATTTTTGTGTGATAGTTTGCTTATGTTATCGAAACGAAGCAATCTAGATAAACCGCGAAACATTCCCATTTTTGAAATTCAATCATTTATTAATTAAGAACACCAAAAACATATATTGCAACAAATTCAAAATTTTATTAGCCGTCTTCTTGTAAACTAAAACTAAGCATGAGATCCATTTCTGTACGCAAATTGTGTAAGCTCCTCATTTTCTGGCTAGGCTCCTCATGTCCATCCAGTGTTGAAGTTGTCGCCTGTCGAGAGACAAAACGAAGACAATGTTTTAGCCAAGGGAAAATTAGCCTAAGATAAATATTTAATCCAAAACCGAGCTCGGTTCGACAGAGCTTTGGTTGATGCCTGTTTTTCAGTTGTTGGGGTAAATGAACAGGAAAAGCGGATTGGGGGAAAATAAAATTACCAAAAACAAAAGAATATTGTATTTTCCTATAAATCAAACGAAGAAAAGTGAAGAAGCCGCAGGCAGAAAAAGAAGAAGAAAGGGAAATCAAAACCAAATCAAAAAGCAATCCATTTTGTAAATGTGAATTATTTGCAAATTTTTAATAAAGTTTTTTCTCTTACGCATCGTTTTGTTTGTTTTGTTTGTTTTTTTGTTGGTTTTTCTGTTTGTTGTTTGTTTAATATTTTGTTTTAAATTAAAATTAAACTTTACATGGTATTTTTGGTATAAATCTTTCAATAATTAAATATATAAAAAATTTTCCACTTACGAATAAAACTAAAAATAATCTCGTTTACGCCTAGCCATAAAAACTGATGTCAACATACACAGTGAGAAAAAAAACGTAACTAAATTTGCAATTATACATCGTACATGTTTTTCCATTTTAGTGTTCAAATTTTATGCAAAATCAGAAACGAGGACAAATAAAATAGTATTTCGAAATTAAGTAGCTTTATAGTGTGTATGTGTGGGTGTGTGAGGGTGTTGTGTGTGTGTGTGTGTGTAGGTGTGAGCTTAAAGATACAAATTTTATAATTTATGTAGGTGTAATTAAATACAATAATAAATTATGGTTAAAGAAGGGCTGGTGGCATTAACTTAGTTGAAATGTACACAAAACTTAACGTTAGTTAAAAACGAGAGATATTTACAGGATTTATTACAAAGTTCTCGGCTACGTCAAGCTTTGATTTCTTTCTTTAATGTCTATGATACAACAACAAAAGCGCAACAGTGTCAGTGACAGTCGGTTCAGGGTCAAAATCGGTTTTACTTTTCGATTTCCGCTTCTCTTTGCAATAAAATACTTTTATTAATTAATTCAGATTCTGTTTTAATTTTAGTTTCAGCTTTTCATATTCAAAATATTTTCAAACAGAACCTATAGCAAAAGTCAGTCTGGATCTGTATATTTTGACTCCCAAGGCTCCCAAGTACGAGTATTTTGAAGTGTTTACAATGTTTTGTAGTTTTTGTAGTTTTTGAATGGTAATAGCATTCGGATTTAGGGCTTAATCTGACAGTGCAACAAACTTTCTAATTTTTCGTTATAATAAAAAAATTACAATTGTCGACGTTCTTGGATTGCGGGATTGTTTTTCGTTATTCGTTTTTTTCGTTTATAAAAATCATAAAAATTATAAAACAAAACTCTATGCATTAATAGTCGTTATTTAAGGTATGTATTGTATTTGGCCGTAGATTGCAACAAAATATCTGTGAAGAGATTAAATTATAAATAAAAATTAAAAATTAATCTTCCATCTTTGCTTTCCGTTTCGTTTTACGTTTAACTATTAGCTGGCTAAAACCATTTCCACAAAAAGAAAAAGAGAAATACAAAAGGGGGGCAACTACAAGCATCAAACGAGCTCTCGAAAGAAAGAATTCCATGCAGGAGGAGAGATATGTTGAGAGAAAAAGCATCCGATTCGGAATATATTGTATATACTTGGAAACAGGCTCAAGTCCTGTCTGGTGCGGTGGAATTTTTTTAAGGAGACGAGCACAAACTAAGGAATAATAGTGAACAGAGTTACCCAATCGGAAATGCAGAGATTAGGCAAAAGAAAAATTACAAATGAATAAAAAAACAATCACCAAATAAAAGTTAAACAAGGAGCAGAATGAAGTTGTTTGGTTTTTGTTTTTGTTTGATTCGGTGTTTCGGTTTGTCAAAATCTACAGCCAAAGGGTTAATATGATGTCTAATATCGAGTACATAAAAACTAAAATTAATCGCAAATCATTATTAATTATTGTTGTATTGTTTGTTATTCATGTGGGTTACATCGCTGAATAGAGAGTTTTCATTCATTTGTGGATCTTTTGCCAACTACAAAATACTTTTGATCGAAAACAAAACAAAATTCAGTTCCCGTTATCCGTATCGATTCTTTTTGTTTGTTTCAGTACATTGCTTTTTGTGGGTGAGTGTGTTGCCATTTGCTGCAAATGTTCTTCAATGTATGGGTATATGTTTTGTTTTGTTGTGTTGTGTGTTTTTGTGTATCTAACTTAAGAGAGCCTCTGTTTATTCATTGTTATTCATCCTTGATATTCATGTTGTTTGTATGAGTGTGTTTGTGTGAGTATTGAACAAGATTCGATAGGATTCTGTGTTTCGCGTTGGGGATATCCTCGTATTGTAGTGTCCGTCGATCTGTTCGCTTGTCCGTCCTTCCGTCCGTCTGTCAGAGTGTTGCTTCATAATTTTGTTTTGTTTTTGCTGTTTTTAACATTTAATCGATTTTGTGTGTGTGTGTGTTGGTGTGTGTGTATTGTGTATGTGTGTGATGAGTGTGAGTTTGAAATTAAATTAAATTTCTATTTAAAAAACTATTTAAAATAAACCTTCTATAGCACCCTTTGTTTTTATTCGTATTTATTTGATTTTCATCTCGTTTTTGTTTTTTTTTGTTTTCATTGTTTTTTGTTACAAAATAATAAAGATTATATGAACAACTTTGTTAGTTATTTATTGTTTCGTTTTTAAGACTTTACTTTGTTGCTTTTTGGAATGTGTTCTCTAATAAAACTTTTAGTTTGACTGATAGCAGGGGGCGGTGTGGGTGTGAGGGTGGGAGTGTGGTTTCGGGGATAGTGGTTCTATTATTCGGATCCGATTTCGCATACTATATTTGTACTTTCTGTGTGAGTGTTTGTTTCTGTGTCGCTCTATCAACTATATTTGGTTTATTTCACTTTCTGTTTTTTTTTTCTTCTTAAATTGTTTTCTCTTGAAAGGATAATGGATGAAGGATAATTGTGAAATGTACTGTGCTGTGGGGATAATTTCGTTGGTTTCGCTTCTATACAATTTGCAGATTATGTTTAGTTAATAATTATTTTGGTATGGGCACTGAGTTCGGTTCGGTTTTAATTTGATTTGATTTGTCATTTCATTTCATTTGATTTGAGTTGTGTTTTTTTATTTTATTGTGTTTTGTTTTGTTTGTATTTAGTTTAAGATTCGATTTGTCGCGTGACTCGATCTAAAACAATCGATGCTATAGAAGTGCCTATTTTAGCAGTAATAACCTCCATGATAATTGTCGCAAAATTCGGGATTACTATTGCTGTACCTACTGTCGGGCCTACTGTTCTCGCAACGTTCGCCGAAGTATCCGTTCGGGCAACTGAAAGACACGCAAAAAAGAAAGTTGAGAGATGAATATTAGTATAAATTGTATTACACATTCGCTTTTCACACTTTCAGTGTGCATATACATATGTATGTACATTGTGGGGGGAAAGGGAAATGGGAAATGGGAAAAGGAAATATGGGGAAAACCAAGGGAAAATGGCCATGAACTGCGTTGCAACATTCGGCAGACCACTCAAATATAAACAAAAGAACAAACAAATTAAGTGTATGAAATGATTTTTAGCAAAAAAAAAATAAAAATAAAAATGGGAAAGAGCACTCTGGCACAGTTTATGGCATGGAAATGGAAATTAATTTTCCACACTTGTACTCCACCAAAAAAAAAATTATATACATATATTTTATTCCAAGTGAAATGCGCTTTTTTGGGATGCCACTGGAATGGATGGGATTCAATAGAATCGAATCGAGTGAGTCGGTTTGGTTGTACACACACACACACACACACACTCGGATAAAACGAGGCGCTGAAAGACATTATTCACATTGCACTCATACTCTCATACAGACACTCATCCACACTCGCACTCACAATCATATGGTTTGCATTTTGGGTCTTGTCTGGAAATCTCTCCCAACATCAGCAGCAGCAGCATCAGCATCAGCGCTTGATCCTCAACAAATTTGTTGCCTTTTAATTGCTCTCCCGTCTCGTCTGTTGTAATGCGATGCCAAAATATTACAAGATATATATAGAGAACAGGGAGTATGGGGGGGAGTCTGCAAAAGGATGAGGGAGGAGGGGAGAGCTGCCTTTATCAGCTGACACATGAGCGAGGGTTTATCAGGTCCCAAACAGAAAACCACTTGAGTTAGGGATCACACACACACAGACAGACGAGTCTCAGGATAGTACATACATACATACATGCATAGATAGTTTAGCAGATAGGAGACCGAACCAGCCCCAAGCGTAGCTGTAGCCGGAGACACAACAATACTCGAATATATACTCACTTGCAGTAGAACTCGTTCACATCCGGGATCAGCATGCAGGTGCCGCCGTGGAAGCAGAAATCAATAAAGTGACAGGGTGCCCGAGCTGCGAGTCTGGTCCGGCCGAGAGGCAACTGAAACGATTCAAAGCAGAATTAATATTAATAATAATAATATGATTTACACGGAATGTATGCTGTGAATGCTGATGTCTTGGTGAGGGTGTGTGTTGGTCGCCTTCAAATGTGCCCATAAATTAGAAACGAATTGGAGCATTCCGAATTAGTAGAGCAACCAACCAAAAGTGTCGCAACATCCACATGGACACCCATCCACCCACACGGCGCAAAAAACAGCACAACAGCAACAGCACAACAGCACAACTCAAACCTCAAACACTCACCTGGATAGGCATTGATCATGATGCGGCGCTTGATGATCGCCTTGCTGACTTTGTTCTTGGCACGGCACTCGTACTTGCCCGCATCGGAGGAACTATTGAAGGAGCGCACAATCAGCTCGGAGCGTCTTCTACAAGATAATTTTAATATTTAAAATTTATAAATTAAATTGCGTCAGAATATGCTTACTTGTGATGCTTGAATTGGTAAACGTTGCGCTTTCGATTTATGGACTTGTCATCCTTGAACCAGGTGACCTTCGGCGGGGGCTGGCCGGACACCTTGCAAACGATCCGCAGCTCCCGGCCATTCTCGATGGTCGTGTTGCTCGGCACCGAGGTGATCGATGTGATCGATGCGTTCTGTGCTGTAAGGAACACCAAACAAAACATTAGGCCATGCATTTCCATTGCTTCAGTTAATTTAATTTCGTTCGTTAGCTAAATACTCGTATCTTTGGGTACATTTTGGGTGTGGAATTTTCCTTTTCACCTTTGTTTATGTGCTGTACAAGTATACTGCATAAATACATATGTATCTACATATGTAGTATATGTATGTGTCTATGTATATTCCCAGACTGCCCATAAACAAAATAGCAAACTAGAAATTATTGAGATTCTTTAAGAATTTCCTCTTTATTTTTTAATGATCGTCGCGTATGTTGTTTCTTAGGTTGCTTGGAGATCGTTAAACACAAAAATTAAATTTGTCTGGGACTTTCAGACAGGAAAGATTCATGGACTGGAAAATTGTTCAAGTTGTGAGAATGGTGCGAAAAGAGGAAGCCCTAATATGATTCAAAGAAATGCGATGGGGATGTTGGATATAAAATACTAAAGTAAAAATATCTCCGATTTATTTCTTATTTATTGTTGGCCATTGTTGGCACTAAACATCGAATATTCTGGAGTATATATTGTAGCACTGAATCAGTTCTGACCATTTAGCACTTTCCATCACGTGCCCCATAGCCATGCAGTCTTTATCGATAGAACTAGCCCCACATTCCGCTGATATATGAGTTAGCCAACAGTTGCACACTGACTCATGCCTTCGAATTGGCAATGAAACTTGCCTCTGCCTCTGCCTCTGCCACTGCCTCTGTCTTTGTCTTTGTCTCTGTTTCTGTCTCTAGTGGCTATCTGCCACTCCCCCGCGCTGTCAAGTGCCTAAATTAGCCGCCATATCACGTGTCCCATGAGCCGGGGAGAGTGCCGTGCAGTACCGTTCCGGACAGATGAGGGGCGTAGTGAGTGTCCAAGTACTCGTCACATGCTAATCGAGATCTGCGTGCGCTGTCCCAGTGATTCAATGATTCATCCCCTGATTATCATGATCATTCATCGATTGGTCGATCTATTTCAGGGGGTTCTGCTATACATATATTCTGCTCTGAGGTGGGTGGCACTGCCATTGCTCTCTCTCTGCGGTCTGCGGGTCTGAGGTCTGTGGTGGGTGTGTGCCAGGGAAATGCATTTCTACTGTGTGTGTGTGTATTTCATTATGCAATACACACAAGTGTATGCCGGTGTATCTATCAGATACAGATACACAACGTTCCAAGCAGTCTGCTAAAATTTGCGCAGATTTAATTTATGCGACGAGGATCGCGTGGCCAGACAGAGGTCTGGGATCTTTAGATTTGTTTGTATGCATGTATATGATGGACATATAGATAGATGTTCATATGTATATGTTTGTAGATAGGTGTATTTATTCTATCAAAATGCTTGAGTATATATTCAAAGATAAATTATTGTTTATAATTTATGTTGGGGCCCAGCGTCGGGCCATAAAGCAGCATTTTAATTGTGCGCGCCACTTTCTCACGCTCCCAAATTGTCTGTTGTCCCTCTGTCTCTCTGTCCCTCGTGTATCTGTGTGTATGTGTGTGTGTGTGTGTGTGTGTGTGTGTGTGGCAGAGACCCGAAACGTCGACTCACAAGGCGATTACGAATTGATGGCAGCACCACACAGAGCACACGCAAAACAAGTTGACAATTGTCATGACCACCAACCACCACAACTCCCTTTCCTCACCCTGCGGCTCAAGCTTTGATTTGCCCCGAAATGCCCGCCAGAATAATAAGATGAACATTTTATTTGCCTTCTCCGTGTGTTCGGACAAAAATTGGCATATCATATTGGCCCTCTCCAGCCAGACAACCGGACTCCCCCACCCTCCTCCACCACCACCACCACCTTCAGCACTCTTATTATGACTTAATTATGCGCTTAAAAAATATTGTATTGTATATGCGAGCGTCTCCTCAGGCCATTGGTCTCTTGGGTATTTGGAATTGGCATTGCTATTGGAATTTGTTCTGGCATGGGCATCATTTAAATGGCCATCGATCCCGATGGATAAACTTGGGGACTTTGCTTTGATTTCTAATCCAAAAAGGATAAAAATTGTTTCTTGGTTCCTGGTCCACAGAAGAGCAGGCATTTTATGGAAAATAGATTGTAAGATGAATTGATGAAACGATGCAAAATTTCATGAATTTCCAATCCAAAAGTGAAGAAATTTACGTAGTTTTGCCCTGAAATTCGATACACTCCAGCACAGCAGGGCTCATTGGCCTCTCCGTCAATGGTATTTTCTTATGCCACGAGTGCGTCAACAACAACTTTGGCCAGTGCCTACGTCAAAGCCGGCTGCTGCTGTCGCGCCGCGCTTCCGGAAAAGTCTGGCACAACAGCAGCAACTACGAGAGGAAGCAGCACTGCCAAAAGCAAACGTAGGAAAACTGTCGTCAGTTGCCGTTGCCTGCTCCCCAAATTTAGCACACAGCAAGAGGAGGACAACAGACACATGAGGGGGTACACAAAGACAGAGACAGATACAGAGATGGAGACGTAGACGGAGACAGGCAGCGACAAGACGCATTAAAATAACTTTTCATATTTCAAATAATATTTCTTCTTATATTATTATTTTTTTTTTGCATTTCATTTCATTTGTGCCCCGCGACGCGCTTTTCCTCTCGAGCGTGACGCGGCCGCCAATGATTCATGCAAATCCATCAACGAGTCGCCGAGGAAAATGGTGAAAAACGGGGTAGTGGATGGGCAGAGGAGGGGGGCTCGGAGACACCACGGCGACAGACAGCAGCAGTAGCAGTAGCATGTGGTTATCGCATAGCGATTGCAATGCGGGGTCAGGGATCGGGGAATCGTGGAAACGAGGGGGATCGGGTTATTAAATCCGTTTGCATTGAATTAATCAGCAAAAATTGCATGCGACACGCCGACTGGCGCCATCTGTCAGGCCAAATTGCCTGCGAACTCATCGCCGCCATTCATATTCATATTTATATTCATACTCATACCACTCACTCCACTCCACTTCACTTCACCCATTCCTTTCCGTTCCATTCATTTACATAGTCATTATGGCGCTTCGATCATTGTTCGCTCGTTGGGCTTTTGGGGTTTATCCCCAAATGCACTTTTGCTTATTATCTTTTCTCGGAAAATATATAATTTTCCCAATATTCGGCTGCCACGAGTGGTGGAATAAGAGACAATTTATTTTGGCAGCTACGTTGGTGACCCACATTCGGCTCAGATGATGCCGATGCCACGGATGCCACGGATGCCACTCGGGTGCCTCTGCTGCCTCTGCTGCTGTCAGCGGAAGTTTTTCCAAAAAAATGAAATTCATATAAATTTTCCTTCATTCAGTTTTCCCCCCTCATTTCCACTCTTTGGTTATTTATGATTTCGAATGCGTTTGAATGTTATTTATTTGATTATTTTTGATTCATTTTCATTGGCCCGCGACATTGTGTCATTGCTGGATTCTCTTGAATAAAGTCCAGTGCAGTGATTTATCGGCTCATAAACAAATACGAGTACCACTCCCCTCGTACACTCAACTACGTGGATATACATATATCACACACACACACACACACACACACACACACACTATCTTATTTGTCTGGATATAATCGTACTCGTAATTGTAGCACGCGTCCGCCCCCACCGCTGCAGAGCTGGTCGGTGTGGGGTGTTTTTCGGGCTGAGGAACACTTCAATTTACTTCAGTTAACGCTCTGATAATATAATATTTGCATGATTACACCTCCAGAGAGATAAGTGCCCCGGTATACTCCACCTGTAAGTAGGTGGAGTGTCAATACTGGGAATGGAAGCATTGCGCATACGTCGTGTTGGCCTAGGCAATGGCAAACAATTGCATTGCTCATCGCCTTCGATGGTCGCCATAAAAACTGCAATGCAATGGCCTTTTCACACAGATAACCCAATCGACAACAGGTTGTTTACGGGCATTCACATTATTTGGCAGTGGATGTGCCATGATCCATTCAAATGTTTTTTTTTAGTTACAATTATCTAAGCTATGAATTTTCTATTATATTCACATATATTTAAAGAAATAATATTTCCGGTTGGAGAACATTTAGCAGCAAATAGATAGTTAGATACTTTTTAAAAGCCTTTTGATGGCATTCCAAAAGGAAATATGATACACCAGCAGCTAAAGAAAATTATGAAAAGAAAAAAAGCTATCTAAAAGCCAGACAGAATACCAATCCCCGAGTGAGATATCACCCCTTTCCCTTTCCACGCCATGTCTTTAGATTCGTTTTCAATCAAGCGGCAGCAAACAGTCAAATGATGTTGTTCCAATCCATAAACACACATCCATAGACACAGTCGGGAATGTCGGGTGAGGGGGGAACACACACATTTTCGCAAGTTCTAAGTTCTGGCGACTAGGCAAATGGATGGATGGATGGGTGGATGGATGGCTGGCACGTGTGGCCAAAATGCTGGCAGAACTAATAAAACTAGAAAATAGCAAAAACGACAAACGACAAACAACAACAGCAACGTTGTCGCCATTTGGCTTCCGTCGATTTTGTCCATGTTTGTTTGCGATTCTCCTCATCTCGTTGTTGTTGTTTTTTTTTGTGTGCCTCTTGTCCGTCTTGTTTATTTGCACATTGCGTATACGCAATGTGATTTCCTTTGAAGCGGTGCCTTTCCACGTTCCACGTTCAACGTTTTTTGTCGCTGGCGCTGACAACTCAAGCAAATAGATGGACAGCAACAACGATAATTTTCGTGGGCCATGTAAATGGGATGGGGAAAATCCCAAGCAAAACAGCAAAACATCACAGAACGCAGGCAAAATCTGAATCTAAATCTGCCGAGATCCAGTATCCCATTCAGTATCCACTCTGAGGCAAGTGTACGGGTAATCTATAGCGAGATAAGCGATAAGCGAAGCATTATGCCACAGATAGACCCCTTGAGCACCCTAGAGCACAGCCAGCACCAGCCCCCCATTACCTGATCTGAACTTCCCCTTTGATATGTATTTTTACCCAGTGTGGCTTCTGTCTGTTTGTCTGTCCGTCCGTCTGTCTGTCTGTAGCGTTTAATTAAGTCAAGTGAGCGAAGATCGCTGGCCTGGCCCCCAATGCAACATCAGTAGCAGCAGCAGCAGCATCAGCAGCAGCAGCAGCGGCATCAATTGGATCTCTGCCTCTAAATGCCAACAAATTTTGCCTCAGGCCTCAGCCTTAGCATCAGTTCGGATCGGTTCTGGTTCTGTTCTGTTCTTTTCTGTTCTGTTCTGTCTACCTCTTTTATAGCGCTCGCATTTGTTTTGTTTATTTAGTTTGCTTTGCTTTCTTTGTTTGCCGCTGCTCTATTTTTCTTTGCTTTCGGATAGTCGCGGTGGCTCATCCGCTAGCTGGCGAATCTGTGCGCCCAGCTGTTCCGCCAAACAAGATCTCCAACCCAACCCAACCCATTCTATCCGAAAACCAACATAATGAACATAAACAGCACGCTCTGTATGTGCAGATATCTGTATCTCCTCTTTACGAGTATCTCTTTACCCTCTCTGTTATCAGTCGAGAATAATTTCTCACGTTCCTCTGACTAATGCCGTCTTTGCAGGTGGCTTATCAATCATTCAGTTGTTAGAGCCATTACTGCTAATGCTGGTAGTGCTACAGAAAATGCTGCTACTACTGCTGCTGCTGTCTGTGATAACACAAAGCTCTGGACCAGCAAAATGATAGATGGCCACAGGCCAAGGAGAGCTTAAACTTTACTGCAGGGGGTGTGATAAAAGTCAACGCCATATAATTTATAGGGGAAGCCACTTTCTTTGCTTACCATACTAAGTCATACTACATACACGTACTAAATGTATGCTTGATGATTTGTATAATATTTTTCTATGGGAAAATGACTTCGTTAAATGATGCTAAAATTGGAATGATTCTTGTACAGGCGTCTCACTGACCAAGGAATACTAGTACTAATCTAATCTAAAAGAATACAATCATTTGATTACATGATCAACAATTACATGCATTACTTTGGTTTTGTGCTCTTATCTAACATTTTTGCTACTACTTCTACTCTGCTCTACTCTGATCTGCTCGTATGACACACACAACGCAGGCACTCATAATCTATCAATCGGAACAGCCTTAACCTCTTCCGAAACGTAACCCCCCCATTCAACCATACAAGAATGTCTCTTTAATCTTAATCTTATCTGTGCAAGCCACTTCCAAGCGCAGTGCATCACCCCCTGCTGTGACATCATCGTCCAATTGATTTACACTCTTGTGTCGTTTCTGATAAATTCTTTGTCGTCTTCAAAAACAACGTCACAAACTTTCCATGGGATAGGATGGGATGCACGTGACGATGATGAGCATGAGGCTGAGGCTGAGGCTGAGCCTAAGGAGGGGTATGCGACAAACAGAGTGGGTGACAGATGACGTAGCCATAGAGAGCTGTTGATATTAGAGTTACTGTTAGTGGTGCCACTGGCTACTGCTTTTCCTACTGCCTGTTATTATTGTACTACTCGTACGTGTGATTGTTTGGGACCACCTCTTGGCATGTTTTTCACGAAACTGTCAAAATGTTATGCAAATATTTGTGGGGGGGATTTAAATGTAAATTTGTACATATCTCTCTCCAAATACCTCTCTCTCTCTCTCTCTCTAGCTCTGTCTGCATCTTTCATATCTCTTTTGTGTTACTTTGTTGTTCTCCTTTCGTTGGGGGCGTGTGAATCCAAACAATGCGGCACTGATAAAGCTGATAAGCCATGAAGTATGGGAGCGAAAAGATCGGTAGAGCGGCATTTGGGGGAGAATAAAAACTGCTGGTGTTTGTCTTGAGGAATATATCTCAGGGTTGGATAATCACATTAATACTCTCAATTTAAATCAATTTAAATATCTGATTATTCTGCGACTTGAAGTCATAAATATTTAGCATACAATTATAAAATAATAAACATTAAAACAAAGGCTGTCCCGTCCCTGGACTCAGATTAAACGTCACAAATATGCACACTTTCAGAGCGAAAGAGAGAAAGAGATAGAACAAGAAAAGGGAGAAGAGAGAAAAAGAGACAGAGAGAGAGAGATATGCAGATAAAGGCCGCCTTGGGTTTTTCTTTCTTTTGCCCCTTGGCGACAGCGTGTGAAATGCATTCAAGTGGGCGGCCACGTCTAGATTTCCCTCAAGGCCAAGATAGGCCCCGCTCTCGCTCTCGCTCCCTCTCTCACTCACTCATTCTATGGGTTCTCTCTTTCCCTCCCGCTCTGTGTTATCTGTTATCGCTGTCTGGCTTATATTCTCTCTGTTCTTATTATTTTTACGACTTTTGTTTGATTAATGCAAATCGAAAATTGCAACCGGCTAAAAGTTCGTCTCAAAATTGTTTTTCCCTGGCTGCTGCTGCTCATCAGGAGGCTCCCTTGGAGTTGGAGTAGGATCTGGGGATGGGGATGGCGCACAAAGCGCCTGATTGCTGATAGCCATCAGAGCAGGCCAGACCCAAGACCCAAGAGCCAGACCCGACCAAGACAGAACCAAGTGGAGAGACATGGCCGACAACAACGAAGACATCGACGACGACGTCTGCTGCTGCTGCTGCTGCTTTTGCTGCAATTGTTTGGCAATGACAAAGCGCACCTCCCAGCCAGGTCCAGACACCAGACATCCCAGACAGCCATCCAGGGAGTCAGGGATCAGAGCAGCAGCAGCAGCAGCAACAGCAGCAGCAGCAGCGGTGGCGGTGGCGGTGGCGCGAAAGGCAAACAAACCATAATTAAGTTGCACTCGTAGCTGGGGCACAGATGGAGCTGGAGCTGCAGATGGGGCTGGAGATGGAGATGGCGTTCGGGGGCGGCTTAGTCGTTCACTAAGTCAGTGAGTCAGAATGAGGTCCGCAAAACGTGGCCGATGATCTTAATTCTTTTTAAATCGATCAATTTCCACTGACGACATTATTCTCCCGTGCCCCACGTTGCAGATCGTGGTCTCTGCCTCTGCCTGGGACTGGGATTGGGATTGGTATTTTGAGTCAGCAGTTGGCATCTGTGGATTATTGTGGATTACTGTGTGGGTGAGAGCCTTGGCCAACAAGTGGAATGACTAAGCGGTCTCTCACTCTGTGTCTGTCTCTCCATCTTGGCCATGCTATCGCGATGAAGACGCGCCCAGGAGGCTCTAAAAATAGCCCCAGAAAGGCAGTGGGCTGGAGCCCCACGTTTTGTAATGGCTAACTTTATAATAGGCAATCATCATCATCATCATTATCACCAGCAGTCGGAGTAATAACGGACCTGGCCTAATCTAGAGCAAAATCTTGACCAAAGACCAAAACCAAAACCAAACTTAACCCAATTTCGTAGCAAAATGCCGCAAAAGGAAAATGAGCACATTACAACAAACAGCAATTGAGAGACAGTGGGAGAGAAAAAGAGACAGAGACAGCGACAGCGACAGAGAAGACATAGTTATAGAGAGATAGAGAAAGAGAGAGAGAGTGAGTGATAGAGCAAGAGAGATGGAGCTGGAGAAAAGTTGTTAGCGTTAGCGTCTGTTTGTGCGAGACGAGACCCATCCTCATGATGGAGCTTATCTTGGACACGTACTGGAATTTGAGCCTGACTGACATTTGTCAGCGTTGTGAATCCTTTTGCTGCTGCTGCCACACGAAAGCCGACAACTTCAAAGTTTTTTTTACCCCCACTGCCCACTGCTTCTTCTCGGAGTCGCGGAGTCCAACTTCTTTTGGGCTTTTATCAGCGTGAGAAAATCTGCACAACAAAAGAACCATTTATGTGTGTGTGTGTGTGTGTTTGTGTTTGTGTTTGTGGAAAGAGAGAGTGGTGCTGTGGTGGCTGGTGGTGCAGCTGCAGCTGCTGCAGCTGCTGCTGCTGCTGCTGGTGCTGCTGCTGGTGCTGCTGCTGTGACCTTCAGCGATCAGGCTTAACGGCTCACACCCACTATTCTCCTCTATTGGCCGCTATGCCGCCTTGCCGCTAGATGGGGGCAGCTGTCTGTGCGCCCCGGCAGCACCTGGCAGTTAAATTTGGTGCATGTTCGCTGATTGAACACAAATGATACGGAAGTCGGTCGCCAAGTCTCTGTGTGTGTGAAATTCTCACGCTTTTGGCCACTTGGATTACCCGCCAGATTACATGAAAAGCGCCTACACACAGATACACGAAACGAGCGCATAAATCAGCTGGAGCAGGAAAAAACAAAAAACAAACAGCGGCAGGCAGGCAGGCAGGCAGGCAGGCAGGCAGCAGAGCTGGCCCGAGTTGGTGGCAGCTTTTGAAGTTGTACGCACGCCAAAAGCGGCTTAAATGTCCAAAAGTGTCCAACAACAACAACACTAACAACAACAACTAAAACTCCGGCAACAGCCACAACTTCAGAGAGTGGAAAATGTGAAAATGTGCAGAGAGAAAAGGCAAAAGCAACCAAAACTGAACTTCTGCTACTTAGTATGTGGTTGTTGGTGGGAACTTCTCTCCGCCTGCCAAAAGTGGCCACTGGCTGCAGTATTACAGTGTTGCAGCAGTTGCAGTGCCAGTGGCACTTTTCCACACGATAAAAAATAAAGTAGAAAGAAAATAAAGCAAAGCCGAAACCGAAATTAATCATACGCACCATTGAACCCCAACGAGTGCGACGAGTGCGATGACGTCACTGTATTTGTGTGTGTGTGTGTGTGTGTGTGTTGGCCATGATTCGATGCCTCTTCCAACTAAATACATATGCCACAACACTCATCATCATCCGCCACATCAGCCACTGCCACGCCCACACTTCTTGGAAACGGCAACGGCATTCGCAGGCAATCTGTGCAAAATTTGTTCCGTTTATACAATATACATACAAATGTACATATGTATGTATATATGTATATGTATATATAACGGAAGAATCAGATGGCCATGGCTATATGTATTATCTGCATCTGTGTCTGTGTCTGTGTGTCCTACAAAATCGCACTGCCGGAAAATACATTTCACATTCTGTCTGCGGCTGCTGCTGCTCGCATTTTCCATTTTCTTTTATTTACTTATTGGGCTCTTAATAAATCCATCTCTCTGCTGCGCTTTCTGTTTACAGATCTGTACCGATCCAATCCGATCTGCTCTGTTTTTGGCTATCGAAATATTTATGGCCCTGACAGACTTGTGTTCCCCCCAAAAGAAATCTTTTTCTGCAACACTGAAACCATGCAGGACCATTCCGTATCATCATTACCTGAGATTGTATTCCCTTTTTCACATTTGTCGGGTTATTAGTTTTGAACAGGCACTCAGGTCTAATCTTTACATATTTAAGGGAACTCTTTCGAATTATCAACAACGAAACAATAAGCGCAAATCATTGAATTTATGCTCTTCAGATAAAGAAACTATCATTCGAGTGGTTTATGGCGAGATTTTATAACAATTTTGATTAGAAGAATAAGGGGAACTCCTAAATTACCGCCAGCTTTCAACAATACACAATTTCTGACATTTCTCCCTAGATTTCGCTATAATTTAATGGACTTTTCTCATCTGAATTGAGCAATCGCTGTCGTTCTTCAATCCCCTAACGATGTGTTGAAAGTATGTTCCCCTCAAAAAATGAAACCATTCCAAATTGATTCAAATTCACAGCCATGTAGAGTAGATCCGATCCGATCTGATCAGGGGCAAAACGGTTGGTTACGCCTCAACAAACTCGCAAGACCAAAAGGTTTCCACACCCACCCAAAAAAAAAAACCCAACCGAAAACATCCAATGTGGTATCCACATTGTTGCACAACAACTATCCATCCATCCATCCACTAACTAAGAGTGGAAACACAACGATTGTTTAAACAATTGTTGGCTGGCTGGCTGTCTGGCTGGCTGGCTGGCTGGATAGCCGAGTGTCCGTCAATCATTTGAGTGTGTAAATTTTATTGTTGCGAAAAGAAATCGCCTGCCATCGATGGGAAGAAATCTGAAATCAGAGATCAGAGATCCAGAATGTTTGCCGCCATTGGAGCGCCCCTCGGGTCATAAAAAGCTAAATAAATAAATAAAGTGCCAAACTATTACAACATTTGTGATGTTTATTAATACGAAATTAAGTAGCTGCCGTTAACAGGCGGCGGCAGCCAGCAGCCAGCAGACAACAGACAACAGCCAACAGCCAGCAGGCAGCATGGAAGCCAGGCGGGAGGGCAGCAGACAAGAACAAGGGATCCCGCCAAGGTGTTGGATGGGTGGGCCACGATCCCACACGGACGGACATTGGCCCACAAAACAACGCTTTCATCTTTTTGTAATTAGGCAGGCGCTGAGACTGATAGATAGATATATAGATAGATAGATAGATAGATAGATGGTGAGATGGAGAGACGAGCAGATTGAATGGCTACAGATGCAAATACCGATACAGATACAGATTGGGCTGAGCGCTAGACAGATGAAAAATGTTTACACTGCGATACAACTACATATCTGAGTGCATCCATCGATGTACGGAATATATTTCTATATATTTTGAAAGCATATTCAGGCTTCGTATTAATGCGATATGTGAACCAAATTCAAACGCCAGACGTTGTGGCCACCAGCTGTCGATACACACGCACCGCGAAGATATCTTCACTACAATTCTTATATTTTTGTTGTTGCTTTGGATCTTTTTTTGATCTGTACGAACTGACTGGCTCCAGAGCAGATAGGAGCAGAGCACAAGCAGAACAGAGGCAGCCGGCGGGGGCGTTTATAATTAATTGTAATTGTCGTTGAAAGATTAATTTGGTTGCGCTTCAATGGCGCTTCATTGTCGGCGCAGCCATTGTGCGGGTGGGGAAATCAATTTTATATAGTTTTCGATTCTCATTCTCTGTAGTTTTTGTTGTTGCTCGATAGCACACCCTCACATACACACACACACACACACACACATACATATATCTATATATATACATTTAGATCCAGATACAGCTACAGACAGATATAAATGTATATTTTATGCTGCGAAAAGTGCAATCAAGTGGTTAGAGTTTTTGGTGGTGCCCCCGACGAGGGGGTAGGCCACCACAACAATCTTCAAAGGGGCGACGACGGCATGCTCCCGCCTGCTGCCTGCTGCTGCTGCTGCCTGCTGCCGTCTCCGTCGGCCCATTGAAATGGAGCATAAAAATGGTGGCTATAAATAAGAAAAGACCCTGCTGCTGCTGCTGCTGCTGCTACTGCTGTGCCGTGGGTGAGAAGCAGAGAGCAGGGGAAAGAGAGGGGAACAGTGGTGTGGTGTGGTATCGAGAGGGGAAGAGCGGCTGCATTTTCAAATCAAAAATTGTTGCTGCCCAAAACATTTCCGCAGATCAAAGTCACAGCTTGACAAAATTCTGTGGAAAAAAGCCAGCTGGTTGCCAAGTCGCTGCTGCTAATTGCTTTCATATCAGTTTGCCACCCCACCACCTAGTCTACACTCAGTCCCACCCACCACCACCACCACCACCTAGAAAGAGAGGAGATCTTTGATAACGACACCCCAAGGTGTGCTCTCGGTTCGTTGTTTGTTTTCAACACCTGTAATGGCAGCATGCCATGCCCCCGGGACCAGGCATCATCTTCTGCCCCTTCTGATAGATACAAAAGCTGAATCACTGATAGATTGGACCAGAAGGAGGGGAAGCCCAGTGGAGATTGCCCTTTTGATTTCATTTGATTTTTCCTTCCATAATTTTCCATAGTTTTTGGGTTGTTTTGGTTTTTTTGCAATCGAGGCCGACAGGGCGCCAACACCAGCAGCCCTTTGATCTCTACTCTCTCTCTCTCTATCTTTGTCTGTCTGTCTGTCTCTTTATGCTACCCTATAGTTATCTCCTCTCTTTCTGTTACTTTCTCCCTCTCCTGTTCTGTTTTTCTTGGCCAACAAACATGGCGCCAGGCAGTCCCCGCTCTTGTGGCTGTTGCAGCTCTAATTAGGCACACTTTTGTGTCTGCCCCATCAGGGCACGGCAGGGTAGGGTAGGGTGTCTTTTTCTCCCCTTCGAGTTGTCAGAGACGTTCTCGTCGCGCCGTCGACGGTTGTTGTTTAAAAATAAATTGCACATAAATTTATGAAACATGAAAGATTTCAAATAAATATTTCGTCATCTCTCTCTCTCTCTCTCTTTCTCCTGCACGGAACATCTTTTGGCATTCCATTAATTTCTGTACTGATTTGCAATGAAAATTCTCTGGAAAAACCATTCAACACTTGATTAAAATGCCAGAAAAGACGAAAAACTGACCAAACAAATATTCAGATGAATCGGTGCGCTGATCAGGAAGAAAACCATATGCGAATCAGCAGCAGAAGCAGCAGTAGGAGGCAATTGCAACAAACAATAAAAACTATAACTAATTGCCAATGACATATAAACAAAACGTTGGCCACATTTTCCGCTGTGTGGTGGCAGCTGCTGCCAGCAGACAGCCGCTTCTGCGGCAGAGGCAGCAACAAGTTGCTGCTACCAAGTGCAGCAAAAGTTGCCCACGACTCTCGGCCAGGCCAGGCCAGACCAGACCAATCATCATCATTAGCCACGGCCATTTTTGGGTAAATAGTGCAACCCTCTTTGCATAATAATGTGGATCGGTGAGCGCATTTGGTGAAAAGCGCGAAACATGCAACATTTTTGTGTCTAAATAAAGATGCGATGCGTCTGGCCACATCGCTTGGTAGCGTTTGCGACCGCCACAACAACAATAAAAGAAGCTGCAGCCAGCTGCAACAAGAGCAACCCGGTAGTTGGTCGATGGTCTATCTTCTTCTATAGCTCCCTCCCCTCCTCCCCATCCGTCTGCCGTGTGGGTAATCGCTGCTTGAAAGTGCTTCAGCCACTTCACATCGAGCTATCATCCAAAGAGGAGCGAGTGACGATCTTTATAAGAAGTTGTGAAGCTGTAAAATAGTTCAAGACTTCAGGCTAGAGTCTTTTACTGGATAGGTGATAAAACTACTCGCATTTCGCCAAGAAGAGTTGGTGATGGTAAATTCCAGCGAGTGCTGGGTGCTTGCTAAATTTGTACTCGCTGTATTGAGTTAGTAATTAGAGCTAGTTCTCCCATGACTCATGGTGTGATTCGCTTTAATGTTAAGAATCATCGATACAAAGGGGAAAAACTATTTCCTACTACAGGTCTGGGTCTGATACGAGACCAGTCACCATTATTCGGGCGAATATTAATCAGCAATTTTGGTAGTGTGTCGCAGCATCTGATACACATACGTCATGAGCGTAAAGTTCGCACATTTCTCGGAAATTTATCTCCAAGTAATACTCGCGATAAGTGATGTTAGCATGGCGTATCTTTCGATCTACCCAGTGAACCCAGGCACCCAGTACACAGCATACGGCACCCAGCAGCACCCAGCAGCCAGCAGCACCCACACATTGAAGTGCTCTCACTTTTGTGGCTATCTGATACATTTTTCTGTTGCTTTTTCGACCTGCTGCTCATTTGCAGTCACGTCAGGCGTCAGTCGTCGGTCGTCAGACGGTGGCAACCCGACCAATGGCCCCCAGAAACCACATTTTGGTGTGATTTTGTTTCTTTAACCAACACAAAAATGAGCAACAGAAACAGCAACAGAGACAAGTAAAACAAGAAGAGAAGCAACAACAACAACAAAAACTGTCATAGGCTGGCTAGCAGATTTACGAGTATAATGGGGCGCTCGACAACAAGTAAATGACTCGACTGCCGACGCGGCCGCTTCAAAGTTTTCGCCCAGTGCGCGGTGGCATCATTAAAATGTAAAGAGTTGTGCGCACAATTTTCGGTTTGAAAATTTATTTCATACGCAGCGTGGGAATTGCCCGTCAATTGTTAAGCAGGCGCCAACAGGCACCCAAACAGCCAAACAGCCAGGCCAGCAGGCAGGCAGGCAGGCAGGCACACAACAATGTTGCTCCCATTGCTTCTGGTGCTATTTCCTTTGCGCATTATAAACGCATTAACTAATGTGGAAATAAATAAACAAAAAATAAGACTCAAATTGTTAGGAGAATAATGGCCAGAGCAGGGCATCGATCGAAGGAGGAGAAGCTTGAGAGAACGTGAAGAGTACGGAATGGATGGAGTAGTATACTTTCAGCTACACGCTGAAACAACTTGGAGCGAGTGCTAACTCGTTGTAATCGTTTGAGGGATTGATTGATTCTCTTCTACTCTTAAGATTTGTTTACTTTTTGATTATGATAAATTATCATTAATCCCAAATAAATTTCATCTATGATTTACTATGCAATAAAATGAGCTTGCATACCCCGCAGTTTAGTCACCATACAAGTGCATTGCTCATACGCACCATTTCCCTAGTTTGTTGTCGCTGTGGCGCTATAGTTGGCGCTGTCGTTGTCGTTGACGTTGCCGGGTGAGAGCGTGTCGAGATTACTTTATGGTCTATGAAACCATCAAAATTTCTATGCCATTCGGCTTAATTGCGAAACCCAAAAGCGTGAAACAGTTATCAAATGCCGTTAACTGTTTACTGCCGCAATATTTAACCAACCGACTATATATGGAGGTGCAGGCAGACGCGTATACGGGCACGTGTCCACTCGACTGCAACTAAATTGGCTGGCAGTTAGGGCCAAGAAATTCCTAATCAGCAGAGACTGTTTATCAGGATCCCAAGCTACATACAACATAGATGATCATCAACAGAAACAGCAGCAACAACAGCCACAGAGCACTAAGGCAAGAGGCTTGAGGGCAAATGCATGCAAATTGAATTGATGTTGCTGCTGCTGCGGCTGCTGCATGCCAGAAATTATAGCACAAATAGCTGAGAGACCAGGGCCCCCAGAGTCCCACACAGTCCCAGAGTCTACGAGTCCACGAGTCCCACCAGTCCGAGGCTGAAACAGGTGCCCAAGTGCTGCCAGTTTGCCAGTCAGTTGGCAACACGTGCCCCAGGGCGATGCTGCGGCTAAATAATTACGTAATAAGTGGTTGGCAGGAGGCAGCCACGGACAGCAGAGCCAAAGAGGAGCCCGATCCCAAACCAAGCCGAGCCCGTAAGCCGACAATTGCCTGGCCTGTCAGACCCAACTATGCCAAGAATTTCATACGAAAGAAAGAGAGAGAGAGAGAGAGAGAGATGGAGAGAGCGAGCAAGTGTCCGAGTAGAACAGAATACAGCCAGGTGAATATGCAGCAAGATGAAGTCCGAGAGATGAGCTGGCAACATGCTGCATGCTGCAAATGGTGTCTGTCTGTCTGTCTGTCTTGGCCGTATAATCTAATGATTGAAAGCGAGTTGTTAGATTGAAGAGACTGAATAAACCAACATGGTAATCGGTTAATGGCGGAGATGGCTCCTTTATGGCTTCTGGATGATGGCCAACACCTCTTGCTCAGTAGATTAAATGATTGAAAGATTGTTCTGTGGTGGCAAAGAGGCATCTCGTACTCTTCAGGCTGCTCAACAGAATGCATACCCTCTTCTGCTGCTTCTACTTTGGGCAATATGTTGTTGCTGCTGCTTCAGCTGCTGCTGATGTTGCTCTTGCAACTGCAACAAAACCATGAACACACAATCAATAATCGAATCGATAAAGATCGTTAAACGAAATGTTTTTATTTGTGGCCCCCAATGGCAGCGACAGCAACTGCCACGACAATTGCAAGTTGCAACCGATGCAGCAGCAGCAGAGCAGCCGTGCCACATATGAGTTATGGCAATGTCGTACTCGTCCACCAGCTGCGCGGCTGCTTCACTGCTGCTGCTATGCTGTTCTGCTCGCCTCGCCGCTCCGCTCTTCTGCTCTGCTCTGCTCTGAGACGTTCGCACGCCACACATGCGCAACATGGCCAATGGCTCACCTGACTACCACGCTCCCCCCTTGCCATTGCCCCATCCTCTGTGCTCCTGCTCCTGCCCCTGCCCCTGCCCCCTTGTGGTGCGTCTGTGTGGCGCGTTGTGCGGTAAATACGCTTTATGGGCTCCCGACAACGACTGCGCTCTGGCTCTATGCTAATTACGTCATGGGGACGACGCTTCGTACCTAATTTTGCATTGTGGGAACCGAAAACTGGAAATCCAAGACACCCAACCACCTTTCCTCTCCTGTGCGCTCTCCCCTGCGCCGTCCCCTCTCCAGCCGTTTGTCTTGCATTTTCCAACTGCGGCAATAAAAAAAAAAAAAATGGGCTCTGCTGTTGCTGTTGCTGCTGCTGCTGTTGCTATTTAAGCAAATGTGTCGCAGCCAAAGCCAAAGTCGCCGTAGTTGTTGTCATACTCTTCATATGGCTATTATTACTGTAGGAAGATGTTTGCAATGGGCCACTTAACAGTCGAAAGAGTGGCATGGCATGGCATGGAGAATTGACTCGACATGGCCTGGTTTATGGCGGAATCTTCCTGAAGACTGTGCTTAAGCCGAATCCCATTAAGATAGGCTTTCAGTTTATTGCATAGATGCCATGGGTAGAGTCTATTCTGCGAGAGCCCAACTCTTCCTAGAGATATAGTAACTGCAAGGGGGGGGGGGGGGGAGCTATTGCTGGAAGTGTTCAAGTGTTCATTTATAGAACTTGCAAGGGTATTTGCAACGTCGTTGCTGCTCGTTTCCTTCATGTTGTTGCTGCTGCTGCTGCATGGCGTCGCTGCCAATATCGACGACTTGGTTGTCGCATATAATGACTTTTTCGACTTGCAACTTCTTGTGGCTTTTGCGCTTTTTTATGCTTTATGCGCTCGCTTTGGTCTCGTCGGTCTCTGGTCAAGCATGTGGCGATGCTGCTGCTGCTGTTGCTGCTGCTGCTGGTGGCCAATGGCTAGTTTCTAGTTGCCTTCTTTGTTGCAGGAGGAGGCACAAACAAACAGCAAACACAGCAGCGGCAGCGGCAGCGTCTGCGACTGCGGCTGCTGTGTGTGGCATGCCATGCACTACCTGCAACTTGTTGCTGGTGGCAACTTGAAATCATTTGGTGGGATGGTGTGTGAAAATATTTCCAAGGCAGTGGCACAGGGGAAACCCCAGCAAAATGTTGCATCTGCTTATCAAATGCTATGCTCCAACCCCCTCTCCACCTCCCCACAGCCGTTAGAGCTGCTGCCACATTAATTTTGCCACTTCAATAAGCAACAACAACAGCAGAAAACGTTTCAATTATGACGCATTATGTCAGGCATGGCATTCGCTGCCGTTTCGTTTCCATTTTCCATGAAATATACTCATAAATGTCGTTAAGTGCTTTGCCAAATACTGGACGAACAAAAAAATGCGAATTAAATGCGCAAAAAAATTACTTTTAGACACATTTAAATACCATTTAAATAGCTTTTGGGGCACAAGGTGAAGCTGAGGCTGAAGTTGGTGGCCAACCAGTGGCAGTGGCCACTACGTGGTGGCTGCCGCTGCTGCTGCTGCTGCTGCTGCTGTTGTTGTTGTTCGGAGCTTGCCACAGCCACAAATTTGTAGCCAGCGGCGACGAATAAAATGCCGCACAAAAATGCTGCTAAAAATGCAACTCCAACTTGTCTGAGCGGGGCCGTAGTATCTGTACCTGTGTGTGATTCTTGTTGTGTGTGTGTGTGTGTATCTGTAAATGTATCTGTATCTGTGCTTGTGCCTTGTGGCAAACAAAGCTTGGGAACCAAAAAGGCCAACACGCGCTTAACGTGGCCATTGGGCAGGCGCGCGCGTTGACCAGCGGCAATTTCGATATAAAAATTTTGTTTTAGCACACGGTCACCTTGCCGGCCGGCCGGCAGCAGCCCGAGAGAAAAATAAGGATGGGGTACACAGTGGCTGGGACTGGAGCAGGGGCTGGGGCAGGGGGGGGGCGCAGATATTGGCCATGATTGGATGCAATTTGGTGGGCCGCTTCTTCCGCTAATAATACATCTTTTTTTGTTGTTGTTCATACATACATATATCATTTTGCAGGGCAAGCAATTGCTGCAAATGGAAATGCCCCGAGTAGCAGTAGGGAAGGGAACGAATTATGACGAATTCGTCATAAGGACAATGTCAGGACGAGGTCAGAGGCAGCACACAGGAGGCACGCAGGAGGCGCACGGGAATTTCCGGCCAAACATGTGGCCAGTTACCGTTACCGTTACCTGTCCGTTTGGACCTTTGGAACCTGACTCTTTAGGGCGGTCGCAGATTAGTCCAGGGAACGAAAATTTTTCCCACGCAGGTATCCGACGACAGGCGACCGACCGATTTGCTTCCCAGATTTCTCCAAACAGTTTGATGGGGAATTATTGAATCAACACTCGCCAGATTAAGCCATTCACTGGACCAGACAAATGCCAAAGTGCCAAAGAGCCAAACAGCTTCTTTATGCCAGCCTCTGGGTCTGGTTCTGGCAGCCGGATCGAGGGCGATTATGATCGGGAAATCGGCTAAGTCGTCAGCTAAAAAGAAAATATTGCCCCACAGCAGCGGGGGCCCAGAGGCAGTGGCCAGAGGAGCAGCCAGAGCGCATACGAGTATGTGGCATGCCACCAGTCGATATCAAAGGCAAATTTTTTCAACTTGGCAGTGCGCAAGCAGGGGCAGCCACAGCGTAGTGGCAAGAGGCAGGCGGCAAGCGGCAGACAGACCAACGATCCAAAGATCCGACGAAGACGATGGCTTGCAATTTGATGCAGAGTGCTGGATGGGATGGGATGGGCTGGCATGGCAGGAAGGGGGTGACAGACAGTTTAATATACAGAGGAGGAGCCTCTGCCTTGATACCCGAGACGGCTGAGACCGAGAGCCAAGAATCAAGAACCAAGACCAAGGGGCAGGCAACACCAAGCAGAAGGCGAAGATAGAGGAGGTGTTGCTGCCACTGAAGTAGATAGATGAGCAGACGCTCCGCTGGCATGTGGAATTATTAATGTTTGATGTAATTAATGCGTAATTAAGATAGCCAGCCAGCCAGCCAGCAGAAGGCTCCTCCAAGCTCCAAGTTCTGGACAGGACTAGGGGCGGGGGCACTGCTCTCTGTGCAGAGACTGCCACAAAAGACTGTAGACTCGAAGCCTAGCCTAGTTTTTCTCTTCTGAAATAGCCCCCCAAACTAGAGAAACAATTTTTGGCCAACCAAACCATCTCCCGCCCACCGATCGAGTTCAAAGCGGTGGAGCCGCCAACGCAAATTGAATTGACTTTTTGGGGTACTACGCCGAAAATTGGAATACGAGTAAGTATATAGTATGGTTTCTGGCTGGCTGGCTTGCTGGGAAGCTCGTGCTTCCATCCATCCATCCATCTATCCATCTATCCATCCAATCATTAGCTGTGAAATTGTTCCATGGGAAACTAATAATGAGTCCAAGCCGACTACGAACCGAAATCACTTTTCAAATATCAATCAATATCTATCTCTGTTTCGGTTGGTCGATCGGTTGGTTCGTCTGTCCGGCAGACCGTTGGGGGGGTCATCCATTAATCTTGGCCGCGTGCGCAACTGTTGAAGCCTTCCTTTTTTGTTTTTGTGGGGCAGAAGGTGGCCCCGAGGGCAGTGCGATTATGCGGGCAGAAATTAACAGCCAGGCGAAACAATTAGTCCGTCCGAAGAGATCTCTTATCATTTATCTTTCTCAGGCCATGTATTTATGCATGCATACATACATACATACATAAATACTCGTATGTATGTATGTAGATTCCTCTTCATTTTGGTGTTTTTTTTTGTTTGGGTATTTTGGAATGTGCCGCAAGTGCCGCGAAAATTAACGCAAATGCTGAATGGCTAATTGAGGTGGTGCTGCTTGAGGTGTTTGAAGTGGCGGCTTTGCCAAAGAGGGGTATGCTAACTTGGCCAATAGAGAAGACGCAAAAGACGAGCAGCGTCATGTCAGCCACTAAAATGTTGCTTCTACTTTGGGTCTATTTTGGTCCATCAATCAGCACCCATTGATTGATTTTTGCAAAAGGGCATCCAATGTTCGTGTTGCTCCAAAAACCCTTAAAATAATGACCAGCTTGAGGAAGCGCCACCTGTGGGGCCTACGTCTTTCCTTTGATATCGCGCCGACACAGATCTAGCAGATCCATAGAGCCACACCAGATCCATTGATGGGCCATGAATGCCAGGCGTTTTATCCATTTCGGCTATATACTCGCAGTCGCAGTCGCCTCGTATTCATGGCAATCAGATTATGTCACATCCGCTATGCAACAGAGGGGCTCCATTGATCGGCTGCTGGGTTGCCTGCTGCTCCATCCGGCCAAGATTGCTCCATTAGCGCCACGATGGATGCAACCGATGGATGCAAATTGCAGGCACAGCACAGCACAGCACAGGCCCAGGGCTAACAAGCATAAGACTCATGTTTTTCTATATATTTTCGATTGACTTTTTGTTTTTCATAGGCGTTTTCTGCTCTGTTCATTTTTTTGTTGGTTTTTGGTTTTATTTTTTTCTGTTTTTTTGGCAAGTCTATGGCGGCCAAGATGTCTTCCTACTCTCGAATGGCTTTCAGCTGCGTGATGTTGCTGCTGTCGGCGTGGCCAGAAATAGCATAAAACTCATAAACGAGGCAACAGACGAGTCGCGAGGCGACTCTGGTCGCGGCAAGATATGGCAGGGCAAGGAAACAACATGGCATGCCATTTGAAAATTTCATTTCGTTATAATTTTCTATTTCCCGCATGCCAAACGGCCCGCCAGGCAGCCCCACAGTCCCAGCTGAGTCCCAGAGGGGCCCCTACCCAAAGAGAGGGACCAAGGGGCACTGAGACTGGGACTACCCTTTACACATTCGAGTACCATACCTAAATGAACCAAGGTTCGTCGTCTAGCGCCGCCATTCATACTTAATTACCAAAAAGAAAAAGAAGAAAAAAACAACAAAAAACCAAAAACCAAAAAACCAACAAACAAAAGCTAACGAAAAGTTGTCTCTGTCGTCGTTGGATTTTCTCTGGCGTGACGCTAAATGAGCACCCCCTCCTCCCACTCCACCCATAATTTTCCCAAAAAGCGAGAGGAAAATGTATTAAAATCTTATGACCAGGTAGACCAGACACCCCCAAAATGACACGAAAGAAAAGATGAGGAGAAATGATGAATTGTGGGTGCCGTTGAGTAAGTTTGTCGCTTCTACTCGTAGGCGTTGACCTAAATGTACGAACGGTGCAAAGCATTTTCCGCTCTGGCAAAGCATTTTCTTTTTTTTTTTTCATTTTGTAATCGCTTGCTAAACATACGAGTACGAACAGAAGCAACAAGTGCAGCCAGAGAGAGAGAGAGAGCCACAACTGAGAGCATGAGAAGCAACTGACAAATGAAACAAGAGTCGCCAGTTATCCATCCATCCATCCCATGCACTGCTGCGGGAAATGGAGACCCGCTGTCAAGGTTCTCTGGGGGTTTTCTCTCAGGTATTGCTTTTCTCAATGAAATCTATGAATTCTACATGATTATTATTTTGCTTTGGCAATGTGACAAGAGGCAAACCGCAAATACAATTAATAGTCAATGCTGAGTGCAGCATAAGTGGGAAAAACATTATATAATACACACATAGAACACCTATGTCTTCTTCTGATAAATATAATTGTATAAAGATCATATAACATGTAAGAAAGGGTAATTCCGTCTATACGTATGCACTTAAAATACCTTCATCAAATATAGGGTCTGTGGGGTAGAGATTTTTGCATAGAAATCCTACAAATAGCTAAGCTCCCATTGGATTGGAAATACTCTGCCATGGGGACACATCTGGGTAGGGTAGCGTTGGGTATAAACATCTACATATATCTGTGAATAATGCTCGTACACCTTCCGCGTGCGAGTATATTTGATTTGTGCCAGTTTGTCTCCGCTTTTGGTCAAACAAACAAGCAAACAAATATCCGAGAAGATGGGCTGCCGATTCTGCTTTGACGCGGACTTCTGCCAGATCAAATCATGTTTTATGAGCAGCTAATTTACTTAACACCTCAACAACAACAACACCAACACCAACACAACATCAACATCAGAAGCAGCAGCAGCCGCAATCAGCAGTCCCAGAGGGGGAATAAAAAAAACAACTATAATAGCCCGAAAACCAAAAACAAAAATACCTGTGATTTTTATTTATTTTTCACATGGCCTTTTCATTGTTTTTGCGTTGTTTTGTTGTTGTTGTTATATTCCAAGTCACATTTATTGAAGCGGAGTGGAGTGGAGAGTCATATTTGGTAAGAACTGACGTTCATGGCGTGGGTGTAAATTAGGCATAAAATGTGACCAGTTAATTCATGATACTACCGATTCAGTCGGGTTCGAAGGCATTTTAATTGGTTTTAAGCAGAGCTCCCGTGAGCAGAGCTGCGCGTCGTCACACGGGGCGTATGGATAATACTCGTAAATAGCCCCCCCCTGTATCTCCACCGCATAACACCTATGGATTTCAGGTTGCAGAAACCCAAAAACTGAGTCAGTTTTTGATTGATCTATTCGGTGTTTTTTTATCTCTTTTGGGGACTCTGATTGGGGGCTCAGATTTTTATCGATCTGGCTAACGTTTTTAGGCTTCATCTTCGGACTTTACGGACTTTATGGCCCCATATGTAAATCACTTTGGGACCAAAGAAATTGGCAAATTTGCGTTATCCAAAGTGAAAGGAGTAGATCTCTACAGCAGCGTTTTGAGTGGGTGGGGTTGGGGGATCGATTAGTATGCATTTCGATGAGTAATCGCATTTTATAAAGACCCGCCCGACCGACCCCTACATTTTCGAAACTGGCTACCAGTTCCGCTACCGCTGCCAGATGCAAATCCCCGAAACATTCGCTGCGTCTGCAACAAAAGCAACGCCAAATCAAAGTCAAAGCAAAATAAATCAATCGAAACAAAAAGTAAATATCCTGTTATTCAGCATAGGCTGCTCTTATTCTGTCCCACTCATTCGCACTCTCCATTCCCATGCCCATTCATTGATGGAGCAGCAGCCAGGCAGTCGAAGCCAAATGATTGGCAGAGAGAGAGAGAGAGGAGGAATCCAAAGGAGAAGCAGGCAGAAGGAAGCAGAAGCTGAAGCAGCAACAGAAGCAATGCAAAGAGTAAATAAACACAAGATAATAAATCCCAAAAGACAAAGAGTGCGAGAGTGAGGCGGGAAGACAGGGAGCGAGGGAACAGCTGATTGCAGCTGATTTGAAATCTTCTGTGATCACCAAAGGGCTGCTTCTGGAAGAGGGGCGGGCATGCGAGGTCCCAGAAGGCAAAGCTCAGGGCAAAGTGTATTCAAATAAGGTGAGGCAATGCTAGAAGGTGCTCCTGGGAGAGAAGTATAGCCACAGGGCTCTCATCCTATTTAAACGCTAATTTTTCGGGAATCCAACTATAATATGGATTGTGGAGTGTGTGCTTGAGGAGGTGAGGGCAAACAAAGCCCAGGCTTGGCCACCCACCCGCTCTCTCACTCACATCCTCTCTCGGTGTGCGGTGTGCGGGAACCATGACGGAAGAAGCACAAGCTGAAACAGCCGCAGCAAAAGGAAAGAGAAAAAGAAGCAGCAGTGGTAGAGAGAAAGAGAGAGAGAGTGAAGAGGGGGAAAATGAATTAAAAATCTAATTGCGCCCGCAATGAAACAAGGACAGAGACAGACTGATACAAGAGATAAAGAGAGTGTAAGAGAGAGAGAGAGAGAGAGAGACAAATGTAAATAAATAAAAACAAAAGCAAAGCAAAGCAAAGGCCGAGTATGACGGGGGAGGGAGGCAGGCGGTCGGTTGATCGCACTTAGCCGCCTTTCCAGACGCAAAACTTCATGAACCGCAACGCAAGAATAATTACAACAAAAACAACAACAACAACTGTATGATGAAGAGCAAGAAGAAGGGGGGAGGGGAGTGGGGGAGAGAAGTGAAGAAGCAGAACTTAGGGTTGGGTCTCCGTCTCCCAACCGCAAAGGTCGACTGCAGAGACTACAACAAAAAGACGAAGCAGGCGAAGAACAGCAATGACGATGACGATGTGAAGTTGTGGATCTCTGTGAAGGGAAGAGATGGAGAGACCAGAAATGAGTTTTCAAAGTTTTTCCAACCGAGGGGCAAGGGCGGTGGGCAGAGCAGAGTGTGAGTGTGAGTGTGAGGGGGCTGCCGAGCAGCGAGCAAAGTTAATGCGAATTTAATTAAAATGTGCAACTAGCAACAGCAGCAACAATACGAATATCAACGGATAAACGACAGCCATGCCGAAGACTTAAACACCCTTTTGATAACCCATTCAATTCATGGCAGATACAATTACATACATATATTTATGTATGTATGTAAATATACGATATATGATATTAAAGTCCTGTTTTGACTAGGATTTATTTATTTTATCTTGAGTTGAAGTTGTAAATCGCAGTTGCAGCGGCATTTACTATATTGGTTGGGATAAGTAAGCTTCTCCTGCTGCATATTAAAGGGTATTATAAATTCTAAATGTGAGCATTTTTGTTGCCGCTGCTCAGCAACCAAATTGAGGGAAGGCACACAAAAGAATCCCAGAAGAAGACGAGGCCTAGACTTGCACTTGGAGCACACCGGCAACGGCAACGGCAGCGGTAGCGCAACAGAAGCTTCAACAAAAAGTTGCATCGGGCAGGCGCATGCGCAACGCTATCCATGTTCATGTGTGTGTGTGTGTTGCATAAAATTATTTCGGTCTGGTGAATATTAGCAGAGCGTGAAGTTGGCAAATAAGAAATTCAGCAAAAAAAAAAAGCAGCTAAATTTCATTAAACAACAACAACAGCAACAGCAGCAGCGCGGAGAAAGAGGCAGCTGCATCAGCGGGTGTAAAAGAGACAGAGTGAAAGAAAGGAAATGAGAGGAAACCCAAAAAGAAAGGTGTCCGGCGATAAAAGAGTAAGCGACAGGGGAGGGACAGTCCGAGAGAAGATTTTTCAAATGTTTTTTGTATGAAATTAATGGAAATAGTAGCGAGATGTTTCAGAGATTATTATTGTGTGCGGGTGGGTTCAATGATCCAAGAGCAAATCCACTATCCACTTCCTAGCATCACATTTATTTGAGGTAAATATCCTTACTCGATTAAGAGTACCCCTAATGATAATATATCCTAGAATAGTTCAAAATCGAAATCAACTCACCATAATTTTCACTCACAGCCATTTTGACCGATTCCATCACCGAGTGGGTGACCCGCACGGGCTGGCCAAGGATGGTAAAGTTGCCCGGATTCGTTTGCTGGACAAACATCATGTAGGATATATCCGAGGATTGCTGCAGATCGTTCCCGGATCGGAGTACTCCGCGCGGCAGCAGCCGCTCCCTGTAGATGTCGCACTCGCCGCTGGCGTTGCGCAGGGCGAACTGCAGCCGGACCAGCTGGGGCAGCTGCAGATCCCGCTGCTGCTTGTACACCTGAAGCACCTTCATGGTGGCCGAGAAGTTGACCCGCCGGTCGGCCGACATGGAGATGAATACGCCCTGGAAGACGGTGGGCGCCGAGTAGGCCAGCTGGGCGGGATCCCGGGCCGAGCAGTAGCGTCCGGCCCGCTGTCGTCCCCTGTGCTTCCGGGGATGCTTCCGCCGCTGCTGCTGGGGGGGCTCGTGTTGGCGCAGTCTCTGCTCCTGTCGCTGATGCTGACGCTGGCGGCGATGATCCCGCTTGTCCTGCTGCAGCTGCTGGCGTTGGCCTGAGCGATGTGGCCGCTGGTTGCCGTCGCGTCGATTGCGCGCCGCCTGCTCCGGACTGTCCTCATCCGGGATCTGGCTGTCTGGCACTTCGTAGGACTCGATGAGATAGCTTTGCGTGGCTCGCCTACTGTAATTGCTTACAGGCCGCGGTAAGCTGGGTTGATGCAACTTTGGCTGCTGCTGTGGCTGCTGTTGCAACTGAGTTGTTGGTGTATGGCGACGCATTTTACTGCTCGCCGCCTCGCTGGGCCTGCCATTGTTTAATAAATTATATATTTGACTATTTATTAAAGTATTTGGAACTTTTTGCATTGACTGCTGCATTGACACGGCGGCAGCAACATGTGGCACTTGCTGCTGTTGCTTTTGTGGCTTCTGTTGCTTTTGTTGCTTTTGTTGCTCTTGTTGCAGTTGCTGTACAGCTGCATTGCTGCCGGCGTCGAATACTGTTGCTGGCTTTAACTTAAGATTGCTACGGCTACTAAGACTATTGCTGGTGCGGCTGAGCAGCCTACTTAAGATATTGTTGTCGATGTTGCTGCTACTGAGGCTGCTGCTGCTGCTACTGCTGCTACTGCCACTGCCACTGCCATTGCCACTGCCCCTGGTACTGCCAGTGCTCTTGGCGCTTTCACTGCTGCCATTATCCAAAGTCAGTGGTATATAGTAGCTGCTTTCTTCTGCACTGCCTTCCCATAATCTTTGTGGTTGTTGTGGTTGTTGTTGTTTTTGCAACTGTTGCTGTGTGGCTGCCACTGCGGCTGCTGCTGTCGTCGGCAGCAGCATGTTGCTGACGTAGATAATTAGCAATATCAATGGCATTAGTGGCTTTTTTGTTTTTAGACTCCATTTGCGCAAATGTTGCGCATACATGGCGTCCTCCAAAATTGTTGTTGCTATTGCCCTGATTTTATGTACAAAATCTGAAAGGATCTTCCTCGTCTGGCTAAAAGCTCAGTTCTAACCGTTGCAGTTGCTTCTGGAGTGGCTTCCTTTTCTTGGGGGGGGGGTTCCGTTCCTGCTGTTAATATCCTTTTTCTCGAATCGCGTTTAATCGTGACAAATGTTGCTGCTGCTGCTGCTGCTGCTGCTGCTACTGCTGCTGCGTCCTCGTTGTGCCTTGTCGTATTTCCGTTTATCCTGCAAATACTTTCGATAATTTCGTAGCATTTTGAGCGACAGCAGGGGCAAGAGAGACACAGATTGCTCGGGCGAGAGATGCAATTGGGGGTAAGAATGTTTTATTCGACTGCTTCTGATTTTCACTATTTGTAGCATTAATTTGTTAACACTTTGCTGTATGCCACAGATATTGTTGCTGTTGCTGTTGCTTTTGCTGTTGTTGGTGACTCATTTTGTTTGCCCGTCGCGTTTTTTCTCTCTTTTTTTATCTTTGCCAAAACTATCTTTCGAATAAATAAATTTTGTTTAGAATTCTTGTTGTTTTGTTGTTGTAGTTGTTGTTGTTGTTCGGCTACACGTTTCACTTGAGCGCTTTGGAGTCGACGCACGGCCACGCCCCGCTGCACGCCCCCCAATTGAGCGAGAGAGAGAGGTAAGGTCGCGTGGCGTTTGATTTTTCCTTCACGAGTTTTTTCACGCGCGCAAGATTGAGAGATCGGCTCGTCTCGGTCTCGGTCTCGGTGTCGGCTTCGGCTGCCGAATCGGGAACGGATCGTATCGAATCGGATGGAAGATCGGTTGGGTGATCGGTTGGGTCGTGTCTGCGCCGAGTTGTAAGTGTAATCCTCGCCGCCGCTCGATATATGATAGAAGATAATGTTTGTCTGGCCGTATACGCGATCTTCGCCCGATGTCTATATAGCCCGTAGTCGTAGTCGTAGTCGTAGTCTGATTCACTGGCGACGAGTGTTTTCTGGCACACACACGGCCGCAGAAGACATCGTCTCTGACGACGACGACTATGATGATGATGATGATGATGATGATGATGATGTACCAGCGATATAGCCAGACACAGATACTAGTACTAGTGAGGCAGACACACTCGCACACACACACACACACACACCAAGTCACTGGCGCAACACACACGTTTTCTAATTTTAGCCAAAAGTAATTATAAAAGAAAAAACAGAGCAGAGTGCGCCGCGTTCAGCTTATACGCATATATATCTTCTACTTTGGCTAGATATATATACAAACACACACACACACACACACATGTATCTTTATGTATCTGCAGCTGTATCTGTAGCAGCGATGGGTGTATCTGTATCTGTATCTGTATCTATGTATGTATTTGTGTGCGTACCCGCACACCCGATTATATAGCAAAGTCGTCGCAACCGTCGGCTCTATATATGCAACACGCACTCACACACTCGCACACGCGCACACGAGAATCGATCGTTTTGGTTTTATATATATTTTGTATATATATACATATATGTACATATATATATATCTGTATATATATCAAGTGTAGACTGAAGTTGTTGCAGCCCGGTCGGGTGGCACAAGCGAAGACCGAGAGACGGGGCGTGTGGGACAGCCGTTGTCTATGATGATGCTCCTCCGGCTGTTTTTGTTGCCGTTGCTGTTTTTTTTTTTTTTTTTGTGAAAAGTTCTTTACGGTCACTTGGAATTGCACTCACTTTTGATATTCCGTTCACGGAATCGAAAGTCCTTTAACACGGATCAGATTCAGGTTCGAGATTCTTTGATGGATGGAACAGTTACGCCGACTGATGAAACTCGAAATTTGCTCAACTATTTTACAACACAAAGTCGTCAGATCTCAATTCAAAATTCAAATCCAAATCGAAAACTCAATCTGCAGTTTATTTTAATTTCATCAATAATTCCCTCTCGGGGCGGTAGGTTCGGTAATATCTTTTCGTATAGCAGATACGCGCGCGACCGTTTGCTAGGGATGTTGATTTAAATCGTTTTTATGTGATTTTCTATTTCTCGAAATTATCAATATTATCAACGGACTTTTCTGAGCTCAGAGAAAAATTCGACATAGTTCTGTTGTTTCCTTGTCCGCGGCCGAAACATGTATCTTTGTATCTTTCAAATCGCCCGCTTTCGGCCGAAAAATTTCTGTCACGAGAAATTCACTCTTCGTTCGCTCGTGAAAAAACTCACTCAAACCAGTTGGAATAATTTTGAGTGTGATTGCCTTCGGTATTGGATTTTTTGAGTGCGTTTCTGCGTTTGGTAGCGAAATAACTCAAGAGCGAGAGAGCGAGAGTGGTGGTTCTCTCCCAGTATGAGTTTGTTGCCAAGAGTATCTCTCAGGGCTCATTTCTGCGTTGAGTTTTGAGAATTTGTACTCTCTCGCTCTCTTTGAGTGAACAAAATGTCTATTATGGAAGTTTCTATACCCTACCTATGGATCTATATTGTGTTTTATATATACCGGTACCGAGTGTGAGCAAATTAATCCGAAATAGCAATATAAATGGCACACTCTTTGGAATGTCAAACTATAGGAGTGCAAAAATTCATATATCCCATTATATTTTCCCCTTTCCGTAACATTTTAGAACTTCTGATTGCTTACTGAACTTTTTAGCTTCACACTTCAATTCTGACAATCAATCCAAGACTTTCGTTTCGCTCCAATTGAAACTATCCACTGAACTATCAATCGCAATTGGAGGGTGCTTTATAGGTGGCTCCCGACAATCGATAGAACTGATAGTAGATAATAAGGAACTGCAAATAGATAAGAAAACAGTGATAATTGGTGATTGGTTGCGAATAAGTTTGTCGTAATCGGACGACGCTTCTGATAGGTCAGCTTAAGTAATACATAAGTGTACATGTACAATGTGCTAGGCCTGTAAGTTTATGAATCATTTGGACTACTTGGAACTATGCACAATGAAGCATATCAGTAATATCTTCGAAATCTTGAATGAATCAGTTGGATTATGGGGGAT
Organism: Drosophila subsilvestris; assembly: GCA_035043285.1. Taxonomy (NCBI): domain Eukaryota; kingdom Metazoa; phylum Arthropoda; class Insecta; order Diptera; family Drosophilidae; genus Drosophila; species Drosophila subsilvestris. Next base: position 1,352,741 of record JAWNNB010001728.1, on the reverse strand, counting down.
TGCTTTAGCTATGAATCACTATGAAACAAGGCTGTCAGCAGTAAGATAATGATTTAAATGAATGCAGCATATCCATCAGAAATGGTAGATACATTTGCATGGCTAACAAACTACATACATTATGCAGATCTCTTTACTATTTAAGCTATGAATCACACAAATTATTATAAACTTAATTGAATTTGCTTTTCAGCTGTTGGGTTTCCATTCTTTGAATGCTTTTATCTAACTTTTGTTGATCTTCCTCCGATTATAATACTTTGAGGAGGTATTCTTTTCGGGGCACTTTGCTTTTTTCCCATGATTATTTGCTTTATTGTCAAATGTCAACCCCACAACTGAAGAAACAACAACAAACAGAGGAGACCCCGCCCGACCCCGTGAGCGGTTGGGAGTTGGGAGTCGTGTAAACTTAACGTTTTTTACCAGCTGCTGTTGCTGCTTCTGCTTCTGTTGCTGCTGATGTTGTGGTTGTTGTTGTCGAACAAAGCTTCCACTTGTTCTACGCAGCGGACATAACAATAAAAGAAGCTGACGACAAAATGGGCAACAGAAGAGGGTAGCAGGGGGAGGCCACAGAAGTGGCGGTGACAAGTGCGACAATTGTAAGAAAACAAAAACGAGAAGCAAAGAGCCCAGTTTTACTCTGCTTTTGGTTCAAAGTCTGCGTTCACAGTCCGCATCATACGATAGATACTCCGAATACTCCGTGTATTTGCAATATTTAAAGCAGAAACTTAGCGAATTGAATCACTTCCAAGCAACTAGTGGGCCAAGTTTTATCAGCTGACGAACGGAACTCGAACGGAAACGGAAGTAAAGCTTGGAGTCGGCACACCTGTCGTCTCCAAACAGGTATATCTCATCTGCATATACTCGTACAATATTTGAAAAGCTGCAAAAAGAGATATCCAAAACAATCGTTGGGCATTGTGCAGAGGCAGTTGCAGTGACAGTGGCAGTGGCAGTGGCAGTGGCGTACGGAAGTGCAGGAAGTAAAACGTTAGACATCCAGGCATTCATATGGATACGGGAGTACTCCGCTCCCAGTTTTACTCCCATCCAGAACCGACGACAGACAACAGCTGCCAGACGCAGCGTCATTGTATCATCAACAAACACGAAGAAACCCACAAGAATAACAAACATGAAAGAAAACATAAAAAGTATGTATGTATGTATGTATGTTGTATTTTCCAAAAGTGCGCAGGCGCACACATTCAATTTCTATTTGTGGCTGTGGGTGGAGGAGTGAGGGTTTTTTTGCAGGCACTGCCAAGGCAGAGGCAAAGAAAACAAAAGCTGAAAATTAAATTCCCACTCCACAAAAATAAACATAACCCTTGGATATATGTGCATAATTATCCATTATAATTTGTCTCCAATTACAGAGAACTTCTAAACAAAGACTTATAAAAAAATGATGCACAATCTGATTGATAAGGAATTGCTATCAGCAAAGCAAAATCAATTAAATGATATAGCCCAAATTGGGGTTTAATCATTGATATTTAGCTTCATTCATAAATGGATGGATTGATGTGAGCTAATTGATTAGCTTACTTGTTGATTACTTGATTTTCGTTTCTTCAAGAGGTTTATTGCGACTGCAGATAATGTCTATGCGAAATCGAACCTATTAAAATCGTGTTACCAACTCAATAAAAATTGTATAGCGCATCACAAGTGTTTGATATTGATAAGGCCAAAAGGGACTTAGTCTATCGATTTGATACTGTTTATTTTGTTGATAATGTAGCCCCCGGTTCTGTGGTATTAGCCAATCTTTGTGGTGAGGTAATTATAATGAAAGTAAATGGGAATCAAATTTGTTTACAGCGGCACTTGTTGTGGCTGGTTGCAGCAACAGGCAGGCCACGGGTAACCGAAGACAACCGAAGTCCGTTATAGGGCTCTGGCACCCTCTGACATTCCCCTCGATCCAGTTTGCCTTCCGCACTCTCTCAGCTGAAACGCCGCTAAATTGTGTTAAAAAGTTGCCAGCCAAAGTACAGAACGCAGAAACCTCAAGATCTGAGATCTCAGAGAGTAGATAAACAGCGGAGACGACAGAGACAGAGCCGAACGGAACGGAAAGGAACCAAGTGAACTTGGTGCAATCTTCCGCATTATGAGTAGCACACAAATACGGATACAGATATACACACACACACACACACACAGAAGCAGAAACAGAGAAGGCAAGGAAATGGAAATGAAAATGCACTTGGCTTACACCAGATCTCTTTGGTGGAACTGAGGCGGCAGGTTGTTAGTGGCAGAGTCAGCGGCGACATGTGGTGGCCAGGTCTGTGGCTCTGAAACTGTGGCTCTGTGACTGGGCTCTAATTTCAATTGGGTTTCGTGGTTGTGTGGAAATTATTCAACAGCGTTAAGTACGCTATCTCTCGGGTCTGGGCCCTGGCCGCGGCCTGGCTTGGCTTGGCTTGGCCCGGGGTTTAGGGCTCAACTTGCCAAGACTTGCAACTGGAACTGGAACTGGGCACTAGGCACTGGGCACTGGGGAGGCACCCACGCGTGACGTGACTCTTTGGTTTGGCTCCTCTATACCTGAGCCGCTTCCGTAAAAAAGTTACCGCCAGTTCCCGTTTTCCCTTTCCCTGTTTCCCCTATTTCCCATACCTGTACCTTTACCATACCTTTTAGCCCCTCCTCCCTCCGCCCCCGTCCATCTGCTCTGCGGTTGATTCTCTTCAAGTGCATTGAAGCAAGTTGAAGGCTATTTTTCAACTTCAAATGTTTGCTAAATGACTTTTGATGATTTGTGGTTGAGCCCTGACTCTGACTCGGACTCGGACTCGGAGTCCGACTCGTATTCGGACTGAAGTTGAGGGTTGGAGGCATGAGCATGAGCGAAATAAATTAATGATTATATTTATTTAATTTCACTTCTCTGCTTGAGTGTTGACTTGGCGTCTAATTAGACCATCGAGCACTGGCATGCCACAGATGATCCCCTAATCTACATATATGCCAGAATACTCGTACTATACATAGGAGGAGTACGTGTGGTATTTCCGCTGCGTCGCTCTCTTCAAGTGGGGATCCAAGTAGTTCAAACACCTCAAACTAAGCAAATATTGAATGTTTGTTTGACTTATCTATGATACAGGTCAGGTATGACGTGTGCCAATCGCCCAGCCCCAGCCCCAGCACCAGCACCAGCACCAACCGCAGCCCACAATCTTGGGAAACTCTCTGCCAGTGAGTCATGATTTTGGGTCATAAACGGGACTGCTTTGATCAGTGTCACTCTTTTCTGGGTGTTAGGGGTAGAGGACAGTGAACGGTTGTGATGCAAAATTTACTTTGGTTTGGGGGATGACAGCTCATCGGACCTGACCTGTTTATAATCTGATAATGAAACGTCTGACGTTTGACATTTTTGGCAAACACTCTTTTTGTTTGGCAAACTCAAGCAGCGAGCAGCGAGCAGCGATCAGCGAACAAAGACAACGACCGGAGGAGAGACAGCCACAGAGAAAAGAGACACCGAACCGAACCGACCCAACCCGACACGTGCATTGCAGATAATCAACGTCGTGTCTGGGCCTAAAAATATTCTCCATGTAATTAGCCCCGCCAAGTGACAATATGAGTGCCAGTTGGACTTGTGGATGCTCTTATTCAGGTGCGTTCTAATAGTAGAAAAGTTGCTGAAGAGGAAAAGAAAACTTATGTGGATAAATGATGGCAAAAGTAAACCAAAAAGGTAAGCATTAAGCATGTTTTAGTACGGATATTCCAATGACATTTTCTGATATTTGTACCCCTACCCCTTTTAGATTCATCTGTTTAAATAGAGCATTTCCCATTCGCTGGAGCATTCGACACACGAGTATCTACATATCTCCCTTCCTTGTCTCATTTCCAGTTGCCACTCCAGACACAAACAGCAATGTGGCAAAAATAACCAAAAACGTCTCGAGCCACACGAGTCACAATGAGGCGATGGATGGGCTATAAATAAGAGAGTCGCAGACTCCTGAACTCCCAGGCATTCATAGAACTCCGTGGGCCTCCTCCCAACTCCCTAGTCTCGGACCACCAGACTCATATCCATCTTCGAGTCTAACTCTATGTCGAGCACAGAGGGCCCACAGATGACTCACCCAGCCCAGTGCGATCCTCGACTAATATTTCAATTAGGCGAACGCTTAACGACAAAAAAAAGAAGCCAGGCAGGCGGCACTAGGGGAGAGAGGAGTAGCTCGAACTGAGTCCAAGCTGATGACATGCCCAAAGTTAATAAAAAGCGGCAGAAATGTGTGTGCCGGGGTTCGGGCTAAATAAATTCCATGGGACCCTAGGTGGTCGAATATTTTAACACTACCGGGCACAGGCTGCCACCGCCAATGCTTCTGCTGCTGCTGCCTGAGAGAAGTGGGATTGGGATCGGTGGCAAATCTGTGGCTGGCGCTGGCGTCTGCCTTTTAATGTAGAAAACTAGTCGAGGCGCATAATTTACGACAGCGCCTGGCCAGGACTACACGTACGATGGGGGCAAAGGGGACAGGGAGAGCAGAGAGCAGAGAGCAAGGGTAAGAGATCCAGAGATCCAGGGCGGACAACGGCGTTGACTTGACTTATCAATTTCACGGGAATCCAATCGATTTTTATATGAGAGCGAGCAGATAAACCGCAAAAATCAAGCAATAAAATCGCTCTGCAACAACAAGAAAAGGAGAAAAAAAAAAAAGAGCAGCAACAGTGCCACGGAGTGGGGCAAGAAGGGGGCAGATCTGTGGCTGTGGCTCTGGCTCTGGCTTTGGCTTTGGCTGAGACTCTGGGGCTCAGACCTGAGGCTGAGAGAGGCAAAAGGAAAATACCAAAACGGCAATAAATGGTGTTGATATCCCGCGAAGCGTGTGAAGACGCTAACGATGCCGCCAAAACTTGTTAACCACAAAAATTATTGCATGAGATGAAATAAATTAAGGTGGCGGCATCGGCTGCACCATCACCATCAGCATCAGCAGCGTTGGCAGAGGCAGAGGCAGAGGCCGAGGCAGAGTCAGCAGCCAAACTATCCACGTTGCTTCCTATTCCTCGCATCCTTGCGGCGGCGACGACTCTTCGGCGACGGGCTCTCCAGCCAGGCGTTCAGGCCGCCAGTGGCGACGTCTCCCCTGCCTTCTGCCACCAGCTCCATTTCCATCGTCTGCTGCCTTTTGTTGTTGGCTCTGCTCCTGCTCCTGCCCCTGCCGCTGCTGCTCCTGTTGCAAGAGTGTGTGTGTGTACTTTTGGTGAAATGAAATGACAGACGCGGCGGAAGATGCAAATTTACCTATGGAATGTCGATCAGACAGCACAGGACGTGGGCATACACTACAGGGAATTAAACATATTCCATATACGAGCATTACGTATAGAGATAAACTTCAATCCTATCCTTTTCTTTACTTTCACTTCCGGACTTTGGAGTACTCTTCAGGGAAAGGGAAATCAAAAATTTAAGATCTTCTAAAGATGAATAGAATATTCGCTCATTCGCAGATGGACTTTCAAATAAATCTCCTCTTAAGTTTCCAAACAACTCTTCTCCTTTATGTGCTCCAAACAAAGAACGACGAGTATCTTCGGAGTTTGCTTTAATCTTTAGAAATCTTAGCATTAATTCTCTCTGATCCAAGTATTCCTAGAGCCTTCCCTCGATCTCCTGAGATTGTACCGCACTCTTTTGGCTCATGCAACCCCATAACTTTTGGTTTATTGTTGCAAGCCCCATGGCCAATGAGTTCAGTTCTGGCCAGCAGCAGCACTCTCTCTCTCTCCCTCTCTCTCTCTCTGTCACTCTGTCCCCGTGGCACCACCCCACTCCCCCACAAGAGCAACAACCATCAGTGGTCTCAGTCGGACCCTCACAGTCGTCCAGTCCGATCCGCGCCTCAGTCTCCTGGTTGGAGCCTGCTCCCCGCACCGCACCGCCCGGCACTGCTTGGGCTCTGGTGGAGAGCTCTACGGCGCTGCCGTTTTAGCAACATTGCAATCATCTGAAAATTCCATTCCAATCAAATTAAAAACTGGCGTCTACCTTTTTATCATTTTCTTATCAGATCTCAAGATCTGCCGCAGCGATGCCTTCTGCTGTGCGCCTTTTATGCGAATACTCGTACCTTGTGGAGGCAGAGGCAGAGCCAGCGGCAGACTCTGTGGATGGGGCTGTGGCAGAGTGGCTGTGCGGTTGTACCACTGGACTGGATTGGGGGACTGGTGGTTGGGGATGTGTGGATGGGTCGGTCTGTTGTGGTCTCTGGTCTTTTAGTCTCTGGGCCCGGGGCCTGGACTCGGGGACTCTCTGACTCTGACTCTGTTTCTGGCTGATTTGTTGTATTTTTTCGTTTATTTTTTTCGCTTCTTTTTTTTGTTTTGTTTTTATATAATAAGCAGATCTTTGTCCCAAAGAAACCGTGGCCATAATATATCAATATAAACGCGCACTCACACACAACCATAGGTCGGCAGGAGGCGGAGTAGGGGTAGGGGTAGGGGTAGGGGGAGGCAAGGCAGAGGCGTCCATGAGCGCCTGGGAAGCAAAGCACATTCATGGCCTGCTCAGAGCCTGGCGACTGGACGTTGACTTCGTAACTGGCCCAAGAGTTCGTATTGGCGGGAGGGGAGGGCAGCTGGTGGAGGTGGAGGTGTTGCGGCAAGGGGCCGGGGCAAGAGGCAGGCAAATGCGACCGAAAGACGTCGACGAAATCCATTAGTTTTGCACCTTCGCAACATGTTGCAGCGACGTTGTCGCGTCGCCAAAGTTTCGTCTGTTTTTTCTTTTTGGTAATTTTTGTCTTCTTTTTTGGCCATTGCTGGCACCGCAAATTGGTAAAAATTAACACGCTGCTTTGCTCTTGACCAAAAACAGGCACACGAAACCCCCCCCCCCCCCCCTTCCATTCAATTTTGCTTTTAGGCGTCTGTCGCCAAAATTCCTTTCATGAAGCTGCCCCCCAAAGCACTGCCACTGCGCTCCCCTGCCAATCGTCTGCCACGGCATCATACTTCAATTTAATAAATTAATTGGCTTTGTGTCGGCTTCAACTTCAGCATTTGATGGGGGAGGGGGACTCCACTTGGGAGCGGGCTGGGCGCAGAAGTCTGGGAACTGATCCTCCAATCCAATCCTCCAGTTCTTGTCTGTAAGTATTCTCCTGATTTCGTTAATTCGCTGTGCCCCGAAAGCCGCCCATGAAAAGATAGAAATCAAGCGCAGTTTACAGAGAGACAGTGAGACAGAGAGAGAGAGAGAGAGTGAGGGATCCTCTTACCAGTCCACTCCTTTCGTTCCACTCGTTTTGGCCCTCTTTAGAGCCCTTCGGTTGCCGTTGCCCCTTCCACACACGCAGCATTCCTGGCGTTCAGTGGCACTCGAAATGCGTTTATCTGGTGCTGGGGACTGCGTTTTTATTATCTTAGGTGTTAATGATTTCATTTTTGGCCACCCAATTGAGCCTGTCCGAGATGCCAGTGAGTGGTGCCTCTTGCACCTTTGCCTGTGCTGTGTGTGCCTTCGCCTTGGGCTTGGTATTGGGCTTGGGATTGGGCCTGGGACCCGTCTGGGTCTGGGTCTGGGTCTGGCTCGGCTCGGCTGCTGCTGTTGCTGCTGCCTGGGCATCCTCTGTCTCGGCTTATCGCTTTAATCTCTTCTGACAGTGATTATTGCTGTTTGCGGATTGTGCAATTGATGTGCGAACTTCGACACCATCTCGGGGATCTCTGGGCCCTTGGCTGGGAAACAGTAGAAAGTCACGAGAGAGGAGTGCTGGCTAAAATATCTCTCGACTGTCAGCGCACCCAATCGGGGCAAGCATTTGCCGTCTCTATTTACAGCAGGCCATGCAGCAGATGCTGGAAGGACTCAAGGGCGGCTCGCTTTTAGCACCCAAATATGATGTCATGGCCTCAGTTGCAGCCTCATCTTCATTCTCCCACCCTATGGTCGTCGTCCTATGCTGGAGTGCTCCTCCTTCTCCTGCTCCTCCCTGCTCCTCCTGCAGCTGTAAGTCGAAACCCCAAAAAGGGCAATTTTTGAAATCATACGCCAAACATGGCGCGACATAACTGGGGAGCCTTGGGGAGCAGGGCAGCCCAGCCTGGCAGCAGCTTGTGGAGCAGCAGCCTGGGAGCCACTGGCAGCCACAGTTGGAACAGGAGCTGAGCATTGTTCTTTGCACTGTCGCTTTCGCACTTCACAAAGGGATAGAGTTCAATTTTTGTGTCTGTGTCCGTCGTCTGCATTCGAAACAAAAGACTTAAGCAACAAACTTGGCAATTTTTTTGTTGTATTCTCCTGCTGCTGCTGCTGCTGCTGCTGCTGCTCCTGCCACTGCTCCTCGTCTTGGCCAAAAGCTCTCGCAAAAGCAGCGAGAGTATTTTGGACCAAAAAGGTGTCGCTGATTGTCTTTTAAGAGAGTTTCTGGTCCGCGGCGCCGCCGTCGCCTGGGCGTTGACAGTTGTTGTGATTGTTTTGTTGTTTGTGCCGCTGCCGACTGCCGCTGACTGCTGCTGACTGCTGATGCCACAGCATTGTTGCTTCGCTGGCCTGTGGAATGTGGCCGAATCGGCTGGCTGGCCGGCCTCCCTTTTGCCGGTGCATTCAATCGAATTCAATTGTTTTTGGCAGTCAGTATCACCGCAAAAAACCAAAGCAAAAATTGCAAAGTAGCCAACAGCCGCATTCCCACACTGCCAGCTCCAAGCAGCAGTGGAAAAAAACCTTCCAAAAAAAGAGAAAACAAAACAAAACAAAAAAGGAAGGCGAAAATCGGATGCAACAGAAGCAGTGGGCATGATCTGGAGGCTGTGTAAGGTTGCGCCTGCCATAATCAGCATCACCTTCAACGGCATCGTCATCTTCATCCTCAATCTTAAGCACATCCCCTTGACCATGCATCCCCCTCCCGATTCACATCCTCAATGCTGGCGCTAAGACCTCAAGCGATAATCGCACATCAATTCGTTTTATAATGATGACGAGCCCCAAAGAAGCAGCGACTCGGGATGGAGCCAAGAACCATACCATGCCATCCCACCATCCCATCGCTGTTTCGATGCTGGTGGCAAGTTTATCTAACGCTTGCGATCTCCATGCCCCATGCCCCATGCTTCATGCTCCATGCTCCATGCCCAACGCCAAAGTGTGAGCCAATTGGTTGGCTGGCTTTGCCTCAGTTTGCTGCCAGAATATCCCCTTTGTGGCCAGACCTTGAACGTCTAAGAATCTCTCACCTCTCTCTCTCTCTTCTGCTCATACCCTACCATCAATGGATTTTGTATATTTGTTAGGGTACCAGGGGATTAAAGATTAGAGCCAATTGCTAGCTTTGGGGGTTCCATTATAAGCGAATTTCTCTACTAAAGCTCCGCTAGGAGATCTAAATATCCCACGCTTTTACCATATATGTATATACATAGATCTCATCCATATCCGATATATTCCTTAATATGCAGAGCATCTCTACTTCGTTCTTGCACACAAAATCAAGCAGCCGCTGCTTTACTCTTCTCGCTGTTTGTTGTTGTTGTTGCTTCATTATAAGTTTGCCGGGCGGCAGGCGGGCAGACAGACCGACAACCGGCAACTGGCCAGCAGCAGCATCCTCAGATGAGACAACCCGCTTCTACAGTGGCAGCAGCCTTCTTCTGTGGCAATAGAAATCATTAGCAGCAAACGGCGGCGCTATCTAATCTGCGGTTTCGGGGCGACTCTCCTCCATTCCATTCCGTGGCTTGAGTGGCTGCCTGCCTTGGCTACCTCTTGATTTTTGTTGATTTAAAGCGCTGATTACTAATTTTATTAATTTTTCAACGATCGCCAGACAACATTTTCTGTGGGCTATCGATGTGGCCGTCTCAGTCTCAGTCGCTGTTGTGGCTGTGGCTGTGGATGGTTGCTGATGTTGGCTGTGGCTGTGGCTGTGGCCCTGGCCACGGCAAGGCAGGCCTTAGGTGCTGTTGTCGCTTTTGATTTAGTTGATGTCTTTATGAAACATTTGAAATACGACACTTTTTTATATTGGTTTTGTATGGGCGAGGAGAGTGAGAGCGAGAGACGGGGAGAGTGAAAAGGAAGGCAGTGAGTGCAGTGGAGAATCTAAAAGAGATTCTGAAATTAAAAGTGATTTCATTCAACGGTAAGGTGAGGCGCAGTCGAGTCAGAGGCGCCTTTTGAAGTGGCATCGAATGAACGTGCCCCAGAAATTTGGCATTCCAATTGGAGGTGGAGTGTGAGTAGAAGGGGGAGAAGCAGGACCCACTAAAGAGGGGCAGCAGTAGTGGCATCTGTCTCTGTCTTAACCCCTTGATGGCCAGCAGCAGGAGCAGAAGCGGCAGCGGCAAGCGGCGTTAATCAGATCGTTTACAGAAATGACACGCACACATTTAGCGGACAGCTGAACCGAGTCCTGTTTTCCTATGTCCTACAAGTGGTAGAGTATCCCACCAATAGATGAAGCCTTGAGCCTGCTGCTACTCCTTCCACATCCTCCACGCTAAATATATATGAATCAATGTCAGTTCGAAGCGTGTGCTGGACAATGGAGCAGCTTGCTTGCTGACTGACTGGACGTCCTGCCAGGATATATGGCTAGGTCTTAGGCTACCGAAAGACAAATTGAATTCCAGGAATAAGAGAGAGAGAGAGAGAGAGCGAGAGCACACACACACACAGGAGAAAGGGAAGCTGAAACACCGAATGAATGAATGAAAAACGAAATGAAAATGGGATTGGTATTGGTTCAGAAGTGGAGTGAGAATGCAATGAATGGAAGCCAAACCTGAGATGAGATCGTGTACGCAATATCAGCGGATAATTGAGCCTAATAGGATTTTAAGTGCACAAACACACACACAGACATACACACGGAAAAGGAAGGAGAGAGAGAGAGAGAGAGAGAGAGACTGCCTGCCTGCCAGACGCATTGTGTGGCTCTAGCTCCCACTGTGACTGTGCCTGTGCCTGGGCCTCAGGGGAAGCTGTGTGTGAGAGCGTAGAGCAGGATAACGGCTGCCGGCTGAAGCGTACAGTGGAAATCCGTTCCGCTCATTAAACGCACCGCCTAGACTTCAGGCCAAGCCAGGCCAGGTCCGGTTTCCAGGTTTCCAGGTTGCCAGAGGTTCGTCGGAGTTCCTTCAGGGTTTCTACATGAGTCAGCTGACTCTCTGTTTTTGTTTGTGTTTGTATTTGCTCTCGGAGGTAAATTGTGCGTGTTGCGGCATAAAACTACTCATATCAGAGAGAACAGAAGAGAAGTGAGGTAGAGATAGAGGTGGAGATGGAGATGGAGGTAAGAGAGAGAGAGGCTCACAGATAAACAGGAAGAATGACCTGCTGCTTAGACACAAAGAGGACCACGATCGAGGCCTGAACTGAACCCCTGAAAGAAGTTGCGCCAGCGGCATCGGCGGCGGCTTATGACGCTTCCACACAGGCCAGAGGCCAGACAATTAGCGACACAATGAGATTGAGTTGCAGGAGGAGACAGAGTCGGGAGTCGGAGTCGCCTTCCGGCAACGGAAGCAGACAGACAGAGGCACCACACACAGACACTGGGGTCCTCCATCCCGCAGCAGTCCATCAGCTAGATAAAGTTGTCAGCTGATCTGGGATTTGATGCAACAGCGGCCACAGAGGCCACAGAGGCCACAGCGGCAGATGAAATATTGTATGTCTGTGTGTTGAAGGGGCGTGGCTTGGAGTGGACTCCCCAATGATGCGGCACTTATGCTATATTTAATATTAATTGAGCAAAAGTCTAGGGTCCCAGGCATCCATGAGTCAGTCGAAAGCAATCAGAGAGACAGAGACAGAGAGAGAGAGAGAGCAGTAGAGCAGTAGAGGCTGGGGGCCAAAGAAAGCCGAAACCTCTGAAAGCTTAAACAATGGAGAATCCCACCAAGATTTATATATGGAGTTCGAGGATATATGGGTAGAGAGCGTTGAAGAAATTTCAGAAATGCTCAGACATTCAATCAACGCTGGGACATGATGAACTGCCTCCTAAGCAAAATCGAAAACCGAAAACCAAAACCAAAACGAAAGAAACCGCAAATCCGAACAAAGGAAATTCCAAGGCGAATTTATGCAGATGATTTATGTACGAGTATTTGCTCCGAATTAGACACAAAGGGAACGAAAGATCAGCCTCTGTATAAGGGGCTTTATATTGATTAGATCAAGGGTTGCCCCCACACTGACTCACAGCTGTACGCGTCTAGAGAATCATTAAGTTGGAAATGTTCCTCCTGCCAGAAGTAGTTGCAGAGCTACGAGTCGGTGGGATCAACAGCTCAATTAGGTGTTGTTGAGGGCCGCAATCTCTGTGGCAGACTCATAAAATTTAATCACAACGCTTAATTATAAAATCAATAAGAGAATGCCGCACACGCTGCATGGCAAACAGAGAGAGACAGACAGAGAGAGAGAGGAAGAGATCCTCATAAGTTTGTCAATTTATACGGGGTATGCGGTGCGAATACACAGATACAAATAAAAATACAAATACAGAGACAGAAACAGGGTCCAGAACAGAAATCACGTTAAGCGCAATAAAAAGCGCGAAACATTTTAACGCATCTCAGCGATAAAGTATCTGAAAACATTGCCCAGACAATGTCCAGAACAGCCCATTCCCAGGCGCTAAGCCTCGACGCGAATTATCTTATGTTCTTCTCACATCTCTGCATCTCTGTATCTGTTTCTCTCTGTCGGTCTGCGTATCTGGTGTGTGTGTGTGTGTTGAGAGCCCACCCTGAAAAGATGATTTGATGAAATGTCTCAATTAACCCATCATCAGCCTCATCTGTGAAGGGGCGAAGTTAGGTCTGGGGTCTGCTCTGTCTGTAGGTTGCCCCTTCCCTCAACCGAAATGCAATTGCGTGTGAAATATTCGAGTGGCAATTGGGTTTTCGGGTTTTCCTTTAGCGCATTTCAACCCCTCTATTGGGTAAATATTGTGCCAATTCATTATGCGTGTGCTGTCCAAATATTATTGAATTGAATCGAAGAAAGCGAACCAAAGCGAACCGATCTGAACCCTTGGGGTTCTAAAGCGGTTTTTAGGCTGGGTAATTTTCTCAAAAATAATTTCCATACATAAATCTTAATTAAATTAAGACGCACAAAGAGCAGGAATCAAACAAAGGATCAAACCATAATAAATAATGACAACTAGCTAAGCAAATGGAATCAAAAAAAAAAAAAAAACCCCAGAGAAGGAGAGCAGAAGGAGCAGCAGCAGCAGCAGCAGCACACAAAGCCAGGCAGCATAGCAGCAGGACAAGGAGCACACAAGGAGCAGCTGCCACGACGATTCCCCCTGTACAATAGACGGGAAGATGCGAAGACTCACAGAGGCCAAGGCACACTTCCCGAGTGACCTTTTTTTTCTCTCTCTTTGGGTTATTTGGTTTTTGGCAGGAGCCAACACACAGCCGCTGCCTTCCATTTGCCCCAAAAAAAAACAACTACACACACACATGCACAGACACAGGCACAGACACAGGGAGAGCGGACGCCACATGCGCCACGTGCTAAGTCGTTGATCCTGGCCGAAGGAACGAAGGAACAGCTGCCATCCTGCAAACAAATACACAAAAGCAGCCAAACGTCTGGGGATGTGGCTGTGGCTGTGGCAGGACCTGCAATTCGAGGCGAGGCAAGGCAAGGCGACGCGACGGATCGAAGACTCGGGGTCGTGCTCAATGGTAGCACCTGCTCCTGCTTCTGCTTCTGCTGCTTCTGTATCCCTAAAAGTATCTGTGTATCCCTCTCTGCTTGCACGAGTATGTGTGGGGCGTGCTAAGTGAGGTGCTGGAATGGTAGTTGGCTTGAGCGAAGGTTCTCAATCAGAATGTCACCGTTCCTACGGTTGCCAACAAATGAGCAACAAGGTGCCGAGCGCAGAGGGCGCTCTCTCTCTCTCTCTCTGTCTCGGCCAACTCCCCTAATTAATGAAGGTAGCCGCTTTATCAGTCAAAGACCACACACAGCTACACAGACAGACAGAAAGACAGAGACAGGTTGGTATTTATTCAATAAATATATATACTCGCTTACTCGTTTGTAGTTTCGGCAAACGATTGTCGGGAAGGGGGTGGGGAGGGAAACCATGAGTCATGTGGCTAACCCTAACCCCTGGTTAAATGCTTTGACCACGTGGTTTGCTTTGGACTCTGGTCCCTGGATCGCTAAGCTCTTCGGGGCATTTGCAGCTGCCCGCCTTAAACAAATGTGAGCCATACCCGGCATACACCTGCCCATTAGCCACTGGAATGGGTCTCAGTCCACAGCAGTCGCCCCAGCAAACTTGTTGTTTATTCGCATTGAAAAAGCCGCTTTTTAATTTGAAAGCGCTTCCACTCCTCCTCCCCTTGGATACTGCTACGACGACTAACTGCATTTAACAGTTGCATTTAACAGCTGGCCAGTGTGGCCTTCCCCTCAAAGGATTGACATGCAATGGGCTTGCAGACTAATTTGGAAATACGAGTGACGCCCCGATTAGGTCGCCTCCGAAGCGAAATGTTTAACAGAAATACTTTGTATTTTTACTCAAACATATTAAAATTGAGTATTAAGTCTAAGCCCTAAGGAACAAAATATTATTCCACTTTCTGCTATTTCTTTTACCATATTGTCGTATTTCTTAGTTCTTTTTTTCCCCCACCCAAAACTTTAAGCAATTCCCAAACATCTTTCACTTTCTCACCTCTCAAATTCCTTAACGTAAATGTCCCTAATAGAAATGTCAGAATGAAATCTGTCCCAGAAACGTCTGGGGGCAAGTCGTCGCAGTCGTCGTAGTCGTCGTCGTCTTTCTATTTGCCTAGCCAAGTAAGTGGGGTTAAGACGACGTCTGAGACTGTGGGGAACCGTGGCCAATGCCAATAAACAATAATTCCCATGACTGCCACTAAAGCGAGACGTACAACGCGACTTCCCAGACACTGCGTCGACTTCAGCAACGCAGCCAACAAAGACGCGAGGATGATGATGATGATGACGATGACGATGACGGCGGTCGACTAGACACACAGCAGCAACATCAGTGGAGGCACCACCACCAACAGTCACAAGCTAGTCAAGCAACAACAGGTGAGAGATGTGGCTGTTTGCTGCTTCTGCTGCTGCTGCCCCACCGAAGCTGGTTTTTTGTTGCTGCTGTTGTTGTTGTTGTTGTAACTTTACTTTACTTCACTTTACGATCATCATCATGATCAGCGTGCAACTGCAACAACATTTGCTCCACACTTTCGCAGACTCTTCTCTAGCCTTGGGAGTGTGTGTGGTGTGTGGAGTGTGGGTCTCTGAGCTTGATCTTGTCATTAAACGTGGCTCGCCATCATGTGGCCTGGCCGCTGGCTGATTGGTCTCTCTATCTCTACATGCCACAGGTTGTTGCATGCACCACCGCCTGCAATTGCCACCTGTATAGGCGCAAAGCAGTTGCTTTATTGAAATTGCAGCTGTCGGCTACTTGTTTTCTTTGTTCTATATTATTTTGTTTGCCAAATCAAATACGAGTAGTTCAGAATTTGCTGTCGCAACTGCAGCCCTGAAGAATCCTGAAGCATCCCTACCATTCCCATCTGATCATGCATAGTAAATAACTTGTTATGGTCAAATATTTCTGCGTGTCTCTTGCTGCAGCTTCCCTGAATGATTGTCGTACTCCCGGACTGACTGACTGACTGTCTGCCGGGTGCTGTGTGTGTCGGTGCTTAGTCAAGTTGACAGGCCTGTAAGCTGCCGGGCACTCGCTAAATATCTGTCTGCGGTATTTGTTGATAAGCATGCCAGAGCAGCAGCAGCAGCGGCACCACCACCTGAGACTGGTGGGACCTGCAACTAGGGAAGACCAGACGCAGACGCAGACGCAGACACAGCCCGGCAGCGCAATATGGAACTGGTCTGGTGCTATGGTATCTGGCAGATGCAGTTCGTCGACTGCTGCCTGGTTATTATGCTCTAGACTGCACGGCGTCCACCCATTAAAACGCTGCTCTCTGCTGCTCTTCGTTCTACTTCTCTCTCTCTCTCCTTGTGGCATGCTTCAGCTGTTCAGCGAAGCTCAAAGATGTCGCCTTAAAGATCATTGGCCAACTCACTTAATCTGGCAGATTGTTTGGGCTCTAGTTTCTTCCTCCTCTTTTTTTGTTTTGTTTGTTGTTGTTGCCTTGCGATAAATTATTCGAATTGTCCGAATGCCAATGAAATTATCAAACAATTCGGTGGCTCGGCATGCGGTATGTGGAAAGTGTCGCTAGTAACCATTTATTGAAAAGATTAAAGAAGTCAGTGTTTCAGGGGACTAAGCATTCTTCTCTCCATTTCATATGCATTTGTATCGGCAATTCGAACGAATTCCCCAACGAAAAACCCAACGAACCCGAACCCAAAGCTCAACCTGAAGCTGAACCCAAATTGCCCACACACGCCGCTTACTATTCAACCTCCTGTCTGAATGTCCATTCCGATATTCCTACCTCCCTCCCTCCCTCCCTCCCCACACTGTAAGACAGCGTTTCGGGCTGTGCTGTGCTCCTTGTCCCGTCCCCCAGCTACTACTACCAAGATCACATAACAATCTCCAACGTCACGTTAAAGATTTCACTTGAAGCTCGCGAAAAATCACCTGATGACTAAATTAAAGTGGCGCTGGTATGCTCTCCAGTTGGGCCTCCAACTTAGCCTTGCCTCAGTGCCTTCTTGCCTTCTTGCCTTCTTGCCTCCTTGCCATACCGCTTTTCTTCCCTTCCCTTCCCTTCCCTTTCCTACCCTTCCCTCTGCCGTTGTCAGCTTGTGAACTAATTTCGTAAATTTTTCGAGCTGCTCTCATTCCATGCACAATGTTTTTTTCGTGTTCTTGCCGCTCGCTGTGGCCGCGACTGAGCCTGATGCTGGGCTTTCAACCGGCTTTTTGGGCAGACGACTCACAGATACACACACACAAACACACACACACACACACTGGTGAATTTTTAATGAATTCCAATGAGAGCGGCGGCGGCTTGAGCATCAGCATCAGCATCCGCATCCAGCGGCTGTTGGCCAAAAACGCGGTGTGCGGTCGCCTTCTCATGGGTTTTGCGCGCGTTGCAGACCCAATTGCAGCTCCCCAAGCACCCAGCCTCCCAGCATCCAGCAGGCTACCATCCCATCCCATCCCATCCCATCGCATCTCAGCAGCTCCCTCCACTCCACTCCACTCCACCCCAAAAAAGGGGCAGGCGGGCGGTCACTTCACTTAACTTGCTACGACTGCGATTTGGTTAGTTAGTTGGACAACGAAACGTTGCGACGTTGCAGACGACGGCGACGCTGACTAAGAAAGTTCGCTTGCATTTTGTGCGCCTTGTTAAGAATTTCATTAAAAATGAAGACCTGAGACCCAGAAGAATGTATCTTCTGCGGCTGTTGCGGGGCTTGGCTTTTGGCTTCCAGTTGGAGTGGGCCAGGAGGGGGGGTTTCTCTGTGTGTGTGTGTGTGTGTGCCACAGCAGGCTGAGACCAAAAAATGTAGTTGTTGTCGCTTTTTGTTTGGTTTGCCACCGTGTAGTAGTAGGTAGTGCGCGCCGGCGTTGCGCCTCCGCCTGATGATGCCACGGCCACTGCGCTGTGAGCTTGCATATCTGCAAGACAATCAACAGCCAGAACAACTCACCCAGTGGCTAGTGATCAGTGGTCAGTGGTTAGTGGCGCTCTGTGGCCAAAATGAAAGAGAAGACGACTCTGGCAGTGCCACCAGCGCAGTCGCAGCCTCCACTCTTCACTCCATGGCAGTGGCCCCAAACGAATCTTTGCTTTTTGGGTGCAACGAAACATTTTTAATTGGTTTTGTTTCATTTTGCGCCGCCACCGCCACCGCCACCGACGCCGCCGCCGCCGCCACCGCTGCCACCGCCAATGGATGGATCCCCGCCACAGTGGCTAGCATTTTGCTTGGGGTCCAGTCCATTGTCTCCACAGACAACAGACGAGCAGCAGCAACAGCAGAAATTGACGAACTGCCTTAAATAAGCAACTCAAGGTTGGCTGCCAGTTTTCCCTAAAGACTCCACACAAAGACGTAGTAGGATGTACGAGTAGGAGACGAAGACGAAGGCGGAGAAGAGTCTCCCGTCAGTCAGTCGATCGGTGGCCACATCAAGTCAACAAAAGATTGAAAACTCAATATAGCACCGACGAATGGGGCCGCCGCCGCCAGTCCAAGTCCAAGTCCAATTCCAAGTCCAGGATGGTCTTGGTATGGTATGGTGAATGGCAATGAAGGAGGAGACCACTGGCAGACCAGACACGCAAAACATTCGCCAGTTCAAATCCCAAAATTGGCAATTTATCCTTTATGAACTTACAAAATAGCCGCCGTTTATACCAAAACAAGTTAATTCGTCCGGGAGTCAGTCGTCGTAGCTTCAGCTTCATCTTCGACTTGCAACTTGGAGCTGTTGCTGTTGGTGGTGGTAGCTGGTAGCTGGGATCTCTCTCTTCTCTCTCTCTCTCTCTGGCAGTTGCAGACGCAGACCATGCCATGTCTGACGATGACGAAGGGCCGCCAACAAAACAATGAAGCCAACACAGACGGACGAATTGCAAAAACAGTGTATGGGGGGGGGGGAATCATATAGGGTATAGGCATAGGATAGGAATACTCGTATAGAGGCCAGGCACCACCAGGCAGAAGACACCAAGCAGCAGCAGTTAGCAGGCGGCGATGGCGATGACGGCGGCGCATTAAAGGCCACCAAAACCGAAAATGCAACGCTCTATGGATTCGATCGAAGCGAGGAGAAGCCAGGGCAGGCCCTCAGACGCTCTTGGCTCATGGCTCATGGCTCATGGCTTTAAATAGATGTGTGCCCAAGTTTAGACAATAAAGCCATAATTGTGCATAAGTGCGCGCTACACGGTGCGACGTGAGTAAAGAGGATAAGCCCCTTTCGGGGGAGTACAACCCAGGGGACCAAGGGACCAAGGGAAGGTGCCTCCCAGCTTCCAGCTCCCAGCTCCAGGCCAGCGCCATATTTGTGTAGGTTCCCACAGTCCACAAAAAGGCAATGGAAATTTGTTGGAATTTTTTGTTGAAAACTAATGGGGGGGAAATCAAATGGATTTGGATTTTTGGTGGATATTTATGAGTTTATTTTAAGGCACAGGACCCAGACATATTCCTTAATTCAATTATATTCCAACTAAACGAAATTTGGCAATTCAAATCATGAAGCTGATGCAACTGGAGCTCTTTTCCTTCTCCAAAAAGTAGGCTATGGCATAATTGGCACTCTCCTAGCGAAAAAAAAAACAAATTGAGTTGCCCCTGCCCGGACTCTGCTGCGTTAATTAAAGACTCGAATGCTCGAATCCCCTTGGTCGCTTCGTGCTTTATATTACTCTCCATTTCATGTTAAGACTCTGCTTATCGGATCTGCCATCATCTTTTGGGGCGTCAAAAATCTGCTCCAACTTTATAGACACGGCCTGGCTGAACTATCGGGCCAGTCCGATCTTTATTTGCCATTATGCTCGACTGCACTCGGCACCGCCTGTCATTTGGCCCCGAATGTGTCTCTACCAGTGCCACATACATACATACATACATACATATGTGTGTGTGTGTGTGTGTGTGTTCCCATGGAGACTCTCTGGCTAATTGCACACAAATCTGTTAAGGCAATTGGTCGGGCTGGGCTGGGCTGGGCTGAGCCGGGCCACTGATGATCAGTGCGGGGCCGGGGCCGGGGCCGGGGCCAATCAGCAGACAGTCCCAGCCTCGACAGGTGCCACACGAAAGCGCCAAAAAGGCAGGCCAGACACAAGACGAGAAAGAGATCCGATCCGATCCGATCCGACCAGACACACAGACACAGACACAACATGAAGCAGTCGTAGAGGAGAGCTTCAGTCGCGGTTTCAGCTATGATAATGTATATTTTATGAGTTAATTTCAAGTGCTGCCGCCTGCTGCTGTTGCTGCTGCATCGCGTGTTTCCTTTACAGTAAAGCCTTGCAGCAATGCAACAACTGCCAGACGTAGTAGCCCTTCCAGCAGCTGGGCTCCCAAAACATCGCCATGCGCTCATCACGCTTCACAAATTCGCAGCTTGAGCAGACGCTCATAATTCTCTCCAGTTGCAGTCACAGCCCCTTAGTACCTCAGTCCCCCCCCCCCCCCCCCGCAGTCACCCAGAGTCGTCTCAGTCCTAACAAGCGTCAGACTTAGTTTCGAGTTCCCCCAGTCCTCTCATACTCATACTCATCCTCATCCTCTTCGGCAGCTTTGTTGCGGTCTGTTTTTGGTTTTTGTCTGGCCATTTCGTTTCGCTTTCGGCCTGGCTCGCTGTGACTCCAACTGCGAATGTGAATGTGAATATCCCAGCTACAGCTCCAACTCCAACTCCAACTCCAACTCTAAACTGAAACTCCAGCGATTCCGATTGCGACTCCTCCAATTCGCACTTTGGTTAAATTAGTTGCGGTCTGGGAAGTTTGGCCACCATAATTTCCCGTGGCGTTTGCGAACCCGACAACAACTTCACTCCACTCCACTCCACTTAACAAGCCGACAGACGCCGCTGCTGCTGCTGCTGCTGCTGCCACTGCCACTGCCACTGCCGCCAAGTGTGTGACCAAGAGCGCTGATTGAAGCCGCCTGCATCAACGCCATCTCCATCGCCATCTCAGATCTTCATCGCTGCCGCTGCCGCTGCTGCTGCTTGTGTTGTTGTTGTTGTTGTATCCATGGTGTTGCCGCCTTTTGCTCACGTTTCCAGCCAGGCCAACAGGCGGGGCACGGGGCACGGGGCACATGGGACTAAAACAGAGTCAGAGGATGGCCCCGAAAATTGCAGCAGCAGCAGCAGCTAAAGGATTAACCTCAAATTTCTGCTGGCGGTGTTTGGCTTTCAACGCTTAATTGGTTGTGAAATCATCATTATCACATGGCCGACGACGACGACGACGTTGCGTTGCGTTGCGCTGTGCTGTGCTGCGATGGCGTTGGCGTTGAGAGTTGCTCTTGTTGTTGCCACACCACACCACACCACACCACCACTTCAACATCTCATCTTCATCTCGAGCACCGATCCCAGAGCCCCGCTCTCGATCTGATGATTGTTTATTAAGCAGCGCCAACTGCGTGTCCTGCCATCTGTCCCCCCAGTGATCAGATCAGATCTCTCACACTCCACACATCCAGAGATTCAGAGATTCAGATCCAGGCCTCGTCTGGCCATATAATTTGCGCATGATTCATTTATGATTGAGAGCTGACTTCGACTTGTTTATACAAAACCCGTCAGCGATCAGCAGCAGATCAGCAGTTGGGGTATGGGGGATTGGATGGCCTGTCTATCCGAACACGAAACGAAACGAAACGAAACGATTGCAGCGGACGATCGTTCGTTCGTTCGTCTGGCAACTGGCAAATTATAGGCCAAGACCACCAAAGCGTTAACTGAAATATTTAGCGAGTTTGTTTCTTTGATTTCCAGGAAGCCTCTTGCGGCCCAGTCAAATGAGTGCCGGCTGCTCTTTAATTAAGCTCTTTGGTACCGCCAGAGCGCCGTCAGCAGGAAGTGCACTTCATCGTATTGTACATATATGCCCCATGCCCCATGGCCCATGCTCCATGCCACATGCTGTATGCTGCATGCCCAACCGAAAAACACAACTGGAATACCGAGCAAAATCAGCCAAGCGTTGACATGAGTTCACCTCTGGCCCCCATCCCCATGCCCCATGCCATCATGCCCTCATGCCCCATACCCATCCCTATAGCTATCCCCATTCTCAGACACATTCCCCAGTACCCAGTGCCAGTACCATTCCCATTCTTATTCTCATTCCCAGTACCATCCTGCCTCCCCCACACACTCACTCAAACACACACACACACACATTTGTACACTGCCCACTGGCTGTGGCATGCCACATTGCAAATGTAATAAAAGACACAACAGGAGGGTTGCCAAAAATGGTACGCTCCGAATTTTTACCCAAACAGCATCAGCAACAGCAACAACATCTTCGACGACAGCGGCTGCCCAACATTAATCATAAATTACCAGGTCGTTGAGAGAGCAGAGCGTTGGCTGGCTACGGCTTCGCTAAGAATCAGGGGAAGAATTAAAGGCAGGGACACGGACAGGGGCACAGACAAGGTCCCAGAGAGAGAGAGAGAGGGAGCAGGGACAGGGACAGCGAGTCAGAGACGCCCCAACGTGTGGCGAGGTGTTCGCTGTGCGCGTTTATAAATTTTGCCAAGCGCCAGGCCAGGCCAGGCCAGAGACCAGGGACCAAAGCCAAAGCAGAGAGCAGGGCAAAAGAAATGATCATCTTCATCATTGCCGACCCGGCCGCCACGTACTAAAAAATGTGAGATATGGCGGCAGCAGGCCAAGGTTATAATTGGCCCAAAGCGGGCGCTGCAAACAAACGAGAGGAGCCGGCTCGTAAACCAAGAGCCGAGAGCGAGAGGAGGCGGCAACCGACAAGCCATCCAGAAGAGCAGCCAGCCCAAAGGAGAGAAAATCTGCTAGACGATGGATCCGCTGATCCGACCTGTGGGCAGCAGCAGCAGCAGCAGAAGCAGCATCAAGCAGCCCCACAGAGAGATGCGCACGTGCTTAACCTCTGACTTTGTTTTGGCTTCTCTTCTCTCTGACCATCATCAGCAGATCGGAACCATCAAGGGGCAGAGCCACAGCCACAGCCATAGCCATAGCCATAGCAGTGGCAACAGCAGCGGCAGCGGCACGCAGCTTCTCTTCAAGTAGCCCCCGACGATTAGCCGCGGATCGTTGTTTACTGGGAACTGTGAGAGAGGTTGTGAGAGGTTGTTTATGGCCCGCCCAGGCACGCCCATTTGATGGGAGTGTAAAGAGGATGTCTGCCATCAGATGGCAAGTACATAAACATCCTCATATGTATAAGCTGATCATTTCAGGGTCGGGGGCCATTATGACCTTAGAGTTTCCTAGACAAAGTGGAGCTTAGGGAGGGCTGGCAAAAGGTGCCTTAATGGAAAATGAGAAGCTTATGCAAGTTAGGGAATTCCTCGGAAGTACCAATATATATTCCTTAATCAAATAGCATCCATTTTTATCCACTTGACTAAGCAGAGACCTACCACAAATCAATTTCATTGTAGCCATGCATTTCTGATGAAGCAACTTGCATATGAAACTATATTTAAACTACTTTGGGGCCGCCGTGTCACTGCAGATTTTCCATGTCAGTGAACTCGCGAGAGCAGCAGCAGAGAGAACTACCACCCACACAATGCTGAAAGGACCATTCTGTGGCAACCATCCTTGGCGGGCAGACAATGCCATCTATTTGGTCAGCCGTTGACAGGCATTTGTAATGTCCAGCAGCAGCAGCAGCAGCAGCAACAGCAATGCCATGACGCAGTGACCAGCAGTGGCCAAAAGCCAACCAGCAACCAGGATATAGTGGACATTCGCAGGACATTCGGTGCCGCCTCGCTGGCTGAGAGCCAAGCATATTTACTGCATTTTGAGGACAGCTCGTAAAAAGAAGTGCAGCGCGGGACGGACGATGCGTAATGTTGCCGCTTTAATTGCGCCACAAAACTGCGCTGGAAATTCAATTTCAAAGCAAATTGCTGACACTCCTCCTCCCTCCCGCCAACCCCTCTATGAACCGATGGGAGTGGAGGAGTGGAACAATTTCAATCTGTTCGTTTCATAAATACGCAAATTTGTCCATTGAAGCGGATGCAAATATTTTGCCAAGACATTTTCCATTTACCCCATCCATTTGAGAGTGCACCGTGAGCCGCCTGCCCTGCCACCCACCCGTCCTCCCACCAGCAACATAAAAATGCCAAAGCGCACACAAAAATCACTTAAAATCGTATCTGCAGGCAGAGGGATGGTTCAGCGGCAGCAGCAGCAGCATCATCATCCTCGTCAGGAGGGATAACTATCACGAGTCTGTGCTTTTGCAGTCGACTTACAGGAATTGTGGCGCCAAAAACTACTAAAAAATAAAGTTTGCATTTTATCTATTTGTTTCCTGTCGCCTTCTCCCATTCCCTGACCCCCGTCACAAAACGGAGACATTTTTCCTTTCCCCCCAAGCAGAATAAATACAGAAATTTCCCATAAGGACAGGTTGACAGCCAGCCAAAGAGTAGAAATTATAAAAAAATGTATTAAGAAAATGATTTAAATATAGCTGGGTTTATGTTTACATATAATAACTCGTATATAATGTTAAAACATTTCCAATTGGGTGGCGAAGGATCTGCGTTGCACAGCAAACAGCTTCTACAGTTTCGAAGCAGCCAGCTTTAAGAGTTTCACCTCAATCAGCTCTTGACATATTGTTAAAGCTGCAGTGCTGCAAAGCAAGAAACTAATGTTGCGAGCAACGTAAATGCAAAGATGTTGCGCAGCATTTAGCGAGCACTGCAACCATTTAGCAAATATAACCACCATCTAGACAAGTTATAAACCCTTTTTGGATAACGTAACGTAACGCGAACGTCTGTACAGTGCATGCATGTGCATGTAGGATTTCAGTTCCTGCGGGAACAATACCGCATCCTGGCCAACAACAGCTTCAGCCTGCAACAGCAACTGCAGACAGCCGATCCTCTGCAGACCGTGTCCACCTCAGCTCTGAGCAATGCAGTTCAAGCGATCAAATCTAAAGCAGTGCCAGTGGAAATTAACTTAAAGGCTATATATATATTTATCCCCTCCCCAGAGACGATGTGTGTGGCTGTCTATTTAAGTGGTTTTCAGAGAACAGATTTTCTGAAAATCCCTTAAGACACGGGGCGTGGAAAGTTTTTGGCCTACCTTGGAAACTTGCAAATGAAATCCTTCACGGATGCAATTTAGAATTAATTATGCCAGTCGCTTGCCACTTGGCCGGGGGATTTGTGAAGGAGAGCGGAGTGCTGAGAGGCAAGAGAACTGCCAACGCAGCCGCAACTTCGAGCAGCTTGTGCTGAGGTTACAAATTCTCATATGTCGCCACACAGGACACAGAACACACAGAGGGGCAGGCGGACAGGCAGGCTGACAGTGAGACAGACAGACAGACAACTCAGGCTGGGGATTGGCAACAGTTGACACAAGAGCAGAGCATTTAACGCTTCAGCACGTTTTCAATTCAATTTTCACAGCCAACACAACTGGGCACCGGACGGTTGGGGAGGGGGAAAGGGGCTGGAACTTGGGTTTTGGGCTAAAAGGGGCGCCGTGGTCGAGCGCCAAGGATGCCGAGGCGTTGAGGCGTGCAAAAACTTAAGCAAACGCACAGAGCATGACAAACGAGGCTAAGGACAATGCCAAAAGGATAATGATAATGAACACAAACGGTAAGCGAATTATGCGGCAAGCAGTCGAGGCGGTGGGAGTGGCAGCGGTAGTGGCAGTGGCAGTGGCACTTGGAAGGAAAGGAAAGCTCTGCTTAATGAAGATGTCCGCGGTGTCAGTCGTCGTTCTGCAATAAATCAACAAATTACGCGTGCCAAAACTAGGAAAGGGCTGATTCTGAATGGCTATTGTATCGCTCAGATACGCACAGATACTGGGGCTCTGCGACTCGGCCATATTTATGGGCAAAAACAATAAGCGAACCGCTTAAAAATGCATAAATCAAAGCGAAAACGCAGCGAAGGGAACTGAAACAAAAGCCAAGCAAAGGGAAAGCAAAAGCGAGAAGCAACTGTCAAAATGATAATCGCCAACAACTGTTGAAACTGTCTTCGAGTCCCTGTGACAAATGTTGTCGACTCGACAAGCAAGGGGTGGTGGTGGTGATGCCACCCCCAGAGGAATCACAGTCCGAAAAGCACATTTTCTTATTAGAAAGAAAACAAGCATGGAACGCAATGGAACGAAGCGATCCATTGCTGCGCGTCATCTTGACAATAATCATAAAAGCAAATACAAAACCCAAAAGCCAAAGGCCTCACAGTACATTCCCCCGATTGTCAACCCCTTAATCCACTTGTTTCCTTGGCTCATAATCCTCTGCCACTCGCCCTTTGAGTGATGCCTATTATCATAATCCCATTGGTGGTTGGTTTACTACTCACCCCCCCACCACCGCACGCCACGGCTAGCTCTGACCATTTGTACAAATACGAACATCTTTCGATATGTTTTTAAGTATTTTGTTATGCGCTCAGGGCACTCGCAATGGCATTGGGCATTATTGTCTAGGCAATTAATCGTCACGAAAGCAAATATGAAAGGAGAAAGTCATAATATTAATCAATAAGAAGATTTAATCTTGAAGGGATAGTTTTGGATGAATGTTAATACAAGTACTAGAATTTGAAGCTACTTACAGAATATAAACAAAATACCTTGAATGTTGAAAATGGCTTGCAACCTTAGTTACTTTTAGAGGCATTCACTTCTATAGATCTATGACGTATTATAGCATGACTAACGAATGGAATGCTGTACAATCCCTATTGCATCATACATATGTATGTATCATATGCGCTCATAGTTATTCATTAAATCTAGACCCAAGATAGCCCCTTTCCTTTCCCTTATTTCGCACCCCTAAAGAACAGCCTCGGTCCTTACTTCATTAAAATATGCACATATGTAATAAGTAAACCACTAAGCAGACACCACAGTGTAAACCCCAAGCAGAACCAAATCAACCACTTAACACCCAATTGAAAAGTGTGACCCAGTTTTAAAATTCATTTGGCAGAGATTTGCACAGCGTTTAATGTAATTGGCAAAGTCCATTTGGCCATTTGGCCATTTGGCAACTCCAAAATTTCTTTTCAATGCCTTTACAGATCCCGTGGCACATATGGGAGAATCCTTGGGTAATGGATGCCATAATTCCGCGCTAATGTTGCTAAAATCTGCAAAGCTGGAACAACAAACGGAATGAACAGTGACAACAATGGGAACTAAGCTCATAAATTACCATGACAATGGTATTATGGCTCTAATCCACCCCCGGAAAAGTTATTGAACTCCAAAAGCCACGAGCGTAAATCTTGGCCTGGCTGTCATAAATTTCGATGTTTTTCGCATTCGATTTTGGTTTTTGGATACGGAATTAAATAGAATAGAATAGAATATTATTTATGTGTATGCCATGAAGCAATCGCTGAAAATGAAATTGCAATTTTAATTCAATTAGCAAGCGGAGCCAGCAATGCAGATTGGCGTGGAATCGAAATAATTTCTCGTTTAAGTGAAGCTCCTCCAGGACCAAATTCAGAGTAAATTTATTCCGCATGATTAATTCAAGATTCGATTCGAAGTGGGGCGAAGGAAGCAGGAGGGAGGCAGTCAGCAGGAGCCCCAAATGCTGAACAAAGTGAAATATTTGTTCAAGGTGTTTGAACTTGAATCGAAGGCAAACGAAATCAACGACGGAAGTCATTACATATGATAATGCAGACGAATTGGCAGCCGCAGAACTAATGTTACGAAAATTCAATGAACACTCAAAGCCCCAGAAAACTTATCGAATGTTTGAAGGATAAAACGGAGGAGGGCAACCATTTCGTGGTGGTAACTTAAAGGGAAGATCAAAATTAGAGTATAAATTTGGAGGAGCCTCGAACACATTTCGGTTGCTGCAGGAAATTCAACAGAATGGCAAATATTTAACGAAAAATAACTAAACTTTTATTTAAATACACAAATTAATTTTATCTGAAAGTTGAAGCTTACACAAGATAATATCCTAGATATCCCAAGGGTAGACCCAACTCCACCCTCTTTGTCATAGCTCAAAGAGATTCCTATCAAATTAATGGACTTGCAACTCCAATTACAAAATGAATGCAATGCAAATCGCAGATCCATCTAAAAGTCAATTTGGAGAGTTGCTACAGCCGCAACTGATCGCTGCATGGATGGTTGGTTTGAGTGTGGTATGGGCCCAAAGGGCAGCATATGCTGATGCCACATTAGATCGACGACTTACTTGTCATTCTGTCGCGGAGGGATGGCAGCAGACAGCCGACAGCCAGGCGATGCTTATCACACAGCCCATGGACCAGTTCCAATCAGCGAGTCAAAGAGCGGAAGGCACCCACGGGAACACGGAAACTGGAAACTGAGAACTGTAGAGACCTCGTCCCAGTCCCAGTCTCAGTCCCAGTGTGTCTCATCGGCAACTGGGGAAACCCGCGGCGTCGCGCGTTTTCCAACGCATATGTCAGCATTTTTTCCAAATTGGAATCGAAAAATGCTGCACTAACAGCATTTTGTGGTTTTCAGCATAATTAAAGGCAGACTGCCAGAGCACCAGCACCAGCACCAGCAACCAGCAAGAAACCCTATGTGTACCGCCCCGGACAGATCGTAAATGTCGAAAAACGTAAGGTGCCAGAGAGAGTGTGTGTGTGTGTGTGAATTGTGAGTGCTGATTCCGAGTACGGGGAGTATCCGGCGGGGTTGCAATCGACAGAGAATTGAGGATTCATGAGGAGCAGAGCGGAGTGAAGTGTAGTGGCGCGAGCCGTTCGGCAAGTTAACAAAGCCATCAATGGACCATAAACTAAACACTTTTTAAACGCTGACGAGGGCTGGGACTGCCAAGGACCTTCGCGGGTCCTTGTTACAGCGAGTATTGTCGAAATTGCACAGATGTTTGCCCTGTGTTTTTGTGTGTGTGTGTGTGTGTGCTATACTTTATTAAAGGGTAGTTTTCATCATTTCCCGACGCCGCACAGTTGGACTCCTGGCAATTGGAACTGTGCTAGTGCATTCCACTCTGATTAGATCTGATTTCGCAAGCCGATTCCGCCCTGACATATAGACAGACGAGACAATGGAACAGGTTCCAGCGACTGAGGGCAGGGTCACAATTTATGGCACCAGAAAACGTATTGAGCAACTTTAAATGCGGGTCAGTTGGGAGTGGAACTCAGGCAGGCAGGCATGGTGCAGGGTGGCAACTGGTGGTAATGACGGTGTCGTCTGGTGGTGACTTGGCGGTCGCTTCATTTGTGCAGCTTCGCTGAGCATACGCTGCACATCCGCCAGCCAGGACTGAGTAGAATCCGCCAAATGTTGCATGTTCTTCCTATAAATATGTTTAACAAGAAGGGTATTTGCTGTAGGTTGTATGCGAATGTGGTATACCCTTTTGGAAAGTGTCGCACAAATAGGGCAAAGAAATCGGTTGAATTTATGGGGGTTTGTTGGAACATCCTCAGGTATTAATTGAATAAATCCTTGAATAATGCCAAGCTCTAAGCTTCCCTTTGACAAACTCTATTACAAATCTCTTATAACCCACTTTAAACTCCTCAAGGTTGAAGCACCCAAAGTGGATTGATCCTGCTGCCGTTTCCCGGTTCCTGTCACCGCTTCAGGCGCAAGCTGAAGAGCTCTTGACATTATGCTTTAGCCAGGAACAGGAGACCAACACTTGGCAACTGTTGCGAGTTCTGTTATTGTTTTTGCGATGCTTCTACGAATGTCTGTTCTTGGGGAAAATATTGCCATGACAGCAGCAGCCGCAGCAGTAGCGGCAGCAGGCACATAAATATTTATGCCGCATTCGATTGAAAGCTTCTCAAGCGTAAGCATTTTAGATAAAGTCTGCCCCACAGCCAGTCACCCCCACCCACAGAGGACCACCCACTGGGGCAGGTGCAATTGCGGTTCTTTGGCTCGATGGCATTTTGCATATGACAGCAGAATAAAGTTTACTGATTGCGAGCGAGTGCGTCGTCTCGTGCCGTGCTGATTGGGATGGACGCACAGAGAGAACGCAGCAATTGAATCCGAAACATCGTCATCGGTCGGTCGATTTTCTAACCAAAACAAGAGCTCTAATCCGACTATGTCTAACCCGAGGCAACCACAAGAGACACACACCAACAGCATCAGCATCAGCAGCAGCCCGCGGGCCTTGTTAGGCAGAGCAGGCGACGACCCTCGTTCGCGCATTTTTAATCCGTTTAAATGAATGACAGTCTAATTGGAGGATTTGTAGAGAGGCTGAAGTATGGGCTAGGCCGGGGCCAGACGGCTCCTTAATAGTGACAAAGTCCTTGCCATATGCTTGGAAAAAACCACATGTTATTCACGGTATTTAAACAAACAGCAACAGCAACAGGGGCGGGCGAAACAAGCCACCCTCTCGGCCGCGCCTGATTCTCTGTTCTCTGTTCCTCCCAATGCTACAGTTTTCCAATCCTCCAACCCTCATACAATTAGGTTCTCTACCCTGTTCCGTACCCGTCTCTGGCTCTGACTCACATGAAATCCAATTCCAATTTTTATTTAATGCGCGAAAAGCACTTGATTGGATCCAGAGCAAGAACTCTGTCGCAAGTTTCAGTTCGTTACATAGTACTCCAGGGACACTCCACTCCGCTTCGATGGGGGGGTGGCAAGTGCAGGATGCAGTCCTTGCGGTATAGGCAGTGTAAACTTCCACGGGCACAGCACAGGATAAGGAGACTCCCAGAGAGTGCCAGGCAGCAAGAAGCTGTTTCGTACTGGTATCCCACAAACCACCAAGATTATGGGAGACAGGCAGCGCATTAACATCAAGGAGCGGAAAAGGTGTCTGCTGTCTCCGGAATGAACGGTCCTGCGACAACGCTAAAGTTGAGGCAATTACCATTTACATTTCGCTATCTTCGTTGGGTAATTAAAACCCACCGAAGATGCCAGGAGTCGGCATAAGGAGCACGTAGCTACCGTCTAGCTCTAGTCGGTAGATGGTAATCTTAGTTTTTAATTTGCTTCGCTCTGCCTTCCTCTTTCCCCCTTCTATTATCTCTTCCATTGTCTATTCTCTGTCTCTCTGTTGGTTTGACTTAATCACACTAAGGCAATTTCACGCCTTTTTGCGCTTTGTCTCTGACGAGGGGAATCACTTTGTCACTTGGCAGTTTGATGTATCGACAGGGGCCAAGCCAAACAACCAACCCACCAACCTATCCATTCATCCCCTTCCTTTACCCTGTCCTTATTCGAGTGACAAGGCAATAGTTTCAGAGATCTTCAGGGGTAGATTAGCAATTGGGTTTTTGTAAAGATTTTGTGCATCGATTTGTGTATCGGAGATTTGCGTTAATTTTCACAGAAAATATTTACTCCCAATGTGCGCTTGGGCTATTCACTTGACTTCAAATTGCAGTCACGTGCCGCATATGTGTGGATATTCCATGGTGGATAATCAATAAAAAGAACTGGAAATCTAAGGGATTGGGGAAATTGCTTTCAAAACAGTTTGATAATACGATAATAATCGTAAACAGCAGAAGGAAATTATATTTATGAAACAATAGACAACATTTTCGACTCTAAATAAATTGTGTTGGAATATTTTTGATTCTGGAACTGCTTTTTTCTGTATTCAAAGCTTTACGCTACTTTTCCGCATAGCCCCATTATTTATCGTTCATTAATCACATCAGCTTATGGCTTCAGCTCGGACTGTTCGCTGTTGCAATTAATTAAATATAAACTAAACAATATTTTTAATGAAATGGCAATGGCCGAAGGCAATCATGTGTTTAATATTAATTTTGTCGACAGCCAACATGGCGGCCAGGCAGATTTTCTGGCTCCAAAATGCATCCCATCGAGAGACAGGGCGAGAGAGAGAGAGAGAGAGAGAAAGAGAGGCATATATACATATATGGCAATAAATTTTAATTAAAAATGCAACTCATATGGAAAGTGGAACAATTAGCACCTGAAAATATGCAAACATTAAATTGCTGCTGCTGTGGCAGACACCACAGCAACATCAACAGACACAGCAGCGACAGCCAGAAAAACCCCCCTGCTCCACCCGAGTATAAAGTGCAACAAAAGAAGCGACATTTTAATAAATTGTACGTATGTGTCTGGGGCGGTCTGTGTAAACCTGCTCCACGACTGACCATAACAGACACATATTTTGTCCCGGCACTGGCCACATCCTCACATCCTGTCTGCCCGGACACTGGGGTACTGGTACTGCCCTCCAACAAGACCAAAAGAAATCTAAAGAAAATGGTCCACATATCGACCATAAGATGCCCAATAATTGAGCACTATTATTTCTACAAAAATTACACTAGAACTTTTAATCTGTAATGACCAAAAGAATTTAATTTTTCTTGGAATTTAAATATATTTTAATATTAATTTTTGTTTTTTATCATTTCATATTTAGAAAATTCAAAATGTAATCTCAAAGAAAACTAAATTGCATTAGCACTTTGAACCTACCAGATCCATGTATTCATGCATACAAATAGTCGGACGAACACAATGACAGCTACTATATTGACTCGTTCATTGAATGCTGACCAATAAGATAAACCCAAATTTGATTCTTCCCATAACATACACTTTCACAATGACAATATACCCTTTTACACTATCGTTAAGGGACATAAAAAGTTCGAGGGAACAGAACGAGAGGGAAAATGAACGGAAAACATTCACAAATTTGTTATTTTTGCTGTCGAGTCCAGCTATCGCTTCATATACATACTCGTATTTACTGGACAGTTGAGGGTTTTTTCTATATAACTGACAAATAAATATTTCAGCTACTGCTGGCCCCCAAAATCTTGCGGCGCTCAACAGTCGGCCCTATATTGTACTATGGGTGGAATGGGGAAAGTAGGGGAACGTAACGGAACCCTATTCACTGTCTGTCTGTATGTGTGGGGCAGCAATATGTAGAGGCTACGCGCAGCATATACTCAAAATCCAAAGCGGGAGCAACAAATACTCGTGCAACAACAGAAAACATGGCCACATATTCACACAATCTCAATCTCGCTTGCGCGCTGCTAAAAAAATCGACAAAAACAACCTGTTCGGAAACACTTGCAACAAGGAAATCACAACGGCTATCATGCCACACAGAGGGCGACAGACAGAGACGGCAGCAGGCAGAGTGAGTGGGCAAGAGCAGCATGTCGATGGGGTGGAAAAGAGAGCGAGAGAGACACGAAGCGCCGCCCCTTTTTTCGAACTTTTCTCCACACTCAGCAGATGCACATTGGGACGAAAGGCGGCCGCAAGAAGAGTGAAAACTGCGAGAATTCTTTACTGAAATTGAACAGTAGAAATGCAAATAACAAGATAACAGTTCACTTAGTAATACTTTTAGTTTTATATTCGGTTTTATTTCTTTCTTTCAAGGTTCAACTCAATCGTTGCGCTTGCTTCTACTTCTGGCATGGTTACATGTATGCGTAGGTGAGTAATTTTCCTTCTTCTTTAGTGTAGTTTTTTCTTCTCCTCCATCTCCACGCAAACACACGCGTGCTTTAGGTTATGTAGAATGCTAGTCAAGCAACATGTGAAGCTCCGTGAGAACATTATGCTTCATCTCAACCTCGCTCTTGCACTGAGGGCAAATGGCCAAGGGCTGTATCGGATTGCGACCGGCGTGCTTTTCAAATTTGACCACATCCAATTTTTCCCGCAGTCGCTGGAGACGCCCCGCCGCACCATTGACGAATGTTACATTATTGGTCTGGCATTCGCAATAGCTGCAATCGTAGATAACAGTTTCAGCTTGGAAAATGCTTCCCATGATGATTGATGAATTAAAATTCAAACAACACGCTGCTCGCCGACTCCGGAAATTTCTCTGACAGCTTTGTGGACCGGAAGTGAGGTTAGCCAGGCCAGAGCTGCATTCGTTTGACATATAAAATAATATCGCTCTTTGCGTTGAGGGTATCGCATAGCTACCGATGATGCGTTTACGATAAAATATATTTTTGTATTAAATTCAGAAAACCAATTTTAATTGAATTTATGCAGAATAGAAAGTGAGACGAAAATCTGTAAGATTCTACCTATATTTTAACGTTCACACTTTTCTCAGAATCGCTCTTCTTCTTTCCCATATTTGAATACCCTAAAAAATACCAACTGGGATGCATTTTGCTGTTGTTATTTTCAAAACAAAATCAAATGGAAGGAAAAATGGGTAATTATTCAGTGAGTCAAGCTACAAATCGGGAACTCTGGTGGTGCACCACTGTGCCATGCACCATATACAATTCAGATAAAATGAGCAACTTTTTCGAATGAGCCTGCCCTGCCGCTATTGCCAGCCAACCAGGAGGCGCCGCGCCTTGTGGTGTCTCACACAATAAAACCACAGAATATGTTTGCCTACTGCCAGAGCAGATGGGAACCGTAGACAGAGAAAAGTCGAGAGTGCGACAGAGAGGGATGAATTGCCATGAAAGAGAAGGACGATGAGAGTGAGACAGAGAAAGAGAGGCTGTGGCATAAGGGTGTCCGTGCTCTCCGGCAGAGGCAGAATCTGAACAGACTCTGTGCAGAATCTGGACAGATGGGCCGAGTGCCGCGAGAGTGCGGAGAGTTTTCCCAATTTGAATGGAACAATATGAGAATACGAGAATTCCAACTGGACTGACTCGGGTGGTGGCAAGTTGCAAGTCGCAAGTGGCAAGTGGCGGGTACTTAAGGAGGAACAGATTGCGGGCGGGCAGCAGTCGAAGCTGGAAATTCGAATCGAACGGAACGGAACGCAACGCAACGAAGTCCAGACCCAGTGAGAATCGAGAATCGAGTTTAAAGCCAATTGAAGATGAATTTGCTCATGGATAGCCTGCCGTCGCATGCGAATCCTGGCTCACGTCGCTCCACGCCGCCACAGCACACGGAGCTGAGGATTTCCACATCCTCGCCACACCACAACCAGCAGCTACAGCAACAGCATCTGCAGCATAACCATGCACAGCAGCAGCACCACCACCAACACCAACACCAGCTCCAGCTCCAGCAGACATCCAATCTCAACAACAACAACAATGAGACACCCACATCGCCACCTGGTGGCAAGACAACACTCAAGCGCGCTTTTGATGTGGCCTTTCTGATGATGCCCGACGAACGCATCAAGCAGAAGCAGGCCGAGAAACAGGCCCGTCTCCAGGAGGCACTGCAGCAACACCACCATCACCATCAACAGCTGCAGCTCCAGCAGCAGCAGCAGCAACAGCAGCAGCAGATGAACCACTATCCCACAGATCTGTCACCGCGTGGCGCTTCCTCGCAGCCACCATCGCCGGCGGCCATGGAGTACATCAGCCTGCTGGAGGCGCGTCAACGCTATCCCCAGCTGAGCATCCGCTCGCCACGAGTGTACGATGATCCCACTCTGGTCATACCGCTGGTGGATTCGCCGGAGGCCACGGCCTCGCCACCGCCGCCAATGCGCAGCGCCTTTACCAAGGTGGCCTCCTCGTCGTTGTCCACATCTTCGTCGCCTTCGACCACATCGCGTCTGGAGTCGCCCGTGGATGTGGGCGCCCCTCCATTGAGCCCGGATCAACTGAGCTGCCACTCGATGAGTCCGCCGCTGGTGACGCCACCGCCGCGCACCAACAGCGGTGGCAGTGTGGGAAGTGTGGGCCCGTCGCATATCCCCAATCCCATGCCACCCAATCCAATTGTGTACCACAACTTTCGGCCAGAGTACCAGTTCAACGGAGCCTTCCAGGCGGTGAATCCGATGCAGGCGCTTCAGGCACAGCATCGACTGAAGCAACACCT
This sequence comes from Drosophila subsilvestris, assembly GCA_035043285.1. Lineage (NCBI taxonomy): Eukaryota > Metazoa > Arthropoda > Insecta > Diptera > Drosophilidae > Drosophila > Drosophila subsilvestris. The sequence continues at coordinate 1,317,189 of JAWNNB010001728.1, read as the reverse complement.
CCTCTACACGCGTCCTCCGGGGCCTGGTGGCCATCCAAACGGTGGAGGTGGACCGGGAACGACCTCGTCGCCGCCATCAGGTCCGCCAGCGGAGTTTCTGCATGCCGCCTATCCGGGATTCGGGCCGCATTCGCATCCATTTGCCGTGTCACAGCCGATGCAGAATCCGGCAGCAGCTGCGATTCTCTCCACGCTGATCCCACCCACACTGGCCTCCACCTTCACCCTGACCGCACAGAACGTGTGCGCCAAGTGCAACATTAGCTTCCGGATGACCAGCGACCTGGTCTACCACATGCGCTCCCACCACAAGAGCGAGGTGGCCTGCGATCCCAATCGACGCAAACGCGAGGAGAAGCTGAGGTGCCCCGTCTGCCAGGAGACTTTCCGCGAGCGGCATCATCTCACCAGGCACATGACGGCCCATCAGGACAAGGCCAGTGACCATCAGCCGCAGCTGGAGGAGTCCAGCGACAACGAGATCATCAATGTGGTTGGAGGCACACCGCCCGGACGGAGGATGGGTGGTGTGCCCAAATGATCGAAGCATTTCTTCGGATACTTTTAAGAACCCCCAACACCCAACCCCCCATTCCCCATCCCCACACTTCATCGTTTTTGTGCCCGTAATGCCCATTCTCTATTGTGATATTAATTTTAGTTTTTCCCCCTGGATTTTTGTTTTCTTTAGCCTTAAATGTAGTGCAATTCGTATCTTAAATAGCCCCCTATGTCTATGTCTATTATTGCTCAGTCTTTGCGGAACCGAAAGGTTCTCTGGTTCAATCATTGTAAAATATTAGAAATAAGTTGCAGATCTGCTAATCTTAGCATTCAATGTGTGGCTGAATGTTTCAATAAAAATCTAATTGTTATGCAAATCTTAATGGAATTGTTTTGACTTACCGTTTGCCGTAGAAAATATCGAATGCAAATTAATTGAATTAATTAATTTTCCATCTGAAATTATAATTTGAATTAGTTTTTTTGCCAACGTTTACAGTCTTTCTTTGATCGAATATAGAGAATATTAATAAATGCATTTGTCTAATAAGAGTTAAAGGCTTTGAATAATCTCCAACGTATCGTTAATTGAATCTTCGAGCAATGCAACAATCAAAAACCAAGGCACGGTCGTGTCTTGCAAATATTTCCAATTATATTTATATAGTTTCGAATGGTAGAACTCTTGCAGCAAATCCTCGGACTCTGATTTCCGAATTTGTACAGATTTTTAGCCCAAGAATCAGATATTGCTGAATTTTTAGAAAGCAATGCTGTTTCCATTAGAACTGATCAATATTCATCGGCGGCGAGAAAACTTTCACCACTCGTCAAATACCTCATGACGATTAATTCTGTATAACTTTTGAGAAATCGCAGGACTGTTTGTTCTGCATACCCTCAGAGTATATTTGTAACCCAACACATTATTCCTTTTGTGGAGCAGACCAAAAACATAGGTTCCCAGGCTTAGAAAAACCACTAAAGTCGGCGGCGGGCACATGCAGGGCCGAAGTCATACGCCATATGTGAGCAAAGGAGAGAATATGTTCGACTTGTTAGCGCAGTGAAGCTGAAGTCGCGGGTTCGCTGGGATTGGGATTGGGATGCGTTGGCCGCATGCAGCAATTAGATGCGGACACAAAAACAACGACTCTACTACGACGCCGACGCTAATGAGCTGACTGAGACGAGATTGGTCTGGGAACCGAATTGGGAACAAGATGGAGAGGCCTTGTAAAACAGTACCCGGGGTTGTCCTGGCCAGGCGCCGAACAGTGGTGCCCTTGGGCATTTCAGCTTGCAAAACTGATAGCTGCTGAACGAATTAAAATATGTATTTTCATGATATAAATTTTATTTGAAATTAACTGTAGCACTAATAGTAAGTAGATAGATAAATAGTTAAATAGTAATTTAAAAAACAAACACCTTTTATGGTTTACTTTTTAGATGCAATTTGTCCATAAAATGTTTGAAGACTGTCTACAAAATTATTTAAATAAATATTTAATTTAATAACTGAAACCCCGATATTCTGAAAGTGTTTTGATATTTGTTCCACCTAAATATGGCTGAAGTCCCACTGTGCGAAGCGATTAATGCAAAAGTGAAACAACGAGCCGAGACGCTGACTTCCAGTAACTCATCATCAAGTGCTCGTGCAGTTTTGGGCAAAAATGAATTTCGAATTTCAATATTTCCACACTCATGCGGCGGCAGGCAGAGGCAGGAGGGGAGACAACCCTTGTTGGGCTCTTGCCACAGTTCCCATGAGCCACGAATATGTGTAGCATGACAAATTCCTACAAAGCGCAACGAATTCCTTGGGTGGTGGCGGCGGCGGTGGCGGAGTCTCTGGCTGTGGCTCTGTCTCTGTCTGTGCTTCGCCGTTGCACTCAAATGAGCCACAGCGAATCGCGTTGATTTAGCGTGGCCAAATCCTGTTAGCCCCGTGCCACAGAGCCACACAGCCACACGATTCTCCCAGGACGTCTTGCTGCCTTATCAACTGATGTATCAATTGATGGCATCGCTAAACGGCAAACGTTCTGCTCCGATCCGCTCTGCTCATTGTTCCCATGATGGGATTAGCATTTTATGGCTTTGTGTTCGCTGCTTGCCACTTGATAAAGACATTTTTTTCTTTTTTTTGTTGGTTCCTTGTTTCCCAGGAGAAAGGGAATCATATATCTGGGAATATAATTTGGGGGGTGGGAAACCACAGAGGTACTAGAGGTGTAGAGAAGTCTGTTTGGGGAGTCCTTAAGTCAGGTTTAAGAGATTTGTAATATTCTATCAACTTCTTTATTAGGAAGTTCTGCCAAAGGAGTTCAAAAGGCTTCAAGAGATCCCAAAAATTCTAATGGAACTTAAAACACTTCCCCATTTAGTTTTATTTCATGTCTCACTTCCATATTTTCCACTTAAACTCAACTGCCTTTGATTTATTTTATGCATTTCCCCAATGAGCAATTCCAACTTCCTTTAAAAACAATTACAACTTCCGCCGTACACGCTGCCACAGGCCCCGGCCCCAGCCCCAGCCCCAGCGGAGACCATGGCGCTCACATGAAACTCAGTTTGCCGTAAAGCAAACACATCGTCAAAATCACATTTCCTCATTTACAAGAGGCGGCAGTCGGCAGGCAGAAGCCAGACCAAAAGACAGCCAGCCACTCACTCAAAACGACGCCCAGGGCAACCGCAACTCTGGCGAAGGCAACTCCACATAATAAGCCTCATCATCATGGTGGGTGCTACATAATAGCAGCCATAATCACATTTCATATTTATCACATTTCTACGCCCACCGAATGGAGCAGGAGCAGGAGAAGGCTCCCATCGCGCAGCGACCTGCGCCGCTTTGTTTGCCTTTCCTCCTTTTGCCTAACCTCGCAATTTGACCGTAAATAAATTGCCTGCTCATTTGGTAAGCAGTGGGCCTGCGCCTTTTCCCCTCAATCCCCATCAGCATCTAATGCAAAGTGAGAAGAGAGAGCAAGCGTATACCCGGATGGGGTAACCAGCTCTCGACATCGTGTTCAAATACGTTTAAAACACAATGCAAATACCGTTATAATAGCACAGGCAACAACAAGACGAAAGTAAATGAAAGCTATGGTAGTCGAAGCATTAAATACACTTAAAGTTAGAAACTTTCTGAGGTAGAGTTTGAAGAGATTATCTTATGAAGCAACTTAATTGTTCTTACAAAAATTGGATATTATATGTACATATCTGATATGATATAATACAGTACTTGATGGCATGACTGCAGTAAAAGTCAGGGTACGTAAATAGCAAAAAGAGGAATAAATTGTCATAGAAAAAGATGCTGACCAAGAATATATATCTATAGACACTTGCACAGATCTAAGGATCTAGTTCCAAGGTTCGCAGCTGCTCTCTTTCGAAAATCTATTCCAAATCAAGGCACCCTTTATCAAGGGTATACAAATCAGACAGCTGGAGTAAGCCCGGGCCCAGGGCCTTGGCTCCGCCTCCCATCTCCACCCTCAGACGCTCAACCCTGTAATGGATCCCCGTGCGTGTGAGTGATTTCTGCTCATCTGCGCTTAAAAGTATGCAAATATTTCGGTGGGGAGCAGCCATGGGGCGGAAGGCGTGTCACAGGAGCTGACTTTTATGACATTGTTGTTGTTCGCTGTGCGCTGTTGTTTGCTTGCTGGGTGTTTGTGGCGGGTGCCCGGCCAAAGTGTTTTTTAACTGCAGGCAATTTAATTTCCACTTGCTCCCAGGCGTTTTTAATTTCAACTGCCACTGCAATCGACGCGTCGTTGGGTTGTACGATTAGCTTTTGTCGGGGTAGGGGGTCTTAAATCCCTGGCCAGAGACTCCGTGAGAGAGAGTCACTATAAGAGCCCCAGAAAAACTGACAGCCAAGCCGCTTAAACTTTGAACTTTGTCATTTCAATTTTCGCCAAACGGATGCGCTTTGTTTCAGGCCACAATCACAGTAGAATGAGGAGCCACCAGCTGAGGCTGAGAATGACGATGAGAATGAGGCCGAAACAGAGACTGAAGCTGGAACTGAAACTGGAGCCGAGGACATCCATGAGCCGACCGGAAACATTGAGCCTGACAATGCGACTTTCATTTGCCGAAAACTGCGGAGGAGCTTCACTCCTGGCACGGCCTGCCATTGTTTTGCGGTTGCGTTTGCCGTTGGCTCTCTGTCAGGTCCAAGTCCAGGATGAGGACGAGGACGAGAACGAAAACGAGGCTGGGAGGCCCGGCCACCAGTGCAGGAAGTTTTTCATGCGCCATGACACTTTTTGTGCGATGCGGTAGCCATTTTGTACCGTGCCAGGATACCTTTGTGCCGTACACGAGAGCCAGAGATGGAGATGGAAATGGAGAAGGAGGAGAAGCAGAAGCAGGTCGGCTCCATTGAATTTTTCCGAATATTTTTGGATGCATTGAAGCTGTTTGCCATGCCCAGAAGACAGGCGGCGGCTTACCAAAAAGGCACACGGAGAGACAGACACATCTACAGGGACCAGGAGCATAACCAGAAGCAGAGCAACATCCTTGCACATCCATGGCCACGTCCTGACCGTAATTTATGATGTGCGCTTCCCTTTTCCAGCAGTCGCTCGCTCGCTCGCTGCCTCGCTGGCAGTTGGCAGTTTTTAGTTTCGCAGTTCTTTGGGGCCCAAAACTCTGCGGCTGTTTTCTGCTGTCATAACTTTGGGTCGCATAATTAATATCGTAGTTGTAAGCCAGCGACGGGACTGACTTTTTAGTTGGACCGATGCACAACTTTTGTGGCGGCTCCTCGTCCTGCTGCTGCCGCGTTGTTTGCTCAATTAACTTAGCAGGTAGTTAATTTTCCAAAAGCCGCAAGGCATCAACAGGATATCCCATGCCCATCCCGTAGCCCGTTGTGGGTGCTAATTGATTTATGTGGAAATGTTGCTGCGGTCTCCCGTTTAAGCTGACTTTAAGTGTTCGCCTCTCGCTCTCTCAATCGGCGTTTCTTGGTGTTCTTCGGGGTTTACTGAAGCATGAAGTACATTTGAAACGCCGCCAGGATCAAGTGAGTGGAAGTAAGCAATAAGTTTGAAATGCACTTGTCTGTTTCAATAAAGCAGTGTATATGTTGCTTGTCAGGGATAAGCAGGGATAAGGGTGGATAAGCAACCCTTGGGTAAATACTAAGGCATGATCTCTGAGTATTTAGCTCTCAGCAAAGGGAAGACAGTAAGATGTAACTTCTCGTATGCTTCTTTGCCATTTCTATTATTAAAATGCATTTAAAAATGCATTTACACCCTCAAAGAAGATCCTTCATTATCTTTATCACATTTCCGATATATTTGTCTTCTGATCTTTCTCTGTTCTGCATCTAACATTCCTTCTATTCAAAAGATTTGCTTTCATTTGAAAACCCTAGCTCCATAAATATTCAGCGAAAGCCAAAAACCATTTAATTAAGTTAACTTTTATGGCTCGTAAATCAGAGCCAAACAACGTGGAAAAACACGAACCGCCAATGTTCCATATTCATGTGTGGATGTGTGGATTGGAGCAGTAGCTCCATTCATATTCCGTGAAAGGTGCCGTTGGACGGGCAAAAACAAAAATTCTCGCCAAATAAAATAAATGGCATAAGCAAACGCACGACGCTGACCATGTTGTTCTCTCCTGCCCGCCCCACCCCCGTGGCTGTTCTCTCCTAATGTACGAATTTAATTTGGAATATTCCATTCCATGGGGCAGTCGTCGGTGGAAGGGCCTGCATATGGGTGTACACATTATGAAATTATGAGCATTAAAATGAGGAATGGCCACTTATCTAAATTACACCATGTGTGAGGAAAGCAGGGGACAGGGAAGTAGAACTGGCGCTGAAGCTGGAGATGGAGATGGAACTGGAACTGGAGCCTGGGTGGTGGCTTGTCATCGAACAAGTGACACACTACCCCAGGGATAAACGTTCATGTCTGAACTCTGGCCGGGTTAAGCACTCTCCACCAGGCCATATATCATGGCGAATATGCTGAGTATATGGAAATCCCTGCCGCCAAGTGATAAATGAAGCACAAAACGGCAAAAATGGCAGCAATACAGCAACATCCACACATATGCCAGGTGGTAGCGAGACATAGAGCAAGGAGGAGGAGGAGGAGAAACCTCATAAGACAGTTACATCCTGGCACAGTCTCTCTACCACAGAGAAAAAAAAGATGGAACCCCACAAATATGTCATTTGACATGCTAAATATTTTGCCAGCGACTTTGCTCCAAAAAAAAAAAGGTGTGCGGTAAAAAACTGTTGACTCGCACAAAAACAACAACATCATAAACCATAAATGTGGTGTATATCATCTTTGGTTTCGGGGTTTAGTGTGCAGAGGGTGTAAGAGGGTATGCATAGATACATAAATAAATGAACGTACAGGTCGAGCGAATAATAAGAGTAGAACTCTGGGAACTTTTGGGCACTATAAAAGGGAACTTAAAGATCCTTTTAAAGATTTAAAATCACTCTCAAAGAGCGATGAGAAGTGGCAAAGAGTGGAAGAGTCTCACACCAAAAAAAGGAATAAAGAGGCAACAAAGTTTTTAATTTTTCTTTCATTGATAGCTTCGATTTTCAGCGATCAATCAACAAACATTCTTTGTAGAAAATTTCTTTAACAAAAACTCGCATTATTTTAATCGAAAAAAAACTTTTCAAAACAAATTAAAGATAGCAAACTGATTCATTCATTCATCAGCTGCACTCTCTCCCCCATCTCTGAGCTCTCCCCGCAATTGGCCAACTATTAATGTGCTCCCAAAGAGAATTTACGATGCAAACATTTTCAGATACAGCCAAAGGAGCAGCGAAAAAGAAAAAGTTTGTTTTTTAATAGTTAAAAGTTGCAAATTTGAATGGCTTGACGCGGGCGCAGATAAGAAACAGGTTCGCCAATAAATATTGACACCATTTTGTGTTTATGGAACTGGAATTTCCCTAAGAGAAAGAGAAAGAGAGTGAGTAAGGGGGGGAAGGTCGGGCCAGATAACGGCGGCTATAATGTATAATGTCGCGGCACAGACACAACACAAATTGAAACTGAAAAGTTTTCTGTTTCCTTCGTTTCGCGAGACTCAGAGACAGATAGAGAGAGAGAGAGAGGGAAAGAGTGTGGAATGCGTATCGTAAAAAATAAAATTATGCAAATTTTTATTATTTGATTATGCAAATGTTCGCGCTTGACGACCCTTGGCATAAGGACGACAATATCCCCCCCGCTCCGCCGCGCTCTCTAACCCTCCTCTCCCTATCCCGTGTTCACGGGTTGCGGGACTTTCTTCCGCTAGGAGCGGAAAAAATCCCGACTGTTAGTTGGGCTCCCTCTTTTCAAGTAAATTTGAATTTTTTTTTGCTGGCCATTTCCCTCCACGCGAGGAGCCACTCCGTGCGGGGAACAGCGGAGGGGGTAGTGCGGTGGGGCGCCTCTGTGGAGCATTGTCATATGTGGTTGGAAATTTTGAATCTGTTTGCAACCCCTTCGAGCGTATCCGTTTCCTTCTGTCGCGTGCGTTCCCCATCCCCCAGCTTCCATCGCCATCTCCCTCTCCCCACCCCTCCACTTGTCGTATGCGTATTTATATTTTCTCTTTCCCTTGTTATGCCTCACACTCATTGTTGTCTCGCTCTGTGCCGCCTCTCTCCTGTCTCTTTGCGCGCGATTTGAATCTTTTAAGTGAAATATTGTTGAAATCATTTATGCTCCAGTGGGCGAGGACTATTTGGATGCGAGTGTGGCCACACGTACACCTCGTATTCCCTAATTGATAAACGCCACTAACTCTCCGGAAAAGTCACGCAAAATGTGTTTAAATCTTGCCAGGAAAAAAGAAACCCAAAAAAACAGATAAAACTTAAACATAAAGTTTTATGAGTCTTGGTCTGGTAATCAGGTTGAATAATTACCAAAACGTGCCAAAGAAAGAGTTCAAAAAGCAGTCGGAAAAGAGAGCTTTTGCGCTTAAGGAAAACCCTTAAAAGTTTTGGCGAACAAGTTTTCTGTGGCTAAATAAATATTGAGAATAATGAAAATATCAAAATCAAATCTGCTACTCAAATATGTTAAAGTTAAACCATCAACGTTGGCATAGCTTGGAAAGTTATAAATGTGTATTTAATATTTACAAGTTTACAAAAATTTAATTTAATTAATGTTCAATATTTCGACGGGATAAAAGATGTTTGTGGATTCCGAAACGTGCAACGCCATTAACAGGCTTTACTTTCCGGAATATAGTTCAGATTTTCTACATTTTGCTGGAGCTAAGAGCTCTTGAAGCTAGTTACTCTTCGTTTTTGGTTGTATTTGGCTGCATTTAGTACTGATTATCCAGTATAAAAGCTTTTAAGAGCCGGAAAAAGTGGTAGTTCCAGATAGAGAGAGAGCAGAATTTATTTATAAATTGTTACAAAAATTTCCACATAAAAGTAGAAACCGAATAGTCCCACATTCATGAAGTAAACCTTTAAACAAGCATGTAACAATTTTCCGAACCACAAACAATGGACAAAAATTGTAATCCGACTGGCAAACAACTGCCAGGAGTGGACCTCACTTATGGCCAAACAAATGAGAGGCAACTTGAGGAGGAAATCCATCAATCATCTGGACAACAAAACATAAATCAAGCTAAGAGTCAAAATCAAAGTCAAAGTCGGGCTAAAAGGCAGAGGGAAGTGGTTCAGTGTCGCCCGCAGGCAACTATTGATGGGCAGGCGAAGACCCATCAGGATGATGAGCCATTGCCGGGATTGAGCAACAATCGTTCAGCTTAAGCGTCACTTCCGGCATGTCTCAACCCCAGGCCCGGCCCCCTATCCCACCCAGATCTATTATAATAAACCAGCAAATACTTAGAACCCTAGAGGTGGAGAGGGGACCAAGGGGCAAACACTTTGTGTGCGGCAGTCTGCTTATTTACGCCGCATTGTATGTAGAAACTTACATATGGGTGAGCCTCCAGGCCAGCTCCCAGCTCCCAGCTCCGATTCCCAGCTTCCAGCTCCCAGCTCGAGCGGAGAGAGAGGAAGGTAGGGGAAAGGGGCGTCCATACGGCGGGGCACACATCACACATGTTGTTGCGAGTACACACGTATGTTGCCTGCAAGCGATAGCGTCGGGACGTCGCCATTTTTTTGGCAGCCATCTCTCCCTCTCTGCATCCGTTCTCGTTCTCTGTCCCTCACCGTGCTGTGCTCTCTCTCTCTCTCTCTCTCTGTCTCTTTGGAGGCACACAATCTTGGACAGCAATCGCAGGCGGCACATATGTGCAATCATGTGCAGGCCACCCATGCTCCATGCTCCATGCTCTCCACGCTCTCTACGCTCCATAGGGTTGCCCCCCAATCAATTTCCTGTCTCGCTTCAACTACATTGTGGCGACTCCATTTTGGCATTTGCCATTGGCGCTCCACGTGGATACGCCTCCTGGGCAGGACGGCGCATGCTCAGTGCTGTCGAGAGTAGCGCGGTCGAAGTCGAATTTCGAAAGAGCACACACATCCTGGTTCCCAGATTCCCCAGCCGTGCATGCCACATGCCGCACGCCGCATCTGCTTAGTGTCAAATGGGAGCGGTGCGAGCGGATGGCGGATGCTTTTCCAATCAAAAACTCTAGATAAGATACGACTGCAGCCAGTACGGTACGGGGGCAAGCTGCACTTGCTGTCCAGGAAGCTGTCCTGTCCATAAATCCCGACAAGAAATCATGAGAGCGTTAAATTGAATCTTTGGATTTTACGCAGCTTAAGTTTTTTAGCAATTATAATAGACAGGGCAACGGGGCCAGAGACGTGACAACAGTGCAAAATAATATACGAGCATGTAGCAAACAAAACAAAACAAAAAAAAAACAGGCGTTAACACTTGTCATTCGGTCGACAGGAATATGTCACCTGTGCCCGGCCTCGGCACATTCAACCCACCCGATTCCTATAGGCAAATTCAATCAACACTCTGGTTTCACCCTCATCTATAAATCTCAGTTCAACACACAACAAAAACAACAACAACAAAAAAAAACAATCTCACATAAATTCCTATTTATGGCCCGACCATTGAACCTTTTTGTGCCCCTGCCCCTGCCCCGTGCGCCGTGCTCCGGATGAACGCACACACAATCAAAAGTCGATTAGCATTCAGAACAGACCAGAGATGCGTGCAGAAGCCAGCGGACAGGACCCAGTCCCAGAGCCCGTTTTGCAGGACAAGCTACAAATAGGCAAACGCAGGTAATCGCATTTCATATTGCAGCTTCTGCCGCCGAAACGAAACCAATTTCCCAAACCAACCCACCCACTCCCCTCCCCATCCCACAACTCGTTCTGGAAAATCTGCTGAAAACACAATGAAAATATTTTTGCCATGTCCAGAGGTGGTACAGGGATGGGTTGTAGGATATGGCAAGCGACTCTATCTCTCCGTTCCCTGTGACAAGTACAAGCCACTTGTGCGTTGATGATAATTTTCGAACCATTTTTTGGGTGGTTGTGGTATGAAGTCTGGGGTCTGGTACAGAGATATCCCCGAAAGCGGCTTATGTCGCCTGTGGTGTGTGCCATTGTGCTGACAAGACTGGAGGAGCTTTTGTCTTTCGGCCCAATGGACAGCCCAGGAGCAGAGAGTCCTGTCGAGTGGTGGCTGGAGTGTGGAGTAGTGTCATGCCCATTCAGGTGATTTATGCAGAGTTTTAATTTGAAAAGCAATCAATTTCCAAAGATCTAACCAAAAATATTTCTTCGAATATTTTCTTGATATTGAAGGCGGGGAAAGTGTTCCAAATTGATTAAATATTAATGCTAATAAAGCGTAGATCTATTCTCTTTCTGACCCACAGTTTCATATCGCATCTACAGCGCATTCCGCCCCAGCAATAATTAAATATTTGGTAATAGTCCAAGTCTCATTAGGATCATTAGAGGGAAAATCTTAAAAAAAAACACAAAATTCAATTATGTCAAACATCCAGGACTTATCTAGATGCATTATCCTGGGCTAATGAGCGGCGCTTAGTCGGGTGGGGTATGGATGCCTTGAATGCCTTATCTGTAGAGCCACGGACAAAGGAAGCCACAGACGTAAATGAAATCAATTAAAATTTATCACATGCCAGTTGGTTCCATTAAGACGACACACAAAAGACGCACCGGGAGTCGCACCGTTTCCGCGTGATAGTCCCCAAGGTGCAATTCGTTAGCCATTTCGAGGACAATGGCGGTCAGGATGTGGCTGAGGCTGTGGCTGTAATTTGTCCTGGCGTGTTGTCGCGCAGTGTCGCGGCTCAGTTTGTTATCGGCTCAAGGAAGACAATAAAACGGCGCCGCGTTTGTCGCTTAAAATAATAAAAACATTTGATTTGCCAACTTTGGCACGTGGCAGGAGTCACAGGACTCTGACTGCGACTGGCTGAGAATGCGCAAGCAAATCGCAGATAAAGCCAACGCGTAAATTAATGGGCGGCACGTGTCGAGGCTGCTCGTGTGGAGAGGATTGGATTGGTTTGGCTTGGCTTGGCTTGGGATTCAATCGGATGACTCTGCTGTGTCCACTGGCTGGCTGGGTGGTCGGACGACACGACGGCATGTGTGGGAGCAGCTTATGGCCAGCAAATTATCGACTCTACTTATACTGGTGTGTTGATGGCAAGTGATGAGCTGACCCCCAGAGTGTTTGCTCTGCGGCTGATAATTGAGGCGTAAATGTTGGCACACGTCCGGGATAGCGTCCGCAGCACGTCCGGGGCTTAAGTTGAGACATTGTTGCCACACTGCCACACTGCCACTGCCACTGGCAAGTGGAGTTTATGAAGCGGTTTTACAATGTCCCAACTCACTCTGACATTCATTGTTTTAGTATGACAACAATGTGGATGGGGTTATCACCCCATCAAATTTTGATAGGGAAATACGACCATCAGGATTGGATTGGTTTGGCTTGGCTTGGCTTGGGATTCCCCGCTAAAGCGGGGATGCAGCTCATTGTGCAGTTCATAAAAGTGAATAAACCCTTGGAAATATCAATGGCTGCACAACAAAAGAAAAAGAGTTGGCCTGGCCCTTAAATAAAGGCGAGCTTTTGATTTTCCAGTTGATGTTGTGGTTTCAAAGTGCCCGACAAAACCTTTGACCATATGCGCTGAAAATGATCTATAGGAGAGTACCGAGTACCTCCTATGATATAGAAAGAATACCCTTAAAATGGCAGTTTATTTTTATGGATAAAAAGAAAACCTGCATAAATAAAACTGAAATCGGTCATAGTTTAGCATTTCCCTATTTTTCTATCGCATAAATATCAAAAATATAACAGAAATATCAATAAATTGATATTCTTTCACTGAATACGTCAAGAAAACCACATCATAGTTTCCCCAGAAAGAGTATAAGTATAAACAGGCAACGATTAAAGCCACCCCAGTGAAAAATCGTATACCTCAAAGAAAGTCACACCACCAACGGCAGGGATTTCCAGGGGTGGGGGGACGCCTGGCATATGGCCACTTGGCAGCGTTGAAAAATCAACGAAGGATATGCTAACAACGCCAGAGAGGATGGGTTAACAATTGTCAAATAACCACAGGACATGCACATGAATGCTCCTCCTGTGTGATTTGTGATTGCATGTGTGCAAGAAAGGACACCCAAAGGTGGGGGATGGATACGTTGGCCAGTCGCTTTGATCCTTGATTGGACCTGGGCCCACTCGAGAGCCCCTTCTGGACCAGAGTCTAACTGACTGACTGCCTGGGCTGACTAACTGGGCTGAGTGATTGATTGATGAGCTGAGAAACACACTGCCGAACCGGGGCGACAGATTTGAGAATTCCGCATCAGCGAATGCCTTAATCGAGTTTAGGGTGCGACCGACTTGTGCCTCAAATTAAATGGTGTCAATGTCAATGGTGGTCCTGCCATAAAAACTGATGACCAGCACAGATAAAATGGTTTTTATGTTATTGCTCCACTCCAAGCGACGTGGGGGCCGCAGACTGCAGACAGAGACCGCAAAACAATATTTAAATTTCAAAAGTTGCCAGTGTACGAGTTAAATGAAGCAGAAGCAAGATTGTTGTCACAGGCCAAACCAAAAAAAAAAAAAAAAAAACATTTTTGGAACTCCCTTCGATGGAGGAGGGGTGGATGAAAACAAAGACAGCAAAATAAATGCTTAAGGCAGCAGTACAAAACATACACTTTATTTATATTTTCGTAGCACTCTAAGCAGACCACGCCCATTAAATTAGATTGACACTCATGGCGGACACATTTTAGGAAATTGATCCCAAGGACCTGCCGGCCAGGAGCAGAGCATGCAACTATCCAAGTTATCGTCATAAATCACACATCAATAGGATGGGACGGGCAACAAAAAACCCTCCCAGGCAAACGCCTCCCGCCTCCGCATCTGTGACAGCAGCGCCAGCTAATGATGTCTTAAAAAACGATTCGGGAACTGGTCATGTGACACGACACCAAATGTGGGGGGGCCAATCGATGTCCTCAGGTCAAACGCATTATCAAAATTGCCGTTTCAGCTGCCGAGAACGAGGAGGACCAGTAGCAGATCCGTACAGAAGGATGTGAATGTCTGGGGAAATTGAATTTCTACGACCCTAAATGGCTCGCACCAGGAAAACCTCCGCAACAGAGTAACAATATTTTTCCAAATCGGCTTTAAGTCATGAAAAATAATAGACAACCCAACCCCCCAAACGCCCCAGCCACTGCTCAACGAGGTCGAGTAGTAAAAAGCAGATTGCGAGGCGCGTCAGCCAGGCCAGGAGACGATTGTGGAACACATGCTGTGCGCATATGATGACTGACTGACTGACGACGACGATGGCGATGGCAATGGTGATGATGATGACGGCTTTGCCGCTTATCAACAAGGGAACACGCATGGGTGGTAACAAACAACGGGAGGAGCAGGCTGGCCAAGCAACATGTGAGGATTAAAATATATAATACCAAAGTAATTGTTCCAAAAATTGTTAGACACCAGCACCAGAGAGACTTTTAAAAGCAGTTCAGGTATACAGGTATATATATTCAAACAGAAACTCAACTCACATACGTCTACTCCACATCGTCCGGTATCTCCGAGTCCTCAATCGTTCGCGTTGCGGGTATATAAACTTTGAAGGCAAACTTGGACTTGACGAAGGAGCCGGTATTGAGCACAGTGCAACCATGCTGGCTGCTACTGAAGCTCTGACACGAATCACCCATAACTATCAGATCCGGCAGCGGATAGAGCCACAGGCTCGGATCATAGTCCCAGTGCACGGGCATGGCAATGGGATGTATGGGCACCAGGTGACCCTGACACACAATGGTTCTCGCAAAGTGCTGCTCAATTTGGGATGTGTCCTCGGGAAAGTGCAGCGTATTGCGGCAAAACTTCGCCATCAGATCCAGCCGGCAGACAACGATCTGTTGCGTACAATACTGAAGCCGGCAGGGATTCGTGGCCAGCTGTGTGCGCGGCCAGGCCTTGAGCAGGCCCGCTGCCAGGCATTCTGGTATCGGAGCACGCGGCAATATATTTGGCGCTGTTGGATCCTCGGCGGAGGGAACGAGAATCAAATCCGTTTGCTTTTTCAGCTGCTCACAGCCGGCTGCCAGGCCGCCCAATGCATCCAAATACTGACGCATTTCGTGATGGTTTCGGGTGCTGGCCGTGAACGGTCCCATGAGAACAATCGCCTGGGGCGGGCAGGAATCGTAGCCGACAAAGAGCTGGCGCAGCTTTTCGATGACCACAGGCAGATCCAGACGCACATCAGACAGAAATACGATTGTCGTTTCTGTATTGGTGCGCTCCAGCTCCTGCAGACGCGGAGAGTACTTCAGAAGCTTGCTGGAATCGCCGCCCCAAGTGTTGGCTGTGCCGAAGAAGGCGCGGCTGCTGGTAGCAGGCTCAGCAGGTGGAAAGCCCAGGCCATCAACTGGAAAAAGATAGAGTTAGGAATCTGATTGAATGTGACACATTGGCATACCTTTCAGCACGCCATGGGAATAGTTGCCCTCGGCCAGCACAAAACAGCCCTCGCAGAAGAAGCCGGCGTGGAAGCGAGCTCCACTCAAATCCAGTTCGATTGAGCCAGTGGGATCTTCCACATAGAACTTGCCCTCCTTCAGCTGGGTCAGCAGTCCCAATACCACAGCCTCCCTCATTGTGGAGGTGGCCAGCAAATTCTCAGCAAACTGCAATTTGAACTTTTTGGCCTGGGCGTCCGCTCCGACGCCGTCCTGGATGACAGCCGGAGCAAACAAATCGTGGCGCAGTGTCTTTTGCAGCAGCATGGCATAGCGCTGCTGCATATAGTCTGACTTCATGCGCGGGGCGCTCAACAGCTGTCGCGGCGTCACATCCGGCTCGAATTTCTTGATGCGTGTATTGTAGCGATACCGGGGCACTGTGAAAGCATCAATCAGAGTGAATACCGTCTCGCCCTCGTCCAGGCCCACACGATTCAGCTCATTTATGGCCTTTTCCAGAGCCGCGCGCTCAACGTGCGGCGTCGCCAGCTTCTGTCCCTGCAGGTTCTCGGTGATCACAGTCAGCCATTTGTCCCGCTCATCCGCATCAAAGGGCAGCAGTTGCTCGGCCAAATAAGTACTGTTCTCCGACCGAATCAGAAAGCCGCATAGCTTAAAGTTATTTGCAATTCTTTTTCGAAGATGAATTAATTCCGCGTCCATGCCGACCGCCAATTTTCGATAGCACTGGCGCTGCCGTACTTCAATTGCTGAAATACTACCCTGAAAACAGCGTTGCCGTACTCGATTGCTGAAATACTGCTCGGAAATTTATCGAGTCGAAATAGCCGCAAAAATTCAAATTAAAATTCAAATTAAACGTAATCAGGGCTGCTTTTGCTAAACAACCAAGTCGACGCCTTGAGCAAATCTTTTTCAAAATGTCCGATAAATGTATGGACTTTAATGAGTTTTTGCCGTACATCGGGGAATTCGGAGCCTATCAGAAACGCCTGCTGCTGTACATGATGCCATTTTCCTTTATGTTCGCTTTCTCTTACTTGGCGCAAATATTCATTTTACTTGTACCCCATGATCATTGGTGCCGCCTTAAAGGGCTAGAGGGTTTGCCGAAAGCGAAGCAAATGGAACTTGGAATCCCAAAGAATGCGGACGGCGTGTACGAAAGGTGTTCAATGTACGATGTCGATTATAGGCTGCAGTTAAATGCCACAGCTGCAAATGAAAGTTGGCCAAAGATTAGATGCCGCGACGGTTGGATATACGACAAGAGTCAGGTGCCATATGACACCATTTCCACGCAGTACCATTGGGTATGCCAGAAAGCTGACTATGTCACCTTTTCTATCGCTGCCAGCTTCGTGGGCTCGATATTTGGCTGTCTGTCCCTCGGATACGTTTCAGATCATTGGGGCCGTATTCCCGCGTTGTTTCTGGCCAATGCATGTGCATTACTGGGCGGTGTGCTGAGTGCTTTCTGCACGAAATTTTACACCTTTGCAGCGGCCAGTGTGCTGCAGGGTTGGTCCTTCGACACCTGCTTCACCGCCATTTATATAATAAGTGGGTTTACAATTCCAATTACGACGGTACAGTTGTTCTGATATTTCATCCTAGTGATGGAGACTGTGAGCCCAGAATATCGTACGCTGACAGCCAACCTTTCGCTGGCCACTTTCTATACTGTGGGGGCGTGCGCACTCCCCTGGATAGCCTATGCCTGCAACAATTGGAGGACATTCGCTGTGGCTACCGCAGCGCCCATAGTTATATTGAACTTAATGTGCCTGATAATACCCGAATCCCCCAGGTAGATTATTATCTTCATTTTGAATGCATTACTGAATCATCCCCTACTCAGGTGGCTCCTCTCGGTGGGAAAAGTCGAGAGGGGATTTAAAATTATCAGAAAAGTGGCCAAAATCAATGGTAAAACGGTGCCCGAAGACGTATTGGTCGCCTTTCGGCAGTGCAGCGAAAAAGCCTACCACGAGGAACAATCGGCTAAGAAGTACACTCTGCTGGATATTTTTAGGAGCTGGCGAATGGGTCGCATTGTGCTGATACTGATGCTGAACTGGATGATCATAGCGCTGGTCTACGATGCTCATGTGAGGGTCATCACCAATGTGGGCACGGATATATTCCTTTCCTTCTCGCTGGCAAACCTGACCGAGCTGCCGGGTGGACTGGTTCCGCTCGTCCTGATGGATCGCACTGGTCGCAAGATTATGCTATTCACGGTTTTAATGCTCTGCTCCATTGGCAGCCTGTTGGCCGGTCTGTTGAGCAAGAAATGGGATATTGCTATAGCCGCCATATTCGGTCGACTATGCGTTACGATTGCCTACAATGTGGGGGAGCAGTGGGCGGCGGAGATACTTCCGACTGTGTTGCGGGGACAAGGACTTTCCCTCATACACATCATGGGAGCCGCTGCAGCAGTGCTTTCGCCATTTGTGGTTTACTCTGGTGACTATTCCACATCGCTGCCCATGAAAATACTAGCCGGACTGGCTGTGATTGGAGCTGTTTTGGTCTTATTTTTGCCAGAAACTACAAACTTTGCGCTGCCGCAGACAATAGAAGAGGCGGAGACTCGCTGGGAGCAGCAGGGTGCATTTTGGTTTCGTAAAAAGAAATTATAATTCTCATTCAAATACACATTTTGGCGCGTCATCATTTTCGTTTTACAACACTGAAGTCTAGTCGAATGCAACCATTGACGCCGTTTATCGTACAGAAACATCGCATAAGTTATGTATGTATCGATATATTGATATATCAATTTTAACATCCCTATAAACAGCACGTGTATAAAAAGAATTGCTGTTTATTTCTCCTCAAAATGGATGTGGTCAAGGAAGTTTTAGCCAAACACCAAAAGGAATTGGAAAAATACAAGCCAATTACAGTAGACAAGCACCTGGAATGCCGCCTGGATGTGGGAACACTACTGGTTACAGATCCCAACGACTTTGATGACCGGGAACTCAGGTAAGAGAATGTGCTTCCTAGGAATGCATAAATCACCGGTACAACATGGTGTTTTCACTACTCACAGGGACAACAGAGAGGAGTACTTGACTGCCCTCACTCGAGAGAACACCCAGCTGCTGCTCAATGCCATTTGGGAGCTGCCCACGGAGCGTGTGGATGAGAGCATTGTAGCCAAGCTGCCGGAACCAACAACAGTCCTGCCGCGTCTCCGTAAAGTACCTGGCCCACGCCCGCTTACCAAATGGGAGAAGTTTGCCAAGGAGAAGGGCATCACCAAGAAGAAGCGGGACAAGAAGACCTACGATGATACGCTGGATGTAAGTTGCCAGCAGCTCAATGACCTCATCGGGGAAACACGCTAATCTTTGGTCATACAATTCACAGAAATGGGTGCCCACATACGGCTTCAAGCGTGCCGAAGCTGAGAAGAGCAAGGACTGGATACTGGAGGTGCCGCAGAATGCGGATCCCAACACAGACATGTTCCAGAAGAAGATCGATTTGCGCAACGAGAAGGTTGCCAAAAACGAAATCCAGCGAATGAAGAACATTGTGCGGGCCAGGAAGGTCGATATGCCGCGCAGTGGCTATCTGGGACCAGAAGCAGCCTCATCCAGTCAGCTGCTCACAGCGGTTACCGTGGCCAAGTCTTCGACGGCCTCCGTAGGCAAGTTCCAGAACAAGCTGCCCAAGGAGAAGGATGCACGTGGTCTGGGCGTTAAGGAACTGATACCGGGTGGCAAGCGCAAGGCATCGCATATCACCAGCAACGAAAGGGAGGCCAATTTGGATCTCATCAAGAGTGTGCTGCACAAGAAGCCCAAGCTGAACGTGGACAAGGCGATATCGATGCAGAAGGAAGAAGATCGCTTGGCGTAAGTTTCTGCCACGATTATGACAAACTTTAACTAACTTTTAGACCACTCCCTTCAACAGGCGCGAAGCTGAGGGCGGACCTGCCAGAAAGGCCAAGCCAAAGGGCAAAGGCAGTCGCAAGGCGGTGGGCAAGAAGTCCAAGGGCAACCACGGCCAGCGTGCACCTGGTAAAAAGACCCAGGTTGGGCGCAAACGTCGCTAGAGGATAATCAAAGGCCTTAGGACCATTTTAATAACAGAAAACAACATACACTTATGAATAATAAATGATAAATGATAGACATAAGACAAACCATAATCTATGTTCGATAGAAACGCAAATTGACGGGTGCCGTGTGTCTCACCAAATATTCGTACACAAAGTTGCGGAACACACGATTGAAGTTCCGTATTGATGGCCAGTGGAGATTGGCAGCGTTGTCCTGCGGTGTATGCCAGGTGTCCGGGAAGGGAGTGGAAATCAAGTGCAGTATGGGCACATCTGCAGGAAAATCAGAATCAGAATTGTGGGATTATCTGGCGAGGGGGGAAATCCAAACTTACTCTCCTCCAAAAACGGACGATGATCATCATCGACAAAGCCCCCGGAAATACGATTTAAAAACATATTATTGTTGCCCTCCAGCCGACCAGCAGCGCGCAGGGACTTCTCAATCTGCACCAGGCTGGAGTGCAGGCCATGTGTGTTCTCATAGAAGCTGGAGAACTTGGGATTACGTGCACCAATGAGGTCGAGCAGCACAAGCACCTCAATGCGATCGATATTACGCGGCGCCAGCTGTGCTTGGCCAGCAGCAGGCGACGACGACGATGACTGTGATCTGGTGGGTGTACGGGCCAATTTAGAAGCCAGATGCTTGGATCCATAGACAGAGTCGGCGTTAGTCCATTCTTTGAACGCCTCCTCGCCATCAAAGAAGATGAGCTGCAGCGAAAACCCAGCCCAACATTAGCCAAGGTGCGCGCGGCTCTCTCCCACTTTCAAAACTTACCATGAGCCCAATATCGTTACGATTGCGAAACTCTTTTGTTAGATAACTGCCCAACGTCTTGGCTGTGTTCAGCAGCAGAGCACAGGGCACGGCCGAGTCTGTGGCTCCCACAAAGCCGGGATCATTGGGGAAGTATTTGCTGTCGTAGTGGCAGGCCAGGGCCAAGAAGTTCTGGGCCCGCGGATTGATGGTGCCGACGACATTGCCGAACGTCAGTTCTCCGAACACGGGCACACGCTGCTTGAACTCATCGACTTCCGTTTGGAAGCCAAGGCCATTGAGTGCCTGCACCAGGTAGTCGCGCACCTGTTGATGCCCACGGCTGCCCACGACGCGTGGCACCAAAATCGAGTCGAGAGATCGGTTAAAGTGAGCCTCATCGTCGCTCCATGGCGTTGCAATCTGAAATGGGAATTGGTAATTACCAACCAACTGTGATTTCCCACATGAGTCACAATTCTCCTCTCTTACATTCCCGCGCGCTTGCTGCGGCTGCTGTGCGTGAGCGGAATCCGTGGAGAGCAGGCAGAGACGGAACAAGACCCAGATCAAAGGCAGCGACTTGGTAACGAGCTCCATCTTCCACAACTGTAAGCTTTGGAGCTTGGCGTCGCTTTGATTTTTACCCCAACGCTAGAAAGGCAATCTTTACCGCTTTATGTTTTTGCTGTGGCTTTTTATACCCGTACTCAAAGAGAGTTAAGGGGTATACTGTATTTGTGGTAAAAGTGGATGTGTGTAACGCAGAGAAGCAAAATTTTCCGACCCCATAAAGTATATATATTCTTGATCAGTATCAATAGCCGAGTCGATAGAGCCATGTCTGTCTGTCCGTCCGTCCGTCCGTCCGTCCGTCTGTCTGTCTGTCCGTCTTGATGAGCGCCTGGATCTCAGAGACTATAAAAGCTAGAGCAACCAAATTTTGTTTCGAGACTCATGTGATATCACACTGTTACAAGTGTATTTCAAAATTTCGCCCCGCCCCTTCCGCCTTCACAAAGGACGAAAATCTGTGGCATCCACAATTTTAAACATACGATAAAACTAAAAACGCAGTATCGTAAAGAATGACCATATCTACCATATCTAAATCTGGTACAGATCGGATCATTATTATGGCCAGAATGAAGAAATTAATTTTCAGTTGCTTCCCCCACCTCCTCTGGCGTTGCTGACGCTACTCATTCTCTGTCTCGCTCGCACACACTCAGCCCTGTGCAATGCGCGAGCAACCCCTAGCGGAGGAGATGTAGAATCTAAATGGTAGATGTAGAATATTTGTTCTAGATGTATTATCTACATTTTACATGTAGATGTAGGTAACAAATGTAGCAACAAAATGTGAAATGTAAAATTAAAAAATTTCAATCATAAATTTATATACTGACTGAGTACGGGTATAAAAGTAGAGTCGCGACTAGAAGCGACTCACGTTCCTTCTCGTTGATTATGTTTTCGCCTCTCTTGGCTGTGAGAATCGTGAAAGAGCAGCAGAGTAGAGAAGCTTTTAGCTAATACTCGAACCCAGCGATCGCTTCGACCTCGAATTACATTTAATGGATGTCCAGAGATTGTTTGCATTGATCAGATAGATTTATATACGGTTTATTACTATGCACCCACACACTCAACTATCGACACGGAACGTGGTGTCATCATCATGACTCTGCAGGTATTCGTACACAAATTGGCGTATTATTGAGTTCATATTGAGAACAGTTGGCCAGTGCAAGTTAGCCGCATTGTCCGCATCAGTGTGCCACACTTCCGGGTATCGGTAGGGAGCCAGATGCATCACGGAACACCTGGGCCACACACAGTATAGAATTCTATATTCGTTAATCAATTGATGTTAACTAAAGCCACGAGTTACCTTCATCGAGAAATGGATAATGATCGTCGGGCAGATCTGTGTCGTGGTCCTTTAAATTTTGTAACAGCAAATGGCACTGGGCCAGCTGTCCCGATTCCCGCAAGTGCAGCTCAATCTCCGCCAGGCGATTGTGCAGGCTATAAGTGTTCTCGTAGTGACTCATGTACGCCTGGGCAGGAGCACCGATGAAATTCAAGGCAATGGCAACCTCCTAGGGGGAAGATCTTCTAGCTTATTTCCACTCGCTTTCGATTCAAGCCACTTACAATGCTCTCCAAGGGCAGGGTCTCCATGGCGACAAATCTCTTCGAGCCTCGCAGGACATTGGAGTCCTGGGGATCGTCCGGCATTGGCTCGTGACCATCAAAAGACCAGCTGGAAGGAAATTGGATATGGCCTGTGGGACATTATGGAACCATTGAACATACCGCCAAACCAATATCCATTCGCTTGCGCAGCTCCTCCCTCAAGTAAGGGCCCAAAGTCTTGGCTATGTTCAGGAGAATCGCACATGGAACCGCCCCATCGGTGGCACCCACAAAGCCCTCTGCATTGGACACGTGTTCGGTGTCGTAGTGACAGCAGAGCAGCAGGAAATTCGGTGCCTCCGGGTTGATGGTGCCCATCACGTTGGTAAAGGCCGAGCCATCGACAAACTCATCCCGTTCCGTGTGGAATCCCAGTTCCAGTAGCTCCTGCAAGAGAAAATCGCGCACCTGCGAGTGTCCCAGGCTGCCGGTCCAGCGTGGCTTGAGAATCCTTGCCAGCGTGGCATTCAAGTGCTGCTCATCGTTGCTGAACCGAGCCGAAGGCTTCACCACGGCCCAATGCATCAGCAGAAAGTTGATGAGCAAATAGAACAGGCACACACCCCCCACAATCCAAGCAAACATCGGAACGTGTGTCTGCTGCCAGTCTGCCATGAACCACAAACGAAACTGTCACTGCCCCAGCGAGTGTCTGGCTGGGTGCAAAAATGTTAACGGATATTAACTTGGAACCGATGCATTGGTCAGGCCAGACAAAGCAGCGTTTCATTTACATCAAATGAGAGTTTCTTTTTTTTTTATTCAATTTCAAACGAACCAACAGACAGCCAACAGATTACCCCTAGGCACCCCAAGTACTCTTCCTGGAATGTTTGGTTTTCTCATTTTTTACCATGCTCAAAGGTGTACGTGTGAATCATTTTCTCTGTGCCTACCGTGTCTTGGCTGGAAATCTGTGTCTTTCGCGTTCCTACACGCGTCCTCGCCACTCGATGCATTCTGGTCGAACGGAACTCATCGCGCGAGATCGTACGCAGGCTGGAGCCCTGATGCCACAAACGTTGGGGCCTCCTCACCCGCCTTGCACCAGGACCACAGCAGGGCGTGTGCCAGATACGCTGCTCCCGTCCAAACTCAGCGCCGTCGCTGAGTGTCTGGGGCAGATCATGGTTGAGGGTCTCGGGCAGAAAGAGTGCGAGAACGCCACCCACAAGGCCGAGGATGCCCAGAATGGTCAGCATGAGGGAGGTGGAAACGCTGGAGAGGAAGACGACCGGTGGTGACATCATCATGGCCACAAAGCCCATCGTATGAATGAAGGAAACGCCCTGGGCACGCACCACTGTCGGCAGCACCTCGGCCGCCCACTGCAGTCCGATGTTGTAGCACATGTTCGCGAAGAAGCGTCCAGCCAAAGCGGCACCAAGCATGTGCCTGGAGTTCTTCATGCTGGCAGCCACGAGGCTGAAGATTCCACTCAAGCAGGTGAAGACAAAGGCGCACCAGCGACGTCCGAAGCGATCCAGAGTGAGGATCACGAGTATGTTGCCCGGCAGCTCGGTGGCGCAGGCAATGCTGAAGAAGACAAAGACATTATGCAAGTCTAGGACACTGGCGGCCCGCACATGTCCGTCGTAGAGCAGCGAGATGACCATCCAAATGATGATCATCAGCACCATATAGCGGGCCATGCGAGGCTTCTTGAAGATCGAGCAAATGGTGAAAGTTCGCCCCTGCAGCTCCTCCTTGTAGAACTGCTGGCAACTGAACCTGAAGTGATCGAAGACGCTGGGAGGCACCGTCTTGTTATTCCGGCGTGCCACCCGCTTCAACAGCTCCACGGCATTGTCGATCTGGCCGACGGACACCAGCCAACGCGCCGATTCGGGCAGCAGCCAGAAGGATAGCAGCGACAAGCTAATGGGTATCGCACACACGGCCGAAAACGTGCGCCAGTGGTAGGAGCCTAGGGCCAGCCAGGGCATCAGCATGGTGAACGGTGCGTAGAAGATGGCCAAGGACATGTTGGCCACAAAGGTGCGATACTTGGGGCCCACATACTCCAGAACTGAGAGCACAGAGAGGCACAGAGAGGCACAGGGAATGGTCAGAATGCAGCTGAGGAATGCTGCGATCGCTGCTGCTTACCCAGTATGTAGATCATGGTGAAGCAAGTATCGTAGGAGGCACCCACGATTAGGCGCGTGGCAGCAAAGGCCACAAAGCTGTTGGCCATTGAACTGAAGAGACTGCCGATCAGGGCGAGAAAACAGCTGCTGATCAACGCCGAGAGGCGGCCACATAGATCGGCAAAGCGTCCGTAGCCCAGACCGCCCAGCATTGAGCCCACAAAGAAGATTATCTGCGCTATGGTGGCATAGTGATCGTCGTCGCAGACCCACCCGAACTCCATTGAGGCCGTATGGAAGGGCATTTCCACGTTATCGAACACATAGCCATGTTTGCAGGGTATCGTTGGCCATGACGCATTCAGAAAAATGGTACGATTGAGGGCAAAGTGAATGGCCGTGTAGTTGGCGTCGTACATATAGCAGTGACTGTAGGAGCCATCCTTATCCCGGGGTATGGAGAGATCCATGCGCTCTTCCTCATCAGGTATCAACGACAGCTCGGGCACAAAGCAGTAAAAGTTATGCGGTGTGAGCGTCATGAATATCTGACCCAAATACACGAAGGCGGCTATGAAGGAGAAGGGTATCATGAACAGGAACAGAAGCTTCTGGAACAAACCGAACTCCCCAATCATTGGCAGCAGATCGTCGAAGTCAAGGAATTGTCCCAGATCCACAAACGCCGCGCTATGTCGCGATATATTTCCCGACCTGGAACCGGTTGAGGGAGTATTCAGATTCGATTCGTCATATTTCACGCGAAGCTCCTCCAGTGATCGACCAGCCTGTTGGCCTTTATTCTTAGTTTTCGATCTATTTGGTGGCGGTATTTATACGGTATGGCACTTAATTCTAAAGATTGTTTCGACTTACTGCCTTTCAATATGGGATACCTCGCTTTTATCACTTTTGCTGTCATCATTGTCGTCTTTATTCGGATCGTCTTTGTCCTTATTACTATTATTTTCCATATTTGGGGGAGAGAATTTATCTAAAATGACAGCTAGAGCTGACTCGTTGATTGCAAATGAGAAAAATCGTAGCCTTCAGCATCATTTTGGGCCACTCTCTGTTAACCCCCTGAATATCCCTTATTCGGAATGACTTTGAACTTTTACAGGCCACTGCATCGTCTTTCTTTCCTTATCATTTCCGCCAGTGGAGCCCACAATCCCGGCGACTCACCGACGCCAACACTAGACCTGCGGCTGACTCATCGTGGCCATTCGTGGGACCTCCTGCAGAGCAGGCACTCTTGATGTTAATTAAACGCTTTCACAAATCCATTCAAGAGCTAATTCTTGGCCGTAATTTGTGGTATTGGCAATGCCAGCAGAGGCAACTTAGGTAGGCCACAGCCACAGGATGCAGGGCGACGGTAACCGCCTGTTGCTGTTGGCTTCGAATGGCGGCGCATGCGTCTGCCCCGGACTCCCTCCTCCTCCTCCAATGTTCTTTTCGAACTTTCATTCATAAAAATGATGGAATTTTTCGAAATCGGAGCCACATTTCTTGGCCGTCCAGAAGGAGGCGCGTCTCAGTCCTGACGCGACTTTCAATGGCAACGGTTCGCTGCGGAACGATTCTTCCTGAGGTCCAACACTTCTGGCCACATAAATATGTCCGGTCGTGCCACATAAATCAGTGTCATAAATCTGTGTGTCTTGTGTATGGAATTATGTGTCAGTGTCCCACGATAAGCGAGGCGGCGGCTATGCCAGGCCACAAAAAATCTTAGACAGATTTATTTATTTGCGGAGCGGAGCGGATCGGAGCCGAGGGGTGTTGAAGCGAACAGTGAAAAGTGAAAGGACAAACCAAGAAAATTCCCCGAAAATAAATAAAGAAAACCAAAAGAAAAACAACTCTACCAAGGAAAATAATCCGTTCAGCGGGAAAAAGAGACAAAGTGCAGGCCCCTCCCTCAAGCGAAAGTGTGGAAAGTCGCCGTAAAAAGTGGCGGCTGCCGTTCTCCCTCTGGTCCTCTTGTAATGGTGTTAGCGCGGAGAAAGTGAAGTGAGAGACAAACGCCACTCAAAGATGGCCATCTTGGAGTCTTGTTGCTTCTGGAAGAATGTGCGGATGGGCAGCTTCGCCTGTGCCATTTATACATTGGTAGGCGCAGACATCTTTCTAAATAATTTCTAATGTTCGATTAGGCAATTAATTAGCCAAATGAAAACATACAATTAAAAGGAAATTTAAGTCTCAGCTCATGGAACATATCCCAATTTCCAAGAACAAAGCAAGAAGAGCAAGCAGTTAAATTCTTGGAGGGAACCGCCTCTTTACTTATCCCCTACCTAAATAAATGACATATAATTCTCAGAAAAAAAAACGTGTACAGTGCAGAAAATCGTTGGGAATCAACAATCAACAAACCATAAAAAGTCTTCAATGAATGGCCTTAGGCCTAATCCAAGAAACCTTCTTATATTTTCTTGACTCTTAATCGAAAGCTGTCAAAAACTGCTCAATTACGTGCATTATACTCGTACAAGTTCCTTGAGCAAATATATATTGTCATAGAGCCCCACTCAAGTCGAGATTCATGCAACGCGAGCAATTACGGCGGGTTGGCGGTTTGGCGGGTTTCTTATTCCCCACATCCAAGTTTATGCCTTCATTAAATGTACATTATACAATACAGATTTACTTTGGCTTCTCAACGTTGATGTTCCTGTTCTATGTGGGCGAGGAGCAGGAGTTTCTGTTGGGCCAACGCTCAGAGCCCGCGGGCGAGAGCATCCTGGAGAAGGGCGATGTGACTGTAGGTAAGATTATTCCCGAATCGACCAAGCGGTTCAATTACGTTTGATTTATGCTCTTTTTGTTGTTGCAGTGACTGTGATATTCAACGTTTTGTTTCTGTTTTGCTCCGTGCTGATGGTGCTATCCTCGGGCCTGATGCTAGTGGGCCTCCGTCGGGTGAGTGGATGGATACCTGAGCTCGAGGCAACACCTTTTGCTTTTTGTTCGATTGCAGAACAAGCGTCAATTGTTGATACCCTGGATCTGCTTCATGCTGGCCGACCTGCTCATCGAGTGCTCCCACCTGATACACCTGACCCTCTCCCGCCGCGTCATATTCGATCCGATTGTGGGCTTCATCTTCACCATAGACTTCTTCATTCTGTGCCTCAATGTAAGTCGACTTTGGGTCTGGCTACCCTGTACACTGTACCTGTACCCCGTCCGTTCCAGCTCTACTGTCTGCTGTGCGTAATCTCCCAGTACCAGGCCTATCGGGCCCAGCGGGCGGAGCAGCAGCAGAACCCCACCACATCGGTAAGTATTTTGTGAATGTGTTGCACGGTTCCCATCCAATCCCAAATATTCCGTCAAACACAAGCCTATTGTGGTATTCACAGCAGCCGAGAAACTGAGCAAATCCCAGCAGCAGCAACAACAACAACAACAGCTGCAGCATCAGGCCCAGCTACTGGGCGAGGGAACGGGCAACGGTAAGCGTCAGTCGCGCCGTCTGCTGGGTGCCGCCAGTCCCCTGATCACCTCCCAGCGGCTGACCAATTTCTCCACCATTACCGAGGAGGAGGAGCAGCAGTCCCGAGCAGGTAACCGACAGCAATTTATGGTCTAGCCACGGGTATTTTCAATTATCTGAACATGTAACAATGTGCCGCCATCCTCCATCCACAGACCACAGCAATGGTCATCTTTCGGAGTATCCCGGCTCCAGTGTGGCGGAACCGGAGCTGTATATGGCCTTGGGAAATGGAGAGCTTCAGGTGGAATCACCAATAATTACTTAGGATCCTGTGGCAGTGGCAGCAATCCAATACTGAGCTTAGGAAGTGAATTCCCCATCCGCAGGAGACATTTTAGCCAGCAATTGCAGAAGGTATTTTATTCCGTGATGAGATATTTTTACAAATGATTGAGACGTGGAGACGTGGTGACGTGATGCGATGCGATGTGATGCGATGAGAGAATAAAAAGGACAATTTCCATGAAATATAATACTTTGCGTTACATTCATATTTATTGCTCTTTGATCTTCTGACGCATGTACTTCATTTGGCTCATCATGCAGAGGCTCACGTTCTTGGAACGAGCATTCCAGAGAGAGAGAGAGAGCAGCTGCCCAAAGGCAATCAACGCTAGCAGAGATTCAGGAAGAGAAGGCGGGAGAAGCAACCCCATGGTAATTATTTTTTTGCATAGCATGTGGCACCATGGTGCGGCATGGGGATGTGTCAGCTCTCCACTGCAACCAGAGAAAACTATTTATGCGCATTCAAGTAAACAAACCCGGGAGTCAGAGAAATTACAATAATTATTCAAATGTCTAAGCTTTACCCCTTCAGACAGCCACAGGCCAAAGGGATGCTAAAAAAAAAACAGAGCACAAACTCAAAAATTATACAGACTTTAAACACATAATTAACTGTTGGTAAATGCAGACAGACCCCAACCGGATTGACTGCTGGTCAAAATGGTTTTTAGTTGCCCGCTGATTAAACACGAATTATTTTTGTAAAGCCCTCATAAAAACCCCTTCTACGGGCAAATAAATGTCAGGTAAGAATGCAACCTAAATGTACTGTTTGCCCCAAAACTTCATTGGGAGACAAGCAGCAGCGTCATTAAAAGCCACTTAATCACTCGACCAAAGTGGCACTCTTAATTAAACCCTCAGGTGGTGTAGTGTGTGGCGCAGGACAGGGCCGACTAACGAGGGATTGGTTACCTTGAAAGCGGATGCAGGGTTTGCTAGAATTGAGTGGGGCCCATGGCCACCACACACACACACACACACGCATAGAACTGTCATTGACAAGGAAGCAACACCGAACAGCAGATACTACAAAGTGTGGACCAGTTTCAGTCGTGGCACAATCACGCAAACAGTTGCCTAGCTTCTGTCGGCTGGAAAATGGCACTGCTGTGGCAGATGCTGCTCCTGCTGATGCTGCTGCTGGCCCCC